>CAWUFW010000614.1:0-1260000 GCA_963921515.1 Calotriton arnoldi | reverse complement strand
CCGGAGCACCCAACCCGGGGCCCGACGGGGCCCCTAGACCCAGCAGATGCTCCCAGGCCCAGAGGCGCAGGGGACGCCTCCCCGGGCCCTTCGGACCCCGTCCCGGGCACCCTGCCACGCGGCAGGACTGAGGACAGAGCCCGGGGTGGGGAGGCCACCCTCCCCAGGGCCCTCAGGGGCCCCGGCCGGAGCTCCTGAACCCAGCCAAGCAAGAGGAAGCTCCCCGGGCACAACGGAACCCCACCCTGGGCCTTTGGCAGTGCAGCAGGCTGGGGGACTGGGCCCAGGGCCGGAGCACCCGACCTGGGGCCCGGCAGGGCCCCTGTACCCAGCCGGGGCTCCCAGGCCCAGAGGCGCAGGGGAAGCCTCCCCGGGCCCACCGGACCCCATCCCGGGCACCCTGCCATGCAGCAGGACCGAGGACGGAGCCCGGGGTGGGGAGACCACCCTCCCCGGGGCCCTCAGGGGCCCCGACCGGAACTCCTGAACCCAGCCAAGCAAGGGGAGGTTCCCCAGGCACAACGGAACCACGTACCATGCCATTGGCAGAGCGGCAGGCCGGGGGACGGGGCCCAGGGCCGGAGCACCCGACCTGGGGCCCGGCGGGGCCCCTGGACCCAGCCGGGGCTCCCAGGCCCAGAGGCGCAGGGGAAGCCTCCCCAGGCCCGCTGGACATCATCCCAGGCACCCTGCCATGCGGCGGGACTGAGGACGGAGCCCGGGGTGGGGAGGCCACCCTCCCCGGGGCCGCAGGGAGCCCCTGAACCCAGCCGAGCAAGGGGAGGCTCCCCGGGCACGATGGAACCCCGTCCCATGCCATTGGGGGACGGGGCCCAGGGCTGGAACACCCGAGCCAGGGACCGGCGGGGCTCCCGGGCCCAGAGGCGAAGGGGAAGCCTCCCCGGACCTGCGGGACCTCGTTCGGGCACCCTGCCACGCAGCAGGACCGAGGACGGAGCCTGGGGTGGGGAGGCCGCCCTCCCCGGGGCCCCTGCACCCAGCCCAGCAGGGAGAGGCTCCCCGGGCCCGCCGGACCCTATCCAGGGCAGCCTGCCACGCGGCAGGCCCAGGGACGGACCCAGGGCTGGGGCGGCATCCTGGCCCGTCCAACTGCCGGCTGAGGACCGCTAGGCCGAGAGGGGTCCCAGAGTACCTTGTCCCTAGTAATCTGGAGGAAGGCTACCCCCCTTTCTGGTAACCTGTGCGCACCGCAAGACTGAGGGGACCCTATGCGCAGACGCGCCCGACCTCCTGGAGCCCTCGCTGGGATCGGGGAGGCAAATGAGCCCTCATCGGGACTTCCAGGGTGGCCCGGCCATCTGGTCGCCCCATTGGAAAGCATTGCGTGCGACCAGATGGCCGAGGGGAAAGGTGCGCCCAGATGGCCGGGACCGAAAGGACTCCCATCTGCCTGCCCCGAGCCTTCGCGGTAGGGCTCCCGCCTGCCCACGCAGGGCTCGTGGGCTCCGCTTCCCAGGGGCTCGGAGACCCTGGCTGGGCCTCAGACATGGGGAGGACCACCGGACCTCTCGGGCCCGGACACCCGGGGGAGGACTGCCCGGGACCCATGGAGCCCGTCCCGGGCACTTTGCCACGCCGCAGGCCGGAGGAGGGAGCCCCGGACGCCTGGGAGGTGTTACCCGGGCATAGCCCATCTGGTCCCCGGCAGAGAACTGCCAGCCCGGGAGGGGTGTTCCGGCATTCCCTGCCCTTAGTAATCCGGAGGAAAGCCACCCCTCTTTCTGGGCACCCGTGTGCACCGAGTGACGGAGGGGACCCAGGGCGCGGAGGCGCCCGACCTCCTGGAGCCCTGGCTGGGATCGGGGAGGTGAATGGGCCCCCATCGGGACTTCCAGGGCGGCCCGGCCATCTGGTCCCCCCATTGGAAAGCATTGCGTGCGACCAGATGGCCGAGGGGAAAGGTGCGACCAGATGGCCGGGACCGAAAGGACTCCCATCTGCCTGCCCCGAGCCGAGCCTTCCCGGTAGGGCTCCCACCTGCCCTAGCAGGGCTCGGGCGCTCGGAGACCCTGGCTGGGCCTCAGGCATGGGGAGGCCCGCAGGAGCTCTCGGGCCCGCAAGCTGGGGGAAGGACTGCCCGGGACCCATGGAGCCCGTCCCGGGCACTTTGCCACGCTGTGGGCCGCCGGAGGAGGGAGCCCGGACGCCTGGGAGGTGTTGCCCAGGCATAGCCCATCTGGTCCCCGGCAAAGAACCGCCAGCCCGGGAGTGGTGTCCCGGCATACCCTGCCCCTACTAATCTGGAGGAAAGCTACCCCTCTTTCTGGGAACCAGTGCGTACCGCGAGACTCAGGGGACCCTGGGTGCGAACGTGCCCGACCTCCTGGAGCCCTGGCTGGGATCGGGGAGGCAAAAGAGCCCTCATCGGGACTTCCAGGGCAGCCCGGCCATCTGGTCGCCCCATTGGAAAGCATTGCGTGCGACCAGATGGCCGAGGGGAAAGGTGCGACCAGATGGCCGGGACCGAAAGGACTCCCATCTGCCCACCCCGAGCCTTCGCGGTGGGGCTCCCGCCTGCCCACGCAGGGCTCGGGGGCTCCGCTTCCTGGGGGCTCGGGGACCCCGGCTGGGCCTCAGGCACGGGGAGGACCACCGGAGCTCTCGGGCCCGGACGCCCGGGGAGGACTGCCCGGGACCCATGGAGCCCGTCCCGGGCACTTTGCCACGCTGTGGGCCGGAGGAGGGAGACCCCGGACGGAGGGGAGGTATTATCTGGGCATAGACCATCTGGTCCCCGGCAAAGAACCGCCAGCCCAAGGGGTGGTGTTCCGGCATTCCCTGCCCTTAGTAATCCGGAGGAAAGCCACCCCTCTTTCTGGGCACCCGTGTGCACCGAGTGACGGAGGGGACCCAGGGCGCGGAGGCGCCCGACCTCCTGGAGCCCTGGCTGGGATCGGGGAGGTGAATGGGCCCCCATCGGGACTTCCAGGGCGGCCCGGCCATCTGGTCCCCCATTGGAAAGCATTGCGTGCGACCAGATGGCCGAGGGGAAAGGTGCGACCAGATGGCCGGGACCGAAAGGACTCCCATCTGCCTGCCCCGAGCCGAGCCTTCCCGGTAGGGCTCCCACCTGCCCTAGCAGGGCTCGGGCGCTCGGAGACCCTGGCTGGGCCTCAGGCATGGGGAGGCCCGCAGGAGCTCTCGGGCCCGCAAGCTGGGGGAAGGACTGCCCGGGACCCATGGAGCCCGTCCCGGGCACTTTGCCACGCTGTGGGCCGCCGGAGGAGGGAGCCCGGACGCCTGGGAGGTGTTGCCCAGGCATAGCCCATCTGGTCCCCGGCAAAGAACCGCCAGCCCGGGAGTGGTGTCCCGGCATACCCTGCCCCTACTAATCTGGAGGAAAGCTACCCCTCTTTCTGGGAACCAGTGCGTACCGCGAGACTCAGGGGACCCTGGGTGCGAACGTGCCCGACCTCCTGGAGCCCTGGCTGGGATCGGGGAGGCAAAAGAGCCCTCATCGGGACTTCCAGGGCAGCCCGGCCATCTGGTCGCCCCATTGGAAAGCATTGCGTGCGACCAGATGGCCGAGGGGAAAGGTGCGACCAGATGGCCGGGACCGAAAGGACTCCCATCTGCCCACCCCGAGCCTTCGCGGTGGGGCTCCCGCCTGCCCACGCAGGGCTCGGGGGCTCCGCTTCCTGGGGGCTCGGGGACCCCGGCTGGGCCTCAGGCACGGGGAGGACCACCGGAGCTCTCGGGCCCGGACGCCCGGGGAGGACTGCCCGGGACCCATGGAGCCCGTCCCGGGCACTTTGCCACGCTGTGGGCCGGAGGAGGGAGACCCCGGACGGAGGGGAGGTATTATCTGGGCATAGACCATCTGGTCCCCGGCAAAGAACCGCCAGCCCAAGGGGTGGTGTTCCGGCATACCCTGCCCCTACTAATCCGGAGGAAAGCCACCCCTCTTTCTGGGAACCCATGCGCACTGAGACTCAGGGGACCCTAGGCCCGGACGCACCGACCTCCTGGAGCCCCGGCTGGGATCGGGGAGGCAAATGAGCCCTCATCGGGACTTCCAGGGCAGCCCGGCCATCTGGTCGCCCCATTGGAAAGCATTGTGTGCGACCAGATGGCCGAGGGGGAAGGTGCGACCAGATGGCCGGAACCGAAAGGACTCCCATCTGCCCGCCCGAGCCTTCGCGGTGGGGCTCCCACCTGCCCACGCAGGGCTCGGGGGCTCCGCTTCCCGGGGGGCTCGGGGACCCTGGCTGGGGCTCAGGCACGGGGAGGACCACCGGAGCTCTCGGGCCCGGACGCCCTGGGGAGGACTGCCAGGGACCCATGGAGCTCATCCCGGGCTCTTTGCCATGCCGCGGGCCGGAGGAGGGAGCCCCCCCGGACGGAGGGGACGTGTTGTCTGGGCATACGGGACCGAAAGGACTCCCATCTGCCCGCCCCGAGCCTTCGCGGTAGGGCTCCCGCCTGCCCACGCAGGGCTCAGGGGCTCCACGTCCAGGGGGGCTCGGGGACACCCGGCTGGGCCTCAGGCACGGGGAGGACAACCGGAGCTCTCGGGCCCGGACGCCCGGGGTAGGACTGCCCGGGACCCATGGAGCCCATCCCGGGCACTTTGCCATGCCGTGGGCCGGAGGAGGAAGCCCTCCGGACGGAGAGGAGGTGTTGTCCGGGCATAGCCCATCTGGTCCCCGGCAAAGAACCGCCAGCCCAGGAGGGGTGTTCCGGCATACCCTGCCCCTAGTAATCCGGAGGAAGGCTACCCCTCTTTCTGGGAACCTGTGCGCACCGCCAGACTCAGGGGACCCTAGGCGCGGAGGCTCCTGACCTCCTGGAACCCTGGCTGGGATCGGGGAGGCGAATGAGCCCTCATCGGGACTTCCAGGCCGGCCCGGCCATCTGGTCGCCCCATTGGAAAGCATTGCGTGCGATCAGATGGCCGAGGGGATTGGTGCGACCAGATGGCCGGGACCGAAATAACGCCTATCTGCCTTCCCCGAGCCTTCGTGGGAGGGCTCTCGCCTGCCCTTGCAAGGCTTGGGGGCTGCAGGGCTCGGGGGCTGCAGGGCTCGGGGACTGCAGGGCTCGGGGGCTGCAGGGCTCGGGGGCTGCAGGGCTCCAGGGCTGCAGGGCTCCGGGGCTGCAGGGCTCCGGGGCTGCAGGGCTCGGGGGGGGGGTTTAGAGACCCCACTCTGGGCCTCAGGCATGGGGAGGCCCGCAGGCGCTCCTGGGGCCCAGACGCCCGGGGGAGGACTGCCTGGGACTTATGGAGCCCGTACCGGGCACTTTGCCGCGCCGTGGGCCAGAGGAGGGAGCCCCCGGACTGAGGGGAGGTGTCGTCCGGGCCCAGCCCATCTGATCCCCGGCTGAGAACCGCCAGTCCGGGAGGGGTGTCCCGGCATACCCTGCCCCTAGTAATCCGGAGGAAGGCTACCCCTCTTTCTGGGAACCCGTGCGCACCGAGAGACTCGGGGGACCCTAGGCCCGGACGTGCCCGACCTCCTGGAGCCCTGGCTGGGATCGGGGAGGCGAATGAGCCCCCATCGGGACTTCCAGGGCGGCCTGGCCATCTGGTCGCCCCATTGGAAAGCATTGCGTGCGACCAGATGGCCGAGGGGATTGGTGCGACCAGATGGCCGGGACCGAAAGGACTCCCATCTGCCTGCCCCGAGCCGAGCCATAGCTGTAGGGCTCCCGCCTGCCCTTGCAGGTCTCCGGGGCTCTGCACCAGGGACCCTTGTCCCGGGCAGATGGACACTTGGCAGGCCGCAGGACGGGGGCTCCTAAACCCCAGGACCTGACTGAAACCCAGGCCCCGGGGCCGGTCCCTGCTTCTCAACCCAGCCAGGCCGGGGAGATCGGGGAGCCTGCCCGGGCACGAGGGACCCCTGTCCCGGGCACACGGACCCTCAGGATGTGCGCTCGTTTTCCACACATTTTTTCCAAAATTCTGCATAGTGGCGCTACGCCAATTCCGCCCAGCCCTAATATGACCTTTCATACACCCACTCCAACTTCCACACTACCATTCTCAAACCCATTCACACACCCATACCAGTACTTACCCAGCCATTCACTGCTTCATAGATCAACACACACATCCACTCAATCACCCATACAGCCACTCATACACCCACTCAATCACTCACTAATACAGCCACTGACATATACACTCATACACCCATACAGCTACTCACACACTGAGTCAGTCACTCATAGAGCTACTCACACACCTAATCACTCACTCACCGTTACAGACAATCACACAGCCACTTATGTATAGAGCTACACACACACACTCACTCATACAGATACTAACACGTTCTCACTCACCCATACAGCCACTCTCACATTCACTCACTCACCCATACAGTCACTCACATACCTCATCACTCACCTATACTGTCTTTCACATACCCAGTTACCCATATACCACTGACACATGCACTCATTCACTGACACAGCCATATACACAGTCACTCACCCATACAGCCCCTCACACACACTCACTAACCCATACAGCCACTGACTCACCCACCCACCCACTCACTCATCCATACAGGCAGTCACACACACCCTCACCCACCCACAAAGACACTCAGACACCCATAGAGGTACTCAGACAACCAATCACTAATCCATACAGATAATCATCTCGCCACCGTACCACGCATCCGCAGAACCACCGCCGGAGGAAGATCCTTCTCCTACCTGGCAGCCAAGACCTGGAACTCCCTCCCCACTCACCTTCGGCGAACCCAGGACCATCTCTCCTTCAGGAAGCAGCTCAAGACCTGGCTGTTCGAGCAGTAACTTACCCCCTCCCCCAGCGCCTTGAGACCCTCCCGGGTGAGTAGCGCGCTCTATAAATGCCGTGATTGATTGATTGATTGATCATGTACCAACCAACACACCCATACAGCCACTTAGACACCAACTGACAGACTGATACAGACATTCAGACAGCCAGTCACTCACACATACATTCTCTGAGACACCTAATCACTCACTTATACAGTCAGTCACGCACCCACTGAATCATCCAAACAGGCACTCATACACCCACTGATTCGCAATACACCTTGGTGTATATATATTTAACACTCATAAACTTTTTTAAAACACTCACAGTCACTGGATGATGTCTTCTGTGATGTCATTTGAGATGTCATCAGTGATGTCACTGACCATGTCACCAGATTATAAGTAGAGCTGTGGAAACTGCGCTTATTGTTGAGCGCAAGCACCACAGAAGTATGGTGCTATGCTCCATCAAACTCTAAATGAGGCCCCTAAGTTCACTTCTGTCTTTGTCCTTGGTGCCTTGAAGCTGCCAGTATGTGGTAAATAGAGTGAAAGAAAACACCAAAACGTTTCTGAGAAACTGCAATTCATTGTTATTGGACTTGACCCTTTTTGCAGGGTTATCCCCAAACTTTTTGCTTCTTCCTCCTACTTTGTCCTGACCTGTTGTTGTCAGCTATAGGACTCTGGGCACTTTACCACTGCTAATCAGTGCTAAAGTGCAAATGGTCTCTGTGTAAATTGTGAACATGATTGGTTATCCATGATTGGCATATTTGATTAACTGGTAAGCCCTTAGTAAAGTGCACTAAGTGTGCTAGGACCTGTAAATCAAATGCTACTAGTGAGCCTGCAGCACTGATTGTGCCACCCACATGAGTAGCCCTGAAAAGGTATCTCAGACCTGCCACTGCAGTGTCTGTGCACAGTTTGTTAACTGCCATGTTGACTTGGCAAGTGCACCCACTGGCCAGGCCCTAACCTTCCCTTTTCTTACATGTAAGGCACCCCTGTGGTAGGCCCAAGGTACCCCCTGGGCAGTGTGCATTGTATGTGAAAGGTAGGACATTTGCTGGTGTGTGTGACATGTCCTGATAGTGAAATATTGCCAATTTCGTTTTTCAATATTGAAAGGCTATCTTGCCCCATAGGATAGAATGGGAAATGCTTTATAACATCTTACAAGTATAACTTCCCATTGGGACAAGATAGAGAAATAAAGTTTAGGCTCTCTGAACTCAGAATTAAAAAAAAATTCAAAATCTAGTTTTATTAATTTTCACATTATGGCAAGTCATATGTGAGCTTCCCGTATATATTAAACTGGTGCTTGTTAAAGTTGCTTTGTACACAAATCCGCTGATCAGGTCCACAACATTATATGCATAAAGTACAGACATATTATCAGTTCACCATACAGTACGTATTTTCTGATTTAATCGTCTCATAACATTTACGTGTTTTTGACTGTTGTGCAGGTTTTTCTTCCCTTTTTTTTTTTTTACTTTTGAAGCTGCTCGACCCCTCTAAGGTGAGTGTAACTTGCGCTCTACTTCCATATTCAGTCAATGATTATGCTTGCAAACAGGTTAAACCATGGGGGTGGTCATAATTTAACAGTAACAAATAATACGTAATGGGGTTTGATCTAGGCTGTGAAATTAACGCATGGGCACCCTGGTTCTTCTGTTTAAAAAAAACAAAACTTTTTGGCGTTGGTTGGATTGTGAGGGGGGCCGCCTGTCGTTGTTGTGTGTTGTACCTGCTCCATATCTTATTCAGCATCTTGATCCATTCTTGTTGTATATCTCTTCATATTAAGTCGTTACTGTTGTTGGGGGTGAGGTGGGCTCATCGTTATTATGGATGAGGGACAGAGCTGACAGGATCTTATCCCAGCTGCTAGCAATGGGGATCTTGCGAAGACCTAGCGTGTCTTCCCTATCGAGTGCCACACTCTCTGCTTTTGCCCAGGTGAGCATTGAGCATCTCCACATTATGATGTGTGGGGGATGTGGTGCTTTCCACTTTCTGGTGATCAGCCTCTTTGCCACCACCATCCCGAGATCCAGAAATTGAGAAGTAACTTTATTATTGCGGTTCCTGCGATATAGATGTAAAATGTATGTTTGCCATTCTGGGGAGAGGTCTCTGCTCATGCAGTGTGCTAGGTCTTCTGCTATTGCTTTCCAATATTCGGTCAGAGTAGGGCATCCCCAAAGCATGTGTAATAAATCAGCATCAGTGAGTGAGCATCTAGGGCATGTTGCGTCTTGGCGTTTGAAATATTGGTTAATCTTTGCAGGTGTGAGGTATGCTCTGTGTATGATGGAAAATTGAATCTTGCATAGAGGTGTGTTTCTGGGGTTGTATGTGGGGCTTTGCAAAATCGAAGAGCATTCTGAATTTGAGAGTTGTTGACCTATCTCGGCCTCCCAGTGCTGTCTAAGTGGTGACAGGTCAGCAGCTGTATGATACCTTAGCGAGGCTGCGAACCATTTGGTCAAGTGTCCTCCTTGACCATGACGTGTACATATTGCACTGTAAGGTGCGTGGCTGGTTCTGCGGATAAATCTCCCCATTTGGCGGCGAGTGCTGCAATGAGAGAGCGGTGCAAACGAAATTGTCCAGGGGTAGTTCCTCTTCTTCCACGAGTGTGTGTACGGGAGTAAAACCACGTCACGGTATAAGTCTCCTATGTCTTGGATGCCTGCATCTCACCATTGCTGTAATTCTACCGCCGGGGTGGCTATGGTGCCTCTGGGAGTCCCTTCTAGTGGGAGGGCGGGAGCATATGGAGTGGATGTATGGGTTATGTACAGCGCTCTGCGGAAGCATTTATGCGCCACGCAAAGCAGTAGTGAGTCTGGGGGTTTGGTTTTGGCACAGGGGTGGAAAAGCCTCATCAGGTCTGGGAGTTGCACCTGTGGGAGTGTGGTCGCTGCATCTTCTCTATATCTATCCGCCATCCACCTGGCCACCCCCAGCAATTGGGCAGCCAGGTAGTATTGTTCTAGGTTCGGGACCGCTAGGTCTCCTTGGTCTACTGGCAGATACAACTTTTTAATTGCTACACAGTGTCTTGACCTTCCCCATATGAAGTCTTTGATCAGATTCTCTAAGGGGCAGAAGTAGGATGGGGGGACGTATAGTGGGAGGTTCGTAAAATAGTTTAAGAAATGGGGGAGGATTACCATCTTTGTCAGTGCCACCCTACCTGATGCTGATAGTGGCAGGGTCTTCCAAAAGGCCATTTGGGACCTGACTGCGATTACGGCTTTGCCTAGGTTTCCATCTAGTAGATCTGATGGGTTACGACATATGCATATCCCAAGATAACGGATGTGGCTGCGCACCATTTAATTTGTTCTCCGTTCAGTGTGTAGCCCGGGTCTATATCATGTTCGCCAATGGAGTATAGGCTGGATTTGGGGACATTCACCTTCAGTCCTGATATGGTAGCAAATCTGCCAGAATGTGTGCCTATTGTTGAGGTATTCGGTGGATGTCTCTTACGCATAGCAATAGATCGTCCACATACAGTGATATGACGTGTGTGCCGTCTCCCAAGATGATGCCCTCCCCTATTTCCGATCTGAACACCTTTGCTAGTGGCTCAATTGCTAAGGCAAAGAGCAGTGGGGAGAGGGGGTATCCCTGTCTGGTCCCTCTGCACACCTTTACCGGTTCTGACATATAAGGGCCTGTTTTACCCATACCGTTGGCGCGTCATAGAGTAGTCGACCATGTTAAGGAAATAGGCCCATAATTTGAATTTTTCTAATGCCGCAAAAAGAAACCACCGTTCTAATGAATCGAAAGCCTTCTCTAGATCTAAAATCAGGCATCCTGTATGTGGCCAGTGGTGTGTGAGTAAGTGGCTAGCCTGAAGAAGCGCCTTAGGTTTAATGAGGTACTCCTAGAGGGTACAAACCCATTCTGGTCTGCGTGTACTAGTGAGGGTACCATTTGTGTGAGCCTGTCAGCCAGCAGCTTCGCTAATATTTTGTAGCCGACGTTTAGGAGGGCCAGTGGTCTGTAAGATCCCATATCTGTGGGGTCTTTATCTGGTTTGGTTAGGGATACCAGTCTCGCTTCCCTCATGGATGGAGGGAGCCTATGCGTGTTGATTTTTTTTGTTTTTTGTAAACTCATTTATTGGCATTTTATCATTATGCAGGGTACATTCAGCTTGACAGATTATTGAAAGATGTACAATACAGTTTCTACATGCTATGCATTCCTTAGATATTATAACAATAAGAATTGACGTAAGTTAGAACACTTTAAACGTCTTTGTTACTGGGATTGGTGTGTCATTGAGTTCCATTCGATCTTAAGTCACATCCTGCATGTTGTTCTGTCTCTTATGTGCTGCCCTGTTGCATTGGTGATATAGACCACCTCGTGTTGTGCCTAAAGACTGTAGGGAAAAGCCAAACAGTGATTCAAGTAAAACTACTTTGACATAAACCTAAATACAGCACAATATAAACATAGGACTCAAAGAGTTCCAAACACAGATACGATACTCTGACACACTACATATATTACAAAATATGAAATTTTATTACAAAAAATATATATATTAAGAATGGCGCTCCTCAAATTACACAAACAGTGTCAACACTAACTAAACATATATGACATGTGTATACATAATAAAATGTGGTAGAGACAAAAATAACATATACACAGAAAAATGGTTTACAAATAGAAACACAAAATAGTGAATATGTTCTCAATTGGTTAGAACCACATTTTGGCCTGCGTAGGTGGGTCTTCTGCTGCATGTTGTTTGGAGGCATGGAGTAATGTCGCCCATTGCATGGAGATGTGATGCTTACGCGTACCCCGCAATTCTTCAGATCTAAGCAGCTCCTCTTCTGCAGCCCCCCACTTGCTTACCGCACCCCTCCAGGCCTCAATTGGCGGCCCTCCCGGGGCTCTCCAGTGCATGGCTATGCATCTTTCGGCAAGCAGGATCGCCAGGGAGGCAAAGCGCGTCTCTACTTTCTGTTGCTTTCGGCGCCTGGTTATGCCTAGCGCGCAGGCCTCCCAAGTGTTAAGACCTGTGAGTCCTGTGACCTCTAGTAGGGTGGCATGAATCATGGCCCAGTATGAGTGGGGTACCGGGCAGTCCCAAAACATGTGAATGATGATACCCAAATTGTGGTGTCTCTGCGAGCAGGCCACGAAACAGGCACAGATAAACGCTTCCAAGCTTGCATGCAATCAGTTGGGAGATGGATGGCAGAGAATTGTCTGAAGCTGAATTCAGGCAAAACTGAAGTTTTATTGTTTGGAAAGGATACTAACTTTTGGACCCCAAGCTGGTGGCCGGACTCGATGGGCTCTCTCCCATTGCCGTCAAAAAAGGTAAAGAATTTGGGAGTTATCGTGGATGAGAGACTCACTTTTGGGGATCAGGTTAATGCAGTTTCATCTAAAACTGCATATGTGCTCAGAACGGTCAGGAAAATACTGCCATTCCTACCCCTGGGTAGTCGCCAAACAGTGGTCACAGCCCTGGTACTGTCAAGGCTGGACTATTGTAACAGCCTGTATCTGAATATTCAACAAAAAAGTATGAACAAACTCCAGCTACTGCAAAATGCAGCGGCAAGACTTCTGACGGGTACTTCCAAATTCTCCCCCCATCTCCAATGAAATTGCACTGGCTCCCGGTAAGGAGTCGAGTGCGTTTCAAATCGCTTTGTATGGTTTTCAAAGCCCTTCATGGCACAGGCCCGGATTTCTTAAATCGGCTGTTCCAGTGGTACATTCCAACAAGAACACTTCGCTCGATGGGGGCCAAGCTGGTCACAGTACCGCACACGAAAAAAGCTTTGTGGGGGGGCAGAAGCTTTGCTGCATGCGCGGTGAAAGCCTGGAATGACCTTCTGTTTTACCTTAGAAATGCCACTGATCTCCTTAACTTCAGGAAGGGTTTGAAGACCTGGCTTTTTACTGAATAATTCCTTTCCTCCTTGCTCTTTGCTTTCAGGATAAATAATCTAGTGCCAGGACACCTTTGGGTAATCGATGGGCTTTATAAAAGTTATTAACATAACATAACATGGTCGCGCCCGGTTCCGGACATCTAGGGCAGGTAAAGCGCGTGTCGGGGTAATAGCGTTGGAGGCGTTCAGGGGTTAGATATGCGCGGTGTAAGATATGGTATTGTATGTTTTTGAAACGGTAGTTTCGGGGCACCTTTTTTGGGAACTCCAGGGCTCATTCCCATTCTTTATCGTGGAGGGGCCTCTGGAATTCATCCTCCCATTTTTCTCGGAGAGGGGTGAGGGTGATCGTGCCCAGTGCCTGCACCGCTTTATATAACCATGTCACTAAGTGTCGTCCTGGACCCATCTGCATGATTGCATGTAGTACTGGATGTGTAGGTGGCTCCGTGTCTATAGCATGCCACATACGACGGCCATCTATCAATAGCTGTCTGTGTGTAAGAAATTGCCCATTGGGAAGGTCAGTGTCGGCGGCAAGCTCCGCAAATGTCTGCAGCTGCCCATTCGCAAACAGGGCGCCTGTTTCAGTGACTGCGTGGTCAGTCCATATGCTCAGTGCATGCTCTGTGTAATGCGTGCCGCCTCTAGTAAAGCCTACCAGTGGTTGTATGGGGGAGTACATAGGGGTGGTGCGGCTCATTGTGTGTATGCGTTTCATACATGTGCGCGCCACTGTCATCTGGAGAGGGCAATCTTGAATGGGCTCAGCGCCTGGCAGCAGCATGCGGTGTGTGGTTGGGACTGTAATCTGTCCTGTCATTGTGTGCGTTTCCGTCATTGCGCGACCAGCGGTCCAGCGCGATACCCATTGCAGCTGGGCTGCCAGGAAATATGCCTCGAAGGAGGGTGCACCCAGACCTCCCTGATCATAGGTAGCTGTAGTTTGGCGAGGGCTATTCGCCTCCGACCGGTTCCCCAGATCAATGTAACAAGGAGGGCATCTAGCTCACGGAAGAAGGAGCGGGGAGGGACCACTGGAAGATTGGCAAAGAAGTATAGTAGCCGTGGCACCAGTATCATCTTGGCTACCGCAATTTTCCCTATTGGAGCCAGTGGGAGTTCCTTCCAGAAGTTCACAGAGGACTGAGCCCCAGCCAGCGCCCTACGATGGTTTCCCTCGTACATATCCTGAGGCGTGTGATATAGCCTAACGCCCAGATATCGGACTGCATGAGTGCTCCATGGTATATGTAGGCCACCCGATAGCAAGAGCTGGGGAGGGAGGTCACTTCAAAGTGGGTATATTGTGGACTTAGTCCAGTTGACCCTGAGCCCTGCCACTGTCTCAAAGTCTCGCAGGGTGTCCAGAATAGGGGTGAGGTCTGATGTGATGTCACGAACGTAGATGAGCACATCATCGGCGTATAGTGACACCGCATGGATTGTACCTGCAATAGGTATGCACCATTTTTCTCCCTCCCTACGAAGGCGGATCGCGAGTGGCTCCATCGCCATCGCGAAGAGTAGGGGGGAAAGCGGGCAACCCTGCCTAGTGCCCCATAGGATTGGGAATGATGACGACAGGTACGGCCCCAACTTTACTCTGGAAGATGGATTAGTGTATATGAGCTTAGTATATGCAAGGAGACGTGGGCCCACTCCCATCCGCTGCAAGACCTTGAGGAGGTATGGCCAACTCAGGGTGTCGAAAGCCTTTTCAAGGTCCAGGACCAGGCACGCCGCCCGCGGGAAGTGTCCGTACGCCTGGTCCTGGACGTGAAACAGGCACCTAATGTTATAGGAGGTGTTTCTATTTGGCACAAACCTACATTGGTCTGGGTGTATCAGGGTTGGGAGGAGCGCGGTGTATCTTTCTGCCAGTATTTTTCCAAAGATTTTATAGTCTGCTGGCAGCAGGGCTATCGGCCGGTATGATCCCACGAGGTGGGGGTCCCTGTCCGGCTTAGGAAAGGAGACTATTACTGATTCGCTCATGGACTGTGGGAGTTCTCCCTCCTCTAAGGCCGACTGATATACCTTTACCAATTGCAGCACCAGATGCATGGAAAATGTACGATAAAACTCCAAGGGGAAGCCGTCCAGGCCAGGCGCCTTGCACATAGCCAGCACCTGCATCGCCTGTTTAACATCCGACGCCGTAATTTTCTTGTCGAGCTCACGTTGATCAGACCGTGTTATTCTGGGCATGGGGAGTGCATGCAGGAAGCGGTGCAGGGCCTCTGGGTCCGCCGCAGTAGGGGTTGCATATAGTTGTGTGTAGTGTTGCTGGAAGACGTCCAGGATGGACGCTTGCGAGTATACTAAGGTGCCGGCTGCATTGTGAATCGCAGTGATCGAGGGTAGGGTGGTGTTTTGTCTTACCAGCCATGCTAGCAGCGCACCAGATCTATTGCCCTCCTTGTGCATCCTCATTGTGTGCGCCCTAAAATTATATCTGCGGAGGTCTGCCAGTGTCTCTGCATACGCTGTTTTGGCGGCAGTTATTTGAGTCAATGTGGGTTCACCTCTATCCGCTGCTTGCGTTAAGGTGGCCAGTTCACGCTCCTCTACGACTATGCTGCGTTCTAGGGTTTTGCGTACCCCAGATATATGTTGTATGCATGTGCCCCTGATCACTACTTTGAATGCGTTCCATTCCGCTGCTCGCGTGGACGATGTGTGCTCATTCTCTGTGCAGTAGGCCCGTATGTGTGTCGCCTGCGTTTGTCTAAATACTGGGTCTTCTAGGAAATCTGTGGGCAGGCGCCAGGTGGGGACCGGGGGCCTAAGTAGGTGCCACGCTAGGGCAATCGTGTGGGCATCATGATCGGACAGGACCCTGCCCAGGTATTCGGTCTCCTGTATTTTGGATAGTATAGGAGAGGAGCAGAGGAAACAGTCCAAGCGCAACCTAAGATTATGTGGAATTGAGTGGAATGAGTAGTCGGAGGTCCGGATGTTTGGAGCACCATGCATCAGTCAAGGCCCAATGTGCCGCCCAGCTTGCGAAACGCGCAGCCTGCGCTATTATGGGGGAGGCGGGATGCGGAGGATAGGATCTGTCTAGGGCGATGTCCTGTACACAGTTAAATTCCCCGCCCAGTATCCATGGGGTCTGGGCGTACGCGCTTAATGGGCGTGAGAGCGTGTCCCAAAATTTCCCCTGGTTCGTGTTCGGCGCGTAGATGCTGCACAGTACCACGGGCTGGCCATCTAATAGCCCATGCAGGAGCGCGTATCTGCCTTCTGCATCTACTGATCGGGATAGCTCTTGAAATGGAATCCCTGGACGTAGGCTGAATATGTTGTGGCACAAAAGATCCCGCGCCAGCGCTTGCGCAGCTTGTCTAATTCTTTTGCTACTAAGTGCGTTTCTTGTAGCAGAGCGATCTGCGCATTCTGCCACTTTATATATGCATACACTGCGTAGTGTTTGCGTGCCGTGTGCATTCCTCGTACATTCAAGGTGAGGATGGTGACGTTTCCCTTATGTGCCATGTTGTGGTGTAGGGGATCTAAGGGGGATGGGGTTTCTGGACGCCGCGCCGTGTTGTAGCCTATGGCCCTGGCTAAGTCTGATCTCCAGATTTAAAAGTGCCTGCAGCACCTCAACTTTGTGCTGTTGCATGTATCGTGCAGTGGGGAGTAACTTTCTATGGGAGAACGTTGGGGATGGGGAACTATCCTAATTCTGGGGACCTATCGCAAACGGCGATACGTCCAAACTCATGCTAGCTCTCTGTGTAACTGTGAGAACTGTGTAATATTGGGGGGGCGGTAACGCGCTGCTTCTAGTCGTCACTCACCAGTGGCATTTGTAGGATTATTTCGCACCTGGTGGTCTAGGGATACGTGAGCTATCACTTGTTAAGCTGTTTGGCTTGCCACATATCTTGAGTTTCATTGTAGTGTGTAATACTGGGTTACTCTACGTGTGTGATCTGCTGGTTACATGTCATATCAGTGTATCTGCAGTTTGTGGAGTGACCAACGGCGGGGTTATGGAGTCCACGCGGGATGGCGTTCTGTTGCTGCCCTCCTCCTCCCCTGATGAGAAGATATGGGGACCTCCGTCCAAATCTGTAGTGGGCGAGGATGGTCGAAACTCCGCAGCAGCCTGTAGGGCCTTCCGTCACTCGGCAATGATTTGTTCCAGGTCTGGGGATCCCGTGGACTGGACTTTCCCGCAAGGGGTGGTCCTTCTATGCTGCTGTTTCGGGCGACGTCTGTTGCCACGCTGCATCTTTGGGCGTCTGTCGACCTTTTCATACCCGCTAGGATGCAGTCGCGGGCTTCTTCTGCGCTTGTAAAAAATATGGTAGACGCTTCATACATGACTTTAAGTCGGGCCAGGTACAGTAAAGAGTATTGTATTCCCTCCATCCGCAGGCGGCGCTTCACATCGAGGAATGTGGCCCTCTGGTGCTGCACCGCTCGGACATAGTCTGGGAAGAGCATTATTTGTTTGTTCTCTACGTGGATGGGGCCGTGCTGTCTGGCAGCTCTAAGCACTGCATCTCTGTCCTTGAAATGTAGAAATTTCGCCAGCATCGGGCGAGGCGGGGTTCCCGGTGGGGGTTTTCGTGCCGGTACTCTATGCGCCCTTTCAATGGAGAAGATTGCGGTCTGATCTGCGGCTGGCGTAAAGGACTTGGTCCATGCCTCCATATATTCGACGGGGTCCGTGCCTTCAACTCCCTCTGGGAGACATAGGACCCCGATGTTGCAACGCCTCGAGCGACCCTCGAGGTCTTCCATGCGTTCCTCCATAGTTGTCATGCGCCCTAATAGGGTCTGGATAGATTCTTGATGAGTTTTAACTGAAGGTTGCATGGAGGTAATTACTTTCTCACCCTCTGACACTTTGTCCGCGAGCTTGCGATGGTTGTCCCTGAGCAAGGTGATATCCGTAGTGATGGACCCAAGCCTCTCTTCCATTGATACCCTCGAATGTTCGATGGCCGCCAATACTTTTTCCATCTTTTCAGAGAGGGTCAGTTCCTGCGGGGTCGTGGTGTCTTTGAGAAGGGGTTTAGTGCCCGTGGAGGTATCATATGCCGCTCCCGGGGGCATTAGGCCCGTGGCTGCACGTTGTCTGCCCATGCTGTGGGTCTGAGGAACATTGGGCCTGACTGGGGAGTCCAGCCACTTCTCCGCTGGGGAGGGTCGCTGCGCAATGGGACTCTGCCCTGGGTAACGTGCTATAGGGTGTCTCTCGTGCGATCTTTGCCTTGCTCTGTTTACCTTGCCACGGGCCCTATGTCCCGTCCCGGACTGTATGGTTTTCCCGTGTCGTCACCGGGGGGCAGCTTTCTGGTCAGGAGACAGACTTGATGTTTGGCGGCCACCGGCTAATCACCTGTTGCGACTGGATTCAGCTCCCGCTCCGTCCGGGGGAAGGACGCTGCTGGTGCTCTTTCTTGGGTCCTCCTCCACCTCCTGTTGATTTTCCGCTGCGTAGCTTTGTCCGATCACTGGCTGGGTCTTGACGTGTCCCGTGCGTTGTCATTAGGGCGCCTGCTTTCCCTCTCGCGCTCAGGCGATTCCCTGCCCAGTGCAATCGCCTGTGTTCTTGCACTTGTAGGCTCAGTAGGTGGAAATGGGGGGATGGCGGGACCGGGGCGTGCTCGCAGACCTCCCTGTGCCGTTTGTTGTGTCCCACCACCGATATGAAGCAGGCGTCGTCGCCGGGGCACTCCTCGCGGCTCACTGGGATATTCAGCGATCTTAGGTCGTCTGCCCTATCACGCTGGCTTCCCCCCTAAATCCAGGCACACTTGCTTAGGTTGGTTGGCAACAGTTCATACGCCCATAGTATTCGGGATCACGGGGATGCCGGCTCAGGCTGTTTCTGCTGCAGACTTCTGCAAGATGTACGTGGCTGACTCCACTGCCGCACCCACCAGCAACTGATGTAGGGGGGAGGGGGCTGAAGCGATGCAGGTCGCAGTAGGTGTCTTGCTGCACTTGGTTGTCCTCAGGGGTATTCGGCGATCCCGAGATGCTGGCCCCACCACACTGGCCGCCCCCTCAAGTCCAGTCGGACCTGCCTCCACACATATTCGCACAGCAGTCTTTGGGGTCCCAGAGGTGCCGGCGCGGGTCGCCTCGACCGCCGATCACCCAAGAGGTGTGCGCGACCAACTTCACTGCTACATCCACTGGCAACCGATGTGGGGGGGAAGACAGAGCTTTTGCGGGCTGCACCAGGCACACTCCAAGGGGCTATTCAGTTGACTCTTCCCGCTCCTGCATTGGGGACAGACCGTGCCAGTAAGGGAGGCCTCCCACCAGGACGCCGTGCTCTCCGTGTCCAGGACGCCATTAGGGCCTAGCGTGGATCAGGCGCCATTTGGGGATTGGCCGCCATCTTTACGCCAGGCATGGCTGGGGGCCGAGTTGTCAGCCGGTTTCACTGCCGCAACACACACTCCATCAGCGGTCGCCGTGCGCGTCAAGGACCCAACAGGAGCCGCCTCTGCCGTCTGCTATCAGGTGACTTCCCCAGTGATCCTCTTCCCGTTCCCGCATCTAGTGGCAGCCGACGCGGGGGGGAGGGGCGCCGGGGCTTTGGCGGGCTCCGGTGGATGGGTGATGTCGGGCTAACGAGCGTACCCCCACGTCCTCTCCTCCTCACCTCAATATGGGGGGCAGTGTTGGGCACCACGAGAGGTCGATGTCGGAGCCGCGACCACAGAGCCGGCTCACGGGGCGGGTGTCAGTCCCGGAGCCTGGCGGTCGCCATTTTGCGTTCCGGGGCCATTGGTGTTTGGCGCTTGTTATCTCTGCGCCGCCCGGTCATCAGCAGGCACGGGGCACGGTGTCAGGCACCCGCAGTGTTCCGATATCTGTAGAGCCGATTTTCAGAGTACCTGGCGCGCCGTAGCAGGCAGGATGCATGCACTGGTGGCGGAGCTCTAAACCAGCATGTCCGCCATGATAGCCGTCTTGGCCATGCCCCAGCCTATGCATGTTGATTGCTTCTGTGTATAGTGTGTGCAGGTGGGGAACTAGTGTTGTGGCATATGCTTTGTAGAATTCGGTTGGGAATCCGTCTGGGCTAGTCATCTTCCCATTTGCGAGGGCCATGATTGTGCTTCTAATTTCTTCAGGGGTTATTTGTGCGTCCAATTGTTGTCTCTGTTCTAGTGTTGTTTCGGGTAAGCACACCGAATCTAAGAACATTGTGCGCGACCTTTCGTCTCGTGGTCTCACGGATTGGTACAGCTTAGTGTAGTGTCAGGTCATTGTGTCATGTATTTCGTGTTGTGTATATACTAGCTGTCCTGTCTCTGTGCGTATGGCTCCTATGGGGTGATTTGTCTGTTCCTGGCGCAGGAGCCATGCCAGCATTTTACCTGCGCGGTCAGCAGCGGCGTGTGTGTGCGCTGAAAATGCTGCACAGTTATGGCAATGAAGCCGTTCCAGCAGTCAGTGTGTTCGGCCCTTAATGCGTCTAGCTTTCTTGTATTTTGGTTGCCCGCTGACTGCTTAGTTTCTTGCCCTAGCAGCTGCCGCTCTACTCGACTGAGTATGTTGTTCAGTTGTTTCAGAATGTTCCAGGTGGCCCCCAAGCAGTGACCTCCCAGGGTCACCTTAAAGGCGTCCCACTCTATGAGGGGGTCTTCCGCTGTGTGTTCATTTATCTCAAAATATTCTAATATGGATGTCCCCAGGGATGCGCGAAACGCATGGACCTCTAATGCTACTGGTTGTAGGCGCCATGTGGGAACAGGAGGAGGGCCAATGTCCCATGTGAGTTGCAAAGGCTGTGGGTTGTGGTCTGAGTGCGTGCATCCTAGGTAGTCTGTGTGCTTAATGAGAGGGATAAGGGGGGGGATACTACTATTCAATCAAGTCGGACGTGAAGGTCATGCACTGAGGAGTAGAAGGAGTAGACCCATGTTATGGGGTTAAGTGACCTTTTGTGGCTACTCGCAGTCTGGCTGGGAACATCAGGGAGTAGCGGATGTCTAATGTCCGAAGTTGTCGCTTGACTTCTGTAAATGATCCTCGGCGTCTTTGTACTTGTAACGTGTAGTACGGGAACAGCATAACATGTTGGTTTTGTATTTTAATTTCTGTGAGTTTGCGGGTTTTTCTGAGCACTGTGTCTCTGTCTCTGTAATTTAGTAGTTTAAATAGCAATGGGCGCGGTTTGGAGCCAGCACTCGGTGCGCCCTCTCCACTACAAATTGTGGCGACAGAGAGTCCTCCAGGAGGAGTTCCCGTATCCAGTTTTCTATGTATGTGACTGGTTCTTATCCTTCTTCTCCTTCTGAGAGGCCAACCACGCGTATGTTGTTGCGACGTGAGCTGCTTCAGCGTCTTCTAGCCGATCTTCAAGTATGTTGATGCGGTCTATGATGTCATGCAGTGCTGCTGCGTAGCTATGGGTGGTAGGTTTCAATACTGATAGGGCCTGCTCATGCGTTTGTACTTTATCTGACAATTTATGGTGGTCTGCTCTGGGCAGGGTGAGGTCTGACGTAACTTTGTCTATTTTTGATTCAAGCGTTGTGCGAGCATGGTCTAGGGCGGCACCGTTTTTTTCCACCGCTGCCAAAACTGAATCGAGTTTGGATGAAAGTGTTAAGTTTGGGGCTTCGCCTGCTCCTTCCTCTCCTGTGTGCTGTCCTCCTTGCGCCTCTGGTTGCACAGCGGGCTGCTGCGTGCTGTTCCTTAGGCGACCCATGACTAGCTTCTATTCTGTGGGCATGTGGGTTTTACCGGGAGATAGCTTTCCGCTGTGTGCAGTTTGTACTGGGCTGGTCACTGGCTTTGTTCTCCCCCCTTTGTTTTTCCAGTCGGGTGTCCGCGAGGTGTCGCATTGCGGTATTGTGCTCAAGGCTTCTGCCATCTGGCCTGGTTGCTTATGAGCGCCACTATTCGTCTGTGTGGATGGGGAGAACTTATCTGTTGGAACCTCGTGTCTGTTGTGGGGTTAGGTCCCTGGAGAGTCCAACGTTAATCCACAATCAAGGGGTGATGTCTGCAGGTTGGGCACTAATTCCCCTTGGGTTTTGCCGCGGACATTGTGTTGGCGTTCTTTGTTATGGACCTGGGGATTGGTCATTCATCTGTTGCAAATCAGAGGCTTGTGTGGGGAGGTCTCGTCCGGTGCCGAGTCTTAGACAGTAGTGTTTCCTCTGGAGAATGCGTATCAGGCTAGGGGCAAGAGTCCACTTTCTCTTAATAAGACCTTGGGTCTTGGCCTGTCCGATGAGGTCTAGGTGTTATTTGGTACCAGCTTGTGCAGCAGTTTAGCGGTGCTAATTCTCGCCTGGCGTCTGGCTTGGCTCTGTCAGGTGCATCTGGGCTGTGGCTACCGCTGTGGGGGTTGTCGGTTGAGCCTTGTGTGCCCTTAATTTATCGGCGTGGTTGCAGCGTCGGCTGTGCTTGAAGCTTGTTGCCTTTAGCTTACGCGCTGCTAACGGGCGTACTTTTTGCCACCCAGGTTCCTCAACGATGGCCCGCTTCGTCATCTTGGACCTGTGCTGGTCGGCGTTTATTTTATTTCATGGGGTACCTCAACTCTCTCTGCTATAGCTGCCGCTCTGTTGTGCGGGCGCTTGCTTTAGTCCCTGGATGCAGAAAATGGAGGAGGGCACTAATAGACTTTGGCCCCGGTGAATCTTATCTCGCGATCTGGCCCGGCGGCTCCTGCCGCGCGTCCCCCAGGGCTCGCGTCTTACCGTTGGGGGAGCGGGGGAGCTCCTGCTTCTGTTCGTTCGTCGAGCGCTGTCTGTTTGTTTTGGCGGAGTCTCTCCGCGGTTGGCGTGGTCACGGCTCTGATCACCGCTATCTGCACGATGGTGGTGGGGCCCAGTTGGTTTCCCTGCTCTCGCAGCTCGTGTCGGCCTTGGGAGGCTCCTCCCGCACTCATACAGGCGCGTCCCCGATGTTTGGCGGGCCGGTCCGTATTATCGCCTGAGCCGCGTACAGCAGATCAGGGTCGGCGATACGGTGAGTCACCTTGTCTCCGTTTATGCAAAGGCCGGGTCGTTGTGGCTTTGATGCCGCTTTTCCTTAATGGTGTTTGATGCTGCCTGGCGGACGCCAGGGCTGTCTGGGCGTTTCCTTACTGGAGGTCGGAGTTTTCCTCGTGGCTGTTCCGGGGGTTCGCATCGTGCTGCAGGCCTCGCGTTGTGTTGCACCGCCTCTCTGTAGCTTTGCGTAGCTCCATTCGCACCGATGTGCTCACAGGGTGTTCATGCTATTATGCCGCTCTGTTTTGGTGTTTATGGGACGGTGATCCGTGTTGTAAATTACGGATCACAGAGGTCGCTGGGACGGAGCTCTATGGAGCTGCGTCCGCTAGCTGGCTAGCCATGACCCCTGAAGTCAGAATTTAATAACACATCTTTTAGTAAAGATCGTTTTTAAATTGTGTGTTTGAAAATGCCACTTTTAGAAAGTACTTGAAAAAAGAATGGGCCTGTACCTTGCGTTCTTTGTTTAGTATACAATTTCACTAAATAGTCAAACCCATCGATTTCAGTTTGAGCAGGTATTTTATTTTAACCTTTTATTTTTACTAGATTCTTATTTTTTGCTGCTTTTTTGATCAGAAAAAAACATGTGTCTGGTCATATCAAAAATTCTAGACATAAATGTGCAATACAAAATATATTTACATAAATCAGTGTGTGACTTTTACAAAAAGAAAATCTAATACATATATCACATCCAATACATATATCACAATTGTTATTCTCAATTTTAATCCTGAAACTCTTAAAGCGTCTATATTCAGTATCCCAAATCAATACAGGGAAACTATTATTTTAGAAATCTTCTCAGATTAAATTTTATTCATTATTCCTCTGTATTTTTATGTGCCGTGTGCCTGTGCCATGTGCCGACGCGTTTCGAGTCCTGGGAGTTGAATACCAGGAATCTCATCAGGGCTTTGAATTTTGACAGCAATGGTGGTTTCTGTAAGGGTGTGTAACATAAAACGATTATTACAAAGGGCTCCTTTCTGTCTCACCTTAAATTCACCATTCTCATTATTTCTATTCGGGTTCTTTACCTGAGAATTCTTACTAATCTTCACCTTAAGGTATACGCTTCACCAAAGGACATTTAATCTCAATCACTAGGGATTCTGTTAAAAAACAGAGAGCACTGTCAGTATTGTGCATTCTTTACTGCGACATTTTAATATCTCTTTTTCCAGCAGTCGTCTCCTACCTTATCTTTGTCTTTTTATAAGGCAATTGCATCTAGTTTCCTGTAAATAAGGAAAATACTTAATCATACTTTTAAAGGGTACGATATTTTGTAATACTTCATTACCCTATATTGCGGCTTCAGCTTTTTGTACCTTATATGCCGGGCATTTTCGCTATCGGCTTTTCAAACGCTACCTGGATCACCTCCTCTCTTGTAGCGGCGCTCGCTGATTTAGATTAACTTGCGTTCTCATCAAAAATATTACAGAACGCAATTATACATTTCAGCATTTATATATTTAGAGATAACCTTTTCTCTTCTCATTTTAAGCTATTAGGTTAATATCTGAAACTACATTTCCCAGGGTACCTAGGGAGACACCATATTAGCTTGAACCTCATGGCTGAACTCCATTGCTGACCAAACGGAGGCAGAGAGGGATCAGGAGATGAAAGCAATTGCAGTTCAACCAAGTCAGAGAATAGGTAAGCTTAAAATGATTTTCCTTATTTACAGGAAACTAGATGCAATTGCCTTATAAAAAGACAAAGATAAGGTAGGAGACGACTGCTGGAAAAAGAGATATTAAAATGTCGCAGTAAAGAATGCACAATACTGACAGTGCTCTCTGTTTTTAACAGAATCCCTAGTGATTGAGATTAAATGTCCTTTGGTGAAGCGTATACCTTAAGGTGAAGATTAGTAAGAATTCTCAGGTAAAGAACCCGAATAGAAATAATGAGAATGGTGAATTTAAGGTGAGACAGAAAGGAGCCCTTTGTAATAATCGTTTTATGTTACACACCCTTACAGAAACCACCATTGCTGTCAAAATTCAAAAGCCCTGATGAGATTCCTGGTATTCAACTCCCAGGACTCGAAGCAGCGTCGGCACATGGCACAGGCACACGGCACATAAAAATACAGAGGAATAATGAATAAAATTTAATCTGAGAAGATTTCTAAAATAATAGTTTCCCCTGTATTGATTTGGGATACTGAATATAGACGCTTTAAGCGTTTCAGGATTAAAATTGAGAATAACAATTGTGATATATGTATTGGATGTGATATATGTATTAGATTTTCTTTTTGTAAAAGTCACACACTGATTTATGTAAATATATGTTGTATAGCACATTTATGTCTAGAATTTTGATATGACCAGACACATGTTTTTCTGATCAAAAAGCAGCAAAAAATAAGAATCTAGTAAAAATAAAAGGTTAAAATAAAATACCTGCTCAAACTGAAATCGATGGGTTTGACTATTTAGTGAAATTGTATACTTAACAAAGAACGCAAGGTACAGGCCATTCTTTTTCAAGTATATATAAACGGCCCTGCCTGTGCCTTGCCCCATGGGCCTAACTCCTTTTTTTCTGACTTTTAGAAAGTAGGCATTTTCGTGTTTAACCATTCTGTGTGCCTCTGCCTGTTTGTGGATTGACTGTCTGGTTTTGGAGTGACAGGGGCTGGGGATGTACATTCACTGTAGACAGCCACTAGGTGGGGTTGAAGTGTACCTGGCCCTTCCTGGATGATTTAGAGCTGAGCTGAATAGACCTTGGCTGAATTTAGAGTAGTGGGAGGAGATTTCCTAGCACCTGAATAGGGTTCTGTCTCCCTTGCACAATGGTGTCTCCACCCCTGTGGTCATACTGCACCAGTGAGGACAGAACTGGTTTGGACGGGGCTCAGAGACCCCTACACAAAGAGAACAAAGACATTTTGGGGTATAAGTCTTAGACCTAAAACTCCAGAACTTAGATCACTTCTGGACTCAAGAGGATCCTTTGCCAAGGAGAAGAGCTGAAGAGCTGTGAGGAGCAGTATTGCACCTTGCTGTGTGCTGTGTGGGGTTGGCCTGCAGTTGCTGTTTCTGCCAAGTAGAGGACTGGAACTTTGCTTTGAACCTGCTTGAAGAAGATCTCCAAGGGCCTGTGTGTGCTGGCCTCCTGTACTGAAGTCTCAGGAACACAAAGACTTCACCCCCAGCTCCTCTGAACTCTGCTGCTGTGAGTTCTGACCTGCCAGGATGTGCCTGTTCCAGTTCTGGGCCTCTGGAGGTTGTGCTTGCTGCTGGGAGCAGGAAGAAACCTAAAGAACTGAAGAAATCGATGCATCGATCTTCTTGCGGCTGTTTTACCGACGCAGCATCGCTGTGCGCGAAGAATCTCCACGCATCGCCGCTGCCGAAACCGACGCAGTGCCTGTCGCCGCTGCAAGAACCGGTGCTTCGAGGGATTGCGGCTGAAGAAACTGATGCAGCGCCGCTCGACGCCGCCGCATCGATCGCTTACGCATCCCAGATTTCCACACATCGTACCTGTGCTGCAAGTTTTTCCCCTGCATCATCCACGGACCAGAATCGTCTTGGAGTCGACGCATCACTTCCACCTACAGACCGATTCGACGCATCACTTCTCCTGCGTGCAGCAGAACTGTCACATTGCCTCCCCATGGTCTCAGGAACTGTTCTGTCTCTGTGTTTCTCGATGCTTCCCATCTCTGTGGCTGTTTGGCCTTGTGAATTTTGACGCATCTACAGGTACTTTGTGAGAAATCACGCATCCATAGTTTTCTATGGACCCAGTTGTTTGAAACCTTTTTAAAGGCACATTCTTATTACATGTATGTTGGATTTTTGTCGTTTGTTGAGTTTAGATAAAGATACTGTTTTCCCTAAACTGGTGTGGTGTCCATTTGTGGTGTTATCACTGTATTACTGTGTGTTTTGAGTACAAATACTTTACACATTGCCTTTGGGATAAGTCTGTCTGCTCGTGCCAAGCTACCCAGGGGGTGAGCAGGGATTCTCTAAAGTGTGTATCCCCCTTACCCTGACTAGAAGCAAGGGTCCCTATTTGGACAAAGGTACCTACCTCTGCCAACCAGCGACCCCAATTTCTAACATTGGTGGTCAGCGGTGAGGATTTGAATCTGTATTTGTACTTGACCCACAGTGATTGGTGTACATCACTAGTTTAGTGCAGACCACTACGCAACCGCATACTGTGTTTTATTTTTTGTTCTATTTTTGATCTGACCCTTGAAGTATCCATGCACCATTTCTCTGAATGGTAAACCAATAAGTGAGGCTGCAGAATTGGAGTTTGACATTGAAATGTTAAGTAGTTGCAAAAGAGGGCAACTGAAGCAGTTCTGCAAGAGCTTTGGATGTCCCATGAGGAGCCACTCCAGGAAAGAGGAGTTACAGAAGGCTTTATGGGCCTGTTGGTAGGCCAAAAAACTGGGGAGACAGATGATGCAGATGTGGATGGGGGTGTGCCAGAGGGCAGCTTCAGATCCCAGGATTTGCCTGTTGTGAGAGCAGCATCTAGGGCTGGCAGCAATCATTCTTCCGGGATTGTTTCTCCAGAGGATTTGGAGGAAAGGCAAAGGGCAAGAGATCATAGGTTGGAGGTCATCAGGCTCAAGATGAAGCAGATGGAAATGGAAATCCAGAATAACGCAGAGAAGCAAGAATGCTTATGCTTGGGAAGAGAAGAAATTGATCTTGGTACATGAGCTGAGGATGAGAGAGCTTGATGTGGAGCTCTAGAGGCTTGAGGCCATGAGTGCCTTAGCTGAAAAGGAAATGTGTGCAGCTCATGAAGTGAGCTTGGCTGGGTTGGAGGTGGAGTCCAACTCAGATGGTGGCAGCAAAAATGTAGTGTCTAGTGCTGAGGGAGAAGTACACACACCCAGAGATGTGGCGCCTGACTTGAAGGAGGAGGTTGACATACACCAAGGGGTTCAGGGTTATGAGGTAGCTCCAGTGGTGCACAGGGTCCCTGAGGTGGATTGGGGAACTGGCACAGGGGTTCATATTCCTAGTGGTGGGATGGACACTCTACTGACTCTAGATGAGAGGTGCAGCGAGAGGGGTTCCCCCATGGTAGAATCCTTGGTATGTGAGTATGGAGACCGCCCAGAAGAGTATGGGTTGAGTGACAGAAACAGTCAGACACTGTCTTGCCAGTCTCAGGAGGGTGATGTTAAGTACTTGTGTGAGGCACTGGATGGTGAGGCAAAGAGTAGCTTGGTTAACGCTTGTGTGGGGCTGTGTGATTCAAGTGTTGGAGAGCATATTTTAAGCCCCAGTTTTCCAGAGCTAAGCCAACAGCCGGTGGAGTGTGAGTTCTCTGACCCCAGGGAGCTTGCACTGGAGGCAGACCTTTTGGTGGATTCCAGAGCGTCTGAAGAAGCTTTTGGGAGTGATCAGGAAGGGGGTGGCTCCCAGGTTTTCCCCAACCAAGTGAAGTTGGGGAGGTTTGTGGTAGCCCAGATAGGTCCCAGTGTAGCGGGAGAGGTGTAGTGTCCCACGTCCTGTCTCAGAGGAGAAGGAGTGGGAGTGGGCTGTGTCCCAAGGTGCCCAAAACCCAGTCCCAGGGCCTGGTTGATTCCGTGAGTGAACACCAGGAGGGGAGCCTAGTCTGTACCGGGAGGCCATCCCCTGAGGGGGATCCCAAAGTGTCAGGTGAACTGGGGGAGACTACTGTAACAAGCATCCCACCAGTTCTGGTATCTAGCAGCACCACTCCAGTTGGGAGGGTGCATGAGTCCACAGAAAAGGGTGAGGGGGATGCAGTCCCCAGTGGAAGGACCAGTGGGTCAGAGGTTGCCAGCTCTGAGGTCAGAGAGCCCCAGGACTGACCCTGGTGAGGCCACTTCTGGCCTGGGGGGTCTTCATGCTTTATCAGGTGGACAGGTGGCTGGAGACCTGCGCCAGGCAGACTTTCGCACAACTCATGAGGAGTGTGTTTCCCTTGGGGGGGGTTGGTGTACTCCCCCAGAAGTCCTGGGTTGCCAGGCACAGATCCAGCCTAAGGGTACAGACCCTGGGTTGGAGGACCAGGTTCAGGGTGTCCCCCCTGCCCTGGAGGAAGGGGTGACTGCTAACAGTGCCCCTACCAGTTTGTCTTCTGGTGGTACCGCTCCAGGTGGGAGGGTGCAGAGCCCCAGGGAGGAGGACCAGGTGTGGGAGAGCCCACCCCAGTCCCGTGTCCAGCCTTCGGGTACAGATCCTGGGCTGGTGTACCAGTTGCAGTATAGCACCCCTGAACTGGTGGGAGAATTGTGCAGAACACCTGCCACAGGTGCCCTGGCAATTCTGGAGTCTGGGCATACCACTCCAGGTAGGAGGGCGCAGAACCCCAGGGAATAGGACAGGGTGTTGGAGAGCCCACTCCAGTCTCCTGTCCAGCCGCAGGAAACAGGCCCTTGGCTGGTGGGCCAGTGTCAGGATACCATACCTGACGTGGCAGGAAGTAGAGTGGACAAAGGGTGCTAGGCATCTGGGGCTACCGCCCCTAACTCTCTTACGCCACAGAGGTTAGAGAGCCCTGAGAGGCATCAGACCTGGCTCTCATCACTGACAGTTGTCAGTGGCCACTGTGGCTTGCTGTCCTGGTGGACAGAGTTGCCCCTGGGAGGCGGACAGGAGTCAAACCCCGGGGGTGGACTGGGCCACACCACTGTGTTGGCCATGTGGGTACTGTCTGCCTGTTGGGACATCTGTGAGCAAAGTAAGGTTAGGCGCTGCACAGATGGGGTCCACAGGTGAGGAGAATGGTTCCCCATGGGTCAGCTTAGCAGGCCCTGGGAGTATGGATAGCGGGATCCAACTGGGTTCAGGAAGGCGTAGAACGGGAATAGACCCCTGCTGTTGCAAACCAGGTTCCATGTTCTATCGCCCCAAGCAGGGAAGCCCATCGAGGTATGGATTGGTCTACCCTGGCTTTAGACTGGAAGGAGGTTGTGTTGGACTTGGCTCTTTTTGCAGGGTTATGCCCAAACGTTTTGCTTCTTCCTCCTACTTTTTGCTGACTTGTTGTTGTCGGCTATAGGACTCTGGGCACTTTACCACTGCTAATCAGTGCCAAAGTGCATATGCTCTCTGTGTAAATTGTGAACATGATTCGTTATCCATGATTGGCATATTTGATTTACTGGTAAGACCCTAGTAAAGTGCACTGAGTGTGCCAGGGCCTGTAAATCAAATGCTACTAGTGGGCCTGCAGCACTGATTGTGCCATCCACATGAGTAGCCCTGAAAAGGTATCTCTGACCTGCCATTGCAGTGTCTGTGCGCAGTTTGTTACATGCCATGTCGACTTGGCAAGTGCACCCACTTGCCAGGCCCTAACCTTCCCTTTTCTTACATGTAAGGCACCCCTATGGTAGGCCCAAGGTACCCACCTGGGCAGGGTGCAGTGTATGTGAAAGGTAGGACATGTACTTGTGTGTGCAACATGTGCTGATAGTGAAATACTGCCAATGCCATTTTTCACTATTGAAAGGCTATCTTGCCCCATAGGATAGAATGGGAAATGCTTTGTAACATCTTACAAGTATAACTTCCCATTGGGACAAGATAGAAAAATAAAGTTTAGGCTCTCTGAACTCAGAATTTAATAACACATCTTTTAGTAAAGTTGGTTTTTAAATTGTGTTTGAAATGCCACTTTCAGAAAGTAGGCATTTTCTCGTTTAACCATTCTATGTGCCTCTGCCTGTTTGTGTATTGACTGTCTGGTTTTGGAGTGACAGGGCCTGGGTATGTGCATTCACTGTAGACAGCCAATTGGATTGAGGTGTTCCTAGCCCTTACTGGATGACTCAGAGCTGAGCTGAATAGACCTTGACTGAATTTAGAGCAGTTGGAGGAGATTTCCTTGCACCTGAGATTTCCTGCTAGGGCCTGTCCCCTTTGCACAATGCTGTCTCCACCCCCTGTGGTCATACTGCACCTGTGAGGACAGAACTGGTTTGGACTGGGCTCAGAGACCCTTGCACAAAGGGAACAAAGACATTTTGGGATATAAGTATTAGACCTAAAACTCCAGAACTTTACATCACTTCTGGACTCAAGAGGAACCTTTGCCAAGGAGAAGAGCTGAAGAGCTGTGAGGAGTACTGCCCCTTTGTTGTGTTCTGTGTGGGGTTGTCCTGCAGTTGCCAAGGAGAGGACAAAGACTGGAACTTTGCTTTGAACCTGCTTGAAGAAGATCTCCAAGGGCCTGTGTGTGCTGGCCTCCTGTTCTGAAGTCTCAGGGACACAAAGACTTCACCCCCAGCTCCCCTGAACTCTGCCTATTCCAGTTTTGGGCTTCTGGAGGTTGTTCCTGCTGTTGAGAGCTGGAAGAAACTTAAAGAAACCAAGAAAACAACTCTGCTGCTGAGAGTTCTGATCTGCCAGGAGGTGCCTGTTCCAGTTCTGGGCCTCTGGAGGTTGTGCTTGCTGCTGGGAGCCGGAAGAAACCTAAAGAACTGAAGAAATCGATGCATCGCTCTTCTTATGTCTGTTTTTCCGACGCAGCCCCGCTGTGCGAGTAAAATCTCCACCCATCGCAGCAGCATGGTGGACGAAACCGATGCAGCGCTTATCGCCGCTGCAAGAACCGACGCATCCAGGGATCGTGGCTGAAGAAACCGACGCCACCTCTCGACGCCACCGCATTGATCACCGACACATCACAGATTTCCACGCATCGTACCTGTGCGGCAAGTTTTCCTGACGCATTACCCGCGGACCAAAATCGTCTTGGCGTCGACGCATCACTTCCCCCTACAGACCGGATTCGACGCATCACTTCTCCTGCGTGCAGCAGAACTGTTGCATCTCCTCCCCATGGTCTCAGGAACTGACGCATCTCTTTGTTTCTCGACGCTTCCCATCTCTGTGGCTGTTTGGCCTTGTGAATTTTGATGCATCTACTGGTACTTTGTGAGAAATCACGCATCCATAGTTTTCTATGGACCCAGTTGTTTCTAACCTTTTTAAAGTCACATTCTTATTACATGTATGTTGGAATTTTGTCGTTTTGGTTTAGTTTAGATAAAGATATTTTTTTCCCCGAAATTAGTGTGGTGTCCATTTGTGATGTTATCACTGTATTACTGTGTGTCTTGAGTACAAATACTTTACACATTGCCTTTGGGATAAGCCTGTCTGCTCGTGCCAAGCTACCCAGGGGGTGAGCAGGGGTTATCTAAAGTGTGTATCCCCCTTACCCTGACCAGAAGCAAGGGTCCCTGTTTGGACAAAGGTACCTACCTCTGCCAGCTAGAGACCCCTATTTCTAACAATCGTTCTGTATACTGTAGAACGGGCAGGAGGTAGTTTAGGCATATCTGGTTTAGGCCAGTGAAAGAGAAACAGGGCTGCAACCCCTCCACCTTTGCACCAAAAAAATATACAATTTTGCATTTTTCAAAGCACAAACATGTATGTTCAGACTTCCAAAACACCACTTAAATGTCAAAACTCCTATTATATGAACTCTCTCCCAATTATTAAGACCCCTTTTATTTGAAATTCCATTTCTAAGACCTACAACTCGTCAAGTTCTGGCTCGCGAACTTTCTGAACATCTTGAAGACACCATTTACGAGCAGGATTAGTTTAAGGCCTGATTTGGGCACAGAGACTGCCCCTGTGGCTGTACTGATTGATGTCAAACAAGAATTCAATGATGGCATTTCCTCCTGCTTGTTACAGTTGTGTCTTCCTGTTACTTCCAAATGAAGATCCTGAAGAAAGCCCTTTTTATTCCGTGCCACTTGAAAGCTTATGTTGTTATTGCTACCATCATTTCTACATTGAACTAATCGAGTGCTTGCTACATTGACCTTCCTGATCTCCTGAGTCAGCTATTTACAAACTCTTTAAGATGTTCAGAATATGGCACTGTGGCTTCTCATGAATAACATGAAATGTAATAGGTTCTCCAAGGCTGGCCATAAGCTGCACTGGTGATTGCCAGTTTCTAGAGGAATCCCGTCTAAGGCACTCTGCTTTGCCTACAGAGCCCCATACTGCTTATGTGTTTGCTTCTAAGTTTAAACTATTCTGTTCATTGTGGCTGCTCCCTTCTGTTATCAGTCTCCCAATTTAGGAAGGCTTGGTCGGGGTAGAGGTGGACGTTCCTTGTGTTTTGTTGGTCCCTTTATTTGGAATACACTCTGTCTTGGTCTGCGAAAAACAGAGAACCATCATATGTCTAGGAAGGCTTTTAAATTTCATCTGTTTTATTGATTATATTCATATCTTTTCTGATGTTAGTTCAGTTCCTAGATGTCATGAGGCAGTCGTTGAACTTTATGAGTAGCAACTCAACTCATATCTTGCATGCATACATTTTCAATATATTTGGTGGTTGCCCTAAGACTAAAATCAGGGACAGTGGCAATTACAGAAGAAATAAAGCCGAAATGATGGGTTGTGGTTCTTGTCCTTTGGTGATGGAGCCTTGTCACCTGAGAGATAGCTCAGGTGTCTATTGCCTGACCTATGGATAAATTGTGAGATAGCTCAGCTATTGGAAGCCTGAACATATAATTTATGCCTAACCAGAGGCATACCTCTACTGCATAACGCAAACACCTCTATGATCAGTTTTTTAGACTGCATTGTATGACAGATGTAGAATTTGCTTTAACGTATGCCCTGTGTGTTTTCTTTTTCTCGCTAGAATGGTGCTTATACAAAGGCAGTATATATGCACTACCCTTGTGTAAGCATTGAATCTCTATGTCCTTCCTCTTCAAACCAGTGGAGCTTGGCAGCAAAATGCTTGTGAAACCGTATTCTGCTGTCAAACTAAGTCTTGGTCTGTCAAACGTACCATAACTCTGATATTCAAAAGCACCACACAAGGAAAACTCTACTTTGTGCACTACTTATTTCAGTGTTGCAATGATAAACGGGTAACCATGTTGTTTTACTGGTGTCTCTCTTATGTTCCATTCAGCGTTGTCCCTTAATCAACTCAGGTCAGGCTAATTGCTGTAATTAGCGAATACATTTAGGAACAACATTATAGAGAATATATTCCTTCTTCTCTAAGGAATTTTGGAGTAATTTGCAATGTTCAAAATGCACAATTTATCATTATATTTTCTTGTATTGACTCTTAGCCCCATAACTACGCCTCACTATTTGAAGTGTTAGTTCTGCCTCCACTGATTGACCGCTTGGCTCCCCCCACATTTCGGGTCTAGTTGCGCCCCTAATCATATGTTTATCTTACCATAGTCTTCTTTCCTCTGTCTCTTTGTGTCTTTCTGTGTCTACCTGCCAGTCACTTCCAATTTCTTTGCCTATCTCTATATGATGTTTTCGCTGCCTCACCCTTTTTGTTTGTCTCTCCCTCTTGAGTCCCTCTCTGTCTCTGTCACTCTCTCCCACTTCTTACTTGCCTGTTTCCTGTCTTGCCTTGCCAGCTTTCTCTTTTCCTCTCCATTCCTCTTGCTTTGCCTATCTCCCATTGTTGGACTTGGCCCTCTCTGAAGGGTCATCCCAAACATTTTGCCTTTTTCCCTCCACTTTTGCTGATATCGTTTTTGTTGGCCCTTGGACTCTGTGCACTTTACCATGGCTAACCAGTGCTAAAGTGCTTGTGCTCACTCTCCTAAACATGCGTTGACTGGCATATACCTAATTGGCATATTTAATTTACTTTCAGGTTCCATGTAGAGTGGTATACCCTGTACCCAGAGCCTGTAAATTAAATGCTACATGTGAGCCTGCATCACTTATTGTGCCACCCACTTAAGTAGCACCTTAAAGTATGTCCCAGGCCTGCCACTGCAGCCCGAATGCAGTGTCACACTGCCATGTCGACTTAGCATTCAGACCTCCTTTTATTACATGTAAGTCACCTCTAAGTTAGGCCCTAGGAAGCCCATAGGGCAAGGTGCTTTGTAATTAAAAGGTAGGACATGTACTTTTATGTTTTACATGTCCTGGTAGTGAACAACTCCTAAATTCATTTTTCACTACTGTGAGGCCTAACCCTCCTATGAATATATGATGATACAACGCAAAGCATTACAACGCATGCTTTTACAACGCGGTTTTTACTACGTAACTACCATTACATCGCATGATTTTACAACGCATACCATTACATCGCATGATCATAGGAATACACTAAAACTACCATTACAACACAAGCCATTACAATGCATACCATTACTACGCATACTATTACTATGCATATCTTATTTTATTTTTTTAAATTATTTTTCTTATTTTAAAAAAAAGTATAACTAACCCCTAGAACGGGATGCAAGGGAAATGGGAAATAGGGGGTTTGGGTGGGGGAGTGTATTAATACTTGGGTATTAAAAAATACTTGGGTATTAAAAATAAGACTCGTGTACTTTAAAATGTCCCGATCCTATTTAATACCCGTTTAATAATCTCAAAATATATTCGAAAGTTAACAAAACATAATAATATATTTTAAAATACTACCAATGGAGTGAAAGTGAGATTTTAAAGCCACCATTTCGAACATTGAAAAAACGAAAGTCCTTCAACTATTTTTATGAATGCCCCTTAACCCGCACCTTGGCAAAATGGCTGACATTTCAACAATAAATGTTTTAACGAACATTTTGTAAGATAACAAATTAATTATACTTTTTGTCAGCTTCAGAATCATGCTGAAAAACTATTTACAAAACATATTTTTGTTTAAATTATCGTTTATTATCAAAAAAAAGTATAAAAGCAGCCGTCCACCATTTTGAGCATAGTGGTAAACTGACTTCCACGGTGACCACACGCATTTTCCGAGCCAGAAAACAATTGAGAATTGGAAAAGCCAAACAGTGCCATCTACAGACAGTAGTAAGTGTACAATTTAAGTATTTAAAAAACACAATATGTACACATAATTCAGAAATACTAACAAGTATTTATTTAAAATGTTTTACAGCATTTGCTGAATTTTAAAACCAGCAAGAACTTTAAAACAGATACTACCAAGCCAAAAAATACACTGACTCAGTAAGTAACAAAAAAGACAATGTTATGAGAACTAAATAAAAGTAAGCTTTTTTAAATTCTATATATAGAGATAACAGGAGTCCTTACCATAGAGAACAAGCATTGGCATAGCCAATAGGTCTCGCCTTTGGGACCTTATAAGTGTTTAGCCATGCAACAGTTGATGTTGTTGCACCAAGGATATTGTGCTGCATAACTAAATACTTATAAGGTCCCAAAAGCGAGACCTATTGGCTATGCCAATGCTTGTTTAAACAGCAATAGCTTACAGAGGAGGGACACCCATGGGTGTTTTGGAATCAATTTATTAATGAACCACTACTTTAAATAGAAATTTAATTTTACTGTAATTCAGCTGTGACTTTAAATTTTGGCCACACATAGGTCTGCATTACATCTTCAAAGATCTTCCAATTATCTCCAACTTCCAACCACTTCACATGCTCTTACCGATAGGTTCCAGTCTATTCATTCCTATGATCTTGCTAGGAGTTATATCATCTTTTCATCAGTATTTATATCCTTCAACAGTATATACTGGGATGTACAAAGCATCCTTACAATTTTAGCTAAATGTATTTGGCTAATCCCTATCCTTTTACAAATCAAAGAGTCAAAAGAGAGGTAAATACCCATAGCCGGTACATAGGTGAGGTGCATTAGATGTGAGAAGAATACTATACTGGGCTGAGCGTTGAAGTAATTGACAAATTCGCAATCCAGTGGCTGGAAGGGGCTGAAAGAAGAAAGCCAATAGATTAGAGGGAGAGACCCAAAGCCCACTCTGTGTATTGTAAGCAAAAGGTAGGTTTAGAGCCATGCTGTCAAAACCAAGAGCTAACAAGCATTGGCATAGCCAATAGGTCTCGCCTTTGGGACCTTATAAGTGTTTAGCCATGCAACAGTTGATGTTGTTGCACCAAGGATATTGTGCTGGATAACTAAACACTTATAAGGTCCCAAAGGCGAGACCTATTGGCTATTCCAATGCTTGTTATTTTTGAGCTGGTGTCTCCCACCCTAGCAGTTAGTGACGTGCGAAGCTCACTGGTGTGTTAATATTCCTTGGTTGGGCGCCTTGGGATATTCCATTTGCTCAGGTTCGTTCCGAACCCTTCAAAGCTCGCGACAGCTGACGAGGCTCACGCTCCAGCCCTTCCTGTCCCGTTATCCAAGGAATGACTCTTTCGTGGTCTGCCACGGGGGCTACTAATGCCACCGAGAGGGCCACAGCCCCTCCCAGGGCGGGCGACGGTCATTATGGAGCCGAGTTTAATGTCACACACAATATGCGGTTGGTGGTCAGTCAGCCTTGAGGTGTTCAGCGTGTGGTGTTTAAATGCGGCCTTCAGTCTGCAAAACTTGAAATGAATATGTGGCATTTTCATGTGTTCGAACACTAATTCTGCAGCAGGGAGGCGGGAGAAGAAGTGGTGACGTCTCCCCCCTTTAATGTAGCCTCGGGGTGGCCTCTGCTCCTAAGATGTCTTCCCTGGCTGGGGGGGGGGGGTTGTGCGGGCACTGGACTGGGCCGGGCGGGCTCAGCTGCAACAGTTTCCCGGTGCCCGCGGGTCCACTGACACGGAAAGGCTACTAGCTTCCTAAGGCGGCCGCAGCCTCTGACTAGGAAAACATTGGCAGCCGGACAAGAAACCAGATCCCGGCCCCGTGGAGGGCAGGGGCCGAGCTGTGGGGAGTACCTGCCAGTCCCCTCTTGGGGGTGGCGGCAATGGAGGGAGATTTAACGAAAAGGCGATACAGAGCTACCTTAAACAATCATATAGTAATCCGCCGTCAGGATGCTAATGCCACGGACATCCCCTTTAGCACTTCCAACAAAATGTGCACATTCCCGCATAAAAAAACCATTAACCGCGCATTAAGCATATATTAACAAAGTAGCGTAACAAGCATATAGTAACAAACTAACGTAACAAACATGGCGGCTAAAGCAAACATGGGAAAAAGCACACAAATAAAACAAGCACAAGCGCGCGCGCCTCGCGCGGCAGCAGGGGGAGGGGAGAGAGGAGGGGGCCTGAACGATTCCCATGCGGGAGCGAGCAGCAAGGCGCGATAATTGCTAACATATGGCGCCGCTGCTCGCTCCCGCAAGGGAATCGCCAAACGTGCACGCGTTGCCATTGAAAGCAATGCAACGCGTACACGTTTTTGGCCTCAAAACCGACTCGATGGCTAAAGGTCTTTTTCCTAAGCAGCGCATGCGCGCTGCGTAGGCGAGACCTAAAAAGTGAGAAAGGATAACTAGTTTGTCAATCTGAAAGAAAAGAGCACATTAAGAGGTCTTTTAAAGAGTTGGTAGAAAGGCCAGTTGTAAATCATTTCAGCTTTGGGATGCAGAAAAGGTTATCAGTAGAGGTAAATAACCTAATGATCCTACTATGGCACTATTATGTTTAGCTATGACAATAAATGGGTTCATACAGGATTCGAGAAGAATTATACCAAAGATAGATAACATACAATTGGTTTGCCTGAAAAAAGGCCTTGTTACAATACCTCAATATCAGAGAGCAAATGATATGCTCTTTAAAAAATTAAATTGTAGGGTGGTCGTGGGTACTGAGGTGCAACCAATATAAGTAAATTAGATTATGCTACGACTGGCTAGTTGGGTGAAATTTTGCACCAACTGAAACAAATAAGTAGCAAATCCATACTAGATAAACATCAAAGATGCCTACCCTGCCTGGTTGATTGACAAAGACATTAAAATTCCCCAGTACAATGAGATTGCTATACATGTGGCTGTAAGTACACAGAAACGTAGGCGTCTAGATTAACAGGGTTATCCGGGTGGTTTGTAAATGCATTTTGTGTGCTGTAATATAACCGTGTTGAAAGTTTGCTTGCGCTGGCTGTATCAGTACTTCGTTACACCGAGTCAGCTTCTGCTACACTGCCTTAGATAGACTACTTCTTTTATCCCACCAAATCATTGTTTTGATCTTTGTAACAAGCAATATCATGTAAAGGAGGGGGGGGGGCAAGCTTTGCTAAAAGACACACAGAGGACTGATCCATTTCAGAGAGAATTTTCTTACTTTTAATGAAGTTTTGAGGTAGATGAGCAACACCAAATTAAACATGTGTGATTAACTATTCTGTGACTCTCCAAATATTGCATCCTGGAGGACAACATGTTCAGCTGAAATGTAAGCTACCTCCCATTCTCATCTGAACCTCTCTTGGGCACATGGGCATAAGCAATTCACAGACAGGGAAACTGCCAATTATATGAACACTCGATTAGGCATTCTTGGTGTGGATCTACATCCAGAAAGAAAGCAATAAAAGCAAACGCCACAAGAAACCACAATCGAAACAAAAGAACAGGGAGAAGACAACACCAAAGCTGTTTATAAACTTACCAGGGATGCAAGCAAAACTCAAGATACAGCGTCCACTGTCTAGAACAGCACTACAGGCAAGAAGAGTGTTAACATAGCACATTACACACATTAAACTGTATTGGTGCATTACTGCTTTTCATTCTATACATTAAATTCACACGTGTACTGATATAGAGCAATTGCAATTGAAACTAAATCATTATGAGGTGTTTTAGTGTGTTTTTCTGGCTTTGCTACCTGGGACTCAGCGAGGCCTCGTCTCCATCTTTGTTAAAATTGCTGTCCAATTGTGATGTTCATTCTGTTTCTATATTTTATAGCTTGATGATACATGTAGCAAGATGTGTACTGTCTATTTTGAGTGGTGTATTATTCTAGAAGAGCTTGCTGAATGAAGCCTTTTGTTACTTTCAAGGCTCTTCCTGCTAGCACACTCTATTGACTTCATTAATAATTGTTTATGTAACTAGTTTGTTCTGACACCTCCAGATGACATTAGGTCAGAAGGGGCGAATCAATAGCCATGTAGTGGGTTAGTGTTTAGATAGTAAGGGTATGTGATGTTTTAAATTATGAATTGTGGTTTGTTGTAATAATGCTCGTACCATGCTGACTTTGCAGTTTCAATGATTTCTTACGCTGAAAATGGCTGTATCAACTGTTGAATTTGGGTTGAGCAAAGATCTTTTGGGTCTCTAGAATGGATACAGCACGGTTTCCTACTGATTTGCTGCACATTTGAAACTTGACCCATTTGCCTGATTTTGCTCATTTTTGCATTATTTCTAAACCTTCATGGCAATTGACCTCTATGGACTTACTCTGACTGTATGAGATTGCTGCTGCATGTGCATTTTCGTCGATTTCTGCTTTGTACTATTGAATTTGTAGTAAACCATGGTTTTCTCTACATTTCTGGTCTTGGACTCCCTTTTGAGCCAGTCATTTTATTATTGACTGTATTTTGAAATGCAGTTTTGTATCCGGTCTCTGGGACATATTGTCTCATAGACTTTGAGGTTAACACTATCCCTGACCCTGTGGTGCACCACTAACATGCAGATTATCCAAGGGATGGCACGCCCATAGTCTCATGCCTAACATGACAAAGAGGCCGAAATCAAAATGTGAATCTTTCATCGGGTATGAATGTAAGGGAAACCCTCCAAATAATTGATAAGGATTGGTGAAGTGATAAAACAGACGTATTAATTATTCAGATAAAGAAATGATCTGTAAAATTTGCAGAGTGCCTTAAAGGATCACATTCTTATACATAATTAGACTCTAGAGAAACTGTGCTTACTAATGAACTTGCCTGTTGTGCACTTCTCTATTTCTCTGTACTGTGGATTATTCGGTCTTCAAACCAAAAACAAAACCATCAAGGATTCATTTATTTACCAGGCACCATAACAGTTGATTTTTTTTCTAGATTAGTTATAAAGGTTTAAAAACTACAACAAAATAAAATAATTCAACAGATTGGTAAAAAATATGGGAGTGATCTCAAATTGCTCCTTTAGAATAGAAGCTTTGACTCAAGTTCTCTAGCTCTATTGGTAGTTAAAGAGATTCGTGAAATATTGGGACAGAGTAGGTTGGAACGTTGTTAATCCTTAATTAAAAGTAATAAAATAAAGGAAATGTATTCCGTCTTTGGTTCCTGCCAAAGTCCCACCTGCTTAACCAAAATAAACTTCAATTGAGAGACTCGCCTCAAGGACATTCATCCCTGATGGATGAAGGTTGTTGGAAGCATCTATCTTGAAAGATCATATCAAATGCTTGCACGATTAAAGCTGCAAAGACCGTCTATCTACAATTACTAAATGTGGTTCTTCCATTGATGAGTTCTATGCACTGGTGCTTCCAGTAGTTAGGAAAAGGTTCATTAGCCTTCTAGGTGGGGAGAAAAGGCCCATTAGTCTCTGTGAGGATGTGGGCATTAACATCACAACTTATTGTAGCAGAACTTCCTGCAATACTATACATGCCATACTATTGAAAGTGATATTTCAGCTTGGCTAAAGTGCTTGGAGTCAGCTGAACAAAGTACAAATTACTATTTATTTTATTTACTTATTTAAATAAGGTAGCACCCCTCTTCATTCCTTGAGACATGTGACAGCAAGGGCTGGTTAGATGTTGACACCACTACTCCAAGCGATATATGCCACTACAATTTGCCCATACATGGACCTATCATCTGAGGTCACCCCAAGTGATGTTCAGCTCCAAATAGACCACCCTTCACAGGGCCAACAAAGAAAACCATGACTACGACTAAAATATGGCTTGAAGCCATAAATTATTAAAATTCAGAACACATTCTTGTTCATTTGACAGAACAGGCTCTGACTTGCCTTGTCACTTGAGCCAACAGCAGCAGGTGTGTGCCTCAGTCTCCTGCAACCTCTGCGGCGTGGGAGGCGGAGGCAACACTCCAGGGGTCCCCAATCCATCAAGGGACCCCCAACTCTTCACGGGGGGCCCTTTCAGCCCAAGGCCAATATGGAAGACCGAGAGAACCCTCATCACACTCTGGGGCAAGGGGAGGAGGAGGCGGGGTGGGGAGAGGATGCAGCAGTGGTGCAGCGGGGGGCACTATTTTGGGTTAAGCTACTGTACAGCAGGCATTTGGCTGGTCACTGTCTATGAGTATCTATGAAGCACAAACTTAGCTACCAGGGCAATGTAGCACTCAACGAGTGACATTTGCTGCTCCCACTAGGAGCAGGGAAATTATTTAAACATTGTGAAGGGGGGAGATATTTAGGTCCTGCGCTTGAGCTGGGCATCAGAATCTGAGGATGATGTTTATGAGGAACTATGCAAATGCACCTTGAAGAGATGCACTTTAAGCTAGTCTCCACAGTACTTCACTCCAATCCACCTGCTTCATTATGACCCTTTGGAAACCTGCAATTACAATAAAATTCACTATATGGTTCATGGATGCAAGAAATTGAGTTATTGGGGGGGGATGGGGTGGAAGCCCCAATCAGGCAACAACCAAAACCCTTGTCAGGGTGAACCGCAAAAGTCGCTTAATTAACCTGTGCTTAACCCTCTGGTAGCTTGGCACAAAGCAGTCAGGCTTAACTTAGAAGCACTGTATAAAGTATTTATGCAGAACACAAACAGTAATGAAGTGATAACACAACACAAGAAAAATCCTGAACCAATTTAGAAAAATAGAGTCAATTGTCATCAATAACATATCAGAAAGACTAAAATCCAATCAGTAGAACTGGAGATATGCAATTTTAAAGGTGTTAGGTAGATATAGAGCTTAAAAGCACAAAGCGCCACTCTACGTCATCTGGTGGTGCTAGACCGTGGGAGAAGTCAAGTTCAGGCTGATGGCGATGGAGCATGCCCGCATACAGGGGCCAGGTTAGTCCTGCTGAAAAAGTTACCGTCTGAAAGTCTGGCACGAAAGGTTTTATTTGTGGAGGAGGAGGCCACAGATATAACATCGTAGATGGTCGTCGCTGTAGTGCGAAGAGCAGGCTTAATGTGGCAGGCGGTCATTTCTGTATGCAAGAGGATCTGGTTGGGCGTCGCAGACGGTCATTGGTGGAATTTTGCATTGACATTTGGCTTTTGTTGCTGTAGTGCGAAGTGCAGATCTCACGTTGATGGCCATCACTGGAGGTCACTGAAGCATGAAGAGCTGAGTTCACTGGAGCTACGCATTGGCAGTTGTTGCAGTCAGGAGAGTCTCTGCATGAACTGGTGCATTCATGAAGATCCCAACACATAAGGATTTCTCCTTTTCTTGCAGAGGAGTGCACTCTGCTGCCAGCCAAGGGTCAAGGACCGGAGGAGGCACCTCTTGGGGATCAGGGACTAACTCTAGCAGAGGCCAGCAAGGCTCAGACAGATCCAGTTGTAGTAGGTCAGCTGGGCAGTTTCAAGGAGGCCTCTGGAGCTTGTTGCATCCCTGTAGCCAGGAAGGCTAGCCTGGGATGAAGTGAGCAGGTGCAGTCTTCTTTCCCAAAGAGCAGGACAGGGCTTAAGCAACAGGGCAGTCCTTTGGAGAACAAGGCAAGCCTCAAGCAGTAGAGCAATCTTCTGGCGAACAAGGCAGTCCTTCTTCTGCCATGTCCACAGGTCCAGGAGTGTACTGAATAGTGGCCCATGAGGTCCAATATTTATACATGGCACTAGAATTCCCTATTCTATCCCCACATCTGGTTCTGGAAAGCTGTTCTCTTCCCCTGTCAAGGGTCCAAGAAGTCTGGGGTGACAAAAGACCAGGAACAGTTTGCTTTGTGTGTGCATGTAAGTGGTGCTTGGTACAGCTCCGCCCCAACCATCCAGGCAGGATGGCCCATCCTGTCCACACCTAATCCCGTTTTTTGTCACGTTCTGGAAGGAATACACAAATCCCAACAGCAGAGCCCATCACTGTCATGTGATCCAGAATACTGGCAGAAGGCTCAAATGGTTAGGATAAGAAAATGCCAACTTTCTAAAAGTGGCATTTTCAGAATTGCGACTTAAAATTCGACTTTATCTTTTGTTATATTCCTGAGTTAGGCCCATGTAGCGAAGCAGCTTATCTCTTACATTGTCCTTGAAAATAACATTTCAGCTGTGAACTTTTGCACACATTTGCATACACGACAATGTTGGATTAGTTTCTCTGAAACTACTTTAACACATCCAGCTTCGCACAACATTATCACGATGCCTTGAACGTCATGTACTAGGCCTCTCTATGCACTAGGTACAAAAGTCGTCCTATTTTCATCCACGGGGCGACAGCGCTATCTACATATCCATAACATCACTAAACTTACACGCACATCGCGAAGGCTGCTTTTTATTATAAATAATATGCATCCCGATAGATTGGTAGAGGAGGCACTTCTGCGGACACTGAAGATCCTTGCATGCTGAGAAATCACCACGCACCTGTCTGACATTCCGTGAAGGGTGTCCAACTCGAGACCAAGAGGGGGTCCTTCACTCTCTATCAGAAAATGGGGTTGGATCGTCCCTTGGGAGGATTCTTGGCTCTACACCCATACATACTTTAGGTACACTCAAAGTGGGGTCCGCATCGTAGGAGTACGTTAGATTACCATATTGCATATATGCCCGCATATATTCAATGTTTTAGCACCATGGTAGAAAGGTATCTAGTGTTCACTCTTTTGGTGCTTGTAATCACCTTTATTTGCTTCTGTCTCCTAATCATTGCAGCACATGTTGAAGAACGTTGGTTCAATAAATATATTGAAAACGTTCCACTGTGTATTCTGTATACTTTTCTGAGAGAAAGTAAGCACGAGTAACTGAGCGAAAGATTCTGCACGGGGTCCACGATCCCCGAGTGATCAGGGTTGTCATGTTCAGTGATTGCCATAAACTGTTCGCTCCCTGGTAGGTTAGGGGGGCTTACAGTGGCACTGTGAGCTAGCTGGTCTATAGGCTAACATATCCTGCGGGGGTGTCCAGAACCAGTCCCGACACCAAACCATTAGTTTACGTTGTCCAAACAATGTGCAGATCCTACGGATTGGTAGGAACTACACAACACTTTAAACTGGATTTTAAATTACAATTCATTGAGTCTAAACAGCATACTTCTACCTGCTCCCAATCTAAAGATGTACTGAGTGCCTTAGACATTGCACAATCACTTTACAGCTTGCACAAGATTAATATGCATGTCCATTGCTTGCAATAGACAAGGTAAGGTCAAATTAATGAACAATATCAAGAAAATGGCATTTTTGTAGAGAGAACTTGAGCTGGCTGAATTCTCTGTTTTGCCTTGAGTGGTGAAAAGTCAATTTCTGGTAATATAAAAACAAGCTAATTACTGTAATTCAGTGTTGGTTTATTCTATTTTTAGTGGACTGTTTATATTTATTAATCTCAAAAGATATTGCAACTAAGTTTTTAAAGCAATATTGTTTGCTAAACAAATGTAAACAAAACAAATTAAAGAAATAAACAATGGTGGTCAGGTAAGTTGTCCAATGACCACTGTAGGAGCCTCATCCATACATCCAAATTGTGATTTAGCAAATATTTTGCCTTTCTCCAAGCATCCCTCATTTCACCATAGGCAATTTACACCTTTACTAGGAGTCTACACAGGTTTACCCACTTATCTTCTACTTTACCCATCTAGATGGGGTAGCCTTGTTACTCAAATTTTTTAAAACTCCCAATAATCATAATTTTATTTTGGGTGAAGAACTTCATCTAAAGGGATTTGCATATCAATTGTGCTGCTATTTAAGTACTAGGTTTACCATATTATTTGATCCTCATTACTCCCCCTGTCATCTACTGGCCCGCAGGCACACCAGTTGGAGCAGAGCATTGTGCTTCTTCTTGTCTCCATTCAACAGCCAGGATTGCATTTGCACTGAGCTCTGACCCTTGAAAATGCAACCCACCCATGTGCCACTGCTGAACTTCCTTTTGTGAAAACACACAATTGACCCTGCACCCAAAATCTCTAGTAATCTATTAGTCAATGTAATTGTACATCATGTGAAAAGGAACAGAGCAAAATATAAAATAAAAGTAAAAATTGCTTCCCAAATGAAGAAACTAGACGATCTTGTTTTTGATAGTAGAAAAATGTTGTCCTTTTATTCCAAAACCGTCAATCTTAAAATGCACGACAAATTACGATTGGTGCTGGATCTGTATGCTCTGATCCCCTTCTGTTTTTGTATATGAACTTCCTTTTGTCACTGCAGTCCTGGAGGAGGCAGGGGGGAAAAGCACTTTTTCCCCGTCTTAATCTGGTTGGTCTTTCAAAGGCGATAAAGAAACTCCACCAAAGAGGTGAGGTCGTTGAGGGATGCCTGGTGGACTGAGGCCATGATGAGTTTGAAAGGGACAAGCAGCCAGTTTCATCACCAACAGCACCGCAGGGAGAAAGGTGGTGTGGGTGGTGCGATTAGTAGAATTACTCTCAGCCCAGGTTTATCTTCTGTAAGTAATATTGACGATCATCCCAGGCAAAGTCGAAACTGTGAGAGATGCACTTTTTATTTGGTAAGAACGGTTGTTCCTGAAAAATGTTTTCGATTATGGTCCTGTGAAATAGCCAATTTGATATTAGCAGCGGCAGTAGAACTTCAAATACAATTAACGTTTTCCTGATCTAAGCTGTCAAGAAGATGGACTAAACCTTATCAAGGGTGTGGGGGAAAAAAAAAAAATCGGACAACATCACCCCCATAGTTATGAAACTCCACTGGCTCCCCTTGACAGCCCACAGCACCGTCAACACCAGCTCCATCATCTGAAAAACAATCATGACAAACATATCTGCCTAAGTGTCAAGCTCATCATCTCCTGCTGTTCTCCGCCCACCTGCAGCCAGGACACCGTTGGTCTAGTGATGAAGAAGTGCAAGAAAGAAAACACTAGCCAGTAAATCTTCTCCATCTACACAGCCAGGATCTAGAGTGACATCTCCATAAGCATCGGGACCTCTCCTATCCTTCTTCAATATAGGAAACAGCAAAAGACACTACTTTAAATAAAACCACATCCTGAAAGAGTAAAAAGTCCACTCCCCTTACTTCCAGGATTCAGCACACTCCAACTAGAAACGTTCTTTGTTTGCATCATTGACTTTTACTGTGTACAGCACTCGGCATTTTATCTTTGTTTGCACTATACAAATAGCGGGCACAAATACATACGTTTACTATCTTTCTCTAGTAGATACAAATTGTGAAAACGTGACTGGCTATTGTTAACATTTAAAACATATGCAAATAGCTTTTAATGAAAGAGCAATCTATTAATAATGAAAACTATTCCATACAAATATCACTTTTACAGAAGAATGTTTGAGATCATTCAAGTCTTAAAATTGTAAATAGTCATCAATAAGAGATGGTACGTGGTAAAACACATATTAAAAGTGCAGAGTGCTTTTTTTCTAGTAGATTATTGCCCAGAAGTTATTATTTGAGGGTTGTGGATAAAAAACCTAAGACTGCAACAAATCACATGTGAATTTGAGGTCAGGCTTGCACCGGTTTGGAAACTGGAAGTCTCGAAATAAAGACAGAGGTCCAAAGCCGAACTAGTGTACCAGGCGTTTCCCCGGGAGGGTGGGGGGCGCTTTTGTTAGATGGGGCCGGTATGGTAGCAGTGCAGCAGTTTTAGAAGCAACAGTTTTCAGGCAACAATAAAAGTGCCAAGATAATTCTGGTGTTTAATGTACCTGCTGGAGAGATGCAGTTTTGTCGAAGGCAGTTTTGACTCATCTATGATATCACATATGCCTGCTGCAAAGAGTGTGTACTATCTAGATCATAGAACAATATTTTATGTGCGTAGCTCAGTGGGTTACTGCTTTTGTCACAGAAATCCTTTTTGTTACTGTGCAATTCATAAATTACAATCGTAATCTAGGTTAGAAAGTTATGTTTTTTCCCCAGTCTTTCATTATCCAAATTTTGCTAAAAAGGGTTTGTTTGGGTAGAAAGAAATTCTTATTAGTAAAGTCAACCCTAGCCACAGTGTTACGTTCTGAATCCTGAGTTTGTGCTTCCCCAGACCAAGGACCCTTAAAAAATGCCTACCAGTATGGATGACACGTGAATCCTACACCTTGTAGTCCCCTTTGTCTTATGTAACATTTTCTATACACTAAATTGCACACGTATGATTCATTATCTCTGTACGTGTGGTATCAGAGGCGCTATAAAAACAAATGAAATACATGCGAGAGAGGGGCTACGGAGAGATGAGAGGCGCTATTGGAGGGAGATAGCGAAGAAATCATTAAAGAGCCCTTATAAAGATTGCCATATCCTGGTGCAGTGCAAGGTCATCATTTACTATGCTTTAAATACTAATATAATTGAATATATCATGAAAAATAAGTTGTAGAATGCACTATTTCCCCCAAATTTTCTTGGTGGGAGAACCCCCCAAACCACTTTATAGCGGTCAGGCTCGACCGCTGCGCTTGCTTGCTTATCACTGTATGGTGGCTGGTCTGACAAAATTTGCCAGGGCTGTTTTGGGTTCCCAGTCTAACCCTGCAGAGGTCGCCAAGGGGGCGGGGGCTAGGAGGTACATTTGGCCTGAGCATCAAGCTCAAACGAGTAGCTTCAAATTTTGACAACATATGTTCACTTTTGGGGATCTAATTAACCCAGGGGCCTCAAAATCTTGTAAGTGGCCCGGATTTCTGAGAGGACCTGCACATAGACACATTAGTGCCATGAAGGAGGGGGTCACCAGTCGCAGGATGGCCAGACATATCTACGTCATACTGTTTCCCTACTGCATGGCTATCAGCAAGCACACCTAACTAAAGGGTGCCCCTGCAGGTCCTGGGGAGTGTCGGCCATGCCTGGCAATCAATGTTTGAAGTGGTCCTTAATAGAGGACATAAATGTGTTTCTGTAATCTCTCCTTGCCCAAAGTTAACGGTGAACAGTATAATTTACCATCATATTAACTACAAGGCAGGCTATCTTTCAATTTGTTGAGACACTGTTACTCTTTGATCCGGTGAAAAACAGTTTACTTGATACAGGCTACCGCAGTGGATTAAAAAAGGTAAGGATTTATAGACATAAGCTAGGGAAAAAAACTATTTTTCATCTCCTCAAGTGGATAAGATGTGCGAGAATTTGTAAGATTATTATTAATTAGCTTTATAACATACATCTAAAGTGTTGGAAGAAAGAGACATGTTAGCACGCAGGAAGGTCACTGAATCTGAGACTGTCCATCTGTGGACAGTGTCTCTGGAACATGTTCGGAGTGGGCGCGTCGAATGCTCCAGTCCACTCGGATGGAGATTTCTCAGAACCAAGCAGGCTCTCGTGCATCTCTCTCCAAGCAAGCTGCCTAGACGATTTATTAAAACTGATTAACAATTTGAAATATTACCGTAACAATCTAGAACGAAAACCACAGGATTAAAATTTCAATTATCCTCATGAACATGTGAAAAAATAGGACTAATATGTGTAAGGGCTCTCATCCTAGTGTAACAGGGAAAAACCTCTGGAACATATGGCCACGAGCATCATTAGCACATGAACTAATGCAATCTAAAAGGCAATTGGCTGCTTAAGTAAATAAGTGGGAAGCCCGAGGACCCAACATATGAGTCCAGAGGAAGCCCCAGCAGCGACATCTCCCCTGGGAATGCCCAAACCCAGCTAAACCTACAATGTTACACAGGCACGCTTATGCACAGGCAGGTTACAAGATTACACTCTGGGGTTGTGCAGTCAGGTGCCAGCAAAATGAAATTAAAAAAACTGTTCTTGGTCGTTTGATTATAAGTGGTCGGGGAAGTGGTAATTAGGTAAAGTGGTAATTAAGGAAAGAGGGGTTCAAATTACAAGACAACTCGTTATAATAACGCAGCAAGATACAGTGGTTATCGTTTGTCGTTTGATGTTACAGGGTTAGCGTCAATAACATGCAGATAAATTCAATATCTAAACGCGACTCCAGCAAACCTGTGGCACCGCATGCTACCGACAACCTCTCACACCTGCTCTCCATCAGGCGCCATGCCCTTTCGGAGGCCGTGCTGTCCTAGCCATTTCCAGAACAGTTCATGCGCCGATTAAACACACTAGCATTTCCAGCAACCAACCAACCAACAGAAAGCTCAATACCAGAAAACCAGACACAGTCAAAGGAGAAACTCTCAAAAAAAGTCTATGATTAGAGAGGTTTCAGTTCACAGAGATTACTGTGTCTAATGCACAAACAGCACAGGCTGATGGACTACCTAGAGATGCACTCTTAGGCTAATAAAACGTGGAATGGAGACACAAATAGTCCAGTCACTGCAGGTGCAACAGGGGCAATACATGAAAGCTTTTACAGAACACAGGCTGCCAGAGATGTAGCAATATATGAACTGCACAGAGAAGCTGTCTTTCCAACAATGCAAGTACTATAGACACAGCAAACTCAAGAAATTAATGCTGAACATTATGCAAACAACGTGCAACTCTAGCACAACTTGGAGATTACTAACCCGTAGCGTTCAGTTGACATATAAAGCATTTAGAAGCTAGGTAATCGGTGAATGTGTGCTGTAAAAACTCAGGTAACTATACAGAACTACAACACACATTTTTAAAGGAACACAAAATAGATAGGTAAAGTAAAAGCATTTATAAAATTGTATAAATGAAAATTACTGGATGTTGCATTTTAGAAGAAATAGGATTAATCATTCCTTAAAAAATAACGTGCTCATGCAGTGACAGCTTCTAACTTACAGGTTACATGTGGTACCTTCAACTAGGCCTCATTTTAAACCAAAGACGTTTTGTATTCTGGGGCTTGTTTTTGGCATTTCTCACCACACGAATGGGCCTGCAAATCCCAGTGAACAGTGTCGTTTACTAAACACCAGGTCTTGGTAGAGATGACCCTACACAAGACATGAGGCTGCTTGACAGCTAGGTGCCTTTACCAGTGCATTTACTTGTTAAGTCCCCCCTTTGAGTACAAATATCACAATGCAGACAAGTATAGACAATACTGTTCATCTGCCTCTCCTCGGTGCCCAGTGGGCACAGGGGCCCTCACCTTCCAGCAGCTCGTCCAGGCTGGTGACCTTCCTGCCGCCGTCGATGGTGTAGATGCTCCGCACTCCCTGGGGAAGATTGACGTTGTCGGAGAGGGAGCGGGTGAACTCCATGAGCAGGGCGTCGAAGGACCTGAAGCGGTCGGCGGAGATGGCGTAGACCAGGCCCTTGAAGTAGCGGTCCCCATTGCGGTAGAAGCGCACCTTCTTGGCCTTCTTCTCGGAGCTGAGCGCCTGCAGGGTGCGCGTGCGGTAGAAGCTGCAGTGGGCGCTGTGCGCCGGGCTCGGCACCAGCCCATTCCGGCTCTGGCCCGAACCCGTGCTCGAGCCCGCCGCTCCGCACCTTGACTGCCGCTGCTGGCGGTCCCGCTCCTCGAAGTGCTCCAGCTTGATGCTCCGGTGGGCCGCCATGGGCTCCTGGAAAGCGGTGCGCGGGTGTCAGACTCAAAAGACAGTCTATTCCCTGAACCATCGGTTGCAAAGACTTAGGCGAACGACTCCACAGCCCCTGGAATAGTCATAGTTGCCAATTCCTCCAGAGAATGAAACAGAAATTGCACGGCCTTCCCTTCCACCGGCACAAATTAAGCAGTGGCTAAATTGGTACCCAGCTGGGCATCAGCTGTGTATCTTTCGCCAATCAAGACAAGCGCACGCGCCTCGCGCTGAAAGAGGAGGAGGCAGCAAGGGGAGGGGAGAGAGGAGGGGGCCTGCGCCTGTTTCCCTTGCGGGAGCGAGCAGGAACCATCTGTTAATTACAAACAGATGGTTTCAAAGCTCGCTCCCGCAAGGGAATCGCCAAACGTGCACGCGTTGCCATTGAAAGCAATGCAACGCGTGCACATTTTTGGGCCAAAAACTGAATCGATTACTAAAGGTCTCCTCCTATGCAGCGCATGCGCGCTGCGTAGGCGAGACCTAAAAACTGGATAGTGATAAGGGGCAAATTTACTATTCCTGTAGTGACCTAAGGGAAAGTGTTGGATGATTGTGGGGGCCAAATTTACTATTCATACTCCGACCTGTGCTGGCCTCAGGAAAAGTGTGGGATGGTGGTGGGGACAAATTTACTATTCCTCCTCCGACCTGTGTTTACCTCTAGGGAAAGAGCTGGATGGTGGGGGGGGGGGGCAAATTTACTATTCCAACTCCGACCTGTGTTTGCCTCAGAGAAAGAACTGGATGGGGGGGGGAAATTTACTATTCCAACTCCGACATGTGTTTGCCTCAGTGAAAGTGTGGAATGATAGTGGGGGCAAATTTACTATTCCTACTCCGACAGGTGCATGCCTCAGAGAAAGTGCTGGATGGTGGTGGGGGTCAAATTTACTATTCCTACTCCGACCTGTGTTTGCCTCAGGAAAAGAGCTGGATGGGGGGGCAAATTTACTATTCCTACCCCGACCTGTGTTTACCTCAGGGAAAGAGTTGGATGGTGGAGGGGGCAAATTTACTATTCCAACTCCAACCTGTGTTTGCCTCAGAGAAAGAACTAGATGGTGGGGGGGGGGGCACATTTACTATTCCAACTCCGACATGTGTTTTCCTCAGGGAAAGTGTGGGATGATTGAATCGGAGAAGGGTTTAGATTAAGGACAGGAAGTAATGGCGCTCAAGCAAGTACGCAAAGGAGTCTAGGGTATGAACAAATGAGTACGGTGCTGCCAGGTCAGGGGAAACAAACCCAAACAAAACAACCCCTGCGAGTGTGTAGGTCAAGACCCACACTGTAGATATAGAACCAAGTCTTGTGCACACGTATTAGGTCGATGGTTTTAGTGTGAAAACCAATATTAGAGAACTTTTCTTCCAGAAATTATGAAGGTTGACATCAGGAGTGTCTTAATGGGGATTTTTATATTAGTCTGGATCAAAACAGAAAGAAAAACCAGCCGACACGTGTTTCGTCACAACGTGGTACAATTGTGACTCTTCAGGGCTGGGAAGGACACAAAGCATAAAATAAAATACAAAAATACAAGCTTTAGACTCTTCTCGGGTTAAACACAATCGCACCTCACTTTATAACCCACAGGTTAATGATATGGTTGAGAGGGCGAACCGCTTGATCAAAGGTACCATTCAGATGGCATTGACTTGTGGAAGTGAGGTAAGCTGCATGGTTTCTGAAATGTTGTGGGCATACCGCTCAAGCTCACATGGAGTGACTTGGAAAACACCTTTTGAAATGATGCATGGGAGGCTGCCTAACACCAAGCTTGTCCCCACTTGGATGAAAGAAGTTGTTCTTAAAAGTAGTTTCCCCCCACCTTTGAAAGAAGATAAAAAAAACAGATGCATTTGCTCTGGTGATTGGGTGAAACTGCGCAGTGGATGATCTAGTGGAGGATTGTCAACATTTTTGGGGCCTTACAAAGTTGCACATACTTTACCACATGCTGTGGTATTAGATAACAAAACAGGCACCTTCCCAGACGACTGGAAGCGCGCAGAAGTCAGACCCCTGCTCAAGAAGCCCACAGCTGACCCCACCGACCTCAAGAACTATCGGCCCATCTTGCTCCTCCCCTTCGCAGCCAAAGTTGCAGAGAAAACAGTCAACAGGAAACTGACACGATTCATTGAAGAGAACGCCATCCTCGACCCGTCCCAATCCGGATTCCGAAGCAACCACAGCACAGAGACCGCCCTACTCGCCGCCACAGACGACATCCGCACCCTCCTGGACCAAGGCCACTCTGCAGCCCTCATCCTACTCGACCTATCAGCCGCCTTCGACACCGTCTCCCACCGCACACTAGTCGCCAGACTACACGACGCAGGCATACAAGGAACAACCCTGGACTAGATCCGATCATTCCTCACCGGAAGAAGCCAAAGGATCAGACTCCCACCCTTCCTCTCTGACCCCACGAAAATCACCTGCGGAGTCCCACAGGGTTCATCACTGAGCCCCACCCTCTTCAAAATCTACATGGCCCCCCTCGCAGCCATCGTCCGACAACACGGCCTCAACATCGTATCCTACGCCGACGACACCCAGCTCATCCTCTCCCTCACCAAAGACCCCACCACTGCCAAACTCAACTTCCAGAAAGGAATGCAAGACGTCGCAGTCTGGATGACCAACAGCTGCCTGAAGCTCAACGCTGAGAAGACAGAAGTCCTCGTCCTCGGTACCACCCCTTCTGCATGGGACAGCACCTAGTGGCCGACCACCCTCGGAAGCCCACCTACCCCCTCAGACCACGCCAGGAAACTCAGCATCGTACTCAACTCATCACTCACCATGAACCGACAGGTCAACGCCGTCACCTCCAGCTGCTTCAACACCCTCCGCATCCGCCGCAAGACCTTCAAGTGGATCCCCCCTGAGTCAAGGAAGACAGTCACCCACGTACTCATCACCAGCAGACTGGACTATGGAAACGCACTCTACGCCGGCATCAAGAAGTCCCTACTCCGCAAACTCCAGACAATACAGAACACCGCCGCCAGACTCGTCCTCGGCATCCCCCGACACGAACACATCAGCCAACACCTACGAAGTCTCCACTGGCTCCCCGGGGAGAAAAGAGTCACTTTCAAAATCCTCACTCACGCCTATAAATGCCTACACAACAACGGACCCAAATACCTCAATGTCAGAATCAACTTCCACGTACCCAAAAGAAACCTCTGATCTTCCAACCTCGCACTGGCCGAAACCCCACGCATCCACAGAGCCAGAGCAGGTGGAAGATCCTTCTCTCACATTGCAGCCAAGACCTGGAACGAGCTACCGGCAGACATCAGACGCGCCCCCTCCCTGAACACCTTCAGGAAGATCCTCAAGACCTGGCTCTTCGGCTAAACAAATCTGCGGAACCCCCCACCCCCCTTCCCCCTCAGCGCCTTGAGACCCTCACGGGTGAGTAGCGCGCTTACAATTCCCTGATTGATTGATTAGATAATGGAGACAAATGGAACTACAGGCGTGTAGCACTCTATCAGAAAGGCAGTGTTTATGATAATGTTGTTATCAATCACCATGATCAGTCTGCCAGCAATATCTTCATGTCAATGTCTGACAATGATTTGACTTCCCTTTCACATGCAGGTTCAGGTACTCGTGGAAGTACTCAAGGTGGTGGTGATGCTCCCACTGACTTTGAATGCCTTATTCCTGTTGGAAGGGAAATGAGACCTAGAAGAGGTCGTCATCCTCCAGGATATCTCAATGATTATATTTGTGACTAATTACCTCAGATTCTTTATCTATTGTGTTCTCATATTTGCTTAAGTTTTCAACGTTGAAATTGTTACTTTCATTTACTTTATTGCGCCTGTCATACCATTCTTTCCATCTCTTTATTTCTCCTTTGACTTTCTCTTTCTTGCTTTCATCCTTCTTCTTTCTTTCATCTTGTGTTCAACCTCTTTTTCTATAAAAAAAACCATTATTATAAGGAAAGAGGATGTGTTATACTCATAAGTAATACAGCTTGTGCTTTTCTTTAGTGTGGAGAATGTAGAGCACTGTGTCTTAGTGTGTTCCACATTCCACTTACTGCGGGTTGGTTCTAATCTGGTCAGTTGGAGTTCGGCTGGCTGGTGATGAGCCACGTTTGTACTGTAGGAGATTACTTTTTGGAATAAAGTCTTGTTGACTCATCTGACTTGTGAAGAGTCGTCCTTCCATGCTTTGTCTATACGATTACCTGACTTGTGAAGAGTCGTCCTTCCATGCTTTGTCTATACGATTCCAGTTCGGTGGTAGGCAATAACCTGACGCAATAAACCAAAGGTCTCAGGAGTGCCAGATCACCAATCTGTTTCAGAGCCAGCTCAAAATATACTGGGACAAATGGGGTGCTCTGTAGTAGACTGAGTAGCGATCTTATAAAGTGGTTTTCTCTGGATGTAAGCGGAGTTAGTAGAGTCGTGCACCCAAACTCTACCCCGTACAAAGCAGCAGATTGAACAGCTGCCTTCTTTACTTCTAGGACTGGAGAAACTACCCTCTGGGAGGTGACCCTGTACAGTTTTGCAATAGCAGCTGATTAGTGCAATATGGTAGCCATGCTTTTCTCAATATGTGGGGACCATGATAGGGAATTACTAATTTTGATTCCCAAGTAATCAAAGTGATTGACTTCCTCCAGTACCGTGTACCCAAGTATTACATTTTTACGGCACGATTTATGTGGTCTTGAAGTCATAAATTTCATTTTCTGTAAATTAATCTCTAGGCCCTTAATGCAAAATCATGGAATTTGTTAGCGGGTTGTCGTCGACAAACAACAATTACCGAGTTTTGGGGTGTCATGGATACAGGTAATAAGATGTTGGAATGCGTCATTTATCTACAGGGAAAAAAGCGTCAGGGCAAGGATGCATCCTGGGCGCACCCCTGGAGGAATAGGAATCCTCTCTGTTAGATCCATTAAAATTCCTAACGCAGCAGATGGAGCTCCAATAGACCTGAGAGAATCCCAGAGCCAAGCCTGAGTCAAGTTGAGATCGAATGCTGCTCTCAGGTTGATGAAGACTACATGAAGGTGTTCCTGCTGGATCTTGATGTATTTCCAAAATGATCAGCTTGAGCTTAAACACTTTGCTATTGATCCAACTTTGGTTCCGAACTCAGCCTGAAATGGGGATAAGGTATGTTTTTTTCTAGGGCCCATGGCTGCATTTTCGCTAAGATTTGGAGACAGAACACCTTTTGGAATGTTGATTAGACTATTGGGCCTGTAGTTGCTAGGATCGGATCTTGCACCCTTTTTGTAAAACTGAATTATTACAGCCTCTCTCCAAGAATCAAGAAAGGGAGCACCCGACATAATAGCATAGACAAGATATTAATATACGGGTCCCATATCTCAATCTCCAACCGATACAAGTCGCCCGGAATAAGGTCCAGACCCGGTGCTTTTCCTGGCTTCAAAGACTCTATCGCCTCTCTGATATCAATTAAGGAGAAGAACTCCAAGCCAGGCACTTCGGAACCACTACTGGCCGAAGTGCACTGGTCTGTGCTACATAACGACTGGTCAGTGGGAGGTGAGGAATAAAGATTGGTGAAGTGCTGGACCCATACATGCTGTTGGATATGATGTATATCCGAAGTGCAAGCTTTCAGACGGCTGTGGGCAATTATATGCCAATATGAGGACATGTCTTTCCTCTTGGAAACTTCTAGCAAATCTTGCCAGTTCTTCTTGTCCCAACTCTTTTGCTTGATGCTAGTACCCCTTTATAATGATGTCTTGCATCACAAATCTGTGGAGGACTCAGAGATCTAATAGTAGTCAACAAGTGTGCTTTAGCTTGTCTACATTCCTTGGTAAACCAGGGTGACGGTTTGGGGTCGTCTTTTTTGGTCACACTCACTACAGCATAAAAAAGATGTTTTAATGAACCGTAAAGGTGGCCATGAATGTCTTCAATGGGAATTACACACACGTCAACATCCTCAAGCGGGGAATGGGCTGTGGCAAAAAGATCATAAATTACAGCTAACCGCGTAGGACAAGATTGTATTTTTGGCCTCTTGAGGACCCTCTTAGTGTTTACAATAACGGTATTACCATATACACTAATCGATGGAATAGGATCAAATAATCACTCTTTCAATGATAAGTGCAGGGCTTTGTGATCACTTTCTGTTCTGGTCGTTACTCGAAAATCCAAACGGCAATTCCATAGGTTTAAGGACAGCATTATATAGTCGATTCTACTTTTCAAGGATCCCCCTGAGAATGTATATGCCCTACCCATATCAGAATCTGACCTGTCATTGCATGCACGCAGCTTGTGAGCGATGGCAAATAAGGCGAATTATGTGGCAACAGCCGTACAAGATATTAGAAGGGGCGCAATTAGTTCTGGAATGGTCACAGCCTCATCTTCCGATTCGGTGGCTAGAGTAAAAATCCCCATGAGAATAATCTTGGGATTGCTGGGCAGGAACTTCAAGTGGTTGTCTAGGGGGATAAGTGTTTGGGAAACCTTGTTCTTGGCCACACTGCGGTTGTAGATGTTATAGATATTGATTACAGACCCATTTCACGTCGGTATGGATATCCAAATGACATCAGACGACTCATTAGATAGTCAATCAGGTGTTTGTTAAGCGCGACTACTCACCCGTAGGGGTCTCAAGGCGCTGGGGGGGGGGGTTCGCAGGTTCCAGTCCATCAAGGAGGGGGGTCTGTCGAAGAGCCAGGTTTTGAGGTTTCTTGCGAAGATGGGAAGCGATGTTGTCTGTCTGAGGTGGAGCGGAAGGTCGTTCCAGGCTCTGGCCGCGAGGAAGGAGAAGGAGCGGCCTCCCGATCTGGTCTTTCTGGTGCGGGGGACCACGGCATAGGAGAGCTGGGCTGATTGTAGGGTCCTTAGGGGTGCGTGGAATTTGAGTCGGCTGTTCAGGTATGCTGGTCCGGTGTCGTGGAGGGCCTTGTGAGTGTGGGTGAGCATCTTGAAGGTGACTCTAGCTTCGATGGGGAGGAAGTGGAGTGTGCGCAGGTGCTATGAGATGTGGCAGTGTCTTGGCAGGTTGAGGACCAGTCTTGCGGCGGCGTTTTGGACGTTCTGTAGCTTGCAGGTGAGGTTCTTATTTATTCCGGCATAGAGTGCGTTGCTGTAGTCGAGTCTGCTGGTGACCAGGGCGTGAGTGACAGTCTTTCTGTGTTCGAGGGGGATCCATTTGAAGGTCTTACGTAGGAGGTGGAGGGTGTGGAAGCAGGAGGACAAGACGGAGTTGATCTGGCGGTCCATTTTGAGCTCTGAGTCCAGGATGATTCCCAGGTTGCGTGCGTAGTCCGTGGGGGTGGGCGGGCTTCCGAGGGCGGGGGGCCACCAGGTGTCGTTCCAGGCGTCGGGGTTTGGGCCCATGATGAGTACTTCCGTTTTGTTGGTGTTTAGTTGTAGGCAGCTGTTTTTCATCCATTTGGCGACGGCTTCCATGCCTTCTCGAAAGTTGTGTCTGGCGGTGTTGGGTTTGTTGGATAGGGAGAGGATGAGTTGGGTGTCGTCTGCGTATGACACAATGTTGAGTCCGTAGGTTCTCACGATGGGGGCGAGCGGAGCCATGTAGACGTTGAAGAGCGTAGGGCTGAGGGAGGACCCCTGGGGGACTCCGCAGGTGGTTGGTGTAGGGTCCGAGAGTAAAGGGGGGAGTCTGACCCGCTGCGTTCTGCCAGAGAGGAAGGAGCGGATCCAGTCGAATGCCTTGTCTTGGATCCCTGCGTCGTGGAGTCTGCGTATTAGGGTTCGGTGAGAGACTGTGTCGAACGCCGCTGAGAGGAGGATGAGGGCTGCTATTTCTCCTTTGTTCAGTAGGGTGCGGATGTCGTCTGTTGCGGCGAGGAGGGCGGTTTTCATACTGTGGTTTCTTCTGAAGCCAGATTGGGAGGAGTCGAGGATGTTGTGCTCTTCGATGAATGTGGCGAGTTGGCTGTTGATGGCTTTCTCGATGACTTCCGCTGGGAACGGGAGCAGGGAGATGGGTCTGTAGTTTTTGAGGTCGGTGGGGTCCGCCGAGGGTTTCTTCAGGAGGGGGTTGATCTCGGCGTGTTTCCAGTAATCGGGGAACAAGGCGGTTGCCAGGGAGCGGTTGATGGTGTGGCAGAGCATGGGTGCGATGGTGTTAGCGGCTCTGTTGAAAATGTGGTGGGGGTAGGGGTCCGTGGGGGCCCCGGAGTGGATTGACTTCATCGTCTTCAGTGTGTCTTCGGTGGTGAGGGCTGTCCAGTTGTCGATCGCTGGCTTCAGGGTGTCGGGGGTCGTTGGTGAGGGTTCAGTGTGCTGGTTGTCTTCGTTGAAGTTGTCGTAGATGCTCTTGATTTTGTGGTGGAAAAAGGTGCTGAGTTTGTCGCAGAGGTCTTGTGAGGGAGGGATGCCGGTGGACTCGCTGGTGGGTTGGGCGAACTCCTTGATGATTTTGAAGAGTTCTTTGCTGTTGTGTGCATGAGTGGAGATTCTGTCTTCAATCGCTTTTTTCCTCGTTTTTCTGATGAGTTGGTGGTGGGCGTTGGTGGCGGCTCTGAAGTTGTTGTGGGCTTCTGTGGATTTGGTGTTCCTCCAGGCTTTTTCAAGGCAGCGGCAAGTGCATCTGGACTCTCGAAGTTCAGTGGTAAACCATCTAGCTTTCTTGGCGTGGGTGTTGTTGCTTTTCTTGAGGGGGGCTACGGTGTTGGTTGCTCAATAACTAGTTAAGTGAGATTTTTACCCAAATTAGAAGGCCCTCAGATGGCCGGCCAGACAAAGAAAGTACTTCAACTGAGTAAGTAGACAACCCCACCTTTGTAGCAGCTCCAATGCCCAGATCTCTGATAAAAGACAGAGATGGAAGGAGTCAATATAGTTACCGCATAATGGATCAGCCACCTTACTACATATCCCTGCCATGTTCCAAGACTGAATCTGTAGTTGGCCATGAGATACAATTTGCTCAGTAACATGGCCAGTTAATGGGTCTTTACCCCCTAGTGGGACATCTACCTGGCCTTCTAGCACAATAGTTCTAGCTTCGCTTGGTTCAGATAAGAATGGTACAGTTACATCAACCCCCGTACTGCTCCCTCCCAAAGCCACCTGTCTCTAGTCTTAGACCACCGCAACACCCTTAGGTGTTACAAAAACCAAGTTGAATCTCTGTACTGGTGGTTCGGATATCTCGGGCTTCTAATGCCAGTAGGTCGTCTATGATTTCTCTCGAACCCACCTGAACCTCGATGGTATCACCCATCCCTGGCTCAAAGGATCTTTTACACACGTTTGTAATATCCTGCATTATGATTGATTTACATCTATAATTGCCACTCAGCCAATGCAGTACTCTCATGGCCATCAGTCGACAATTTTGGAACATTGATCAGTTTAAAGCTGAAGTACCCCTCACCTGGACGGGCCAGTGTATATCTCCCTTTATGAATGTAATCATGAGCTACCCCTGGCGGGAAGCCACCCCCTGCCCTCCCGAATGTAGGAGGACCGCCGAACCCAGATACAGCATTACCACGGTGTTGTTCAGCATAAGAGGGGTCATCATGTTTAGGTCCTCTTCTATGGTTCAGCCCTGTGCCTACCTTTTTTCCCACCCTGAGACCTGCCACGTTGGGACAGACAAGCGAATTGTGACTCACAGATACCAGATTTTCCCCCTGACCACTCAATTGAGGGGGTCTGGATCTAGTAGAGGGAAGGGGCAGAGGGCTAGTGAAGTGTGTCTTGAGACCACAATATTCATTTGCCTGGATTATCACTGTGTTACTACAGAGAGTTTATGTTCTAAGGATTGTACCACTCGTTTAATCCTGGAAGGACTTCACTGTGCAAATCTGAAATAATTTCATATAGATAAGTTGTTGCATCATGGGACCACATTGTGGCACAAACCTCCTCCCCCCTACGAGCAAGCATTTGTTGAGACCCCTCCGTGGTTCCAACCAGTGGAGCTAACCTATTAGAACAAACCACTTCAGGTTTGAGTGGGGGCAGGTGCCACAACGTTGAGTCACTAGATTGCTCCCTTCCCATAGCTACATGTTGCAGACTCACCAAACTTGCCAGGAATATAGTCTTGCCTGCTAGTACCCCATCTAGCTTCTTCCCAAAGATGTCGAGTATTTTAGTTTTTTCCTATTCCCTGGTCCTGTGTGTGGGTGGAGACAGGAGGGTTTGAAATAGTCTCAACCTCCTCAATAAAATCGTCAATTTGACTGAGGGTACATGAGTTCCTTGATTTTTTGGTGCATTTATTCGTTTCATTAAGTGTTTACCACCATCAGTCGCCTTCCCTTTGACCATAGTGGAAGTATTGGTGTACTTCAGAGGCCCAGACAGCATTCTGCGATCCCCTGACTGCCCCCTCACGCTAAACACCTAGTGCTTCTAAAGAAGATTTACCCACCGAACACCTGGTCAATAAAGCAATGGCTTAGAAGGGGACAGGAAAACTAGCTAGAGGGTATACCACAAAGACTCACAGCAACCCCCAAAACTAAATAACTTGCAGGACAATACCAATTACCTCAAATAAATTGTGTGCTGCACCTAAATCAATAGCGCATGAGAAATGAACAGTGAAAATGGACAAACACCCAGCATACCCTGTTGTATGTGCAATAGTACACCAGCACGATATAAGGTTTGGGGTAATTTAATGACCCTTATTAAATGACCCTTGGTAACACGGAAATCTCAGGGTAATCTCTCTTTGGAAAATTTAGAAAATGTGGCACCATTACCTTTAATTACCATTACCCTTGTTTCTGCTCAAGGTGATGGATCTTGCCCATCGTATTTTGACCAAAGAGGTCCTTCATAAACATGGGCAACTAATCAAATGCTAATAAACATTTTAGCCAATAATGAGAGTTGTGAGTAGTTTTAAAGAGATTTATTTTATAATCAATATTTAAGATTCACTGACTCTTCATTCATTAGTCAGGTATCAATCAGGTTACAGAATTGATAATAGAAAAATAAAGCTAGTATAGAGCACATCATAAATGTACATACAGCACGTTCCATAAAGGAAATAATCCCTATTCTTAGAAAATGAGGCACAAATGATGTCAGTCAGAACTCATGAAGAGTTCAAATTAAAGCAAGAGTGAGATTAGCATGAAGCTAAATCAATAATTAATAATTGCAGAATCTCCCATAAGGAGAAATAAAGCATAGAGCAAATAAGCCTTGGCAAAGCCAGTTAGTCAAAGCATAAAGCTTGGGGATTTTAATAAAAGTCAGAACGGAACAAAACCTACACCTACCTGCCTTCTTCTGCCCTTGTTCTGCTTCCCATAAAAGTCTGCCCTTTTCTTCCCTGCATCTGTAAATCACATCTGTTCTGCTCTCTTCAGTTCTGCATCGAAGTCTGAAACTCCTCTGCAGCCTCCCGTCTCTAAATCTGTCTGAGTGTGTCTCTCGCAAAGATCTCTGCAAGGGTTCTGCAAGGGTTCTGAAACCCCAAAACTAGGAAAACGTTTATATAAAAAATAATGTTACAGAGCATGTGGCGTGATTTTGTTCTGCATCCAACTGGAATCCAGCATTCTCCAAAAGGACACCTCCACCCCTCGGCAGTCTGCTTACGTCATTCATCAGACAGGCGAGAATCCTTCCTACAGCATATTCTGCATCTTATTTAATACTCCATCTCCTAACCTTCCTTTAAAGAAACATTTTATTTTTATCTAAACACATAACATTAGCCACAAAGGAACTTATTAATTAAGCAAGAAACACTAAACATAACATGGTAATGCACTTTTAAAATGCGTGTGTTTTCTATTCTCTCTAAAGCAAAAATGAAATGAGGCTTAGTTTAAACATTTCCAGCGGCTTAATAGATAAGGCTCTGAGGTTACATGCTCTAAATTATGCCAAGTGTTCTCTCTTTCACACGGAAAAGAAAAATTCCTTTGCTTAACTTGAAGGTCAACTGGAGCTTACAGAGCAAGAGCTAAATCATGAGCTATTTCTGTGTTTCTACACTTTAAAATGTTGTGTTAATTGTAATATGATTTATATTCTACTAATGCACACATTTAACATTTTTACAAATTAAAATCACATTCTATAGTGAGAACAAAAATCTAAACTAAACACATTTAAGTCAAGCTACAAATTACTTGTACATGGGTTACATGATTTATTAAGTGGAAAGCTTCTGACTAAAGCCTGTGACTATCAAAGCCTCAAGTTTTCATTTTGCAGCACCAAATGTCTGCATGTCACTTTTTAAATGCAGTTTCATTTCTGAAGCGCATGGCAGGTTTGTCATTAGTGATGCTAAATTAAATTCTATAGGAAATGTTTATGCTCCCTCTGATGATTTAAATCATCACACCTCTTATGATTTGTAAATCATCACACCAAGTTCATTTCGCATGTGAAAGCATTTAAAGAACACTCTTATCTTTAGTTGAATCAATATATATTTTTCTCTACCTAAAATATTGTTACTCGTCTGTGGTGTGTGTAGACATGGCAATTTCATTAGCAGACCTAATTTCTATCGGGTATGTAAAAGAACCCTACTAAACTAGTATGATCAGTACCACTTGTTATTACAAAAATTGAGCACATAACAATTTTACATCTATTTCTAAAGCAACACAAGTTTTGTCTGTAATCAGATCATATATAGCCAAGCTCAAAGGTTCAGTGCAGAGTTCTGTAAGTAGCTTCTTAGAACGTTTAGTTTTCAGTAGTTCAAATTTCTAAATAGGCAATCCTTAAACCTACTCTGTATTCTTCTAAAAATGAGAAGTGTGGCTCAATGGTTAGAGTGGCAGACCCTGATGCAGAGATCTGGCCCGGGACCAGGGTTCAATTCCCGCCTCGGCGGGTCTTGGGCTCAATTTCCTCGGACCTGATCATTCTCGCCTCGGTGCCTATTCTAATCATGGGTCCAACTCTGGGCAATAGCTTGCTTAATCTCCACAACGGCCCCAACAGCGCTGGGATGCCTGGCTTCACCTTGGAGGTGCCCAGGAGTGGACATTTCACAGGAAAAGCCAGGAAGGGTTCCACAGCGGTATGCGTACAGCGCCGGGACACCCCTTTGGGGGTATAAGTGCGCTTTACAAGTACAAATTTCATTTTCAATTTCATCCCTAACTCTTCTTATAATATAATAATAAAAGTCTAACAGACCAGTTCTTTTTTATTTTCTCTCTTCTTTTTCCTCTCAATTATTTGTTTTCTTTTCAGCTTTTGATAGTTCTCAGGCATTGTTTCAGCTTTTCTCAGTTCTTTTTATCTCTCAAGCTTGAAATCAGGGTGGCTTATACAGTTCAAATCCTGCATCACACAGTTCATTCAATGTGATGTTCAATGCTTTGTCAATGCAATAAGACCACTCAGGTGCTGAATAACTCCGACAGAACACCATCGATCTTTTGGACTTTCTCAACCCAAGCCTTCCACCTTCGTCTTCGCTTTGTTCTGATTCAAATGTTTCAGCTATGGGTGCAAATGTTTTTTCAGGGGACCTACTGCAGACTTTTCGGATACCCCTTTAGCCAGCTTTTTTCCACCCCAAATCGTGGGCCCAAAGTACTAGTTCCTTCATCAGAGGAACACCAGTTTCATTCGAGCCAGGTTCCACTTCTTGCTTTTCTTGTTCTACCTCGGTTTGCTCTAGTGCTGCTTCAGACTCAGTGTGTTGCCTTACAGCTTGACTGACTCTCTCCCGTGCCTTTCGACCATGGCTGGTGTCTATTCTGGAAGAGGAGCTGTTTCATCAAGGGGACACGGGACCCTACGAGCATGGAAGGCATGCACCCAGTTCGGAAGGCCACCACACTTCACAGCAGTTGTTGTGACCAGGATCACTTGGAACGGGCCTTTACATCTTGGTTCCAACCAAGTCTTCAGAACGTGGTTCTCGATCACAACATCATCTCTCAAATCGAGGTTGTCGTACCGTTCACTATGCAGATCTCGTGTAGCAGCTGCAACCTGGTGAGGAATTGTATCTACCACATCAGCCAATCCTTTGCAGCAATGGCTTATCTTCTCATCTGTGATTTTCACAAGTGCTTTTACAGGTACAGCATCAAGCCAATTTAGTGATGTTGAGACACAGACTTTTGCAAAGCTAGACTCTATGGTGTCTTTGTGTTGCTTGATTTTGCTTGAAAATTCAGGTCGATAACTACAGTGCAATCCTTGTTCAGTCTGTAGTTCTGCACACATCATCTTCGGGACCTCATTGATAATGTGGGTCTTTTGTTTGATTTCAGAGAAACTGGCAATCTATACCTGGGGATAGATTTTTGCAATAACACATTTGCTACCATGTGGTTGTCATTTCCTCTGGTTGTGTAGGAATCAGGCATTTCAATGATGTTCTTTTGCATTCTATTCTGATCTCCCTATGTGACTCAATGTAACGTGTTCTTTTCCCTGCATTCATTTGTTGACATGGCCTATCTCGATGACACCCTTCTTCTGCAAGCTTCCTAAACTTTTGGTGGTATCTATTCTTTCTAAAGAGATGTTTCATTGAATCCATCTCTAAGTGTGGATGTCCATGCATGTATTGTGTCATTGGAGATGACAAACTGTCTGGCAACACTAGTCTCTCATCAGCTGACACTTGGATGTCATTTGCGGTTTTTTCCAAAATCTGCTCTGATCCACCCTTGTTGTTCTGCCTCTGAAACATTCTCTTGTACCCCTTTTAACTCTTCCCAAGCGCTATTGACATCAACATTGAATAGACAGTGTCCTTCTCAGATTCACACTTAAAATTTTCCTTAAATGTATAGGCTAGCAGGACACAATATTGTGCAACTGAATTAGCATCTCTCTTTCCCATGACAATAGTGAATCCCATTTCAGCAGTTAGACTGCATGCTATGGTAAGGGCATGCAACTTTGTATCTTGTGCTGAGGTAACTTCTTGAAGCCATGAAGCTTCGGCAACATAATTCATAGTACACAGAGCACATGCTGTTCCTAATGTGCCATTGTTACCTCTTAAATAAGGGCCATCTACAAAATGGACATGATCAGGCTCAATCAGGGGTTTATCATTAGTGTCTAGCCTTGGCTTCATGCATAGATCCATGACACCTAGACATTCAGGTTTAGCTTCATCACAAACATTATTTAAAAAAAAAACTATATTTTTATTAACATCAAATGGTACAAAAATCATATCTTGTTACATTCCAATGAGTCGGTATTTACACAGTACAAATTTCGTTACATTGCATTGTATCTACATCACATATTATGTTTGCTTTCCCTGCGTCCACACTCAGTATGTTATCTGCTATCCAGATCCTGCTAGCTGTCTTCTACGGAAAGGTTTACTACTGGTATCGTACATATACCACCCCTATAGGTGTTTCACCCGCCCCATAGGTGTTCCCATTTTTTGGGGCATCCTCTGTGTACATATACAGTTTTTTCTGCCACCATAGCCATATCCATATCGTTGCACCATTCCGTGACATCGGGAGTGTTGCGTGTGCTTCAGTGTTTAGCTATATTTCTCTTGGCTAGTGTACTACCCAATGTCGCCCAAGTCTGTGCAGCGGAGTTAAGATCTGTTGCTTCCCATATATTCAGAAGACAATGTTTGGGCTCTGGTGGGACCGGGCCCCCGCTCACTCTCATTATGGTGGACATAACTGATACCCAATATGGTACTATTTCGGGACATTCCCAGATTGTTTGGAAAAAAGTACCAGGCACCCGCACTGTCGCAGACAAAGTTGGTTGTCAGTCTTTCCTATCTTGCATAGAGTGGACCTAGTATAGTAGATCCTATGAAGCACCTTAAGCTGTACAAGACGCAGCTTAGACGCGATCGCTACTTCTCTCGGGGATGCCAGGGCCTCTTGCCAGTCGGTATCATCTAAGTCACCCACATCTTTCTGCCATTTATCTCGAAGCATTAGCATGGGATCAGGTTGGTTATTAATGATTTTACGATACGTCAGGGATATGGCTTTTTTGTCCATGTACTCTGTCAATAATCTATCTTCTAGTGGTGAGGCCTCAGGGAGACTAGTGTCCAGGGGGATAATCGACTCCAGGGCGTGTGTGATCTGTAGGTAACGGAATCGTTCCGTGGGCGCCATCTCATATTGTTCTTGAAGTTGAGCAAAGGGGACTACCTACCCCTGGGCCCAGAGATCTCCTACTTTTGATATCCCTATGCTATCCCAGTGCTTGAAACCCTTGCTCTTACATAGCATACCCAGTCTGCCTGTTTCCCCATCACAAACATTTTCCTTTACTGGCAGTAGACTCAATACATTTGAATTTAGACATAATTTGATCACAAGATTTTTCAGTAGCAACTCCACAAAGTAAGGAACCATTTCAGTTACTGGACATTCCATCATTATGTTCTCACTCTTTTTGTGACTGACATCAACCGCAGCTACTAATTTAAGGCAGCTTGGCATTTCTATGACAATAGGAGCAAGGGTTGTTGGGAAACACGTCACAGACTTTTGAACATCTACATGTTTTGGAGCAGGCACTCAGAGAGCGCAGCCCTCCCTCTCACTGCAAATTGGTGTAGATTCTTTTGAATAAACTTGCATCCCTAGTGCCGGGGCACGACACACTTTCACTTTCGACTCTAGGTATGCTTTTGTGCAATTGTTGTCCCATGGAAGCGGATCAGACACGTCCTTGTGTGCCAGCCACAGTAAAGGCTTAGCCACTAGAGAAAGATTTGGTGTTGACTGTCTACAGTAGCCAACCATTACTAGAAACATCCTGACTTCTCTCTGAGTTTGAGGTAGATTTATCTGGTGAATTGCTTCCACTCTCCTTGGTGACACCTTTCTAGCTCCTTTTTCAATTACATGCCCCAGATAGTGATCTTTTTGGCAGTACTCCTGACTATCCTCATACAATGGCACTGTGATATAAACCTGACAAAAATCAATAACAGTAAGCCATTCTTCAGTACATGCAATTTGAAAAGGTATTTTGGCTGGATTCGGTACTATAGGACAACATAGAACAATTATGCTGCTAATCTGCGGCACTATTCTGTACTTCTCATTGTGTTTCTGTAAACCTGTGATCAGAGAGTTACATGAACTTCCAATTAATTCCTCCAAAAGTTCCTCACTCAGTTTATCTTCAATTTCTGGTGAAATTCCTGCAACTGTCTCTTGTGTCGAATTGTATGAAGGTGTTGCCGAAAACATGGCATCTGGTTTTAATCTGACAAAGACTGATTCTGCTCTTTTTATTAATCCGATATCTTTCTCTGTAAACTCACATACTTCTGGGTTCACTGTTTCTTTCAAATTAGAGGGTAATTTTTCAACTGTCATTTCTGAAACCAATCCTACAGCTGTCTCTTGTTGGGCCATTTTAAACTGTACATCCTTATCAGGAGTCTGATATTCAACATCATCCGGTGTACAGTAAATTGTGCAGTTTAACTTGCACCACAAATATTTTTCTAGCAGGCCTACAGTGCTTCTGGCAACATCAGAAAGGTCGGGGCTAAAACTGTCCCTTTCAAATACAGCAGACTATTGAAACATGTTCTGATTTTGGTCCTGAAAAGAATTAAAATTTGCTTTGGCCAATTGATTCAAGTTAATTTTAAGGTTTCCCATATTTGGAGGGACCATCTGGGCTTGGAGGACTTGTGTCATTGGCACCTGTGTCGGATCTGACATTTGCTGAACTGGCAAATTTGAAACTGCATTTCTCTCTGTATTTGCACATTTCCATTTACTGCGTCAGGCTTAAGTCTACACTTCCTCTTCCAGTGCTCAAATCTGTTACAAAGATGGCAAAAGGCCATTTGTTCAGCATTGCGACATCCATACCCGAATTTGGACCAACCAAAACTCCTCTACCTCTGTCCTGTGAAACACCAAATCCTCCTTGAACACCTTGTACTCCTGCTTGTGGAACCACAACTTGTATCTCACCTTCATTCCCTGCAAACAGCATATTCCGAAATACTCTCTGAACAACCTCCCTCTGAACCATCATACATTCCTCCTTAAATTCTTTCTTTTTCATTTCTCGTCCATCACTTCAGTACCTTTCATTCTTCGCAATCCCATCTATCAACTTTCTCTGCCAACCAGCCACACTTTGCTGAATGTGCACACTGATCTGACCAAAGATCATTAATCCAATAAGAATTTGAGACACAAAGAATCCCACGTCACTGGCATTGGTACACTCTCTTCCACTGTGTTGTTGAAACTACTGAAACACTCTTTCACAAAATTTATGAACCGATTCTTTTAGTTCTTCTGAGGTTCTTTTGATCTGTACCCAATAAAGATCTTTTGGTGGCACTCGGCCCTTCAGAAAAGTAATCACTGCTTCATGTTTCTCTCGTTGTCTCCTTACTTGGCCACTTCACAACAACTTTATATTCAGACCACAATTCAATTGGAATTTCAGTGTCAAAGAATATTTTGAAATTCATCCACAACACCTTTGAAATGTCAACAAATCCTCGGCTTGTGGGTACCACAGTACAGGCCTGTCTCTCAATTTTGGAAATTTGTTCACAGATGCTGCAAGTTCATCTTAGTTCCATGGTACATGAATATGAACTTCTCCCACTATTTCTCTCTATGGATAAGCTGAAGCTTCTCCCTTGTCCTGTTCATTGTTTCCCTAAACTAGGTCTGGTGGTTTCTTTTTCTTATCATGTTTCCTTGCTAGGTCTGGTGGTTTTCTTTTCTTCTCATGTTTCCTTGCCCACTTGTTTCCTAATTTCTCAAAACCCTTCTATTTACAAATGTATTTAACCAATTCTGTAATGTGTAATCGCATTCCTGAAGAACGCGTTGTCTCAAACGCTTCATCATCCATCTGTACCCTGAAACTTTTCTGAAATGGAAAACTTCCGGAAACATCAATTTCATACTTTCAGGCTGAATCAGTCAGTCTGTCACGTATAGTTACTGCACATTTTGTAATTTCCTTACTCAGGTAAATTAAGTCTTTTTCCTGATATTGGTTCAAATTCTCAAGATTTGAAGTTTCCCTGATAATTTCTCCAAGTTCAATTTTTAAATATGAAACATTAAGTGGTCTCTCTTTTTCGGGTTCTGGGTCAATTTGTTCCACCATGCTCTCTACCGTTTTAATCCCTGCTGCTTCCTCAAACCATGGTCGAAAAATCCCATCTTCAATTAAATGTGTTTCTCACTTGGCTATTGGTGTTGTAAAGACAATCCCTCCTCTATCTTTCAATTCTTGAACTGTCTGGGGGCAGTTTCCGTTCTATAATCTGGGAATTCTGACATGTCGTAGTAAACCCTGATGTAATTCCTCCTTCTACAGTTCTTTGAGCTTCTTGGGTTGGGACCATATTAATTAGGACAGTCACAATTTGTCTAGGCACTGTTTGTGCAGCTATAGTTTGTAGTCTTTGTACCGAATCATTCACAATTGGAGCAGTAACACCTGGAGGTATCACTGTATCGAGTCAACAGGTGGTGGGGCAATCTGAAATGTCTGTGACGTTCCCTCAAACTGTATTTCTCTTGGTTCAACAGAAGCAGTAGCCACTGTAGTGCTTGCTGGTACACTATTATCAAAATTTGTAGTGGGGACCACATAAGGTGATGGGTACTCAGTTAACAGTGCATCCAATATTTCATCCCCTAAACCATTAGCAGTTTGAGGCTTTTTGTCATCATTAATTTCCTTCTCATGTAACTGATCCTTTACCCTTTTGTCCTCGCTTTCCTTGTCTCTTGCTGTCTTTTCCCACATGCTTAAGGCTTCAAATTATGCGGCTCTAGATGGTGACTTTATTTCAGATAACATTTCTCTTAATCTGTCAATAATTTGCAGTTCAAAAGTACCATATTTTGGGAAATTCAAAGGACCCTCTTTCTCAGTAACCTTGCACCATTGATGAATCCACAAACATGGAAATAGTCCCAAATTTGTTAACATAAAATGTGCAGGCATTCCATAAGGTGGTGCCTCAAATTGAATTTGTCAAATTACCTCCCTACAGTTTCTTAAAGCCTTTAACCCTTTTCATTTTTGCAATAATTCAACCCAATGTTTTGATTCAATTCCGTAAACGTCAATTTTTTTTCCTCCAATCCTGTTACAGTTGAAATTCTTGAAGACTTTCAACCAATCTCAATACGGTAATCACACAATGGACCTATCACAGCATGACACACTCTGACGTCACTTTCAGCCCTCCCAGCAGCTCACCCTCCTTCACAATTCCTCCGTACACATTCACTCACACAATCATCTTATATCTGTAATTGTCTGCCTTTCTAAAAGATCAATAGAATTCAATCACTCGATTCGATTTAAAAGCTTTTATTCGGTTAAATAAATCAACCATATAAGCAGTACAGGCATAAAAAAGCTCAATCTACAGTAAAATCAAAAAATTATGAAACAGTGGGATGGAAAATGCAAATATATCAAAGTTCGTAAACATATTAGTTCGGATACAAAGTGCAAGTGCATGATTCACAAAAGGGTCCAAGCATTTACTGGGTCATATATTATCCTAATTCAAAAGTGCAAATGCACATAATTACATGATACCCTTAAAACATACAATCAAATGTCAATAATCATAGATTTCCTAATACTAATAGATTTCAGAAGAAATGTAGCTAAATAAAAGCACAATCGTGGATCATCCAATCTAAAAAGCAAGTTCATGGCATCTGTAGTGGATCTTATATTATAGTGTGAAAAAAGGTTTTAAATAAAATTTCCTAAGATGAGAATAAAATATGCAAAATAATAACATATGGCAGCAGCTTTGTCGTGAAACTCCATCACATGGGCATGCGTGAACAGAGCACTGGTTCATAATTGGAAAATTAACAAGATGGTGTACAATACCCAATCTTAAGCGTGTCAGCACAAAACGATGCGAAGCTCTTGTCACGACTGACAGATAAGTTTGGAAACCCTGTTTAAGGTCCAATTGCAAATAGAAGAGGAGAGTTGATTGATTCTTAGTAACACGTGAACGAGCCTCTATTTTATTTGCTAGCAAAGTTAATTTTATCTCGGCTCTAGCAACAGAGACAGTACACCCAGGATCCAATCGGATATCACAGTTGAATAAAGATTTAAACCAATAAATAATATAGTTAAGCCAGGGTATTCCTAAACAGTTCTCCAGTTTGAGGCAGTCCCGTATAATAGAGTGAGTAAATATTGTTTCCTCTTTTGACCATTTTGATTTCCATAATAAGAGGGGTCGTGTTGAAGCCAGGTCTGAAATATATTTGATGCCCACCTCACGGTGGATCAGTTCCGTGGAGGCAGATGAAGGGACACAAAGTAAACGTTTTAAAAACGAATTTTCGGTTTGTTATAATATATTACCCTGAAAGTGACCCCAAACACCTGCCCCATAAAGAGCTGCGGTGACGCATCGTATCTCATAAATTGTCAACATATCTTTAATGCGTCAATTGCCCAGTTTGGCCGCAAATCTGAAAATACCATTTATATTTCTAAGCATCTTAGAACAGGCATTTTCCTGTTCCTGAGCCCATGACCTATTCCCTGCAAATGTAATGCCCAAGTAATAAAATCACTCAAAAATACACATTCGCTGTGAAACCTTGACCAGCATGGAATCACCTGAATCAATATAGTTTACCCTTTGCGCACAAGGTCTACTACACAATTCGCATTTGTCCCAGTCACACAAAGTTCCCTGTCTTAGGTGGAGCTGTTGATGGCTTTTCACGAAAACTCCTCAATAGTCTGGTCAGACAATCACCATCTCAGTGGCTTCTACACTTTTCAATATATCCTGTGATCTTAGGCGACTTCGGGATGTACAACTCAAATCTCAATCCTTGGACCACATCCGGCCCAAAACCAAATTCACTAGACTTTCACTCCAACTCCGCAAGACATCACACAATCAACCATCACCGCAACACAATCCGCGCAAATACCGCAACCGCAATTACCGCAAATGGAATTACCACATACCATGATCTAATCCAATGCAATTACTGCAAATGCAATTTACCGCAATCAGAAATTACAGTAACACATTGCTTCCTATTAATACTCACACCTTCTTCAGCAACCGCATTCTCGCACAGCCTTCTAATACTGCTTTGTCAGTCTTCAAGTTCTGGGCACTGGAAGCAGGAATCAGGACTTTTTGGGACTTGGACCTTCATTCTAACTTGGGCATTTATTTTGTAGCTCCATTCAGGGCGTTAACCTAAACTCTGCTCCTTTTGGTCAGGGTGTAAAACCTTATCTCTGCTACCAAACTGATAACATGGAAATCTCAGGGTAATCTCTCTTTGGGAAATTTAGAAAATGTGGCACCTTTACCTTTAATTACCATGACCCTTGTTTCTGCTCAAGGTGATGGATCTTGGCCACCGTATTTTGACCAAAGAGGTTCTTCATAAACATGGGCAAATAATCAAATGCAAATAAACATTTTAGCCAATAATGAGAGTTGTGAGTATTTTTAAAGGGATTTATTTTATAATCAATATTAAGATTCTCTGACTCTTCATTCATTAGTCAGGTATCAATCAGGTAACAGAATTGATAATAGAAAAATAAAGTTAGTACAGAGCATATCATAAATGTACATACAGCACGTTCCATAAAGGAAAGAATCCCTATTCTAAGAAAATGAGGCACAAATGATATCAGTCAGAACTCATGAAGAGTTCTAATTAAAGCAGGTGTGAGATTAGCATGAAGCTAAATCAATAATTAATAATTGCAGAGTCTCCCATAAAGAGAAATAAAACATAGAGCAAATTAGCCTGGAGATTTTAATAAAAGTCAGAATTGAATAAAACCTGCATCTAATCTGCCTTCGTCTGCCCTTATTCTGCTCTCCATCAAAGTCTGACCTCTCCTTCCTTGCATCTGCAAATCACATGTGCTCTGCTCCCTTCAGTTCTGCATCGAAGTCTGAAACTCCTCTGCAGCCTTCGTCTCTAAATCTGTCTGAGTGTGTCTCTCGCAAAGGTCTCAGCAAGGGTTCTGAAACTCCTAAACTAGGAACGCGTTTATATAAAAAATAATGTTACAGAGCATGTGATGTGATTTTGTTCTGCATCCAACAGGAATCCAGCATTCTTCAAAAGGACACCTCCACCCCTCGGCAGTCTGCATACGTCATCCATCAGACAGGCAAAAATCCTTCCCGTAGCAAATTCTGCATCTTATTTAATATAACTCTGTCTCCTAATCTTCCTTTAAAGACACATTTTATTTTTAACTAAACACATAACATTAGCTGCAAAAGAACTTATTAATTTAGCAAGAAAAATTAAATATAACATAGTAATGCACTTTGAAAATATGTGTGTTTTCTATTCTCTCTAAAGCAAAGAATGAAATGAGGCTTTGTTTAAACATTTCCAGCAATTTCATAGATAAGGCTCTGAGGTTACATGCTGTAAATTATGCCAAGTGTTCTCTCTTTCGCACAGAAAAGAAAAATTCCTTTGCTTATCTCGAAGGTTAACTGGAGCTTACAGAGCAAGAGCTAAATCATGAGCTGTTTCTGTGTTTCCACATTTTAAAACGTCGTCTTAATTCTAATACGATTTATACTATACTAATGCACACATTTAACATTTTTACAAATTAAAATCACATTATATAGTGAGAACAAAATCTAAACTAAAAACATCTAAGTGAAGCTATAAATTACTTGTACATGGGTTACATAATTTAGTGAGTGGAAAGCGTCTGGCTAAAGCATGTAAATATCAAAGCCTCATATTTTCATTTAGCAGCACCAAATGTCTGCGTGTAACTTTTTAAATGCAGTTTCATTTCTGAAGCTCAAGACAGGTTTGTCATTAGTGAAGCTTAATTAAATTTTATAGGAAATGTTTACGCTCTTTCAATCCTCCCTCTGATGATTTAAATCATCACACCTCTTATGATTTGTAAATCATCTCACCAAGTTCATTTCGCATGTGAAATCATTTAAAGAACACTCTTATCTTTAGTTGAATCAATATATATTTTTCTCTACCTAAAATATTGCTACTCGTCTGTGGTGTGTGTAGGCATAGCAATTTCATTAGCAGAACTAATTTCTATCTGGTATGTAAAAGAACCCTACTAAACTAGTATGATCAATACCACTTGTTATTACAAAAATAGAGCACATAACAATTTTACATTTATTTCTAAGGCAACACAAGTTTTGTCTGTAATCAGATCATATATAGCCAAGCTCAAAGGTTCAGTTCAGAGTTCTGTAAGTAGCTTCTTAGAACGCAATTTTTTGCGACTCGCAAAATAGGGTTTTGCGACTCACTATTAGGAAGGGGCGCTCCCTTCCTAATAGCGAGCGCAACCCTATGTAAGAATGTTTTGCGTCCGCAATTGCGGGCGCAAAACACTCGCAAATTACCACCCTCTTCTAGAGGGTGGTAATGGGGTCGCAAAAGGACCCCTTCTCCTTTGCAAATGCAGGGGGAAATAATTTTTAAGGGCAGGCACTGGTCCCAGGGACCACTACCTGCCCTTAAAAAATGAAACGAAAACGTTTCATTTTTTTCTTTTTTAAATGCATCCCGTTTTCCTTTAGGGAAAATGGGCTGCATTTAAAAAACAAACTGCTTTATTTAAAAGCAGTCCCAGACATGGTGGTCTGCTGAGCCCAGCAGGCCACCAGACCTGGGAGGGCCTGCCATTCCCAATGGGGTCGCAAATTGTGAGAGGCTCATTAATATTCATGAGCCTCTCTATTTGCGACCCCATTGGGAATCGCTAACAGTGTGAAAAACAATGTTGTACATTGGAAATAGCGCCTCGCAAATTGCGAGTCGCAAAAAACACGCAATTTGCAAGGCACTATTTCCATGGTCGTACATCTGGCCCCAAATCCCTAACTCTTCTTGTAGCTTTTTCCCTGACCTAGGTTAGTCTTCTGTAAAATAAGTAACTAAAATAATAAAGGTCTACCTTAACAGTTTTTTTTCTCCTTTTCCTTCTCAATTATTGGCACTGACTTACTCTATGTAAACAAGTAGAGGTGCTCCACTCAATCTGCACACAATTAAGTTCAACTGAAAAGTAACTTTGAGAGTTGGAAACAAAAGATGAGAAAGATTGAGATCTTAGGATACTGGCAGAATGGAGACAAGCTTATACCAATACAGAGGACTGGCACAGCGTCAATACCTGTATAGATGGTAGTATGCCTAGACACACAGCTACAGTGCGGGGGAGTACTAATCAGCACTCTCTCGTGGATGGTAAAGAGGGCAGGCCCGATTAATCTGATATATACTACTAAGAGACCAAGTGGTTAAACTGTAGTGGGTAGTGAGCATATTTTAAAGGAATTCAGTGACTTTTATGAGCAACTATATACTAGCAAGTCAACATTTACACCAGGTCACCCAGAAGATTATCTCAACTGGGTGGCTCTGGCATGGATTGAGGAGGGGGCAGAACCTTCTTACAGGAGCCAATAGATGCTCATGAAATAATGCTCGCTATTGAGGGAGACGGGGGGGGATGGGTAAAGCACCGGCCACAGATGGCCTGATGGCTGAGTTTTACAAAACATATAAGCTGTAATTGGCCCCGACTGTCATACCTATATCAGGAGGCAGTGGAAGGAGGGATGTTCCCCCCCACTGTCTCAGGGGCACTGATACTGGTAATTTTAAAACTGGGCAATTACACCCCCCTCGCAGATTGCAGGGCTGTAAAGGCCACTGTTACTTATGAATCTGTTAATAAAATCGATGCTTGCATAATAGCAAACTGACTTAATCGACTAATGAGGAGCCTTGTGCTTCCTGAGCAGTCTGGCTTTGTTTCAGGATTATCCACTTGCAGTAATTTGAGAACATTGTTTGCTCTCCAGATTTGGCCTAAGACTGACCCTCTAACAGTGTTTCTAGATGCATAAAAGGAGTTCAACTCCTTTGCAATGTCATATCTATTTTTAGTGCTTCCTAGGCATCATTTCAATTGTTGTGGGTTCGGTTGGTGGTCTATATTAAACCATAATGATAAAGACTGTTGGGATCATTGCAATTGCAGTATCAGGTTCCTCCATGGAAGTTGGCCCTTCGTGAAAAGCTGGAGAAACAACAAGTTCCATGTTCTCTGCTATGCGCTTTTCACTGTTTTCTAGTTTGGCAGGTGCCATATACTCTTCTGTACAATTTATTTGGGCATCTTATGTACTTTAGTTTGATTACACTGTTTCAAGATCTGTTTACCAAAGTGCAAATGCACTGAATTTCTGTTTGAACAAATATATTGTGCTGATGAGTTAAAAGTCTCTGTTTTCTGCTGACCTCAAGGTTGCTTGATATGATTGCTTATTTTTTATCTCTTCAGCTGCTGTGCCATCTAATTAAAGGCCTCCATTTCCTGTCCCAGATACATTAAAAGCCTGTCTTTCCTGCTGATATCAAGGTTACCTGATATACTTGCTTGTTCTTTATTTGCTTACATGCCCTGCCATCTAATTAAAGGCTTCTATTTCCTGCCCCATTCTCCTGCCAGAGACAGCGCTGTGGTTTGTTTATAATAGGAATGGCTTAGTAATCTTTAAGAAGACTCCAGATCAACACTTGCATGGCAGGCTACAAATACTACTTTAAAACCCCGGCATAGCTTCATCGATCCACCTTGAAAGATGGTTGAATCTCCCACAGTGCCATCCTTGGGTTCCGAGGCCCGCCGCCTGTGACAAGAATAACCTGGACATCTTCATCTGGAAGCTGAGGGCCAGAACCCCCTCTTGTAACTCCTTCCTTTCAAGATGGCTTTCAACGATCTTGGAACCTGGTTGATCAGCCACTGTTGCCATGCTCCTATTGCCTCGACTTTTCCCATTTAATGATCTAGCTATTCTGGCCCATTAGTCAGACCTCAGATTAGTGCACTAGCCGGGTGCTTATAGCTTTGGTATCCCCTTTTTCTTCAAAGGCCCCTTAGCAATTTGAGTTTGAATAAGAAAGCCTTGGTTAAAGGAAAAGTACTAGTTGTGTGAAGTGACACAACGTTAAGGACAGATAAAGATTTCGGAATCATCTGAGCAGAGGCTAAAAGATACACTCTCAGGATTCAGCACAGAGATCAGTGCTCAAGGGTCCTTCACATGGTCTCAGATTTCTTATAGTAAATCTTGTTTAGTATGTTTCATTAAGGACTTGCACATCATGCTGATTGTAAAGCATTTATGTATGGTTGTCTGAAATGATTGTGTTCTTCTTGCAGAGTACCTCTCCTGGCTGAAGGAGTGTGCTTTGCCACGAGTACTTGAGGGGTCCTGCTCAGAAGAATTAACACTCACCCGTCATCCTTTACACTGGAGTTGCAGGTACACCAGAACTATCTCTCTCTCCCTCTCTCTCTCTCCCCCCCCTCTCTTTCTCTGTCTCCAACCCCATTTCCCCCAGGGTTATTCACGAGTATCAATCATCTCTTCTGATACTAAGGATTAACAGCAAGGAGACATAGGGGAGGATCTTCGCTTCCACAGAAGTCTTGGGAATTCATGTGAGTGACCCTTGCTGTGATAAACTTTAATCCCGCTCTCCTAAGTCCAACACACACTTTCTATGCTTTTGTTTATGTTGGAGTGGGAATAGTAAATCTAACCCCTCCAAAGTTCAAAAGTTTCCCTACTTTTGCTTAAATTAGAGTTAGAATATTAAATCAGACTCCTCTGAAGTCCAACACTTTTGCTAGTGTTGTTGATTTTCAATTGTTTTTATTTTTTACGTATTTGTTATTTTTTCTAGTGTTTATATTATTATTTTTTTAATTTACATATTTTTACTTAAATGTTATTTTTGCTTTTTTCATATTCATGTTTTTTCTTAAATAAAGTGTGATCTATGTTTTGTTAATATGTTTGCTAATTTAAACTTTTAAAATTATTGTAATATTTGTAATGTAATTTTTGCAAAGTTGTTTAAATATTGTTTTGCTATTTTTAAAGTATATAAATAGATATACATGCAACAAATTCCTCCCATCAAAAAAAGAAGAAACCGGCACACCAGGATTGAAGTTTTCAAATGTATTCTACGTGACGTGTTTTGGCAACAGCCTTTGTCAAACTTAGTTTGTGCCCAATCACCCCCGAATAAAAAAGCTCATGGTGATAACAGCTTCAGAGTGAAAATCATGATCTAGAGCAACTTTCTATAGGAAATGGTCATATATTAACAACATTAGATAACTAAAAATTACTTTTATATAACATACAATCAATCCATATAATGTTTACATCATCCTAATTTATACATGGATGACAGTATACTTAAGGCACATAAGTGTTCATACATCAACATAAAGTGCAACATGTGCAGTTAAAGTGATTCCAGTGCAACGTGCAAAAATGAAAATATCTACCCTCTTAATTCATCATAACATGGTTAGCATGAATACCAGTCAATATAAGATACTATTGACTGTTTTCTGCATTCACTACAGTGTACCATTTGATACATGCTCAATGACCCGTAAGAAATATTGGTAAAGTACTGTACATGTAATAATCCAATTGGGAATAACTAATACCAGGTTCAAGGCCCAGCCAATCTATTTCCATATGTAAGGCCCCGATTAAATTGTTACCCAAGTGAGTATATGATCCCAATCGTACCATACCAATCATACAATTGAGGCCACATGTGAATAATCATTCATAGAAGCACCACAAAATGGTAATAATTCAGAAGTGTTCTAAAATACTGGACTGGTATTGTACAGAGATGCAACTAGCTCATATGTATCGCCATTATCCGAAATGATACTTGATGGTACAGGAATATCAGTAACTTAGAAAAGGAAAATTGCCAACTCATCATCCATATTGTGGCCATGGGGGTATTTTAATTAAGCTCCTGGATATCTCTGCTCTCTAATCTTCATAGGTCCTTTTCTCGGTTCCCTTCTCTATCCTTCTGTTCCACCCTGTCAATTGCAAAAAGTTGTTAGATTAGGATCCTGTTCATGTGCCTTCTTGAAGTGTCTCGCAATTGGATAGGTCATATCTGCTTTTTTAATGGCTGTCATAATCTCTCATAATATTTTCCTGACAGGAAAGATCATATTACCCACATATCTCTATTTGCATGGGCATTGTAAAATGTACACACAGAAATGTGGGACAAGTGTGAGATGTTTATTAATGTGTTTCTTTTTGCCTGTGGGTAACGTATATGAGTTGCAGTTAGTACAGTTGTTGCATGCCTTGCATTTGGAGCATTTATAGAAACCTTTCTTTGGGACTAGCCAGCTGGTATTAGAGTTTTCCCTCAAATAGGTAGATACAAGTGTGTCATGTAATGACATGGATTTATGATTCGTGATCATGGGATGTTGATTCAATACTTTCCTAATAATGGAGCCAGCTTTGAGTATATTCCAGCACCTACAAAGTATTCTCCTAATATCTGTGCTGGCTTTACTGTACGTGTAAATAAATCTAGGTTGTTTATTCTCTGTTTTCGTCCCTGGTCAGAGATTCTACTTTCTTTTAGCTTCATCTAGCACCTTTCTGAGGTACCCTCTTATTTTGAACCTCTTTTTCATGGCAGTACTCTCTTTCTCGAAACTAGCTATAGTGCTGCAATTTCTCTTAGGAGGTCACCATAAGGGAACCTTGTAGGGTGATGGCTTCTAGGATGCAATATGCTATTCCCCTCTGTTTCCTTACGAAACAATGCAGTCTTTAGCTTCCCATTGTTGGCCATGACTCTGTTATCTAGAAATTCTACCTCTACTTTGCTGATTTTTTAGGTGAAACTTAAATTGAGATCATTAACTTGTAATTTATTCACAAAGTTGTTAGCCTCCTTAATTTCCCCATCAAAATAATGAATACATTGTCAATGTAACAAATCCAAAGTGAGATGTGTGGAATCTCTTCTTCATATTCTATCCTGACCACCTGCTCCTCCAACCAGCCCATAAAGTTGTTTGCAAAGCTGGGGGGCGAAGCAGGTGCCCATTGCCGTTCATGACAGCTGTTTAAATATCTATCCCTCAAATAGGAATAGATTATTATTCAGACAAAAATCAATCATGTCCAATAACTTTTGTATATGTGTATGACCAAGTAGTTTCATAGATCTCCTTTTAAGAAAATATGCACAAGCCTGTAATCCTAAATTGTGTGCTATGCATGTATATAAGGAATTGCCATCTATTGTCATCAATAAATATGAGCTATGATATTTTGCCCCTTACAAGATGGCACCGTGTTCTATATACATCTATTGTGATTTTTGTAACCCTTTTTTAACGGTTATCACCATGATATTTTGGGGGTGATTGGGCGCAAACTAAGTTTGGCAAAGGCTTTTTCTGATATGTGTAACTTAGTATAAATTTAAAATCCTTATTCCTGGTATGTCGGTTTCCTGTTTTCTTGATGGGAGTGATTTACTACATACATACGGGTGCCCCACCTGTAGACTGGCATTGACGTGGTAAGTTCGGGTGTGGCAGATTCCTTGCAGCGCAATGAAGTTTTAAATATATATGCATATATATTTATGTATTTAGTTTATATTATTAATTAAAACTAATTTATATATATTTTTTTTAATTGTTTCATGTATGCTTTATTATATATATGTTGTTAATTTTTATTTTGAAGTCATTAATATTTATAATATAATGTTTTTTACATTTGTTTAATTATTGTTTTGATATTTTCAAAGAATATATATATATATTTAAATATTTATTTATAAAGTTTTATATAGCGTGAACTTGACCCGTGAGGGTATCAGAGCACTTTACAGATGATCAGAAATAAGAAACAAGAAAGCAAGCAACAACATAATCAAGAGAGGTGCAGACTGTGTAAGTTCACAATTTGAGGAAAGTTACCTTCCTAGGACAAGCCGACGAGACAATATATATGGTCCAACAACTGAGTAATAATCATGGGTGTAGATTATGAGTCATCTTGTGTGACCTAGAGCAGAAATGTGTTCATAAGTAGTATTTTAACTTCTTTTTTGAAAGATGCCGTTGATGGGATCAGTATGACTTCAGGTGATAGGGAGTTCCAAATTCTTGGGGCAATACCCAAGAAGGCTCTTTGCAAGTTTTCTTTTTATTAATTTTCTGTGGTTTCAGCACCAAGGTGCTTCTAGAGGATCTGCATCCACCAGATAATTCAAGTTTTTGTGCTAAATTCTTTGGGGTGTTGTAATGTAATTCTTTATGGGTCATGCAAGTAATTTTTAACTGTATCCTTGGCTCTTATTGGAGCCAGTTTAGGATTTTAGATCCGGAGTGATGTGCTTGTTTCTTTTTGTTCCTGTGATGAGCCTAGCAGCCACATTAAGAGGCCCTTAGAGGCTGGAACTAGGAAGGCCACAAGGGTTGCACTTCCATAGTCCATGCTGGGAATAACTAGGGCTTGGACCACTGATTTGAATTAGTCATGGGGAGGAAGGGTTTTAATTTCCTTAAGATGTTCATTTGGTAGTTCACTCCTTTGATGGCAGTACTGATGTGCTCCTGCATGTTCAGGTTCTTGTCAAGTGTTATGCCCAGAGATCTAATGGAGTCTGTTATGTGTGGTGAGCAGTTAAGAGCAGTTAGATGCTTCGTCCATAATTCGATCTCGGGCGAGTGATTGGGTGGGCGGGACGATTAGGAGGAATTCCTTTTTGATGGCATTTAGTTTGAGGTGGTTGCAGGTTAGCCAGTTTGGTGTTTTTGTAGATTTGTATTGAGGAACCTAATATCATCTGGGGAAGAGATTTTCAAGTACAATTGGGTGTCATCAGCATAAATGTGATAGAGTGTTGGAGGAATTCAAGATTCCTGCTAGAGGCTCCATAAATAGGTAGAAGAGAGTAGGTGAGAGAGGGGACCCCTATTGGATCCCTTACGTGACAGGTGTGGCATTGGACAGGGACTGGTTAACCTTGATTCTTTGAGTTCTGTTGTGGAGAAATGAGGTGAACCAATTTAGGACTGACCCTGAAAGCCCCCTCCTCCGTTCAAGTAAGTCTAGGCAACTGTCATGTTTAACCGTATTGAACGCAGACAATAAGCCTAGTAGGATTAGAAGGCAGGATTTGTTCTGATCCAGCATTTTTAGTCCGTCGTCCACTATGTGCGTGAGAGCCGATTCAGTATTGTGGCCTTGAAGGAAGCCGGATTTGAATTGGTCTAAAAATTGGAATTGTTCTATGTGGTTGTAAAGTTGGACCTAAACTCGTTTTTCAAGAAGCTTCTCCAAAGTCGGAATGTTGGAGATTGGGTGGGAGTTGTTTAGGTCCGACCGATCTGCATTTGGTTTTTTCAGAATATGGGTTACCCTCCCTACTTTAGGCAGACCAGGATAGTGCCTGTCAGAATCTCACCTTGCTTTCCGCAGGAGTGTTAGGAAAATACGATGTTAGCTCACAACTTCTGCCTCAACCCAGGCAAACCAAAGATAGTCAGAGTTAACCTAAATCGACAGGGAAGAGGGGAAGGGAAGGGAAAAACACATTCCTTCTCAAAGGCGATGCTGTGGTGTGAATGCCAACCCTGGCCAGGCAATGCTCTTCCTAAAGGAGATAGAAAAGAAGAGGGTGTCACAATATATGATAAAGTCAGATAAGTGTATTCTTTACATTGTATTGTTTAGATGTAACTATATACCTTAGCAATTCCCCTCTCCTGTCTATAGCAGGAAGATACTGTAGCTGCCGCTGGTTTTGTGTTACTAAAGAAGAAAAGAGAGTACTTATAAATATGTATGTGGTGAACACAAATTAGTCCAATGCCTGTGCCTTCTGTTCCAAAGCATACCTTATAATATACTGTATTCGACGTATGGAAGGCTCAAAGGTACTGACTAGAATTCCAAATAAAAAAGAGAAAAAGAAAATACATACATTCCTACATGTATATCCTTCTAGTCACAAGCCAAAGTCAAAAATAAAAGTATAGAACCTTAAATGTCATGTTAGAAAAAACTGTGGAAAATTATAAGAGGGACTGATATCAGTCCTTTAGAAACAAACATATTCATATCATTGTCTTTTTTTGTCCATAAATATATTTATCAGAGGTAAAAGCTAGAACCGGAATCCAAGAGGCAGATGCCTAATGTATTTGTTTATAAGCTCATATACACATGCAGGCGCGTAGAGCGCGTTACCAAAACTGGAACTGTAGTGCTGATTCTTTAAAGGTTTTGTCCTCCATTTGTCATTGTAGGGTTTTCGTATTCCATGGAGCCGTGGAAATGAATAACCGAAGTCCAAAGATGCTGAAGATCCGAAGGAACCCAACAATGCAGACCCGACCTAGGAACCGACAAGGAACGCCACGGCAACAAGGAGGGACCCGGAAGCAAAGGTAAGGAAACCGATTGCAGGAAGCTGCAGGCAGGGAACAACTAGAATGCCAAGCATCTTCGTGTCAGTCCAAGCCCATTTTATTCCCTGCGTGCTCTGCCTCTGCCACATCCGGAATATTGATCGTGACAGGCATGACAGTGCTGAAACATAGCATTTAATATCTTGGTTCAAAGTGGGAGTATAGAAGATTTGATTTCCCTGAAGATATTCGAGGGTAACAGGTGACTGAATTGGTTTGAGGGTTTCAGCATTGTAAGGATGTTGTAAATGTCGCTTTTGCTGAAGGTTTTGAAAGTATTCCAAGAAGCGTTGTTTGTGGGGGGGTGTGCCCTGTGAGACCAGGGGGCACAACTTTCCATGAAGGAGGGAGGCTGATATACCGTATAACCGGAAAGAGATCCCTTGCTGTCCGCAAATCAGTTTTGATTATTTCAGTCTTCCCCCAGAAGAAGGAGGCACAATCCTCACAGTGTGGCAGCAGATTGGACCCATTTATAGATGGGTTAGGTTGATTATTTGTTTGTTGTTTGACAAGTTCAAAATGTTTTTAGGCCGGTTTCTGGCTAGATCTAGTTGAGTTTTAAAGAAATTTGCTTTCAAACTTCTGATGCATTAATTATAGATGTTCCTCAACGTTCTTAAGGGTTTTAAGTGTTCAATGGATGGAGAGAATCTCCATGCTTGTTCAGCTAGTCTCAGATTGCGTCTTTCTGCATTTAGGCTGTCATTGAACCAAGGTTTAGAATCTTTGGTGCATATTCTTTTTAATTGTAAGGGTGCAATTGAGTCTAGGATGTTCAAATTGGAAGTCTTGTAGTGATCTGTAAGGGCTTGGACATCTACCAAGTTCCCCTGAGGGGGCACGATATTGTTGCTGAGGTAAGTCAGATCATTCAGGTTTATGTTCCACATGCTTCTTTTCCATTGTTTGGTTTTCTTTAGTTGAGCCTTTTTTCTACTCACATCATCTATAATGAGGAAGGTGATATGGTGGTAATCTGTCCAGTCGCAAGGGACGATAGGTTCGAGTTGGATGTTGTCCACCTTTGCAATTATTTAGTCCAAGGTCGCACCATTGTTGTGTGTAGGGCTGTCAGACATTTGGGTCAGATCTAGGTTGGCTAGAAACGTTTTAAAGCTGGTCACTGCCGAGTCATTCAGGTCATTCCAGTGATGTACAGCGTTGGTTGTGATGACTTCCATGATCTGCTCAATGAATGGTAGGTTGTCTCCCGGTGGATGTTAGATCGCGTGAAGTTTGCAAATGGGTCTGTTGTTACATGCAATATCAATGCATAGGTATTTGCAGGAGGATTGAGCAAATATTTAATTTATATTATTAATTTAAAAAAAAAATTTAAATCATATTATTGTTTTACATTTTAATATTTTAAATATGATACTTACAATGGTATACAAAAGAATATTCAGATATACTTACCTTTTTTTTAACGATATTCTGTTCCGCAATATTTTTCACTCAATATTTTGGTAGTTTACATACAAAGCATGTAAACCCAATATTTTCATAGGCAATATTTTTCAACAAAATGTTGGTGTCACTATATTGTTGTTCTCAATATTCTGTAATAGGACTGCACCAGCAGGGACAACTCTTCTTGGATAGTCCTCCCTTGTGCAATGGATGCCAAACTGTTTTAATTTGCCATCACAGACCCATGCTCAACCATTTAGGAGGCACCAAACCTTTCCTTTCCTCCCCATACTATTCCCGCACCCCCCTCACTTTCAGAGCGATTGTCAGCATACTATTCTGCCATCTTGTTGCCATTGAGCGAGTGCCTGCTTTGGAGAGAGGAGAAGGATGCTAATCGTGCTCTTACCTCATACCAGAAAAGGATGCAGGCCTCAGGTCTACACTTGTCCTCCGCCCATTGAATTTCTTTCTGTGGAAAGACAAATTCAAAATGCCAACCCTATCTCAGATTTACTTTGGTCTGGATCCAGGACACTGGATGATGTCCCTGAATTTGCAGGATGCACATTTTCATATACCTGCAGTCCCACAGGCCTTATCTACAGTTTACAGTGGGGGGCAGAACACTGGCAATTTGCTGTGCTCTCTTTCTGCCTTACCTCGGCTCCTCAGGTGTTCATGAAAGGGATATCAGTTGTTATGACCTACCTCCAGAGTTTGGGGATACATGTGTTCCCATGCTTCAATGGCTGGCTGCTCAAGGCGGGCTTACTGCAGTAAGACTACCTCGAAATGACTGCATTCCTCCTGACATTTTTGGGGTCCCAGGAAGAGGATATACTTCATTTGGGCTGTCCTATACACTGTGGCGTTAAAGGCCTTTCCTCCAATGCAGTGAGTCCTAAACATTCCGGATGATCTCAATATTTTGCACTCTTTCCTGGGTCTTGGTGACGGTGGCTCAGAGGATTCTTGAACTCCTAGCCTTGTGCATCCTCCCTGACCCGAATGCCAGATAGAATATCTGTGGCCTGCAGTGGAACCTCAGGTTTCAGTGGGACCAGCGTCAGGAATGCCTCTCTGACTCCATCTACATCTTGCTGTAGATAGCTCAGGATATTCTGTGTTATATCACACAGGACTACTAACCCTTATGCCCATACTCAGAACCAGGGTATACTACAGCAATGATGCACAATGGTTTCATAGCCTTCATTTGCACAAGTGTAGTATATATATATTCCACCTGTGTACACTAATCTTTGTTTCGAAAACTTTTAATCAAAAGCAAGACCACAGGGCCTATCTGTAATCAGTGAATTGTATTCCTATTCCCTCATGAATAATACACACGTCTACCATAGTGCAGAAGACGCAGTGCTCAAACGTAACGTGACAAAAACACATGTGCAATCAATGTTGTGGCACAGTTATTTGTTAAGCCAAGTCCAATCAATACTCTTGATCCTTCTTTCAAGTGCATTTTTCAGCAAGACAGCCCTTGCAAATATGTCGACATTTAGACCCAATACTTTCATTCCATGGGTCTCATCAAGTCAAAAGACTATCTGTCATTAACCTCTATAACGATTCAGATTTAATTGATGACGGCCACCAATTTGTGCAATCTGTTCATAATAGTGGGTGAATTTTGTGAATAAGTTGGTTATTGCGTTGAGCTTTGCAAATACAACCTAAGCAACTGTTGTGCAGCATTTCAGGTTCTTCTGTGAGCTCAGACAAGCACCAACCTATACTGCAACATGTCATCCCCTCTACCGCGCCCATACTTCATGGTTGTGGCAGATGCATCACTACCAGGTTTGGGAGAGGCCACCTGGGTAGTGGGATAGAGAGCAGAGGTCTCTGATCTCCGGTGGAAAGTTAGCTCCATATGGATCCCCAGGAACTTTGGATGATCCAAATGGCCTTGAGAGCCGTCTTGTCATTCACAAAAAGGAGGCTAGTGCAGGTCCTCACAAACAATACTTTCACCATGGTACTCTAACAAGTAGAGTGAAGTGGGGCTCTGGCTCCTGTTCCAGGAGGCTCTACATCACCTAGCAGGATCTCAGAATGTCAGAGCAAACAAGTTTTGCAGACGTCTGCGGTTAGATAACGAGTGACCTTTCAAGCCGAGGTGGAAAGGGCCATCTTTAATCAGTGGGGCATGCCCTGGTTAGATCTGTTCACCACTGTTGAGAATGTATAGTGTCAAAACTATTGTGCACTGGAGTTTCCTCAGGAAAGTCACTGCGAAACGCATCACAATTGTGATGGGACTCAGTTTTCTTGTAGGTGTTCCTGCCACTACCTATCCTGCCTTGAGTTCCAAACAAAGTTTGGACAGATTGGTCCCGGTCATCTTAATAACCCTGGGCTGGGCCAGGAGAGCATGATACTTGGTTCCTGCACATAAGTATTTGCCCTCCGATCTGGGAGGGAGGACCTCTTGTCTCAGCAGTAAGAGATGGCCTTGCACCTGAGTCTGTGCAACTTATACCTACATGTGTGGAGATTGAGTGACAACAATTAAATACTTTTGAGCTGCCAACCACAGTAGTCATTGTTATCTTGGCACCCAACACCCTTTGACAAAGCCCATCTAATTTTGAATGTATTATTTTTCTATTATTGGCCCATCAAGGCCATTCTTCGGGTAGTTATCTGTTGGCCTTAACTGTTGGCCCTTTCTATCTTTTTGTGTTTACCTGGTCATGCCTCTCTATTTAAACCAGCTGCTGTGAAGTGTTTTAATAAAGGCCCGACTCACATGTTTCCCCTGTAGAAGTTCAATGCATGCCCTTTGAGCCAATGCAAACTGTGTCTACTCAAAATAGTTTTACTGCTTGTCATCACCTCTGTGTGCTGCATGCATGAGTGAACTGCAGGCAGTCTTGGTACAACTGCCTTATATCACTTTCTTCCCAGACAAATTGGTGCTCAGGCCCGGGCAGCCTTACAAGTCCAAGTTGTGCCACCTTTTCACATCAGCCAATATATTACTCTCCCAGCATTTTTTGCATCACCCTACCCTTCGAAACAAGAGAAGAGACTCCATAGGCTCAACATTGAAAGGTGGTGCTGTGAAAAGGAGGGAAGGTAGTGCAGAAAAGGACCCTATCAAGATGGATAGTCCTCTGCATCAAAATCTGCTGTGCAGGGGACAAGAAGCAACCCCTGGAAGCCCTGTGGACTCATTGCACCAGGGCCAAGGCTGTTAGAATAGCATTGGCAAAAGGGGGTGCCAGTTCTGGACATCTGGAACTCTGTGGCATGAGCATCAAGCTCACATTCACGAAACACTATGCACTTTCCGGAGGATACTCTTTTAAACCCAGATTCCTCACTGCCTTCCCACCATCCCTTTCTGTGGAGTGGACTCCTACACAACTTAATAAGGCCCCAAGTTAGATTTTGGCACACTGTCACCTTAAACTGCTTCAAGGTGCTCCACAGCTGAGGGCACCGAAGAGAGAAAGATTAAGAAGATGACGTCAGCAGGCTGGGGTAGCACTTATGTGCATCTCCATTCCATCAATTCTGGGGTTTTACAAAGTAACCATGAAGCCACGCAGCTCCACCTATCGAAGTACAACAGCATTGCTGTAAAATTTTCTGGATCCAGTGTAGAGCTTTATTGAAAGTAAGTAATCTGTTCTATATTTGGAATTTCTAACTTTTGATTCATTTGCTATACAAATGTTTTTTTTCTGTTAAAACTGGCTGATCATGTGACAGATGAAGGATTTGGGTGTTATTCCCTAATGTTATACTATTTGCCGAAGCAGTTGACAATCATACCCTATTTTTAAGAAGCAGAACAGGAACAACTATTCCATTAGCCCTGAACATATACCTCTTCAGTATTCATGTATCTGCCTCTTCTCCTAACAGTTGTGGCTGATTCGTGGCTGTATTAAATAGAATGGTCATAGATGGTGAGATCAGGAGCACACATGAGAGATGTGCATGCATGTTCCCTCTACAGGAATTTTTGGAACATTTCTTTGTCCTATCCACAGGGTGGTGCTGTTCCCACAGTTTGTGCAGGAAGATTTTTACGACTAAGAACTCGTCAGTTAATGTAAAATACGAGCACCTTAATCTAAACTTTTGAAAATGTTACTCTGTAATAGTAGAAACTAAAATGGACTTAGATGCAAACTTTTTATGTACTTGTATTTTGCACGATACCGTTGCTGGTCTGCCTATTTTCCCATTTCTAAAATAAATCCATAACCTTGCGGTTATTCCCTAATGGTTGGGTACCTCAATATTAGCAATTGTCCAGTCAGTTCAAACTAATAAATTGTTCACAAGTGACATGGGAAGTTAACTCTGTCCATTCTAAAGTACTTTACAACCAAAATACTGCAAAACACAACACAATTTACATTTAAAATCAAGGGTATATGTGTGTGTGTATGTTGTATGCGTATAGTGCGAACCTAGCCAACTGGCAGCAGGGCATTGTACAAGAGTAACTTGGAGCAATGGAAGGAAGGAGTGGGAAGGAAATAAAGATAACTGGCAGGGAGGAGTTGGAAGAAGGCAAGTCCTTTAGGGCCATATTCACAAGGGGTCTTCCACTCTCCGAGTGTGCTAAACTGGGAGAAATAATTCACTTAGGGCCAAATGTACGAAGCTTTTTGAGGTCGCAGAATCAAGCTGTTTGCGACTGCAGCAATGCTTTTTTTGATATACAAAAGCCAAATTGTAACTTGTTACCGAATCATAATTTGGTTTTGTGATTCAGTATTTGCAAGGGGCGTGTTTAGGGCGTCCCTTCCACATACCGATTAACATTGATATGTATTAATGTTTTGCTAACCACTTACGGCCGTAAAACATTAATATTTTACCACTTTGATAAAGTATTTTGCCAGGAATTTGCCCCACTGCTCACACGCCTTTACAACTCCTTTACCAATACTGGTACATCCACTGATTCCATGCTTGAAGCCTCAATCTCTGTAATCCCGAATCCTGGGACCCTCTGTGGGTCCCATAGGCCTATCTCTCTCCTGAATATTGATGCAAAACTTTTCACTTGTATTTTGGCCCCCCGCCTCAACCCCCTCATGCCTGGCATGGTCGCATCAGATCAAGCAGGCTTCATTCCTGCCTGCCAATGCGGTGACAATACTAAACGCATTCTGCATTTAGTTGATAAAACACAGGTCTCAGAAGGAAGCTCACTTTCTCTCCATCGACGCTGAGAAAGCGTTTGACAGAGTCCACTGGCCATAACTGTATCAAACTTTGAAGCGCTTTGGTCTGGATAAATCCTGTATATGGGTCTGCTCTGTCTATAGTTCTCCTAGGGCAGCCGTAAGATCCAACAGGGTGCTATCCCAGTTCATTCCTATCCAATGGCGAACACGACAAGGGTGTCTCCTCTCCCCACTTCTTTTCGTCCTCTATATTGAACCCCTAGCCCATAGAACTAGAGGCAACCCCACTATCTCGGGGATACCCTTCGGTGGAGAGCAACATCTCATTAGCCTATACGCCGATGACGTTATCCTCTCTATTACTAACCTGATGTCATCCCTCCCTGCCCTCGTGGCAGAACTCCAAGCTTTTGCTGCCGTATCTGGTTTTAAAGTGAACATGCAAAACTCCCCGATCCTAAACCTCTTGGTTGCCCCACCCCATGAGGCACACTTGCTCTACCTGTTCCCCTTTGAGTGGGCAAAAGATTCCATACCCTTTCTTTGTATTAGGTTAGTGCGATTGGTTTCTAAACCACTTTCACTTAATTACTCTGCGCTTACTTCGTAAACACTCACTGATCTAATCACCTGGCGTCACCTTCGCCTTTCTTGCCTGGGCAGAATTTCCACTATCAAAATGACAATATTGCCACGCATAGGGTGACCAACTTGCATGGGTGCAAATTCAGGACGGTGAGTGTAAAAATTCAGGACAAAGGGTCAAAATTCAGGACAAAAATTCAGGACAGGAGGTCAAAATTCAGGACAAAACTTCGGGACAAAAGGTACGTTTTACAGACACATCAGAGGAGGTCGCGCAATAGTATATAATTAAGCCCATCCATATCTAAACATATTCAACCATTTGCAAACCTATCCATCATGTATCCTTCCATCCATCATTTCACTCATCCATCCCTCCATCCACCCTTTCACTCATCCATCCATTATCCATCCATCCACCCTTTCACCCTATCCATCGGTACACTCATCCATCCACTCTTCCACCCATCCACCCATTCACTCATCCATCCAGCCAGCCTTTCACCAATCCTTCCACCCATTCACCCTTTCAGTCATCCATCCATCCTCCCATTCTCTCTCCATCGACCCTTTCACTTAGCCATCCTTCCTTCCACCCATCCATCTACTCATCCACTCATGAATCCATCCATTGACCCGATCAGTCATCCATCCACACTTTCACTCCTTCACTCATCTATCCATCCTTTTGTCCATCTACCCTCCCTTTCACTCACTCATTCATTCTTACATCCACCCTTTCACTCATCCGTCCATCCATTCACCCTTTCACTTATCAATTCATCAATCCATCCATCATTTCACTCATCCATCCACCCATTCACTCGCCCATCATCCATCCTTTCACTCATCCATCCATCCTTTCAATCATCCATCCTTTCACTCATCCATCCACCCTTTTACCCATCCATCCACCCTTTTACCCATCCATCCACCCTTTTACCCATCCATCCACCCTTTTACCCATCCATCTACCCTTCCACCCATACATCCATCTTTTTACCTTTTCTCTCATCCATCCTTCCACTCACTCATCCATCCTTTCTCTCATTATCCATCAATTCACCCTCTCATTCATCCATTCACCCTTTCACTAATCTATCCAGCCATCCACCCATCCCTTCACTTACTCACTCACCCACCTTTTCATATTAATTATAAGCTGAGCCTTTGTCTGCAGAGTTGCAGACAGAAGAGGCCCATCAAGAACGTCACCCTTGCTCTAGTTCCTAAAGCAAGAGGTGGGGCGGGGAAGGTTCACTATGCCCTTGCACATAGGCAATCTGAGTCATGAGTCATGCATGATGCACAGTGCCAGGCCATGAGGTGACTGTGACATGGTGTTGTTTCCAGGGCTATAAGTGGGATGAAAAAACTGGGGTGTCTCTCCAAAGTGGGTGTTTGATGTAATTAAGGGTGTTGCTTAAAACACCTAAGCTAAAAATCTGCGCTTAGTATAGTGTAACGCCCGACTGGTATTTTGCCTCTTCTGTCTTTGAATCCAGATATATAACACAACAAGTAACGTTACAACTGCAACGAGCCCGAACTATTGGCTTTGTCAATGGTTGTTAGTTGCACAAAATAAAAAAGCAGCAATCATGGCTTCCTCGAAAATAATTTTGAAAATGCATCAGTTCTAAAATGGCGAGACTGTGAAAGAATTATAGCCCCTTCTTTTTAACTTCTTTCACCAACTTCTTTTCTTTAACTGGGTTCTCATGTAGCAACATTGGCGTTTTTGCACGTCTTTCATCTGACAGAATGCCCTGCCCTAGACGGAGGCTGGGGGAGGCCCACCACATGCTCTGCAGCCCAGACTGGCCCATTGTCATTCTGTATGTGGCAATCATCAGCCACATACAGAATGACAATGGGCGAGGTGGAGCTGTTCTTGTGCTCCGAGGAGGTCAAGGCGGCCCCATTAGGGAGTTGAGGCTTCATGCAGGGAACAGTGCTGTTCCCTGCAATGCCCAAAATTACGGACAAAAGGCGTCCGTAAAAGGGATCCTCACGGACAACGGACGTGAGGTCCAAATTACGGACGGTCCGTGAAATTTACGGACGGTTGGTCACCCTAGCCACGCATCCTTTATCTCTTTCATGCCCTTCCACAGACTCTACCGCTACACACTTTGTGCTCCCTGCAACTCGAAATCAATACATTAATTTGGGACGGGAGGAAACCCCGCTTCCAGAAACACCTCCTTTACTGACAAGTACAAGAAGATGGGCTAGCTGTCCCCATGATTACACACTACTTCCAAGCCTCCCAACTTTGCTTCTTAGTGTAATGGAGCCAATCACTTTTTGAGAAGCACTGGTGCTTCATGGACTAGGCTGTGGCGGCTTTCACATCTGGAAGGAATTCTGGCTGTCCTGTAAACACCAAGCTTGGGGTCTTTATTCTTCACCAGTAACCAGCTCCGATTTTAACGTTTGGGATGCTGTAGCAGCCAAGGCGGGCCTGACCACCTTTCCCTCCCTCATGATCCTAATCCTATCTAATCCTGATTTCACCTTGAGGATGCAACAGGAGAGATTCCAACGATGGCAGGAGGGTGGGTGCAAGCGCATAGGTAGCCTGTTTGATACCCTTGGGATTATTCCTTTTGAACACTTGAAGTCTGACTATGGACTGGAAGAAGGAGATCATCTCCAATATCTCCAAGTGCTCCATTGGGTGATGCAACCAGCCATTAAGCCACACGAAGCGAGTCCCCTCACCCCCTTCGAAAAATGGGTCATCCTGAAAAAGGACAACAAGTGCCTAATTACTGAACTCTATTCCCTACCGGGTAAAAGAAAGTTGCCAACTACATCCACGGGTCAGTCTAGATGGGAGGCGGAACTTGGTAGGACACTCACTGCCAAAAACTGGGAGGACATCTACTATAGAGCGAAACACACTGTGCACAACATGGCTAGCACCAAAACGGCATACAAGCTAGTGTCTTATTGGTACTTGACCCCGGCACAGCTCCAGGCTTGGAATCCGGAACGCTCAAAAGAGTGCCGGAGGGGGTGCAGAGCTACTTGCACCTTAATCCATCTTCTTTGGCACTGGCCAAAACTGGGTCTTTTCTGGGAGCACATACTTAACGACATAGACAAAGCCTTCCATATGACCATCCTGAGGTTTCCGGCCTATACCATCTTGGGGCTTCCTAACCCTTTAACGTATGCGCTTCGCTCTTTGAGAGAGAGGCAGATGGCAATAGCCCTGGAAACAGCCCATCAGGTGATCCTCTCTTTGTGGGGCACTGTCCGGATCCCTGGCCATACTCCTGGCTTCACAAGCGCTGGTTCATACTGGGAATGGAGAAATTGCCACTAGCTGTTGAGCAGAAGTGTGAGACTTACCCCGACCTGTAGGCGCCACTTGTCCATATTCTCTCATCTGAATTTAATGAGCTAAGCTGCCCGACCTATCTTAAGTTGCTCTGTTTGCTCCCAGAGCCCACAGCCACAGATAACACGGCCCAGTCTGATCTCGCTGCCCACCATGCACATTCACACACCCAATGTCTGCCTTGCATGGCACCACCACAGACCACCTAGCTACACCTTCGGAAGGAATTGGGGTGGGAAGGGGCTTGTTTTGTTGGGCTACTTGTATTTTCACGTTAGTAATGCCTACCGACGCTGCTGACCCAAATGTAAGCGGGCAGGAATATATTCAACATGATACAATTGCTTTGTCTAACGCTGCCAGCCCCCTGGGTTGTAGGTGATCAGTTGTGTATGTCTATGACTTGCAGTGGCTTTAATAAAGGAATTGATCTATAAAGTGGAAAATATTAAAACATTTTTAATTTGAAAACATAACATAAAAATATATACTTTCAAGTAAATGTACAAAAATAATAATCATATTATGAAGAAAATAAAATTGATAAACATAAAAAATACTAAGAATAATTAAGAATAATTAAAAACATGTTTCATTTATACATACATGCACAGTAAATTATTAAATATATAAATACAACTTAATATAAATAATATTACTAAAAAAAACATACACAAAAATAACATTGAAACTAAAATAACTTTTTAAAAAGTGTTAAAAAATAAAAAAATAAAAAGACAAATAAAAATAATTATATCTTGAGTGGTCATATTTACTATTCACACTCCCAACTAAGCTCATGTTCGCGCTATATAAAACGTTATAAATAAATAAATAAGCAACAGTAGCAAAATTGTTGAACATTGAAGGGGCCAAACTAACTTTTCCCACTTCAACCTGAACAACAGTAAGGAAAATGTTGGACTTTTAAGGGGTCATATTTACTATTCCCACTCAAACTGAGCAACAGTATTGAAAATGTTGGACTTTGGAGGGTCAGATTTACTACTACTTGGATTTACTCTTCCAAATCCATCCTGAGCAACAGTAGGGAAAACGGACTGGGAGGGATCAGATTAACTGCTTCTTAAGTGTACTATTACCACTCCAGCGAGGGAGTAGCCAGAAAGTAAAAATACCTCCCCCCCACTTTAAATTCAAGCTCTGATCACACCAAGCAAGTGAATCAAGTGTGTCATCCACTTTTAGAAGAGCTCCCTTGTCTCTTCCATCTGAGCATCTATCCATACATCGTTTCACCTGTCTATCCACTATTTCACCTTTACTGTCTGTCATTTATTAATTCTTTCATCCATCTTTCAAACATTCCCCATTCCATCCATCCATCTACTCTGCCATCCATCGATCCATCCACCCACTCTGCCATCCATTCATCCACTCTGCCATCAATCCATCCATCCTCTCTGCCACCAATCCACTCTGCCATCGATTCACTTATCCATTCAGTCTGCCACTCATTCAATCATCCGTTCACCCACTCATCCATCTTTACTATGACATCCTTTAAACTGTCCATTCACCTATCCATTCACCCTTTACACTGCCATCCTTTCGCCCCTCCATCCATTTATCCTTTCTCTCACTCGTCCATCTATCCCTTTACTCTGCCATTATTTCACCTGTCCAGGCACCCATCCATCCATCTACCCACCCATCCATCTATCACTGTACTCTGCCATCCTTTCACCTGTCCATCCACCTATCAGTTCACTCGCCCTTTCACCCACTCATCCATCTACCCACTCATTCATCCACCCACTCATCCATGATTCCTGCCATTCAATATTTTTTCCTTCTTTCCCTTTTCTATTTGCCCATCTTGTATTCCTCCCTGCTTGCTCTTCTATTGAAGCACTAGCCCTTTATAGCGTGAATTACGAGCTTTTGTCCACTGAGTTGCAGGCAGAAGAAGCCCATATAGAACACCCCCGCCCCTGCTGTAGCTCTTAAAGCAGGGGGTTCACGATGCCCCTGAATCTGAGCAACAGTGGGGAAAGTGTTGGACTTTGGAGGGGTCAGGTTTACTATTCCCACACCAACCTTAGCAAGAGTAGGGAAAGTGTTGGACTTTTGAAGGCTCAGATTTACTATTCCCATGCCTTCATTTATAAAAATACAATTATATTTCAACATATATATTAAAAATATATATTATTTTTAACATTATATAATTTATAGAAATAATACAAAATTAAGATTACAACACTAAAACTTATAATTATAAATAAAATAATATTGAAAATTATTGACCAATCAAAAACATTATAATATATATGTATTTAAAACTTTTCCCGCCCTCCTACCCTAAAACCCCAACACCCACAAAAACAAATAAAAATAATACAAGAAGAAAATAAAAATTGAAAAGTACATATTAAATTGGAAATAATAATACAAAAATTAAATATTTTACAAAATATTAAAACATAAATAGATGAGAATAGACGTTGAAAACAATTCAACAATCAGCATAATTAATAATCTAAATAACCAACTAACAGTTAAAACAATGAATGCCCATTATTTTAATATTATCTATTCAATAACTTTTAAATAAAATAATTTAAAAATAATAATCAAATTACAATGACTTTATTATTTATAAACAGTTATAAAATGTAGTCCCGTACAATCAACAAATATATTAAAATAAAATTTTTAAAAATTAAATATATTACGAAATCATAAATGAAATAAACTATACTAAAAAAAATTTACACGTAATTGACAAATAATAATAACTTATAAAACAATCAAATAATAAAATGTAACACTATAATTTTTTTTAATCCACAAAGAAAGACATTATTTACTTTAAAAAACGATATTCCTACCTGCAACATTCTGTCCCACAATATTGTTGACATTACAATATTTTTGACACAGTATTTTTGTCCAATTATATTTTTGCTGTGATATTAAGGTTATGCACCCAAATTGCAAAGTGGGATTGGCTAGTTCTTCCCATAAAACACATTTTGCTAGGTTTACCAAACCAAGATGCATTTAAGAGATGAAATTCTAAAATTAAGGTAAGTTCTCACCAAATATGATTTTTAGATACAGCACAGAATAAATAATAAACACAAACCTATATTATTATAGTACAACTGGGTGCTTTACTCTTCCATTAAGAATGATATAAGAATAACAATTGTAAAGTGGCAGGAACGATTTAATGCCCTCCACCAAATAAATGTCCTTATAAAATCAGGAATATTGGGCATTTATCCACCACATGTTTTGTAAGTGTTTGAACGAAGTCCATATCAATAGGTTGTGTGAAGTGTGTAAAACGGCATAGTATAAATGGTGTAAATATGAATTGTATTCATAAATGTCTGCTGCGTGTGAGTGCATTGTTTGCTTGACTGGTCTGAGTGTTAATAGTGAAACTGCAGTGAGTGTGTTTCTGTAGTCAGCTCTAATAGTGTGTATTATCATGTCCAGTAGGTGTGAAGTGCGAGTGTGTGGCTGGTGGTACAAGTGATAATTTTGTGCTTGGATGTTTACCAGACACGCCCCTCTCGTCATTGCACTCCCACCAATCAGGGGCGGCTCCTCCGCTATGGCGGAGAAGCTTCGCCCCAATGTTGGAACGAGTATGAAAACATGTCAAATAAAATGATAATAAAGCAATTTAAAAAACTGCTTTATTATCATTTGATTTTACATGTAGGAGTGAGCCGCAGCCAAGTCTTGAGGGTGGGGCCATCAGCAGCAGGAGGATTGGTGGGCACAGGGCATCAAGTGCGCATGTCGGTTTGGCCGGCCGTCTTAGAACAGCCAAACCGACATGCGCATTTGGATATCTCTAAGCTGATGCTTGGAGATATCAGTAGGACTCAGGAGCACAGGCTTCCAGTCTCTGCTGCAGCATGAAACCAGCCCGCTCTGCCCAATACCAGTGCTTCTCTCATGCTGGGTAATACCAGCATAAGAGCAGTGTCTGGATTGGCGAAGAGGAGTCTGACAGCCTATGTGTGCAGGTCCTGGGCATCGGGAGCTGAAGAGCGTGGTAAGCCGCAGGATGTAAGTTTTATTTTTTATTTTTTGTCCCCCGTGCTGTCTCACCACTTTTCCATGCCACCAGCCGCTACTGTCTGGAATCCCAGTATATACAGCCTCACAAAAATCCTCCCACATGTGCTAAAGAATCCCAGCCACCAGTCTGTAGCTGTTCCTCCTAGTATACGTTAGAAGTGTGACCGTGATACCACCAGTGTCTTTTCGATGCTAAAGGATTCCAGTACCTTGTGCTTTCTACAGCAATGTGATGTTTACCATCGTACCATCGATTGCTACCCTCCTGCTCCCTCCATCCTCCCCGACTCTCCCCCTAACCCTTTCCCGAGTCACCTGCCCTTTCCCGGGTCCCTGCCGGTACTCTCCCCTTTGTCTAATCCTTCTCCGCCCCCTTCTACTCAGACCATCAATCCTTCCCCACCTGCTCCTACCACCGTCCCTATCTCTCCCCTTAACTCTCTACCTATGGTCTTACCCCCTCTGAGGACCCTGCCGGTACTCTCCTCTTTGTTAAATCCTTCTCTTCCCCCTCTTACTCCGACCATCAACCCTTCCCCTCCTGCCCCTACCACCTTCCCTGACTCTACCCTCAACTCTCTACCTATTGTCTTACCCCCTCTGGGGTCGTCCCCCGCACTCTCCGCTATATCTTACACCTCGTCCTCTCCTCTTTCCTTCGACCGACACCCCCCTGACCTTTCCATAATCCCAGAATCTCCCTCAATCACCTCCCATACTCACATACCTCCCCCTGGAACACCGCTTGTAGGATTGACTTCCCCGGTCAACACTAACCCTTCCTCTTCCCCTTCACCCTTTTCAGCTGGTTTCCTCCCCAATCTTATAGCTCAGTCTCTTATCAACATAGAATCCAAACTCCCAGCTATGACTATTGAACTAACTCGACTTAGAGGAGATTCAACTCCCTCAACGCCAGGACCTTCCCCGATCACACTGATACCTCTTGCTCTTGCTCCCATAACTTTTCCCAACACACTCGATGGGTGACTACACCTCTTTGCAGTCGAACACATAGACCACTCCGCACTGTCAGCTACCTCTCCACTTCTGACCTAATTAACCTATGTAACTCCTACCTACCTAATCCTCCGATAACTAATCCCCCCCTCCCTTACTCCAACATCCCTGTTATTTTGGGCATTAATAGAGTCCCTGCCTCACCCAGCTCACCTAGACCTCCATCACAACTTACCGCCATCCACTCCCTTAAGCCCGTCAATGACAACCCAAACTACCTTTCTTGCATGCTTGTCAACTGCAGATCGGCAGTCCGACATGCGACTGAATTATCAGAAACCATCCTCAGCGAGGCTATTGACATCGCCTTCCTCACCGAAACTTGGCTCAATGACCACTCGACGGCTATTCTTGACTTACTCACCCCTCCCGGCTACTCCATCATTAGGCAAGACAGACCCGACAGAAAAGGGGGTGGACTAGCCACAGGGCCGGACTGGCCGTAGCAGGCACCGGGCGTTTCCCGGGTGGGCCGCCAGGGTGGGGGCCGATTTTGGGCCCCTGGAGGCCGTTTTTGTTACAGGGCCGTTTTTGCAGCATAGCTGCAATATCGGCCCCTGTAACAAAATTGGCCGAAACCGGCCCTGGCAAACAGCTCGGCCGCACCCCCAACTCCCCACCGGGGGGCCGGCCGAGCACTTTGCCAGGGCCGGTTTTGGTTCCCAGTCCGGCCCTGACTAGCCATAATCCATAAAAATGAATTTCAACTCTCCCTTTTACAGAACAGGGATCACTTAACTTTTGAATACCTTGGCGTTGAACTCACGGTCAAGGGCTCCTCTCCGATTAGACTACATAACATCTACCACCCTCTGGGTGAACCTCTCCTCTTCGCTGACGAACTATCCGATCTTCTCACACACTCCTCCCTTTCAGACGCGAAAAATCTCTTTTTAGGAGACGTTAACATCCACTGGAATAATTTATTTTATCCCACTGTCATGCGCCTCATCAACCTTCTAGAGTTGAATGACCTCAAGCAATTATGCCACAATCCAACACATATCAAAGGGGCCACACTTGGCGCGATCATCTCCAACACTGACTTGGCCTCCCTTTCCAACATCATCCCCATTGACTGGTCTGACCATCACCTCATTCTGTTTAAGATCGCAACCAGTGCCCTACCCCCCCACCCCCCCTATAACAAATAACAAACCCATGAAGTGGATCAGAAACCTTAAACAAATCCCTCCTGGTGAACTTGAGTCTAAACTCCAAGCTCAACTTCATCTTACCCCACTCTCCTAAAATGCTGCCGAGCTCACCGAACATTTCAATAAGACCGTTAGTTCTTGGACCAAGTTGCCCCTCTTAAACTAAAACAGCAAAGAAAAATTCAATCCAAATCTTGGTTCAATCCTGAATTGAATAACGAAAGATGACAACTTAGACTGACAGAAAGAACATGGAGACAACACCCTTCTCCCTCCCACCTTGCCCTCCTCAGATCTGCTAGATCAACTTATAAGAAGCACATTTTCAATGAAAAGGCTTCCTTCTTTCGAGCTCAACTTGATCGTGCCAAAAACAGGCCCAGAGAACTGTTTAACATTCATCTGAAACAAGCTGGAATCAACTATCACCTCTACGCTGACGACACCCAACTCTACTACAAAATTAAATCCCACTCTGATATTCTTCATTTAAACAATACCCTGAGTAAGATCCAATCCTGGTTCTACTCCAACCATCTTAAACTGAACCCTAAAAAAACTGAAATTATTCTCTTCTCACCAAAAAACAATCGGCTCCCCATCCAAGGCTGGATCACAGATCTAAATGCCCTCAATTGTTCGCTCTCCCTATCTGACTCGGCAAAATCCCTAGGTTTCACTCTTGACAAAAACCTGGCTCTTAAAGACCACATAAAAAACTCGGCAAAAGGAGCACTCTTCACTCTCCGACACCTTAAGAAAATCAAACCCTTCATTCCTTTAGATGACTTCAAATGGGTCGTCCAATCACTAGTCCTATCGAAATTGGACTATGGCAACGCTATCCTCACAGGAACCCCCAAAGTTCACCTAGCCCCACTTAGAGCTGTGCTCAACTTGGCGGCCAGACTCATCACCGATTGTAAACGATTTGACCACGTCTCCCCAGCCCTTAAAGCCCCAAATTGGCTCCCCGTTGAAGGTTATAAGACTGCATTTATCACGCACAAAGCTCTTCACCAACAAACCCCTTTGTACCTAACAAACAAACTCAATAAGGCGGGCTGTACCAGACTGATAAGAAGCACCAATGCGCTCCTCCTCGTCCCCTGCTTTTAAAAAAGAAATCCACCCAATCTCGCTCCTTCTCTGGGAACGCCCCGAACATCTGGAATGCCCTCCTGCAGGACCTGCGCTGTAACTCCTCCTACCTCAACTTTAAAAAAGACCTAAAACATCACCTTCTCAACCTATACTGGGGTCCTTAATCTCTCCTTTGACCGTGCTTTCTATTTCCCCTGCATTGGTTATCTTCAGTTTTTTTTTCCTGACCCTCTCTTCACTCTCCCTCTTAACATATCATCCTCTCTGCTCTGACCTTAACTGCTACACCCATGTATATTATTTATACGTTCATTACCCGCCAACCACCTGGAACTTCTACCCCCCTTTTCTTAATATTGAGATGTACCAGCGTGTTTTGTTACCCTGAAAAATTGCTAAAGTTATTTTTGCCCACTTCTAACTTTATAAGAGATGTACTCGCTTGTTTTTTGTTTATCCTGAACAACTGTTTTTCTTGATTTCCTCTGTTCATGTAAAGCGCTCTGATACCCCCGGGTCTAGCCAGCGCTATATAAAACCTTTCAAATAAATAAATAAATGTTTGTAAGGCTAAAGTCCTAGCATCAGAGACAGTTTCACACCTTGATCTGCTCTAAAGCTCCAGCACTGTGACCTTTCTCCAGCGGTGCAACAGTATTGTGTCATTGGTAAATTGCTTCAATGTACAGAACCTTTCTACGGATTTCACTAGATATCAGATTTAGCTTAACAAACACCTTGACCCTGTTCTCGTTGTAAGGATCACACCTAGTACCGCCCTCAGCTGCTTCCTAAAGTTTGCTGGAAGGTTAGAGTATGAGCAAGGAAGGTGCTTATAACAGATGTTTATTGTTGCACAACACAATGGTGTTGATATTATCAACCTTGAAAGGATGAAAGGCTGAGTGGACCTATCGGGGATTGAACCTGTGTCCAACTGGTCCTACACAGGCTATGGGAGTGGATGCATTAGTCCACTGAGACACCTAGACCTCCCTGGAATTTAAAAGCCTGTTTACCTCCGTCTCCCATTCCTCTACATGAAATGTTAACCCTCAAATTCAGATCTGACAGCCAAACAAAAATGTATTAATTGATTCTTCAGATTCCTCACTTCTTGAATATCCCCAGGTGCAAGACTGGATCTGGAAATGTTGCACTAGCGCTCCAGCACCGGTAGGTGGCATCAGTTCCCTCTCAACGTTAGGTGCAGTGCGGATGTGATGTCACTGGAGCCATTTAGCGCCACCCGGGGTCCCTGTGTCAGTTCTCTTTTTCCATAATCTTTGACACAAATCCGGAGCTGCTTTCAATGAATTATTTCATAGAAAAAATTCCTACATGCCATGATGGTGCTGTTTTGGGAATGCCTTGGTTCTCTCTGGCGCACCTCCAGGCCATTTGGAGCTGTTTGAGCCCCCAACTAGGCTACTGCTAGCTGGAATTTCTCCAGCACTAGCCATCCCCAATAACATGCCACCTGCTGCACCGGCTAGAGCTGCTCCAACACCCATTACCTTGCCAGTAGTTCCCACTCCATCAACAGCACCATCAGTGCCAGTGCTGCCATTGCCACCAGCTTCAGCCCCTACTCAAGGACATTCACCGCAGATTAAAGCTATTTTTGATGCAGCGAAGAAGAAAGGTACTGCATCTAGCAGAAGAGATGAGGCATGGGGAAGACAGCAAACCGAGGGTATGCACTGAGAAAAATATGGTGGCAGAAAAAAACTTTTGTTGGGTCCGGCTCTGATCCAATACAGTTTCCCAAACGATTTCACAAAATGATCATGATAGCAGTGAGGCAGCCAACTTGCTCCCTTCTGTAGTCTCAGACACTGCAGACGTTTTGATACTACAAAATGCCCTTAGGTTTGACACCTCACAAGAGTTGGAAATTGAGTGCTGTTCGGGGGCAGCACCCCTAGAGGTGGGCTCAGTTATGGAAGTTCTGAGGAAGGCTACAGAGGTTCTTCAGTTACCCCATCTCACTATGGAGGCCAAGCAGAAAATACTGACTGAAATTTTGCAACCCGCTTTGGTGGCTTTTGAACTGCTTCTCCTATTCAATGAAGGTCCAATGGAGTTCATCAAAGTGGCGCTGGCTGACATCTACACTGATGGTCAATAGACTTATCGCCCATCAATATATAGGCTGTCACCGGGAGATTATGATTTTGCCTATGCCCACCTTACACCAGATATTTGGTCAAGCAAGCTCTTTCCGGCTCCAAGCATAACTCAAGAGTATTTTACGCAGCACCTCCAAACAGTCTAAGAAGTGAGAGGCCATGGGAAAAACAGTGCTCCTGGCCAGGAGTCTGGTGCTGCAGTAAATGAACACCCCATGCCTTATCACCGGGTACACCCATGCCCTCTGGGAGATGGCAGGCAGGCATGGTAGCGCCCAGTCTACCAGACCACCTGGAGAACAATTTTGCTGAGGTGGTCAGAGATTGTCAGAATGTCTTTAGACATATCCTTAAAGCAAGCCTGGACATTGTGGATTTGGTGGCCAGGGCCACAGACTCCTCCATGCCTGGTTATGTTCCATGGGCTTCTCAAGAGACGTTGAAGCCTGCCTGATGGGAATATAATTTGATGGCTCTCGCCTATTTGGCAATATAGAAGATTTATTCTTGGAACGGTTGAAGACTGGGGAGCGACTGCCTGGTCTTTTGGCTCAGCATCTCCACCCTGTGATTTCCACAAGCATTACAGGAAGTTTCGAGGCTACTTCAATTTCTTAGGCAGTATAGAGGTTGAGCCCAAAGACAGACACACTTAGAAACCTTCTTTCTTCCCTGCACTACGTGGAAAGCAATTTTAATTTCTCCTTAAGGGAACATATGAAGCTGGTTGGAGGAAGGATATTATCCTTTTTTCAGACCTAGATTGCTATTACGCTGGACCAGTGGATCCAACAGATTATAGAAAGGGATTATGCCCATCCCTTCCATCAGACCCCTCTCCACATCTCCTCTCCCCGGGAAACAGCATTTACAACGCAGACTGGACCACACGTGCCATTACTGCAAGCGTTACCACGCTTGCTTTTACCACGCACATGCCTTTACCATGCATATTCCTTTACAGCGCATGCCTTTACAATGATTTTCATTCTAAAGGCGGTAACTGCGTATGCGTGGTAAAGTAGTTAGCTCTCTAGATTCAAAGTGAATGTGTGGGGTGGGAGGTGTTGGAAACTTGGAGGGACTTCCTCGAATGAATTCCTGAGAATGGAAGGAACAGGAAATATCGGGACACAGCTTGGTGAGTAGGGCTGGGGGCTGGGTTTTAGGGCTCAGGGCAGGGGGTTGGGTAGTTTTTAGGGCTGGGGGCCAGTTTTAGGGCTCAGTGTGGGGGCTGGGGTGTTTTCAGGGACGGGGTCATTTTTAGGGCTGGGGGCTGGTTTCAGGGCGGGGGGTTGGGTGTTTTTAGGGCAGGGGTCGGTTTTTAGGGCTTAGGGCGGGGGCTGGGGTGTAATCTTTACCATGCATATGCCTTTACCAATCACGCCTTTACAACAAAATTCGTTGTAAAGGCATGTGTGGTAAAGGCATGCATGGTAGGTATGCGGTCATGGTAAAGACCGCTTCGTTAAGGCATGCGATATAATCACATGCGTTGTTCCGTCATTCAACCCTCCTCCCCGGTCCCTTTATTCAGAGGACCACTCTCAGATTCTCCATCAGGAGAATCTGAGTGTGCAGCACCTTTGCAAAAAGGGATCTGTGGAGTTGGTTCCAGAGCAGGAAATTAGGCAGGAGTGCTGTATGCTGTACTTCCTGGTTCTCAAGAAGGAGGTTGGTCTGCATCTAATGCTGGATCTCAGGGTCTTGAACTTTTACCTGTACAAGGAAATGTTCAAGATTCTATCAGTAGCTCAGTTGCTTTTGATGATGGAAGCAGAAGAATGGATGGTGTCTCTTGGCTTGCAGGACACTTATTTGCACATACCAATCCTGTAATCGCGCTGGGGTACATGCGGTTCATTGTAGGCTCCACTCACTACCAATTTGTGGGCCTCCTATTTGGATTTTCAATAACATCCAGTATCCTCACAAAGGTAATAGCAGTGGTTGCAGCCCATCTTTGCAGGTCAGGGATCTCAAATGGCAGCTCAAGGCAAGCTGCTGCAACAGGTGTCAGAAAGCATCAGAAAGCAATAGCTTCTCTAGTGTTCATATTGGGCTTTTCCATCAGGTTGCCCAAGTCGCACCTACAGCCCTCTCAGTACCTCCTGTTCAGAGGGGCAGTACTGGACACAACATCTTTAAGGGTGCGCCCTCCTCCCCAGAGGATCAGGACATCCTGGATTTTATTGATGCTTGAGAAGGGAGCTCAAGTTCCAGCCCTCATGGTTCTTCACCTGGTAGGTGTGCTGGCTTCCTGCATCCTACTGGTCAGCCACACACGTTCATGTATCCTTGATTCCTTGAGTACTGAGTATACTGCACAAGGACATAGCATGGATCATGCTAACAACGCAAGACAGGCCAAGCAGAATGTGGTGCATGGACCTCCTGCAGCTCTGTCTGTGTCCCCCGCTCCAGCTGCTGCTCATAGTGCCCTCCTCTTGCAGCTGAAGGGGTAGGTTCCGCATCCCAACCTCCATGTTCAAGCCTGGAGACTGAGCAGGAACAGCTGAATTCCTTTCACCTGCTGCCAGTGTGTTTGACATCAGGCTGTCGCCACTTCGCCAAGTCAGATTAGACCTGACAGTGGAACAGTTTTGTTGTTGCAAATGAGAGTGTGGATCCTTTGAAGTCATGCCTTCCTGATGTTTTACGGTTTTCACTATTGTTGGCCCAGCAAGGTTGTGCAGTAGGCACAGTTAGATGTTATGTTGCAGCTTTGTCAGTTTTCATTTGTCTCTCTGTTCAAGTCCCCTATAGTTGTGATATTTCTAAAATGCATGTCCCCTCCTTCTCCATTTGTTATCCCTCAATAGGACCTTAATCTGGTTATGACATTCCTGGTGAGGACTATGTTTGAACCCTTATAAATTTGCCATACTTCCCTCACTTCATTCCTGGAAAGTAGAGAGCAACAGGTTTGGGTTGCCCCTTTTCGACTAGCAAACAGTTAGCTTGTGTGATGCCACAGGTCTCCTCCTTGAGTCCTACACTATTTAGTATTTATGTGGCCCCCTTAGCTAGGCTGACAAAATCATACAGTGTGGAATCCATCTCATATGCCGATGATACCCAGAAGCTCCTCACTTTTGACCGTACATCTACAGACGTCTTTGTGGCTTTTAAATCTTGTCTAGATGTCCTGCATTGGTTGTGTGAGAGCCATCTGCAATGCAACACAGAGACAAAAAAAAATTCGCTGTGAAAAAGCACTGGTGTAATAACTCCTGGCCAAGTGATCTCCCTCCCCTTCAGCTCCAACTGCAATTGCTAAGAAATTGGGTATAAAGTTGGATAATAATTTGTCATTCCAACCTAGATTCTTGCTACAGTTGGGACCTGTTTTGCCTTGCTGCTCTCAATATGGAAGTTTTTCAATCTCCTCGAGTGTGCAACCCGTAAAATAGTTGTCCATGCTTTCATAAGCTGCAGGTTAGATTTTTCTAACATTCTGTATCACGATCTCCCTGAAAAATGGATCAGAAAACTTCAAGAGATACCAAATGCGTCTGCTTGCCTCATTTTGGACATTCTTAAGCGGAAACTGCATTATTTTTCAATTAAAAAACAGCATTTTCTTCAGGGCTCTTGGCCCTAGGTATCTTATTGACAAGATTGTCTGTTACCAGCTGACCAGGGAGATCGGACCTTCTCGATTCTTGTAAGTAATTAATTAAATAGGCTTTCTCTGACTCTCCAAGCTAATGCTCTTGTACAGCAATTTAGAAAAGCTCTTAAAACCCACTTGTTATCATCACACTAGCTACCTGGAGTGCTACCTTCTGTTCAGCTGCTACAGGAGAGGGACACTCATCGGAGTAGCTGTGTGCTCTATAAGCTAATTCATTCATTCATTCACATGCTGTGTGTCCTTCTACCCATTACCTGTTTCTTCCCGGACAAGCTGGTTCTGAGAACAAAGTGGCTTTCCTGCTCAAGGTGGTTACCCATTTCATAAGGGGCTGTCTTTTACACTTTCACGTTTTCCCTCTGCCCCATCCCAAGAAAGATTATGAGAGTTTACCTCACCTAGACCCTTATAGGATAGTCAACTTCTTTACAGATCAGAAAAGAATTCATATCTGACATCCTGCTCTTTGTTGGATATATAGGCAACAAGAAGGGCACGGTAGACCTCTGCACTAAGACTGGTTATACTCCTGCCAAGAAGGAACCACTAAAAAGAATTTGTACCCATTCCGCCATAGCTAAAGCACCAACCCCAGCACTGGGAAGGGGAGTTCCTTTGGCAGGGATTTGTTGCACAGCGACAAACCTTTTAACGCATTCACAAAGCTTTATCGCTTGGATTTTGTAGTAAGAAGGAATGTTTTGCTTGTTTTGTACTGCTATGGTATTTATTCAAAAGGTGAGGAATCAGCAGGTGAAAGTATCCATCAGAAGAAAAAATTACTTACCTTTGGTAATTATGTTTTTAGTGGATGCTCTTTCTATCTGCAGATTCCTCACGGCTCCTGCTCATCTTCCCATTTTTAAGAATGGTCTTGGGAATCTGGTATTTAATAAGGTTCCAGTTTAGTACTAGTGCACTACATACTCATGTTTGATCTAAGCTGTCTTCATCTCTGCATCTAAAGACTTGGAAAAATGGAGGAGGAGCTATCGTATGGACGCTGGGATGGTGCAATGTGGCTCCAGTGTCATCACATCCTTGCTGAACCTGACATGAGGGCTATTGCAAAATTTCAAGATTTAGTCTGGCACCTGGTGATATTCAAGAGGTGAGGAATAAGCAGGTAGAGTATCCACAAGAAAGGTTGTTACCAAAGGTTAGTAATCGTTTTATCTTGTAATGTTGCAAATATCAGTTATCTGAATTATTTCATGTACAGTGGCCTACAAAAATAAAATAAATGAGCCTCAGACGAGAGGCCTGTGAGCATCTATCAACTTAAGCATGCTCTTCTCTACTGATATTATCTCTGTCTTTCTCAGCTGATTTGACACCTCTTTAAAGCATGACAGTGGTCATGGATCAAACACCACAACCGAGCTACACAACTGTGAAGGTGAAATGTACATGGGGAACACATATGTCCTCTGCCTGAATTGTTTTGCACAATCTATTAGTGTTGGTGCCATGCATTCATTTCTATCTGTAAATTATGGGTAGTAATAAAAGCTCCGACATTCTTCTTGACCAGTCTTTTAATAACTAGCTGGGGAAATGAGCTCCTTGAATTGTGAGGTTGAGAGGCTGAGGCCAGGTGACACGACCAATTCCCTGCACACCCTTGCGTCGCTAAGAAGAAGCGATGCATACTAAAGCAACGGGTGAACACCCTCTGCTCTAGTGTGCCAGGAGGATTGTGTTGAGTAGCACGTGTGCTGAGTGCTCAGCCTTCATCCTACGGATGTAGGGCCAATTTAAGAATAACTACCTACTTTTCGGGGAAATATGCAAACGAATCTGTGACGAACAATTTGTCCATCGCAGATTTGAGACTGTAGTTTTGTGACTCCTGAAAACTCCTTATGAAAGCTGCCTTATATCTGGCCATACCACTAGTGAGCACCAAATATGTGATCTGAGTATAAAACATGCCTGAGTGCACAGTGTGCGATCCTTCAGTGGCATCCTGGATTACAGACTCCTAGTCCTCGGCTGGGCTCTGGAAACCCATCTCCGTGGAAGCAGTCGTTCTCCTCGCCAGCTCCAGCTGCCCTGTAAAGCCTCGGCCTTGCTCCGCAGTCTTTGCTGACGGGTATAAACTGCACCTTCTGTCGCCTGAGTAACAAGGCCAGGTGGCGGTGTTAAGCTCGCGCCACGCAGCCTGTTCCAAAGGTCACGAGCTACGTGAAGAGAATCACCTACGCGCACCGACGTGACACACCCAGGAGGAAAAGCAGAGGGCGTTTTATCTATAACTGGAAGATTACCAGGAAGCCGAGAAAAGCGGTTTATAAAAGCTGCTTAGGAAGTTCAGCGCCAAAGAAAAGGCCCACAGGCAGCAATGCCATGCAGCACCCGTAGCCAGGGCAGGAAGCAGGCGATGCGGTGCACAGAGCAAATTGTTGAAACGGGGCCGAGTATGAGAAGAAAACGCATGTTGATGCTAATTAAATTCAACTAGTTTTATTACTTAATAATACAGGTACAAACCCACTGAGCGCCTAGAGGCCCCTAATGAGCTCTTGTAGCAATGGGACTGAATTCCCGCAGATGGTCGCATTACCTGCTCAATTGCCTCAATGTGACTTGCTCATTCGCCTTTTTTTTCCCCTGGTGCCTTTCTCCTCCATATACCATGTGTTTTTCTTTTGACTCTATAACCATTGAGTGCTGTACTGTGACTTTTACATTAAGAGTTCCCTTTTGTACCTCTAATAAACGTATTTATGTATTCGCATAACCTGTAAAACGCTCAAATACCCTCGAGTCTAGCAAACGGTATATAAAACTAAAATAAATAAAAAATAAATAAACCTCAATGAGCTCCTGTAGGCATCCCAGAGAGTTCCAACAGGGATCAAATACAGATCCTGCAGGCAACCTACTGAGCTCTTAGTGGCATCTCACAAAAGTACCAGTTAGGTTCCTACAGGCACTTTGATGACGTCCTAAAGGCACCCAAGCAAGCTCTTGGTGGCCGCCACCGAGATGCTCCAGGGGCCCCCTTGGTAGCACTTCTCTGAGCAAACTGAAGCAAACACTAAGGGCCTCAATTATGAGGAATTGTCTAGGGCAGTGCTGGTTTACAATGTGCTGCCTAGTGCCAACGTACGCTTGCACCATGATGCAAGGGTGCCTCCGTTGCAGGCAGGATTGTTTTTGTGCACCTTCCTGCACAAAAAGAAACCAGAGAGGCATTTTCCTCTTTCCATATGTGCTGCACAGTGCAGCACACATGGAAAGAGGAAAACACAAGGAGAAATAAAAATATTTCTCCTCGTTACCCCTGCTCTGGGGAGGCGTAAGGTTTTGGCGCTGCCCCAGGTTTATGTGATTAAGTAAATCTGTGGCAGTGTCAAAATCCATGGGTGTTGTGCGGGAAAACGCAACACCCATGGAACACCTCCTTGACGCAGAGTAAGGCAAGGCAGTGACTTGCGCTGTTTTGTCTTACTCCATATCCATGAGGCCATGCAGAGTGGCTTTGCATCGCATCATAGATATGATTGAAAGGCTTGCGCCACCGGAGCGTAAAAAAAAGTGCTCATCCGGCAGCGCAAGCCTCTCACAAAAAAGCCCTTATGGGGTTTATTTACAAGTCCCTTGTGCTACTGGTGCGTTCCTTTTTATGATGCTCCAGCGGCACAGAGTGCAAACCCATATCTACAAGGCCATGCAAAGCCACTTTGCGTGGCTTTTCATGGCCTTGTAGATATAGTGTAAGGCAAAACAGCACAAGTTGCTGCGTTGCCTTAAACTGAATCAGGGAGGCGTTCCATGGGTGTTGTGGTGGGTGTTCCCATGCAACACCATGGGTTTTGATGCATTCCCAGATTTACAAGGATCTGAAAACCTGGAATGCGTCTAAACCTTACGACTCCCCAGAGCAGGCGTAACGAGGACAAACATTTTTATTTCTCCTCGTTTTTCCTCTTTCCATGTGTGCTGCATTCTGCAGCACACATAGAAAGAAGAAAATACCTCCATGGATTGGTTTTGTGCAGGAAGGTGGCCTACCAACACGCAGACACCCTTTCACCATGGTGCAAGGGTGCCTACGTTGGCGCTTGGCTCCATATTTGTGCACTGGCTGAAAGGACAGGAATGCACAGTATCTCGTAAATATGGTGCATTCCTGCCCTTTTGATTTGGTGTAGGGCAGCACAGCCCTACATCAAATCGTTGTAAATGAGACCCTAAGTTCCTACAGGCACTAAAATGATGTACTATAAGCACCCAGCCAAACTCCTGCCATGACTCAGCTGACTGCCTGTGAGCACCCACTGAGATCCTGGAGGCACTCCCATGAGCTCTTTCACGTACCCTGATCAGCACCTGTAGACACCCCACTTGTTGAGCGTATACCCCATTGAGCTGCAGGCACTAATTGAACATCTCGAGACACTTAATCGAGCCCTGCAGGCAGAGCAGCGTGCTCCTGCAGGCATCGTCATAGCTTCGGTAGACATCCGAATAGTATTTTCTATACCAACACAACATTAATATGCTGCAGGAACCCCACTGATCTCTCTAGCATTCCAGTGAGTTGCTTTAGGTGCTCCACTCAGCTCCTGAACGGACCAATCAGTACACATGCAGGGGACAATCTCGGCTTCTGCAGGGATCTAACTGAGCTCCTGTAGGCACAGACTCAGCTCCTGCATCTACAAGCACATTATAGAGAGATCTACAAGCACATTACAGAGATTCCTACAAGTACATTACAGAGATTCCTATAAGCACCTTGCTGAGTTCCTACCTGGTACATCTGAGCTGCTGCCTTTGCATGTATCTAACTGAACTCAGCTTGGAACACTTACACCTTCTGCAGATTCCTTTTTCTTTTCATTTTCCCTTCTCTCCTGTCACACCATCGGCTGTGGTCGCACTCTAATCTGCCTTTCTGTTTCGCGCAGTTTACCTTCTCTTTTGGTTCTTTCTTCTTTTCTTTTCTCCTCTCTATCTTTGTTTTTCACTTTTTCCATCTATGTATTTTATCCATTCATGATTTCAATTTTGTTTACTCTTTATTCTTCTCCATCTTTCTTTATCTCCCTGGTGCATTTATTTTTCTGTGTTGACTTCAGCTGACAAAAGTAAAGCCATTCAAGGTCCTCAACAAAAAAGAAAAAATATAAATCCATAAAGAAATGCTAAATCGTCTCACCAGCAATTTCCTGAACAAACAAATAAATTGTCACTGTATCTTTCAAAGATTGTAAAACCAAGCGGGCCAAGAGAAAGTCATAAACAGAATGTGGTTGAGAATTTAAATACTCCATCTAGCTAACCGCAGCTGATTTGCAACATGCAGATTACCTATAACTCCAAAATAACGCCACAACGAGGGAGATGGAGTAAAGGACAGAGAAATATTAGTAGTATGAATGTCGATGAGGAAATTACATGGATCCATCTCACACAGACTAGCCAATTATTGGTCCCATATGCCTCGAAACGTGGTTGAAGCCAGAGCGACACCCTTCAGTGTGGGGTTAAGCTGTCCCACAGGATGGAAGCATGATGTTGAACTGAAGCCGAAACAATAGCATAGTATTTCTCTGGTACAAATGTGAACATCCCTGACTAATTTCTGCTGTACACTCAGTTTGCTTTTTCATAACTTTTTTACAGACTTTTGTGTGGTATGCTTGCAAGGGAATGAGTGCCAAATAAAATTAACACACGTTTTCTCAATTTTATGTCTACTTTCCCCATCGCTCATTTTCCTCTAATCGCATTTTATACCTCTCCTCTCATCTCATACTTTCTAACACTTCCTTTCCCCCTTATTGGTCTTTTGGCATCAACCACTCTATGAGGGTCATTACGATGGCAGTCCGCCCGCCACCGCAACGGCAAACGGGACCGCCCGCAAGAGGTGCGGCGGTCCCGCCATGTGTATTAGGATGCCACCGCCACGGTGGCATCCCGTATTGTTCACATTGCGGCGGGCGGTGCTGTCAGCAGCACCCGCCGCAATGTGAAAAACGCATGTTGTGCATTTGAATGCACAACGTGACAGGCACCGCGCGGTGCCTGCCACCTTGTGCATTCAAATGTAGGGGGGTACCATAGGTACCCCCCATGTGCACCCCCCACCCCCCCAAAACCCTGGGGGCCCGCAACGGGCCCCCAGAAGCAAAGACCACATGCCTTTCCATGGCGGCAACACGCCATGGAAAGGCTGCTTTCCGCCACCATCCTAATATGGATGGCGGTGTCTTGCAGACACCGCCACCATATTAGAGCCCTTTTCCGCCCGGTCGACGAGTCGATCGGCGGAAAAGCGGCAGACGGTTTTTCCGTCCGCCTGGGTCCCCACCGCCATCGTAATGTGGCGGGGGGAAATGTTAGGCGGGCGGACGGAAATGGCGGGCGGATCGCCACCGCCATACGGGCGGCAGTGATCCGCCGGACATCGTAATGACCCTCTATGTTTCTTGGCACCCCTTTCTTTCTTCATTCTTTCTTCCTTATTCTTCTCTTTGTACGTTCTTTTTCTCTCTCCATTTCTTTTTTTATTTCTTCCTTTATCTCCTCTAATACGTCATGAGAACTCTGTCCCTCATTCTCCCAATCAGTCCTACAGCTCCTTTTACAAGTCTTCATTCTCCCATTATTTCGATCCCCTCTCTCAGTTCGCCTTTCTCTCAGCCTGTACGTCTAACTTCAGTCATACACCCCTTCATTCATCCCCAGTCATGCGTCAATCTTTCACTCTGTCGTCTTTTACTTTCTTTCTTTCTCGGTCCGTTTATGCGTTTCCCTTTGTTTCTTTCTCATGCATTCCTTGTCTAGCCCATGTTTCTCTGTGATTCTCTCGGCTCCACTCACACTTTCATGCTCTCTCCTATTTTTTCTCTCTCTCTTGCTTTATCCCACTCTCTCTATTTCTAGTACACCTCACCTATTTGTTCTTATCTCTGCAACTTGCTGTCTTCATGTCACATCCCCGCCCACAGGCCAGTCTTTCGCTGTGCTTTTATTTGTCCTTCTGAGTCGCCCCTCTTTGGTCCCCCCTTCTTTAGTCTCTGCTGTGCAATCGATGATAAATCTAGAGTCTGAACGCGCCTGACCCAGGGCCTCGAGGAAGGGCTGCTGAAGGAGGAGAGCTTCTGTTGTCTGTCCTGGTGCTTGAGCTTCTGTGCATCAAAGGCCGATGCAGGCCTTTCTGCCCCCGGTTGTGGTTGTAAGAAGACTCAACATCTGTTTTGCTGCATTCATTACCCCCATGCGTCAACAGGTCCCCTAAAATAATTTTGGGGGACCATAATTAACGGAGAATTTATCACATTAACCGTCATGTACTTCAGGACAACATTTTCCGCTATTAAGGAGGAAGTGTGGTGTCAGACATCTGAGCAGGAAAACGTCCTCTGTGGCTTAATCACCTATAAATGATGTGACGGCAGTACGAACATTAAAAAGATGCCCTCCACATGACCCAGACGTCTATGAGCGCCATTCTGCAGAGCAGAAGCAGTGGGGTTGCCAAAGGCTTAACATGTTTTTGCTGAGGTCCTGGAGAACCCACAGTTTTAGGTTAATAGATGGAGGCATGAGAGACAGCGTCCTTGGGGTGTCCCTCGGTTAAGGAGTGGAATGCCTCCAAGGTGCCGGGGGCGCAGAGACATTCAGTGCAACTGGAAATCAGTTTAAAGCTGGAAATAAAAGAATGAAGTTAAATATCGAAAGGGCAAGGTGGATGCTGTCTTCATCAGTCTAGTAGATACTGTACCGTGAGCAAGCGCCTATCAGCTGTTTGTAACCGGAAGACAACTGAGCTCCAAGATCGTTCTGATTATAAAGCAACACATCTTGAAAATGAAGAGCAAACGTTGACCTTCCTCGCTTATTCGTACTGAAGTCGATACGTTTCCAGTGCCTTTTCATGAGACCCCTCCTTTTTGTCTATAATGTGATACTGTCTTGAGAAAGTTTGGTAACAGCACTCCTTTTCCAGCCAAGGTGAATTCTATGATCATAGATCCCTCACCTGGATGAGCTATATCTAGATTATTTGTCAGTGGAAGGTTAATACACCGGTCAGTGACGTACCTTGTTAACAAGTATCTTAATGTGTCCCTCTCAGTCTCGCTCTCTCTTCCTGGGTTGATATGCATGCTTTATTTGGATGACTCCATCCCAAGAGAAGTACATGTCTGTTAAGAATCTTGGTTATGACAAGAGCTGTGGTCTACTCCCAGACTGAAGGCTGTAGTTATCTCTAGTCTTGTTTCTAAGGGTTGCGTTCTTCGATGCTTTCTCTTACTTTCTAGGCAGGTGTTCTGTTCTGTAGCTCGGGCTAGGATTGAGTGGGCTTCATGGCACTGGGGCGGAGTGAGTCAATTGCCGTCCACATTTTAGGTCTGGCCATGGTCGACTACACTGTTTCACTACAAGTCTACTTGGCACTGCTCCTGGTTGCCAGTTGGGGGTTTCTGCGTGGAATGCTTAGTCAGGGTTCAAGCAGAAAATGTCTTAGTATTGTATAGACAAGGCTTTTTGTAGTTCTCTATCTGCTGAGAATCCATACACTTTCCTTTTTGTTTAGCTGTGTTCTAGGCCGGATATTCCCTTGGGAAGTTTACCTAGTTTATCATCTATTTTTACTGTGACCTTCTCCATCCATTATGGAGAGATGTTACCTTCTGTTATTTCTCTGTTTCCTTTTCCAGGTCATTTATAGCTGACATTAAAAAAGGGAATTGGTCAGCTTGGTCTGTGTGTCTCAACTGCGCTCACTCCAAAAGGCTTCCAGTTTTCTTCCCGCTACTGCTACTTGGATTTCAGATGCTGCTCTTGAGCTGCCTGTATTACTGGTGGTTTCTTGATATTTATTTTTACCTGTAAGTGCCATCATTTTCAGGCTACATCCAGTAATCATTCTGGGCTCAGAAGTGGAATTAGGAGGCAACAGGTGTTATCTTTGAACTACAAGACATTAAGAAGAATGTCTCAGAAAGCCTGCATTTGAAACATAATGGCTTTGCAGCTTCGGAAAGGTTCTCGGTAACAAGCACCACAGGTTTTTGTAGCATGTGTTTAGTCAAAACTTACTAATACACATTTACGCTCTGGATAACACCAATGTACTGTTTATAAAATATATCATGGTTCTTCAGCCTGGGCCTTTTTCAAGGCTTCAAATCTTTGTTTACAAGTCCAGGGCCCTGATTATGAGATAGGTGTAGTGGTAATTACTGCATGAGAGGGTAAATAGTGCATGAATTTAACAAATTGGCTGATCATGAGTGAAAAAATGCATGTGATATTTAGCACATATGGTAAATACTGCATGACTGTGGTCCACAAGCTCTATTTAACGCATGTGCTGCTTACAGCATGTGATATTTACCACATGCGATAAATATCACATGTGGTAAATAACACCAAATTACAAGTAGGAGAAGTCATTGAAAACCAGTGGAAAATACCACCTTAAATGCCTTCAGTGGTAAAAATTCCTGACAGTGTAGGGAATGAAGAAAAGGTAAAAAACAATACAAAAATCTAAGATCAGCACAATAATGCAAAAATACACAGTGCATGCACTTTTTGATCTGAAAAAAAATAAAATCTCACACACACTTGCACACAAGGCTAGACCTACATAAACGGCAATGGACAAGTAAAGCTCAAACAGGTTGATTGCAGTAACTCACACCTCCATTCAGCAGTATACCACAGCCTAGCCACTATATCGTGCTTTATCATTCCATGTTCTGCTACAACAAACCGCCCAGCATGAGGATGGAAACTAGGCCACCAGTCAATTACCTCAAGTGGCACAGCAATGCAGGATGAAACCCAGGATTGACAGTAAAAGGCTGGAACCCATAAACATGAGTCAGCTTGAGATACAGAGGATACACAAGCTCAATAGGGGCACCATGCAAAACATATTTTCATCATTATAAATACCCTGGAGCCCAACATAGCGATCCGCTGCCATCCCAACTTCCTGAAAATGCAAGCAGCACTGGAACTCTTTGCAACAGGCACCACACAGCATACCGTAGGTTTGGTGCATGCTATTTCTCAATCAACCTTTAGCAAGATAGTCTGCTAAGTCATGAACGCTTTGCAGAGAGTGAGTCAGCTGCATATGCAGTTCCCCTTGGATACCAACATAGCTAATGCCAGGAAAGCAAACAACTATGCTACAGCAGGATTTCCTACATAGGGTCAATTAACTGTACTCATGTACACCTGGTGGCTTTCATAGGCAGGAACAAGTGTGCTGTACCCGTAAAATGAAGAATACTATTAATGTGCAAATGCTGTGTGATGGGGACCTGTGTATACTAAATTGCTGTGCTAGGTACTCTGGACTAAACCGCAATCTCATGATCCTGATGAGAACCAACATTAGTCATACTGTGGTAACACATCACTCTTAAAGAGCTGGGCAGACAAGTCAACCCTACATCATCAAGATTACAGTGCATTATGATTGTTGTAGTCCAATCTCAATACATGTCAGCAGTACTATTAGAGAGTTATTAGCCCATATGAAATCACAAACATAGATTAATATGAATATGTGTAAGAAATTACATCAGTCTCTCTTCACAGTGATGATGATTCTCAGCCAAGTCAAATGTTTAACAGCCACGTGTACTTCCATTAAAGCTCTCATGTCTCTTACCTTGAATTCCTCTGACCTTCAGACCTTCTTTCTTGTGTTCCACTCCAGACATGTTTATGATGGTCATAATTTTTTCTTCCCAGAGCTTGACATAGAGCTGAGGTGGAAAACTACCACCAATTGCTTTACTTTAGTATACACTTTACAATTGATGACTGGGTAAACGGCGCACACTCAATACTGGTACAGTAGAAAGTCTGTGGTTAAATGCACATATATTTCAGTTGGTGCTCAGGAGGAGGGAGAGCCACCAAATCTTCCTCAACTGGAAATGAAACTTCTTCTCAATTTGTTCAAAATGACTCCAAGCACTCAAAGTCAAAAAAACGAGTATGATTGTATGTAGAAGTGTCCAGTGTCTTTTATTCAGACATCAGGCTTTCTTTCAGGAATTACAATCCGCCATACATGTTATTCCATGACATCACTACAGCTCCTTGCCAACACGTGTTTCGTCCGTTAAATATAGCCAGACTTCATCAGGGCAACTCAGTGAATGCTATCGTCCTGTTCAGTTTGGAAATAATAGTAATATTCTCTTGCGACACGTCCAAGTATCATAATTTCATCAGTCCAGGCATATTGGAATATAAAAGCGGCTATATATGCCATTCCGCAAGTCGATCAGTAGAGTACTTCCCATCGTATGCGGTCTTCGTGGCGTTCTGCTTTACTTTAGTGCTTGTTCTTGGCAACATCATGGTGATATGTTGATTTATTATTGATTGTGTCCATGATTTCCTTCCACGGGCATGTTTTGTTTGTTTTTGGTGGCACCTTCAGCATGAGATGGCACATTGAATGGTCATGGCATCTAACCACATCCATGGCCAGTGCCTCCAGTTCAGGATCCGTAAACGTGTGCTTCTTTTCCCTGCCTGGGTCCATGAGGGAAGAGTATAGCAGGTTTCCGCTTCTGTTGACTGAGTGATATCAGAGGGTGGCAGTGGGATCTGTTTGTTTTGTTTCAACGTGCTTTATCCACACAAAATTAATGCCTGCACACTCCAACACTGGTAGGAGTTGTTGGTGTAATTTCAGGGCATCCTAATGTCTTTTTGTGTGTTGCTCGGGCTGTGTATGTTCTCTAGGGATTCATTTTCTCACTCAAACTTCCAATGTCTGAAAAGGAGCACTTCATGAGCTTTTGTGCATTTTATCAGGTGTGGTATTTGCTACGTACGCTAAATAACACACATTCAGTATTTAACACTTACGCTAAATAATGATTCTACAGTACACTGTAAAAACTCTGAATCAGTGTTATTTAACACGTAGTATTTACCGAACTCCGTGGAATCGGTATTTATCCCATGTGGAAGCTTGGTGGCTTTCACCACCAAACTTGCACTTGAGGCCTAAATGGGTTATCTAGCATATGTGGACAGTGTACACTGCCAGAAATGTGGTAGAGTTGTCTATATGCCAAGCTTACTGTCTTCCTACTCTGCTCTGAGTCAGTCGAACTGCTGTCTTTCTGCCGATAGAGCCCCTGCTGACTCTGCCAGTGGGAACCTTAAACCAACAGCCCCTCTGACATTGGGTCATTGGTCTATTTACAACAGACCATCTGCGCTATTTAGGGCAGATGCTCCGATGTACTGTTTCTCCTGATCAAACCACCAGGAAAAGCATGGTGGTTCCGAACAGAAAAAATAAATAAATTACCCTTACAACCTCAGAGTAAACACCCAGGGTGTCATGGCCATTCATTTTTTGTTTTTCGAAAAAAACTCCCGCCTTAGGTGTTTGTTTTTGAAAGGCAAAAAGTTTGCTTAGGGGCCACAAAAACCATGGTAGCCACTCAGCAAACTTACAGTGCCTTCACAGGAACTGCCATGGCAGTGGCTCCTCTTAAGACACAAAGTTCTCTGCAGGCAGGGGAGATCTCTAAATATGATGGTGGTCATTTGCAAGAGTGGTGGAGGTTATAACCTAGGCCACCCTGGTGGGACAGCAGGCCACCTGCCATACCCTAAATAACCCCCTAAGTATCCAGAGAATTTAAAACATAAACTTGATCTAAACGTTTTATGATCAAACGTGAAAATACATGAACAATCACAACAAGCAAGAGGAACAAGCAGGCACGCTGTTTATTGTGACAAGGGGTGTAAAATGCAATAAAAATACAATAGCAAGACAGTATTTTAAATGAAATCCAGGCATAATTTGAATGTGCACCTAAACGTATTGTTTAACATGATAGAAAATTACCGAAGTGAGATTTCTGCTTGATTCCTAGGAATACTTGACGATTTCAGTTGCAAACATTGTTTTTTTGTTACTTTTAGTTTGCAAGTTCAGATTATTGTGTCAGTGACAGGAAAGACAGCCATCAAAGGTGCTGCAAATATATGTATTGGGTCAGGCCACTGAGCATACCAGGGGTTTAACTAGGTTTGGACATTTAGCTGAGTTCATAAAAGGTAAAGAATACAGCAAAGAGTAGTTTTTGCCAACATCTTTGTTATAACGGAGACAACAGGTAAGTAAAATTGACTTTACTAAGAATAAAGTAAGCATGCAACTACAAACAACATCAGGGAAGAAATCAACTGTATCACTAAATGTCCGGTCTCCCGTTCTACCTCCAAAAGAACCTGGACCCCACCAAGACTTCACAGTCCATGACAAAAAAAGGACTCAATTAAGAGACATGAAACAGGACATAACACGCCTCCCCTCTCAACAATAATACAATACATTGCACAGAAATATTCTAAAAATAAGGCTATTAACAGCCATTAACATACCATGAACAAAAGACAATAATCCTGTTTAATAGAAATGTAAACAAACAAAACATAAGTTAATCATCCCACTACAAAATCTCTAAAATTCTTAGAGCAACTTACACTTGCGTTTCATACAATCGCCCTCTGCAACTGGTCTTTCCAGCACACTTTTATCTATTGCTGAGAACTGGGCATCACCTTTGGGAAGTCTTGTTACCTCAGCAACATGAGCGCTGTTCCACCACTGCCCATTCCTCAGTCTCACAGCACAACTATTCTGGCTGACATCTATAATTTGGCAAGTAATACTAAACTTCACCCTACCTTTCACAACCTTACCCTACCTATCTGACCCAGATAGTCCACGACCCTACTCACACCACAAGACACACACTGGACCCCATTTTCACCTCCAGCAACCGCGTCAAATATAGCTGCGCCACAGAAGTCACATGGGCTGATCGCTCAATCATCCACTTTAGCATCTCCAGCCCCCGCACCGCCACCCCCAAGACAACCAGTGACCCCCCTCCGAAGGTGGAATTAAATCTCAGAGATCAGCTGGACCGATGCCCTCAACACCTCTAACCCCGCTACCGCCACCAACCTTGAACAGGGAGTGAAGAACTTCAACGCCGGATCACAAATTGCGCCAACAGCATCATCCCCATCAAGAGCAACATCCAGAGAAAATCCTCCATAAAGGCCAGCTGGTACATTCAAGAACTCACAACATCAAAATGAGACAGCAAACAGCTGGAGAGGAGATGGCGCGCTAGTAAGTACACCACCTACAGGGCAGCGTCAAGACCTCCCTCAACCTCTACCACCGCCTTTTGAGGGCAACAAAGAAGACAGCCCTAGCCACATGCATCAATACTAGCGCCAACAACACCGAGGAACTTTTCAACATCGTTAAAGAATTCTCCAACCCAGCCGCTAGCGAAAACAACATCACACCCTCATAGGAGCTGTGCGACAACCTCGCCAACTTCTTCCACAATACGATGGCAACCATATACAGAAACTTCGAACCCCAACCCACACCTACCGACTTCCTCGACAGATATGCCACCACCGCTAACGACACAAACCACAGACTGACCACCTGGAACCTCCTCTCCACCCAAGACACAACCTCCACCATGAAATCCATTCAGGAGCTTCAACAGACCCATGCCCGCACCACATTTTCAACCCTGGAAACCAAAGGATCAGCCAGGAACTCACTACCCTGCTCAACACCTCTATCACCACCGCAACATTTCCTGATACCTGGAAATACGCCAAAGTCAGACCACTAGTCAAAAAACCCTCCGCCGACCCCAGCAAACTCAAAAACTACCAGCCAATCTCCCTGCTCCCATCCCAGTGAGGGTACTGGAAAAGGTCATCAACAAGCATCTCATGACACACCTGAAGCAGAGCGAGCTACTTGGCACCTCCCAATCCATCTTCCACAGCAATCACAGCACTGAAACCGCCCTGATCGCAGCCACCGATGACATCCGAACCATCCTCGACCGAGGAGAAACACCAGCTCTGATCCTCCTCAACCTCTTGGCAGCCTTTGACACTGTATCCCACCGCACGTTGATTCAAAGATTCCACATCATTAGCATCCAAGAGGACGCACTTAGATGGATCACCTCCTAACTCACTGGAAGAACCCTGAGGATCCACCTCCCACCTTTCACCTCTGATCCCAAGGAGATCATCTGCGGTGTCCCCTCGGGCTCATCCCTCATCCTTTCGCTCTTCAACGCATATGTGACCCTGCTGGCCAACACCATCAGATCCCATGGTCTCAACATAATTTCCCACAAAAAAGACACCCAACTCATCCTCTCACTCACCGACGACACCACCACCATCAGCAGAACCAACTTCCACAGATGCATGACAAACGTTGCTGACTGAACAACTGCCTGCAGTGGAACAAAGACAAGATGGAAGTACTGATCTTCGGCACGAGCAGCAACACATTGAACGACTACTGGTGGCCATCAGACCTAGGACCCACACCCACTCCCTCTGACCACTCCAGAAACCTTGCAATCATCATTGACAACAAGCTCACCATGAAATCACAGATCAACGCCGTCTCCTCCACCTGCTTCCTCATTCTGCGCATGCTATGTAAGATCTTCAGGTGGTTACCCCTACACACTAGACGCACCGTGACACAGGCCCTCATCACCAGCCGACTGGACTATGGCAATGTCCTCTTGTAGGAATCGCTGCACACCTCCTACAGAGACTTCAGACCATACAGAACGCCGTAGCCAGACTCATCTTCGGCCTTCCTCAATGAACCCACATCATACCCCACTTCAGGAAACACCACTGGCTCCTCGTACAGAAGAGTTGCCATTTCAAGTTGCTGACCCATGCACACAAGGCTATACACAACCAAGGACCCACCAACATTAACCACTCCATGAACTTCCACCAACCATCGAGAAAGAAGACTACGCTCTGCCTTCCTCTCACTTGCCCATACTCCCAGCATACACCAAAGCAGAAGTGGAGGACGCTTCTTCGCCGACATCGCAGCAATGACCTGGAACAGCCTCCCCTTGCAACTCCAGACCATATCCTCTCTTCTGGATTTCAGAATGGCCCTCAAGACCTGGCTGTTTGAATAAGCATCCAGGACCTGCAAGCGCCTGGATACCCTTTCGGGTGATAAGCCACACTTTATAAATCCTGATTGATTGATTAATTGATTGACCACCTTATTATTTGGAAGTCTGACACACTACTAATATCCTTTTTTCAAAAACAAAGATTTCATTACTATCTTCACAACATATCTGATTTTGCTATTCATCTGACTTTGGTGGATGTTCAAGCTCATTTTACTGATATTTTGATAAACATCAAGAGGAATATTTGTTCTGACTAGTTTGCTCAGGCAAGCAGGTTTACAAAAATCTTGAGGAGATCTACCTCTCAATGCTTGCGAAGGAAAACCTCCTGTCGAACTGTGAGGAATATTTTGGTAAGATCATAACACAGCACGAACGACATCCACTACATCAACTCCTTCAGTCACAGCACTTCTTAGACATTCACTTACAAGTCTATTTGCTTTCTCAACCTGACCATTTCTTTGAGGATGATACAAATTACATCTTTTGTGTTTGATCCCCACCCCCACTCAAAAACTCCTTCATCTCAGCAGACACAAATTGCACACCATTATCTTTTACAATCTCAGATGGAAAACCCTCTCTTGAAAATACATCAGTGAGAAAAGTGATAACATTCTTGGTATTGGTCTCACATAGAGACTTAACTTCCAACCATTTAGCTTGATGATCAATCAGAACAATGGAAAAACTGTGAACAGTTGGAAGAGTGTAAAACGGACCCAGAAGTTCCAAGCTTAATTTACTCCATACCCTTTCCGGACTACCAATTTCCACCATTGGAAGTATCATACACTTAAGGCTTTTATCATTGCGCAGACAACAGAACATTTCTCAATCAATCTCTCCACATCCCTGTCCATAACTGGCCACTAGTAGATCACTTTTAGTCTTCTCTTGTTAGAAGTCATACCGAAATGGCCCTCATGGCTTAGTTGCAACAATTTACCTCTGGTACTGTTAGGCGGAACTAATTTGTCTACCCTATATAATAGCCCTGCCTCTACAGACAGTTCAGTTTGAAGTTTACTGAATGCTTGAAAGTCCATTGATAAATTCATTTCTTTAGGCCAACCTCTACTCATGTACTCCATAACTTTCTTCAATGAAGCATCTTGAATTAAGGCACTACTCTACTCATTCTCATTGACACATTCAACAGTGCCCAATGCAACACTCACAACAATAAAACAATCCACATCCTGTTGATCATCCAACACTTCCTCAGTTTCATCACCTGATCAGTGGAGACGAGCCTGGCAATCCGTCTTCTTGTTCTTCCCACTAGGAATATATTCTACATCAAAATGGTACTCAAGAAGCTTCACACTCAACCTTAACAATCTCGCTGTTGCAGAATGAATATTAGATCCGCTTGTAATCGGTACCAAAAGTTTATGATCCGTGAGCAAATATAATTTGATGCCCCATGTATAAGCTTTAAATTTCTCAACTGCCCAGTTGCATGTGAGCATCTCACGTTCAATAACAAAGTAAAGCCATTCTTGTGGCCTGAGGGTAGCCATGTTCAGAACCACCCTTTCCCTGAGACACATCTGCTCCAACTTGCATTAACAGTAATAGATAAAGGATTTCCAGGTAGGTATGGGGACAGCAAAGGAGCATTAGAGAGTTATTTCCTTATAGTGAGGAATGAGCCTTCCTGCACTTGACCCCATACAAACTTAGAATGCATCTTCAATAGAACAAGAAGAGGTTCTGCCTTGGTTGGAAAGTTCCGAATAAATTTAGCGTAGAACTCACACATTCCAAATAAGGCTTGTAATTGCTCACAATCAAGTGGTGCAAGCACTTTCTCAAGTTCTTTAAGTAGACTTGGATGTCGAGCAACACTATCACCCGAGACAACATGGCCAAGATATTCCACTTTAGGCACTCCAAATTCACACTTGGCTTTCCTGAAGCTCAACCCTGTCTCTTTAAGAGCAAAAAGACTGGCATTCAGTCTCAATATATGCTCATTATTGTTCTTTCTATACACCAGAATGTCATCTTAGTAAAGCAAAACCCATCTATTCACTTCAAAACATCAACAATAGTATAAAAAGCATCCTACAATATTGAAACACACCAGAAAGTGTAACAAAAGCAGTAAGGTGCCTAGACTCTTTAGCGAGCACTATGTGGTGGTAGACTGATTTCATATCAAGTTTGGAAAACCATTTAACAGCAGTAAATATGGCAATAATTTCTTCAATCTTAGGTAAGGGATATCCATCTATCCAAATGGCTTTATTGAGACTCCTAAGGTCAATGCTTATCCTCAACTCATTATGTTTGTGATGTGCCACTACTGTAGGGGATAAGCACAAAGAAGATTCATTTGTTCTATCACTTCATCTTCACACAACTGGTTACCAACTGGTTAATGGAACACACCTCAATTTGTGTTTCACAGGCACACTCCCTTCTTTGAGTTTAATGGTATGCTAAAACCCGTTCAACATCCCCAATTTTTCTTCAAATTTTTTTTGTGACTTAATACAGTTTCAAAAGTACTGACATTTTCACTAACTCTGTTCTATTCAACCTACAAGACTTATTCAGTACATTCAGGTCTTAGAACATTCCCAAAACATCGTGACGCCAACCAAAAATATCTGGTCCATGATGTGAGACATAAACTTTGCCTTCCACCTCCCGCCCCTTGAATTTTATGTTAGTATTGAAAAAACCTTCTAAGTCAATTATTTTACCATTGTACCCTTTCAAGTTTATATCAGGTAATTCTAAACTCCTTTTAAATTCCTTGTTCTCAAAAGTATCTTTTGAAATAATGGTCATTTTAGAACCTGAATCAGATAAAAGGGGAACACAACCAATTAAAAAATCTTCGATAGGATCTTTAAACTTAGGAAAATCATCTTCGTGAACCCTAACGCATAAGAGCAAATTATCCATACTACCAGTCAATACATGCTTAGCATCCTCATTCACTACATTCATATTGCCTTTCCTTGGATTCATGCAGCAAACTCTTGCTAAATTATACATTTTACCACATTTGATACCCTTTTTGCCCTAGTCAGGATATTATTTACATGAAACAATTTGTAAAGAAGCAATGTATCCAGTCACAGTTTCCATCTCAGATTGTTCCCCTAAGAAAAATGTATGTCTCCTGATGACTAAATCGGAAGGTTTACTGAAATATTTTTTGACAACTTCATCATATTCATCAATTTCATCATCTTTCTCCTCTGATGCAAGTGCAGGTAGATGTGCAAGTATCTCCTGGCCTTCCATACCACAAGAATGTTCCAAAAACCACTGTTTTCTTTCTGGTTTAAATTTAAAACCATCAATAGCCCCTAAAACTGAATTAAAAGCTCCAAACCATCCTTTCCAAGTTATAGACTGGTTATATGGTGATTGCAGAAAGGGTGGTGGAGGATTAATGGCTTGCAATGTAACGAAACAATAGTATGCCGTGTAACAATAAAATAGAAGATAATGACATATACTTCAAGTTGTACAATGTGCCCACTTATGTTATGCTGATATATTAAATGTTTGAGCAATGACAAATGCTCCAAAAAAGGAAGATGTACTTACCTAGACACTTAGTCATTCAGAATTAGATTTGATTCCGTTTGGTATAGTCACGTGAGCTCCAGCTGTCACATGTGAGAAGTTAAATCATCCTTAAGATGTGCGAGGTAATCTCTTCTGTTAATAAACACTCTCCCTGATTCCCTCTATAGTAGAACAGTGAACAGATGCTATGCAACCCACTAGTATAACTTCGACAGCTGGCACGTTCCCACTCCTCAGCTCTTTGCCGTCTCTGCAATATCTATATGTTTGTATGAATTGCTATGGGGTATCTGCAGAATCCCATGTATTTTTGTCTCTGATGTAATGCCTGGAGGCAATAAGATTATGTGATGAATGCTCGATATATTTATAAGGGAATTATGTGACAGTGCAGACCCTAATCATGCAGCAATATTTTTAGAATCCTTTAGGATGACAAATACTAATTACATAGCTTTTTTGTACATGTAAATTCAATTTATATTGCATATTTCATGGCTTTATTGTCTACTAATTATAATACATTCTCACGCTTGTTCATTTATAGAAAGCAGATGCCAGTGCCTCAAAAGACACAGAGGATAATTTTAAGGAGAACAAATATACACAGTGAACGGAAAGCATGCACAGTATTAATAACTAACTTGTTATTCACCATGTAAGTTACTGTTCGAAATTACCTTCTTTTACGTGGTATTCCCCCAGATTTTTGCAGAACCATTTTAGTTGCCATTCGAACTGTGGTAAAGCGCTTGTGCTCCTCCTTTTAAAACATGGTTAAATTGGCATATACATAATTGGCACATTTAATTTACTTACAGTTCTCTAGTATATGGTACTACATGTATCAACGGCCTGTAAATTAAATACTACTAGTGGGCTGCAGCACTCATGGTGCCACCCACTAAAGTAGCACTGCAAAACGTCTTAGGGCTGCCACTGCAGCCTGTAGCGCATTTTTAAACTGTCACTTCGACCTGGCCTAATAAACTTTTTGACAGGCCTAAACCTTCCCTTTTATTATCCATAAGTCACCGATAAGGTAGACCCTAAAGACTCATGGAGCAAGGAGCATGGTACTTACAGATTAGGGTTTAACATGTCCTGGCAGTGAAAAACACCCAAAGTCTTTTTTCATTGTGGCCATTCTGGCCTCCCATACAATAACACTGGTTTATCTTATTACACTTAAAAAGTGCTAAATTCAGTTTGGGAAGAGCTAAGAAAATACTACTTCTACTTATTTTAATTACAATTTATCATCCTTTTTAATGGTAATGTCAGATTTTACATTACTATTTTGGAAATGCTACTTTTAGAAATTTGCAATAACAAAAGGGGATAGGCCCAAATTGGACCGGGGTCAGGTAGGGCCGTTTTTAAACTACAAACACAAAAAGGAACCTAACCTCGTTGTGCTTTAGACTCTTCACTTTGACGAGCTACAAACAGACATTTTACAAACCACATTCATTTTCAATACTAATTCATTTGTGTACTCGGAGAGGGATTGTTATAGCTGAGGAGTGGGAACGTGCCAGTTGTATCCCCCAGTTGTACTGAAGAATATTTTCCCCGTGTGTGATATAGAGAGTGGTTCATGTTTGACAGATTAGTTTCAGTTGTTGGGTGGATGATGTGAATGAGTGAATGTGGGTGGTAAATTAATGTTTGTATTAATGTAATTTGTGTTGACAAGAATTTGTCTGAAGTCTAATGAGTTATGCTTTGATGTTTGTCATTTGAAATTGAAGTATTTTCTTTTCTGTACATTTAATTTTTGATAAATAATTTTCTTAGAAAACCAATCAAATAGAGGTGGATAAATAAATAGTCAATTCAAATAGATAAAGTGGTTGTCTGTTTGTAGCTCGTCAAAGTGAAGAGTCTAAAGCACAATGGGGTTAGGTTCCTTTTTGTGTTTGTACTTTTAGAAATTTGGCATTTTTCTGCATAAGTCAAATGTGTCTTTTTACCAGTGTACAGGGTCTCCTGACTATTAATGGCTTTGGACCTGGGTGTAGAGGGGAGTGGATCTTTCTGACAGGATGGCTGGGAAGCTGTGCCCCTGCCCCGATTGCACTTCAAAGAGTAGCCTGACCTCAGAAGAAGCCTACCCTTTCATTGTTAGATGCATCTCACACCTTGGCCTGCCTGCCCTTTGTTTCACTAGCCTGACTGGGGCCAAACTGAGGGGAAAACGAAGAACTCACCAGAACCAATTTAGGGTTAGACAAATTGGGAGTCCCCCATCCACAAACTGACACTTGGCATAAAGGTGGCATCCCCAGAACCTGAAATCATAACATTCCAGGAGCAGTGAAGATCAGAATAAGGACTGCCCTGCTGTCTTAATCCTGAAAGAAGACTGGAACTGCTTGCCTTGAACTCAGGATCCTAAAAGTGACTTCCAAAGATCAGTTGGTTGACTTCCTGTTTGAGCTACTGTAACGCAACACACTTCCAGAGGCCTTTTAGCTGACCAGACCCAACTGGGCCTACCCTGGTCCCCTCTGCTGGCCTCTGTGGGAGTGAGCCATGACCACCAAGTACTATGCTGAAGGTCCTGGACTGAAAGTTTCACTGATCCGTTGCAGTGCAACATAGAGCCATGAAGCTCCTAACTGACGCTTCACCGGCTCTGATGCGAAAGCCCAAAAACAAGCGACACACAGCCCTCGACTGGGAGTGTCACCAGGCTCGATGCAGCATGACACAGAGCCCCACAGAGCTGCACCATGCATGTCTACACTGAAGGCTTCACAAGAGTCGACACCCAGTGACACTGAGCCCCACAGAGTTTCGCCATGCAGCTCCCAACTGGAAGCCTCACTGGACTAGATGCAGCATGACGCCGAGCAACACAGAGCCGAACCATACAGGTTCACACCAAAGGCTTCACCAGATCCAGCACCAAGCGATGGAGAGCATTGTAGAGCCACACAGCTCCAGACTGAAAGCCTCACTGGAAACCAACACAGCATGCGACAGGATGAAGCAGAGCCCCACAGAGCCGTTCCGCACTGCACCATCTTCACATTAAAGTTGGAAGGTAAAACTTCCAGCGGGACAAACCTGGCCCTGTATCCGGCCTGCACTTCATCGCAGTCAGCATATCCTTGTGATTTTGATATGGCACAATCAGATATCCGCAGTTGGCACTGGTGCTTTGTGCCTTTTGGCACTATTACCTTAAACTTTAAAAACTCATAAATCCGCTTCTACTGATTGGAGGTTTGTCAATTTGGTGTCATTTTATTTATTCAAATTTTCTCTATTTTTGGAAGTAGGTTTGGGATTTTGCCTACATTGTGTTTTCACTTTATTAGTGTTTGAATGCTGCAGATATAGTTTAGACGTTGCATCTAAGCTAAGACTGACTGCTTTTGTGCAAAGCTCCCTTAGGTTTAAGCACAGGTTTATCGTGTGACTTTTGTGGTTAACCCTGACAAGGATTGTGATTATTATTTGAAGGTGGTTCTCACCTCCTTCCACTAATAATCCAATTTGTTACATTGGTGTCCAGTGGTGGGATCCAATGCTTGTGTTTTTGCAGTGCCATTCAGTAATTTGTGTAAAATCAAAAATCCCTTTATAACCTGACATCAAAATAAATTTTTGATTTTTAAATTCTCCTTCATTTGTAATTAGGCATTTCAAATGTCATTCCGTCTTTACATGTGCCACCTGTGATCTTTTTTGCTAGAATAGAAGGAGATCTGAGCAACAGTGAAGATTTCACTGTGGCAGAGATGAAAAAGTTGTGCGAGGAGAGGGGGCTAAACCTAGCAAAAGGTTTCAAGGAACTTGAGTACCAGATAGCGCTCAAAGTCTGGCAAGAGTTCTGAATGTTGCAGTTGACCTCGCAGTAGCAGGAGGGTGATGATGATGTGGAGCATGAAGTGGAGGAGAAGGGAGGAATATCTTGACAATTGCCCCAGAGCCAGCGGAGAAAGAAGGACTCACTGGAGTGAGGTCCCTTGCTAGGAGCAGTGTGTCCTCCTATTGCCTTACCCCTGAAGAGGTGGTGGACAGGAAGGCTGAGAGACACCTGAAACTGCAGCTGGCCAAGCTGAAACCACCTGCAGAGGAGAAAAGGCAGACACTGAAAGGACCCTTGCAGAGAAAAGGGCAGAGGTTGAGAGGGCCTTGGAGGAACGAAAGCTACTTCTGGAGGAGAAGTAAATGTTCATGGAATGAGTCAGAAGGAACTGCATATGAAAGCCAACTGGGTGACTGAGTACAGTGATGATGGTAGCAGTGAATTTGGAGTGCTAAGGAAAGTAAGTGGTTCCACATACTCAAAGACCTGGTGCGTATCTGTGCGGTGGGGGATAATATTGATAATGGTTTGAGCCCTATAAGGTGGCCTTAGAGATGCACAGAGTCCCTGAGGGGCTGGTCTGTGGAAACATATGCCCAAATCAGGGAAGGATACCCTCCTGGCCCAGTGAAGCGGGAACCGGAAAGGTATGCCCTGATGAAAGAAACCCTGGTTGTGAAATATAGACCCTAGAAAAGTACAGGTTAAAGTTTAGAGAGAGTCAGAAGCTGTCTAACCAGTCTTGGGTGGATTTCGTGGAGTATTCCAGTAAGGCACTGGATGGTTGGGTGAAGAGCAGCAAAGTGAGTAATTATGATGAACTGGCCAATCTTTTCATGAAATGGACATCTTCAGTAATTGTTTTCGGGAGTTTAACCAACACTTAGTGCCCAGCGAGGTTGCCATGGTAACTGACCTCTGGCTCAGCAGCAGAGTCCACAAGAAGGTACCTGGGGGGATCACCAGAAGGGTGGACAGGGTCTCCACCAGAAGAAAGAGGAAAGACAAAAAAAAAAAAAGAGTTCTCAAAAGAGAGTTCAGTGGTTACCTTTGTGTCCCTGAGTGACAAGGCGATGCTGGCAAAAGCTCACATGCCTGACAATACCAGGAAGTATAGGCAGTGGATCACCATCAATGGGCAGAGAATGCAGGCTCTGAGAGACACTGGAGCCAGTATGACTACTACTAGGTGTCATCTGGTGTCCTCAGAGCAGGTAGCCTCTGATGTAGTTAATTAGATGGTGACAGCAGACAACCACGTGAGCCACTATCCAGTGGCTCTGGTTCCTTTTGAATGGTAGTGGAAGTCTCAGATTCCTCAAAGATAGTTGTGAGTCCTGCCATGCCTGTTGAAAGTCAGTTAGGGAATGATCTAGCGCACACCATAAGGAAGGTGTTTGAGTTCAGGTCTCACCTAGAGATGTTGGGATTGCCCCAGTGGGTATGCCTGACCACATGGTCCATGGCAGCCTGACAGGGGAGTCAGAATGACATGAAGCCTGGAAAAATGGCCCAGGATCTTGCCAAGAGGAGGAGGGCAAGGGTTGTGGGAAAACCACTCCAGAAGTTCTCATGGTCTGGGATGAGGCTGATCCTAAGTGTGATGCCCTGGAGCTTCAGGGAAAGACACTGCTGCTGTGGGAGCACTACCTAGGTTGGCTTGGTTAGCAAACAGGAAGGGGGCCCAGGCATAGTTCTGCAAAATGCATAGGGAATGCCCTACTCTTGAGGGCCTACGGCAGCAGGCCGAGCCCCAGGTAGCTGGCGACACCTGTGGTGATCACCTCATTTACTGGGAGAATAGTCTGCTGTATAGTCAGCCTAAAGTACCTGAGCCTCGAGCCACCTGTGTTTTGCTGGTCCTCCAGTGCTGCAGGGCCTTTCCACTGGAGCCGCCTTATAATATCCCCGTCCCTCCATTCCTAGGGATGCAATGCACTGAAGATGGGAAGGACCAGGTACCTAGGAATCATAAAATGCAGAGATCCCCTTGGTTTCCTTTAAGGATCCTGCTGTGTGTATTTAGAGGAGGACAGCAATTTCCAGACCCATCTCAAAAGGCATGTTGAAATCAGCACAAGGTAATGTGACTTTGTCTTTCATTGGTCCTGAGGAGGCCTAAGTTAATGATGCCGAACGTGTCGACCCATGCAATTCGGAGAAGTCTATGTGGTGAAAATGGGCCATGAATAATTAACTCTCAAAAGCAAGGCGGAATTGAATGAACTGATAGTTCTTCATCTTACTCCCTGCTATGTTTGACTACCTACGGGTAGATTAGGAAGTAAATTAATTAACAAACACCAGTCTACCTCAAAACATGCATTGAGGGACAAGGACAGTATGTTTACGTATAGCATATGTGAAAGTAACATATGTGAAGTATCTGGAAAATGCAGTATTTACCTTTTGTTTTAGGGTGGGCAGTTAAATAAATGATTATAAAACGGGTGACATTCATGATGTGCTCGCATGGTCACTGATAAACTACAATTTCATTGTTACGGAATACCAGAGGTTTCAATCTATCCCTATAATTTCCATTTTATTCTTTTTAATTCTTATTGAAGCCCAGGATCTATGGGGTTATTTGGGGAGATTAATTTTCTTCATATCATAATGTCCCCATGGCAGGACATCTGGGGCAGCCCAAAACCTTTGACCGACTGATCGCCATTTTTATTGGCCCCAGAGAATGCAATAGATGCATTCTGCAGATCCTACATAACCTGTCAGGCCAATGGGAAGTGAGGGGTAAAGCAAAAGGCCTCCCTACTTTGTACCCTGTAGTAGAAACCCTCTTTGAGAGGATGGGTATTGACATTGTTGGGCCTCTGGACCCCAAGACTCTGTGAGCTTTGACTCTTCTAAACAGTAATAAAGCACCTATTCTCATCCCTAAAACATGTGCTTGACATTGAAACTCCTTGTTTGGCTTATTTAAATTCCCTTGACGTTTATTTTACTTGGTGCTTAAAATGCATCAAGGCACAAAAAAACAATAGTAGTAAACAGCAGATAAGCAATAATCAATAACTCAGTCACTGGAAACAATTAATGTGAAGAGAATACAGAGAGTCAAGCCTAAACTAATCAGAAACAAATGAAATTTATTAATTGTTATCAATAAAATATTCAAAGAAGTTGTCAAAGAAATAGAAAAGAGTGCTTAGTGTCCCTAGTTCTCGCACAGAAAAAAGGAACATACAAAGTGAGTATTTGCAAAGTTTTGACTGTATTCATGATACTAGCCTAATTTTTATTTTAATATTTAGCATAAATTATTTACGTCTGTGCGTCGTGCTTTCGATGACGTTTCAACCTCTCCTGGGCTATAGAGGTCTCATCAGGATTGACAAGATAAGGGACACCTATATTAGAAGAAAAGCATAAGAGCCAATGATATGAATCAGTATCATAAAAGAAGGCTAGACTGAGCTATGGAATGTACACCTTTATAGAGGCCGACCAATCACAGTCCTATGAGGGTCACATAGACATGTAGTCTACAGTGCCCAAAATAGAATGCATCTTTCTGCTAAGGGAGGCTGGATGCATGCTCACCCAGACTGGATGATTCTAAAAGAAATAGTGCACTAATATGGTATAAAAAAAATCAGTCTCCTCACTCAGTGGGCCAGAACAACCTGTTATAAAAAACACATGAGATTCAAAATAAGTATTGCAAAGCAAGAATCTATATTAATCAATCGCTTAGGGAAAGTTTACTCACACTCTGAAAAGACAAAGCGGTCTTTCTTAGAGAGTTATTCACAGGAGGGCAGACTATAAAATTCAGGCCTGGCCCCACAGAGAACAACGATGTACTCCTAATAAAGGGCCGCTTACCAAGTAGGGAGCTGATGAGGGCTAGCATGGAAATGTCTCCTATAGGTGCATTCTGCAGTGAGTCGGGAGCATGGATGAGGACAGCGAAAGGCATCACTGTCAGCCTGTCAGTGAATCATAAGGCTCACACAAGGAAAGCAGCAATAAAGCTTGCCACAGGAATAGGGTGACAAGATTTTGAGAAGCAAAAACCGGGACAGGCCAGGCATAGAAGTAGGACTAAATACTGACAACAAGGATCAAGGTATGAATCTGGCGTGTTCTAGTTTCTCTCTCTCTCTCTCTCTCTCTCTCTCTCTCTCTCAATCTCTCTCTCTCTCTCTCTCTCTCTCTCTATATATATTGCATCAATGTCCTTTTACTGGACCTGCAAAAGAATTCCAGCCTCAACACACAGGCTCGCTTTTTAGGCATATTAGATTTATTCAGCAAGTAAAACAAGACACGTTTCGACCTCACTCGGTCTTGGTCTTGATCACATGATCATGAAACCAACCAGTCACTTTTTATGAAAAAATCAGACAAAGCATATGGACATAAAGGAAATACAGCCGAGTAGAGTTACTGTCACTCTCCTCATTATTCAAAGTAAAAAAACTTTATGCCATTTACACAATGTGACATTGGTTAAAGGAAAATAAATTTATAAACAAAAACATAATACATGTGATTGTGCATGTGCAGAAGTGTGGCTCAATGGTTAGAGCGGCAGACCCTGATGCAGAGATCTGGCCAGGGACCAGGGTTCAATTCCCACCTCGGCGGGTCTTGGGCTCAATTTCCTCGGACCTGATAATTCTCGCCTCGGTGCCTATTCTAATCATGGGTCCCACTCTGCAACTCTGGGCAATAGCTTGCTTAATCTCCACAACGGCCCCAACAGCGCTGGGATGCCTGCCTTCACCTTGGGGGTGCCCAGGAGTGGACATTTCACAGGGAAAAGACAGGAAGGGTTCCACAGCGGTATGCGTACAGCGCCTGGACACCCCTTTGGGGGTATAGGTGCGCTTTACAAGTACGAATTTCATTTCATTCATGCTCCAGGGGAAAGTGTATTCACCACAATTACATTTAACAGTTGTGGGTAAAACAGTGTGTCAACATGTGATCAAGGTGTAGTACCCTCAATATATCTCATATATTTGCCGCAATAATAAGAGCATGGAATTGTCACACGAATAGGCCATCTGGGTGCGGGAGTAAAGGGTAGGACATAGTCAATCCAGGCATAGTGCCTAGCATATGGTGATCCTACAAATGAAAGATGTAGCCGTAATCTGGCGGCTTACTAGTAAGAAGTCAAAGTGTTTCCGCCTGGGGATAGCCTCCTTCGTGCATTTTAACTCCCTGTTAGTGACTGGCAAGGCAGACAGTTCCATGCAATTTTCTAATTTTCTGCAGAAAAGAGAAGAACACAACAGTATTAGTGTTTTTAAATAAGTAATATACCTTTATACAAAGCAAGGAAAAGCTCCTATTACTATACGACCATCCTGTAAGAGAGCATGCACAAAGGAACAACAGTGATATTTAAAATACCATGATTCCCGTGGGAATTATGTCAGTTCCGGATTTCAGGGTTTGTCAGGAAGCGGCCTACTTTCCTAGGTGAGTGTGCATTTCTTCATCATTGTTCATTCAGAAGGGAAAATGGCAACCTGCTTGTAAAATGTATCTGGATTCTAACCTGCGTAATGCAGATACCCTGTCCCCATCTCTTGGTTGTCTGGGTACAGTGTTGATTCCAAAAAATCTAGCTTTGGTCCAATCCCATTCGTGATGTTCTCTGAAATGTTTGGCTGTGTTGTATGCTAAGTCAGCGTTAGTAATCACCCTCCATTGTTCTAGGATTCTTTTCTGTACAGGGAAAGTCGTTGAGCCAATGTACCACATGTCGCAGGGACATGTGATACCGTAGACAACGAAATCTGTTTTGCATGTAATCAGTTTGGTTATCTGAACCCTCTTCCTTGTCCGTTTAAGATATATTTCAGAGACACTGGAGCTATGTTTGCAGGCTTTGCAGTGCCCACATTTCTTGAACCCTCTGCTCTGTTGTAGCCAGGTGGAGCCACTTGGTGCCAGATGGCTGTGAACCAACATATCCCTAATAGACAGGTTGCGCTGAAAAGTGATGTTGGGTGTTTTACCTATCTTTTCCCTCAGGCTAGCGTCTTGTGTCAGGATGGCCCACCTACTGGTCAAGATTTTTCTAAGGGTACTAGCTTGGTTTGAGAACTTTGTAATGAACCTAATAGGTTCATTGGTAAGTGTTGGTTTCTTCTCTGGTTTCTGGGCCAGTGTCTGGTCCCTTGTCTTGAGGTCTGCCATCTCTATGGCTTTTTTCAGGGCTTTTCTGGGGTAGTTCCTGGCTGCCAGTCATTCAATCATCTCTTTTTTGGTACGTGTGTAACTAGTCTCAGTGCTGCTGTTTCTTTTAGCTTGCAATAATTCACTGTAAGGAATACTCCAGCGAAAACTGAGAGGGTGGCAGCTGTTGGCATGCAGGATCGAGTTGCCGGCTGTATCTTTCCTGAAACGTTCTGTATGCAGTGTACCTTCCTTGAGTGTTAGTCTAATATCTAGAAAGTCTACTTGTTCCCTGCTGTGCTGTTGTGTGAACTTCAGATTAAGATTATTAACATTAAGTTTATTGAGTAGGATCAATACATTTTTCTCACTGCCTTCCCAAACAAAGAAGACATCGTCAATATATCGTAGCCAGACGCTAATCTTGCTGGTCCATTCATTAAGGTCAGTGCCCCAGAGGAGCTGCTCCTCCCACCAGCCCACCAACAGATTGGCGTAGCTTTGGGCGAAGCAGGTCCCCATGGCAGTCCCTTGTGTCTGTCTATAAAGGGTGCTCCCAAACATAAAGATGTTCTCCGTAAGGTAAGTGTCCATCATTTCAGTTAGCATTTGTGTGTGTTCGAGGACGTTAACATTTCTGTTCCTCAAAAGGTATTTGCATGCATCGATGCCATCCTCATGTCTGATACTAGTGTAGAGGCGCTCTACTTACAGGCACACTAGCCAACATTTATCTCTCCAACACAAACTGTATGTTTTTTGGATAAAATCTGTTGTATCTGTGATATATGAATTAAGGTTCCGAACAAAGGGCGCAAGAAAGTGATCAATGTATACGGATGTGTTTTCGAAAATACTGTTCTTGGATGAAACGATCAGACGTCCTGGCGGGCTGCTGGGGTCCTTGTGTACTTTCGGAAGTAAGTACAGTGTGGGGATGGTAGGAGTGTCGTTCTTAAGGAACTGTAACTCATCCCAATTCAGACGATGGTGGTCATACCAAGTCTGCAGTTTGTCGTTATAGGTGGAATGTATGTTTCTCAGGTACTCACTGTCTGTCCTAGTATAGCATGCAGTATTCCTAAGTTGTCTCAAACCTTCCCTGACATAGTCAGAGGGTTTGATTACAATGGTCTGATCTTTTTGTAGGGTTTTCAAGAATTCCCACTGTGTTTGGCTGAGATTGTGCTCAGGAGCTGTTTTTCTAGACAACATGAGGATATCATTTGCCACTACTTCCGTGAATACATCGATATTGTCTCTCGGGAGCTGTGGCATATATCTGGACGGGGCTCTGAAGTCAGTTTCTTCGTTGTCCCCTGTCTCAATTCCAAATCTAACAGCGGCTACATAGTTGGGGTTAAAAACATCTATCACATCTCCCTGAGTATGGGCTCCCTCATCTCCGGTCATGCAGAGATTGTCTAATACCTGTAGAGTGTTGATATCCTCTATGGTCAAGTTATTGACAGTATGGTGTGGAGTCATCGTCCCTCTGCGTGGATCTCTGCTAGACCTAACACTATGTGTTTTGTATAATTTGAGTTTTCTCGCACATTTATACAGATCGATGTGTACCTGTACATAATCTAGATTGACATCAGGGCAAAATGAGAGTCCAAGTTTTAGAGTTTCACATCTATCAATTGTCAACGTTTTTTTCGATAAGTTCATTACTGTCAGATGGTTGGGGTTTCCTGCCATTACTTCTTCAGTTGTCCTCGGCCCCTGGTTCCCATGCCGGTATTCTCCTCTTTGTCGGCGTTCTCGTCACCCTTTGCCTTGGCTTTTCCGCCCCTTCCTCTTCCTTTTGGTTTCCCTCTTAGAGAGTGTTTGTGTTCTTTTTTAATCATTCTGAGTTCCTCGGAAAAAGAAAACTTAGTAGTAGGATTCTTGCTCACGTCTTCCAATGACCCCATGTCCGAACTTAGATCGGTGCTGGATCCGGATATATATACTCTTGGTGATCCTCGTTCACGAACAACAGCCGCACCACAATCAGGAATTCGCTGTATGAGAAACCAGACTCAGCAAGGTAGGTTAATCTTCTTTATTCAATTTATATCGTGCATCAAATCAAAAACAGTACGGCTTATGCCTTCAACTCTAAGTCTGCTCCCGGCGGGCAGGAGCAGGAAAACTGCCCCTGCTTGTTTGGAGTGGACTTTTCCACGAAAACAGATGAAAGGATTGCTCCTGCACACAGGGAGCAACATTCTTGGCTGCTCCCTACGTGCAGGAGCAATGCCGGCTCTCGCTGGAGGTGGGGACCTGGCAGGGACCGTGGGGGCATTGAGGCTGCCCCTGTAGTCCCCAAGGCTGCACACTGAGCGCCATGGGTGGACACCAGGGCACCCAGCCTTAGTTTGCCGGGCCCCGGGGGTGCCGTTTTTGTATGCACTGTAAGTTTTAAAAATTAATTGAAATTACTTTTGCCTCTCACCTCTTGATCCCAACATTGTTCTCTCGCCCTCACTTCCTCCCTGGTCCACCACAGCTTTTGCTGATTGAGTGGAGGGAGGAATAATCGTCAGATTCGCCCTACTTCCGCCTGCACTTTCAGCGGTAGCCATCTTGAGAGGGAGACGGTCTAGTCTCTCCCCAGGGCCATCTGCCTCACAATACTTAAGTGGGGGATGGCGCCGACGTGCAGCGGATGCGCGCAGTGAGCGTGCCGCTGGCGCGCCAAAGGCAAGCCCGTCTGCGCCCGTCCGAGTCCAGAACGTGTCCAGCACCAGAAACGCTGCCTTTTTGGCGTCAGGTCAGTGCCTTACTAGGGAATCCATCTTAGCCTTAAATAAAATCCACCCAAACTGTAAAAATTCTTTGGAAGTAGCCAACTGGGAAGGGCCAATCTGTTGCAAGAACTGCAAATATGTTCTTAGGCCTATACAGGACATTGTAGCCAAAAATAGAACCTTACCAACTTGCCTACGTAGTGTGCTAATAAATGCTAGATCTATGTGCAAGCATGCCCAACATATTTGCGATTTAATAACAAATGACAAGCTCGATTGCCTTTTCGTAACCGAAACCTGGCTGAAGGCCTGGTGCAATCCAGATATAGTCAATGCCCTCCCCCCTGGCTACCTCATTCAGAGATTAGACAGACCAGAACAACGTGGGGGTGGCTTAGCAATTATCCACTGTAGCGCACTGAGGTGTTCAACATTCCAACTATCAGACATAAAAGGAGCAGAAGGCCTCTGCTTCTGCTTTCAATTAGATGACTCCTCCGCATTTGCAGGAGCATTACTCTATCATCCACCGGGGCCTTACAAGGCCTTTTTGGAAAATATTGGAGATATAGTGAGCTCACTAGCCCTTAGATTCTCCAATTTCACTCTGTTAGGAGACATCAATATCCACCTTGACTCACATAACGATTCTGGGGCAACTTGTTTCAAGGAAATCATGGATATACTCGGCTTAGAGCAGCGGATCTTTTCCGTTACTCACAACGCCGGTCACACGTTAGATTGCATTTGCTCCAACCTCGGAACCCTTAAAGTCAGGCCCCCAGTGGACTTAATCTGGACCGATCACAAGCTGATCCCCTTTAAAATCATTGCCGAAAGCGGGCCAAATACCAAGGGGCACGTCAGGCTCCTCCAACAAGACAAACCCAGGTGGAAGGAGATGACAGCCCACCCTGATCTCCATCCAGCCGCGGAAGCCGGTAGCCCCAACTTGTCAGGAGATCCAATAGTAGATAACCAGCTCTTCACTCAGTGGATTTACACCCTGAGGGACCGTTTTGCACCTCCTGATCCACAAAACGGCCGCCCAAAAAAGAAGCCCTCCGCCCCATGGTATTTGCAAACTCTGAAAGCACTACAAACCTACTGTAGGACCCTAGAACACAGATGGCGTCGGAACTATGAGCAGACTGATCTAAGCAATTTCAAAGCGGCCCTCAAAAACTATCATACCCAGATTAAAATAGCCAAAAAAGCCTAATATACTGAAATAATCAAAACTACCAACTATAACCAAAAAGCTATCTTTAAGATAGTTAACACCTTCATCAATCCTAAAGTCTTACAACAAGATATCTCCCCTCACAATCCCTCTGCAATAGCATAGCAGACTACTTGGAACAGAAAGTTTTAATATTACAAAAAGATTTTGCTCCTCCCTCTTTTCCTCCCACCAACAATGTTACTGCTTTAGGCAAAGACAGAGCGACTTTGCAAACTTTTAAGCTGATCACTCCTGAAGAATCACGCCAGGCGATCCTTACCACTAAATCAGGCTCCCCCTTTGATCCCTGCCCTCCCCTGATACTACACGCCATAATTGACACGGTGAATCCCATTCATAAACAAAATAATAAATGCTTCCCTGGCAACTGCCAACATCCCCGCAGAATGGAAGCTTGCAGCTGTAAAGCCGCTACAAAAGAAACAACTTGCGGACCCCTCGACCCTCTCAAATCTGCGTCCTATTTCCCTTCTACCTTGCCTCAGCAAGATCACGGAAAAACTCGTTAACATCCAACTTGCAACGTACCTGGAAGAAGCAAATCTGCTTCATCCCAACCAATCCGGTTTCAGATCTCAACATTCTACAGAATCAGCCCTACTGTTTACGGCTGAATCCCTCAGAGCTGCCAAGGAAAAAATGCAGTCCTAGTGTTATTAGATCTGTCGGCCGCGTTCGACACGGTCTCAAATGGCCACCTTCTAGACCGTCTCGCATCCTTCGGCATTTCCCATACAGTCCTGGCCTGGCTAAAGATTTTCTGCAGAACCGCAGACAAGTTATCACACTAGGCCAATACAAATCAGAAGAAAAACCACTGCTTTCCGGTGTACCTCAGGGGTCCAGCCTCAGCCCCACACTTTTCAATTCCTATATTGCCCCATTGCTCAGCTTGATATCGTCCTTCAATATAGAGACCATCTCATATGCGGCCGATACACAGTTAATTCTGGTTTTGGACAAAAACACCACACAGGCGGAAGAAAACCTACGCCTTTGTCTCACCGCCACTTTCAATTGGATGAAAACTAACCATCTAAAGTGTAATTCCGAAAAAACGGAAATACTACCACTAGGACAAGAGAATATTTTCTCTCCTAAAACCTGGTGGCCAGCTGACACCACGCCCAATACTGTGAAAGTGGTCAGAAACCTGGGTATTAAATTTGATGCCACTCTCTCCTTCAAACAGCAATCACTGGCAGTTGCTGGCACTTGTTTTCACATTATAAAAACACTCAATTTTTTTTTTGATCTGCTTCCCATCTCAGCCAGACAGACTGTTGCAGTGGCCCTAATCACGTCCAGACTGGACTACTGCAACAGCCTTTACGCAGGTATTAACAAGTCAGTTTTACATAAGCTTCAAATGGTCCAACATGCAGCAGCACGACTAGTGCTGAAATGGCCCAGGAGGTCCTCTGCATCAGCAGCTTTAGAAACACTCCACTGGCTGCCAATCCATAAAAGAGTTCTGTTCAAGGTCCTGTTAATCACCTTCAGGATAGTCCACTCCTCAGGTCCTCATTATCTTCGAACCAGATTTACGCGTTATACTCCCTCCCGGAGTCTTAGATCATCTAACGCAAATCTGTTGAAAATACCAGCTTTTAGACTGGTCTCGAAGGGAGGAAGATCGCTTGCAGTGATAGGCCCTAAGGCTTGGAACAGACTTCCAAACCAGCTCCGCCAGATCCAATCTGAGACACTCTTTAGGAAAGCCCTAAAGACCTGGATTTTCTCAGCATCTGATGCCCTATGCAAAACTCTTATCTAATGCCTTATCCTCGCTTTAGCAGCCACCCAGTATGTTTCCAACCCTGGGTTCCGCTCAGCGTCATGATGCTCCTCGGAGTGACAGCAGCGCTCTACAAGTGCCCAATTACATTACATTACTGGCTGTGCAATACAGCTACTCACATACCCTCTCCCTCACCCATACACCCATACACCCACTTACACACCAAGTAACTCACCCATAGAGTCACTCACACAGCCACTCAGTCACCCATACAGCCACTCACACATCCACTCACCCACCCATACAGCCACTCACACAGGCTGTATGGGTGGGTGCCCATACAGTCACTCACACACCAAATCACTCACCAATGCAGCCACTCAGACAGCCAATAACTCACCCATACATCTACTCACTCACCTACTTATTCAACACAACAGCCACTCAAACACCCACACAGCCAATCAGACACCCATTCCCACATGGATATGGCCAGTCAAACAGCACCTCAGATGACATATCTTAGAAACAGTATCACTCATTAGTAGTATAGAAAGAATAGTAATTTAATGTATACAGTAGCTTACTATATATCTTTAAGTCTCAGAAATGTTTACAAAACACTTTCACTGACTGGATGTTGTCATCAGTGATGTAATTTGAGATGTCATCAGTGATGTTGCTGACCATGTCATGAGTGATGTAATATGTGAGGTCAGAAGCAGTGCATTGCGGGGGTGTAATTTATAGTAAGCTCAGGTAACTATAACTGCTGAATTTCTGTTGTTTTGTATGAGTGAAATCTGAGCCTAACTATAATGTCCCTATAACCTTTGTTTTTTTCAGTGAATATATATGTGTGTGTGTGTATATATATATATGTATATATATATATATATACACATCCAACTCCAGCATTTCCAATTCCAACAGCTAGATACCGACACCGCAGTTTCAGTTTCAAGTAAGTTTGTTAATTTAATGTGCTGTAACACGTTTCAACAGGATCCCCTGCCTTGCTCACACCCCGCCGCCTCCTCTCGTAACTTTACCCAATTTTCCATTATATCAAAATTAGTGTTCATTCAATGCTTGTAAGTTCGTGATAGCTCAGTTTATCAGCACTTAAAATATTCCTTTTGTTTTCGTTGAGCAAACAGCCCACTGAAACTTGCCGTTGTAAACATAGTTTACATCAACGGCACCTTTCCCCAGTACACAATTGGTTGCTCGCTCACATGGAAGTAGACGCTTACCTAATTTCAGGCGTCCTCCGACGCTCAGTTCGCGGCAGCTCTTTCACCCGCCCGCGAGTGTCTCCACAGTCTCGTATCCTTCCTCCGGGGGGCTTCACGTAATGCAATGCATTCTTTTCCCAAAAATCTGCCAAGTCTCCGTGAAGCTCCAAACCAAGGGCGAGTCGGTAAAGCCGCACTCGACAACAAGCGGCTAAACATCCACATCCAACTCCAGCATTTCCAATTCCAACAGCTAGATACCGACACCGCAGTTTGAGTTTCAAGTAAGTTTATTTATATAATGTGCTGTAACACCTATATATATATGTGTGTATATATATTTTAATATATGTATACATATATATATATATGATGCTGGGCACTAGCCATGAACTGACTGGTTTCTATGGAATTTTCTTCTGAAAATAAAGCACTGCAATTTTGAAATATACATGTTGTGGTCCGTACCTGCTTTCTCCATATCGTTGGACGTGGCGAGCCAGGAGCGTGTCTTTACATATATATATATATGTTTGTGTATATCTGAGCCTAACTATATGTATATTCACTGAAAAAACAAAGGTTACAGGGACGTTTTAGTTAGGAAATAGAATTTAAAAACACTTAGCAATTCACTAAAAAGTCAAAGGTTACAGGGATGTAATAGTTAGGTTCAGATTTTACACAAGCAAAACCATAGAAATTCAGCAGTTATAGTTATTTCAAGTAACTACAACTCAGGCACTAAGGTAATCATAACTGGCGTCCTCACCATGCACTGTTAACTACCCCACATATTACATTACTCATGACATCTTCTATGATATCATTGATAATATCACTGCAAAATTTGCAATGAAATTCTTGATGAGGAAACTGTGCATGGGGGGCGTGCGAGTTATTGTTACCTTAGGGCACGAGTTACAGTTACTTGAGATAACTATAACTATAAATGTTGAATTTCTATGGTTTTGTGTTTTTAAAAATCTGAACCTAACTATTTCAGTGAATATAGATAGATAGATAGATAGATAGATAGATAGATGTTTGTGCACAGTTAGACGATAGATTAGTCAGTAGATTGACATTCACAATGTACCTTTGGGAAGCAGTTACTCTTGTACAGGCGAGAGCACTGTCCAGTTGCAGGAGTGAAGGAGTTCACTGATGACATCATACAGTGAGTGTGTTTCATAAATGTTTATGAGACTTAAAGATATATACTAAGCTACTGCAAAAGTTACACTTCTATTCTTTCTGTACTACTAATGAGTGATACTATTTGTAACATATGTCATCCAATCTATAATCCAGTTTTTAAAACGGGTGTACTATTTATCAGTGAATCATCCTCTACACTAACACATGTCCCCTGTTGATGTATGTATATGGTAGCACTTTGTGACAGTCTAAGCTGTTCATTGAAACTTTATTCCACAGTGATAGCTTAGGATAGTTCTGTTTTATGACATACTGACCAGTTTCCTTGGACCTCTATCCTTTGTGATGAAAGACTGTAGAAGTAGATTGCAATAAATTAATCTGTTCACTAAGACCTTTCTTCAGGGTGATGGCTCGGTGTAGTAGACATTTACAACAGACTGACCTCTCTGCTCACAGCTTTCTCCAGGATGAAGAATAATTTTGCTAGTGGCTTGTGACACAGTGGCCTGTCCTTTAAGACCTCTCTACTGGTTGTATGTTGTGGTGGTTTGTGTAAATCTGAAATTTGCACTAGAACTTCTTTCCAAGTTCATGAATGCTGTTGTTGTGGTGTCCAATAAACTAGCCTTTACGGTTAGACATTTTACTATGGTCATTAGTGTTTAGAGTAGTGCTTCAGAAGAGACAGGACTATCCACTGAGAACTGTTTCTTAGGTGATACGTGAATGTAGTAGTTGATAGGATTACAGTGAGCTCTGTGCTGTACGTCTCTCACATGTCTTCATATTTTTTTTAATGACATTTTATGAGGTATATTGAAGTTTACTTTGCTGGATGATGTCTTTAGTGATGTCCTTTGAGGTGTCACAAGTGATGTCATGAGTGATGTCACTGACCATGTCATGAGTGATGTAATATGCACGCTCACAAGCAGTGCATTGCTGGGGCGTAAGTTATAGTTAGCTCAGGTAACTGTAACTGCTGAATTTCTATGGTTTTGTGTATGTTAAATCTGAGCCTAACTATTGCTTCCTTGTAACCTTCGTTTTTCCACTAAATTTATACCGGTTTAAAAAAAAATGTTTTATTGTTTTTTATTAGAACAGGAAAACAAACAAACGAAAGCAATCAAACAGAATACATGTTATTACAGAATAAATAACGAGAGAAACTAATAGCATTTATCCAATTGATAACATCCCTAGATTCCGTGGAAAATAAATAAATACCCTATTTCTCAGTGGCCTATATTAACCAATGATCCGTGCTTATGCTTACTTCTCAGTAGTTCTCCACACACACATATATCCATATATGATTATTCCTGTATAATCCCATGGTTATGCTCTACAATAGCTACATCAAATTAGCGTGTAAATTATTTACAATACATATAAGACTAGCAGCAAAAGAAGAGATTTAATAGCTATAAGATGAGTATCCCAGCCAGGCATTTAGATCAGAACCTATAGAAAGTGCAGTGTGCTGATATCCTAACAAATAAGTTTAAAAGCTTATTCAAAGTGCCTTGTGCTGATAGCAGCGCTATTTTTCAATATTGTGCTAAATTTAACCGATATCAGAACGATACCTACATCAAATCTCACCAATCGATATCGGGAGTCATTGAAGGTGCAAATATGATAGCCAGCATCGGCTGATAAGATAAAATACAGAAATTGGCTCTGAGAGAACACCGGCCCTTCATAATCTCCTTTCCTCCGTGACACAATAGGTAGAGAAATTCTGCCAGATAGCTCTAAATCTTACAGTAGCTCCTACCCGTCTAGCATAGGCCTCCTCGAATCTAAATGTCCTGTGCATTTTGTTAAGCCAATGATCAATGCTAGGTAGCTTATACGTTCTCCAATTTTGCAGGACGAGAGACCTAGCGACCGCTATGGAGATTAATATAAAATACTGTTGATATTTTGTTAACCATTTCACCTCCCCCGAGGAACCAAAAAAAGCAACATAGATTATGGATTGATTATCACAGACATACAAAGAGAGATCCTGGTAAAAACATCTTCCCAGAATTGCTGTAGTTTGTTACATTCATAAAATATGTGCACCCATCCTCCATCTCCCTGTTTATTACATCTAAAACATTGGTTCAAGTTCGTTGGATACATCTTATGCAATGTCAGAGGGGTGTAATATGCCAACCACCTAGATAAAAAATTCATTCTCTTAAAATTTGCGCCTCTGAGTGCTCTATTCGCTAGCTCACTAAGCTGTTGCCATTCTTTCATATTAAATTTACACCCCGTCTCCACATAAATTTTCTGGAGTTCTTTTGTCAAAATCTCTTTGGTATGAGCCTTTTGATGTACTAAGCGATACCAGCATCCTACCCCCACCATTTTATTTGCCATTTGCCTTGTGATTTGACGTGTTGCCTCACCCATCATAATATAATTATTTTTAAGAAAATTAACTAGCTGAAGAAAACTCAGAGGGAGGGCTGTGGTCAATATACGGGATTGCAATCGGACCATTTCCCAAGTGATAAACGTCTCATGGTTATAAAAATCCCCGAGCTGATCGTAACCTAGTTCTTGCCATGCTTGGTAAACTCCCCAGGGCAATATAAGACCTCCTACTGCACAGTCTTGAATGGGGGTATAGGCATGAAATACGGGAATATCTCGTGATTTAAAAAAAAGCTGGGTTCTTTCTGCTGGTGCCAGTACCACCTTATATCTGGTCTTCTTAGGAAGTTTAGCTAATTGTAGAAAAATGGGAAGTTTAATAAAACTTTCCTTCAGCATTTTTATTAACAAGAAATTGTCAAAAACTGAGTTTTCCTCGCCTAATTGTGAAAGTAAATTAGTCAAGGAAGCCTGGTAGTAAGTTAAGAAATTTAGAAGTGCTAACCCTCCTGACGCTACGTCCAATTGTAGTGTTGTTAACTTCACCCGGGGATGTTTATTATTCCACACAAATTTCCGAATCATTTGATCTAGCTCTTTAAAATAAGGGCTCGGAATTTTCAAAGGGAGATTCGTAAAAAGAAACAAAAACAACGGGAGCACTGACATTTTAAACATAGAAATCCGTCCTATTAATGATAAGTGAAGTAGAGACCTTTTATCTAATAGTTTTTTTACTTTTATGAGCATGCTATTATAATTCAAAGAAAATAATTGCCCAAAATCGTTTGTAACATATATCCCCAGATATCTAACTGGATGCGGTGGCCTTAACTGGATGGAAGTGGGAATATCGGATGGCCCCGAATTAAATGTAAGAATTTCGGTTTTCGCTTGATTCACTTTATATCCCCCAATCTGTGTAAAATTTTGGATTTCATCAAGTGCATTCTGTACATTAGACCCCTCAGCTTCAAGATATAAAATAATATCATCCGCGTATAGCTTAATTTTTGCCATCCCATCTATGGGGGGCAAAATCATTAAACTATTTCGAATTTTCACAGCTAGGGGTTCAATAAACAAAGAAAATAAAAGGGGGATAACGGACAGCCTTGCCGTGTGCCTCTTTTAATATTTACCTTGCCGGCTTCTGAACCGTTATTAATGATTTTGGCTTCCGCATGACTATATAGCTCTTTTAGCATTTGTATTAATTGTGGCGGGCAACCAAACTTCCCCAAAATAAAAACAAAGCACTCCAATCTACTAAATCAAAAGCCTTCTCGTAATCCATCATCATAATCACCGCATTAATCTTATTAGTGGAAAAATAATCAATAGCTTGCATTAGGAAATACGTGTTAGATGCCATTAACCGTCCTGGAATAAAACCATTTTGGTCGGTATGAACCACCTGTGGTGCGCATAGAGTGACCCGTGCCCAGATTTTCGTAAACATTTTATAGTCCTTGTTTAACAAACTAATGGGACGATAGGAGTTAGGGTCACTGGGATCTTTATCCTTTTTAAGAAAAATTACTAGAGCTGATTCTTTAAAGCTTTTGGGGATGTCCACCCCGTCCTTAACTTGATTGAACAGTTTTACTAGAAAGGGAAGTAGTTCTTCTTGAAATACTTTGTACATTTCCGCCGGGAACCCGTCCACTCCACTAGCTTTAGCATTGGGCATACTTTTTAAAACTAATCGAGTTTCTGAGATTCCTATTGGGCTACTCAATGTTTCAGTAAGCTGCTGAGATAACTGTGGTAGCTCCAATGTTTCAAAATACGCTGTCAATTCTGCCTCATCCACCTCCTGTGTTTCTGCATATATTCAATCAAAATGTGAGAGGAACACCTCAGTAATTGCCTGCTTATCATCTTCTAGCAGGCCAGTAGATGGATTTTTAATTTGACTGATTAATTGAGCCACTTTCTGATTTTTAGTGGACCATGCCAACAATCTACCAATCTGCTGGCTTTCCTCATAAAGCTTTTGTTGGTAGGCCCTACTTCCTGCAATCTCCTCTAACAAAAAATAATCCTTCAGCTGCTCCTTGGCTTTAGCTAGTTCTTGCTGTTGTGATCTTATTATAGGCTCTGAAGTATTTGTTAGGGTTACATTTTGTCTCGCCTTCTCAACGGCAGTCTGTAGTTCCAGAATCTTAGATTTACGTACATTCCTAGTTGTTGCCTTATAAGATATCATCTGGCCTCTAAAAGTAGCTTTAAATGCTTCCCAAACCATAAACATTGGGGCAGTATTTTCATTAAGCTGGAAAAATTGCTTGATAAACTCCCTAGTTTCTGCCACCCAAGTGGTATCTTGTAGAAGAGATTTGTCAAATTGCCATCTTGGCCTTTTTTTTGGAGTAATACCCAGCCTTAATGTAAACAAAAGTAGTGAGTGATCAGAAAAGGAATTGGCCATCATTTCTGCTGGACCGTTGGCAAACAGCTTGTCCACTAAAAAAAAATCCAGTCGAGAAGCTGATCTATATCTTGCCGAATAGCAGGTAAATTGCAAAAAGCCAGGATGCCCTAGTCTCCAGGGGTCTATTAATGAAAAATCTTCTGACAAGGTATTTATTAATTTAGCGGTTTTAGGCTTTAGCTGTTGTTTTGCCTTATTTGATGTATCTAATGCCAGACTCTGAATAAAGTTAAAATCACCACCCAGAATTAGTATACCTTCCATCCCTAGTGCTAATTGATACATTTGCTCGAGTGCTGTGGTATCGTCGTCTATAGGACCGTAATATTTCACCAGATTCAGCACTGTTTCCTCGAGCCTTACTTTTACCCAGAGCCATCTGCCTTTTCCATCTCGCCGGGCCTCCTTGACCTGCCAATCCAGTGTGCTAGATAGTTAAATCCCTGCCCCCCTAACCGCTAAATTAGCAGATGAAAAATACGCCTGTGCATATTTCTTGAGAAGAGATATCTTAGGGGTATTGGACCTGAAGTGAGTTTCTTGTAAGAATATAACTTCGGGAGAGAGGGGGGTTAGCCAATTCAAGAACGCAGAACTTTTACGCAGGTTCAATAACCCATTAACATTGCATGTAAGTATTTTTATATTCTGCATCCTTATCTCCATCCTGATTGGCCTCCTTCAACCTTATCCCTTCCTACATATTTCTCTGCTATTCTAAGCCTATATTTCACATCATAGTCCCTTCAAAAAGGTCTCTGCAATTTCCTGCTTGCCTGAAAACAAATCCTGTGAACTTCACACTTATCCTGTTCATTTTTCCCCTTGCTAGTCCCACCCCCCTCACCTTACCATCCCCCCGTAGACCCCGGCAGATGGGGAATAGCCCACCATACCCCCTGCCCTCTCCCATTGACTACCCCCACGCTGGGTGCCATGGAATTGCACCCTCAGCGACCCCTCCCATAGTCTTAACGAAAAAACATGCTTTCTAATTTCCCCCCTATTCCGCCCCGCTCCTCTCTTCCCCATACCACGAAAAAACAATAGGGACCAAAACTTAATTCTCTATTTTCTCACAGTAATTTTTTGAAGAAGCTCCTGTGCTTCATCAAGGCTTGCATAGCCTGAGTCAATATTTTTTCTTTAATCCGAAAGTCTGCAAAGTTAACAAGGATTGTTCTGGGTAGCTTTGAGTTCGGGAATGGTTGAGCTGGGACCCTATGTGCTCTCGTGATGGTGAGATCTCCGGTAAACCCGGGCAGCACATTATCTTTGATAAAAGACTCAACCCAATGGAGCATTTGAGTCCCCTCACAACCTTCAGAAACCCCGACCAATCGCAAATTGGAACGTCGGGAATGATTTTCTAATTCTTCGAGCTTACTTTCCAAAAAATGTTTTTGTTTCTTATCCGAAGTTGCCTGATGTTGCATCTCAGTCATCTGATCCTCAAGACGCGATAGTCTGGACTCAGCCTCTTGTAGTCTTACCGGGTAGCTAGCAACTGCTTCTTCAATTTTTGACAGGCGAAGTTGTAAGGCCGCAATCTCATTCGCTTGTGTTGCTTTCATCTCACATATCTCATCCAAGATGAGGTTCAGCATAGATTTAATGTCACATTGAAAACTGGCTCCAGTGTCTGAATGCAGGATTCCAGCGGACTCCTCTGAAGCCGGTTGTGCCCGGTCTTGGCTTACTGCTGCGGTCATAGTGCCTACCAAGAATGCTAACGTCTGTCCATCTCTCGAATGCCCCGAATCCCCCTTTGAATGATCCAGGGGTCTAGGAGGTAGAGTCATAGGAGAAGACGTAGATGTTTGAATGCCCAGTGGCCCATCTGCTTGCGGTTTCCCCGGGGGCTCTTGTTCCGCACATGGAGGCTGCGTAGGCTGCATAGGTGGTTGAGGTGTTTTGGGTTTCAGAAATAATGGATATTCCCTTGTTTTAATTTGGGATGTCTCAGTGGAATCTTCCCCTGCAAGCTCTTGATTTAGGCACTTTTCTGAATTCACAGGGTTTCCTGCTGCTTGGCTATCTCCCTGAATAGTTGCCCCACCAGATGCCCCCCGACAGCCAAGCCAGATTGAGCCAGAGCTATTCCCTCAGTTATAAGATCTTCATTTGTCTTTTCAAGAGGAAAAGTTTCAAAAGTTCCCAAGGCCTGATCATCACTAATGCCCTTTCCAAGATTTACCAGATCGTCTTCTGAACTTAGTGGTCTTGATACAGTAGCCGAGTCTTGACGAGCTTTCTGTAAGCGTTCCGCTCTTATCGCTGCTGAAGCTGTCTTTGCTTGGGTTGAACGAGTCTTTGATTCAAGTCCCCCACTTGTATCAACATGGGCTAGTACATTAGTGAGTTTTAGATGCTTCCCCATCTTGGCAGAAAAAAAAAACCTGTCCAGAGCACATAATTGTTTTGGCCTATCACAAGGAGGTCGCCTTAACAAACAACTTCTCAGGAAACTTGTCCAATCTTGACCGTCCCTTAAAAAGACAAACACCAATCAGGGCAAGACTGTTCTGCAGCACTGTTCTCGGGTGGCTCAATCTATCCCTTATACAAATAAAAAAATAAAAAAACTGATTTCCTCCAGTTATTCGTATGCCCTTCTATCCTTAGGCACTCATTATTCCCTCATTAGTCTCTAATGGCTTTGTTTTGCAGTAAGAAGGTTCAGTTGGTCAAATGGGAGAAGAAAAACCAGACAAGAAGAGGAAGAAAGGGGGAAAAAAAAAAAATGAAGATTTTACTCCCCCATTGCTCCCCCGTAGCACCGCAAAGCTTGCTCCAGATACGGCATCCAAATCCAGGCCTTTGTTTTCTCCAGACAGGCCGGCCGCAGGCCAAACAGCTGTGCGCCCCAGCAGGGTCTCACCCCTGACACAGAGCATCCACCGGTGAACCCGTAGAGGCTTCCTCAACAGCCGACGGGCTCGTAGGACTACCGTGCCCCTGCGGTTCAGCCTGTTTTACGGCAGTTTTTAGGCATGCGGGAACAGTGGAAAAACAAAGTCACCGCCACGAGCTGTGATGTCCCAGCGGGAGCCGCGAGCAAGAATCCTCCAAGAATCCAGGCGGCTGGCCTCGTACGGAGCAGCTAGGTACGAGCCGGCTCCATTACAGGGGGAGGGGCCAGAGTCACCTGTGACTACAGACTGGCAGGATTCGCTGTAGCCATCCACAATTTATACCGTTTTTTAATGCTATTTTCTAACTATAACGCCCCTTTAATCTTTGGTTGTGTTGGTGTGTAACTGTGTGTGTGAGTGTATGCTGGGTGTTAGAATGGATGTGTGAGTGGCTGTATGGGTGTTTGAGTGGGTTTCTGGGTCTCTGAATGAGTGTGCGACTGGCTGTATGGGTGTGTGAGTGTGTAAGTGTGTGTGAGTATGTGTTGGGTGTGTGAGTGAGTGTGTAAGTGGCTGTGTGGGTCTGAGAGTGGGTGTGAGAGTGATTTTATGTGTCTGTGAGTGGGTGTTTGAGTGGGTGTATAGGTGTGTGCATAGTTGTGTAGGTGTATGAGTGGGTGTGTGAGTGGCTGTGTGAGTGCCTATATGGGTCTGTGAGTGGATGTATGAGTGGTTATCTGGGTCTCTGAGTGGATGTATCAGTGACTGTCGGGCGTGTGAGTGGGTGTGTGAGTGGCCGTATGGATGTGTCTCTGGGTGTGTGAGTTGTTTTCTGGGTCTTTGAATGGGTGCTTGAGTGCCTGTGTGGGTCTGTGGTTGGGTGTGTGAGAGGTTCTCTGAGTGGCTATATCAGTGACTGTATGGGTGTGTGAGGGCTGTATGGATGTGTGACTGGGTATGTGAGTGTCTGTATGGGTGTGTGATTGGGTGTGTGAGTGGTTTTCTGGGTCTCTGAGTGGCTGGGTGAGTGGCTGGGTATGTAAGTGGGCATGTGAGTGTGTGATGGGTGGATTTATGAGTGTGGGTGTGAGTGGGTGTGTCAGTGGTTTTGCTGTATGGGTGTGAGTGGGTGTATAAGTGGCAGTGCGAGTCTATCAGTGGGTGTGTAAGTGGCTGTATGGGTGTGTACATGGATGTGTGAGTGTGTGTGTGTGTGTGCCTTTTGGGTCTGTGAGTGGTTCTTTGGGTTAGTGAGTGGAGGTATCAGTGACTATGGGTGTGTAAGAGGGTATGTGAGTGACTGTATGGGTGTGTGAGTGGGTGTTTGGATGTGTGAGTGGTTGTCTGAGTGTTTGTGTGGGTGTGTGAGAGAGTTTGTGAGAGGGTCTGTCAGTAGGTGTATGTATGTTTGTAAATTGGGATCGAAATCCGCCGCGGATTCACACTGGTGCATTGCTTCATAAATCTCGAATAACGCAAGGTAGCGCATATCGCTGCCTTGCATTACTCTGCAGCAGGGAAGCATGCCATGGGTGAAGTGTGGGTGTTCCCATGCATCCACCCATGCATTTTGACACATTCCCAGATTTAGCAACACTGGTAGACCTGGGAATGCATCAGAATTGTACGCCTCCCCTCCGGAGACGCAACAAGGAGAAATATCTTTATTTCCCCTTATTGTTTCCTCTATCTAAGTGTGCTGCAGCACACTTAGAAAGAGGAAAATGCCTTTGAGGATTGTTGTTGTACACGAATATCCCCCTTCCTGTACAAAAACAATCCTGCCTACAATGCAGGCACCCTTGCACTGTAGTGCAAGGGTGCCTGCATTGGCGCTAGACAGCAGTTTACGAGCCAGCGCAGACAGATAGCGGGAATACATTGTATAATGTTAAATACTGCGCATTCATACCCTCTTCCTTTCACGCAGCTCAGCATGCTGCGTTACGTTGTGTGAAATATTGATAAGTATGGGCCTAAGTTGGTATCCTCAGATTGATTCATGGGAGCAGTGCAAGTGCATCAAACAGAATATAGTATGGACAATGGGTGGCCTGAACTGGATTTAGAAAAGCTCCATCCTTCCCATTAAAATTAAAATCTTGTTTTTTATTTGTGTTTATGAATTAAATAAAATATTTCATAATTTGTGCATTTGTTTGATGAATGCTTTTTTCTGTATGTTTCTGCATTGCTTTGTGGTTAAAATCATCGAAATTGCTTAGGCTAGCGTCCCTAAATTCCAATATTAACTCAGTGGGGGTTCCTGGATTTTAATAATGATTCAGTTGTGGGGGGGTCGCTGGATTCCAGTAATGATTAATTCTATGAAAGAGAACCCAAAGCCTTACTGGTTACACTGAGGTTGAGCCATAATGCTTCAATTTAAATTTCGTTTCTAACAGATAACATTTTTTTTCCATATTTTTTATTCAACCTTCTGAAACACCCGAACATGTCTTACCGATGGGCACTCTAAGCCATAGACCTATTTGGAGGGATTTGTACCACATATATCCTTTTCAACAGTACAGTCAATTGTCTAACTGGTGTTGGAAAAAACTATATAATCCATTCCCATGTGATAGTGCAGAAGCTGCCATTTGGTGACTGACTCCATTTTATATTTATATTCAAGTTCTAGTAAAAATGCTCTTCCCCTGTGTCTAATTTTTGCGTATTGATGAACCAGGATAATTTAATAGTCAATTGTGATGTAGCAGTTATCATTATTTTGCTTTTATTTGTGGTACTAAGTATACCCAAATGTTTTTTTTTCTTAAATAATCCTCCAACGCAAATAAATGTTTGCAACCCTCCTGAGGTCTGAGCTAGAAGGTATAGAGCTTCTGTATTCAAAGATATAAGCCAGTTACACTGCCCAATTTTAGGTGATAAATAAATCTCTTTTGACGCAATGTCTGGTAGGACAAATAGATAAACTGCAAATGAGAAGAGAGCTAAACTCCATCCTTGGACGCAGCCTGTGGATAAACTAGTAGAAGATCCCTTTAGCACTCTGACCCATATATCGATATGTATTTCTATCATTAAAGAGAGTAAATCAACTGGGATACCCAGTTCACCAGTTTTCTCCAGCGGATACGTTGATCAACACTGTTGAAAGCAGCAATGAAGTCAATGATTGTCCAAACAATATTTGTCGCATTTGTATTGTCTATTTCTGGCAATCAAATGGGGTCTTAAAATATTATGTACTCCAGATTGATCAATTATTTATGTATATATTTATTTTTATGTATTTATTAAGTCTGTATGTTCTGGGGGGATTTTTGTGTTGAACTTTGGCCCAAATAATGTAATATGTAGTTGCACAATAACAATAACGTAGCACAAGCATGTAAGAGGGATATTTGCCTATACTTTCTTTTAAATCAGTAACACATAATTGTGTACTTTCGGGAGAACCAACATTAAGTGTTGTCTCACTGTCAGTGTGCTGTTGATACTGTGCACAAGGTTACCAGAGGTATACTTTCCAATCAAGTTCAAACATTGCAACAATGTCCCAAACTTGTAACATTTAAAACGACCACACCAATGACTTTAAAAGCAGGCCTACCAGTGCATTCCTGCACTGCTGTTGGTAAAGCTGAAACATGTCCATATCAAAGGAAATCATTTTGACATATTTAAACCTCTAAGTAATCCTTTAGTAGTGCACTGACGTCCACAAGACCTGGGTGCATAATGTGCATAATGTACAAAAGTAAGTCATGCCTAATATTTATGTGGGTATATTCCTTGTAGAGAATTGATGCACTCTTTTTCTCTACATAGGCTTTGGGCACCTCTTCCTATTTCCCCTGGACTCTTCAGTTGCTGCTTCAGCTCTGGATGCGAGTGGCACGTATAGGGAAATGTCTATTCAGCACAACACCATATCCAAATCTTGTTTTTATTTTAAACTTTTGTTGTTTGGGTAATTGTTGCACACTTACCACATGCCTGTTCTCTTGGGTTAGCTAGATATTCCTCAAAGAATTCAGGTACTTTGAATTCAATTTAAGTTTCTGTTCATGCTGTTGCCTCCATGGCACCTGACACCAGGGTAGATATTGCCCGGGACACCAGAGGATTAGTCATTTGTAACTGATGCTACCCCGCCCTTTCCCAAATTGATGTTGATGGATTTTTCTGTAATGACATCTGCTACTGTATTATCAGGTCACAGTAAGTGTCAATGCTCAGTTATTATTTTCTTTCTCTCATAACACGTTTTGATGCACATCATACCAAAGCTAACTTCTTGCTTGCACAGACTGCCCTCTCCATATATTTCCGCCCTCCTGGCTATGCTGGGAATTGGTGCTTGATAATTCCCGACCAGTTCTCTCCCTATATTCTCAAGAGTGCCAACTTTACTCTGCGAGGAGACTTAAATATTCATTTAGAAGATCGCACCTGCAAGTTAGGCCAGGCTATTATAGAGGACCTGGGCTCCCTGTACCTTGCTTTAATTAATTCTGCACCCACAAACAAGGCGAGCCATCTTCTTGATGAAATCTTTTCTAACATTACAGATTTCAACATGGACCCTCCCTTGCTATTACTCTGGTCAGACCACTTTGCAGTGCCTTTTTACATATCCCATCACACCTCAACCCGCCTTGGTGGCATCCGGGCACCAAGTCATGTCCTGAAACTGAAACGACATCCGACATCGGACATTGGCGTTCCAGTTCCAGCTCCGGCCCCTAGCATTTTTGCTCAGTGTCGGTGTCAGAGCTCAGTGTCAGTGCTCATTGTCAGTGCCAGCATCTGCGTCCGCGACATCGGCCGATGGGGGGGCTCCACTCGGTACCCAGGCACCTGATATCTGGTTTTCCGGCACCCGATGGCTGTTTGGTGGACGCTCAGTCGGTGTTTTTTGAGAGACCAGAGTTAGCAGTTTCTTGGCCACACGTGTGTTTAACGGTGTGACTGGGAGATGATGTTCTAGTCGTGAAGCCTCTACCTGGCCTGGTAGTGCCTGGCGGTTGCGAATGAGGAAAATGGGAAAAACAGTCCTTTGCTCTGTTTTTGAAGGTTTCTAAAGAATTTCCTGGAAAACTCTTGGAAAACTTTGGACTACGCGGTGAGGAGGTGGCAGCGGTAGTTGGGTGTGTCCAAGAAGGAGGTAATTCTAACCTCTGCTTTTTGTTATTAACTTCACCCAGTTCTGCTGGTTTGGAAAATGAATACCTCCTCCCGTCCATCGCCACCAATGCTTCGCTGCAAGAGAGCTCTCCTTAGCGTCCCAAAAGGTAGATCGCAGGGGAGAGTCTGTAAAAAGAGGAAAATTGGAGGGAAGAAGGTGTCTGATCAACACGATCAAAGTGCTTTATCAAATGGGGAGGCTCCTGGCTCACCCCTTGTAACCTCAATAAAGAACTTTGTTTTAAAACATTTTCATAATGGAGCCCAACTGCCATCGGAGGAGGAGGGGGTTAAGATACCCCACGGGCAGCCCAGTACGTCGGACTTGGCAACAGATGTTTTATGCACAACATTGGATGAAGTGCAAATAGCCAATCTTTCAGTGTCTCCATCCCAGGCTATAAGTGCGACCGCAAGTAGGGGGCCAAGATTGTCTTCATCTCCTCACTTGAATATCTCCTTATCATCTTTCTGTTCTGATGATTCCAGTTCCTCCCAGCGGCCTTTCCGAGAAGACCAACAGGATCGAGCTAGCCCTACATTATTATATAATGCTCCCCTGGCTGGGGAACCAAACTCCACACTTGGATCTCAGGGAAGGTCTATAACATTTCAGTCCACCACTTCATCATCTTCATCATCTTTGTTGGATGTGATGTTACTCATGCAGACCACTTTACATGGGATTCTGGAAACACTGGTGTCAATAAGGACAAGTCAAGTGGATCAATCAAACTTTTTGAACGATATTCGACATGAATTGCAATCTTTTAAAAATAATTTGGGTGGTTCCACGAATACTCAATCACTCGCTGCAGTAATGGTTACAGAGCCTTGGGGGGCTCATAGTGTCATTCCAGGAAAACCCGAATGCCAGTTAAATTTGGAAGGATCTGTTTATATCTCTAAATGTCCTATGCTTGTGAGGAAAAAGTAGCATTGTTTAATTCCTTCTAAATTCACCACAAGGTTGTACCGTACAATGGGGACAAGGTTTCGGAATGGATTACTCGGGTCCCATGCCCCCATGTGTAGGCAAAAAGAAACGCCCGTATATGAAAAGGAAGCCCAGTAATGGCGCCTGCCCCCAAGTCCAATATTTCAGGCATCATGGTGGCAGTTCCGTGGATGCACTCCCATATAAAAAGGCAAAACAAAATGTAAAACCCCGCCCTAAAATCAGTTTGGATCCTATTCCTACATCCCCGGCAGCCCGTCCCACCTCTACTAATAAAGATCAAATAGCAGCCCGCAGTAAGGTGGTCGAGACTCAGCTTTCGACTAAATTGCCTAAAGAACTTCCTTCTGCTTATGAATCCTCCATCAGGTCGCAATTAGTAAGCTCAGAGCTATTGCTCGATATCATTTGTTGAGGTAAAAAAGCAAAGAAACTTCGACCTTTGAATAGCTCCAAAATTCTTCAGCTATTCCAACAAATTCCTTCCCTTTCAGGGATAACTTCGTTGGACCTAACGTCTGTTGGGTTTCAACTGGGCGAACAAGGAAGAGAAGTTTCCAGAGTTTCTTTCATTTCCCCCTGTATTGCGGACCTAGTACTTAAGGCCGAAGATGATTTAGCTAAAGCAGGTCTACAGGACTTATGCCCTTTAAAAAAGAGCCCTCAACTATTAGTTCCCCAGTTGGGCTCTTTTCCACCTGCCATTCTAAATATGCATAGCGGGTTATCGGCTACTCAATGGGAGCGATCTATACCATATATTCCGCTTCTAAGGCCTGAAGGTACACAGCAAAGTAGCTACCCACCTACCGATCTAAGAGTGGTTATAGTAAATGACAGACCATTCTCATAGTCTAAGCAATCAGTATGGGCTCAAGGTAATAGGTTCTCCCCCTTGCGGCACCTGTTGGAGGATGGTGACTGGAATACTAGGCCCAGTTTATCCTAGAACGAGGGGTCCTCTCAAAACCTGAGAATCCTAAGTTGGAATATCCATGGGTTCGAATGCTTGAGGAACAGTGGTGAATTGGAAGAAAGTTTGAAACCCTTCCATCTGGTATTCCTTCAGGAGTCTTGGCTAAGAGAGGACCAGTCAGTAGAAGGCTTTATGGCTTTGAATAGTAAAGGCCAGTTCCGGGGTAAGGGGAGAGCATCTGCTGGTGTACTAACGCTAATATCGACCAAGGTGATTAAGAGACCATTAGAGGTCATCAATGTTTCAAGTGGTTTGCAGTTATCAGTGGTTGAAATGGGCGTGGGTAAAAATGTTCTTAGATACTTTTTACTCATAAATGTCTATATCAATAAAGAAGACCATCGGCAAATGAAATGCTGGTTGGAATTATTTGAATCTCCTTTCCAGCATTTGGTGGCAAAATATCCGGAAGCAGTGATAATAATGGCTGGGGATGTTAATGCTCGTCTCTTCCCTGTACAGCTAGACCAACAGCTGGAGGAAGCATTGGATTCTTATAATATTCCCTCAGCACAGTTTCCCCCCCCGGTATCATCAAAAAGGAGGCTAAAGTGTTGAGTCAAAGGCTGGCGAGCCATGGTTTGATCTATCTAAACGGACGATTTAAAAATGATTCACCAGCAGCAGTAACTTTTCGGCAGGGCCAGTCTTTGGGTCCTATTAATTATATATTCACGTCCCTTTGGCATTTTGAACTTTTTAAGAGTTTTGAGGTGGCAAAATATGATGGTAGTGACCACTGGGCAACTACAGCAGTTCTTGACCTGTGTGAGCCAGTGTCCCCTGAGAGGGTTCTGCCTTTAGAGCTGTCCTATCCGCGTAGGCTCACAACACGCTTAGATTCCATGCATCTCCAACAGCTAGCCACCCTTCAACTAGAGGAGATGATTGATATTCCCCCTATCTATGTTGATGATGTTGTTGTGTGGTACAATAATATTGTGCAACGAGTTTTGGGTTGCATTTCAGTAAATATATGTGAAAAGGGCGTGCGGGTAAAAATCCCGCACTAAGGGATTTGGGGGCTGGTACGACTCGGACTGCCAAAAGCTGAAATGATTGGTGAGACAGAGATCTAAGAGTGTTAGGCGTCATCACGTCCCCATAGCCACCCAAGTGTTGGTTAACCCCTTCGCTGCTAGGCCTTTTCCCCCCCTGTGCTAAGCCTTTTTTTGGCTATTTGGGGTAGTTCGCGCTTAGGCCCCTGTAACTTTTTGACCACATAAGGTATCCGCGCCAAATTTGCGTCCTTTTCTTCCAACATCCTGGGGATTCTAAAGGTACTCAGGGTTTGTGGATTCCCCTGGAGGGGACCCAGAAATTAGTCAAAATACAGCAAAATTTTGGGTTTTTGGGGAAAAATGGGAAAAAAGTGCTGCAAATGAAAGCATCTGGGTTTTTCCCTGCAAATGATATCAAAAAAGGGTTTGTGGGGCTGAAATCACCATTTTCCCAGCTTTTAGGGAATGCCAGACTTTTGTCAGAAAACCAAAAAATTTTACACAGTTTTGGCATTTTTCTGGGACATAGCCTATTTTTGCTATTTTTTGTGCTTTCAACCTCCTTCCAGTTAATGGTAGAAATGGGTATAAAAGCAATAATGGATCCTGGAAAGCTATACATTTTAGTAAAGTAGACAAAATTCTGAATTCAGCAAGGGGTCATTTGTGTAGATTCTTCAAGGTTTCTTTATAGAAACTAACAGTTAGATATAGGAAAAATTAAAAATTAGTTGGAAAAAACAGTTTTTTGTGTCAACGTTTTCACCTGTAACTTCTTCTAATTATGACAGCTCTTTGAAAGCAATATACCGTTACATCCGTGGGACCTTACTGGTTGTGGGGATATATAGGACTTGTAGGTTCACCAAGAACCCGACGAACCCAGAGCCAATAACTGAGCAGCGACTTGCAATGGTTTTTTATTATGTACCGGGTATATAGCAATTATTTTGGGAAAATGTATACATGGAAAAATTGTTATGAAAGACACCTATGTATTTCTGAAATGGGAACAAAATGTAGATTTTAGAAACAGTAGAAATTTGCACATTTCCGAAATTGGGAGTACCCATACTAGCATGAGAATTATAGGTCATTTTTCAAAATGACTTATTTTTTACACATTGTCTTTCATTTGGAAGGCAGAAATGCATCGAAAGTCAATAGGTAATAACAGTTGCTCTACAATTCTGTGTTACCCTAAGTCTCCCGATAAAAATGGTACCTCACTTGTGTGGGTAGGCCTTGTGCCCACAACAGGAAATGGCTCAAAATACAACGTGGACGTACCACATTTTCACAATGAAAAATTACCCTTTTTTTGCAAAGTGCCTAGCTGTAGTTTTTGAACCCTAGCTCTGCGGGCACTTAGGGAAACCTAGCAAACCTATACATTTTTGAAAACTAGACACCCAGGGGAATTCAGGATGGGGTGACTTGACTGGCTCTCACCAGGTTCTGTTACCCAGAATCCCTTGCAAACCTAACAAATTGGCAAAAAAACCACATTTTCCTCACTTTTCTGTGGTGGAAAGTTCTGGAATCTGCGTGGATCCACAAAATTCCACCCACCCCGCGTTCCCCAAGGTCTTCCCAAAAAAATGGTATCTCACTTGTGTGGGTAGGCCTAGTGCCCGCGACAGGAAGCAGCGCAAAACGCAAAGTGGACGCACCACATTTTCACAGTGAAAAATGACCCTTTTTTTGCAAAGTGCCTAGCTGTAGTTTTTGAACCCTAGCTCTGCCGGCACTCAGGGAAACCTAGCAAACCTATACATTTTTGAAAAGTAGACACCCAGGGGAATCCAGGATGGGGTGACTTGACTGGTTCTCACTAGGTTCTGTTACCCAGAATCCCTTGCAAACCTAAAAAATTGGCAAAAAAACCACATTTTCCTCACTTTTCTGTGGTGGAAAGTTCTGGAATCTGCGTGGATCCACAAAATTACACCCACCCCGCATTCCCCAAGGTCTTCCGAAATCAATGGTACCTCACTTGTGTGGGTAGGCCTAGTGCCCGCGACAGGAAGCAGCGCAAAACACAACGTGGACGCACCACATTTTCACAGTGAAAAATGACCCTTTTTTTGCAGAGTGCCTAGCTGTAGTTTTTGAACCCTAGCTCTGCCGGCACCTAGGGAAACCTACCAAACCCACACTTTTCTGAAAAGTAGACACCTGGGGGATTCCAGGGAGGTATGGCTTGCGTGGATCCCCCAATGTTTTCTTACCCAGAATCCCCTGCAAACCTGACATTTTGCTGAAAAAATCCCTTTTTTCACACATTTTTGTGTGGTAAAGTCGTGGCATCACGGGGCTGACCCAAATTTCCTACCACCCAGCGTTCCCCCAGGTCTCCCGATAAAAATGGTGCCTCAATCGGGTGGGAGGCCCAAGTACCCGCGACAGGCAAGGGCCCACAACGTATTGAGGCGACCTCAAAATGGCCCATCACAAAACGACCTGGTTTTGCAAGGGGGGTCCCATGACGTTTTGGCCCGGGGCTCGGCGGCCACCTAGGAAAACCTACCAAACCCACACATTTCTGAAAAGTAGACACCCGGGGGATTCCAGGGAGGTATGGCTTGCGTGGATCCTCCAACGTTTTCTTACCCAGAATCCCCTGCAAACCTGTTATTTTGCTGAAAAAATCACTTTTTTCACACATTTTTGTGTGGTAAAGTCGTGGCATCACGGGGCTGACACAAATTTCCTACCACCCAGCGTTCCCCCAGGTCTCCCGATAAAAATGGTGCCTCACTCGGGTGGGAGGCCCAAGTACCCGCGACAGGCAAGGGCCCACAACGTATTGAGGCGACCTCAAAATGGCCCATCACCAAAACTCGACCTGGTTTTGCAAGGGGGGTCCCATGACGTTTTGGCCCGGGGCTCGGCGGCCACCTAGGAAAACCTACCAAACCCACACATTTCTGAAAAGTAGACACCCGGGGGATTCCAGGGAGGTATGGCTTGCGTGGATCCTCCAACGTTTTCTTACCCAGAATCCCGTGCAAACCTGTTATTTTGCTGAAAAAATCACTTTTTTCACACATTTTTGTGTGCTAAAGTCGTGGCATCACGGGGCTGACACAAATTTCCTACCACCCAGCGTTCCCCCAGGTCTCCCGATAAAAATGGTGCCTCACTCGGGTGGGAGGCCCAAGTACCCGCGACAGGCAAGGGCCCACAACGTATTGAGGCAACCTCAAAATGGCCCATCACAAAACGACCTGGTTTTGCAAGGGGGGTCCCATGACGTTTTGGCCCGGGGCTCGGCGGCCACCTAGGGAAACCTACCAAACCCACACATTTCTGAAAAGTAGACACCCGGGGGATTCCAGGGAGGTATGGCTTGCGTGGATCCCCCAACGTTTTCTTACCCAGAATCCCCTGCAAACCTGTTATTTTGCTGAAAAAATCACTTTTTTCACACATTTTTGTGTGGTAAAGTTGTGGCATCACCGGGCTGACACAAATTTCCTACCACCCAGCGTTCCCCCAGGTCTCCCGATAAAAATGGTGCCTCACTCGGGTGGGAGGCCCAAGTACCCGCGACAGGCAAGGGCCCACAACATTTTGTGATAGGCAATTTTGATGTCGCCTCAATACGTTGTGGGCCTTGCTTGCTAGGGCCCAAAATCCACAGGTAGGCACATTGCTAAAAAAAAGTCGGAGCCTAGTGGGCTTTTTGCCACCCTGGGGGGGAATCGGGGGAGGGGGTTTGTCCCGATATGCCCCCAAAGGGGGCAGAAAGACTGTGGCTATTTTTTGTGGGGTGGGTACATTGGTATGACCATTTTGGGCAGCCCCAACCCCCACGCATAAAAAAAGCCTGCGTACTCGCTGGCGCCTAGTGGGCTTTCTGCCCCCCCATGGGGCAGATCAGGGGCCACTGCCACCATCTTCCCTCCCGGGGGGCAGGAAGACTGGAATTTCTCTGGGGGTGGGGTGGGGGTATTGTCATGCCCATTTTGGGCAGCCACTACCCCTACCCCTACACTAATAAAAGAAAAAAATCCATGGTTTCTAGTGTGCTTTCTGCGCCCCCCGGGGGGGCCAGATTGGGGGCTACAGCTCCATCTGCCTCCCGGGGAGCAGAAAGACTGTCATTCTTGTGGGGGGGTGGGGGCATTGGCGTGCCCGTTTCGGGCAGCCCACACCCTAAAAACAATTGCGCAAAAAAAAATCCCTGGTGGATAGTGGGCTTTCTGCCCCTCTGGGGGGGGGCAGATTAGGGGCTACTGCCCCCATCTGCCCTCAGGGGGGCAGAAAGGCTGTAATGGTGGCGGGGGTGGGGGCATTGGGGTGCCCATTTCGGGCAGCCCCCACCCTAAAAGCAAATGCGCAAAAAAATCCCTGGCGTCAAGTGGGCTTTCTGCCCTCCCCGGGAGCAGATTGGGGGCTACTGTCCCCATCTGCCCCCAGGGGGGCAGAAAGGCTGTAATGGTGGTGGTGGGGGGGTGGGGGGCATTGGCATGCCCATTTTGGGCAGCCCCCACCCTAAAACAAATTGTGCAAAATAAAATCCCTGGCATTTAGTGGGTTTTCTGCCCCTCCGGGGGGGCAGATTGGGGGCTCCTGCCCCATCTGCCCCCCAGGGGGGGCAGAAAGGCTGTAATGGTGGCGGGGGGTGGGGGCATTGGCGTGCCCGTTTCGGGCAAGCCCCCACCCTAAGAAAATGGTGCAAAAAAAATCCCTTGCGTCACGTGGGCTTTCTGCCCCCCCGGGGGGGGCAGATTGGGGGCTGCTGCCCCCATCTTCCCCCCAGGGGGGGGCAGAAAGGCTGTAATGGGGGCGTGGGGGCATTGGTGTGCCCGTTTCGGCAGCCCCCACCCTAAAGAAATGGTGCAATAAAAATCCCTGGCGTTTAGTGGGCTTTCTGCCTCCCCGAAGGGCAGATTGGGGGCTACTGCCCCCATCTGCCCCCCAGGGGGGGCAGAAAGGCTGTAATGGTGGCGGTGGGTGGGGGCATTGGCGTGCCCGTTTCGGGCAGCCCTCACCCTAAAACAAATGGTGCAATAAAAAATCCCTGGCGTTTAGTGGGCTTTCTGCCCCCCGAAGGGCAGATTGGGGGCTGCTGCCCCCATCTGCCCCCTCCGGGGGGGCAGAAAGGCTGTATTGGTGGCGGGTGGGTGGGGGCATTGGCGTGCCCGTTTCGGGCAAGCCCCACCCTAAAAAACTTCAAAAACAAATCCCTGGTGTTTAGTGGGCTTTCTGCCCCCCGAAGGGGCAGATTAGGGGCCAATGCCCCATCTGCCCCCAGGGGGGCAGAAAGACTGTAATGATTGCGGGGGTGGGGGCATGGGCATGCCCGTTTTGGGCAGCCCCCACCCTTATTTTTACTTCCTAAAAAAATCCCTGGTGTCTAGTGGGCTTTTTGCCCCCGGGGGGCAGATTAGGGGCTACTGCCCCCATCTGTCCCCCAGGGGGAAAAAGACTACATTTGCAAAATTAAATTGGGGGAGCAAAGGCCCTTGCCCAAGGGGCCGCTCCCCCTCCCTGGTGTCTAGTGGGTGGATCCCTGCTTGGGGATCGCCCTCCTGTGGTGATCCCCAAGCAGGGATCCACTGGGGAGGGTACCATTGGAAAGGGGAGATTCTCCCTTTCCAACGATACCTCTCCCGTCTTTCTACGTGCTCAGGGGGCTGAGATAGCCCCTGAGCACGTAGAAGGAAACTGAAATGAGCCTCGTGGCTCATTTCAGTTTCAGTTTCACTGAAATGACATCAGCGCGACGTGCGCGCCGATCGTCATTTCAGGGAAACCAGGGGGCGCCTCGGGAGCTGGGGAAGCTCTTCCCCAGCTCCCGAGGCTCTTGTGGCATTAAGGGAATCCCTCTGGTGCCCGCACCAGAGGGATTTCCCAGGCGATGTTTCATGACGAGCTGGACTCGTCATGAGCACACGAGCACTGTGTGCCATGACGAGTCCAGCTCGTCATGAGCATCGAAGGGGTTAAACTTAAATATAAATCCCTCGTGCAGACGAAAAAAGCAGCCGTTTACCATAGTAAGTGGGATGAGATGCAGGAAATCATATTATTAAAGGATCAGCAAAAATTTTGGGCAAAGGTCAATGAGTTTAATGTTCAAAATAGGGGCACTCTTGTTTGTATGATTCCGGAAGCTCAGTGGGCTACTTATTTTACAGACTTATATAGGGGACCTTCTGGTTCAGATGGACCTCAGAAGATTTTTGGGCAAACTCTTCCAGTTACATGGTTTTCAGTAAAGGAAGTAAAGGCTGTTATGGAGAGAGTAAAACTCTCCAGAGCCGCTGGCCCTGATAACATCCCAGCAGTAATAATTAAAACAAATAGTGTCTGGTGGGCCACGGTCTACTCCTCCTTGTTTAGTTGTATTGGTATGTCTGGCCTTTACCATTTTTCCTGGAAAGGGGCCATAGTGAAACCTATTTTTTTTAAAAGGAGTGGTACAGACCCTCACACTATAGGCTTATTAGCCTCCTGGATATTTCACTAAAGATCTTTTCCAAAATTATCCTAGCTAAACTTGAGGAGTGGGCCATTGAAACTAAGAGAATCCCATTAGAACAAGGGGGCTTTCGTGAGGGTCATTCCACCATAGACCACTGTTTTGCTCTATGGGCCATCATTCGAAAGGCTGTGGAGGAAAATCAAAGGCTGTGCTGTTGCTTTGTAGACTTCCGGACAGCCTTTGATTTTGTGGACAGGGATATTCTGTGGGGAAAACTTGCCGCTTGGAACCTCCCACTAAACCTTCTTGGGGCACTTCAATCCTTGCATTCTGGTAATTGGGCCCAGGTGGAGTTAGATAAGTCGGTTCGATTATCACAAAGAATCTTTATTGACAACGGCCTACATCAGGGGTGCATTTTAGCACCCTTGCTTTTTAGTCTATTTTTGGCCGATCTCCCAACCTTTATTTCCCAATCTAAGTCCTTTTCGCCAAAAATTGGGAACCAGCATATCGTCTGTCAGCTTTATGCAGACGACTTGGTATTACTGGATTATACCCCAATTGGTCTGCAGAGGAAACTAAATGCCCTGGCAACTTATAGTAAGCAGAACCAGCTCCGTATCAATTTGGAAAAGACCAAGATCATGATCTTTGGAAAAAAAGTAAAGAGTTTTACCTGCCATTTAGATACGCGGGTGGTGGAGCAAGTTGATCAATATAAATATCTGGGCTTAACTTTTAGGAGGAATCTGAATTGGGGTGTGCATTGGGATGCCACTAAGCAGAAGGCCCTATTGCAGGCCAGCTGTCTGTCAAGATTCAATGGTAGGTTTGGGGGGCTATCTCATATTCCATTATTAAAGGCTTATGAAGGGAAGATACCTCCGTTAGGCCTGTATGGAAGAGAGGTTTTTCCCTTGATCCAACCTATGAATTAGATAGATTGGAAGGGGTAGTGCCCAAAAGACTTCTATCACTCCCCCAAGGTTCCATGGTTCAGGCCATAAGGAGAGAGTGCAATTTGGTCTCTTGGAACATGGTGGCCTCTACTCGGGCTCTAAGATACTTTAACACATTGTTGGAGGATGATGAGGTGGTCACAGTCTCCAAATTGTGTTGGGAAGAGATCCGAAGCAGTGAAAGGATGTGGGCAAAGGCCGTAAGAACCAGAATAATTGCACTTAGGAACATACATTTAAATAGTGGTACAATTATATCTTGGCTCCCCTTTCCAGGCAAACGTGCATTGAGAGAATCTGTTGCTACGGCATCTGAATCGATTGACCTACTGTATCTAAGGAAGAAATCATCCATTAGCTTCTCGATTTTTACATTGGGCAAGGATAATGTTTTTTCCTATTTATCACAGTTACCAGACCCAGGATTGAGAAATGAAATATTAAGGGCTAGGGTGGGATGTAATCCATTCTACTCATCCCGCCCACACAGGATTAGGGTGCAGAATAATAGTGGTCTCTGCCCCTGCCCCTTGGACGTTAAATGCTCCCTCATGCATATTCTTATGGACTGCATCTTTTAACTTGCAAATCGAATTAAGTTTTTAAGACCTCTGTTTTTTAAATATGATGCTCTCCAAAGGAGGAAGTAAAAGACACACAATTGATGGTCGGAATGCAGAACACATCAAAACATTCACCCCCAGTCAAGAGATCTGGGTTAAATCCATCATTCTTTTGCTCACCATGCCACCCCAGTTTAGACCTGGCCATATGCAAATCAGTCTTGACCCTGTGCCTCATGGGAACAGTCCAGCCCGAACTGCCAAGCCAGGTCCTCCCTGGACCGGAAAAAAGCATCCTAGGACCGGTTTCGGGGTTTCACCCCTCATCAGCCAGGATAGCTTGATTCCAGTGGCACAGTGAGCCCAGGACCCACGTCTGTGCATACCTGGTGCACTTAGGGCGAGAAAGCAAAAGACACACAATTGATGGATGGAATGCAGAACAAATCAAAACATTCACCCCCAGTCAAGAGATCTGGGTTAAATCCATCATTCTTTTGCTCACCATGCCACCCCAGTTTAGACCTGGCCATAGGATGCTTGTTTCCAGTCCAGGGAGGACCTGGCCTGGCAGTTCGGGCTGGACTGTTCCCGTTGGGCGCAGGGTCAAGACTGATTTCCATATGGCTGGGTCCAAACTGGAATGGCATGGTGAGCAAAAAAACGATGGATTTAGGCCCAGATCTCTGTACTGGGGGAATGTATGACATTGTTCTGCATTCTGTCCATCAATTGTCGTTTTTGCATTTCTCCATAGGAGGAAAGCTGTGGAGCTATTGTCAGAAATGTGCTATTTAGATGTGGCAGTTGGAATTGCTCGGTTTTTACGATCTGTTAAACAGAATTTTAATGATGAAATGTAGTGGGTTGGGGGGGTCAGGTAGCTAGGAGGGGTTCCTTTTAAAATGTTTTAATTGTTAAGTGAGCTTTTTTAGAATGTTTTATGGACAAATTGTCTAAATAAACTTGTTTCTGAACCTGAACCTGAAACTGGTCCAGATTAGACATACCCTCTCTTAACACCCGATTATTGAACACATCAACAAATCTGGTACAGAAGGTTGATTCAGACCAACCCGTGGTTGATGACTGGATTCGAGACTCTTTGGATGCAATTCTGCCAGCCAAACTCATATCCTCAACTAGGCTTCACCCCCCTGCCCAGTAGTTTAACGAGGCTTTATGCGAAGAGAAAAAACTTTGAAGGTGACTCGAAAGGTCCTGGAGGAAGTTGTATGATGGAAATATGAAACTCAAATATAAACCGGCTGTAAATCCTTATAATGTGCAATGCAGAAATGCCCAAGCCACCTTTTACTCTGACAACATTTCTGCTGAAAAAACTTCCCAAAACACTCTTTAAAGTGGCCCAGTAACTTTCAGACCTCAGTAATAAAGCTCCACCCCCTTCGTTGTCACAATCACAATGCAAGGAGCTTGTGTGTTTTTTCATCAATAAGATGACAGACATCCAACATTCCCTAATGACAGCTCAGACAGGGAAATCCCAGCTGGTGGATAACAGCCAGAACACCAGCCTACAAACACAACCTCTAACCAGTAAAGGAAATCTTTCGGATATGGGCTATTCTCCTGTCATAATAAAGTCACTGACCCCTTTGGACTCTCCTCTCTTTCTAATCCTACTGCGGTCAATAAAGTCAGGCTCACCTTGAGACCCTCTCCCCTCTGGCTAAGCTGATTACCTTGTGCCCATACCTTATACAACTTCTGGTTGGGCTCTTGAACTCTTCCTTACAAGAGGGACACTTGCCCCAGGCATGGAAGCATGCCATGGTCTTGCCTTTACTAAAGCAAACTAACCTGGATCCTTCCAAATGGTACAATTTTAGACCAATTTCGATGTTGCCTATTCTCTCCAAGGTCTTAGAGAAACACGTCAACACTCAATTGACCGCATTCATGGAGTCCCAAGATGCACTAGATTCCCTCACAGTCAGGCTTCAGAGCAGAACACAGTACAGAAACCACCCTTCTAGGAGTCATGGAAATTCTGAGATGGCTCCTGGATAAGGGCGGTACAGCTGTGCTGATTTTACTCAACCTCAGCGCCACTTTTAATCTTGTGTCACATGCCATCGTCTCTCAGAAAGACTGTCCTCTGGGTCTCCAAGGGACGGCTTTAGCAAGGCTGGCCTCCTTTCTGGCAGCAGATTGCATCTTCCAGGTCTTCTCAGCTAGTGCGGCTTCCAGCCCATATGCTCTGACTTTGGGAGTCCTGCAGGGATCTGCCATCAGCCCGATGGTATTTAACATAGATGTCCGCCCTTCAGCGAACCTAGTGGAAAGTTGCAGCTTCACTATGTTCTCCTACGCGGACGACATTCAAATCATCTTTTCCCTGTCATCTGCCCAGGATTACAACTCTGGGGATCTGAACTCCTGCCTCGGTCTTGTCTCCACCTGGATGAATACCAACTCTCTAAAACTAAATGGTGATAACACCTAGGTAATGCTACTGGGCAAGAACCTCCTGCTCTGGGGACCTCAGCAGTGGCCTGCAACTTTAGGTGCTCTTCCTGAACCAGCCCATAAAGGTAAAGAACCTAGGTTTCTGGCTCTGTCAATGAAACCACAGGTGGCCAAAGTAGCCTCAACTTGTTTTGGCATCATGAAATGGCTAAAAAAGATCATGTGAATGCTCCCTTTCATGGCTCAAAGGACAGTAGTTATTCAGGCCCACATCCTTACATAGCTGGACTAAAGCAACATTCTGTATCTGTGGGAAGATAAGGCTGCTATAAGACGCCTCCAAGTGGTCCAGAACTCTGCGGCAGGCTTCTGTTCCGACTTCCGAAACATGCCTCTGTGTCTGGTCTTCTTCGGACCTTCATTGGCTCACAGTAGACTAGCGGATCTAGTTTAAAGCACTATGCTCCACGCATAAAGCCAACTTGTGCAATGGTTCGTGGTTCCTTTCAAGAGCTGATGGTTCCATACCAGCACTCTCGCACGTTGCGCTCGAGTAATTGCTCTCTATACACAGTCCCCAGAGTCAAACATGCTCGAATGGGTGGTTGCTCCTTTTCCTGTTTGGGCCCCAAGCTATGGAGTCCCTGAGAAATTGTATATCACTAACCATGTTTCTCAAGAACTTGAAAACCTGGTAGTTTTAATTTGCTCTCGTCTATGCTGCCCTACTTGTTGTTAAAACGCTGGGAAACCCAATTTGGCTAGCTACGTGCTATGAAAGATTTAATAATAATAATATGGTGGCAGGTCTTGAAGTGGCCCTTGTTTCCATGTAATTCCCATAAAGGCCATAGACATGCATGGAGTTTAATTTGTTAGGTAGTGACTGTAAGCTTGAGGGCTATGGCGTACCCTGCAAAAGCAAGGCACTGTTAACAGTACTCCCAAACCTTAAAAGGCCTTACTAGTACTGCCGCAGTACCCAATGAACGATCATTTTAAAAAAGTTTGATTATTCACGTGACAAATATATGTAAACACCCCCTATTCATGGCTAAGAGCAGTCCATCATCAATGCTGGTCATGGCAATATTAATATTGCATTGAGGATCAACTCTAATTTGTAAGAAGTTAAACGGTGACAACCTTTTCTAATTTTTGGTGGAAAATGAAAGCTCATTATTAATTGATCTACCTCACCTCTTAGTCACTGTGACAAGAGATACAGACTGGGAGGGAGAACTAAAAAAAGGGATTTATCTAGTTTGATGCATTAAACTGAGATCGATGTGGGGCCTATTAAGATTCTGATGTGATCTCCACCGGAATTGAAAGAAGCCCTGACAAAAATGTTCCAAGTAGCCCCCATTGGAGGACGCCATTATTAGAATGAGACTAAAGAGCTATGGGATCATGACAGACTCTGAAAGCAGCCCCCTAACGTGCCGCCTACCGGGATACGCCAAAGCGACGTAATAACTATTCTGGCCCTGGATGTGACTGATCATGCACTGAAAGATGCCTGCAGTGCTCTGTTATAAAATCTTTATGCAAATAATTATGCACTTTGGAGAAACACTTGACTCCTAACACCCACTCACACCTAGGTCAATGTCAAATTTTATTATTTAGTTAATAAAAACCATAACAAAGGTTATTTCATATATCATTGTGAGTACAGCAGCCATTGAAGTCCAATTTTACTGAAGGATGCAATTCACATTACCAGGAAAAAAATATATAAAAACACAGAATGCATGTCAGTCACCCAAGGATGAAAATTGACTATAGAAAAAACATTTAAAATTCTAGAAAGCTAAAACAGGCATTGAATAAGACGTGGTGGTAAAAGTGCGGAGATGCGGGTTGCTTGTCTGAGACATGGGTAGTAGTTAGTCAGAGCAGCATAAGACAGATGGGCAGTTGATCCTGCCATGTAACTTGATATTGCCAAGTTTCTTAGTGCAGTAAACAGTTATGAAATTTTTTTTTTAATGGTTGGTAAACACCCAAGAAATGAAGTTGATTATAAAGAAATCATTTAAAATACTATAAGCTAAAACAGACAAATATCACCCAGGTGAAAGTGCAATAGTGCAGATTGACAGTTAAGGCATAAGTAATAGTTAGACAGAAGCAGCATGAGACAACAGGGCCATTGTCTGCGCCGTATGGCTAAGTGTTTCCGAGTTTCGTAATGCAATAATCAGTTATGAGTTTTTGAAAGAGGTTTACACAGTGAGAGTTGGTGGGTCGACATTGAAGATGAGCTTTGAGGACGTTAAAGAATTTCCTGCACCTCGATAAGGGTCTTGCATCAGAGTGGGAGAAACATATTGCAGAGGCCTCCAGGCATGTATGGGCCACATTCGACAGAAAAGTTGGTTTTAATAGGGCCCTCCTTGCAGCATCAAGGGAAGGGCAGCAGCACAGAAGGTGTAGCCGTGACTCCTGCATTGAAGTTGCATAGTCTGCATGCCCTGTTGTTACCTGGATTGGCCCCTGCCGGGTTGAAGTCTGCTACCGGTAAACCCAGCACGCGCATGTACATGATGTCTTTGCACACTTGGCTGTTGATGGCCTTTGAAAGGTAAGACTGAGATCTCCTGACCAAGTATGAGGAGTTTAGAGGGAGTAGAATCTCTGAGGATTTAGAGGCAAAATCTTGCTGGAATGAGGCTAAACATAACTGCCTGTTAACTACCTTTTTCCAATCTCAGAAAGAAATGGAATCAAGAGATAATGCTGGGGCTTCAATTTGAAAAGATGTAATTGCCTCCTGTAGTTGCCTGTGCCATGGGCTCCCTGGGCTATCGAATGTGGCTCTCAGACAGGCCTTAAGTGAGTTCCTTAGTGCTTTCAGTATCCATATGTAATACTTCAGGGTGTCAGACTCGCAGGTCAGCTTTTGATTTGGCAAGCCGAATTCCAGTCAAATTCTAGATCTGCAGAGACACGTTGTCAGTTGAAGTATTTTCTTATAAGCTGAGCACTGTGCATTCTCTAGACTGACGGAGCAAGCGCCGGGAAAGGCCTAATGTCCGTATTGTAGTGCTAGGAGAAGAGATGCCTTTATGACTTTGAGAACTGGAACCGCAGAAGAGCTATTTAGTTTCTTATTGAAGTAGGCTAGTCCATAAGTGATGGCGGTGGATTTCTTTTTAAATGAGCCTTTGTGGGATGAGGGTTCGGAGGACTCAGAGAACCAGACCCCCAGCTAGTTATATTTGGGGCCGTATTAATGATCTTGGCCCACTTGCGGCATGAAAGAAGTTTCTTGTTCTTATAGCGCCCAAAGATTACAATCTTTGTTTTGTCCTGATTGATCATGAGGAAGTTCTCTTCATTGTACGTATGGAGACTGTTCAGTGCTCGCTGTAGGCCCACTTTAGTGTGATCCACTATTACAAGGTCATCATCGTATTGAAGAATGTGAAGAGTCATGTGGCCTAGTTGAGGAGGGGCCAGACTGCAATTCGGCAAAGCTTTGCCCAGATCTGCTGTATGTAGATGGAAAAGCAGGGGGGTGAGAATGCAGCCTTACTTCAAGCCGCCTTGGGTGCTAATTTTGAAGGTAACAGTTTGTGGACCTGTTTTTACACAGACCCATGTGTCTGAGTAAAGGGAGATTATAGCCCTTAAGAGATTTGATGAAATGCCCCACATTGTTAGTTTCCTCCATAGCATGGGTCAGTCCAATTTATCAAACTCTTGCCTGTAATCAATGAAGCAGCAATGAAGTGGTGGTTGTCTTCTTTGAACTGCTTGATGGCTCAAGACGGCGAGTACAGTGTTGTTGTCTACAGTGGATGCTGCTGAACGAAAACCTATCTGGAAGAACAGGAGGACATCATTATCTAGAGCCCAAGCCTCCAGCTTTTTGAGTAGTAGCCGAGCATAAGCTTTGGCCTCTAGGTCCAGTAGGGCTGTCAGGCGGTAATTGGAAGAATTTGTTGGATCCCATTTTTAAATATAGGGCACAGGATTGAGCCTCTTCATGCATTAGGAATTTGATTTGAGAGGAAAGCATGATTAAATAGCAGGGTTAGCACCTTTGCCCAGTCCTCTGGAGCACATTTAAAGATTCCAGCAGGAAGGCCATTAGGGCCTGGCGCCCCATCGTTTTTCATGCCCTTGATGAGAATGCACACCTGGGCTGGTATGGTAGGTCCTGTTGATTCAGTGCGGACTGGTGGATGGGCCCATGTTTGTCCATGTAGCCTGGTCCAGCTGGATGGCTGGAGTATAAAGCTGTTACATGGCTCAACGATGCTCCTTCCCTAAGTCTATTTTCCCGAGTTGAATTTGGGGCCTTTAGTTTGTTGACATAGTTCTAGAAGTGAGCTAGACTTCTTTGTTGGAGCATTTGGTGTATCTTCAGCTAGTCCTTCTCTTCTGAGACTTTCTTCACTTTCCACACTGCTTTTTGTGTGCTTTACGTGATTCAGTGACTTCCTTTGCAGTTTTAGTGGTGGGGTTGAGCTTATAATTGCACAGGGATCTTCTTAGCTTTCTTCGTGTAATAACAATGGGCTTATTATATGGCTGGTTGAGCTGCACCTTCCCTTTTGGCGTTGGGTGTTGCCTATGGGGTTCAGTGGCAGATGAGTCCATAAGTTCTGTTGTCAGTTTGCCCCACTTGTTTTGTAAGCCTCCCTTTGCATTATTGATTGATGAACACCTTGCATAGCCAATTTATCACCATAGAGGTGTCCTTGGCCCCCCATTTGATCCTCCTGACTAGCTTTGTAGCTTCCATGCGTGTGGAAGAGCCAACTGCACGATATTTGGCCACCTTAGGAACTCCTAGGTCCAGACTTAGAGTCAGGGTATTATGGTCGCTTTCGCCCCTGTTGGGAATCTCAAAGTTGGTAAGACAATTTGCAAGGGTTTTGGAAAGGAAGATGTAATTGATTGTTGAGGTTCCTTTGAAGGTACCGTGGGACTGATATTGAGGGTCCTGGGCCTTGAACGCTTGTTTGGCAGAGATCAGTTTAAAGAACCTATATCATTCATTTTTTCCTGTTCCTTGTTTTTTTGAGTAGTGGTGCTAGCATCTCCCAGGCCCCTGATGTTAAAGTCCTGTGTAAGCAGAACTTCATGAGAGGGGAATTCCAGAAGGATGGCTTCTATGTGGTTACAGAGGTCGCTAGTTGTGTGCTGTTTTGGTGCTTTCTGTGCGTTATGATAGCAATTGATCAGGAGCAAAGTAAGGTTTTTATGATGGATTGTTAACCCTGAGATTGTTGCCACTTGCAAAGCTGAGGAGTTTTGGTTGTAGGGCACAACTTCAATCTTGCTGGCTTGCTTGATAAAGATTGAGCAACCACCCAATGGCCGGCCAAATAAATTAGTGCATTTAGTTTGTTTGAAAAGCTCATGGAAGCCGTATAAGACTGTTGGGGTGAGTGCCCACGTTTCCTGTAAGCAGATTATATTGCTTTTATGTAGGAATGCCACTGCAGATATGGATTCCAGAATTGACCTCAGACCAGCCGCGTTCCACGATATAATTGTAAGCTTTTGCTCAGTTGTCGCTTTCCGAGTATGTAAGTGATCTGGTTGGGGTGGCTAGGAATAGTCCTTTTGGATGCCCCATTAAGGGTTGACCAGCTGGTTTCACCCGTCATTGTTGTTGCCTCTTGTCATGTGTCTTACATTTCTTTGATTGTTCGCTCATAATACTTCTAGAGAGTTTGCTGAATTTGATGCGCTTGGAATCCAGTCGTAGGTGGTGCCCCACGCCCCTCTCAGGACACATCTGTGTTGCATGGTGGGCTTTTGTGACAGTAGAACATAGCGGTATTTTGGTGGGTGGAGCTTTAACAGCTCGATACCCCATTCCTCAAAGATGCTTGATTCACTCAGGATGGCATCTCTGAGGCCAGCTCTTTCCCATGTGGTGATTGTAGCATCCAGGGGGCCATTTTCTGGAATATGAGGGAACTTTACAAAAGTTACTTTAGCTGGAACAAGCGTAACAAATTGCCGCTGTTTAATATGTCATGGGCGCCCTTGGGGGTGTAGTGTGAAATAAAAGCCAGTCCAAAAAAGTCTGTAGTCCCTGCGTTTGTGACTTTCCCTGGTCTGGAAGGTTGAGTCTCCAGACCCCGATGCGGCTGGAAAGCTGTGGGGCCAGGTGCACCTGGGGGCGGGGGCACTGAGTTGGGTATGTAGGAGTCTGCTAATTGGGCCACTTGTCTCCAATCACTGGGCTGCTGGCCCAGATGTTGTATGCGGCTGTATACCTAGGTGAGTGGTATTGTATTGTATTGTATTGTAATTGCATTTATATAGCGCTTACTACCCCTGACGAGGCGTCGAAGCGCTTTTTCGGCGAGTAGCACGCTAATCCGGGACCCATAGAAGATTAGTGTTGAATTAGTATAGTGAAACATGCAAGTAAATTTTAAGTGGTGGATAGGTTAGTCAGTTATTCGGATTCGGAAGGATAGCAGAAGGATAGAAGAAGGATAGAAGAGGAAAAAAAAGGTTTGTATTTATATAGCGCTTGTTACCCCTGATGGGTGTTGAAGCGCTTTTCTGGCGAGTAGGACGCTACTCCGGAACCTATAAAGGATTAGTGTTGAAAATTAGTATAGTGAAGTATGAAGTAATTTGAGTGGTGGATATGTTATTCAGTTATTTCGATAGAGAAGGGTAGGTTCCGGGATAGAAGAGGGAAAGAGGTTTGTATTTATATAGCGCTTGCTATCCCTTGATGGGGTTTTGAAGCGCTTTGTTGGCGAGTAGCACGCTACTCTGGAACCCATAAGCATTACTGTTGAATTAGTATGGCGAAACATGAAAGTAATTTGAGTGGTGGATATGTTAGTCAGTTATTTGGATTGAGAAGGGTTGAGGAGGGGTAGAAAAGGGAAAAATGTTTGCATTTATATAGCGCTGGTAACGCTGATGGGTGTTGAAACGCTTTATTGGTGAGTAGCACGCTACTCTGGAACCCATAGGATTAGTGGTGAATTAGTATAGTGGAATATGGAATTTGAGAAGTGAACATGTTAGTCTGTTATTTTGATTGAAAAGGATAGTGGAGGGACAGAAGAGTGAGATTTTTTTTTTATCTCTCTTTATTTTGAGGTCATAGCAGTAGGAGGAGGTTTTTGGATGAGTAAAAATGGGTTTTTGAGGGGAAGAGTCAGAGGGAAGAGTTTAGAAAGGTTTGTTTTGGGGGATCGGTATAGTAAAAAGAGGTGTCAGATGATTCAAGGAGGGGTAGAGTAGGAGAGAGTCTAGAAAGGGTTATTTTGGGGATCATAGTAGTGGTATGGGGTTTGGGATAAATGAGAGAGTGGATGTAGAGGATATATTGATAGATGTATAGGGTGAGAGATAGGGTAGTGCATTGGAAAGAGTAGTAGAAAGAAGTTTGAGATGAGTCAGAAGGTTGGGCCAGAGGATATATTGAGAGAAGTATAGGCTGAGAAAATAGGGTAGTGCATTTGAAATGCTAAATTAGAAGAAAGTGATAAATATATAGATCCATAAGTACATTGAAAGTATATAGATGCATAAAGGAGGTAAGTATATATAGATTAAAGATATTGATAGAGGTACAGGATGAGAAATAGGGTAGTGCATTGGATATGCTTTTTCAGGAGAAAAATAACAGACACACAGATCCAAGTACATGGAAGGTAACTAGATGCACAATGGAAGTAAGTACATGTAGACCAAAGATGATTTTTATTTATTTATTTACAACAACATAATTATTCTACATGTTTATACAAAGCAATACACAAAGATAGGTACATATCTATAGTGAAAATAAATGCTTATATACAGAGGAATATGCTGTAAATTTCTGTTTGCGTATGGTGCTTATGTGGGGAAGAGCCAATTCTTGAGTAGTTTTCTGAAGATAAGGTGGTTGTCGGTGGATCTTATGTTGGGGTAAAGAGTTCCATAGTTTGGCTGCTTGAACAGAGAAAGATGTGCCACCCATGGTTTTTTTCTTGTATCATGGGATTTTGAGGCGAGATGCCCCTTTAGAGCGTAGGTTCCTTTGTTGAATGTGTTTGGTGATTTTATTCCTGATGAAGAGCGGTCCCATTCCATGTATTGCTTTGTGGGTGATACAAAATATCTTGAACGTGGATCTTCTGGCAACCGGTAACCAAATGCAGGGCTTTCAAGGCAGGTGAAATGTGGTCTCGCGGTTTGATATGCAAGAGTAGTCTGGCAGCTGAGTTCTGAATCCGTTGTAGTCTTTTCATGGTCGTTAAAGGTGATCCGTGGTAGAGGCTATTGGCGTAATCGAGTTTGGACAGAACAAGGGCGATGGTAGCTTGGACCTTGTGTGGAAATCCCAAATGAGGGTAAATTCGTCGCAGCGTTTTTATAGTGACAAAGCTTGATCTTGCTAGTTTGTCCACTTGGGCATTCATCGACAGGTTGGAGTCTATGGTCATTCCGAGGTTTCTTACTTCCTTCGATACTTGAGGTGGTGATCCCAGTTCATCAGGCCAGGCGGCAAGCGGGTCGTAATGTTTCCAATCGCCACACGTGAGTATTTCTGTTTTTGAAGCATTCAATTTGAGATGGCTCCAAGTCATCCACTGATCCACAGCCCTGAGACAACTGAAAATTGGGGATTTTTCAATGTCTTTGGATCATTCCAGTTGAAGGAGTATTTGCGTGTCATCTGCATAGTTATAGCACGTGAGGTGAAATTGATTGATCAGTACCGGTAATGACTTCATGTAGATGTTGAAAAGCATGGGCGAGATGATGGAATCTTGAGGGACCCCTGCTTTTGTGGAGTATGGTTTGGACGAGAAAGGTGGGGTATGGATGACATTAGTTCTGTTTTGAAGGTAGGACGCGATCCAGTCTAGAGCAGTTCCCTCTATGCCGGCTTCATAGAGTCTTTGTTTCAGAGTGTCATGGTCAACCGTGTCAAAGGCAGCTGAGAGGTCCAAGAGGAGTAGCGCAGCAACCCCGATGCGGTCAACTGTATTCTTCAGGTCATCCCAGATGGCAAGGAGGGCAGATTCAGTGCCTCTTCCCGGACGGAATCCTGTTTGGAAGTCTGAGAGTATGTCATTCTCTTCAATGAATTGTGACATCTGGGCGAACGCTGCTCTTTCTATCAGTTTGCCCAGGAAAGGTCCATTTGTAATGGGTCTGTAGTTGTCAGGGTTCAGCGGGTCCAAGTTTGTTTTCTTCAGTAAAGGGCGTATGTGTGATTTTTTGAGTTCTTCTGGAAATATTCCGGTAGTTAAGGAATCGTTGATGATTCTTCTTACTGCAGTGGCAGCAGAGGTTGTTAAAAGAATTGTCTTGAAAGTTTGTGGTGGACAGGGGTCAGAAGGGCTGCCGGCAGGCCTGCTTGCTTTGACCAGGTCCATAAATTCATTGTGTGAGATGTGTTGGAAGGAACGGAGAGGCTGGGTTAGAGTATTCTTGGATTGTTGTTTTGTACAGGGGTTCTTGCACACTGGATACACACTCAGGTGAATAGAAGACATTGCAAACATTGTGTGCTTGTGAAGATCTCTGCTTTAATTGTGCTTTTATTTTCGTCTCTCTATCCTGTACATGAGGAGCATGGATAACTATGCCTTACTGTTTCATTTCTGTAGCAGCCCTATGTGGAGCCTGTTAGAGAAGGGCAAAATGAAGGGGTGAAACAAGGAATCAGACAGATGGAGGAAGAGAGAGAGGGAGAGGAGAGAGAGAGCGAGAGCGAGGGAAAGAGATAGAGAGATCATTAGTTTTTACCTACCTGGGCTAAAGTCAAAAGTCCGAAGCTCATTGATAGTGTGACAATGAGAAGGGTGATAAGGACTAGCTGTGCGCTCCTGTGGGAGGGGCTTTACAGGCAGCTCAGATTATGCCGCAAAGATAGCAACATAGGTGATAAAAAGGTCTAGTGAAGGCTCAGCCCTGCACTCCGGCGAACTTCAGAGGAGGGTGTGGAGCCTGCAGCCAGCACCGACAGCACTCCGGCGAGCACTCCTCCAGCAGCACAGCAGGCTTCGAGCTTCAGGTACTGAGACGCCTGCCGATACTATACCCCGAGTACACCCTGTGCACTGCACCATCTGAACCCCCCACCGCTGATTCAGGTACTGAGGGGCCTACCTATACTGTACCCCGAGTACATCCGCTGCACTGCACCATCTGAGCCCCCACCGCTGACTTGGGTACAGAGGGGCCTGTTGATACTCTACCCTGAGTACACCCGCTGCCCTGCACCATCTGAGCTCCCCACCGCTGACTTGGGTACAGAGGGGCCTGGCGATACTCTACCCTGAGTACAGCTGCTGCCCTGCACCATCTGAGCCCGCTACCGCTGATTCAGGTACTAAGGTGCCAAACGATACTGTATCCTGAGTACAGCCGCTTTCCTGTACCTTCCGAGTCCCCTAACGCTAATTCAGGTCCTGAGTGGAAACCAATACTATACCCTGAGTACAGCTGCTACCCTGCACTGTCCGAGTCCCCTACTGCTGATTCAGGTACTGAGGCACCTACCGATACTGTACCCTGAGTACAACTGCTGCCCTGTACTGTCTGGGGCCACGACCACTGATTGAGGTACTGAGGGCCTTACCAATACTGTACCCTGATTAAAGTATTGAGGGGCCTACCGATACTGTACCCTGAGTACAGCCGCTGCCCTGCACTGCCTCAGCCCCCTACCACTGATTCAGGTACTGAGGAGCCTACTGATACTGTACCAAGATACCTGCACTGTCTGGGTGCCCTACTGCTGATTCAAGTACTGAGGGGCCTACGGAAACTGTACCCTGAGTACAGCCGCTGCCCTAGCACTGTGAGAGTCCCCTACCACTTACTGATTCCCATCTTTCCAAAGTGCACTTCATGGGTGCTGCTCTGTTGCTGCATTTGTCTGAACCTCTGGGCTTTTCCTTTCATAAACTAGGGCTTTATTTTAATATGAAAAACTTGCTTTATTTTCAGACTTTTTACTGATGTGTTCTGCAAGAAACAGATTCCATTTAAAAATATTCAAATACAGGATCCTTGGGCAGTCAAAGGCAAAAAGATCTACACATACCAGACTGTGGCTTTATATAGTTAACTCTGACGATGACAAGAATGACAAGAACCCAATCCTCAATCCCTTTTCAATATTCTAATTGTATTTATATAGCGCTTACAAGCCTGACAAGGCGTTGAAGCGCTTTTCAGCGAGTAGTATGCTACAGAACCCAAAATGGATTAGTATAGGGAAATAAGTTCATTGGAGTGTTGGACACGTGAGTCTGTTAGTTGGATCGAATAGAATAAAGGAGGGATAGAATAGGAAAGAGTCTAGAAAGTGGTATTTGGGAAATCATGGTAGTAAGATGAGGTTTGGGATGAGTCAAAGGAGGCATAAAAGAGGGAAGAGTCTAGAAAGGGTTATTTGGGAGATCAATGTGCGCGAGTACCGTCCCAGGAGACGTGAGTCAAGACTGGTACGTGAGAATACTTGTTTCTTTAATGTCTCCATCTGTTTAATTCACTGTCGGTGGTGTGGCAGGGAACAAGTTTTGGTTCAGGCGGCTAGAGGATTCCTGTACTACTAAACTCCCCAAGGGGGCCGTTGGAGCAAAAAATCAGGGTCCCTAGTAGCAGGCTATTTCGTCTTGCCACTTGCCTGTTCACTGGCGGGCAATATCCGGGCTTCACCCTGTTGCCCAACAGTATATCAGTGAAGGCCTCATTAAAGGGCAAAAGAGGTTCCTGGCTAGTCTGTACTGGATTCAGGAACTCCATCAAGATATTTGTTTTAACTTCCTGCAGATGCAGGTTGAGATACAGGACTTCCATCGCCCTCCTCATGACTGTGGTGAAGGAGGCGGAGTCTTCAGTGGCCGCAGCCTGATTAGGGCAGGATATTCCAGTGAATGGTGAGGAGTCCAGGCCACTGGCATCCTGAAGGTCTTCAAGGTCATTCCCATCATCATAATAATCCTCAGTATGGCCATCGTCATGCTGGGGTTATATTCCCTTGGAGTGGGCATAGTACCGCATTCTTGGTAGGGTTGTGCCTTCGAATCTCAGAGAGCTCAAGTTTTACATTTAGAATGTAACTTTGTGATTGAAGCACAGCAGTTTAACGCGATTTAATAAAGATGATCCTGTTATTTATACCGTATGTTGTATTTAAAACACACTTTTTGTATAGCAGTGTATTGCATGTCAAATATTTTAAATGGTATAGTTAAAATAATGAGGCGTTTCCAGGGTCTTGTATTTGTTAAAAAAATGCAGTAAGACGCGTGCACATAGACCATATTCCAATGAAGACGCCACGGCTGCTCAATGGTATTTTAAGGTTCTATTTACGCAACGTCCAAAACAATTTTTATTACCATTGTTGTTTTGTGGCAAAAACGAAAAGCTGTGTTCAGTGGTCAGGCCTTTCTTGCTTGTAGTGGCAAAAACACCACCTACTGGGGGTTAATTCGTTCATCCAGTGGCGTAGGAAGGGGGGTGCGGTGGGTACGGGCCGCCCCGGGTGTCATCACTGAGGGGGGTGAGAAAACGGCAAAAATATGTGTTTTAAACACATATTTTTGCCATTTTGTCAAACCGGGGGTGACAAGAAATTTTCCGCACCGGGTACCACCTGACCTTGCTACGCCACTACACCCATCATCTAGAGAGCGGGGAATCGCCAGCTACTTGTCTGCTCCCTGTAGGCCCAAATGTTTTTCTTGTTTCTGCAGTTTCCATAGAAACTGTTAAAAACGGAACCCTCTTTAGATAAAAGCAAAAGAGTTTTCATTTTTGCCAAAGTTTTTCCATCAATGAGACCTTGAAAGGAATTTAGAGGTCACGCACCAAGGTCACCTACATTTCCTTCTGTGTGGTTTCTTTATCCCTTCCAATCCTCTGAAAATGTTGCTTTTTAGGCACAATTCTGCACTTGGTGCGACTCCGGCACACACACCCACACCCACTCCCCCCATACCCCCGTTAAATCAGGCTTTTTATGTTATTGCTCTTTTCACAGTTTCCCGGGGATTATTACCGTCTCTTACTACCCAGATGCAAAAGCATACCAATTTTCCTTGCTTGCAGTAGGGCTTATAACGCCCTCTACACCCAGGGGCGTAGGAAGCGGGGTGCGGTGGGTGCGGGCCGCCCCGGGTGTCATCACTGAGGGGGATGACAAAATGGCAAAAATATGTGTTTTAAACACATATTTTAACACATATTTTTGCCATTTTGTCAAGCCGGGGTCGACAAGAAATTTTCCGCACCGGGTACCACCTGACCTTGCTACGCCACTGTCTACTCCCCACTGGAAGTGTGCTTGAAATACAAGTAGGTTTTCAGCCCTCTACGAAACTATTGAAGGCCTTAGTTTAGGTGTGGGTGAGTGTGGAAAGGGCGTTCCGCTGTGTGCATAAAGGGTGCGCTGACTGTGTGTGGGCAGTGCGTCTAGATGCCAAGGGACCATGCCTGCTAAGAGCTCTAACATTGCTCTACTGCAGTTAAGGGGTTTATAAGACTAGGCCGTCGCTTCTATGAAATCTAGTGCACGTCCGTGACTGCGAGTTTACATGTGTAATATACATTTTACATACACACCTTTATGAGTGCGGCTTCCAGTGTGCTCCCTGAGCTCATTTTTATTTCTTTCACATTATGATTGTGTATTCTGTGGTCGGAAGATGCTGTAGGTATTTAACAACCATCTAATTTTTACTTGACCCATATTCCATTTTTGGCAGATTCTCATGGAGACATAATACCTGTATTTAAACTTGCTTACTCTAAACTCGTGTATCCTGGCAGTTCGATACACTACAGTGAACAAAATCAAAATAACAGCATTTTGTAAACACGTAAAGCAAGCAACACTGCTTTGCGATGAAAGTTGGTTGGACAAATTAATGTGTGTGGCACGACGCAGTGTCTGTTATTAGGTCTCGACTGAGACAGAGCATGCACTGTCGCACACAAGATCTTTTATCAAAAAAACGTAAAAGGGCGTAGCACACGTCCATTACTTACCACTGGTTGGCTTCATCGTCACTCTTATTTACATGCTTCTTATTGGTCAGTCAGTACCAGTTTCACTTCCTGTTAGTGTATTTGTCCCCTTAATGGAGCAGGGACGAAGTAATGATTAATTAGTTTATTAGTGTCATTCTGCTGCTTGTCCTCGGATTGAGGTACTTTTTTTCTACTTTACTTCTAACCATCTCCCAGCTTGCTACCTTTCTTGCCTCGTTTCCCTCCCACTCTCTGTGGTGTTGGCTGCCCCCTTCCTGTTGAGGTTCTATAATTATAGCGCGCGCCGCGGGGTGCGCCGCAGGCAGCGTAATAATGAGCGCACTCCGCGGGGCTGAGTTACTGGAGGACTGCCCCCGAGCGGGCACGCCCCTCCCTTTATTAGCGCGCCCCGCCCGCCGACGGGAGCGCGTGTGCGCACATCCGCGGCGGCCGGCAACCACTAGACTGCTCATTACATCCCATCCCAACTCAGTCCTTTTCCTTCCGCGAGTGATTGGTTGCTCCCCCGCCTGACATGCGTATTCTCTCAGTCGGGAGCTGGGCCTGGGGTTTTCGTAGCTGGTATTTAGAGCATCCACCCCGGGTGGCACTGCTGGTCTCGGCTGGCTCCGAGCAACTTGGCGCCGGGTTGCTGCGGATGGTGATCAGCGGCTCCGATCCCGAGCACTCTGCTCCTGGTGTTGTGGGCATTGGTGTCGGCTCGGTCTCTCTCGAGGACTCCATTTGTTCAGTGTCGTCCCGACACTCTGGGTGATGGTTTCCTTCGGCCTCTAGGGTGACCCTGGGCTCCGGTATCTTCTTGAGCCACGATACGTTCCTTGTTACTCGCTCTCCTCCCCTTGCCACCGTGACCATGGTACCTTTTACATCGACCACCGTCCAGTGGCCCGGCTCGTACCTAGTCCGAAACTTGCTGCCTGGCCTCCGGTCTTTTAGGAGTACCGAGTCTCCCCTGCGGATCTCTCGGAATACTGCTCCCCGGCTCTTGCTCACTGCCAGATTCTGCCTCCTTCTCCTCTTGGCCACTTCTTCCGCATGGTATGGGGGCGGGGTCCATCCTGGGCAGACTGGGAGCCCGTCCCGGCGAACACCGTTAAACATCAGGGACCATGGCGTGCACTTCGTAGTGCTGTGCGGGGTTCCTCTGTACTCCCGAAGGAAGGACTGTAGATGTAGTTCTGGGTCTCTAGCTTCCAGGGTGGCGATGCGCAACGCTTTGTTGAGCGTTCTCATGAACCTCTCAGCCTCCCCATTGGCTTGGGGCCACTGGGGAGTGATGCGACGATGTCTTATGCCATGTCTCTGCATGAGGTCACGGAACTCACTGCCTTGGAAAGGGGGCCCATTATCGCTCTTGATTTCTTCCGGGCACCCGAACATGGCGAACATCTTCTCCAATACAGGGCCCACTTGAGAGAACGCGGTAGAGCGGACTACCTCCACTAGAGGGTATTTCGAGTGACTGTCGATTATCACCAGCGTCACTCGCCCGTCGGGAAACTCCCGAAGTCGATGCTCACTCTTTCCCATGGAGTCGTTCCATGTTCCTCGGTCTGTATTGGTGCCGGTCTCTCGGCTGCACTGGTCAGTTGGCATGCCGGGCATCTCTTCACGATTTCCTCAACTTGGGTCTCCAGCCCTGGAAACCAGACCTTCTCTCGCATTCGGGCCTTCATTCGTTCGACCCCTTGGTGTCCTCCGTGGGCTAGTTGTGTCGCCTGGTGTTGCAGAGGGGACGGTATCACTATCCTGGAACCTCTGAGCACGACCCCTCCTTGTGTGACGCTCAGCTCGTTCCTAACTCTCCACATCTTTAGGAGGCTCTCCTTCTCGGGGCCGGCCCAGTCATTAGCTGACTGCAGGAATTGAGTCCAGTGACCTCCTTGGACGGCTGTCGGTACCCTAGCCAGTACCGGGTCACTCTCCACGGCTGTGGCGATGTCTTCTAACGTCAGGGCTTTCGGGCATGTTGCTGTGGATAGCATGTTGAGGTGGCACTCCAGGTCGTCGGTTCCCGCTTCTTCGTCTTGGTCCTGGAGTGGGGCTGGGTGCCTCGAGAGGAAGTCAGCGGGATTCTTGGCGCCGGGGCGGTAGATCACTTCCATCTCGTATTGTTGTAGCCCGATGGCCCATCGTTCAATCCTCGGGGAGGGTGTGGTGCCGACCCTCGAAATAGTGGCACCAGTGGCTGGTGATCCGTCACCATTCTGAAGGGTTGGCCACAGATGTACAGGTGGAAGTGCCGGCAGGCCCACCGGATGGCCAGGGCTTCCCTTTCAATTTGTGCATACCGCCTCTCCGTGGGTGAGAGCGCCTTGCTGGCGTATGCCAGTGCTGCCCACCTGCCAGGTTCTTGTTCTTGGGTGAGTACTGCTCCTAGTCCCACCGGGCTAGGCGTCAACGAGTATCTCTGTTTGTTTGGTCGGATCAAAGTATACTAGAGTGGTGTGATCCAAAAGGGCCATTTTGATGCTCTGGAATGCTGTTTCCTCCAGGACTCCCCACTTCCACATGGCGTCTGCTCTGGTGAGGTTGCGGAGTGGTTCGGCTATGGTGGCCAGGTCGGGGATGAACCGGCCACAGTATGCGGCCATTCCTAGGAAACTTCGCACCTCGGATACTGTTGCAGGGGCTGGGGCGTCCTTGATCGCCTGGGATTTCCGCGGGTCTACTTGGATCCCTTCCTGGTTAAATAGGTACCCGAAGAATTCTATTTGTTTCTGAAACAGGAGGCACTTTTCTTTGTGTAGCGTGACGCCGTGATCTTGTAGCCGCTTCAGCGTTGCCCTGAGGTGCCGGTAGTGGTCGTCCGCAGTTTCCGAGTGGATAAGGATGTCGTCACTCACGTTCAACACCCCGGGTAGGCCTGTTAGGATCTCTCTTACCGCGTCCTGAAACACCTCCGCTGCGGACGATATTCCAAAATTGAGGCGCTTGTATCTCCGCAGCCCCAGGTGGGTACTGAACGTAGTTATGTATCGACTCTCTTTGGCGAGGACAAGCTGGTGATATCCTGCGTTCAAGTCTAGTTTGAAAACCAGCGAGATCCATTGACGTCGGCCACAATGACGTCCATCGTTGGCGTGATGTGACGTTCTCGCTTTATGGCCTTGTTGGGGAGGCGCATGTCTATACACAGCCTGATTTTCCCTGGCTGTCTGGGTTTCTCGGCAATCACCATGGGAGACACCCATGGTGTAGGTCCTGAGACTTTCTCGATGACCCCTTGGTCCTCCAACTTTTGTAGCTCTTGTTCCACAAGGGGTCTGAGGTGGAAGGGTATTCTCCTGTGTCGTAGTGCCGTTGGTGGAACAGATGGGTCAATGTGGAGCTGGACTGGTGCTCTCTTGATCCGGCCCAGTCCTTGGAATAGGTTTGCGAACTGGTCTAACAGCTCTTTGGTCTGGTTGGCTTGTACACTCCTTGCGAACATTACTAGTTTGAGGTCTTCTGCCGCGTGGCTGCTCAACAGGGTGTCGGCCTCCTGGTTGATCACGTGGATTTCGGCCATGATCTCGTTCTCCTCTGACCGTATGGGTACTGTCATCTTGCCTCGGACTGGTAGGGTGTGTCGCTTCCATACGCAAATATTCTGGTTTTGGATGGTTTTAGCTCGGGTTTGGGTTTCAGCTGATTATATTGTTGGATGCCCATTACGTTTACTGACGCGCCAGTGTCAATTACTGCGCGCACTTCTGACCCCGCAATCTTCACCGTGCACGTGGGCTGGGGCCTTCTTCGCTTCTTCAGTGCTTGCGTGAATGATACTAGATAGGTTTCACCGTCGTCTTCCTCGGTGGATGAGCCTTCGGCTTGGTATGTTGTTCGGTCGCCCTTTGCCGCCCTTGTGATGACGACAGTGACAGGTGTGACAGCTGTCTCACCAGTTTGCGTCCTGGCTTGGCTCCTCTTCTCTCCCTCCTCTGGTCTCTTCTCCGGCACACCGATGCGAAGTGGTTTGGTATCCCACAGTTGGTGCACGTCTTCCCTTGTGCGGGGCACTTGTGGGGTGGGTGTTCTTCATGCCCACAGTATCCGCACTGACCTCTCGGGGTCTGGGGCGGGTGGTCCCGAGGCCTGCTCTTCCTGTCCCGCGTGGTGATGGCGTCGGTTCTCTCCATCTTGACGGTTGCGCTCTTCTCAGTTGTGCGTGTCAACGCTAGGTCCATTTCTTCCGCTCGGGCGGCTGATAAGTCGTGTGATCGGGCCATGATCAGGATATCGTTCAGGGGGATGTCAGGCTGCCGCAGAATGAGTCCTCTCAAAATCTTGCTGCGTATCCCTTGGATTAGCTGGGCCCGAATCTCCTCTGCCGCTCGTTCATCGGCGAGGTGGGTACTTGCTAGCTCTCTCAGCCTTGCGTGGAACGCATCAATCGATTCCCCTTCGCGTTGTCTCGCCTGCCGCAGTTTGAATCGTTCATAGTCTCTGTTTAGTTGGGGATCGAAGTGCGCATTGAGCGCGGTCACCGCTGCATCGTAATCCGCCGGGCCTCCCGTCCTCGGGAGGTGTTTGAATAGAGTGTATACCTCTTCGCCGGCGTAGTGGAGTAGGAGCGAGCGCTTGACGGCTCCTTCCGTTTCCCTTGTGGCTATGAAATAATTTTCGAGGCGGCCCAGCCACGTTCTCCATTGTGGGGATGCAGTTGTAGGGTCCGCTGCCTCGCTGAATGGGGGCAGAACTCCTGTGGGTGCATGCTGGGTGACGACACGTATCTGTGCCTGCGCCTGTTGGTTGTCTGGGTTATCATCCATCCTTGTCTTAGGGGGTTACGCGCCGTTGGCTCTTGCGTCTGCCCTCATTTCCGTCGCGTTTACTCTCCCCTTTGGCTGTTCCTTGTTAGGGTGTGCCGTGTCGTCGAGCCCTCTCTTGCTCCCATGTGGCGCTATGACAGAGCGTGGGGTCCCTGTAGGGCGGCTGGGGGCGGCAATGTCGCTTGGGGCCTGCACAGCGAGGTTGTTGGGCCAGACGATGGCAGGGGCGCTATCCGGGCGTGTTCACTGCTTGGGGCCCCTGGGTGCGCGCCTTACCGATGGTTGCAGGCCGTGGCTGTGCTCTCTGTTGCAGGCGTAGGGTTGTGGGGCCTCGATGGGGTTGCTGCGTTGTTGGGCCGGGTAGTGCCCTCAGGCAGTCGGCGTTCACGTGTGGGGGCGTGGGCGTCGTCCGATCCTCGTCGCCAGTGTTGAGGTTCTATAATTATAGCGCGCGCCGTTGGGTGCGCCGCAGGCAGCGTAATAATGAGCGCACTCCGCGGGGCTGAGTTACTGGAGGACTGCCCCCGAGCGGGCACGCCCCTCCCTTTTATTAGCGCGCCCCGCCCGCCGACGGGAGCGCGTGTGCGTTACATCCGGCGGCGGCCGGCAACCACTAGACTGCTCATTACACTTCCCACTGTCCATTGTCTTGCTGCCCCCTTCAGCTGTCCCTCATGTTGCTTTTCCTTCCCCTCCTCCTTCCCCTCTCCTTCAATGGATGTTTATGGTGTTGCTTACCTCAGCCCCTCCTCCACCCTCTGTTTCCTGTTTGCTTGCTCCACTCCCCTGTCCATTGTCATTGTTGCCCCCTGCCCCTCCCTCTTGCACTTCATTGTCCGTGTTGCCCCCGACTCCCCCTCACGCCCTATTGCATGCCAGCCCACCCTTATTTCATGATACATTTTTTTTAAAGCGCTATGACACAGCCAGTGCTGGCCATATCATAGTGCTTTTTTCCCACCCCCTCCGTTGTCAGTGTTGTCCCCACACACACCCTATCTCCATCTGTGCTGCCTCCCCCCCCAGCCCCCAAACATTAAAAAAAATCTCTATGATTCGGCAAGCATTGAGACAAGTGCTGTGATCCGGCTGGCGCTGGCCATCTCGTAGCACTTCTATTTGGGGGTGAGAGACTAGGACGACCCAGACAGTTGGTTTGAGGTGGGTAACTGATTTTCAAAGAAATTGCAGTCCTTAATGACTGACTTTGTTCCTTTGTAGTCCAGCCTCGCCCACCCCAGTTGACACGTTTACTCCCAAACTTGAACTCTTACTGTCACCAGTCCACTGAGAGTCAGAACTCTGACCTTATTTAGATGCCGTGATTACTCCAGGCGCAGATGTGTGCTTTTGTTATGAATAACAAGGCGATTCACACCTATTATTTGTTTCACAAAAGAACAGCGACACAGAATGCGAAAGTTAAAATAACCCTATGACGTGGCCAGTGGCATTGACCGCGTCCTAGCGTTTTTTTAAATTCATTTACTATTTGACTTTGTCAATGTTTTTTTAAATAATGCTGTGCAGCAACAACGCTGCTGTGCAATATGGTTGAAAGTATAAAAAAAAGAAAAGTGCTATGACACTGCGAGCATTGACTATGTCATAGCTCTTTTTTTAATTTACTTTTTAATTTCAACGATGCTACACTGCAGCTGCGCTGCTGTACATCATGGTTACAAAAAAATTGACAAAGGAAATAGATTTCGTATAGGCAAGACTTATTGGCTTTGCCAATGCTTGCTTTCTGTGCTGCCTCCAGTCCTGATACATTCAGCAGCTTTGGTAGAGGTGGGGGTGGGCAGGACAAATAGAGCTGGGGCACGACCCCATCTGGTCCTCTCACTGGTACAGTGTCGAGTCTCTGTCCTGAAGCATTGCTAGTGCCCTGTTCAGCAACACCTCTTTTTCGTAAAGGGCATTGTTATGCACTGCAATTTCTTGTGTCTCACTGTAAGAGGGAAGGGTTTTTAAATAAATACATAAAGAAAACATGCCCTTGAGAAGGCTTCTGAATATCTGGCCCGAGCGTTATCGTCCTTTGAGAGGAAAAGGCATGCTGCAAAATCTACTGACTTCCGAGCAGGCCCAAGAGTACTGCAAACATTGCAGGACAGAAGACTCCTCCCTCTGGAGCTGCGTCACTATGAGGAAGTCGTCCATTGCGGAGTGCTGTCTAAGCACGTGCACGTTGTACCTCTTGCATATAGATCATCCCGTGCGCGGTGGGCCCGCCTCAAATGCATTTGCCCCAGTGCTTTAAATGGAAAAAAATAAGTGCAGGTACTCATTAAATTGAGCTAGGGGTGTGGTAGTGGGCGGGGTTAGAGGCGGGGTGAGACATGATGATACAAAAACACTTCTGTTGAGTATTCATTTTGCCCTTGATAGTTGTCTCAAACTTTTCATATGTGCAGAGAAGGGCATTTACACCAGTTGCAGGACATACCAAAACATGTGAGAAATGTATCAATATAAACAAAATGTGCTAACTCGTTACACAAAATGAATGTCAGACACCACATGTTAATGTTTTCTTGTTTTGTAATATTTGCAGCTTCTTAATGTCATACTGTTCCTACTTACTTGCATTTGGCGCAATCCGTGCCTCTCTTACTCTTTCCATAGCTTTCTCATTCGCTTCCCCATCTCTATCTGCGCTTACCCCTTCTGTCTATCTTTTCCCCCTTAAAACTCTTCTCTGCTTCTTCTATCTCTGTCCATTCACTCTTCACCTTCTCTCACCCCATTATCCGTCCTCTCCCCTCGGCAGAAGGCCCGTAAGCTTTCAGTGGCAGACAGTGAGCACTGCTGGGTCGTGAACATGTGCAGAGTCCAGCAGGGTAGAGGTCAGGAGCAGAACAATACTGGCCTCTGATGGGAAGGTCAGTAGACCGCCTCTCACCTCACCTGGGCACGAGGGAGTCCGTCTAGGTAATCCCCACCACCTCATCCCCGCCCATCATGGACTCAATGTCACAGCAGGCGGGCGGGGTGGGGGTTGATTTGCAGGGGCAAGTGAGTCAGGGGGAAGACAGTTAGACCCCAGTGAGAGGCCAACGGGTGAAAACGGCCCTTGTTACCTGGGTTCTAAGTGGCCACTCCTGGGCAGGCTCTCCCTCCTCCCACTCATTCAGTCTGCACACATCACTGTTCCCCAGGCAGTCAATGTCCCATACCCTATCTAACAAGATGACCCAGCATGGAGGCTCGGCAGGGGGCTGTTGAGGACAATGAGAGCTGGGTGGGGAGGGAGCAGAGGCCCACTTGCCGCAGCAGCAGGCCTTCAGCAGGCCGTTCAGGTCCCACCGTGCCGCTTGCCACAGCTGAATGACACAGACAAACGGCAAAACGGCAAATATGCTGCTAAAAAACAGGAACACAGCTGGCCCTCGGCACCGGCCCATTGCCCACCTTATCAATACGACCCTGAGTACCGGTACTCTCCTTGGCAGTGGAGAAGTGCCGGTACTCAGCTTGGTAAAAATAAGAAGTGCCGGTACTCAGTACCTGTGAGTATCAGCCCATTTAAAGCACTAATTTGCCCAGAGTCTGTTTCTGAGTGTGGCAGCAGGTGCTAGCAGAGACAAAGTCTGCAGTCTTTAAACTGACAGGCCGTGGTTACGGAATATGCCTCATTATCTCTTAATCTTTTCTGGTTGCACATATAGTAACAAGCTAAAACAAACTTTCATTGACAGTTATAACAGTACAATTTACACTGTACAGCTGTGTTGCCATTACACATGAAACGCATCTTCTTTGTAAGGGAATTCTGTGGTGCGTGTACTACCCCCTCTTCAAAGGTATGTCTGTGAGAGAGTAGGTAACAGTCTGCGAGTGCCTGCCTGTATGCACGCAGCATGTGTCTCTGGTTGCATTTCACTAGGGAAGATGGGGAACAGCACAGACCACTGACTCCAGGTTTGTGTGAAAAAGTCCGCTTTATTGAAACAGGTGCACATAACAAAACAACCTAGGCCTTTGCCTTACAAAACTGAGGCCTCACTATACAAATTTGCTCACCTATACCTACCCCCCTCCCCTAAAATTTCCCTGCTACCACAACAACTTAATTCAGTAATAGTGTACTTGCTCCAGAGCTGCTGAACTGCAACTTTGACCTATAAACTTCCCAACCGTTTTACTACAACTACTACCCTCTAATCAACTAACCTTCCTAGAGTACCTTTAAATTCCTGGCTCGTCCCAGCGTGACCTTAACTACCTGTTCCCTTTCAGCCTGAATTGCCGCTGTCAACAATAGTAAACTTCGGTAAACTATGGCAACTTCTCTTCCACCCGCCACCCAGAAAACAAAAGGCACACTTCGCCTTTTTCTGCCCCCCGCGGTCCATTTAGATCTAATGGATGTTTAATACCTTAGCCAAAACCAGCTACAGCAAATATAACTCCATGCCCATGAAGGACAAATGTACCCTGCCCGCCGGAAAAATTTGACGTCCTTATAACGCCGATCCGTGTGTTCCACCCTAACTACACAAACCTCCCTACAAAAGGAGCTTTCTCCTGGCCTTGTCTATAGCTGCAGGATGATGTGCCCCTCACCAAACTCTCCTAGGTACGAACTCCGCCCAAAGGACATGGCAGTCTACCCAACATCTGCCGATTTCCTTCAAGTACTCCTTCATGTCTCTCAGTAAAGCAAAACCTTTCCGTATCACCTAAATGCAACAGCAAAATGTCTTGGCACCTACCCCCAACCAACAGCCTGTTCAAACATGGTATTAACTCTCTCCATCTCATGCCCCCTTTCCGTGCCAAGTGGTAGTGTAATTGCCAACATTAAAACCCAAATTTGATCCTTGCCAACTGGACTTGGCCTGCCCCACTTTACGAAGGAGTGACACACAATCCAGATATTCAAACTGACCCCCAAGGGCCCGGAAACGGAACATGCAAAACAGAAACAAAAGTTGACAACCTGAACATCTCTCAGCAACTCCCCTACCCCCTCTAACTTAACGCTGAAAACAGTTGGATGACCATCTTCCCAAACCCATTATCATTTCCTGGCTCCAGCCCTGCCTGCACACTTCTGTAACCATCCAGATCCGAAAAGAATGTGTACCCTGACCCCTTGCATCTAGTCCAGTGAGCGCCAGAGCTTTGAGCAATTTTGTCAACAGATGGAAAGCGGACCCTGGCTTACCATCCTCATGTTGAAAGACCCTCTCCTCCCATACAAATGGTGGTTTGAGAGCCAACCCCATCGGACTGGGCAAAATTTGGTACCAGGGTAAACAGCTAGCAGAACACTCTCGTTCTGACCCCTTTGGTCAGTTTTGGACTTGTAAAGCCAAAACCCTTAGCCCTTCCTCACACCCACTAACCTTCTCCCAGAGGCTCACCCAGGTTCCCTTAGCTGCCAAAAGCTCAGACACCCAAAACGCACCAAAAAACATCCACGTCATTAGTGTGGAAACCAACACTGTCTCACTGTCCGTGCAACAAATTCCCGGCAGTACCTTAAGCACTTCGCATAAGATGCCCAAAGTCAAAGGCCTCCCCTTGGAACCCAACTGACCCCTCTCTCTGGACCACCCTTGTAAGATCCTCTTGCCGAGCTCGGCTGTGGAAGGGCCATAGCCCTACCACAGTTTACCCATAAAGGCAATACTCGCCAGCTTCCCTGAAATTGCCACCCTCGACTGTCCTTTTTCAATCAATCTCATGATGAATTTCACTACATCCTCCACTCTAGCCCATGAATCTGTACTCCTCTGAGACCCCCCCTTCCACTAAGAACTCAGCCCAAGCCTGGGAATACGCTGTCCTCGTGAATACTGCTAGCGACTCCTCTACCAATTGAAGCATCCTTTTCCCCCTACTGTCCATTAGTCTTGAGGCGACTGGTCCTGACTCTGTCTGTCGCCGTGGCCAGTTTATGAAATCTCTCACACTGTGAACGAGACAAAGAATCCACAATTTCATTGTCCACACCGGGCACATGTCTGGCTCTGAATACAACATCAAGTTGTAGGCATTTCCACACAAAGACTCTCAACAACTTCAATAGTTGTGTATCCCTCGCTGACTGTCTGTTGACTACCTGTACCACTGACATGTTATCTATCCAAAAAAGAACCTTCCTGTGTGCTAGCTGCTCTCCCCACAATGTCACCGCTACCACCAGGGGAAACAATTCCAAAAATATAATGCTGCTGCCGCCCCGTTTACACAATTGCAGCCATTCCTCCACGCACCAATAACCCTGCCAACACAGGCCAAATGCAAAACCTCCTGAAGCATCTGAAAAAATCTTTACGCCTGTTGGACATGGCCTCCTTAGGGGAAATTGGCCCAAAACTTTTCGCTTTTTCCTCCTTTGTCGACTCTCTCTTCATAACCTTAGGAACCTGGGCACCTTCCCCCTGTGCGGCAGAGGGAAGGTGCGCACACCTGCCTTGCCCGCATTGGGCTGGGGGTGCGTGTATGATGGGTTGTGGGTGCCGTACCTATGTGCGCACTGTAAACAGGTACACCACATACCTGGGGCGGATACAGCATTGGCTAGGTGTGGGATGTAGCACTGAGTGTGCCACCCACTGGATAGTCGTCAACCCTATATCAGGTCTGCCAGGACAGAATTGTGGGGTGTCCATGCCTAAGTTGGCATCACTTAAGCCTCAGCCAACCCTGAGTGGGTCGTCCTATACCCTGGGGGCACCCCCCCAGGGAAGCTCTGACGGGCACCGGGGAGGGTGGTAGGCTGAAGGCTGAAGGCTGGGCGGGCGCATATGGATGTTCCCTGCCCAGTTAGTGAGGAACCCCCCAGAATAGGGCTTCCCCTGCCTTAGAGATCGGCTCTACCCATGGATACTCCGGGGGTGTTGCCGATTCTCTGGAGTGGCCTCAGGGCTCTGCGCATGTCCTCACTGTCAAGGTCATGTGGAAGTGCGTGTGCCTCTCTACACAGCTTAGGGAGAGGCACTGACAAGCTGTTCCGGAACACGGGCTGGTCTGCCAACACAGACCGAGGTGTGCGCACCGGCACTGATGCTGTTTCGGAAATGTGTCCCAACTGCAGTGGCAGGCGGGAGGATGCGCCATGGCACCTATGGCATTTTGGATAGGTGCCCAGCTTGCCATTGCGGGCTGATGACCATATACCTGCATCCCCAGTGTTCATATCCTCCGGGTTAGGCCTGCTAGTGCAGGCTTGTGTCTACGCGCTTGCATCCATGGTGCTAGCGGCAAGGTGCCCGGTCCGCCATTGCTGGCTGGGAGTGCGTAATTACACCCGAAAGGTGGGTCCACCCATGTCCGGAGGGTCCGAGCAGGGTGGTGTGCGCGCCCCTGCACCAAAGGTGCTAGGGCATGGGTAAGCCATGTGGCCGGACTGTCCTTGACTCGTGAAAGTGTGCGCGCCCTTCCTATCCGTGTTGGGAAGTGGTGCTGATTCCATGTTCTGAAACACAGGCCGATCTTTCATTGCAGACCAGTGGGTGCGCACTGGTATCGATCGTGGGTAAACTCATGGGCAGCATGTCATTGTAGGCCGATGTGAATACGCAGCTGCACCTATGTTGCCTGTGATTGCGTGTGCCTCCTGCCTATGCAGGCTGATGTGTGAGCACAGACACATGTATTAGTTAAACCCGTGTCCAGTCTGCTGTGCAGTCTAGGGCGGGCGCACTTGCACCACTGATGCTGGGAACTATGTGTCCCTCCTGCCATCGCAGATCGGTGTGCGCAATAGCGCACGTGCGCCTAGGTAGTGAGGAACACCTATGTGTGTTTTACCTACCTATGAGGCCTACTCTTCCCATAGGTTAACATGGGGAAGTGGTTGACATTACTTTGGACTGCAATAGTGGATTGCAGTGGAGCAGCCTCATGATGTTTCATATCAATGGACTTTCAGTGCCAAACCCTTTCCATTGGTAAAGGGGGTTTTGGCATGACTCGCTTAGAAATGCCACTATGGACATTTCTAAGCTCCAAGAGTCTCGGGGACCATGGTGTCTGGCTTCAGTGGACACCAGGGTTCAGGGGAAGCACATATGTGCATTACCCAATCGACAGCCATAAACTATGGGCCTCCCACGGGGACGGCAGACCTCTGCCATTTGAGGGCCAACTTAGATAGTTTGAAGATAGAGGTTGTGACACTTAGCCTCCCAGGGCCGGATCATGGTCCCACTAAAGATTAAGATCTGCATTCCACCGTCCCATGGCAGACAGGCCTACAGTTTAGGGGAGACATCTGTGGTTCAAAGGGGAAACCACTAAGCCACCCCGAACTTCAAAGACACATGACAGTATAACTACGGGTGCCATCCTTCAGCAAAGGGTGAGATACGCTTGTGAGGACGTGGGATCGGAGAACCCGAACTGTGTGGTGCACATTGTCAGAGGACTCTGTTGTGCACATGGAAGATAACTATCCGAGTAGAGACTGGCCTCGGCCAAGGACCTGCTGAAGTGTAGCACCCTGAAGTGTGCTCTCAACCGCGGTCCTCCAGTTCTCTCGGAGATCTCAGGGACATCAAAGATCTCCCGCAATTGACCTCCACCATCTACCTGTGACATTTGGAGGGCGGTGCCCTATCAAGTGCCCACCCTGGCTACTGAATCTCAACGGGTAGCATGGTGTGAGCCTGGAACTAAGACTTGTGTCTGGAGACCGGATTGTCTAGTGTAGAGCCCAGAAACTTTGCCCGCATCTAAGACGTGGGTTTACTGCACTGCGGGGACCCCGACACTCATAAGCGTCTAGTTAGTGGTGAGCGGAGTCACTGATTGCAGGACCCCGAGTGGCCAGTTTTGTCTATCATGCCACATATCACTCGTGTTACGTGCCGACTGCATGCTCATTGCGTGCGGTGTCCAAATCACAGGGTGTGACCCTCAGAGGTGGGGGTGTACCTGGAGTAGTGCCTCATTCTAGCTCCTGTGGCTTTGCTGAACTTGTGCCTGTGTGTGTGACCGGACTGGTCTGGTGCAGCTGCATCATCGTGCACTGGACGTGGTGCCTTCCAGTGTACAGAATTGCATCTCTTCGCTGTGTCTGACCAGAATCACCTGGTGCAATCCAACTTAATGTGCACCGGTCATTGTGCCTTCTTTCCCAGGAGGCGTGGAATTTGCAACTCATCATGTTCGAAATCTGAAATACTTGGTGCAACTGATACCAACATGCACCAAGAGCTATGCTCGGATTGCCTGGGCATGACCGGATCGTCGTGTACCGATTGGGGTGCCTCCTCCTATTGAGAGGTGCCCCTGTGTTACTCCCCATTCATCGTTTATTCCCTTATTGACCCTCATCGTGGCGGACCAACTGCCCTCTCCACACCTGGCCCCTCCCAAAGATGTCTTGGCGCCAGGTAGTAGCGAGAGAGATTGACTGGGTTGAAGAAATGCTTACAATACCGTTTGGAAACAGGTCAGGAGACTGTGTGACTCCTTTGTGTTCTGAGATCTGTGGGTGAACTTCCCAAGTGGCTTCTAACCTCTCCTTTGTTTACGTCTACCTCTTAATTAAAACTGTTACATATTCCCACCTGCTTCCTTAGGACCCAGACTAAGCGTGACTTTGGCCGCGTGCGGCCCTGTGTCTGGGAGGCGGGGTTGGTTATCTTCCATCCGGGGGTATAGAACAATCAGGGTGAACTAGAGGGTGGAGGGAGGCTTGGGGCCTGGAGTCTGCAGAGGGTGAACCATTGACCTGCTGGGTACCAGTGGCATTGCATTAGGATGCTGAGTACGCGTGTGTGTGTGTAAGAGCTTGCCATATGGACTGGCGGATACCGGGTGCACCGCATAGTGGTGCGGAGTGAGTGTTTGTGAATGAGAGCGATTGTGTGTGGACCACCCGTGATTCACGACACTGGCTGTCATTGACACATTATGCGTTGATTGTTGCCAAAGAAACAATGCCTTTTGACATTGTGTTTCCCGCGTGGCTCTGGCTTGCGGTGCTGCTAAAAGTGATCTATTTTGCTGTATGTGTATAATTTTGATATCGTGCACCGCATAAGGGCGCTTTCTCTCAATTGGAGTGGAGGGGTTAGATTAGGAATTGTCCATGGTGTGCATAATAGTAATATCATAACAATGCAAGTGGGCCTAGTACTGCTAGTAATCTTTCTGAATGTGTTCTATGCCCAAAAGTATATGATGGTCATGTTATAATGATTGAATCTGTGTTGACTATAAACGTTTTTACATACATTCAGTGTGAAGCCTCTTTTGTGAAGCTCAGTGTATTTATCGCGAGTAGCTGCTGTGCCTTTGCTTTACACATTGCCTCTGTAGTAAGCCTGACTGCTCAGTGGCAAGCTACCCAAGGGTGAGCATGGGTTATACAGCGAGTGTAATCACCTGCCCTTGACGGGAGCACTAGTTCTGCCTGGCTGGGGGCATCCCTCAAACCAACCAGACACTCCCGGTTCCAACAGAATTCCTGTCCACCTCTGTCAAAGTTGCTAAGGGAATCCCTTTAAAAGATTGGAGAAAAACTCGCCACATCCTCAAGTCTTCCTTAACCCCGCTGACACCACACATGATGGTGTGGCAATGGCAGACCTGAAAGGGCCAGCCCCAACCCCTTACAGAAAGTCTTTCCCGCTCTGACTACCTTGCATGCAAAATTAAAATGTCTGAACAGGTCTTGCACCTCATTCACTGTGAACTTTGCTTTTGACATCGTATCCAGCAGACGCTGCATGGTTCTTTTCTTATCCTCTGGCAGTCTGGCATCCATTACCCCTGTATCAATTTCGATTCTGAGAAATGAGATAACTGTAGTGGGACCGAGTGTTTTTCTGGCATGAAGGGTACCCTGAGGTCCCCCATGAGTTCCTGGAAACTTGACAGCAAATGCTGACAGTCTGTGGAACTGGAGTTACCCATGAAAAGAAGTCATCTAAGTAATGTGTCATGTGCTCATGACCCATGTAACATGTGAACAGCCATTTCTAATAGGTGCTGACGCACTCAAAAAGCGCACATGATAAAGAGCAGCCCATGGGGAGTGTCTTGTCTACGTGCCATTTGCCCTCAAACTGAATGCCTAGCAGCTGAAAGTCGGCTGGGTGTACCGGCAACAAACTGAAGACAGACTTAATGTTGCTCTTTGCCATAAGCGCCCCCTGTCCTACTTTCTCCACCAAAGATAAAGCCACATCGACAGATGAATAAGTGACCGAAACCTGTTCCTCAGCTATGAAACCATTCACAGACTGGCCCTTTGGCCATGAGAGGTGTTGAATCAGCCTAACTTGTCCTGGTTCCTTATTGAGCACCACCCCATGGGGGACACAATCAAGTCATCCATTGGCCATTCCTCAAAAGGTCCCGCCATCCTACCCCATTGAATTTCTTTGAGCGGTTTATCCCTCACTACTTATCTGTGCTTGCTAGCTGATTTCAAATAATCTACCCAGTGTCTCACCCATGGGCCCTCGTACCCAAGTCTGAAAGCCCAAGTAAAACCTTACAACAAAATCCTAGCGTCCTCCTTTCTGTCTTAATGGGAAAGCCAAAATGTCAATCTCTCCAATTTAATGGACGTACGAGACCTTCCCTGCATGTACCTGTCCATCCCTCCCTGATCTGTAACCCCCTGCCTGTCCCTGCTGTGCCCCGCAGTAGCCCTGCTAGTGTCCTTGCCCTGTTGAATAACTGGCATGACCTCCCCCGCCTGAAGCAGTTAACCAATGCATGTCAACCTGCGCACTTGCAGTATTCATGTCGTAATTTACAATATTCCCTTGTACAGCTCCCCTTATTGAAATCCCAGCAAGCTCCCAATTGGTTAGCCTTGCTTCTGCCTGCTCCCCTCACCCCGCCCCAGGTAGGGCGCTCCCGAAAGGGCCGATACACAATCGGTAGCCTGCTAGCCGCAAAAAGTGTTTTACCAACTTTTGCAGGCCCCATTGTATGCCGCCATAGGTCCATATCAGTCTCTCCCCCATTTGGGCCTCTGGGTCAAATGCCATACAGGCCCTGAACTCTTCATCATACTGGGCCCATGCATAGCCACCATAATTTAGTTGAGCTTTTTGAATGACATCCATGTATTTGAAAAGTGCGACCGACCTCTCCGGGTATTTTATGCATTATACGCTGCCACATATAAGGAATGCTGCTGTCCAATTCTCAATGGTGACCGCACCTTTGGCCACTTGGATAGCTCAAATTCTTCTTCTTTAGACCCTTCTTTTGACCTTAGATCCCTATGTAGTAGCTTCATCATTTCTACATATTCTCCCTTCCATATCCTCTCCTTAGTGGCTGCCATGATGTGAGCTCCCAAGAGCTTCGATGTCCCCATTTAAGGCATTTCTTTATTTTTAACTCTTTACTCTCTGTATTGTCTGACTTCTCTCCATCCTCTACCTTGCTATCCTGTTTTGTGTCCTTTTTGGCTCCCCCTGACTTTTCTTTCCCTTTCACAGAAGACCCCAGATGTTCCATATGTGGCTCTGTCGACCCAGCGCTCCCTTGTACTCCTTGTTTGTTGTACCCCCCACTGAACCACTTGCACTCATATTGTGTTTGTCTGTTCCCACGCCTGTGTCTTTAACGTAAAGAACTTTGCTCAAGTGGGACTCCCTGCTGACTAGAGGCTCCTTTGCCTCTTCACCCACTGATACCATTACAGCGGCGTCGCCTTGCCTGGCATTAAAGTCGGTGCCTGCTCTTGGGCCCGCAGTCTCGCCACTTCGTCTCTCCGCATGGTTCCACCACTTCCGCCTTGAGTGTGCCGGAAACCTGCACCCTGCAAAATACTACGGACACATTAATTAGTAGCCCCCCCCCCCGATTGCTGCTGCCACCCTCCACATTCTACAAGCTGCACCTCATCTTCTTTGTGCAATTCACCTTCCTCCAAGCTCTCACCTATTAATCTAGCGTGCTTAAATCATGCTGCACTGCCATATTTTGAACCCACTTATGCTGGGGGGCCACAGCCTGCCCTCCCAGCCTGTCCGCGGATGCTGAACGACTCCTTCAGTGAACATGACTGCCGGGTGTTGCACTCCACCCTCCTGCCCGTTGCACCGCCGAGGCCGTACCAGACCTTCTTGGGGCGATGATCTTGTTATCCACCACCGCAGACCAGCTAGCTGCACATGGCCACGCCTTCTCTTCTCCTCGGGGCCAATGAGCTGTACTGAGCTGTCCCGAGTCCGCCACTGCTGGTGCCTTGACGACCTGGGGAGATAAAACAGGCCTGGTGTGCTAGTACAACCCCAAGACTGCAAACACCCTAATTCAACCAAGCCCTCAACATTTACTGACCCCCTATGCCCGTTCTGCCTACACCAACTGAGGACTGGCCTGTGTACTAGAACCCATACAAGACTGTGCCCTACAGCAGGGCCTTCTGCCTCGCCTCTGCCCAACACCTGCCATGTACCTCCGTGACCTGATCTACCGTAAACCTTTATAGGGGGCCTAACTTCTTCACCTACAACATGGCCATGTGCCTGGGGCCCAAATATATCCCCTGCCTCAACCTTTGTCATACTCCTCATCCTCATTCCAAATAACTCGCCTGCTGCCACTGCAGGTGGGACGCCCTAGCTTGGGTCCTCTCCCTCACCCCTGGATCCACTAATCCCCCCCTGTTTCATGGCGTCCCCTACAGAGTAATCTGGCTCCGGTTTGTCCCCCTGATCCTGCACCGTGAGGGGCCACTGCTCCCTTACCCTTGAGGGGGCCCTGCTCAACCAACTATCCCTGTCCCAATCTATGGGTTTCCATCCGTCCAGTAGTACCCCACTTGAACATGATCCATTATCCAATGTTGAAACCTGTACCTGGGTTTCACCACTCTCGTGTAGTAACTGGGCAAACACCTGCATGAAATCCACTAAATCTGCCCCATCTCTCCTGCTTCAGTAGGAGTTTCAATATCCGATGCCTGCTTTTCTCCCCCAACCCCTCCCTCCTCACCCATGGTTTTCTGTGGCCCAGAACAGCCTCTCCAGCCTACCGGTGCTGCTCCCCCCTACCCCCTCCCCTTCTCAGAGGCCACAAATGCATCTGCGGTGGCCCCGCCCCTTGCCGTCACCAGCGAGGCCTCATCCGAAGATGAGCAGGCCTCGCCATGGCGCTCTTTGAATTCCAGCTGGGGAGGGCCTCAGCGCTCCCCAGCTGCTCCAGCTCTAGATCCGCAGGTCGCATAGGTCCGCCGGATGCCTCCCGCAATGCCCCCACATGGCTAGGGTCCGCTTTCTTAAAGAAAATTTTAAATTAACTTACCTGAGCAGCTGTCTCTTCCACATCGTCTCTCCTTCGCTACTCAACCAGGAGGCACCCAGGCTACCCTAAGACAATCCCACTGCTGCAATGCAGCGTTGTGATTGGTTCCCCTAAGCCAATCACAATGCTGCAATGCAGCGTTGTGATTGGTCTGAATGCCATGGTTCGGCGCTCAGACGGGGAATGAGAGTCTGGGCATGTTCTCCACCCAGGCTGTAATGCGCACTTTAGAGTACAGCAACCACTCGTCCCCGGCGTCACAGGAGCTAAGCCCTGCCCTGCCCTACCCTACCCTGGCGGATACTAAAAATAAAATGATAAGAACTTCTGTTATTATCATTTTCTTTTTTCTTTTACACTGCTCGGAGACAATGGGGCGATGCTCCTCCGCCTTAGTGGAGGATCCGTCACTGATCGGAACTGTGATTTTAAGTGCCATGGGTAGAAGTCACTCAGTGTGGTGGTAGGGTCAAGTACCGGCATACAAAGAACAAAATATTGAGTAGCTGGTTTGATGTGTCTTTTTTACTTCACGCTAACTGCATATAAAATAATGTACACACTTAAGATAAAAAATAAATAGAAATGAATCTGTGGGAAAGGCACTATTACAGGGTGAAATCTTAGCTGGTTAATGCAATCACTGCAGATGTCTGTGTGTGTGACCAGAGAGTCATAGAATTGAATTCTGCTTGGTGCAGTGGGAAATAGTGACTTTTCTTTTTATAATGCTGCAAGGTCCCTGTCCTTGGCAGAAAGCACTGTGAATGTGTCATTATTTAAAATGTCATTACACACAGCATAAGACAGGCTGCAGCAAAATGATTTAGGCCCAGATTTACAAAGACTTTGCATCAGGTTTGTGTTACTTTTTTAACTTAGACCTGACGCACAGTTAGTTGATATTTACAATCCAGCGCAAATCACGATTTGCACTGGATTGTACCCAAACGTAATGCAAGGCTGTGCAGCGCTGCACTATGAACCAGATTTACTAATGCTTTGCAATGGATTTGCGTTACTTTTGTAATGCAAACCCGATGCAAAATGTTATACTGGGATTTGCTATCCAAAGCAAGTCAGGATTTGCATTGGATAGTTTCCCAAAGTAACGCAAAGTTTTGCTACATGTTGCCTTGCATTACCTTGCATCAAGGGGCATTCATGATTAGCACATGGGCGCCTTTACAAAAGGGGTAAAAGGACTCATGTTCCTTGCTAGCATTAGAACAGAGGGAACCCCTGCTGCAGAGGGGACAACGTGTGGGACGTATTTTTTTCTGAAATGAATAGAGAGCCTGTGTCAAGACTGGAGTGATGGCCAAGTATGGTATGGAAGGGGTGAAAGAGGCACACGAAACAGACTGCTACTCAGGGATGCAGCTATCATTAGTGAAGCAGGTGGTGTTGCATTGGGGCCCAGGAGATTGAGGGGCTCAGAACTCCCCCAATTATGGGGAGCAGTGTTTGTTAATCAATTTCTGTTTTGTTTCAAGCATTTACTCTTTTATGTCTCACATTACTGTGGATTATGAGCTACAGAAAAAGTACCCCTGAAATGGCCTCACAGGCCTAAACCCCTGCCCTCAGCCCTGCCCCTCCAGCCCCTCCAGCTCCTCCAGTCCTTGCCATAAAGTTTTGGAGGGGAGCGCAAATTCCAAATATTTAGATGGGGGTGGGGGGGGGGGTGGCTCAGCGCAGCAAAGTTTTAAGACCTCTGCTATAGACTTATTTTGAAACAAAGGCAATTTTAGTTCAGAAACACCTAAAATAGAGCCATTTTTTACTTTAAAAAATCGATAGTTGCGCCTGAATCGGGTCTATTGGCATGTATGGTATGGTGAGCAGAAGAAAGCTGTAAAACTAATAACCGCCAGGCCATGAGAGTAGGTTTAATACATCTGCATGGTACCAAATCCCCAAAAAACGTAAATGCCATTTTCAAAGAAAATAACATAGCTGTTTATTCTGTTATTTCCTGAACTGTATCAGCTTTACTGTTTACCAGACAGCACTCTACTCCAAGGCCTGAATTTATTAACTTCTATTGTTCCAGACTGCTTCAGTCAACTATCTTTGATTTATCCCCCAAAGTTAAGCGGGCCAGAAGATGTTTACTCTGATGCACTCTATTGTTGTATCGATTTTTATTTCTTGATGATGAGGATAGATTAAACCGTAACATGGTTAGGAATGGCCAATATCATAACGAGCTTGCTTTGATTAACTGACAGTGTAACATCATAACAATGTTAGTACCTTAACAAAATACCATACCTGCTGAATGGCTGCGTATCCTTTTATACTGTCCAGTCCACCTTTGATTGGCTGTAGGTGGAAAGCAGCCTTTTCTGGAGCCCACGGTCGTAACATCACAAACATATACGTTTCATAGAACATTCATTAGTTGAAGGGATGTTCCAGCATCAAGTGCCCTTTGGGTAGAACAAACATTACCAACGATTTGGTAATAGTTTAAGAAATCATAAACCGTAAAAGCTGCCTACTAATCAAATCACGTTTTGCTAAAATAGTTTATGTCACATTTCAATTCCTAAATACAACAGCTAAAATAATCTGTTACTTCTTCTCCTTTACGGAGTACCACCTAGATTCACTAGGACGTCTACAATTCAAACTCAACAAGCAAGGCAGGAACCTTGTTCCCTCAATCTGAAGATGCCCTTACACTCCAAAATGATACGTTTGCCAGTTTCCAATTGTATTAATTTTGAATGAACAAAATTATTTTTTTCAAGCTTGGATTGTTACATTTTGTGTGTGGTACAGTGAAATATATTTTACATTTTCTCACACACATAGCAAGCAAATGTTGTTACTCGTGGCAATTGAATAACTGATTACATTTGGGATCATGCCTAAAGTAGAACATCAGGGTGCTGGAGGTACTTGTAATAGTTGCAGAACAGGGGCAGATGGAGACAGGCCAATGAGCAGATTGCAGCCTATAGTTTTAATGTCCTTGGGCAGCGGGGGTAATAGTGGAACAGTCATGGATGGCTGCATGTGCTTCTGAATAAATACATTTGAAGATTATTTCTGATTGTAAGCTGTCCCAGAGATCAGGGACAGGGAAAGTGAGTTACACATTACCAGTCTGGGCTTGGAGAGTCGTTTTTTAATCGTAAACAAGGTATCCTCTACACTGAAGGAGCTCATAGGCAGAACAAAGATATCTGTCCGGTTTATAATGGCATAGGCTCGAGCTTAGCTGACAAAGACTAGTATCAGTAAAAGTTTACTGGACGATAAATGCTGCTTTAGATGTGACCCACTAGAAGACTAGGTAACTGAGGCTGGAGATCGGCAGTGGCGAGCTCCCTGGGAGGCTGCCTGCAGAGAAGCCTGGCGGCAGCCCTCTCTGCCCATAAGGCAAGCAATTAACCTGACTGGGAGATTCAAGCAGTAGAAACTGTAGTAAACTAGTCTTCAGAAGAGCGTGGCATTCACGAGCCCTTTAAAGAAACAAAAATATGCAATTAAAACTACTTTCAGAGGTATTGGGGGTTTGAAAAGGCAAACTTGAAGGCTGCCTGTGGTCTGTGGTTCAATTGTGTAACTCATCCAGAGGACACCAGCCCAAAATGATTTTGAAGCTGGTCCCTCACAAAAAGTGATTTGACTCACACACCTACAGATTGAGGTGTAAATCCCTCCTTTACTTGGTTTCATTTAAATAATTGCTTTCTTCATTTTTGGTGTTGTTACACTTTTGGTGAGCTCACAGAAATACGTCACAAAGAGGAACAATGACTAGCGGGAGCGTATTCAAGCCAGATGTGGGCATTTCTGTGTGCAACCTACTGCAATGAAAGATTATTTGAAGTCCCAGAGAAGGTGATGCAACACCCATGAGTCATGGCACACAGGAACTAAGTAACGAAAAAAGTATATTTGTTACCTTTTATCAAACGGAGATTCGTTGACCTTGTTCCATAAACTGACGCAGAACACTCAGAAGCACGACAAAGGTAGCCAAGCATATTTCTGAAGGGTTTCCAAGGGATGGAACCAGTCCCACCCAAGCATAGCAAAGACAATGCACCCCTAGAACAGTCTTCGGTTTCTTTGCACTGATAGAGCTTCCTTTGTTTCCATTGGCCGAGCTTCCTTACCTTCAGGATCTCAATCCTTCTGGAGGAAATTGATTTTGGAGTGTATTACTTCTGCGAGTAAGAGTATTTTCTGATAGCTGAGCATAAGTGGTCTTTTAGTAAAAGAGTGCTTCAAAACTGCATGGGACTCTTGAAATCTAGTATGACTAGTGTGTGAGTGCTATGTGAATGACTCTTTCCCAGCCCTACTGCTTTTTCAGAGGTACAAATCTGCTGAGAAATGTCCACAATGACCAGCCTACCAGTGTCTGATACCCATACTACCAACAAGACTAGACACAGAAAACTCTTTTACAGCAACTGCAGAGCTGAGGATTGTCAAAGGAATTCTCCAATATAATGAAATCCTTTCCCGCCTTTGCTAACCGGGAAACTTGCTGATTCTTCACCCTGTAGATGTTCGTTTTGAGAGCGATTTCTAGCAACAGCCCACGTTCATGTTTGAGGAAACAATCTGTTATTTGTTCTAGTGTTTTACTCGCTGTGAATTCTTTTCTTGTTGTTTGCTCAGTGACACAGCTCTTTAGGAGGCCTTTTTGTTGAACTTTCTGAAGTAAAAAAAGCCCTTTGCCTTCCTTCTGGTATTGTAACCTCCCCTCATCCCCCTGCCCACTTGCATAGTCCACACACATAACATATAAACACATGCAAACTTCGAAGGCACACAAACACATGCATAAAACAAACACAGTCCATCCCCTCCCCACATACACTTCCACTTTCTTTATTGATACACGCACCATACACAGTCATTCTCGTAGGACACACACACAAACATATCCCACTGCACCCATAGTAGTTTCTAGGGAGGTTTCTGAGTCGCAATAAGACGGTGCGACATTCTGTCATAGCACACACATAGAGGAGACGTTTCTTTATGCCTCTCAGCAATTCGCAGTAGTAAACAAACATTGGCAAATACAGTAGGGTTGACTTATGATTGCACTGGCAAGCCAGACCTACAAATCCAGGTAGGTTAATGACTGCCCCCTTCCTCCCATCTGTGCTGCTGCCAGAGAAAAACGCCATGATTTATCTAGTTATCTAAGACAATTTAATAGCATTACAATGGCATGGGTGTGCCCCTGAAAGTTCAAGCTCAGCCAGTTGGATAAATAAACAAGCATTGGCATAGCCAATAGGTCTCGCTTTTGGGACCTTATAAGTATTTAGTTATGCAGCACAATATCCTTGGTGCAACAACATTAACTGTTGCTTGGCTAAACACTTATAAGGTCCCAAAGGAGAGACCTATTGGCTATGCCAATGCTTGTTGGTTTTGCGACTAGAAAAACCCTTTTGATCCTATTTTGATATGTGTCAGTGTAAAAAATGAGCTAAAAAAGAAAGCAAGATAATCAAATAGGCTATTGTACAGACAATGTTTACAGGACAGTCTGAGACCATTCATCCTGGGGCTTCACTGTGAGAGAAATACAGATAACAGTGCAACGAGGGTAAAGTTTCGGGCTGACAGGCTGTAAATATGCTGAAGGGTTTCAGTCCAATCACTGTGACCAGCTCGATTCTATGCATCGGTGGCCAGTGTCCACTGTGTTGTATCTAACCTTTGAAGCCGTTTGATGAGAAGGGGCAGTAACGCCTCGCAACAGCTTTTATATATAATGCTGCCTCCTGAAATAGTGCCTCGTTCACCTCTGTAGCGCTTAGGGGAGTGTTAGTTGCTACCATAGTTTGAGGGTTGCAGCAAGAGTCGGTTTCCCTCAGTGGGCAAACTAAACCTCTCCAACCCATTCGCCTCGCACCCCTATAGAATGACTCCCCTGCTAGAGAAATACGGAAAGACATTTTAAAAGACGTACTACAGTGTTTTTTGTTCTGCTCGATGTGTGACGCACTCAGCAAAATGATTATGATGGGCATTGAATGGAATATCCTCTCTGCAAACCCCCAGAACCAACATGAGTGTCTCAAACACTGGAAGGAGCAGAAGACCCTAAGTGTGACCTCGCATCGGAGTTCATGGTTTGGCTGTTGATTAATTCCGACATGTAAGGCAAAGACCTCCTTCTAGGCGCTGTTTGTCCCCTTGCAAGCACTACGGACAAGCCTGCACCCACAGGAGACGGAGGGCACCTGGGGGAAGTGCAACAGATGCTAGTGCGCTGGAGAGAACAAAGCCCTTCCTCACTTTCAATGCGCCAGGTGCAAGGTGCGGAAGAAGCGACAAGGCCGGCTGCTGCAGCTGGGCTTGTTTGAACTAACTCATCAAAGCGCCCTGACCTCAACCCACTTTCCAGGCATAGCATCACCTGTCCCTACAGACGCTGACATGTTCCTGCTGCTCACCAGTGTGTTGGGGTGTCGGGTAGGAAGAGAAGGTGCTCCAAACCAGCAGTTATGCCACTCCACGAGGATGCAAGCAGGATACAGTTTGGCACCCACTGCTCAAGTTACTGGCATCCTCCACCCTGTCACATCGCATGTATCTATGCCAGGAAGAAACTGGGAATGGATACCACTAACCTGTCTATATTAATAAGACAGAACTACGATACTTTTGATCAGCGTGTCCACAATGACAATTCACATAAGAAGCGTCTTATCTGCCTGCACACTTCGGGTTCACGCAGTTTTATCCAATGTCCACCCCGTGCACAAAAGTACAGAAAAGCATAGCTCCAGTAATTCATTCAAAAAGACTTGGAATACTAGCGCCCGGGCCTCGCATGTGTCGACTTTCTGAAAGTGTTTGCGAAATTAGACTGGGCTACAGTGGGCTCAATTAAGATTTACGACACCCTCGAGAGGCATGAAGCATCTTAGACCAGCGGATGACCTAACAGATCCAGACAATACGTGGGTTACTTGCTGCTCTTCTTTAGATGTGAACGGTTCTACACAATCCGGAGGTAACTGCATGAGCCATGAGAATGTATGCATAGAAAAGGACCGACTCTACCAACCTCCAGCAGCAGAGTACGTTTTATGGTGGAAAATGTTATGGACATGCCCAACAAACAAGCGCCCGCCTTTGTCTCGGCTGCGCACGTCGTCCTGGCTGCAGTAAGAAAAGAGGAGCGGGGGCGAGTGAGCGCGGCAGCCTGCTTAGCTGACCACACGCTCGTTCACAATGGCCATGTGTTTCCAATTATCGCGCCCGCGTCTGGGCACGATAATTGCAAACAGATGGCGCCCGTGCGGGTAACCGCAGGGAAAAGGCCATGACGCACGAGCGTCTGGTCAGCTTTTTGAAACCCCTAACTTAAAGTCTTGCCAGAGCAACGCTTGCGCGCTACTCGAGGCTCGACCTAAAAAATGGTCACAGTGTGTGGAGGGCAAGCACTTTTTTGTGGAAGCATACAATTTCTACCCAATCAAAAAATTTACTCCTGGTTCCTAACATGTGGACGGAGCCAAACCCCTCTCCTGTTGCTTCTCACATAATTGTGTGGAACAGCTACACTGTCAAGCCAGACCATAAAAATGCAGCAGAAGCCGCTACACCCATCACTCACCAGCACTCGTACCAAGAAGACTAGGTTAAAAATAACCTCGTAATGTCAGCAGGCAATGATGTCATCAGCTGTGAGATTTGGGAAAAAGTAGTTTGGAGTGCATATTTGTATTTATTTTTAACCTAACGTTGTGGTGTTATGACCATAAATTGCTTTATTCTGATATATTTCATGACATAAGCATGTCTGCTTTTGCACAACTACCATAAATTGGTTTATACTGATATATTTCATGACAAAAGCATGTCTGCTTTTGCACAAGTAGAGAAGTGTACCACACCAAAGACACATGCATGCACATTGCTGGAGCTTACAAACTGCCATCAAGTACAAGGTTTAAGCTCATGGGCGCGTAACCCCTCAGTGGGATGGGTCTGCCTTCTCTGCATGTGGCTGGTTGCTACGAGATGTCCCTCGACATTAGCACAACAGCAGGAGCTTGGTGTGCGTCTTTACAAGGAGGGATGACCGGTCTACGTTCTTTCATCTTGGTCCAGAAACCTTGACTATGCTTGCTCAGCATCTACTTTGTATGTCACACAAACAATTCTCTCTTGATTCTCCTCGCTGCTTCTTTAGGGCCCATTGAGGCAGTCATTAAAAGACTATGGAACAAGGCATTATACAGGATGAAGAGCTTGCCAGCAGCTCTTCCAAGGGCCTATGCTTCAGGAAGTACATCAGGCCATACTCTGATGATGTTTTCCCAGAGAAAGCGAGGGACCTCACACTACTATCATACAGCAGAACACATTATGGAAGAACTCAACATACAACCAAATATGCAAATATGCAAATAACTCGCCAGCCGGGCATCCATAAACTCTTCCTTCACCAAGATGCCTTCCATACAATTGGATATGCTGGACAATATTTACTGACTGGGAAGCTAGGTAAGCTGCTTGGTACAGGTGTTTGGGTCACACTCACAACTCATTAAAGCTTACAGAGGCACTTTGCCATTATCCCTGGTAACAGGATTACAGCACAAACATATGTCTGGGAAATTCTAGCTCAGACACATCATTGGAACATAATTCAATTACATACAAGGGTTCCCTCCATACACCACACACACACAAACACAACGTATAACCACACGCAAACACAGACACACATTCAGGCACACGCATTGGCTTTCCACAGAAAATCTTGATTTTTATTTCATCAAGTGAGCCATGATACACTCAAGGATTTTCCGATCTCAACTTCAGTCATATGCTTTCTGCCTCTGAATGGCTGGGCCGAAGGAACCCTTCATGCACCCCTACCCTGGCACCATATTGTCTCCATCTCATGTCTTCCCAACTCCAGCTTTCCCCATGACACTCTTCTTCTAACAATAGTGGCAGCTTATGGCCACACCAGAGGCTCACAAGCTGCATACCATAACTCTGAAGTTATCTCACTTGTTCTTCCATTCAAGAGTTAGTGTACTATATGATGTTTAAAGACATATGCAACAATATTGCTGTTGTTATTTGACCTGTGTACAGTGCACAAAAAAAGAGGCTGCACAAGGGATACTAGAGAGCTCTGCTTGCAGCATATCACACAACATGGCTGCCAGGTACGGTACAACATGAAGGCAGAACCAGCGGTAGATGTGGAGCAGGAACCAAGATACTCATCAGATTGAGGGCAGAGGCCCAATCAGTGTACAGACTGGTAGATCACGGTAGGGTGCCTGGGCCACTAATAGCTGATCCAGCACAATTCATATGCTAAAGCTCAGGCAGGGGCGACCTGGCCGAGGTGCATAGCAAAACTGAGCAATGCCCAACACAACTCTAAGGCTTGAGTCCAAGGGTGGAAGAGACACCTGTGTCAAAGGTATACCTCATGTAATGCTAAGGCGTAGGTGAGGCAGAGACTGGCAGATTACAGGCAAAGCCTGGCCAAGTCCTATAGAAACCAGCACAGTTCAAGAATCAAAGACAAGAATCAAAGCAAAGGAATAAATACAATTAAAGTGTAACACTTTAGTAAGTCAATTTCATGCTTCAACAACACGTGAGCAAAATATTGACGTGCATACTCTCTTAATGCTGCAGATGCAAAGTGTGTGCTTAAGTCATTTTAGGATGGATGGAGGGATGGGTGTTTAGGGATGCATGGATGAATGCATGGATGGGAGGATGGACCTGGGTGGGTGGATAGGTCTATTTGGATAGATGGATAGATGGCAGATTGATGGAAGGATGACTAGAAGAACCCACATATGGATGGAAGAGTCGGTCTCGATGAATGGCTGGAAAGACAGATGGAGGGATGGACACGTCAACAGAAGAATGGGCTGGGTGAATAAAGAGAACATCAAAAACCAAAAGAGAGAGTCAGGACGATGAGTGTGCCCTCCTTGTCCCAAAATAATTTTCGAAAAAACAACTGAGACGGGCCACAAAAGAGTGACTAGATAACCTGAATGGTGTCTGACACCACAGGAATAGTTTAAAAGAACCCTCACACACCAACCTAGTTGGTGTCATGCTTCATCATTGGGTTCCCAGTCGGGTAGCCGAGTGCTACCCAACTGTGCTTCAACACCTGATTACAGTGGAGCAGGTTTTTTGGTTGTTGTGTGATGGCGTTGTGAATGTGGTGACTTTAAAAAGTACCTCTGGGAAGCTCACTATACATTCTTTTATTCCCAGTGGCCCAGGGTATATTAAAAACAAGGTAAAATAGACAATATATCAGAACTACCAGTAGATGTCTGAATTATCGATAGGTCAACATGTTTCAGCTCTCAAAGAAAAATTAATGGAGCTTTCTTCAGGACCTCATTATGTGGTGAATAAAGTGCAAAAGTGAGTGGTAAAAATTAAACCACTTGTTTAAGCATTTTTACACACTTGCTACAGCGTGTTTATCATGCATAGATGGACTAACCAAGAGTAACGTTCCATCTGTGGTAAAATTCCTGTAGGGAAAGAAATCAACAAGACAAAACAACATATAACATATAAAAATTGTTTGATTGGTTTTTGATTATTGTCACAATCATATTGATCATCCCCAAGTGGCGAGATAAACATTCAGTGTCACTCATACGTGGGAAACCATGCATACAAACAATGGTTCAGATAATCTTAAAGAACAGTGCATACTCGCAATAATGGTGACCGTGCTTGCGGTGTGGGCGGCAGGTCAACTGTTCAAGCTACACCGAATATCACATGCAGCAGTGAAAAAGCGAAGTATATTCACTAAATATCCTAGCATGCTTGTGGTCAAGAACAGTAGGCATGCTGAGGTGGAGTGCTCAGAAAGAGCGTCGCGCTGGGCTTTGTAGCGTATTATAAACTCTTCCTAAACTAACATGATAACAGAAATGTCGTATTGCTAAATATTTAAGCAAAAGACCTGCTCACTACGCATGAATCATAGTAACATAGTATTTACGTGAATCATGGTATTTCCATGGTCATACGAATCCAGGGCGGGAGGGGCTCCTACTTGGTGCTCTAAATGAAGGATTTAAAAAAAAGGAAGAAGAATCGGTGAACTAAATGTCTGGGACAGGAGTGAAAGGCTAGTTCGTGTAGCCACTTTAGGGTTCTGTAAGGAAAGATCTTACTTGGTCTCGGTGCTCCCCCGTGTCTAAACCTACTGCGGCGTCCGCTGGAACGAGATAATCTCGAGGGACTGGAAGGCGCAGATATAACAGCCGGGGCAGGGCGGGAGAGCTGGTAACTAATTGGAAACGCCTGCGTGCAATAGACTATAGCGCTAACCAACAGTGGGCGTATAGCACGTTGCGGGCAGGAGCGTCAAAAGACGTACACCACGTGAAAGCGTATGTGCACGAGTCACTCCGTAAAGATGGAAACGATGACTACTATCGCGGAGCGGGCGAAAAGGGCAATGAAAATATATGCTCCCTATAAATGCAGCCAAAAATGTAAATCTAGAAATATAGAAATTAAGGCCATATCAAAAAGGTGTACATCTGGTGGGAGCTTAATAAGAAATGGAAATTTAAGCGCAGAGTCAATAAAGTGCCACTGTGACAGGTACAGTTATCAAATGCTGTGCAATGAATTAGTGAGCACCTTTATTATTACCAATATGACACCTCCGTGCGGTTTAAAAGTGCTTGAATCACTTCAAGATTTCTATGTACATTTTTAGGGGAAGGGGCAGATATGCTTAGGAGTTTGAAAGTTCAGGGGATGGGAATAGTAGGTCGTCAATGGTTAGACTGAAGCATTTCAAAAGGCACTATTGACTTCATGTAGTTCCCTCTATATTTTCTATCTACTGAGACTATTCCACGGAATATTGTCGTTCAGACCGCTGAGATGGGTAGATAACCGATAAATCCATCGTTGTTCTTTGTCTAACAGTTGTTGCTGGATGTTCCCACTCCTCATTTTCAGATGTTCAATTATAACCCACTCCATATCGTTACACCACTACTGACTACCGACTGGGAACCCAATGATGAAGCATGACACCAACTAGGTTGGTGTGTGAGGGTTCTTTTAAACTATTCCTGTGGTGTCAGACACCATTCAGGTTATCTAGTCACTCTTTTGTGGCCCGTCTCAGTTGTTTTTTCGAATAAAGAGAACACACAGAATGCTAGACAAAACAATAAACAGACAAATCGATAGATGGTAAGACAGACTAGTAGCACATTTTTTCTGTTCAGACTTAAGGCCTGATTTACAGTTTGACAGTTGGCTTAGTCCATCACAAATGTGGAGGCTGTCTGGTTTGTGTTATTTTAATTAGATTGTTTCCTATGGCACTTGTGTCAATGGGGACGACATATCCGTTATGTTTGTGACTGAGTACCCATCCACCAAACTCTAAATCAGGCCCTAATTTATTGTGAAGTATCATTGCAGACAATGCTCGATGTTCATGAAGCGTGGGTCCTGTTGTTACAGCACGTGAACTTTGTAGCCAAGAACAGGGGAAGAAAGTCACTGTCACTGTGAAGGACATTCTTAAATTACAAAACCTGGTATTCTGCTGAACAGGGTTGGACTAGCCCATAATGCAATCAGGTAGTGTCCGATAGGCTGGTCTGACAGATCAGTGTGTGGGACTCTTTTTTGCAGTTGTGGGTCGGTTTTATGGCCAGGTGGGACAGTTTTTGCTGTTGATTTCCCTGATATAATCACTTTTTAGCTATCTGTTTCGCTAATGGGAGCTGCTATTATTTTTCTACACGGGCCTATGTTTGTCCCAGTCTGACCCTGCTGCTAAAGCCTGTTTATTAAAAAGCATCCGTATTTTAGTTGTTTCCTCTGATTTAACCAGGACCTATTAATTTATCACACATCTTCCCTATGACGTGTGACCACCTTTAGTGGAAAGAAGGACCTGCTGATGTCATGGGATTGTCTCTAAGCGTGCATTTCACTCTATTGACTCACGTCCTTCCATCTGAGGTCCAGCCCCTCGTCCTACCAATGAATGTTGTGCATCAACAAGGATACAGAACTGCAGACCAACAAAATGTTGCCTCCTGGGCACAGTATGGCCTCCTTACTTATATATACAGAGGTCATAAATGTAAAACATTTAAAAACACTCCTTCACGCCTGCTCATATTATTCTAATCACGCGTATAGCATTTTCTCAACATCTTGACCTTTCCTGTTGTATTCCCAGGTTGCCTCTGCCACTGTACTTCCTGTATTGTCATCTTGAGTGCTACTGCACTACCCACTGTGATGTGCCTATATACTTCACATTATTTTTCATTGCATGTGCCACGTAGCTCCTGTTTCTCTCAATACATGTTTTGATGTATTTCCTGTTGCACATGTGGCTCAACTTCTCATTGGCTTCCATTGTATTTATCACTCTCCCTCCGTTTCTCCCATTGGATTTCTCACTGCACTTCTCATTATTACACACACATGCTTACTTCCTAATTTTATTTCCTCATATTACTCTCACACACTCTAACAACCTCTGTGTCCTTCTATCTTATCCTTAAACACTGGCTTACATCCACCGTGCCTGTCATGTGCTGTTAAGGGCTCTTTCTTTGAGGCTCAAAGATGCAGCCAATGGAAAATATTTATGAACAGTCAGCGGGGACAGATAGGCCCTGTGCAGTATGAAGTATTGAATTATTGAATTAGTTTGACACAATAACATGTCTAATGGTGTCACTGGGGCTCAATCATTGTTTCAAAGTCTTAGCTTTTCTAAATGTTATTCTAGAATAACCTGATAATAAATTAGAGAGATATTGATGTTTTAATGTATCTTAACGTTTAGTGAAAGACTTCACACAAATCTACTTTCTACTAAATTCTGTGATAAATCTAACCTGAAAATATTTATCTACATGTCCTTTCTTATCCATACTATCTTGAAGTAACATTTTCCTATCAATATGTCAACAGAAAGGTTAAAGAACTAAAGTATTGGGGGTTGGGGTGGCAAAGATACCAAGACGTTGGGAGGCAACATAGAATGGGGTGTTGAAAAAGGACTGGCATGAATATTCTGAGGGTGAGGTTAGTAGGTGTTATCGGATGAGGAAGAGAACGTCCATTTTGGATTAGTTGACTTTCTTAGTTGAAGTCTCTGTTACACATTCATTTTCTGATAGCCAAAATTCTTGGAGTTGTTGTGGAGTCATCAGACGGGCCGTGGAATTTATTGCAAATTTGTCATCTGTATATGAGTGAAATTAGCATTATTGGTTGCTAGGGATGGTAATTAGTTGAAGAATACACATATGATGCAGGTGAGAGCCTGGTGGCTAGTGAGGAAATAATCTAATGTTACATATTATGACTAATTTTTGGACATGGCATGTGCTATTGGGAGGTTTATCCATGAAGTAAAAAACGTTTTTAAAAGTGAATAGATTTGGAGTCTTTAGATATGTCTATGATTAAATGTACTCTGTATTTTAAAATTGAGTCATTAATGATCTTCACATTTTATGGAATTTTATGTAGTGTTTTATTATTTATTTGTTGATTTAGTGGATATAAAGGATTGTATTTATGGATGCTTTTAAGTATTCAAGGACCAACTGGTCTAAATAAATATTCTTTTTGATTGACTAATTATTCAAGCAGGTGGAATAGCAATGGAGAAAGGGACCTTCAGCTTCGGTGGCTGCCCATAGTCACTTCACTCTTTTTCTTACTCTTGTGAGTTCTCTTTCCATCCCTCCTTTCTCCCTTTGTCACTGTTTTTTCGTCTCTCTCCTCCTTTTCCTCTCTTGTAATTTTCTTTATCTTGATCTGGATCAAAGTCTGTAGAGAAAAAAAAAGTGCTGGTCCCCAAAAGTGAATGCTGGTGGTCCCCACCTGCAACCCCCGGCTCAAATTTAGCACTGGGTGTGATTGTTATTCCACATCTTCTAAGCTGTAGCAACGAGTTTTGTTAAACTAATGCCCACTGAGCTGTTCTAAAATATGTGATTTGCTGCTCTAGGCTGTGCGAAGTACTACAAAGTGGCATTAATGTGCTAGCTGCCCCCTCGCCCCATACCTAAGCTTTATCCTAACCATTATCGTACATCTACTGCACGTTGCGCTGGTGTGTGCTGCTTTATGCAGTCCAGTGCTAGTGAAGAGTGCGTGCTGTGCTTTACTGTGCTGAGCAGTGTGTGCTGCGCTGTGCAGTACTAGAGTGAGGTGTCTGCTGGTCTTTACAGTGTTGAGAAGCATGTGCTGCTTTCTGCAGCGCAAGGCAGGGGTGGGTGCTGCTCCCTGCAGTGCTAGAGAAGAACATGTGGTGTTCTGTAAGTGCTTGCATGAGGGTTTGCTGCTCGGTGCAGTGCTAGAGTGGGGTGTGTGCCACTCTGTGCAGTGCTAGAGTGGAGTGTGTGGTGCCCTGTGCAGTGCTAGAGTGGGGTGTGCGCTGCTCTGTACAGTGCTGAGAGGTGTGTGTGCTGCTCTGTGCAGTGCTAGAGTGAGGTGTGCGCTGCTCTGTGCAGTGCTAGAGTGGGGTGTGCGCTGCTCTGTGCAGTGCTAGAGTGGGGTGTGCGCTGCTCTGTGCAGTGCTAGAGTGGGGTGTGTGCTGCTCTGTACAGTGCTTGAGTGAGGCGAGAGCTGATCTTTGCAGTGCTGAGAGGTGTGTGCTGCTCTGTGCAGTGCTAGAGTGGGGTGTGTGCTGCTCTGTGCAGTGCTAGAGTGGGATGTGCGCTGCTCTGTGCAGCGCTAGAGTGGGGTGTGCGCTGCTCTGTGCAGTGCTAGAGTGGGGTGTGCGCTGCTCTGTGCAGTGCTAGAGTGGGGTGTGTGCTGCTCTGTACAGTGCTTGAGTGAGGTGAGCGTTGATCTTTGCAGTGCTGAGAGGTGTGTGCTGCTCTGTGCAGTGCTAGAGTGGGGTGTGTGCTGCTCTGTGCAGTGCTAGAGTGGGGTGTGCGCTGCTCTGTGCAGTGCTAGAGTGGGGTGTGCGCTGCTCTGTGCAGTGCTAGAGAGGGGTGTGTGCTGCTCTGTACAGTGCTTGAGTGAGGTGAGCGCTCATCTTTGCAGTGCTGAGAGGTGTGTGCTGCTCTGTGCAGTGCTAGAGTGGGGTGTGTGCTGCTCTGAGTAGTGCCGGAGAGGGGAGTGTGCGCTGCTCTGTGCAGTGCTGAGAGGTGCGTGCTGAGACCTACGTGCCCTGCTCTTTGCAGTGCTGGGCGAGTGGAGTTTGTACTGCTTTGTGCAGTGTTAGAGTGCAGTGTGTGCTGCTCTGAGTAGTGCCAGAGAGGGGCGTGTGATGCTCAGTGCAGTGCTAACAGGTGCGTGCTCTGCTCTGTGTAGTGCTAGAGAGGGGCGTGTGCTGCTCTGTGCAGTGCCAGAGAGGGGCGTGTGATGCTCTGTGCAGTGCTGACAGGTGCGTGCCTTGCTCTGTGCAGTGCTAGAGTGGAGTATGTGCTGCTCTGTGTAGTGCCAGAGAGGGGCGTGTGGTGCGCTTTGCGGTGCTGAAAGGTGTGTGGTGCTCTTTGCAATGCTGAGAGGCGCGTGCTGCTCTTTACAATGTTGAGAGGTGCGTGCTGCTCTTTACAATGTTGAGAGGTGCGTGATGCTCTGTGTAGTGCCAGAGAGGGGCGTGTGGTGCTCTTTGCACGGCTGACAGGTGCGTGCCCTGCTCTTTGCAGTGCTTAGAAGTGCTTGCTGCTCATCATAGTGCTACAGAGGGGCGTGCTCTGCCCGGTGCAGTTCTAGAGAAAGATCGCTGCTCCACCCCGTGCAGATTAGGCCCCCACCCCTTCTCTGAGCTGTAATCCCCCTTGCAGAGATCTTTCTATTCCTCTCACGTCCCCGCCCGCTCGGTGCTCTCGGCTCGCCCCCTCACTCTCTCTCTCTCCTCTTCCACCGCAGGTCCCGTGTGTCTCCAGGCCTCGCCGTGCCCCGCACCCTCTCGCCTGTGCCGCAGAGCTCACCGCAGCCAGCATGGCCAGCACCTTCTCCAGAGTCCTGAGCAGCAGGAGGTCCGCCGGCTTTCTGGCCATCGTGGGGGCCGGGACGGTGGCGACAGGCTACCTGCTGAGCAGGGACAAGGTGTCCGCTGAGAGTGAGCGGCGGAGGAGGCTCTACCCCGCGAGGTAAGGCGGCCGCAGAAGGATGCTGGTCCTGATGGGGGGATGCAGTAAACATCGGATGGTCCTCAGTATGTACCATCCCCTTGACTTTAACCTCTGTGCTCAAACCGTAGACCATTGTGGGTGTAAATTGAAACGGTGCATTGGTCCAGGGGCAGTACTGTTTCTTAAAATGCCCTGTTATTGCTTCTTAACGTGTTTATGGGCATGCCTCTGTTGGATACTGGGTTACACAAAACCCTTTCACTGTCCCTGTGCTTCATGTGTACGCAGGACACGCCATGGCATTGCATGTTCAAGAATGTTAATCTGTCTGTAGCCCTTGTGTGCATCTGCTGCTGCAGCAGTAGGGGCGCCGGTACCTTCCTCCAGGGTAATCGATGCCTCCGCTTCCCTTTGTTGGCAGCAGCTATTCTACTCTATGCTTTACATTGTTCCCTGCATGTTTTAGAAATGACACGGAAAATATTTCATAGTTAATGTGTGCGCTGTCCACCCAGAGCCAGACACGTATTCGATAAAGCGCCTCGAAGCCGCGCGTGGTCAGTTGCGCCTGTGTCCGCAGTGCTGTAATGCAGCTGGAATGGCTCCGCGTTGTTTCTTTAATTCCGGTGTAATTCCGAAGAACAGGTGTCTCACAGCGCCGTGCACGGATGCTGAGAGGGAGTGCGTCACCGCGTGCGTGTCACGCGCCCAGTTTTTGCTCACACGTCTTTAAACTGGACTTTTCTCCATTGGACATATCAACGGTTATCTGGAGACTGAGGCACGAAGGCGCACATAACACCGCGGATTGTAACAAACGAGTAAAATGATAATGAACATGAGCTGCACAGAAAGCAACTAATGCGCTGAAGAAAGTGCGAGAGAGCTGCTAGTATAGGAGTGCCTGTAGAGACTGCACGGGCTCTGTGCCAAGGAGAGAGGGGACCGCTAGCTGTGACGCCACCGCCTGGGGGCGCCAGACGCCGCTGCGCGTAAGACTGTTAATGCCTGACGGTGGAGGACGGAGAGTGGTAAAGGCTGTGCATGAAGGGGCGCATGTAGCACCTAGCCTAGGGAACCAATGAGCCTGGGGGTGGGATAGAGAGAGACTTCCCCCAGACCCTGATGAGAGAGGGCAAGTTCTGTAGAGCCTCTGCCTCCCCCCCCGACCCTGGTGAGTGAGGGCAGGTTCTGTAGAGCAAGAGGGCATGTTCTGTAGAGCTACTGCCCCCCAGCCCCTGGTGAGTGTGAGAGAGAGAGCAAGTTGTGTAGAGTTACTGCCTTCCCCAGACCTTGGTGAGAGGGTACAGGTTCTATATAGTCTCTGCCTCTTCAGGCCCCGGTGAGAGAGAATGCAGGTTCGGTAGTCTCTGCCCCTCCCCCCCTCCCCCCGTCCTGGTGAGAGAGGGAGTGCAGGTTCTGTAGAGGTACTGCCCCCTCCCCCCCTCCGGCCTCCCCATGCCCTGGTGGGAGAGTGCAGGTTCTGCAGAGCTATTGCCTCTCCCAGTAATGCTCCCGGCGGAGGCAGGCTCGGGGCAGCCTCGAGCCCTGCGCACTGCATTAGCAGGCGGTGGCGGCGCCGGGGAGGTGATGGATGGCAGCTGTTACTTCATTAGAGCTGGTAGTCTGCTCTCTGCAGACCGCGCACTGCGGCTCGGGGAGGCCGGAGCGGCCAAGGAGACACACCCGCCTCTGCTGGGCATCCGTGGGCACCGCCCGAGGCCATTGGTGGCACCTGTGCTGTACCGCGCTGGGTGCAATCCTTCACTTAATCCACCGTCTAACTGCACACACACACATATATGTATTCCATCCATCCATGTGCCTGTATCTCTGTTTGCCTATGTATTTATATATCAGCCTGCCACTACACGCGGGTGTCTGTTTTCAGTCTGTGCATCTATTTATAGGCCTGTCGTGTATATACCTATGTATATGTATCTCCGAAGTATCTCTTTATATATGTCTCTGTGTCAGTGTGTCCGTTTGCCATCTATCAGACCATGCACTGTCGCGCTCAATGTGTCTCTTGTAATTCTATTGCTGTGTATTACATCCCTTCCAAAACGCTCTCCAGCCTTCTTTTCTTAATGTCTCATTCCCGTCCCACCCCTCGCTTATTCCCTTAAACCCCCTCGCGCTTCCCACTGTCTCCTCTCCCTCTCTACTGCACAATTTACCGTCACGTGCTGCAGTTTTAACTGCTCTCAAATCTTCAGCCCCTCCCCCTCGCCACATTTCTATCCACCCTCTCCTCACCTTTTCCTCTATCGTCACTCCGTCTCCCGCCCTGTGCTGCTTTGTCAAATCGTCACCATCTTATCTTGTCTCTCTCTCCTCACTCTTCTCCCTCGCACTGCTGCCCTCGCTATTCTTTGATTTAGTCTCTTTATACCGAGGGCACGTTGCGTGTTATGCCTCTCCCATTCCAAACTCACCTCCCTCTGAAGTTCCTGAACGCTTCTCACATCTGCTTCACGCGCGCTCTATATCCGCCGATCCGTCACTGCGCACTCTTAACGCGTCTCCTCAGGCTTCACTCACCCAGTCTCCTCTCTTGGTAACTCTATCTTGATTTTCTCATTCTTGCTTTCTTTAACGCTACCCCATCACTCGCCTCTTCACTGATCCTTTTAATTGTCACCACATCGATCTCCCTCTCCTCCGACTTCTAAACCCGTACTTTTTGTCCCTCCTCGCCCGCCCGGGCCCAGACGCCGCTCTTCAGACACTTTAAAATGAACCGTGGCCGTGACCCTCTAATCTGGATTAATATGACGTCAAGGAGGATTAGTCCCAGAGTTTACTATTGGCAATCCCACAGAACGGCTTGACCAAATAAATCCCGATTAACGGACTGAAGGTGCAGACGGTCAAACTAGAGGAGTAAAACCAAGGGCCCTTCCAGTCACTAGTGGTATGTACACTATAACACAAACATACATGGATCAACCACGTGTAGTATAGTCTACAACACACACCTTGTCGAGGGCCCAGGCAGTCACTTGTGGCACATAGTCTACATCACATACCTCGTTGAGGGCCCAGGCAGTCAGGTGTAGTACATAGTTTACAAAGCATAGCTCGCCGAGGGCCCATGCAGTCAAGTGTGGTACATAGTTACCAACCAATACACCATCAAGGGCCCAGGCAGTCACTTGTGGTACATAGTTTACAATAGATACCTCATCGATGGCCCAGGCAGTTGGTTGTGGTACATAGTTTACAACACATACCTCGTTGAGGGCCCAGGCAGTCGTGTAGTACATAGGTTACAACATATACCTTGGTGAGGTCCCTGGCAGTTGCTTGTGGTTCATAGTTTACAACACATACCTCGCCGAGGGACCAGGCTGTAACGCGTGGTACATAGTCTATGAAACAAACAACATCGAGGACCCTGCCGGCCACGCTTGGTATAGTCTGTGAAACAACACAGAGGTCCCTGCCAGTTACTTGTGGTATAGTCTACAACATGTTCAATATTCTAGGGACCTTCCAGCCACGTGTGGTACATCTACAACACATACATCGTCAAAGACCCTGGCAGTCACTTGTGGTACATAGTCTACATCACATACAACATTGAGGGCCCAGCAGTCAATTGTGGAATAGTCAGCACCACTGGAATTATGCTGGTGCGGAGCACCAAATTATGAGGCAGGTTTCACTAAATTATGCGGCAAGAAAAGCCAAATTATGAACATTATCGCAAAATATTTGATGGTATTACCTCATTATGTTGTAATTTTTACACATTGTAATACCGTTTAGGCAAAGATTTTACCTAATTAGTACCAGTTTAACAACCAAATACAGAAATAAGCAACTGAAAGATGACCATTTAAAATTTGTGACTGGCGTTCCACTGTACAAGAACATTTGTTTGCAACGTTTTTAATAACGTCTGGTCCGTTTGAACTTTAAGTTTTTTTGTTGGTGATGGATTAGGTGGCAAATGGGACAAATCCATAATTATGCGAAAAGCCGTGGCCGCATAAACGCATCAATCCAATGACCTTCGGTATAGTCTGAAAAAACACCACCCAGGGCCCTGCCTGTCACATAAGACATATGGCCTGTAACCATTTGGAACTTGGAAAGACAGTTAACCATGGAAAGGTGGTATTATCTTACGCTGTTTAAAGTCGTTGAAAGGTAGGTTGCGTTAACATGTGCATCGTAAATACCTCTGTGAGCGGGCACACGTCCTCGGCTCGTTCCCGAACGGACGAATTGTTCTTAAAAGCTTTCCTCTGAGCCTTTGTTCATCGCCCAATCAGGACTACGAACTCCCCCCCGCCCCCCACCCCGTATTCAGATGGCAGATGCCGATGAATAAGACCGAATTTGGTGATTTAGCTTTATTGCTTTTTCAATAACAACGCATCACCCTCAGCATAAATGTAATTGAAAACCAAGCAACCACCGGTCTGAGGCCTCGTTTAGAAAGAACCACTCCACTGTGTCCTCGAGCCGCTCTCCTCAGACGGGATGCGTGCTCCCTGCAGCCGACCAGCAGCCGCCTTCCTGCAGGAGCAGCTGGACAGGCCCTGCTGCCCCCTTCCTCCCTGTACCACCGCCCCCTCCTCACAGCTGTGCAGGGAAGGCCACCGCCAGGCGGTGTCCCCGTCTGCAGAGCACCTCTATTTCTCCTTGTTAAAGGCTTTCTTTCAGAGTGTGGGAGGGAGCTCGGTGAAATAACAGCACTGCAACGCAGCACGTATTGACGACCTGCGTCTCGATATCCGTCGGCTAACGATCTAATATGTGAGCTAAAATACACACCTAGAGGTTATTGTAATTGCATTTAAATCGCTTGCTGCCCCTGACGAGGCATTAAGGCGCTTTATGCCCTGCACAGGCATCTCCAGAACCCAAGGCTAGTCCAGTGTTAATGGATAGTGTTAGTTTTTTTTTTAACACAGACTTTATTGTTGCATCGGCTATAGAATTGACAGTATTACAAATACATCCAAAGCATTTTCGTTTTTCTTACATGTAGAGTATTATCCTGAGCATTTTCTACTTTTAATCGCGTACAATCGCATCTGCGTGTTACTGCCAACAGCATGTACATATTATCATGTGGAGGGACAAAAAAGAAATAGGGGATGTCCGACTCCCATCCCAACAGATATCAATGAATCTCCATGTTTCCAACATAGCCGTGCACCCATTGAACTTTCCCAACCCCCTCCCTCCCCCCTCCCCATTCCTGGTCCCGGTTTCATTTATTTAAGCTGCCAATATTTCGGTCTAGTGTTTTCTGGCATTCCTGTCCTACCCATTGGCGTGTATTATTTTGTGGCTTGTGGGGCAATCGGTCCATTGCTGTCAACGTATGTCAGGGTATGTGTATGTTCACACAGTCTGATTAGTGAAGGTGTGGGGGATCTCCAGTTGTTTGAGGTTCTCCAGCATAATATCCCAGGTCATAGAAATGGGATGTTTACGCAAAGCTTGCGCTTCTTCCCTCCTGAGGGCCGCGCTCTCTGCGCCTCCCCATCGTATTACCTCCTCCCACCACGTGTATACCAGGGGGCCTCTCGGGGACTTCCACCTCATGGTGATGGCTCTAATCGCCAGTATCGTGGCCAGGTCCAGGAAGCGCAGGTGCACCCTCTGGGCCTTAGTGCGTTTGCGGAGACCCAATAAGCATTCCGAAATGTCGTTCGTCAGTGTGAGGTTTGTGATGTCCGCAAGTATCGCACGGGTTTGACTCCAATAGTCTCGGAGGTGTGGACAGTCCCACAACATGTGGACAAAGCCCGCCTCCTCCGCTCCACAACTCGGGCAACAGTGTTGAGCGTCTGGGAACAGGCGGTGTATTCTTTTCGGTGTTAAGTATGCCCTGTGCAGAACCATAGTTTGTATGTATTTGAGCTTGGCATTACGGGAAACCCTTTTCGGGTGCTCTAGGATACTTGACCAAGCATCGTCTGTAATTTCTTTGCCCATGGACTCTGCCCATTGTTCCCGGAGACCTATAGGTTGTACTGAGGCCTGCGCTCTAATACCCATATATAACCATTTGATGAGATGTCCTCCCCTCCCCATATGGTAAAGTAGGTGTACCATCTCATGTTGTGGGGGCTCACTACGCTGTGGTGCCCATGTCCTCCGAATGTAATTTGCTATTGCTGCGTGTATGAGATACAGGTGATCTGGGGTGCCTGTGGTTTGTATAAATGCGGCATGGTCCAGAAGCACTCCATCCCCAAAGAAGGAACCCACTTCTGCCACTCCAGCCTCTATCCAGTCTTGCAGTCTGGCTATGGTAAGACGATCACCCGCGACGGGTAACCCCAGTAGTGGAATGTTGTTGGCATAGGGAACCGTGGCTGAAGTGTACTGCACTGCTTTTTTCCAGCACCTTAGTGCCGTTAATAACAACGGGGGTGCGCCCGTCGGTATTTTCTCTTTGGGGAGCAGCAGGGTATGTAACGTACCGCGCTCTATTTTCCGGGTGTCGTAGCCAATTTCAACTAGGTTCCTGCCCGCCGTCCAATAGGACAGCCATTGCAGTTGTGCAGCATAATAATAAGCCCGGAAATCGGGGACACCCAGACCTCCCCTGTCCGTTGCCAGCTGTAGTTTCTTGAGACTCAGTCTGCGCCTTCCCGCGCCCCATATAAGTTCTAGTAGTAGCTTGTCCAAAGTGTGGAAGGTGGGTAGAGGCAGTGTCAAGGGTAAATTAGCAAAGTAATACAGCAGGCGAGGTAACATCACCATCTTGGAGATGGCTATCCTCCCCATCACTGACAATGGCAGGGATATCCAAAAGGCAATGCTGGAGCGGAGGATGCAATTGCTTTCATTAAGTTAACCTCCAGTAGGTCTGTGGGATCTCTGTAAATTTGGACTCCCAGATATTTAAAGGTGTCCTGCGCTACAGGTATGTGGTATGCACCAAATTGGATTCCGTCTGGCCGCGGACCATCTCGGAAGTAAAAGGCGTGCGATTTCCAGGCGTTAATAGCTAGGCCCGATATAGCCTCGAAGGCAGCAAAAATACCGGGGAGAGGGCCCGCCCCCCCTTCCAGGTCTCGTAGGTATACGAGGATGTCGTCTGCGTATATAGACGTCAAGTGTGGCACACCTTGTATAGTTATCCCCAAGTCGTCGAACGACTGTCTCAGGGCAATAGCCAATGGCTCCAGCGTAAGAACAAAGAGCAGGGGAGAGAGCGGGCACCCCTGTCTCGTGCCCCTGTGTACCTCATATTCCCGGGAGATGCATCTGCCTGTGCGGGCTCTCGCCGTAGGTTCTGTATACAACAGCCGCACCCATCGGATGAACTCCGGTGGGAGGCCAAAGCGTGATAAAGCCGCAAACATATACTCCCAAGTTATTGAGTCAAAGGCCTGTCTGAGGTCCAGGGCCAAACATCCAGCATTGTGATATTCCACCGGAGTGGCCGTCATTAGGTGATGTAGCCTCCTAATGTTGAGAGATGTACTCCTGTCTGGTAGGAACCCACATTGGTCCCGGTGTATAAGAGCAGGTAGAGCAGGCAGCAGCCGGTTAGCAAGGGCTTTGCTAAGGATTTTGTATTCCGTAGCCAGCATTGATAACGGGCGATAATTGGATAACTCAAGGCAATCCCACCCCGGCTTGGGGAGCGACACCACCAAAGCCTGCATTGTGGATTTCGGTAGGCTACCAGTGTCCCAGGCCTTCTTGTATATTTCTTCCAATTTAGGGACCAAGGCCTCCGCATAGATAGCGTAGAATTCGATGGGTAGGCCGTCTGGGCCCGGGGTCTTGTTACGGTTAAGGCCTTTTATTGCGGCTCGTATTTCGTGTTGAGTGATAGGCCCTGATAATTCCTTACGTGTACCCTCAGTAATCGTGGGGAACTGTAGTTCATCCAAAAAGGCCGCAATCCGACTATCGTCAATGTTAGTTGGCGCCTCATAAAGGTGCTGCAGGTGAGCATGGAAGGCTTCGTTGATCTCTGTTTGGGCATGCACTAGACCCATTTCTGGGGAGCGGATGCAGGTGACGATTGGCAGTTCTGGAGTGTCTCTCAGCAGCCTAGCCAGTAACGTGCCCGATTTGTCAGCGGCAGTGTGCTTTAAGTGTATGTATGCCCGATAGTCTATGACCCTCATGGTCTCTAATGTCTCTGCATGTGTAATGCGGGCGTCCTGTAGGGCTGCCCGCTTAACCGTGTCGGTAACCGCCGCTGGCTCTAGTTCCGTCATCAGGGCTTCTGTATCCACCAATTTCCTGTGCACTTCCTGTCGTGCCCCTACCGTAGCACTAATTCCTGCGCCCGAACCACTACCTTGAGTGCGTCCCACACAATTAGGTTGGAGGAGGCCTTGTTCCAGTTTTCCGTAAAAAAATTATTTAGAGTGTCCAATAGTGAAGCCCTGAAGTGAAGAACCGGGCCTTTGGGCCTGGCGGCGCAGGGCACGCCTGAAATCTTCGGGTTCGCCTGAAATCTTCGGGTTCACCTGCACAGAGACACAGAATACTCTGTTGGCGTAGAAAACCAAGTTTATTAGCTGCAGCTAAGCACAGTTGTCCAAGAAGTACATCAAGTAGGTTCTCAGGAGACTGCCACTTGACTCCGTGGCTCACAAGCTTTTATCGTTGAAATACATCTGTACAAACATACACCCATCGCACAACTTTTTAGCCAATCAGGAGAGTTTGAAAACAAGATATTGTGTCACCAAAATGCTCTCTGCTTACATGTTGTGTGTTATCCAGCCCCCACAGTTAATCAATACTGGTACCCATAGTTCGGTGTTTGCAATGGCAGGACATATCTGTATGCTTCAAGAGGAAGGTTACAAAGTAGGAAAACACAGGGAGAGAATAGCGAAGGCCAGAAGATAAGATATGGCGAGAGGAGAATACTAAAGGCTAACAGATAGTTGATACGGGGATTAGGTAGTCCAGACAAGGATTAGTTAGGCCGGCTGGTGTTTGAGATTGCTTTAAGGACAAGGACGGAGGGGTTTTTGACACGTTGCAGTCCAAAAGGGCAGAGACACTTCGCTCATCGAGCAGCCTGTGTAAAGGCAACACAAAAATGGCGGTGACTGTAAGATGGGGTCAAAATTAAAGAACCTCAGACCCTCCTTTTGCCATTACGCAGGCAATACACAAAGACTCACGCTAATCTGAATCAATGTCGATGGTCATAAAGTCGTCAAGTTGTTGCTGCAACATCATCTTCATCTTCATATTCTCCGTTTTCTGTGGCATGGGTCTTGGGACACACATAATAGCACAAAGACCACATATTGCGGGGCCACATTGTAAACAAAGGCAACACGAGAAGATGATGGCCAAAACTACTCCAACAAAGGTCAATACCTTCCATCCCCATGTGGACAGTAGTTCCCAAAACCATCCCATCAGAGACCAATTTCCTTCGTCCTGGTGGATGGACTCAGCAATGTGGTGCAATTTAGAGATGGCCTGGTATACTGTAGGGGCGTTATCAGGTATATAAATGCAACAACTCGATCCAATCAATGTACAGACTCCACCACGATCTGCGAGAATGATGTCTAACACCATTCTGTTCTGTAATGTCATAAGGCGATCCGCCTGAAGCTCAGCAGTGATATTACTCAGTGCTCCGACAGTTTCATTTATTGTTGCCTCAACTACCCGAATGAGATGTCTGATATTTCTACTATTGGCCATAGGGCCCCAAAATGGGAGGAATCCTTTAAGGAAGTCACCTCCTTCTTGTCCTGCTGTGTCCTCCAAAGCAATAACCCCTCTGCCGTACCTTGTCTTGTGATGTCCCGAAGGAGCTGTATATGTTGGAGGGAGGAGAAAAGCCATATAACAAGTCCCTGAGAAATCGGCTGGTAACCATGTATAGGCTCTGTCATGGCAGACGAAATATGTTCCTTGAGATGCTACCAATGGTGGAGACGTTCGGGATGTATAGATGTATGTAATATTACAAGTGCTCTTTCCCAATTGAGCCTTAGGATTTTGACCATTGGCTTGGAGACATAGGTGACCTTGGTGGGGTACAGTATATATAGGTGGGGATCCTTTCCTTTTGGCTCTGTCTGTAAGGCTAGTGACATAATGTGTCACATTCCAGTCAATGTATGCTTGTCGCTCGTCGGTGGGGAATTCACTAAATGTTTTATAATGTTTTGACATAGCCACTATTCCCTTTATTAGTGAATTATGACTAACGTCAATTCCATCCCTATACGGACCAACAGGATGTAGATGTTGGTTCTCATAGGCATTGGCAAACATAGAGGTGTAAGCCCAAGCAGATCCTTTTAGGGAGAAGGGTAGAACTAAATATGGCATTCCTTTATCTGTATTATGGGGTAAAAGTCCACAAACCCAACAATCGGTGGTATTGATTACAAATTGATGCTGGTGTAATAGCTGGATGAATGAATTGTTGAGATATTCCATTCTCCTAATTTGTTCATGCCCTGGTAGCGTATAGAATTGGTGTGGGGAAATAGTAGTGCGAAAAGGTATGGGCTGAGAGGTAGATATAGGTACAGATGCTGGCTGCAAAGTGTGAATAACCCAACCCACACAAGCTAATAAAACACATAACATAGTTAAAACACATAATACTACGCCACATCTATTAAATAGTAATTTACAAAATTTTATCTTCATTTTGTTTTTTTTATCAATTTCTGATTCACCGGAAGTCATCCCCTAAAGTGTTGCTCGTGGCAATCTTCCTATCTCACTCAGTTGTGGTTATTGGCCGTCCTATGACACTGCAAGTCCTGCAGACCTAGTGCCACTACTCAGGTCACAAACCAAGTCTCCTACCACGACCCTGCAAAAATGGGATGAGTCCAGTATCACATAAGGAAGAAAATATATATTATTCAAAAATTCAAAAATGCAATCTAAGAAATAAAAAAAAATGCAGTTTAGGAACGAAGGGGAGAAAAAATAAAAATAAATTTCAAATGTCTTTGGCCACTCTAGGCCTCAGATTGTATCTATCCTTGTTTGGCACAGTCTGGTCTTGAAAAAGTGTCTCTGGATCAGTTGTATCTATTCTGAGATGCGATGGTACAGCTTCTTGCAAAACATCATCGTCCTCTTTCTCAGTCCGAGTCCATTCTAGGTGTGCATCGCCAAAAGGTACAAACCGGGGAACTCTCTCTCCTTCACAATCACCTATACCTTCGTGGACCCACTGATCAAAAGGCAAAGGCAAGGGTACCCTTTTGCAGTGAACACCATGGATCCAGTTCTTTTTCCCAACGACTTTTACGGCTGTACGTGTCGTCAGCAGGACCTGTCTTGGCTCCCGCCAGCGAGGCTCCAAATTCCTCTTCCTCTGAAAATTCTTAAGGCACACCCAGTCGCCAGGTTGGAGGGTGTGCCCAGGATCCGAGGAAGCCTGTGGCAAGGTGTCTTGTACCTGCTGATGGAGAACACGCAATTTAGTGGTGAGGTCATGCAAATAGTCAATTAACATTGGGTATTCTATGTCAGAGTACTTCTTGGGTCTAGGGACACCCCAGACATTAGCCGGGCGTCCGAACACAATCTCATATGGGCTAAGTCCCACACGAGAATGAACAGTTGTTCGAGTTGACAAGAGGGCTAAAGGTAAAGCGTCGGGCCAGGTAAGACCTGTGCTGGCTTGTATCTTTGCAAGTTTAAGCTTGAGAGTGCCATTATAGCACTCTACCAAACCCGCTGACTGAGGGTGGTTTGCCGCGTGGAATTTTTGCTTAATCCCAAGACCTGCACATACTTTCTGAATGATTTGACCCACGAATTCACTTCCATTGTCACTCCAGACAATTCGAGGTAAACCAAACCTCGGGAAGTATTCTTTCAGAAGGACCTTAGCTGTAGACAAGGCAGTATTATCCTTTAGGGGGTAGGCCTCTATCCATCTGGAAAAGGCACATACCACCACAAGGACATACTTTAGGTTTCTGCATCTCTCCATATGAATGTAGTCTATCTGCACTACCTCAAAAGGATACGTTGGGGGAGCAAAATGGCCTGCTGGGGTTGGTGTTCCTCTTCCTGGGTTGTGCATCAAACAAACAATGCAATGCTTAACAAGATTGTCTGCACATTTAGGAATCCCTGTATTCTGCCATACCGGAGCCAAAAGCTTGCATATTCCTTTCGCACTGATGTGGGCTGGACAATGCGCCATAGTCACTACTGGAAGTACATAGGCGTCTGGTAACAGCCAACGTTGGTGTTCTGACAATTCTATCCAACATCCTGTCGCATCCAACATTCCCGTACTATCTCTCCACTTACTCAATTCTTTCTCTGTAGCCTCTTCCTGAATCATTTTCACACTTTCTATTGTGTCCTCACACATTCCTCCTTGACTGACCCATCTAGCAGGTCCAGCAACATACATATGACTCGTCACATCTCTCGCTGTCTCTTTCGCTATCTGATCCGCAAAGCGTTTCCTTCACCCACATCATCAGTGATTCTTTTATGCGCACTACACTTCACAATTGCTATCTGAGTGGGTAAAGCAAGTGATTCCAAAAGGTCGTTCACTAACTGACCATGCTGTATTTTAGTACCATGTGAGGTAAAGAATCCTCTTTCCCTCCAAAGGCGGCCAAAACTGTGGGCCACCCCAAATGCATATTGGCTGTCGGTGAACACATTCACTCTCTTCCCTTCAGCCAATACACAAGCTCTAGTCAGAGCTATCAATTCAGCTGCTTGGGCTGAATTCTGCCTAATGCGTGCTGTCTCCACAATCGTATGCAAAGTGGTAACAGCATAGGCTGCAGTCGTTTCACCATTGGGGAGCTTAAAACACGAACCATCCACCCATAGGATCCCATCCGGGTCCAGGAGCGGCGTATCTTTTAAATCAATCCTACCTTTAGTCTCCTCCTCTGTACGGAGAAAACAATCATGTTGCTCTTGAATGTCTTTCTCTACTGGGATTGGTAACAATGTAGCTGGATTTAGGGTATTACATCGCTTGATGTGCACGTGACTAGCCAAGAGCGTCAGCTCATACCCCGATAAACGGGCGCTCGTAAGATGCTGGGTTTTTGTCCTGTTTAAAAGTGTATCCACTGCATGTGGCACCATGACAATAAGCGTATTGTCTAGCACCAATCCAGCAGATTGGCGAATAGAAACTGCTGCTGCTGCTGTAGCTTTCAGACAACTAGGTAATGCTTTAGCTACAGGGTCTAACGTAGCCGAAAAATAAGCACACGGGCGTTGTTTGTCACCAAATTGTTGTGTCAAAACTGACAACGCGCAACCTTTCTCTCTCGTGCACATAAAGTGTGAAAGGTTTGCTGTAATCCGGAGTACCCAACACAGGAGCAGAACACAAGGAAGTACGCAAATCAGTAAAACTTTTCTGGCATTCCTCTGTCCAAGGAAGAGGTTGGGGGTATCTTTAAGGGTAAGTGCTAACAAAGGTTTCGCTAACAAAGAAAAATTCGGAATCCATTGTCTGCAGTAAGAGGTAATACCTAAAAAGGCACGCACCTCTCTCTGTGTGCATGGTACAGACATTTGTGCAATTGCTTGGATTCTTTCTGGGGTCAACCGTCGTCCCTTCCTTCGACAAGAGATGACCTAAGTAGGTAACCTCTTGGCGACAATATTGTAATTTAGAGGGTGAAACCTTATGATGAAGGTCAGACAAGTGATGCAACAGTGAAACAGTAACTCGTTTACAAATTTCCTCAGAATCAGCAGCAACTAGCAGATCATCTACGTACTGAATAAGGGTGGCACCTGGAGGCAAAGTGAAAGCATCGAGCTGAGTTTTCAAAGCCTGACTATAAATGGAGGGACTTTCACAATAGCCTTGAGGTGCGCGCTTGAACCGGAAGCTTCGGCCTCCCAAAGAGAAGCCAAAAATATCCCTACTTTCCTCAGCAATGGGAATGCTAAAGAAAGCATTCTTAAGGTCAATGACCGAAAACCAGGCAGCTGAGGCAGGTATCACTGTCAATAAAGCAGTGATATCTGGGACAACAGGAAACTGGGGTACAACGATCTTGTTGACCTCCCGGAGATCGATTACAAAACGATAAACCGGTGGCTGGGAAGAGTCAGTACGTTTAAGGACAGGCAGAACAGGACTATTGCACACATTTCCTCTAGTCTCTTCAACCACACCTTTCTCAACCAAATCATAAATGATAGCCATCAGCGCTCTCTCACCAGCACTCGAAATTCTATACTGAGGAATGCGAGGTAACCTAACATTGGACTTGAGGGTGACAACATAGGGTGGAATCTGCAAGAGACCAACATCATTGGGGCCTGTAGCCCAAAGAGTAGTAGGCAGGGAACGTAATTCAGAAGGGAGTTGGTCTCTAGACAAATATGTCGGGGAAATTAATCTCTTGCCTAAAGTAAGATGTACACCAGAAGGAGAACAATGCAGTGTCGCATACAGTCTCTTTAACAAGTCCAACCCCAACAAATTCTCACCACAACCAGTTGTCAAAATAAGAGGAGCCTCCAAATCATAAGGGCCAATGGAGATAGGTAAAAGACAAGAAACTGGGTTACGAACTGGGGCGCCAGAAAATCCTACAGAAACATTTGTTAAGCCAGACAAAGGTGCCCCAGGGAGTTTAGAGTGGATGATAGAACTCTTCGTTGCACCAGTATCCAAGAGAAATGGTTCTGATACACCAAGCGCAACGACATCAACATAAGGCCCATTTTGGTCCACTGGAACTGAAATGACTCCCTCACTTTGTCCACGGCTGTCCTAGCTAGAGAAACCCTGATTCTCATCTTCCATATAATAATCGTCATTATAATAATGGGCAGACTGAGTATTTTGCTGATCAAAATAATTCATGGAATTTTGCGGCGGAAAGGAACGTTGATCCTGGGACATGGTACTTCGCCCCCTCCCCTAGGTGTTAACTGGAAGCCACCTCGGCCTCGCGGCCCAGGCGTACCACCAGCACGCTGCAATAATATCGGGCAATTATTCTTGAAGTGACCTTCTTCCTTACAATAGGCACATTGATTAGGACCCAGTGGAGGCCGTGGAACAAAAGGCTCAGGTTTCTGAAACACCTTCTGAAACTGGGGAGTCGGCTGAAACTGGCGCTGAGCAGGACGAGGAGGATAAGCCTGTTGTAAAAGAGCCTTCGTCTTCAAATCTTTAGTCCTTTTATCCAATTTGTCCTTCTCCTCCTTATCCCTATTTTTGTAATATTGGGCAGTAGCCAATATCTGGGCTGAAGAAGAAACAGCCCATGAACTTTCGGAATCCTTTAATTTATTAGAGAGCTCGGAAAGCAAATTAAATACAAATTTATCTACGAACAATCGCTGTCCCCCTCTGTGCTCATATCCTGACCACTGTGATCAAGAAACGTTTCTTCAAAACGAGTGAAGAAGTCAGAGACACTCTCATCCTTCTTCTGCTTACAGGCAGCTAACTTATCCCAATTAATCTCGCAGAGCGGGCATCATAGTTTTCATTAAGGTAATTATTCTACCAGGAAGTTCTGCAATTAAATTATCGGGTTTAGCGCCACCCACTTGGAGCCCATCAGCAGCTAGTATAGCATTCCAATCACCTCCTAATTCTTGGGCGTGGTCCTCCTTCCGAATCCTAGCCCACAATTGTTGTGGGACAACATTTCCCATTAACATATCTATGTCAGCCAAATTCATAATACAAGCGTTAACAGTCTGAGATAATTCCTTGTAGTAACCAGCAGGGTTTTTACGGGGTCAGGTAAAGACTGTTTAAGGGCCAGCACCTCAGATCTCTTCCAAGGTACATGTACCCATATACGTTGGAAGTGAGCTGGTATAAGCGGATTATTACCCTGGGCTGCAACCTCTTCTCTCCAGACTGGGGGAACCTCTCGCATAGGGTAGTGTTTCAGTTTGCGCCTAACAGAAGGATCAGGTTCAGACAAAGACCGGGAAAAGAACATTGATCTAAAAGTAATAAGTGTCCGTATAGCATTCTCAACCTCAGGACCCACAATAATTCCTTTATCAAAATCAGTCCTAATATCCAGCAAACCCTTGGGAGCTAAACCCAATCCCGTGGCCTCCCATTCCTGACCTAGGATTTCACACATGGCATTGAAAACGAATCTTTGTACAGGGGCATCCCACTGTTCAAAAGTATCCATGATATCTTGAACAGTATATTTGAGATCACTCAGGATCCACCTGCGAGCAAGACCCATGAACGTATCTCGTTCTTGGGAGTCAGGAAGTAAACTACGGGTCTGCCTACGGGGAAGAACAGGAGTCAGACTTACTGACCCAAAGAGAGGAGAAAAGAGACCAGAAACAGTCTCAACCATCCGCTGACGGATAGAAGGAGATAATGTATGAGACGGAGCAGGAGAAGAGGCAACAGGTAGAGCGGAGGTCGAAGGCAAAGGAGACTGAGGCAAAGAAGTCGGAGGCAGAGGAGCTGGAAACAAGGGAGCTGAAGGCAAAGGAAATGGCGGGAGTGGCAGTGCCACAAAGGGCTGTGTTGGAGGTGCAGGAGCTGGAGCTGGAGCTGGTGGGAGAATAACAGGTTGTTGGATGGGTAACAAAAGCGGGGGTGCATTAGCGCCTAGTGCATAGGGCGGGGGCGATCGTAATAAGTGAGACATTAAAGGATCCTTCTCAGGATCAGCATCGCGATTTGGGGAAGAAGTTGGCAGCACCGGGTAACATTTGTCAATCGCCATGTGATGTTGCCTATCTAAGATCTCTATCGCATGATCTATTTCATTATTTTTAAACTGTTGGGCAGCCTGTATGACAGTGATATCTTTTTCTTTCCTATCTCTTTTTGCCTGTTTAATTTCTTTCTGTTTGGCTTCCTTGCGCCAAAGGCGAAAAGAGTCAAACATAGCCGGCCGGGCTTTTCTTTTAAACAAAGTAGCTTCTAAATTGTCTAAAATATCAGGCTCAAAACTACCATTATGTGGCCACTGTAAAACACCATCTTTCTTCGTATAGCGGACCCATATGTCATTAAAGGTGATGGGGCCCATACCATGTTTAGAGTAAAGCTCATAAGTAGGAGTTCCAGCCGGAGGAATTGGACAAGAGTCCTCCAGTCGGGAGTCCATATCGCAACAAAAACAACACCATTTTTTAAACTTACTGAAACCAGGCATCGTTACTTTCACTGGCTTCCTACAAACAACAAGGGGCTAATCAAAACAGCACAAACGTACTCACCCCTTGGCTTCGACAATTGCAATTTTCGAATCTAAGAACCCAAAAACAAACAAAAAGGAGTGGGAGCTACCCACCAGTACTTAACAAATGTCTTCTTCACGCCAACAGAGGTCCGTCTAACGTCTCGCAATACCAGTCATCACCAAAAGAGGGACCAAGGCAGGGCAGCAGTCAGGGCAGCAGTCACCAGCAGCCGTTGGAAAGGAGAAGCCACACTTCAAAAGACCATCGGCCCACTCTTTGACATACAGGGGTCGCTGGTGTGGGGGCGCCTCCTCTGGAATTTTCCTGCGGGGCTCCTCACGATCCTTGGGCTCAACCGCTCGCCCCACGTTCGGGCGCCAATTGAAGAACCGGGCCTTTGGGCCTGGCGGCGCAGGGCACGCCTGAAATCTTCGGGTTCACCTGCCTTGTTGCACAGAGACACGGAATACTCTGTTGGCGTAGAAAACCAAGTTTATTAGCTGCAGCTAAGCACAGTTGTCCAAGAAGTACATCAAGTAGGTTCTCAGGAGACTGCCACTTGACTCCGTGGCTCACAAGCTTTTATCGTTGAAATACATCTGTACAAACATACACCCATCGCACAACTTTTTAGCCAATCAGGAGAGTTTGAAAACAAGATATTGTGTCACCAAAATGCTCTCTGCTTACATGTTGTGTGTTATCCAGCCCCCACAGTTAATCAATACTGGTACCCATAGTTCGGTGTTTGCAATGGCAGGACATATCTGTATGCTTCAAGAGGAAGGTTACAAAGTAGGAAAACACAGGGAGAGAATAGCGAAGGCCAGAAGATAAGATATGGCGAGAGGAGAATACTAAAGGCTAACAGATAGTTGATACGGGGATTAGGTAGTCCAGACAAGGATTAGTTAGGCCGGCTGGTGTTTGAGATTGCTTTAAGGACAAGGACGGAGGGGTTTTTGACACGTTGCAGTCCAAAAGGGCAGAGACACTTCGCTCATCGAGCAGCCTGTGTAAAGGCAACACAAAAATGGCGGTGACTGTAAGATGGGGTCAAAATTAAAGAACCTCAGAAGGGAGCGTCGTCCAGGAGTTGGGGCTGTAGCCTCCAGGTCGGGACTGGGGATGGAATTCTGCCCCATGTAAGCGTTAGTTCCAGAGGGTTGTGATCGGAAAAAGTTTTCGCTAAATATGTGGCCTGGTGTACCTGTGGTGTAATGGTATGGGAGCAGAGAAACCTGTCCAGACGGGTGTGGAGCTGGTGAACTGGGGAGTAAAAGGAGTACTCCCTATGTGTGGGATGCAGCATGCGCCACGTGTCAGTGAGTCCCCAGCCCTTCAGCCATGCATTTAGGAATTCGGTTTGTTTATGTAGAGCAGCCCCATGTAGTGGAGGGTGAGATCTGTCCAAGTCGACGTTAAGGATCACATTACAGTCCCCTCCCAGGATCCAAGGGATGGTGTCCCACCCCGTCAGGGCTCTGCCTAGGTCGTGGAAGAACTTATCCTGGTCAAAATTTGGCGCATAGATGCTGCCAAGCACTACAGGTTGGTGATCTAGGGTGCCCCGCAGGAGTATATAGCGGCCCTGGGCATCTATTCGCCTAACCAGCTCTAAGAATGGGACCCCATGCCTAATCCAAATAGTTGCCCCTCGAGCAAAGGCCGAGTAATTAGTAGTAAACACTCGACCTCTCCACTTTCGTCGGGTTTTCAGTGCCTCCGCCTCCATCAGATGCGACTCTTGGAAGAAGACTATCTGTGCCTTGCGGCGGAGGAGGTATGCATGTACTCTATGGCGTTTCTGTACGGCCCCCAGCCCTCGTATATTCCACGTCAGCAAGTTATAGGACCCTAAAGTAGTATGAGTGGAAGCCATATCCCCACATCCTGCCCCACCCTCCGCAGCTGACGGAGCTGAAAAACTAGTACGGACCAGGAAACCCCCTCCCCTCGTAAACTAAACATCCTCGGTGCAGCTAATGAACAGTGCTGTGCCAAACCAAAACAGAAAACATAAACAAACCAGAGAACAGTGCATACGCTACGTGGGGGGTAAGCATCTCCAACCATACTACTGCTTGGATGTGCGCAGAGCTCCTGCGGCTCTACTGGTCCCCGGGGGGGGGAGTTTCTACGCATTGCATGCGGGAATCAATTGTGCGTGCGGGAGCGGGACTAGCTCTACACAATACACCACGCGATCCCAGTGGTAACTCAAACATACTAACGGGTCCCTTCCTCGACCCTTAAATGTAAGAAACAAGCATGTCCATTTAGCATGTTGTAGAGTCCTTACTGGGGCTCATCATATGTATCATCCGCACAAGGCCCGAGTCCGGGCGACTTCATGCATTATCAAAAAAGGATACTGTTCATTGTGGTCAATCTCAGCTACATGTCCAGTGTCATGATCCAAGCGAAGGTCCCCATCGGGAGAGGTGCTTCGGCGTTTTCAGTTGTCCAGGAGGCCATCTCCCGTCTGCGGCGTCACCGAGGGGAAGAGAGCGATGCTGTGATCAGAGTCTGATTGGGCCGTACTGTCCTCCGTGTCCGTCACTATTTTTGGGCTATCGTCTCTAAAGGATTCTGCAACAGTTAGTGCCGCCTCCCTGTCGGCCTGTTTTTGCGCCGGGGTGGGGCCCCGTTCCAACCGATTTTTCAAGTCCCCCCCGCGGTCTCGGGTCCTCTGCCAGTGCGACACCACAGGTCCCTTTCCCGTCTGGCCCGATGGCTTCACTTGGCTGTGCTCGATGTCCATAACTTCCAGCCATTCTTCCGCGTCGTTGGGGCTATCGAAGAAGTAAGTTTTCCTGTCATGGATCACTTTTAGCCTAGCCGGGAACAAGAGGGCATATTTCAGCTGCGCTGCCCTTAGTTTTTTCTTCACGGCTTGGAAGGAGGTACGCTGGCGTTGAACTGCAACAGTGTAATCGGGATATAGGGAGATCCGTTGGTTTTCAAACTGAATATTCATTTTGTCTCTCGCCTTTTGTAGTAGTATGTCTCTATCCCTATAGTTCAAGATTCTTACTATCAAGGGGCGCGGTGGTGCCCCCACCCTCGGTGCGCCCGTCGGTATGCGGTGAGCCCGTTCCACACAGAAGTACGGGGACAACCCTTCCGGGGCAACGTACTCTCGGAGCCATGTTTCCATATAGTCCGCAGGGCGTGTGCCTTCGCTTCGCTCCGGGAGCCCAATAATGCGAACATTGTTCCGGCGATTGCGGCCCTCCGCATCCTCAACGCGATCCTGTAGGCCGCAGACTTGTTGTTGCAGTTGTTTCAGTTGCGTTGTGTGTTCTGCAATCTGAGGGTCTATGCTAGTCAGTGTTGCTTCGTGTTCCTGCACCTTGTCAGCGAGCTTCCCGTGGTCCGCTCTCAGCAGGGTGAGACCAGTCGTGAGGGCTCCTATCTGCCGCTCCATTATTTTCTTGGAGTCCCTGATTTCCCGAAGTATCAGGTCTAGCTTATCCGACTGGGACACTGCAGAACTATCCATGGATGCATCTGTCGGGCCATCCTGGGCACCAGATGCAGGGGGGCCTTCCGCCATTGGGCCCGTATCAAGCGGTTTCCCTTTTACTCTCCCCATTGTCTGGGTCAGGCGTGCTCGGATCTGTGCCCCGTCGGTAGGATAGTTCGCAAAGTGCCGAGACAACCCCCTCCAATTACTCCGTTGGGCGACGCACCTCAATCCCAAGTGTTCAGCGCAGTGTGTCTCTACTCCGTAATTCTCGTCCGGTTCCCCCTCTGGACCAAGGGGGGGTGGGCGCCCGAGCAGTCCTCCGTCCGCTCTAATGTAGATGGGGTGGACAGTCTCAGCAGTCTACATCTGCCACAGGGAAGAGGGGGGGGGGAGGCGGGAGGGCTCACACTCCAGGTCTGTTGTTCTCTCACCCCCGGTCCTCACCGGCAATAAAGGGCATGTCTCTCCAGTTTTTTGCTAGCTTGTGCACGGCGCCTCTGCGGGACCCACCGGTCGCCTGTCCTCCACTTCAGTTATCGGCGGGAGCCGCCGCTCGCCTCCGCAGTCTCCAGGGCACAGGCAGGTCCGGTCTCCGAAGGGCCGCAGCGCAGCCCCGGTGTCGCGCAGTTCTCGGCGGTGTCACCGCCCGCAGATACAGCCTCCAGGGCACAGGCGGGTCCGATCACCTGATGCCAGGACGTTCTCGTGCCCTCGCAACCAGTGGGGGCAGCCTCAGCAGCCTGCAACTGCCGCGGGGCAGGGGAGGCAGGAGGGCACGCACTCCAGGCCCTCGTTCACTCACCCCCCCGTCCCCGCCGGCAATGAGGGGCCTGTCTTTCCGGCTGCACGATCGTAACCACAGTGCCACTGTGGGTTTCTCCAGCCGTCAGGCCGCACCTCCGGTAATCGGTGGGAGCCGCCGCTCGTCTTTTCAGTCCCCAGGGAGCAGGCCGGTCCGGGCCGCAGAGGGCCGCGGCGCAGCCCCGTTCATGCGCAGGCTGCCGCCGACAGGCCGCGCCCGCAGTCACTCTCTGCTCGCCTGTTTCAGATCTTTTTCCTCCGCCGCAGCGGCACAGAGTGTAGCCTCATGTGTGGGGCAGGTTCCGACAGGGTTTTTGGGCCCTCCGGCGTTCAACTATGCCCCGCAACACCGTGTAAACGTAGGATTAATCCCCCCGGGACCGGAGCTTCACCGATGTACGTCCGCCATCTTGGGCGGTTGGCCACGCCCCCCAATGGATAGTGTTAGTTATTGGGTTAAGTCCTATGCGTTCAAGCAAACCATGCCATGAAGTCATCCCAGTTTCTTCATGGTGGACTAAATTAAGAGGGATTCGTTGTGATTATTGGTTAGGGGTTATGTCAGCTCCCGAGCATGGTTGGTGGGATTAATAGATGAGTTAGAGGACTATTCTAAGAGGAGATTAAGTATTGCTAGGCTGCAGGGGGATTTTGAGAAGAAAGAGGTGAGGGTTTGTGATCTTGTAAATGAGATGTGGGCAATTTGCAGAAATACAAACTAGAGATTTAGCCAAACATGCATGTGACAGAGTGGTTTGTGCTCAGAGAGAGGAGACATGTGGAGGATGGAAGAGAAACAAGCATTGGCATAGCCAATAGGTCTCGCCTTTGGGACCTTATAAGTGTTTAGCTATGCAACAGTTGATGTTGTTGCACCAAGGATATTGTGCTGGTTAACTAAACACTTATAAGGTCCCAAAGGCGAGACCTATTGGCTATGCCAATGCTTGTTTATTTATGTTTTAAAAACAAAAATAAAAGGCATTGTTATTTGCAATGTCAATAGGTCAAACTTGCGTAAATGTGAGACCTATTGCATTACAAATGCTTGTTTTGTAAGGAGTTCGATGATGAAAGAAGGCTTAGCCAGCAAACAATGAGTGTGTGTGTAGTATGCTACAGCATCTCCTCTCTATGATACCTTCCCCGCTCTGTATGCTTACATTCTTGTATCTTCTTGCTTAGATCATTTATAGAATGTTATTATGTCATAGTACTGCCCTTGTATAGAGATGTTTGTATTTGAAGCCAGGGTCAGTTAATGCTGTGGCTGCTGTTTGATGGATGAGATCTTCTTTCTGGATTAAACCTGCTCCAACAACCTTACTGCATCCAGCGTCTTACTTCAAGAATGCTACACTGTCCTAATGGTGGTATTTTCAACTACGTGTTAACAATTGCCATATACGAGCGCATACAAAGCGCGCGCACAAAGAGGTGGTTACAGATACGAAACAACTGGATTTCCTAGTATTTTAATTGTGCTGTGTAAATCCATCTGAAAATGCCGACAAAAACCAAGAGGCTGCATCGCAAATAAATAAAAATAGAGAACTTAAAGTGCTTGTTACCTGCTGGAGAAGGAATTTGAGCTTCCACCTCGTTGTAGATTTTGTCCGTCAGTTTCTCTTTCCAGCTTGTGAAAGGAGTCCTTGGCAGGTATATCCTAAAGGAATATTGACTCGAAAGGTGTATTACAGTCTTGAAAACTGACACTTTTTTCCAACTATATTCACTGTTGTTTCCTGAAAGTCGCCCTTGAGTGAGTGAATCAGCTAGGAGCGACCAGAGACATGCGGCCGGTAGGTGGCGCTGTTATATGCAACTTGAAATAGCCCACTAGGAATGCAACTTATAACTTAGAAACAAAAACAAACAAAAAAACGCGACCGCAAAAGTGCAAGCGACTGCGCTGTCATTAGTAACATGATCCAAGGAAAGAATGCAGCTAAGAAAAAATGTTGGGGGGTGGGGGGGTTGCTAATTCTCCCAGCAATAGGCCGAATGGGGATGGAGGGGCTCTAGGAAGGCGTGAAAAACACAACAAAGCTTCATTAACAGGCAAATGGTCTTAAAGACCTGTGAAGTACTCAGGTGCGGCTGTGTGTGTGCCCGGGAAGCTGACTTAGCCCGGGCTGCCACACAACGGGAGGGGGGGGGGGCTGAAGCCCTTTGAGCCCAATGGGCGTTTACAAATAACCAGCATACAAGCACACAAGATGTGTATGACGACAGAGTAAAGCAACACTTGCATAAGGCACCATTAGTCAAAAGCGTGCTCAGAGGATAAAAGGTAACCTTAAGAGACAGGTAGTTTGAAATCGTCTAAGGGCACCGTGCACCACCAACAGTCGGGTGTGAGGCGAATAATTGGATAAATCAATACAACATAATCTTCACTATAGAAAGTATTGGTCACAGTTTAGCTCTCAAGAAACCAAGCCCGTTGGCCCGAGGCTTCGATCTCCCATGAAGATTAGCGCCACTGAACGTGTCCCTTCCAATTTCCCAGTACGACTTCGGGAAGGCGAAGCCAGGCCAGCCCCCTGATTCAGAGAGTCAATCAAAGTGATGAGGCTTATGGGTAAGTAGACAGACAGCTCTGACAGTGGAAGCAGTGACTCAAGATCAATTAAAGTGACAAGCCTATCTTTAAACAGCATCGCTTAATGTTGATACTGTGGCATTCTCTATGGAAATAAGAGTCTTAACATGAAGCATATTCCGAGCCTCTGAACAGTAATCTGAAGCCATCAAAGGCCCGGGATAGAAGCCTGTCCCCTTCTCAGATGTGACTATTCTGTCAGATTCAAGGATTTGAAAGATGACTAATGTCTCAGCTGTCACTTTAGGAAATCATAACGTGAGGGGCGTGGAGGCAAGTTTCTATCGAATCACTTGTCGCTCTTTTATGAAAATGTGCAATTATTTTACCTACAGTGTTTAATAAAGGTGCACACAGCACACACTTCAAATTATATGAAATGTAAATATTGAATACAAAAAAAAGTGAGTTTGTTGAGCTCGGTGGCTCTCAAGCCGTCGCCAAGCAGCCTTCCCTCCAGTGCATTAAATGCTGTGCATCATTAAACACAATGCGCAGCGTGTCGACTCAGTGAACAGAGAGATTGAAATGTCTCCAGCGTTTTGGGACAAGGTCAGTGTCACTGCTGGGAATGCAGCGTGGTATTGGAAGGCGCTGGGAATCATATTCTGGCTGCAAGCCCCTGGCGCAGCTTCCAGCTCCTAAAGTGCCTTTCGACGCTGCTACAAATGGGTGAGAGTAGTGGGAAGGAGTACGGACTCGAGTCAGTGGCAAAAAACGGGAAATTTATTTGGAGCGAAAATCGATGAAACTGTATAATTTTCCTGTACGTGAGTTAAACACGTTTGCTCTTAAGCTTACATCTCAAAAAATATGAAATTAGAATTTCCCCCGCGTTGTTTAATGGAACCGGATATGGATATCATGTTTATGAATTTGAAAAACAGTATCTATTTGACTGGTTTATCGATTTGTGGAAGAGAAAGAACGTGAGTCATTAGAGAGAAGGAAAAGCTGTATGAGAGAAAGTGTATGAAAGAAAAAACAGAAATAAAGATAGAAAGAAAAATAAAGAAGCAAAAAGTTTAACAGGGAAAAGGAGAGAGTGGCATGCTGCAGTATAGAGAGGTGGGGGGGTGGGGGGGAGTGAAGGCCAGCAGAGTGACGCGATCTGTGGTGGGGGAGGGGGAGGGAATTGAAACGCAAGCAAGCAAGGCGGAGAGAGGCCACGCAAGGCTTAATGAGCCTTGACAGAAACCCACATGGCGGCTGCGCGCGTGCACGCTCGCGTAAACGCAAACTTGAGGCCAGGAAAAGCCTGTGGTAGCACTTTCAAAAGCCACTCACTAAATTTCTCGCAGAGCAGCGCATGCGCTGGCTCAGCAAGACCTAAAAAGGAGAGAGGGCAATCAGAAGTTTCAATCAAAAGGTCAGTTTTTAATGATGGATTTTGGGAATGTAGAGAATATTTTTGAGCTAGCATGAAGTCTGAGGATGCAAGAATGTAAAGAAACAGTGTTTGCATGGGACGATTGTGCTGTATTTGGTCTTTTTGATAGGTGCTTGAATCATCCACTGGTAGGTTACAGCTAGACCACCACTCCAGCCAGGTCAACTGATCAGCTCAAGGAGTAGGAAGTGAAAAATAATAGCAGGATGCAGATACCGAGAAGTATGAAGAGCTTTAAGTCGCATTCAGAGGAAGTAGTAACTTCACATCCTAGCAATGTGAGAAAATATATGGACAAATAATGCACACATTGAAGAGAGGGTTCTACAAATGCTGGCGCAGATGTCTTCTGGTGTGCATACTCAAGTCTGGCTTACAGTATTAATTACAAAGCGGTGTGGGATCCATTGGTTGCCTCAGATTTGCATGGGAGGATGAGGACACCTTCACAGACAGCAGAAGTCTACTCCTTGCATTCCAGTGGCTGGAGGGTGGAGATGCAGACACTAGTGTGAATCTGTGAATGGTGACAAGGCTATTTTTACTAAATTGATGAAGACTTTGTTAGCAAAAGGACTGTTGATTAGAGTTCCCGAAGCACCGCCCTTTTGGTTTATGGTAAGGTGCGGGGTGGAACTGCAGATTCTGTTGTGCAGGTTAAGAGACCTTTTGGGTGAGGCCCAGCCTTTTGTGTTTCTAGATCACACTTTCATTGCAGAAACCTCACCCCTCTTTGTGCTTCTGTTGTGGAGACTACCCTTCTGTGAGGGGCATCGCTACACAAAGGCTGTGTCTGGAGAGCAGCCTGTCTCCAATGCAACTTTTCCAGGACAGTGCCAGAAAGAAGGTCAAACTTTGTGTGGAAGATCGCAGAATCAGGACTAGTGGGCACTCCGGCTACCTCCTCTCAGGGCGCTGTAGGTCCTGCATGCACAGGTACCCCAGGGCATTTCTCAACTGCAATTCAGTGGATGCCAGAAACAGACTGCTGGGCATGGGATAATGTGAGCACAATGATGTTCAAATTGCACACAAATAAACGAGGGCGCAATAAGAGGTTACCTGCTTTTATAACAAAAGTAAAATGCACGCGTGATGCAGCTTTGCGATTAACTGCTTTTAACCGTGGCTGTTATTTCAACAGTATCGAAACTAGAGTGTGGTCTTGTGTTGGTGAAAGGAGGTAAACCATGAAACTATTTTCGGCTGTATACACTCATACAAGTCCGTCTGGAGCCTTCAGCTTGATTTACCCTAAAGTACGTACCCCAGTCATGCCCACACTGTTGATGCCACACTCAAACCCGTGGGAATGGAGGTTTTTTGCCCCTGAGTCAACAGAACGTGTCTGTTTCTCTACCCAGGCAAGCACACAGAGACACAGATAAAGACAGACAAGCATGGTCAAGACTGAGAGGGAGAAGATAGGGACAGGAAGCTGATGGAGAGAAGGAGAGGAAGGCACGGAAAGAAAGACTGGTGAAACAATAGACAGGTGGGTACAGCAGGATGGATAAGAGGGATATAAAGCGAAAGAGAAAGAGTTGAGGAGAGGCAGAAAGATAGATAGACAGAAAGACAAATAGATCATTTTGGTGATATGTTAGGAAAGAAGCAGGAGATGGAGAAGAGCAACACAGCAAGAGATAGGCAGATAGAGACAAAGAGACACAGCAATAGAGAGCGACAGGCAGAATGATACAGAAACAGACACTTGGATGCACGTGGAGGCAGGCAGATAGAGACTGGAAAAGACAAGAGATGGAGAAATGAAGAGAAACATACAGACTGATAGAGAAAGACAGTTAAGTCGAGAGTGACCGAGGCACAGGGCAACAAACACAAGAGATGGGTGCACTGACGGAAAGAGAGAGGTGAATAACACAGGTAACTCAAGAATGAAAGTTTTGCTAAATGAGTTGTAATTAATTCCAGGGGCTAGAGCTAAGATTCTGGGGAGCAATCTGTGTCATATCCGCAGATCCAAACTTCTCATACGGGTGAGCCGAGTTAAGGTTTCATCCTTGGGGCCACTGCATTGGTGGAAGGAGTCGTATGTGGACTGTGGATTTGCTCTGAGCATTCATTGGTGTGTTTCCTTGTTTTCCACTAAATGTGAGCCGCTGCTACCCAGAGATCACCATTTTAATGTGACTTTTGGCAACCACTTTCTTTGTCGTCTGTCTTCAGAGCAGGGCTTGTTTTTGCGATTTACAGACTTTGTGGCTGCAAAGTGTTTTGTACGAGGCCCAGTGTCTCTTCATTGCATACTAAGATGGGGGGTTGATGCTCACTTCCCTGATGAGGTGTTGAGCGTTTTGTAACGAGTTGCACGCTATCCTGGAACCCAAGGTCAGTTGTTAATCCAGTGGATATTGGTTATTGTTGGTTATTGGGATTAATCTCGTACTCCAGAGAAAATCATACTATGCATTTGCTCCAGTTACTTTGTAACAAATCAGATTAGTTGGTGTTAGGTGTGACCATTAATGGGTGCTATGTGAGTTTTTGCAGACAGCTGATGGGATGAATAGATAGGGTTTCAGGGCGGACACCGATCTTGGTTTGCTTGTGTTCTGGTTCACGGAGGACCTGGTTTGGCAGTTCAGGTGGGACTGTTCTTCTCGGAGCAAGATCAAGACTGATTTGCATACAGCTGGGTCCAAACTGAGGTGGCCTGGTGTGCAAAGGAGTGATAGAATGGGATGTGGCCCGAGGAATTACCAGCGGTTGAGACTAAACCATTCCACCCATCAATTTTTTGTATACTTTGGGATGAATAGATAGGTCAGAGGAGATTAGGTTTTGTTAGGTTTCATGGATATTGCTTAAAAGAAAGGGAGGCTATGGTCTATGAAATAAGGTGTAGGCACATTGCAGAAATGCAATACAGGAGAGTAAGGGAGACAGGCATGCGTGTTAAGAATATTTTGGTATTTCTGAATGACGATTTTTATATATGAAAAGGAGGCTGACCAGCTTAGCGCAGCCCCATCCCTAATTAAGCCTTGTTGTTACAGACGAATAATCTGTATAGTCACTGCTCTTTTTCTGTAGAATTGCCCACTTGCTGTGGTGAAGACGCATTGTGTAGAAATTGGGACAATGAGGTGTCGGTCGGCAGAAGGGACGCTGATGAAAAAGCTTAACATAAATGTGCCCAAGGGAGGTGGTTCCTAGGTCACTGGCTGGTGTGCAGTCCTACATCCTTTTGGCATAATCCACGGTCCCCCCTATCATGCCTCGTCAAGCGCTGCTGGTAGCTCTAGATGCATTGCCCTTGGACGGGCAATGTTTAAGCCTGTGAAAGAGTGGGGAACAGTGCTTTGCGCCTTCCGTCACGGGGCCCTTTGCATGCCTCCAGAGCTCTTCATCAGCTCGGACCAGGGAAGCCCATATGTGGAAAGAGGAAGCTAAGTAGCTCACCCTATTCCTAGAATCAATTTCTTCTGATCATAGATGGAGGGGTGTACTTGTTAGTTAATCTTCAAATAATCCCATAGAATAGACCGTTTGACTTTTGTATCTTACCCCTGTGCCTCAGGCTCGCTATACATTTTGCTGAGAGAGATCTTTGAGTCTTCCTTCTTTGAGGGCTACGTAGCACCTTGAGAGGGAGTATAGAATGGAGGCACTATAGCCCTTTACGAGGATTCTGCCCAACGGGGAGCCTTTCTTGGAGAACTAAAAGGTGCCTCTTATTCATTTCCAGCACTTCCAAATTCCTGCGAAAGTTCATAGGAACATAAGCTCATTTTGTGACTTTACACCCAGCAGATGCAGAATTTAGACACCAGTGGATGAAACATTTCTACCAGAAACTAGAACGCAATGTAGCCCCTGTTCACATGTACACAGCACCACTGAGATCTGACATCTGACAATATGCTCAATAATGTTCAATCAAGTTTCAAAGACTGTGTCAAGATACTGGTTAAAACAGAGGATTTCATCTACAAATATGATAATTCTACTGTAATCATAGATTCTTAAACTTTGCCTTTCCAAACACGTGTTAACGTCCTAAACAGGTGATAACAGACATTAAATCTTTGGGCTGAAAAAAGAAATAGCATTGTCTATGCAGTTCTAAAGTTGCCCTAAAAAAACATAGGCCTATTGTACTTCTGGTGAGCGCAACATAGTGCTGGTCAGATTAATAAAATGCATTGGATATGTCTTGAGGTCCTGGATACCACGTTTACATAAGGAGCAAATTCGAGCAGTAAGGTCTAACCCTTTCCATGGCCCTCTGTAGATTGCTTCATAAAATTCTGGTCTCTTGCAGTTGCATTCTGGCAATGGTTCAGAGCGCCTGAAGACCCTTTGGCCGCTATATTGTATTGTATTGTAATTGCATTTGTATGGCGCTTACTACCCCTGACGAGCCGTCAAAGCGCTTTTTCGGCGAGTAGCACGCTACTCCGGGACCCATAGAGGATTAGTGTTGAATTAGTATAGTGAAACATGCAAGTCAATTTTAAGTGGTGGATAGGTTAGTCAGTTATTTGAATTCGGAAGGATAGCAGAAGGATAGAAGAGGAAAAAAGGTTTGTATTTATATAGCGCTTGTTACCCCTGATGGGGTGTTGAAGCACGCTACTCCGGAAACCCATAAAGGATTAGTGGTGAATTAGTATGGTGAAATATGAACGTAATTTGAGTGGTGGATATTAGTCAGTTATTTGGAGTGAGAAGGATAGCGAAGGGATAGAAGGGGAAGAAAGGTTTGCATTCATATAGCACCTGTTACCCCTGATGGGTGTTGAAGCGCTTTTCTGGCAAGTAGCACGCTACTCCGGAACCCATAAAGGAATAGTGTTGAAAATTAGTTTAGTGAAATATGAAGTAATTTGAGTGGTGGATATGTTATTCAGTTATTTGGATAGAGAAGGGTAGGTGGCGGGATAGAAGAGGGAAAGAGGTTTGTATTTATATAGCGCTTGCTACCCCTGATGGGGTTTTGAAGCGCTTTTTTGGCGAGTAGCACGCTATTCTGGAACCCATAAGGATTAGTGTTGAATTAGTATGGTGAAACATGAAATTAATTTGAGTGGTGGATATGTTAGTCAGTTATTTGGATTGAGAAGGGTTGGGGAGGGGTAGAAAAGGGAAAAAGGTTTGCATTTATATAGCGCTTGTAACCCTGATGGGGTGTTGAAACGCTTTATTGGCGAGTAGCACGCTACTCTGGAACCCATAAAGGATTAGTGGTGAATTAGTATAGTGGAATATGGAATTTGAGAAGTGAACATGTTAGTCTGTTATTTTGATTGAAAAGGATAGTGGCGGGATAGAAGAGTGAAGGATTTTTTTTATTTCTTTTTTTAGGTCATAGCAGTAGGAGGAGGCTTTTGGATGAGTAAAAAGGGTTTTTGGAGGGGAAGAGTCAGAGGGAAGAGTTTAGAAAGGTTTGTTTTGGGGGATCGGTATAGTAAAAGAGGTGTCAGATGATGCAAGGAGGGGTAGAGTAGGAGAGAGTCTAGAAAGGGTTATTTTGGGGATCATAGTAGTGGTATGGGGTTTGGGATAAATGAGAGAGTGGATGTAGAGGACATATTGATAGATGTATAGGGTGAGAGATAGGGTAGTGCATTGGAAAGAGTAGTAGAAAGAAGTTTGAGATGAGTCAGAAAGTTGGGCTAGAAGATATATTGAGAGAAGTATAGGCTGAGAAATAGGGTAGTGCATTGGAAATGCTAAATTAGAAGAAAGTGATAAATATATAGATCCATAAGTACATTGAAAGTATATAGATGCATAAAGGAGGTAAGTATATGTAGATTAAAGATATTGATAGAGGTACAAGATGAGAAATAGGGTAGTGCATTGGATATGCTTTTTCAGGAGAAAAGTAACAGACACACAGATCCACGTACATGGAGGTACATAGAAGCACAATGGAAGCAAGTACATGTAGACCAAAGATGATTTTTTTTTTAAATTTTTTTTTTTTTTTTAACAACATAATTATTCTACATGTTTATACAAAGCAATACACAAAAATAGGTACATATCTATAGTGAAAATAAATGCTTATATACAGAGGGATATGCTGTAATTTTCTGTTTGCGTATGGTGCTTATGTGGGGAAGAGCCAATTCTTGAGTAGTTTTCTGAAGATAAGGTGGTTGTCGGTGGATCTTATGTTGGGGGTAAAGAGTTCCATAGTTTGGCTGCTTGAACAGAGAAGGATGTGCCACCCATGGTTTTTTTCTTGTATCTTGGGATTTTGAGGCGAGATGCACCTTTAGAGCGTAGGTTCTTTTGTTGAATGTGTTTGGTGATTTTATTCCTGATGAAGAGCGGTCCCATTCCATGTATTGCTTTGTGGGTGATACAAAGTAGCTTGAACGTGGATCTTCTGGCAACCGGTAACCAATGAAGGGCTTTCAAGGCAGGTGAGATGTGGTCTCGCGGTTTGATATGCAAGAGTAGTTTGGCAGCCGAGTACTGAATCTGTTGTAGTCTTTTCATGGTCGTTAAAGGTGATCCGTGGTAGAAGCTATTGGCGTAATCGAGTTTGGACAGAACAAGGGAGATGGTAGCTTGGAATTTGTGTGGAAATCCCAAATGAGGGAAAATTCGTCGCAGCGTTTTTATAGTGACAAAGCTTGATCTTGCTAGTTTGTCCACTTGGGCATTCATCGACAGCTTGGAGTCCATGTTCATTCCAAGGTTTCTTACTTCCTTCGATACTTTAGGCTGCGAGCCCAGTTCATCAGGCCAGGCGGCAAGCGGGTCATAATGTTTCCAATCACCACACGTGAGAATTTCCGTTTTGGAAGTATTCAATGTGAGATGGCTCCAAGTCATCCACTGATCCACGGCTCTGAGACAACTGAAAATTGGGGATTATCCAATGTCTTTGGGGCATTCCAGTTGAAGGAGTATTTGCGTGTCATCTGCATAGTTATAGCACGTGAGGTGAAATTGATTGATCAGTTCCGGTAATGACTTCATGTAGATGTTGAAAAGCATGGGCGAGATGATAGAGCCTTGAGGGACCCCTGCTTTTGTGGAGTATGGTTTGGACGAGAAAGGTGGGGTATGGATGACATTAGTTCTGTTTCGAAGGTAGGACACGATCCAGTCTAGAGCAGTTCCCTCTATGCCAGTTTCATAGAGTCTTTGTTTCAGAGTGTCATGGTCAACCGTGTCAAAGGTAGCCGAGAAGTCAAAGAGGAGAAGTGCAGCAACACCGTTGCGGTCTACTGTATTCTTCAGGTCATCCCAGATGGCAAGGGGGCAGATTCATTGCCTCTTCCCGGACGGAATCCTGTTTGGAAGTCTGAAAGTATGTCATTCTCTTCAATGAATTGTGACATCTGGGCGAACGTTGCTCTTTCTATCAGTTTGCCCAGGAAAGGTCCATTTGTAATGGGTCTGTAGTTGTCATGGTTCAGCGGGTCCAAGTTTGTTTTCTTCAGTAAAGGGCGTATGTGTGACTTTTTGAGTTCGTCTGGAAATATTCCGGTAGTTAAGGAATCGTTGATGATTCTTCTTACTGGAGTGGCAGCAGAGGTTGTTAAAAGAATTGTCTTGAAAGTTTGTGGTGGACAGGGGTCAGAAGGGCTGCCGGCAGGCCTGCTTGCTTTGACCAGGTCCATAAATTCATTGTGTGAGATGTGTTGGAAGGAACGGAGAGGCTGGGTTAGAGTATTCTTAGATTGTTGTTTTGTACAAGGGTTAGTGCTGGTGCTTTGTTTCTGTTTTAAGTACGAGTCCAATGTGTCTGCTTTGTCCGTGTAGTGATTTGCCAGTTTGTCTGTGAAATCTTGAGTAACAGGATGAGTTCCTTCTAGCCAATTTGGTTTGCGAAATTCATTGAGTATTTTATAGAATTCTTTATTTGCACATTTAGCATTTTGAATTCTGTCTGAATAGTACCTTTTCTTAGCTTTTTTGATAGCTGACTTGTATAATCTGTTAATTTTCTGTAGGTGAAGTTTGTTTTGTTTGGCGTTTGTTTTGAGCCAGGTACGTTGCAGCTTTCTAATTTGTTGTTTTATGTCTTTTATTTCTGTTTCTCCAAGGCGCTTTTTTTCTTTTGTTCTGTTGTGTGGTTTTGAGTGGTATCAGGATGTCAAAAGCTTCCTGTAGCCACTCATATAGATTTTGAACAGAATTTTTTGTTTCCAGATTTGTACTGGATGTTAGTTGTGTTTCTAAGTGTTCCAAATTGAGTTTGTTCCACGGCCGATAGGTGGATGGATGTAAGGTAGTTTTAGGTGAGTCGCTTAGTGTTGTTTTATGTTGGAAAGCAAGCAAGTGGTGGTCTGACCATGTGACTGGGGTTATAATTTGGAAGGTAACTAGTTCAGTATTAGCAAAAATTACATCTAGGATATGTCCAGCGATGTGTGTGGGTTTGTGGACAATCTGATGCAGGTTCAGTGTGTCTAGGCCAGTGATTATTGTTTTTGGATGGGTCATATTGGGTTTGTCAAACCAAATGTTGAGGTCACCCAGAACGCATAGGTTGGAGTGTATTGTTATCAGGTTTGAAACTGTGTCTAGAAGTGCGTCTGGGAATGTCGCCTTGCTAGGTGGAGGTCTGTAAAGGAGCAGGAAGTTAAAGGAGGAAGACGGTGTAGGATTGCATCTTGTTAGAAGAGCCTCACAATTCTTTATGGAGATGTCGTCAACTTTAGTGATATGTAATGTTTGCCTGAACAGAACAGTTAGACCACCTCCTTTTTTGCCTATAGGATTTTGGGTGATCGTTTGATAGCCTAGAGGAACGGCTCCGTGCAGGACTGGAGCCATATCATCTCCCAACCATGATTCAGTTATGAATAGTATGTCTGGTTTTGCATCTGTGAGAAGGTCGTAGATGTGATGTTTGTTTTTAGAGAGGGATCGAGCATTTATTAGTAGACAGTTTAGAGAATGGCCTTTGGTGATAGTGAGACTTTGTTTTATTGAAGAGTGATCAGTATTGTGTGGGTTTGTAGCAGGTGTGTTTTTAGTGCTGGCATTAGCTGTATCAATCAATCAATCAGGGGTTTGTTAAAGCGCAACTACTCACCCGTAAGGGTCTCAAGGCGCTAGGGGTGGGGGTGGGGGGTGCAGGTTCCATTCCATCAAGGAGGGGGTCTGTCGAAGAGCCAGGTTTTGAGGTTTCTTGCGAAGATGGGGAGCGATGTTGTCTGTCTGAGGTGGAGCGGAAGGGCGTTCCATGCTTTGGCCACGAGGAAGGAGAAGGAGCGGCCTCCCGATCTGGTCTTTGTGGTGCGGGGGACCATGGCGTAGGAGAGCTGGGCTGATCGTAGGTTCCTTTGGGGTGCGTGGAAATTGAGTCGGCTGTTCAGGTATGCTGGTCCGGTGCCGTGGAGGGCCTTGTGTGCGTGGGTGAGCATCTTGAAGGTGATTCTCACCTCGACGGGGAGCCAGTGGAGTGTGCGCAGGTGCTGGGAGATGTGGCAGTGTTTTGGTAGATTGAGGACCAGTCTTGCGGCAGCGTTCTGGATGTTCTGTAGCTTGCGGGTGAGGTTTTTGTTTATTCCGGCGTAGAGTGCGTTGCCGTAGTCGAGTCTGCGAGCAGGGCGTGAGTGACGGTCTTTCGGTGTTCGAGGGGGATCCATTTGAAGGTCTTACGAAGGAGGCGGAGGGTGTGGAAGCAGGAAGACGAGACGGAGTTAATCCGGCGGTCCATTTTGAGCTCAGAGTCCAGGATGATTCCCAGGTTACGTGCGTGGTCCGTGGGGCTTGGCGGGTTTCCGAGGGCGGGGGGCCACAAGGTGTCGCTCCAGGCGTCTGGGTTTGGGCCCATGATGAGTACTTCTGTTTTGTTGGTATTTAGTTGTAGGCAGCTGTTTTTCATCCATTTGGCGACGGCTTCCATGCCTTCTCGAAAGTTGCATCTGGCGGTGTTGGGCTCGTTGGATAGGGAGAGGATGAGTTGGGTGTCGTCTGATTATGACACGATGTTGAGTCCGTAGGTTCTGACGATGGGGGCGAGTGGAGCCATGTAGATGTTGAAGAGCGTCGGGCTGAGGGAGGAGCCCTGTGGGACTCTGCAGGTGGTAGGTGTGGGGTCCGAGAGGAAAGGGGGGAGTCTGACCCGCTGCGTCCTGCCGGAGAGGAAGGAGCGGATCCTGTCGAGGGCCTTGTCCTGGATTCCTGTGTCGTAGAGTCTGTGTATTAGGGTGCGGTGGGAGACTGTGTCGAACGCCGCTGATAGGTCGAGGAGGATGAGGGCTACTGTTTCTCCTTTGTCCAGTAGGGTGCGGATGTCATCTGTTGCAGCGAGGAGGGTGGTTTCCGTACTGTGTTTTTTTCTGAAGTCGGATTGGGAGGAGTCGAGGATGTTGTGTTCTTCAATGAATGTGGCGAGTTGGCTGTTGATGGCTTTCTCGATGACTTTCGCTGGGAACGGGAGCAGGGAGATGGGTCTGTAGTTTTTGAGGTCGGTGGGGTCCGCTGAGGGTTTCTTTAGGAGGAGGTTGACCTCAGCGTGTTTCCAGTCGTCGGGGACGCAGGCGGTCGCCAGGGAGTGGTTGATGGTGTGGCGGAGCATGGGTGCGATGGTGTCGGCGGCTCTGTTGAAGATGTGGTGGGGGCAGGGGTCCGTGGGGGCCCCTGAGTGGATTGACTTCATTGTCTTCAGTGTGTCTTCGGTGGTGAGGGCTGTCCAGTCGTCAATCGCTGGTTTCCGGGTGTCGGGGGTGGTTGGTGATGGTTCAGTGTGTTGGTTGTCTTCGTCGAAGTTGTCGTAGATGCTCTTGATTTTGTGGTGGAAAAAGGTGCTGAGTTTGTCGCAGAGGTCTTGTGAGGGAGGGATGTCGGTAGACTCGCTGGTGGGTTGGGCGAACTCCTTGATGATGCTGAAGAGTTCCTTGCTGTTGTGCGCGTGGGTGGAGATTCTGTCTTCAATCGCTTTTTCTTCGTTTCTCTGATGAGTTGATGGTGGGCGTTGGTGGCGGCTCTGAAGTTGTTGTGGGCTTCTGTGGATTTGGTGTTCCTCCAGGCCTTTTCGAGGCGGCAGCATGTGCGTCTGGACTCTCGAGTTCGGTGGTAAACCATCTGGCTTTCTTGGCGCGGGTATTGTTGTTTTTCTTGAGGGGGGCTATGGTGTTGGTGCTGTCCGAGATCCATCTATGCAGGGTTCGGGCTGCGGTGTTGAGGTCATCGTTTTCCGCGATGGTTGGGGTGGAGTTGTTGAGTGAGGAGGTGAGCTGGTTGTCAGTGATTTTGGTCCAGTTTCTTCGTGGGAGCAGGTGCTGGTGTCTGTGGATGATGGGTGTTCTGAAGGTGAAGTGGACGCAACGATGGTCAGTCCATGGGAGTTCGGTGGTGTGGCTGAAGGTGATGGAGTTTCCTGTAGTGAAGAGGGGGTCGAGGGTGTGTCCTGCTGAGTGCGTGGGCTCGGTCACGATCTGGCGGAGTCCAATGTTGTGGAGGTTGTCCAGGAGGGATGTGGTGTTGGGGTCCAGTTGGTTGTCGAGGTGGAAGTTGAGCTCTCCCAGCAGGGTGTAGTTGGTGGATGCGATGGCCTGTGGGGAGATAATGTCTGTGATGGAGTTGGTGAAGGGTCCGCGGGGTCCAGGGGGTCGGTAGTTGAGGGTTCCTCGGAGCGTGGCGGTGGGGCTGGCCAGTATCTTGAAGTGAAGGTGTTCCATCAGTTCTGTGGGCTCGTCGGGGAGTGTGCTCAGGCGGAGGCTGGATTTGTGGACGATGGCGATTCCTCCTCCTGGGCGGGTGGGGCGGTCCTTCCTGGAGATCTTGTATCCTTGGGGGATGGCGATGGCGATGTCCGGTCCCGAGATGGTGTTTTGTCCAGGTGTTGGTCCAGGTTTCGGTGAAGAACGCTACGTCCGGGGTGGTGCTGTCGAGGAGGTCCCAGATTTCGGTGGCGAGTTTGTGGAGGGATCGGACGTTGAGGAGGATGCATTGCAGCGTCTTCGGTTCGGTTGTGTTCTTGTGGGCGGGTTGTGCTGGATCTGTGTTCTTGGCGGTGCTGCAGGTGTGCCGGCAGCGGTGACAGCTGAAGGGTCCGTGGGTGCCGGCTGGTGATGCTAGCTTGCAGTTGTTGTTGCGGCCTGGGTTGAGTGCTTGGAGTGCTGCTGGGTCATAACGTTGGCGGGGCGGAGGTCCAGGGTTCCTGGCACTGGTCGCGGTTGGGTCACGGACGGGCGCAGGTGGGCTTGCCTTTGACGCGCCTTCGGCGCACCAGCGGCACACCCGCTGCCCGCGGCCGCCATTAAGTAGGGGTCGGGGAGTGCTGGACAGCTGGGAGGCAGGGAGGGGAGCTGGATTGGGCCAGTCGCGCTGGGGGGGGCCGCGGGGGCAGCAGCGGCGGGGAAAGATAAAGGGAGGAAATAAGGGATAAAGAAAAAAGGGAAAATAAGCAGAAATGAGGCACAAAAGAGCAGAGATGCAGAAAAGTGCAGAAAGGTGAAAGCTAAAAGAGGGTAGAAAAACGAGTGAAAAAGAGTGAAAGAGCAGAGCGAGAGGAAGGGAAAATGAGCAGAAATAAGGCACAAAAGAGCAGAGATGCAGAAAAGTGCAGAAAGGTGAAAGATAAAAAAGGGTAGAAAAACGAGTGAAAACGAGTGAAAGAGCAGAGTGAGAGGAAGGAAACAGAGGTTCACTGGACCACCAGGGATGAGGCGCAGGGAAACCTGCGGGTGGAGGAGGGCCTCGATCACCAACACTCGAGAGTGCAGGGGCAGGGGCAGGCCTCACTTAATGGTGGAGCTGCGAGGGTGGGAGAGCAATTTCACTGACAATGAGTCAGTGGTCTTGCTCGCCTGTCCCCGCAGTGGCTGCCATTAAGTAGGGGTCGGGGAGGGCTGGACAGCTGGGAGGCGGGGAGGCAGGGAGGGGAGCTGGATTGGGCCAGTCGCGCTGGGGGGGGCCGCGGGGGCAGCAGCGGCGGGGAAAGGTAAAGGGAGGAAATAAGGGATAAAGAAAAAAGGGAAAATAAGCAGAAATGAGGCACAAAAGAGCAGAGATGCAGAAAAGTGCAGAAAGGTGAAAGCTAAAAGAGGGTAGAAAAACGAGTGAAAAAGAGTGAAAGAGCAGAGCGAGAGGAAGGGAAAATGAGCAGAAATAAGGCACAAAAGAGCAGAGATGCAGAAAAGTGCAGAAAGGTGAAAGATAAAAAAGGGTAGAAAAACGAGTGAAAACGAGTGAAAGAGCAGAGTGAGAGGAAGGAGACAGAGGTCCACTGGACCACCAGGGATGAGGCGCAGGGAAACCTGCGGGTGGAGGAGGGCCTCGATCACCAACACTCGAGAGTGCAGGGGCAGGGGCAGGCCTCACTTAATGGTGGAGCTGCGAGGGTGGGAGAGCAATTTCACTGACAATGAGTCAGTGGTCTTGCTCCGTGTAGCTGTTCTGTATCATGTTCCTCATCCAGCATGCTAAGAAGGCATTTTGATGGGTCTGCTTGTGTATGTGGTGGAGATGGTGTTTGAGAGTGAGTTGGTGTGCTGTGTTGTTTTCGTGGTGTAACATTGTTGTGCAGTAGACATGGGGAAGCGAAGTTGTGAGGTGTGGCACGTTGCTTATATTGTTTGCGTGTGTTTAGGGCAGAAGGTGTATGAGTCAGGGGTGGTGGTGCAGCATGTGGGTCATGTAGTAAGGTTCTAAATTGTCCAATGGATGAGAGGCGGTTAGAAGAGAGTTGCTGTGTTGCTGTATCTGTGTTAGTTGTGGTAGAAGAGAGAAAGCTTGGCATTGGAGTTTGTTCCTTTGTGTGGTTTGAAAGGTGGGTGTATGTTTGTATTTTGTGATGGTAAGTATTATGAGGTGTTGCGCTTTGAAGATCTTGTTGTGCTGGTGTGTGTGATATGTTTTGTTTTTGAGGAGTAGTGAAAAGGGGTGCTGGTGTATTTGTTTCATGCAATGGATTTGGTTGTATAGTATTTGTGAGAGGAGGTTGTAAGGTAGACGGGGTGGTGACGTGTTTATGAGTAGAGTGTATGTTGTGTGTAGGAGGGAATGAAGTAGAGGTAAGAGTGTTTGTCTTAGACCGGTTTGTTCCAAGAGTTAAAAAGTGTGGTGGTGTGCAGTGTATGTGTTGTGTGTTAGTGTTATTATGGTAGAGGGAAGAGGAGGGTGTTGGTTGGACAAATGATGGAAAGCTGATTATATGTTTGTAAGTGATAAAAGGTGGTCTGTTAGGAGTAATTAGAGCAGGGAGCGTGTGTCTGGATGGGATGTAGTTATGTATGGTGTTGAAAGGCGTTGTGTTAGTGATGAGTGGATTGGTTAGTGGTATAGGATAGAGTTGTGTACTGTTTGTAGGTGATGGTGGGTATGTGTGGAAGTTGGGATAGAAGGGTGTATAGATGTGGTTTGGTTGGTTTTGTAGTGTATGCTGGTACATTGGTTTGTGCATAGGGTTGTGTGTGGTGTACATTTTGTGTGAGTGTGTTACTATGTTTGTGGATGTGGATGGTGTGTGGTGGGTATTACTGAATGGGAACATGGGCAGCATTTCTGGCCCTGGTCCCGACCAATCTCTAACAGGCTCAAACAGGCAACTGCCCTTGTCCTCTCTGCCCTTAGCCTCGACGTCCGGGCTGAGACGCCCTAAGCCTTGGCCTTTCATAGCCCTAGTAATCAGGTGACCCCTTCAGCCAATGGGAACCCTAGCCCTAACGCTATCCAATCACAACACTAGCCCTAAAATCTAGAACCAATAGGAGACCAGGACCTTACAGCCAATCTTAGCCCTAGTCCAAGCACCCAATCAGTTTCAACAACCCTGATCTCTACGTCCAATAGAGGCCCTAGCCCTACCAGTAGTCCCAACCCAAGTCTAAGCAACCAATGGCACAGGAAGCCCTAGTCCCTACTTCCAATAGAAAGCCTAACCCTACTCTTAGTCCCACACCTAGTCCAGCAACCAATCACACCAGAAGCCCTAATCGCTACTGCCAATTAAAGGCCTAACCCTAGCCCTAGTCCCAACCTAGTCCCAACAACGAATAACACAGGAAGCCCTAGTCCCTACTTCCAATAGAAATCCTAACCCTAGCCCTAGTCCCAACCCTACATTGAATGAGTCACAGACCCAGAAACCAATCAGAACGCTCAAATACCCAACCAATGAGGACACTAACCCTAATCCAGTAGAAACACCAGATACAACCACCTATCAGTGTACACATGTACCAAACAATAGCAGACTATATAAGGTCCCAGCTACCTCAGACAAGGTTTGCTGGCCAGGGAGTTGGAAGCTGCTCCTCTATTCACAAATCTCCTAGGAGACAGACAGGCTCAATCCACACTTTGGACTTCTGCAGGTAAGGGCCTAACAAACTTGTCCTCTAACAATACTGTTTGTATAAAACTTTACTCCCTCTCCTGGCCAAAAAACGAAGTACACAGTCCCAATTAAACACAGTTTAAACAGCTCACAGCAGATTACTGCTGTCTCAGAGCACCCTCTGATGTAGAATATCCCTGTTGCTGGGGGGGGGGAAGGGGGGGGGGGGCTGGTTTCACTAACTTGTTAACACAAAATGGTGGCTGGGGGTGCACTGCTTAACATACAGGTCTTAGCACAGAGCAAAGGAGAAATTTGGAGGCAAAAACTGATAGTCACAGGGATTGAGAGGGAAAAACTACAGAGTTTGGACTGCAAATCCCACAATTCAACAGGTTAAATGGAAGCAGTCACGGGCAGGAAAAACCACAAGTTTAAGCACAAAAACAGGTGATAAATTATGCAATCACCGGCAGGTTAAAACTACAATTTTAAACTGTAACACCCACAGGCAAAGACAGTTAAAGAAATTTAAAAAAAAGAAGAGATGATGCAATCACAGGTAGGGAAAATCGTTTTTTTAAACTTATTTAGGAAAGAGACAGCACTAGTCTGCCTCCTTACCACTTCGTGGACTCTGCTCACTGCAATCTGGGGCACAGGTAGGCTGCAACTCACAAGATGGAGGAGAATGATTTGGGGTGCACCCAGCAAAGCCTTAAGGGGCCTGGGCAGGTGAGAGGAGGGCTCAGATTTGCTTGGAGCTGGGGAAACCAATCAGCAGTCCTAGGTCTGCTGGCCTGGGGGTGGGGCTGGGGCTGGGGCTGGGGAGCTGCTCCTCTAGTCACAAATATCCTAGGAGACAGACAGGCTCAATCCACACTTTGGACTTCTGCAGGTAAGGGCCTAACAAACTTGTCCTCTAACAATACTGTTTGTGTAAAACTTTACTCCCTCGCCTGGCCAAAAAACGAAGTGCACAGTCCCTATTAAGCACAGTTTAAACTGCGCACAGCAGATTACTGCTGTCTCAGAGCACCCTCTGATGTAGAATATCCCTGTTGCTGGGTGGGGAGGGGGGGCTGGTTTCACCAACTTGTTAACACAAAATGGTGGCTGGGAGTGCACTGCTTAACATACAGGTCTTAGCACAGAGCAAAGGAGAAATTTGGAGGGAAAAACTGATAGTCACGGGGAATGAGAGGGAAAAACTACAGAGCTTGGACTGCAAATCCCACAATTCAACAGGTTAAATGGAAGCAGTCATGGGCAGGAAAAACCACAAGTTTAAATACAAAAACAGGTGATAAATTATGCAATCACGGGCAGGTTAAAACTACAATTTTAAACTGTAACAACCACAGGCAAAGACAGTTAAAGAAATTTAAAAAAAAAAAAAAAAAGAAGAGAAGAGCTGCTCCTCTATTCACAAATCTCCTAGGAGACAGACAGGCTCAATCCACACTTTGGACTTCTGCAGGTAAGGGCCTAACAAACTTGTCCTCTAACAATACTGTTTGTATAAAACGTTACTCCCTCTCCTGGCCAAAGTGTACAGTCCCTATTAAACACAGTTTAAACAGCTCACAGCAGATTACTGGTATCTCAGAGCACCCTCTGATGTAGAATATCCCTGTTGCTAGAGGGGGTAAGGGGGGGCTGGTTTCACTAACTTGTTAACACAAAATGGTGGCTGGGGGTGCACTGCTTAACATACAGGTCTTAGCACAGCGCATTGTAGCACAAAGGATTTCGGGGTGTTATAATCCCATAATCCTTTGTGCTACAGTGCGCTGAATTAGCGCTCAAAGACAACTTCTTCTAGTTCGAAGGGGACCTCTTCCTTCAAACGTACGGCACATCTATGGGGAGCACCTTTGCCCCAAGTGTGGCAGGGCGCTATGTTTTCAATTTTGAAAAAGTACATCTCTTCAATTCCAGTATGCCTTTTTCATCAAACATGAAATTCTACAAAAGGTATATTGACGATGTTTTCCTCATTTGGGAAGGACCGGAAGACTCCTTACAAACATTCCTAACGTGGATCAATGGACGCGATCCCAACCTCAGGTTTACCCACAGCGTGAATAAGACAAAGATCACCTTTCTTGACTTGGACATCATGGCTGAAAATGGCAAGCTCAAGACAAAAACTCATTTTAAACCTACAGCGAGAAATTCCCTTCTCCATTATACAAGTTTCCACCCCAGAACACTACAGGGGAACTTACTATTTGGTCAATACCTCCGTCTGCGTAGAAATTGTAGTGATTAAAAAGACTTCAAGGACCAAGCCCAGTCCTTGACTACTAAGCTGAAAGGGCGGGGTTACCCTGACAAGGTCATCAATACAGCAAAGAAACGAGCACGCAACCAAAATCGTGATGGACTGCTGGAACAGACACAACGCACATCAACGACAATCCCTTTAACATGTGTCACAACCTACAACTCTATCTCCAACAAAATATCATGCATTATACAAAAAATTGGAGGATATTGAACACAGGAAAACTAAATTGGGAAAAACCTTTATTTTCTTACAAACGAGTGTTGCAAAGTCATCCTGTGCCCTGGGCACCCCCCAACTTTTTGCTGAATGGTACTGGTGGTAACTGACTCTGACTGACCCTGGGCTCTGCCTAACCAGGCCCAGGGCCAGTGCTATGCTGAAAGAGACACATTTGGAATACAGTGAAAACACCTACATACACTAGGGTACACTGTGGGTTGGGGGTACCCCTGTGGTTGGCATGACCTACCCTATAAGACCCTAGTACATAATAGGGCAGGGGGATTGAAACTACCTATCAGTCCCTAGTATAAATAGGGCATGGCAGTTTAGAGGCCAGCAGCTTTTTCTGCACTTGCATGTGTGCACTGCTGAAGCCTGAGGTCAGTTTAAAAGCAGCCCTGGGTGGCAGGACTGCTTTTAAAAAGTAAATTGTGCCCAAACTCGGCTTTGGTGTTTGGGGCACTTAAAATGGATAACCTACAATGTTTTGGCATATTAGGAACCCCCAGGGTCTCCCCTAAGTGTCCCAGGGGTGGGGGGTCAGGTATTTATAAGGTGGACCCTTATAAAATGAGTTTTATATGCCCTGGGTTAAGTGAAATTTCACATTTCACTCCCCACATTGTGATAAAGTGCTGCCCAAATTAGACTTTGATGCTAGGAGCACTGTGGAGGGAAGATCTGCAATATTTCTACAGATTCAGAGCCCCTAAAGTCTCCCCTAGTTGTCCCATGGGGTGGGGGTCCTGTAGATATAAGCGAAGTACTTATAAAATATGTTTTTATAAGCCCTAGTACTGGAAAAATGGCCCAAGTCATTTTCCCTATTGCAAATCCCATGCCACATAGGTTAACATGGCAAGAAGTTATTAACTAATAACTCCTGATAGGAGAATGATATAACTTCCATTCAAAGACTTCCCAGAATGGTAGTGATAAATCCAACAATATCATATTGTTGAATTTCTCCTAAAATGTACAGACAAGAAGTTATAAGACTTTCTTGTTTGTAAGTCCAGATTCAGCCTTCCAGTGGTCTGTCCTGATTGGTCAGAGTTAAGTGGATTAGCTAGGCTGCCTTGAAGAGGTGATAAAGAGCCCCTGGGGTTAACAAGCTCTGCTGGGAGGGCAGTGTGCTGCTACACAGGAATGCCAGAGCAGGGGGAGGAGTCGTAAACCATGGTCTTCAAAGGGAAGGGGAGGCCTCAGTGTCATTTACAACTCTACTCTTTTGACCCCAAGCCAGAGCTAGGATTAAGGCAAGATAGAGCAGATGCAAGGGGGAGAGTCTATGGAAAGTAGCCAGCCTAGGGATGTGTTTAGCCAGCTCTTACCTCCCTGCTGGAAAATTAGCCAATATGAAGTTGGAAGATTTGGTGCACTCTGGGACAAAATAATGCCACACTCTACAGGATGTGGTCATATCCTTGGGGTGTTGCCCTGCTCCTATTGGTCAGGAGTGACCTCCTGCTTGACCCAGAGAACTTGGAATAAGTATCTGAGAGGGGCAGAGTCTCTCAGATCTGCTGCTTGAAACTTAAGAAAGCAAGACGTTGTGCCATGCTGAGAAGTTTGATGTGCAATTTCTAAGGCCTGCCCTCTGAGGACTGCACCATCTGTAACTACAGCCCTGTGGACTACCTTGCTGTGCAAAAGAGTAAAGAGTGGACTCCCTGCAAGCTACAGGTTAACAGAGCTCACCTGGATCATCACCACCAAGAATATGCAACCTGGAAAACTACCAGTGGATTTGTAAGGGTTTTGTCCAAGTGGATTGTGGGAACTGAAGTCCTCAATTTCCAAGAACCATCTTGGAGCTTCCAGACCCTTGGAGTGAGTTTGAGACACTTTGGGACCCTTTGGGGAACTTCAGGAAGAAGTTTGGAGCAACTTTGGAAAAAAGCTCCATAGGGGGACCGACTCAACCTGGTCAGCCAAGCCACCTGCCTTCAACCGCGAGCCGGCCAAGCCATCCAGGTTCATCCCGCGGAAAGCTCCGTAGGTCCGACTTCCAGAGTTTCACCGGGAGTAGAAGAAATCCGAGGCCAGCGAACCCTCACCGAATCCGGCCTGGTGAAGAGCATCGAGGGACCCCACGAGAAAAAGCTCCAGAAAAGTTTCTAAGTCCGAAGGTAAAAACTGTGACCTGGACCTACCGCGAGGGGTAGCCGCTCAGGGCTCCATCGCGGTCGGCCTGAAACTTTGACTTTGAGCCGGTCTATCGCGACCAGATATCCCAATATGGTGCTATAGGTTTCTAAGTGCTATAAAGTGATAAATCTTTAAACATTCATATCTCCGGTTGCCTACATTGGATTTTTGTCGTTTTGGTGTCATTTTAAAGATAAAAATATTTCCTATATTTATAAATTGGTGTTGGATTTTTATTATGCATTGTGTCTTAATTATTTACTGAATTGGTGTTTTTAAATGCTTTACATACCTGTCTTTGAAGTTAAGCCTGCCTGCTCGCAGCCAAGCTACCAAGGGTTGAGCATGGGAATAATTTTCTAAGACCTATGCTGAGTCCTATCATGTGTTAGTGGCCTTATTGCCAGTGGCAGACCTACATTTGCCCCTACCAATAATCCACTTTCCAACAACGAGCAAGAAGCTTAAGAGACAATTTGGTGTCAACACGCCCACAGCAGCCCATCAGGCCAACCAACATTGTACTAAATGCCTGGGGTCTCCCCAATATAACCGGCCATTTCCCATGTGGGAATTGCAGCGTGTGTCATCTCACAAAGCCCACAAAGAGCCTAAATTTGGAACCGGGGAAAACTCGGCATATTTGCATACATACAAACTGTAATTCCATGAACGCCATCTATCAGATCACCTGCCCATGTGGCTTGAGATACATCGGCATGACAAGCCGAAAATCAAAACACGGATCTGCGAACACCGGAGCAATATGCGCTGTAAACGCAATACCACACGCATGACCAACCACTTACTAGAATCCGGGCACACCACCAATGACATGAGTTGGGTGGTGATAGAACAACTGGAGTCAAATACCACCAACTTCCAGAGCCGCCTTCTAGAAAAAGAACAACAGTGGATTTATCGTTTGTCCACACACTTACATGGATTGAACGATAATATTCCATGGAATGCCCTGAATAAACTCTCTTGAATTCGCAATTCATGTGTTGCATGTAGTCTAGCACTATACAACTCAATAACACCTCTGGGTGGCAAACACATCTTCTTTAATTCATTAACTGTACGTCCACCACAACAATTCAAATGATATAGTCCCCCGCATGTTTCTTTAATGTTGAACACTAACTCCAATCACTATGACATGCTCCTTTGGTCTTTTTCTCACATCTGTCAAGCTGCTACACACTGCATCCCATTCATCTACGCAGTGTATAGATGTCCGTGTCTAGAGTAAGGCACTATTGACTATTGACATCCATAATTGTATGGTTTATACTTAATTAGGTCCTGTGCTTACTGTGCGTGCAATAGTAACATAGTCCAGCCTCCACTGACACGTCATTTCCGGGTCACCACCATATTCAGCACGCGCTCTAGTTTTCTAACGTCCCAAGTCACACGCTCCCGCGGTGATGCGCTTACGCGACCTCGCCCCCTTGCCATTCCCGGGAAACAGACTTTAAAAGATGTCGGCCCCAGCCACGGGTATCGTCCTGATCCCCGAGAAGACCGGAATAGGTACTATTGGTGGGCGTCCAGCCTTGACGAAGTAATGTTTTTCTTTTCTTTTCAGGTTGTTGCGAAAGACCAGGCCGGTTTCGAGAGTTTGAATAAGATTTCATCCTCATTTCCAGCCGCTAATGCTATTCGACCCGTTACGGAGTGCTTCTCTCTAGCTACCTAATGCTTATTATTGTTTTCCTCATAGTGTGTGACTACAGGCGTTCGCCCCTTCCGGGATCTGTAAAAGCTACAAAAAACACGTAGCCAGTGTAATTATGTTCTTTTTTCAAAGTTTTTATCTTCACGTGACAATGATATACGCGTACACACCTAAACAAGATGTTTCTGCGCACCAATAGTATACACTGGTCGCCATGTTTTGTAAATAACACAGTCACAATGGCCCAGCCATTTTTCTCTAAGCACAGAAGTGCAACGTTATGACATGTAAATGCACATGCCAACTGTACTAGACATGCATGCGCGCACAAAACCACTATGCATGACCTAACACACACTAGTTGTGTGTTGCATGGCGCTAGTATGAGTGTTGGCACTTTTGATTGAATGACTCAGAGAGTGCTAATGGTAATTGCACCGGCAAGCAAAAGGAGGTTGAACCAAAACGGAGCAAGTCGAAATCACCTCTTTGATATATGTTGTATGTCTTTTTATTTTTCTCCTTCTTTTGTCTTACAGGTTTTTAAATCAACCAGTGGGTCCGTAAGTACGGTGACACCACTGCATGCACAGCACACCTTAGCGTGTGTGCTGTAAAAAATACACGTGGCTTACTTTTGCCACAAAACCACTTTTCTCACGCAGTTTGGTCCTGAAGAAAGCCTCTAAAAATGTTTTTCTGAGGCTGAAACATGTCGACCAGATGGATAAGGAAGACCAATTGCTAGTCTTCACTTTATCCTTTTTTGCTTTCTTTTTAACCATGTCCTGGGCCGCTGGGAATAAAAAAAATGGTCAGTAAGGAATCCCAGAGACATTTTTAAATTTCACCACCTTTTGAGCACCACTCACACAACACAAAAAATCCTGCTCTGCTGTAATTTAGGCGTTGAAGCACAACTGGGTGGTATTCGGCTACCGAGTTGGGCACCCTATGATGAAGCATGCCACCAACTAGGTTGGTGGGTGAGGGTTCTTTTTACAAACCTACATGGTTCTTGGCACTCAAACATTATAGCAGAGTCGTCTTTACTAGTGGGTTCATCCACGTTGTTTTTGAAAGTTTAGCTTCAATAGACATCCCCCAGAGTTTCCCTCCACTTGCCCTTCTTAGAGTTTGGTTCCGTTCTCCATCCCTGAAAGTGCTCACCATGCATCCTCTCTCACGCCACCCCTCCAGGCTCTCTCCTTTTTATAAAGTTTGGAGTAGTATATATATAATATATAATTGTCTAAGCCTAATCACTGTTAAAATGTAACCCTGTGTGAATTTGCAACTTGTATATATATAACTCTAACCACTAGTATATGTAGTTGACCTTTGTACTTCTACCATTCCTATGTGATCTTAGAGTTTATCTGATTGTATCTCTTCCTTGAGTGACTTTATAACTTGTACATTTGCAATTTTTTCCATTTGTATCTCCTATGTAACTCATGTAATCCAAAGTCCTTATGTAACGCAACTGGTTCTTTTGTAAAGCGCTCTGACACCTTCGGGTAATGTTCGCGCTATATAAAATTGCAATAAATAAGTAGTCCATCTTGGCTCCCCATAGTTGTACTCAGTGGTGCCGATCACATACTATTCAACAGGAACCCATCTTAAAAGCTATTGTAAAACAGAAAAGTTGTTGTGTGTTGGGGTATGGAGAGGGCTCATGCCAAATGCCAAACGGAGTTGCATAAACCCATACCCACCCTAAACCTTTAAAATACCATTGCCACCCAAAAACTCAGACCCACCCTAAACCTGTAAAATATCCTTGCCATCCAAAAACCCATATCCACTCTAAACCTTAATATATAATACACTTACCTGCGAAATAATTACATTTTCATTGTAAAGACATTACTGATAAAGACATATGCGTGGTAAAAATGTGCGTGGTCAAGGCATTCGTGGTAAAGACATATGCGTTGTAATGGATGTGTGGTAATGGTAATGCGTGGTAATGACTGCATTGCAAATGCTGTTTCCAACTACACACATCCTCCTAATGGCGAAGATCCATGAGATTGGCCTGAGAGACCATGCTCTCAGGTGGTATTGTTTGTTTCTTGTTTGTACCCAATGTGACTCTTCCCACTTACGCTCAAAAGGTACTCTCCCAGGTATTTACACTGTTGGCAAACTTTTTTGACACCTAGGCAACACTGCTGGCTTCTTATGTTGATAACAGACAGATCCACTTTCATCATGTAGATGAGGGATCTATGTTATCAGCTTTGAACAGAGCCTGTACGATTCATTTCCTGTGTCAATAGAAGTTTGTGGGACTGTATGTACCTCCAATCCTATAGCTTACTTTTCGGCTCATTTTCTCATTGATTCTTCAGAAAGCAAAATTATAAAGTTATCATTTTTATTACTATTGGTAGGTAATTGAAGTACACATTTTAAAATCAGAATGGGATCCAGTTGCAGTGATGCAAAATATTTTATTGATTTGTATATTGACTTGAACACAAACCTGTTACCTGTTAATAAGGAATAAATTGTCAATTTAGGTTCACAATTTACTGGCACATGCATCAAGCTAGGATTTTGCGAGTCCTTAATAGCGAATATTAAGGATTCGCAATTAAGATTCGCAAAATCCTATGCATGTAGGAATCGCTATAATAATAGCGATTCCTTCACATTCCATATTTGCGACTCGCAAATTGCGAGTCGCAAATAAGGAATGGCTACCCATTCATTCCTATGGGCCTACAGGCCCATAGGAATGAATGGGAAATTATGAGCGCTATTTGCGAGTACCAATAGGTACTCGCAAATTGCGCATGCATTTCAAGGGTGCAGGGGTGTCAAAGGACACCCCGTTGCACCCTGAAATTGATCTGTGCACATATGTTGCGCACACACATGTCCCAAGGACATGTGTGTGTGTAACCTTCAACTTTGAAAAATGCACTTTAGTGCATTTCTCAAGTTTTGCAATTTACCATGAAGTTCAACTTCATGGTAAATTGCGCCCCTAGTAGCGAAATCGCTAATTTTTTTACTTTGTTGCATTGCATTTAAGGAATATCAATTTGCGATTCCTTAAATGCAATCGCAATTAAAGTAATCGCAATTTAGAGATTACTTAAATTACGATTTCTGCATTTGGGATAATGCATTCCAAATGCAAAAATACCGGTCGCAAAGGGGCAGATTCTGAGAATCTGCCCGTTTGCGACCGGTTTTTCTTTTGATGCATGTGCCTGATAGACACATAACAACCGACTATTCATTTGTTTTGGACAAAATAAATACTTTGCAAAAATCAAATTGCTATGCTACTGCCTTGTTGACACCTATGGCCACTTGTCTGGCCATTCTACATACATTTTCATCCTCACATAGCACATATTATTTAACTTACTCGTTGGAGGGTCAGAGTAAGTATAGCCCTTGACTCTTAACAATGCTTTTTAAAACTGTCTTTTGGTGCAATATTAAACAACCAGGAGATATGTTTTCAATGATACCATCGACGTATAAAAACATAATTGTTCATTTCCCCAAGCAAATGGTATGGTGGCCTACATAATTTTAATAGATACTTTTTGTTCTATAAGTCTTTCCATGGCAAGGGAGTTAATTCTGTGTTGTGTTCGGCAGTTCTACTGAGTCCTGTGTACAGCTGGAATTGATCCAAAGAGGATTGTAGGTACCCAAGCATATACTTCTGCCGGTGAAGCATTGCTTGGTGTTGCATCTCACGTCTTATGCACTACAATGGCTATAAGAAGTCAGTGCCACAGCCTTTGGGTTTCTTCATAAGCTAAGCTTGTGCTTTATTGGTGTCCTGTATTGGGATGTTGATGTAATGAGAATTGACATTGTAGCTAGTCAAGGGTGATCTTTATTCCCATCACAAACGTTTGAAGTATCTGTTCCAAACTATCTAAAAGCACTATTGGTCCTTATGAGCCCCTCACCATGACTTCAGGGCAGATATCCACAGGTAATAATAATGCAGCCAATTTACAGTTCATATTAGTTATAGGAAATTACAGATCCCTGTACAATGGAAGATTGCTATAGGAGACAACACATTTCATTTAAGACTGCTGAGAGTTTTTCGGGCATTTGAAGGGAACTAAAGCCTCATCACTTTGCTTCAGATGGAGTCTATTGGTCATACAATCTTTCTGGGTCCTCTTTGGTTCTTTTGAGATTTCAAATGGGTTAGAATTCACTCCACAACATGTTTCAATTTCTGTTTTTGACTACTGACATTTTTAGTTAGCACTTCAGTGTAACATGTTAGAATCACCTTCCTGAGTTTCATCCTGCTCCTTGTGTTACATTTTATGTAAGGGGGTGGGTTTAAACCATGCATCTGCATGTGACAAGAGCATACAAGCGTTCCTGTGGTGGTGATACCCACAAGACAGCAGAACAAAATAATTAACCATTGCAGTATGGTGATTTATATTGCAATTTTCTGCAAAGTACTGCTCAGTTTTAGATACCTGGATCCTCCAGTTAAGTACAGGCTCAGAACCAACTTACCAACTTGAAACAGAGAACCTGATCTACTGTAATCCATGAGCCACCTGAGCAGCATTACATGAGGAGAGTGTGTTCAGGGCAATGATCGGTCCTATGAGACTTACCGTATTATTTGTTTGTTAGTGAGTCCTAAAATGTCTTTCACCATAGATGGACGCACACAGGAATTCACACTATAGATATATTTTAAGACTTTATTAAATACAACATTCTAATCTAGTGCAGATAATATGTATAGATGTAACTATGAAAATAAATAATAAGTGGCAATGAAAGCAAGTAATAAGCAAATTATAAAAACAAAATTGAAAGATTGTGACGGTGTTTCAGAGGTTCATTGCGTTGCATGATAGAACTAGTCTATGTTAACCAATATCTCCCTTCTAGCCCCTAGCTAGGGCCCTTATGCACAGCGATTCCATTTTAGGAATAGCAAATTGCGACAAATAATTCACAGTTTTTGATTCCTTAAATGGAATGTACAAAAATGAATTTGTTAGAAGTGGGTGCAATTTGCACACTGACTTCTAACGAATCCATTGGTAAATTTGAGAACTGACCCATGTATTAATAGGTTAGTTGTCAAAATATCGGTTCATAGTGAGTCGCAATTCAACCTACGTCATCAATATGCATGAGGTGGGTCGTAAATTGAGACCTACTACGATTGGCTAAAATGACAGGCATGGTGGCCTGCTGGCAGCAGCAGACCACCATGCCTGTGATTGCTTTTAAATAAAGCTCTTTAAAAAAAAAAAAAAATGCAGATGGGTTTAAAACAAGAAAAGAAAAATGACACTAACCTTTTTTATGAGCAGGCAGTGGTTTTATAGACCAATGCCTGCTCAAAAAAATGTTTTTGTGAACATTCACAAGGGAGAATGGGTCCCATGGTGACCCCTTCCAATTTGCCAACGGCTTACCATCTCCTTCGAGGAGGTGGTAAAATATGAATGTTTTTCAACCGATTTCGGTAGCAAAAATTAATACATAGCTTAAATATTCGGTATCTGGAAGGGACGCGCTTAACATGCCCCTTCCAAATACGGAATCTGTATTAATTCCCAAACCCAATTAGCAATGCGGTACGATTCTGTAATATTTCACCGAATCGCTATTTGGCTTTGGTGAATAAAAGATGCCATTTTGCAGTCGGAATGGCTCTGATTTTCCAATTCAGAGCCTTATTGACCGTAACATGGTTTTGTACATAGGAGCCTAAGGCTTCTGAAGCATCAAAAGCGCCCATCTGAGTTTCGCGGTAGCCTCTAGCTTACATACCTTAGCAAAGCAACAAACCTGTTGTTCTGTTCTCTGTGTAGGTCGCTTTCTGCCTCTCTGTCTTAGTTGTGGTATTCCAAAATAAGCTGATAAGGCCAGACTGGCTCCAAGGAGCGGATGGTCTTCACTGTTTGCAGCTCAGGTGCATGAGCCAACTGTCTCAGAAAGGTAAAGATTCCACTCTGCCTAATGTTTGCCTGTACCATGCTTAAATATACTTTTTTGATTATTTTGAAAAGCGCCGGCCTTGCGATGAATGATGTGAAATGAAAGAATTAAAATATTAATCTTATTGCACCTTCCCTAAATTCTATCACACATTAGAAAATTAAATGAATACATATATAAATAATTGATGGATTTGTCAAACTATAGTAAAGCAATGTTATTCATTCTACATATGCCAACAATACTAAATGTAACACACGTTTATAAATGAAAAAATAAATGAATATATGAAATGCAGTGTGGGTCCATAAGCAGAAATACGCAAAGATTATGTCAATGGCTCTAATACTATTTAGTACTCTTTTGCTGGCATATCTTAGCAGTGAATGCATTATGGAAAATATTTTGGTACAGTGTTTCCCATTTAAAATAGACAAACAGACATTTACCATCAATTACTTAAACAATCAATGAAACCTGAACATGGAAAGCAATTTTTCCTACTAGGTTAAGACACGTGCTTTACAATGTTTTCATCATGAAATGGTTTTGATGGGGTGCTTTTCCTATTGTTATTTTCTCTGCGGTTGTTCCATTCTTAGTTACAATGAACACCTGGGATCCCTTATGCACCACTAGGCAGTCAATTTAGTAGAAGCCATTTGGGCTCTGCTCAATCAAGGGGAAGCCTCCCATTGCTCACCATTTAGGACCCCTTGGTGTCCATCTCTCCATCTTAATGGTGATTGTATGCACATTTGTAGAGCGCCTTCTTTATTTGTGTTTTCACACCAGTGATTTTTCTTTTTGATGTGGCTGACTGATAGCGATGGGCTCAAAATGTTGTTTTTGTAAATAGACAGTCCATCTATGCACATTATTTAGATCAACCTGAACGTGTTCACGTGACCCATCATCAGCATAAGTGAGCATAAGTATAGTCAAATAGACTTAATGACAGCTTTCAAATGTAATATACTGTTAGGCAGTTCGTTCTTCATAGTCCCTTTTGCATGCCAACTATCAGTGGAGTGAATGTGTTCGTTTTCATAAGGAGTAGCATGCGTACTCTAGAGGAAGGAACATTTTACTCTCAGTGTTTGTGCTGTGGGTGGAGCTTTGCTGTTGTTAGCACATGTGGAAGGTATTTGCAGCTGCACCGGAGAGCACAGCATATAAGTGAAACGTTGTAGGGCACTATGATTTTTGTGTGACTGTTCCTGGATTTACCACGTGAGTCAAGTTGATTTCCGAAACAGAACTGTGCTAAATATACATAGCTACACATAGGGATCATATCATATTTTGTGTGACCTCTTTAGCTTATTCATTGTCAATAAAACATTGCATCCTAGACCCATCCAAACTGCAGGTTCAAGAAGACAAGTGTTGTTTCCTGAACACCGTGAGTGGCTGAAGAGGTCAAACATGACACCAGAACACTAGACAGCTATGGCTGCATAAAACACAGCTCTATCTAGGCAATCAGCTTCAGATGATTTGCATAGCTAATGCTATCTCCTACAAATTCTTCATAGAAGGTTGGTAAGATATGGGTGGCCCCCAATTAGTTCACATAGGGTGTGGCAGGTCAGCCAAAATAACCTGTTACATGGGAGCAATTGCCCATGCTTGCCTAACTTCATCTTCTACCCGAACCCTTTGTGCTCTTAGGGAACTTCTATGTTCCTTCTACTGCTTAAATGTAAATGTCCAGTATTTGTAAATCGCGAACAAGTACCCAAGGGCGTCAATGTGCTGGGGGCGGTCGGGAAGATTAAGCGAGCTATTGCCCAGAGTCACATGGTGCTGGGCTGATCTGCCGCTGGCGCCCAGGATCGTACCGTAAGCCCCCGGGTTCCGGAGTCAGCCACCCTGGCCGCGGCACCACACCTCTTCCTTGCACACAACAGCTTACTTAAGCCATATAGCTGCCGCTTCAACTGGACATCTCTGTCCTCAAATGGACACACATCTAGGACGTATTCAGAACAAACTCGCCAAACACACAGCACTGCATGAAAGCTATATGTTTGGTAAAGAGACTGCTCAACAGAATAGTGTCTTTTTTTCAGTTTAGAGATGCTTTATTTAAAAGAAAAAGCAACAACATAGCTTGAGAGCAAAATTATGTAAATGCAATATAAATACACAAAATATATAGAAGTGTCGACCGGTATTACAATAAAGCATTAGCAAGATAAAAAAGAGGCAACAGAAAGAGTAGGGAGAGAGAAAAGGAAGAAGGGGGGAGGAAGAAAAAAGGTATCTGGCTTGAATTAGGAATTTAAAAAAAGGAGTAAAACACAAAGTAATACATATCAATGTGAATGATAACAGCAAACTTTCAGAAAACTGCAAGCATTGAAACATTGTTACAATATAGAATATAAATACTTTATAAGTACAAAAAATTCGAAAGTACATATACAAGGAGGTTTAGGAACTTCTTCAGCAATAATATTAATTGATGTGCTTAGAGCTAGATTTATTAAGGAAGGTTGTTACAGGTGACCATAGTTGCTCTCGCTTCATTGCTAATGAAATAGGATAGACATAAGCTCTGTCCAACCTGTGACGGAAACATACAGCACACCACCATGCTTTATAAGTAACATTCAAAGTATTCTTCCAATGCGTAGTAATACGATGGAATGCTACAGCAAGCAAGAGATCTAATAACAGGTGTATAAGGCAAGGAAGTCCACTCAGGGTAGACAAAAAGGGGGGGTGGGCACTGGGTAACACCTACTGTAGACTGCTGAACTGAATGGTATATGCTGGAACATATAGCCTGTAAATTCGACTAAACTATGTGATTGCAATGTTGAATACTGAGCATGTGTAATAAAAAGAGTTTAAAAAAAAAAACATTATTCCATAGAAATCGTGAAAGAAGGGAATCTACTTTTTTGAAAAAGATAAATGGGATTCAGATGGGCATTATGGAAATTAAATACATCACCCAAGGGGAGAGCATCATTTTTAATGAGTTTAATCTGCCCCACAAGATACAAATAGAGGATTCCATGAGGAACATACATTTTAAAAATTTTCACAATATCCTCAAAATTAATTTTTATAGTGTCTTTAATAGAATTGGTAAACCAGCGTCCCAGATATTTTACTTTAGTGTGTTGCCATGCAAAACCTAAATTCTTAAAATCATCTTTAGTACAACATTTGTTGAGTGGTAAAATCTCAGATTTATCAGAATTCAGTTTATATCCCGATACACAAGTAAAATCTTGAACTTCTTTTTGAAAAGCTGGAATGGATATAACTGGGCTGGAAAGGTATAGAAGAATATCATCAGCATACAGTGATAATTTTGATTCATCCTTATTATATGAGAAGCCAGTAATGTCCTTATGTTGCCCGATTTTAGATAACAAAATAGTGTCTTAAGACTGGGCAATGAAGAACGTGCAACCAGTTTAATGAAATAGACAGTACGCACCGCCATAAACGTAGGATACAATTCTGCTTCGAACCAATCAATAACAAAGTATTGCTAAATAATTAGTCCGACTGCCCAAACACAGTGATACTAGGCAACCTTTACTTAAGTGGATGTGAATATATATATATATATAGAGTTGGGCTTTAAGAATGTTAGCGATCCAGTTTTGCATGTAACTATCCCTAGCACACTAAGCAGTCCCAATCTATTCGACCAGCACCTGAACTATTCGATCAGTGTACCTGACAAGCTGGCACTTTGAGGATAAGTAATCTAGTATTTTTTACTCACCATTCTTTGTACAAGGCACACAATTTTCTGATTGGCAAATCCACACACATGAGTTCTACTGAAGACGACCAAAATGAATTAAATATTTAGTGAGACAATTGATCTTTGCAACTTTCTGTTACGTGTCTGATTTATAGCTAATTACTTTGTGAAAACCTGCTGAATGCATTGTTTGTGTTTATTTTTGCAATAGATCCATGTGTGGTGATCCCAAAACTCCCGTGGAAAGGGTCAGCCTTGCTTGGAAAATTATGGAATCTGTCAAATCATTCCAATGTACCTTCAGAAATGCCTTTAAAACCTATGGCTTTTTCATCAATTTATTAGCAAAATTGTACCATTTGGCACCATTGTTTTCAATAATGAGATCTGTACTTGCTCACTTTACATGTTCTTTTCATGCAATCTGATGTACATATTGATGCCTCTCTTGTTTGAAAGTTTCCATCCATCACTAGTCGCTGATTAAACAATGGATATTGATTGAAGTGCCTTCACTACCAGTAGAGGAATTTTTTTCAATAGGATTGAGCGCACTAGTAAAGAAGGGAAGAGAATGTTACCCCCCCCCCACACACACACAAGTTGACATCTCATATGTTGACTAGAGTGGCCAGCAGAGTTCAGTGTTCTGAATTTACACTGCACTTGAATAATAAATACCCAATTAAAATTCAGACGTGTGCCTTGTGGAGGTTCTGCTGACAATCTACCCATCAGTTGTGTGCAAATTCAGCAATGTAGACATGTACTCATTCACTCACTCATTCGCTTGTTTGCTTACTGACTCACTTATTAATTCATAGGCTTTTAGAAAACCGTAATGTTCTACAAATAAGATGCCTCAATTTAGGAAATGCGTTTCACAGTCGTGAATTTTTGACAATTTTTTTTAACATGAGTGGTGGATTTCCTTACTGCCTGATGAAAGTTTGACAAATTAATACCATTCTAAGCAATGACCGGAAGATCAGTGTAACTTCAAAAACCCAATCCAATGCTGGGCTGCAGACATTTTAATTTTGAATGTGAGTAGTACATAGCTATTACAACATACATCATTAATGTTCTTTTTCTACACAAGGTGTCACCCTTAGATGCTCACCTCTCTGTTGTCTCCTTCTCTGTGAACCCACTATTTTTCAATACCAGTTACTGAGATCTGCGACAGTTGCGATTCCCAACACTGTTCAACGGTTGGCTAACAATAAGTTCCTCATGGTTGTGCCATTCAACCCCCTCTTCCCATCTCAACAAACATACAGAGTTTAGCTCTTTATGGAATGATATTTTTGTAAACGATATTTAAAACACAATATTTGTCAGATGATTTGTTTGCTAACAATATTTTGGACACAATATTTCTTTCAGATGGTGTTTTTGCTAATGGCATTCTGAAATACAACCCTGAACATCAATTTAATAGCGAATGCCCAGCACCAGAATGGCTTTCAATCTCTTTTTTAGCTATAAACCCCAACACTTATGTCACATTACTAACAAACGATGCCTGGGAAATAAGAATAAAGATTTTGTATCTTCTGCAAGAGTGCGGGGTATCTCTTATGATATCATAACTATTCAATTATTCTGTAATTGGACACTTATGATATCAAATGGAAATATATCAAGAAATTATGTTCAGTAGATTATATGTGTAGAATTTAACAATATTACTTTAAATGCATATTCTTATTTTCCATGCATAAAATAGAGATCTCAAAGATCCAGAGGCCAATTAAAAGACTCACCAAGATTCTGTTTTTGCCTTTGTTGTATAGTGCTGAATACCCTGACCTCCGGAAACACAACAACTGCATGGCAAGCAGTTTGACGCCCTCAATCTATGCAAAACTGTGTGACAAAAGCACGCCCACCGGATGGACCCTTGACCAGTGCATCCAAACAGGCGTGGATAACCCTGGACACCCCTTCATCAAGACAGTGGGTATGGTAGCAGGAGACGAGGAGACATATGAGGTGAGAACTAGGCACATGCATGTCCCTCTCTGTTGGGGAAGGCACATTCAATGGTGCATATTTGTTGTTTTGATGTGTTACTATAGGGTGTCTTTTCTGCCCATAGCAGATTGAGTGCACCGGCACAGGTGTTTGTGCTCATGTCCTTTATGAGTTGCTGACTTGGGAACCCCGAAGCCCTGAACTCTAAACCGACTGTGACACATAATAAAACAAGCGCTAGCAAAAACAAGAACGTCGACCCTTATAGACCTATTTGCTAGGCCAATGCTAAACAGCATCAGCAGATAAAAAAGAAAAAAGGTGCAATGATGCTGTTGCTGGCTGCTACATTCTGTAGACACACATGAGTTATGACATATGTGGGTGCATGCCTCACCACGCGTGCTTGCTCCAAAGTAATGCAGGTGCTCTTTTTATTTTTTTATTGACCTATTTAAGATGGTGGATGCCACTTAGATTGGTGAATTAAAAAAAAGAAATAAACTTTAAGCCCACAAAAGTGCTTTTTATGTAGTGAAGTCCCCAGCAGAAAATGGCAGCTGCTGGCTCTTCAAAAAAATTAAAGCTTACAAAACAAGTAAATGTCTGCAAGCGGTGGGGGAGCAATGAGGTGCTGGTGGGAGGGTGGTTGGGGAGAAGAAAAGGAGAGTAGTTGGGGGCAGTCGCGGCTGCTACCTAGAAGCAGCAATGGGGCGGGGGGGAGGGATCGGGTTAAAAAAATCTCCTCCCGGCCGCCGCCGCCTCTCCTGCGTCCTCTCCCTGGCTTTTTGGGGGAAACAGGAAGCAGGAAGCATCAGGGCTCCCACGCTCCCCGCAGCCAATCACAACGCTGCAATGCACCGTTGTGATTGGTCTGAGCACCGTGACACGGCGCTCAGCCGAGGGCTGGAGGGGTGGGCATGTTCTCCACGCAGGCTGTAATGCAGCCTGCATGGAGAACAGGGAAAGTGTGCATGACTGTTTTGGGCGGCCCGAGGGGGCCGGCCAGTCATTGTGCTCTTAGAAGGGTTCTACCACTCCTCCCCTGTTCTGCAGCCCCGCCCCGCCCCTCACGCAAAGCTGCCGCAGCAGAAGGACAAAATAAAATGATAATAACATTACTTTATTATCATTTTATTTTTTCCTTTCTTTTACTGCTTCAAGGCAGTGAGGCGACGCTCCTCCGCCTTAGCGGAGAGCCGCCACTGTTTGGGGGGCTAAGGAAGGAAAAAGTAGCACTCAAGGGAGAGAAAGTGACATCGAGCATGGAAGCAGGAGGGTTTGGCGGGGGAGAAGCACATGAGGGAAACAGCTAGAAAACACATGGACTCTCATGGAGTCCTTCACAAAAAAGAAAAAAGTAGTGCCCTAAAAATGAGCAATGGAAGGATACATCAGCTATTTAAAAGGTTGGCGAAAAGGCTATGCTTCAGGAGAGTGACAAACACAAGAAGACTAAGGAAGAGTAAGTAAAGTATTCGAATAAGAAGCAAGCAAATGAGATTGAGAATAAATGGATCAGTGTGCCAGCTCTAGGCACAATAAAAGTCCTTGATATAGCCCTCAAAAGGTCTTTCTCAAGGTAGGCAGACTTAGAAATTGTGCGATTCTGGGCAAAACAAATTGTCTCACTGACATTCAGCATATACATTTTTTTGAATATATAAAACAAAAACACATCAGCTGTCTAATTCTAGCATTTTCCCCATTAAATGTTACCATCGCATACCATCCTGGTTTCTTTAATTCATTTTCAACCAGATTCCACACGACATGTTCTTGCTAAAATAAAAATATTTTTTAAAGCACCCAGCTTCTTCTTTGGGCTAGGCCCGTGCATCTCAGGTATCTAAATTAATATTAAAACAAATACAATTTACTCTTACAGGTACTGTAACATTTCCTAGGAGACAGAACTATACTGAGCAGAAATATTAGAACATTGACATTTTCCCTATTTTATGTGCCCATTGTATTTTGTTAGCCTCCCCTCATTTGTCTTACAGCACGTCCTTTAACATCATAGTGTTAAAACACCTCCAATCTGCACCACTTTTCCTAAATGATCTATTTTGGAACCTATTTGATAAGTGTTATCAGATATTTCATATCTAACCAATGCAAAGGTTGCTTGGCCATTGTGCAACACACTCCGAATATAGAGTTTATAGATCTGAACGTTGACGTTTAGAGATCCTTGTGTTCAAGGTGTCCCAAAATAGCAATATGGCACACCAGCTGCAATATTACCTTACAAGAAACCTCAAACGTTATCCTTTTTTTTCATTTAAATATTACAAGATAAGCTTTGCAACCACTTACATTGCATTACGCTTGGGACACAACTTTCACTGTGTTGTTGAAAAGCCCTTTGTACTTCCAAGCAACTTTGGAATGCCAGCTATGCAGGGATTTTAACGGTTGAGCATAAATTTTAAATCTGTTACAAAAAGTGCAGAATATGACGATTTTTGAACAACTGCTAAATTCGTGCAAATGTTTTCCAGGCAGCGAAGAACTGTTGTCATCTTGGGATAATGCACTTAACAGTTGTGTTGAAGATGCATATGAGAATAGGTAACAGAGCACAACTGCACAGTGTGCTCATAATCATCGACCCACTGGTAAAGCACCATAGTCCAGCAAGTACTAACACTGACCAGTATGTCAAGCAATATCCACAGTGCACTGGTACCTACACCACACTTCAGCAACACCCCAGAACGTAAATCACCAGAACCAGGACAGTGTTCCTACTAACCCAACAAGTAAGGCACCATAATCTATAATGCCGCAATATGTGAGCCATCACAGTGAGACCAATATACCCAATGTCCCAGTAGTATGGCTGTCCTGAGGCCGGTATTGGAGTGGGCCGCTCATCGTTGTGACAGCAACAGCCGGGTAACCTAGCAGTGGGTGATATAGGCAGGTGTGAAAACTGAGCCACCGCTCCGCCAGGACTGCTTAGAGGACAGGATGAACTGCCCAGACATCTCTCTGTGGGACCCTGTGGTTACCTGGTGATCTGGATTGGTTTGTGGGAAGGGTGGCTCTGGGCACAAATCAAAAACAGGAAGAGTGGATTAGGAGATGGTAAAATCAGGGTTCACAGGGGTCTCCACATGCTTCTTTTTTCCACAATAGTTATGTGGTAGATTCATTTGCGGTAGCTCACAGATTTAAGGATTGACACTGTGAATTTCGCCACATTGTAATTAACCATTTATGTAGAACTCGTCCATTACAGTTGCTCATGCCAATACTATCAGGGGCGTAGCTTGGGCAGTAATCACGCTAGTTAAAATACATTATAAGCAGGGCCACTGCCATTATGCGGCAGTAGAGACCCAAATTATGCGGAAGGGTTGACTAAAATTATGCGTCAGGGTTGAGTAAAATTATTGTGGCAAGAAAAGCCAAATTATGTAGCTTAATGCAGCAGATTTTGTGATACTATTACTTGATTATTTTGTCTTTTTTACAATTGTTAAGTCTGCCTGCACATTGTTTACTCCTCATTACTACCAGTTTAACACCGAAATACAGCAATAAGCAACAGAAATGTGACCAGTCAACCTTTGCAAAGGGCCTTCCACTGCGTTGCAACACAAGTTGCTTTGATTTTATTAACTTTTGAACCGTTTAAGCTACAAGCTAATTTTTTTGTTCAGATCTGCAAATTATACAGCAGATGATAAAATATGTGGCAAATGCACCAAATCTATAATTATTCGAAAATCCCTGTGGCAGCACAATCGCATAATTCCAGTGACCCTGTTTATAAGGGCATGAGGGAGGTTTAAGGAACAGTAGAAAGGGAGAGGAGTTTGGAGTATTAGGGGTATATTTGGTAAAATAAACCATTTTTAAGACCTGTGTGTCTGTGTGTTTTTGCCTGTGTGCAAAAATCCCAAGTAAAATACAATACCTCACAATACCCGACTCAAAGCACTCAAGCAAGACTGGTGAAGATAACTTTAGAAAATATTGGAGGCTCTTGTAAATGTATAACGAACACATAGTTTCTATTTAAACAGTTCTTTATTACAAACTTTCCATTTGTGTTTCAGGTGTTTGCAGACATCTTTGACCCCGTGATTCAGGAAAGACACAATGGGTACAACTCACGAACCATGAAACATCCCACTGACCTGGATGCCAGTAAGGTCTGTATCAAATGTCCTTGTCTTTCTATATCCAGATCTTCTCTATATTAACCATTTGCTTACAATAATGCAGTTATAATTGTGGCATATCTCTTCCTAACACTTGAATGTAGCACAGAGCAACAATCTTATTTGGCCTTGTGAATTTACATAAGTCGGTGACAACATGTCTAAAAATGTAATCAAACTATATCTAAAAAGATGTTTAAAACTTCGATGGGATCTGTGCAGTTGTAGTGCATAAGCCCAAAAAGATTTTTTTTAATGTCTGTAGAATATGGTGTGGGAATGCCCTGCTCTTAGAAAGTTTAGAAGAGAATACTTGTTCCTGGATTCCATCCTTTGCCCTTAATCCATTTTTAAATTCATTCCTGTGGATGTGTGACCACTGCATGAGTAGTAGCAGTTTGAGCAATACCACACTGCTCCACTTGTGACTTTGTGTAATCATCTCAGGGGATGGCCAAGGAAGGAAGAAGGTAATCAACAACCAATACGCTTGAAATCTTCGACCTAAGCCACTAAAACGCTTTTCTTGTTCATTGAAACCTCTACCAGATGGAAAATAATTTTAGTTGTATAGGTTCAGAGTTAGCATCTGATTGGCGTCCATATGCTTGTGATATTCCACTAACCAATGATTGTTTGCGTGATTGTTACCCTTTTCGGTTTGCAGCTGAAGTCTGGACACTTCGATGAACGATATGTGCTATCATCCCGTGTCCGCACTGGAAGGAGTATCCGGGGTCTGAGTCTACCTCCTGCTTGTACCCGCGCTGAGAGGAGAGAGGTGGAGAAAGTCTCAGTGGATGCTCTCAACGGGCTCACGGGAGATCTGGCTGGACGATATTATCGACTCAGCGACATGACGGACGCAGAACAGCAGAGGCTGATTGATGTAAGGCTCACACTCAATGATCTTGATGCTGGCTAGCATGTGACTAGCACTTGACATTAGCAGAACACCCATCCACCCCCCCCCACCCCCGGGATATTGCTATTTTGTGATTAGGAAAATGATCACAAAATTGCCTTCAGTAAATTTGATTCTAAAAATATTAAGGCTGATTTTCCTTTTATTGGACCTGCGCAATAAAAGGAGGGTGAACAACAGGCTACCTGATGACAGAGGTGTTAAATTCCTCTGTCACCTGCCTGTTAATCCCCTGAAAATGCACTGGGCCCTCCTCCTGTGCAGGCAGGCTGCACCTGGTTCTCTGCTCATCTACCTGTAACTGCATTTGTTTTGTGGGATCTGCTGCCCCTTGATTCCTTATTTACTAATTTATTCTGCTGCTTTAAATAGCGAAAACTCGTCCTGTATTGGAGCGCTTTACATGAATACCAGTTAAACGGGGGCATTAAGTGATTTGCCCAGAATCACAGGATGTTGAGCTGACTCCTGGACTCGGACCTGGTTCCCCAGTTCCAAAGTCAGCTGCTCAGGTCTTAACGCCACATCTTCTCTCCTTTGCACCCCCACCCTCTTCCAGTGCCTCTTCTCTCTGTGCCCATATTATCCCTCCCCCAACAACCCCAGGAAACTCCTTGCACCCCTCTCCTCACCCTCGTTGCCTCCCCACTCACTATATTCGCCCACTGCTGCCCTGTGCACCTTAGGAATGGTGGTTGTCCAATGCCATAGAGAGCAGTTTTCAGTTTTAGATATGCACTCTCTGGCATCACACACTCTCCTCAGACTGTGACTTGTCAGAGTCTTGTCAGAGTCTCCAGCAGTGCGGGACTAAGGACTGGACGGTATTTTTGTGACAGGCACATGTCCTGCCTGTCACAAAAATGCCGAAAATGTGGAGGTTTGGGTTAGCAAATTTTAATTTTACTAAGGTCAACTCTGGGTTATCATAATGGCCAAAGCTTTGCTGTTTGTATTGTTACTTTTTAAATATTATGCCATGTTCTTGCCACTTATCTTTGAGAAGCCTATTTCCTGTCCCCGACAGAAACAGTATTTGTGCACTACACTTGAAAGGTGAACATGCTTCCTGGGTCTTATGTTTTTTTTGGCTCTGTGCTCAGTAATAAGCAACGAGAGAACCAAAACCATTTTAACCAAGCTATCAGCATAGATCAGACGATACATCAGACAGCCAGGCACACAGAACGCTCACCCTACACTCAAAAACTGTATTAACATGTTAGCAATCCAGTGAATGGGATAAAAGAGTATTTTAAATGCTTTGGAGAAATAATCTTCTGCACCAAAGACACCATCAAACCTGCAAACATTTTGGCGAAAAGTTGAGACAGTTTTGCCAGAACCTTTCCAATGGCTCAGTGAAATATGATTGTCAATTGCTACCGCTGTCAAGCTCTTCCAGCAGTATTATATTCTCACCCTGTTCATCAAAAGTGTCACCTTGCTAGTCACAGGTCATTTAAATAAAGGAGGCTACAGAGCTTGTAGACAGGTAATAGTGTTGTAGAATTTCACAGGGCATCAGGCATGAGATTCTAGTTGAAAATGACAGTAACCCCCTCTTATAAGGGCCTCTTCCGCAGACCATTGCTCATTAAAGAGTAGGGCAGCCAACCCTGGAGGGGGCACAGTGGGATATCTGGAGCGCGGATGAGGAACCTTACAAGCATTGGCTCTTTTTGAGATGACTGGGGCTGCCTCAGCCATTCCATACGTGTTTCAGAAAAACTGTGCATTTTCCGAAGTAAAATGTGTTTTTAACATGCACTACTGAACAGATTTTTTTGTAAAAGGAGGATATGGCCAGGGAGTCGCCTATGTCCCATGAATTCAGTATTTGTGAAAACGTAAAAAGTAAAACTAATCACAAAGCTTGCAAAATATGGAGTATTGATTGCCCGTATCCCCTCATACATATCAATATGTACCACTGAATTTCATTATTTGTTAAAATGCACACAAACTCCAGTGGTCACCGTTGTCTTGCTCATCAGCAATATATTTTTTCCATATACTTATGGATACAAATTTAAAAGCGCCATGAAACATACGTGTATGTCTATATTTATTGGGCTAGATTCCCAAAAGGGTCACTGCACTGTTTCAGATTGCCCTCTACTTTCCCTTGCATTTCACTATTGTCTGTGTGGAAATATTAGCATCTCCTTCAATTTCTGGACCAGACCAAAATTAACTTTACTCTAGAATAGGATGGTATTTTGAACATAAAATGTTTGAAGTGCAAGTTCAACTTTATTAATGTTTAGACACTTGTCTTTAAAACATGCATTTTAAATCAGAGTAAAATTTTAATGTAAACGACCCCCGCCTCTCCCCCTCCCTGCTTGTGAACCAAGCTAATACCCAAGTACACCGCCATTTAATACATAAAATGTTTGAAGACTATTGCACTAGACTAATCTTTCATTTGGAAAATTGTTTCTACTAACCCTTTAACCCTCTCTGGGACTGTGAAGTGGAAGCCCCTGAGAATTTAGATTGTTTCATTGTATTGAAAGTTGAAAAGGAAGCCTTGGCCAGCCCTTTTCTATTGTCATCGCAAGCATCTTAGGTCACTCTGGCGTAAATCTTGCTTCAAAGAAGCCGGCATAAGGACCAAAGTTCACCAGATCAGTTACTGCTGGGGAGATGAGGAAGGGATTGACTTTAGTCCGGATTTCTTTGCCTTGGTTACACTCATTTTTTCGGAGACAAAGTGTGACAGGTACACTCATGCATGCACCCCCTCCATAAGTTGCACACACATTGAATTTTGTCAGACTCTTCTTATTGTTCTTGGCCACTTTCTTCAGAGCTTTTATGAAGTAAGATCTAACCCTCATTTAAAGAAAACTGCACAAAAAAGGTGTTTCTTGGAAACCGGGAACGTGAAAAGTGTACGCCCAACAATGCCCACCTGCACGCAGAGAATTCCAATTTAGTTTGTGTGTCATGTTATAGCTTCAAGCTAATCAGATTCCGGGATGTCTCCAATATACTTCTGATCATTGTTCACGTGGAGAATATCCCATACTCTGCTATGCTGATCACTGTGTCCACCTATGACACTTGTGAGAGTAACATCAGGTCGTAAGAGGTCAAACAGAGTTTTTGTAATTCAGCTTCTCAAAAATATCTCAAATTCGCTAAAATAACTACCAGTGGGACTGATTACGACTGTTTAGCAGAATTCCACCATGTGCAATAATTTCTGTTACTCCATACATTGAAATTCTGAGTCATGCTTGAGGAATTTTCCACACAGGACGTTTAATGGGTGCATTAAAAATCTCCCTTGCCCAAATTTTCCCTCTAATGTTCCAAAGGTCAGTTTCTGGCAGGTCAAAGTGGTTTAAATTCGCCCAGGGAAACTGAACAGTAATTACCATTAAAAGCTGCATATAATACATGGTATTTGTCACATCCAGAAAATTCAAAACCCTGGGATATCTTATTTTGCCGGTATCAACCCCCAACCTGGGCCACTCATATTCAGGGCCTTAATCTCTTAACACTTGTTTATTATTAGTACATTTCACAAGCTCCTAAACCCATTTAAAGGAAGCATTCACTTGTTCCTGCCTAGTCGTAGATAATTTACTGAAATCTGACTAATTAGATTTTTTCTAATTTGAAAATTTGGCATTTAATGAAATATGTTTTTGAACGTTTATAAAGCTGGTCTGAAAATAACCAATCAGTAAGCAGTGGCGAAATAGATACATAGATCTGGTAGGCAAGATGGTTTGGAGAGCTAACTCTCACTGCTGACGTCTGCTGTGATCTGAAGGTCTCATGCCAGAATTCTTGCAATGTTAGCTCAGCCTTTCATCCTTCCAAGGTGGGTATATTGAGTACTATTAAATTGGGTAATAGTGTCCCCTGAAAATTTCAGTGCTTAGTAATGGCAGACAAGAGTATACAATGCTATATAGAAAGTTACAAACCGCAAATCCTATAGAAGAACCACAAATCTTAAAATGTTTGCAGGTTTTTAATAGTCAGGAAATTGGGCACACAGATGGGCCCATTTAATATCCATCAGAAGGTTAGCAACAAAGGGAAGGAGCAGAGAGTAGGTGCAAATACAACCGCAAAAGCAAAAATTGCAATTGCGCCAGGTTGTGCAGGGATTGAAAGTGCACTCTTCAATGCAAGCAAGGAATAGAGCGTGACGCTGATCTGATATTAGCTGCAAAACTGACACTGTGGGCAGTGTTCTACCCATTAGGAATCACAGCCATCACAAGGATGGTAGCCTAATGGGAACAGCAGACCACCATGTTTGGTTTGCTTTTTAATAAAGAAATCTTTTTTTTTTTTAAATGCAGCCCATTTTCCTTAAAAGATTATTTTTTATAATAAGATTGCTTTATTAAAAAGCAATCACAGGCGTGGTGGTCTGCTGACTTCAGCAGGTCACCATCCCTGTGTTGGCTGCGATTCTTAATGGGTCGCAAATTGCGACCTACCTCATTAATATTCATGAAGTAGACTGATTTGCAACCTACTAGCAATCACTATTTGGGAATAAAGCATTTCATACATTACAAATACCGATTTCCTAATTGCGATTCAAAGTTAGTCGCAACTGGGAAATCGATATTCCTAATGTTAGTACATCTGGCCTTAAGCACTTTCAGTGAGCTAAATGCACCTCAGTGGTCATAAACATATTTTCAAATACTTCCTGGCACTACGACACAATTCTAAATAGTAATTCTAATAAAAGGTGTAGATAAATAGCATTAAATTGTTGATTGCACGAATAGCAACTGAATTCATCCTTCACCCCTACTTGCACCACTCTAGCCAACTGTACCTACAGAATCTCATTAAGGGTTTTTGGTATCACAGCCTTAACTTGATGATTGGGCAATTTTGTCTCCACTAGAGGAACTTACTTTTTGGTAGCCTCATTATACTAAACTGAATTTAATCTCCCCAATCCATTGTATTCTCCTTGAAACCCGTAAGATTTTGGGCTGCCGTTGGTAAGGATGTGTTTTTGAAAAAGTCATACAAGTAGACCCCAATGGTTTAAAAAAGTATCTCAGATTGACAGGTCACGTCCAAAGAAATTGTCCAAAAAATATTGAATGACTAATGGATCACATTGGCTGATGTCTGTTGGCTTCTCTAGTTATCGCCATTGATCGTTGGTTTCTTTTCAAGGATCACTTCCTGTTCGACAAGCCTGTGTCTCCTCTGCTGCTGTCTGCTGGAATGGCACGTGACTGGCCTGATGCCCGCGGAATTTGGTAAGTATTGTATCATGTGACGCTTGTACATTTAGTAGAAGTACATTTTCACTGTGTCTACCTGTGCACTCTTGGAAAATCACCACAACTAAACTAGAGACAGTTACAGGTTTCACACCTCCAATCCTTAAAATGTAAAATGGGCATTTTGTATCGTACTAGTGAAATAATCTTAATCTCCTCATCAAAATTAATTACATTATTACTTTCGCTATATACTGTTTCATTCAGTATCATTCAATTAGGACAAATCTGGCAAATATTTAAAGGTTAGTATTTTAATTTCTTCATGCAGGCCCTCCATTCTAGAGAATGGTATTTATGAGATATGCAGTTTTCCTGGGGCCGCCTTAAGCACATGACCCTATCTACTCTGATGCAGTGATCTGGCAACCTTCAGTGCACAGCAGTTTCAAATGAGGCCAGTGAAAAGATTTGCCATAAGCCCAATTAATGCCTATTGAAATTATCCACCATTCACAAGTAATTATATGCTTATTAGGTTTGGCCTAGAGACAGCTTGCCCTATCTTGCAAAGCCACATACAATAAAAAATATTTATAAATTCAGCCCTCTTCATGCATTGACCTGTTCAACTATCATTCACATTTTGCTACCACCCATCACGGCACGCAGAAGGGCACAGTGTGTCAGCCCACTACAGCCATTGGCTTTTTTGGGATGTGAATGACATAATTTTTCCTGATCACATAAGCACATATGCCTATAATGAACTGTTCAATATGTCACTTTGCTAATGCTTTTTTATTTTCCTTCGTTATAATATTTACATTTATTTAGTCATCCGTGAATGTTAAAACAAAGTGTTCAGGTTTCAGTTACTCAAACCCAATAGTTAAGTTTCATTGCACCAATTAGAATCATGTGTTCCTGTGATGTGCCAAAAAACTTCCAAGGCTTTTTCTCTTTTTTTTAATTTTTGTGGTATATGCTGACATTATTTTTTTATGTAACCATCGCACTAGCTTGCCAAGGTGATACCTGCTAGATTTGCCAACTTTTTTTTTAACTGCACTTGGTTATATTGAGACGATGAGGGATCTCACCTGCAAACACAACATCTGTAGAGTTTGTGCAGCATCAATGTCCTATGAATTTCTAACCCCTGAAAATGTCAGTACTCCATTCATCCTCTAACGCTCTATAGAAAGTGGAACAATTCTGTTTTGTAATACAGGTACAAAATTTGATTGCAAAAATACGAGGGGATTTGAAAAGCTAAGACATGTTATCATAAGTAGCTAATTCATGTCTTCACTCATATCAGTTTACACAAAGTAGCCATTTTCTAGAAATGCTATCTAGGCACTGGTTTTTATGGTGCAGGTAATCCTGTTTCGTAATCCTGTTTTGTTACAAATATGTTTGTGCCCGAAAACGAGTTTACAACTTAGGTGCAAATTGCAGGGATTTGCTTCCACAATTTGCAGCAGGTCAAACCTACTGCAAATTGTCAAAGCAAATAACACACATGTACTATTTGTGTTGCTCAGTATGGGGAATTACATGCCCTTTTAGTGTGCTATTTCCTATTACGAGGTGTCCACCTCATAATTAGGGACAAATTGTGCATCCAATAATTAGCATATGCGTAATTTGGATTCCCATCATGATTGTGCCTTAGTCTGTTTCTTAGGCAGATAACTGGTTATACACCTATAGAAAAAGCAAGACAATGCTACAGGTGTGAGACACGTTTGTACAGATATTAAATGTGCTTTGAAGCACTTGCGAGTTTTGTGCTGCTCATTGCAAAATCAACCCTCCATAAGCACTCAGAATGGCTTGGAATCAGAAGAAATTGCAATTTGAAAGTTTTTGAGAAAAAAGAGCATGATAGTAAATAGAGTGAGTTTGGTCACTGAAAAGCATTTAGGGCCAGATGTACAAAGCATTTTTCCGGGCGCAAATGGCCCATTTGCAGAATCCGGCTGTTTGCGACTGGAGATAAATCATGACTGTGTGCTCCTTGTTTGTAATGCAACAGAAACATATCAAATATCATAAAGTACTCTTAATATTAGGCACTCTAAATTCAGTTTTCTTCCATCAGGCACAACAATGAGAAGACCTTCTTGATCTGGATCAATGAGGAAGACCACACCCGGGTCATCTCAATGGAGAAAGGAGGGAACATGAAACGGGTCTTCGAGAGGTTCTGCCGGGGTCTAAAGGAGGTAAGTGTCTAGAGAGTCAATCATAACCAGGCCTTTGCCTTTTACTGACTAAAAGCAACTAAAGAACACGCAGTGGTGGACCATGTGAATTCTGCAAGTCAACTCTACCATGTTACTGCTAAATGGATCTCTACGTGAAGGACAACTCTACCCTGTCAATGATGCACTGCTTCTAAACTGGTGGTCAACTCAACCATGTGAGTGATGCAAGCATCTCCACGAAGGCCAACTCTACCATGCCGATGATGCACTACTTCTAATCTGATAGTCAATTCTAACATGTTACTGCTGCAAGGATCGCCACATGAAGGCCAACTCTACCACGTCAATGATGCGCCGCTTCTAAACTGATGGCCATCTCTACCATGTTACTGCTAAATGGATCTCTACGTGAAGGACAACTCTACCCTGTCAATGATGCACTGCTTCTAAACTGGTGGTCAACTCAACCATGTGAGTGATGCAAGCATCTCCACGAAGGCCAACTCTACCATGCCGATGATGCACTACTTCTAATCTGATAGTCAATTCTAACATGTTACTGCTGCAAGGATCGCCACGTGAAGGCCAACTCTACCACGTCAATGATGCGCTGCTTCTAAACTGATGGCCAACTCTACCATGTTACTGCTAAATGGATCTCTACGTGAAGGACAACTCTACCCTGTCAATGATGCACTGCTTCTAAACTGGTGGTCAACTCAACCATGTGAGTGATGCAAGCATCTCCACGAAGGCCAACTCTACCATGCCGATGATGCACTACTTCTAATCTGATAGTCAATTCTAACATGTTACTGCTGCAAGGATCGCCATGTGAAGGCCAACTCTACGTTGTCAGTGATTCAATACCATCAATATGAAGTTCAAATGTAATGATGCACTGATTTTCGTGGAAGTGCTAACCATGCCCGTGATGCAAGTATCTTTCTGCGGTTGATCAGTACCTATGATGTGGAAAAGTATTTCTACACAAGAATGCATTGGAATATTCCAGAGAGCAAATGATATGAGACAATTAAATGCCTATTTGTGCCTGAATGGGTCCATTCAAGTGATCCAGATGCTTGTTGCATTTGGTCACAGAAAAGAAGCCTCTTTCCCAGCATCTGGCTGCAGACATCTCTACGGTCTCAGGCAGCTACCACTTACTCAGTAATGGAGAGACTTTTTTAGGGTTACAATGTTCACTGGTTTGCAGCGTACCAGGAAGGTGTTTCTAGATACTAAACACTAGTCTATCACATAGTCACTGAGCTCTGACTCAAATATACAGAGACTAATTCTTGTGCAGTCTAACTTGACGAGTCAGCAGGCCCCATGAGTATTTATTTCACGTTTTTCTCTAGCACAGTAGCACTGCAGAGTGGTTAAATGATTTCCAAATAACAATACCTGTTACAAATAACAGATCATAGAAGTAGAACAGGAATAGGAGTTATTGGTGAACAGAGATTCTGTATTGGTTGCATTTCCTAGAGTTGTTGAGCGGGAAGATGGAAAGGGCGATAACAAATGAGTTCAGGAATAGGCATCGCGGATGTGTCTTTGTTGCTTACTGATGGAAAACAGGGAGGGTCGGGTTCTGATTAGGAAGGGAGCTCCAGGCTGCACCAGGATCCCCTGTGAAGGAACAATTTAGAGCAAAGGAGGTTCTGAGCCAGGACACCCCAGTACTTTGGCCGTTTCAGCTTCATAGGTTCCTTTGATTCCCAGAGATGGGTAGTAGGGAAGTTAGAAAGAGTGGGTTGTGCTTGAGTTCCTCTGTTGCTTTTTGCTCCGTGATTTCTAGTTTTGCTTGGAGATCTACCAGTCAGTGTCTGTGACAGAAAATCTCAGTCCAATAACACAGAACAACACAAACAAAGGAGCCACGGTTTACTTACTGAAGGCAAAAACAAACAGAGTCTCAGACACCTTTCATTACACTTTAGATGCATCTGCACGGTGTTAGACGGGGTCGGGAGTGCTATTTATTTTCAGTTCTGGGTGAGCGGGAAATCAGAGAGGAAATAGTTAACCTTGGCAGATGTAATCCGATTTGCTAGTGGATCAGAGCTAGAGATGTATTGTAGGTCATCTATTCATCCGGAGATATTTCAGCCCTCTGAAACTGACCAGAGATTAACCCATGGTTAACGACAACACAATTCATTACCGCTAGAACACATTACACACGACGAACAAGACTGCAACCTATTATTCTTCATAGCAAATAAATGCTGCAGCTGACATGTGCACAGCATTTTCAGCTTGACAAACAATAATCACATTTTATGTCCCTTTTAACTTAAATTCTATACTTGAACCCGCGTCGAATGCAGGCGATCCCGCACAACATTATATGGCATATTGCAGTTTCGTGGTCGAAGGCTTGTTGCAGGGTTTAAAGAAGGTCAATTATGTACTTGTAAGGGGACTGGGGAGATGTCTCGACAGGCCCAGGCCTCTTAAAGGCCAGCATGGCGGTGCCAAAAACAGCCCTGCATCATGCAAGGCCAGCATCTACAGCCTCCAACCCAACCTTACTGGTCAGACAGCGTCACCGGCATCCTAACATAGTCACCTGTCCCAGAAGCTGTTTACTAAAAATCCAAGTGAAGTACAATCAGTCTCTTAAGTATTCGGTTTGAAAGGTTGTACAAGATTAAGAAAGTATGGTTATGAATTTCAGGCACTTGTCGCTCTTCCGGAAAGCATATCCTTGAAACACAGAGGTCTTCTTTCTGGAGAAGCTATTTTATGAAGATTATCAGGGTCTTCGCGACTGTTCTACCGCATGGCGATAGTACAAAATACTTAGTATGCCCTACATATTGATTTGTTTTTAGAAAAGTAATGGCCACAAACACCTGGGGTGGTTTCTACTTTACTTGATTTTGCCATATATCAGTTATTTGGTCACTTGACATTCAACAGCAATGCAATGGATTATTTACTCTTTCAAGGCTCCAGTCCACTGAAAATGATGAGTGGAGTAATATCATAACGTGTATGTGTACAGCGCACATATCCCTGCAGTGGGTGTGTTAGACCACTGAGCCATCAGACCTGGCTAAAGTGTAGTTGTACCAAAAAAGTATCTAATCCTGTCTGTCTGGCCATAGAAATGTATCCCACACTGACACAGCAGTCTGGTGGGTTCTGGAGGAAATATGACGTTTAGTATCAAAGAGCTCAGTGGGTTTCTTTTTTGTTCTTTCAGGTGGAGAGACTGATCCAGGAGAAAGGATGGGAATTTATGTGGAACGAAAGACTGGGATATATCTTGACTTGTCCATCTAATCTGGGCACAGGATTGAGAGCTGGAGTACACGTAAAACTACCTCTGTTGAACAAGGTACAGTAATAGAGTGCAGATGTTGCACATGCGAGATTATATATCAGAAGGACCTATGGCAGCACTCTTATATAAATAAACCAGGCTGAAATAACAAGGATGCCCAACCCTCATTCAAAGCTCTCACCCCTTCTCCTCCTCCTTTGACCAGCTATACATATATATATATATATATAGTATACATAATAAAGATGTAAGGATGACCTCGTCAACCCAACCTACTAGATAATTCTTCTTTAGCATATCAACAGTGGATGCATGGAAGAAATGTATGTACTGTGCTATTTCTTTGTGCTTCTTGTGTAAGTGTTGACTGTCTCCCCTTGGCAGGACCCACGTTTCTCCAAGATCCTGGAGAACCTTCGGCTGCAGAAGAGAGGGACTGGTGGTGTGGACACAGCGGCTGTTGGCAGCACATTTGACATTTCCAATCTGGACCGCTTGGGAAAATCGGAGGTAAGTACTCACACCCCCGCGCTTGCAGTATAGAAAGATGCTTTTTCATTTGAGCAATGCTGTGCATCCAGATTAATTATAACTGGGCTTCTGCAGATCCTGTACCATGGTGAAGATGAAAGACATAGGTGCCAGTACTAAAGTCTTCAGTATGTGTACAATGCCATGGTGGCACATGAAATATAGTTGCCATCTGGCCAGTATTTTACAGAAATGGCTGATATATTTAGTACAACACTGATTCAAAAATACTAAAAGGCAACAAAAGGTGATATTGTTCTTCTTTGACATTTTAAATTAAATTGCAAATAGAAAAGGATTTTAGAGCTGAATAACAATTCCTAAATTAGTATTTAAGCAATCAGAAGCAAAACTATAAAGTGAAACAAGGTTTGAGGTATTTTGCACTTATTCACATAAAGACTGCTGGTCCATCTAGAATTTAAAAGAATGAATAAATGGCTCGCGTTTTTACTGAAAAAGGTGACAACCTTAGATAATGTATTACAAAGTAGCCCCAATATTTGTAATGTGTCTGCAGTCAGCCCACCGTACCATCTGAACGACACATTTTCGTTGCTTATTCTATTTTAAATACCATTAATGTTTTTACACAAGCCTTACTTTTAACACTCATGTGCTCTCTCATGCTCAGATTCCACATTCTAGAGGTAGATTTCATAGAGATCACATCTCTGTCTGTAAAACTGCCTTGCCACTGAACAGTATACGTACAGAGAATCTGTTTTGGTTTTATTGGCAACTTTTTTGAGTTCAAGGCTCTGGACACCAAACGGTATAAGTGGTAAACCTAGTCACCTGGACCTTATACACACACAAAGACATTTTTCGAAGCTCCTCTGAAAGCATGGTAGAGATGAGGCAGAGTTAGCCATGTACTTGACATGTGGCTCACTCCTCCTACTGTCTTTCAGAATCATTTATATGCCATATTTTCCCAATTTCACCGTTTTCCTCGGTCAAAGAAGGAAAACTCAAGTGATAGATTAAGAAAAATACAGCAAGTCTGTATCTAGCTAAATAATCAATTAAAATAAGAAGAGTTATATTATCATGAAAAATGTCAAGAAATTGATGGGTGACATACTCTTTTTTTTCATGCCCACAGGTGGAGTTGGTGCAGGTGGTGGTGGATGGAGTGAACTATTTGATTGACTGTGAACGGCGACTGGAGAAGGGACAAGACATCCGCGTCCCTTCACCAATCTCTCAGTTCAAGCACTGACCCGGAGCTTCAAGCTGCTAATATGAAAAAAACATGAACCTTACTCTTGTAGCCATTCCATGTGTGGACCATGCGGTTGTCCTAGCATGCTGTAACAACCGTATTTAGATCTGATTTACTGTAACAACTTCATTAAAGTCTGTGCTGCTGGAATCCCACCCCATCTCGCCTGTTTGTACCCTCTACCTTGACCATCTAGTTGGTTTCTCTCTCTGGCTCAGTGTGTCTCTAAGTTGCATATGTTTTTTGCATTCTGAAGAAGATGGGAATCAATTTAGTAAAATGTAGCCCTTTGCCTTCTTCTTCAAAGATGCAAACAAACAACCACAAACCAAATTTGGTGGATTGTTGGGTTCTTGAAATGGGGGAAAAAGAACAGAGGGAGCTTTTTTAGTGAGAATACTCACCAGTACTATGAGCGATAATAATTTGTTTTTTTATGTTGTGCTTCATACCACGCTTCTGCCATTTATAAGAACTTTAAATAACCAACATTACTATTGCTCACTCATGATGCTCAGTTTACCTTCCTTAGGAAGGATCGAAGGCTGAGTCAGCCTTGACAGGACTCATACTCTTCACCTGCCAATAACTGCTTTGTTGCAAGGACGAATGTTCAGCTCATTGAGCTATCCCTCCAGCGAACAAGACGCTTTTATCACCAGGAGGGTCTTAGCCAAATGAGGTTCTTAACCATATTGTGAAAGGGGTCCTAATTGGCAGGGGAACACAAACGGTTTTGGACAGAATGAAAACTTTTATAGAGGTAGCACACACTGACCCTTCCTGCACTCCCACAGAAACTAAACCAATCTCTTATTACATAGGATCGGATCCTGGACAGCGAGTACTCCTGAAGAGGTTTACTTATCTGTTTATAGAGTTTTGTATAATGCATCTGCTTTAGTGTCCTCATCACTTGAATTCTGCCATGTTGATTGGTGAGGAGGAGTATATCTTTGTGTATCAATGATGATTCAATGGTGCTTTGCGGACCCCGGTGCCTGGCCCATGAAATCAAACCTTGCAGAAGTGTTAGAGTCACAGAGTGCCCTAGTTGCTGAGAGACTATAAGACCAAATGGACTTGGAACTAAAAGAGAATGGTGAGGCAGTCCTGTCATGTCGAGAACATGTTCAAATATACTTTGAATAGGAGTGTTTCCTGATTCTTGAATTGGTGGTTCCTTTTTTGGAACCTCAGTTTTGAATTGAGCCTATTCCAAAGTGTTGACTCCGGCATGCTGACTGCGCTGCTATCATTCTTCTTTCTTTTATGCTTCTTTTGTCATAGGAATGTGCGTGGCTGCCACACAGACCTATAGGGGGTGTTCAAATAGGTACTAGCTCTTGCAAGTACTTTGGGGTGACATTCCACAATGCATTATGGAGGGTGTAAGGAACCATGAATGTATTGCTTCATTTAGAACCTTGGGAGTGCCTTCAGCATTCATAATCAGGCGAAAGGGAGGTCTGTGTTTTAGTCATTGCTCACTCAACCTTGCTTTGTAGATCAATTGAGACATAGACAGTGGTCCCACATCCATTTACCTGCATACATATGCATGCTCTATAAATTCGCTGCCATTAGTTCAATTACTAGATCAAGCCTCCAGCTGAAGGTGGATCTGGGTATCAACTGCATACATCTGGTATTGACGGCGGTATAACTTGAAGAAATGGGCTAGTGTGAACATGCACACATTGAACAGCATTGCTACTAAATCTGTTTACTATGGATCCCTACGTATCACTTTTGTTGTGCTTCACTGTGCCGATTAAAGTGTGGAAAATTTGGCTAGAGAAGTAGCATTCTATTTAACAGTGTGATTGCCAGTCAGGTCAGCAGAATCTCGCGGCAGATAGTTCCAGAAGGATACGGCTGAGAAATGGCCCTCTTTAAAAGTTATAAGGATGTACTATTGGGTGTCATTTAATAATCTTTTCACCACACTTTGGTCAGATGACGGCTTGCTGGCTGTTGAGGATGCATTGTGCTTTCATGTAATCTTGCAGTTGTTTGAACCTTGGTAGGGAAGGACAGGTTTGAGATAGGGTATTACTTGATCATATCTTCAAAACTAGTGATTGCTTTAGGAATAGGTGACCATGACATATTTAAGAGGCTCAGAGACTCTGCTCTGATTAAGAAGTTAAGTGACATCTGCAGAAAAGTGCTGAGTTAATTGTTTATCAATGTAGCCATGTAAAGGGCCATCAGCTGACTTATTGCTTTGATTTACATTGCTGATTGTACCCAGAAGGCAGAAAGGGATAAAGGCAGCTAAATAGTAGGGGTATGGTAGAGGCAACTCTAGGTTGTGTATATCAGTGGTGTAACATAGGCCTCCACTGTGCGAGGCCCCCCAAGCTCCAGGGGCCCCCTCAGCACAGTACCCCAACCTGATAGCTCCTGAATAAGACCGGAGGGGGGCCCCACCATGTACTTTGCAGGGGGCCCCCTCAAGTTTTCGTTACACCACTGGCGTTTATTAGTTTCATGAATCTACATAATTTTGTTGGCAATGAAGGCAGCAAGATCTTTACAAGGGGTGCTATTCGTGGAAAATCTGTATCTTTTGTTTGAATGACAATCTGGAACAGCTTCTTTATTGAAATAGTCTAAATCTTCTGTTGGAAAGTGAGATTTTTAGTCCTCTTTACAGTGTTGTGCTATCATCTCAAGAAGCTCTTGAAACCCATTTAGTCTGCCTCTGGCCTGGTTTTATAGGACATTCATTCTAGCTTGCAGACATCCATCTTCAGTGTGGTCAATTATTACAAAGAAATGAAGATTAATAGCCGTAGAGACAAACTGTGTGTTTGAGTGACCCAGGTGGGTATGCGGTGTCAAAATCCAATTGTACCACACCATTTAAATATCTATAAAGAACCATTGTTGGGGTGCTCCTTTGATCTCATGGGTGAATTTTACGTAGGGCAATGTAAGTGTATGTCTGCCTTCCAGTGATTGTCCCAATATATCTGTATGGTTTTCATATTGTGCAGCTGCGGCAGAAAGCTTAGTAGAACATGTGGCCTGATTTCTGTGTGTGGTGGAGCCAGAAGTTCTGTTTTTTAATCAAATTTGAGGCTTTTTCTACCATGTTATTATCAAGCCATTTGTTGACGTCTCCCATGTTGAGGACTCTTTGAGTTGTCATTTGAACTACATTTGAACTATGACTCACCAGACTGAGAATTGCCTCAAGCATGCACTTTAATATAGTCAGATTGTTGATATGATGGGTAAAGAGAGAGATTTGTTAGGACTGGTAGCGAACTGGCAGGATAAGTACTCAAAGGAGGTTCTTGGTACACCTTAAACTAGTATTGGTGAAGGTTACTACTCCACCTCCTATTTTATGTTATTCTACAAGATGAAGTAATTCTGTAGTTCAAACATTTTTTGATGACATTGGTGTTGTCGTAGATCGGAGAAACATGTCAGTATGAGGCCTATCAGGTTAAACATGTGCTCATTGATGATATTATTCTCTTAAAGCAATTTATTTGTCATGGAGAGTGACTGAAGTTGCTAAAGGCACTGTAACTGATGGTCACCTCAGATGGGCCATCACTGTATGATGATATTGGTTGGTTTAATAGGATATCTGTTTTATCACTTCTGTGGCTCTTGGTCTGCTGCCATTTTAATGAGCTGGTGGTGCCATAGGGCAGTTGATTTGGATTTGAGTGGCCAGATTTGTGTTGTGATGTCACAAACCCAATTGGACCCGGACCCCCCAGGTTGCTCCCAGCCCCGCTCCCATCAAAACCCACAAATCAGCGATTCGACAACCAGTGCTGTGGGTGAAAGAGGCCATGTTTATTACAAAAAACATCACAAATAAACACGACAATTCATAACTAGTGAGATTCCAATTCAATAATTCTACACTATAAAAAACTTATCAAACTTTTTCATCACCAAATTAATATTTACATATTCGTTCATCCTAATATCATAATCCATCAGCAGCAATGTCAAAACTTAATTTTTCATACAAAAGATGTTATCTATTGCTCCAGCACTAAGGGGCCTTCTGGCTCGCACTGCCAACTGAGAACCACGCAGGCGCAACCCACCTGCGTCCTTAAGAGGTGGGCCCCTGCCATCTGGTCCTTGTCCGCAACCCTAGGGACTCACCCCTCGACCACCGGGCTGCCCAAGGGGGGCTCGTAGGGTATAACCAGGGGCCGCAGCCCCATGCCCTAGTTTGTAACGTGGCGCCCCTGCCCCCCAGCCGGTGTACCCATTCCCTCTGAGGTGAGCTTACCATCTCTCCCCCTCAGTGCTGGCCTAGGGAGTATGCAGGAGGACTCCCCTTAACAATGCTTCGAAAGATTCGTCGAGGTCAGCTGAATCCGGGGCCGTCGCTGGAGAGAAAAGAGGATGAGTGCCCGGGCAACGCGCCCTAAATAGGCCCCCACCCTCTCCTCCCCCCTCCAGCACCGGCACCGCCCGGAAATGACGTCACGTCCCTCTCCCCCGGAAGCAATACCCGCCGGTCGCGGGGGCCAATCTGGCTACCAGGAAACATGGGGGCGTGGCCGGGACCCCGGGGTTCCGTGCCCTAATGGCGCACTCCTTAGAGTATGCGCTCTTCCATATGGGTGGCAATGAATAGTATGTGTCAGGTGTAGAAACTTGTTGCTGGCATTTTGAGCTTTGAAACATGTGTTTGACTTCTAGGCAGAGAACCTTTATCCAAAGAGAAGGAAGTTCAAACAGAAATCATAACAGAGCAAACCTGATCCAGAGCAAAAATCTAAATGAGATGAAAAATGACCAGTAGAGCTTACTCTTGCAGACTGGCTGAGAGGAGCAAAAGACATGTACAGAAATTGTTTTCCAACAAATTCTTTAGTAGGCAGTATAAGGTCATTAGCATTCACCCTGGCCCCATAGTGCTGCTGTTGTACTCTCCATGGTACTTTGGGACCAACGTTTTAGTATGGAATCCATTCTATTTTCTGGTTTGGAAGGCTGCCATAAAAGGAATGAATAATTAATGAATGCCACATTGGCGGCAGGCTGAGTCCTGATTCTGTGCTGTTGTTTCTGTTGCCATTTGATGAATGCCTCCACCGTCGACCCCTTCATCATCTCCCTGCTTGCTACTATGGTGAGGGGCTAGCCTATATCACAGCAGAGTGTTCAATAATTTATATTTCTTAGATCCGTGACATCCTGCTTTGAATCAGTCCCTCAAGATTATGGAAACGCTTGTCTGCTGAACAGTTAGGTGTTCAAGGTGTCTGACGCTGTAGAGTGGTAGGGAAAGGGTTCATGCATACTGATGGCATGCAGCCATATGCCAAGAACTTGGGAAGCCTGCAAAGGATAACGGTCATCTGTGTCCTGTTGGTCATAGGCATGCACAAAGATTAGTTCCCTAAGATATTGGAAACCTTGTCTTTGACCAAGTTGGTGTTTGAAAGGCTGGGGGTTGGTGAGCTGCCAGGAGTTGTGGGGACATTTGTCAAGGTCTGAGGAAGCATACCCAAGACAGAAGGAAACTGTCTCTTTTTGTGTGCAGAGAACCTTATCTGTGGAGTCCCTCAAGAATCATCACTGAGCTCTACCCTCTTCAGCATCTACATTGCGCCACTAGCCCATATCATAAGGTTCAACGGAATCAACATTGCCTCCGACACAAATGGCTCTCAACTAATCCTCTCCCTCACAGACAACAACCACACCACCAGGAACAACTCCCCTACCTGCATGTCCACCGTAGCAAACTAAATGAAACAGAACAGCCTTAAACTCAACACAGATAAAACAGAGGTCCTGATCTTAGGGAACAAAAGCTATCCATGGGACTCCTCAAGGTGGCCAACACACCTGTGACCGACCCCCACCTCCACTGACCACACCAAAAACCTCGGCACTATTTTGGACGACAGACTCATGATGACCAAACAAGTAAACACCATCACCTCCTCCTACTTCTTCATCCTACGTAAATATTCTGATGGCTCCCCACTGACACCAGACGCACGGTCACCCAGGCCCTTATTACCAGCAGACTGGATTAAGACAACTCACTCTACTCCGGCATTATGAATCCACTCCTACAAAGACTCCAGGCCACCCAGAATGCCACCGCCAAACATCCTCAACATCCTCCCCCACCTCACAGAGCTACATTGGCTACCAATCCAGAAGCAATGCCAATTCAAACTGCTCACCCACGCATACAAAGCCCTCCACAACGTCGGACCTGCTAACTCAACTGCTGCCTCAACTTTCACCAACCCACCAGGCAACTGTGTTCAGCCACACTCCACCTCGTACAAATACCCTGCATCTGCAGGATCAAATCAGGAGGACGCTCCTTCTCCTACATCACCTCCAGATCCTGGAAAGACCTTCCACACCACATCAGGAACTCCCCATCACAACTATAGTTTCGGAAGAAGCTGAAGACCTGGCTTTTCAACTCGGAGCCCGATCATCCTCCTCATCTGCTCCAGTGTCTGGATACCCTACGGGTGATAAGCATGCTATACAAATCCTCATAACATAACATAACAGACAGGCGTTAGCCAGTGTAGTGGGCTTTGGCAGCTGAAAGAGGTTGATGCATTCTGTTAGGGAGTCCCAGTAGGCTGCAGCCTAACATCTGGGCATCTGTTTATAGAGCATGGGCTGTGCCAGTGCCCTGTCCTTGTTGAGATACTGTACTCTGCTACAGTTGAGACTGCAAGCATTACACCTTTTGTTGGTAATTATGGGACAGGAATACTGGTCGTGGTTGTAAAAACTATTGTCCAGCCTCTGTTAGTTTAAGGGCTAGTTTATCTATATGAGGTGTTTTTATCACTAGTTGGCCACTATTTCTCAATTTCAGCTTTTGAAAATAAAGCAACGGAGGTACAAGTAGGCAGCGGAATACCAGGGATCACACTAGAGGCAGAACACTGGTCTTATTTGTATCTCAGCTGACAACTTGACACGCATAGTGCATCTCTTTTCCTAAATCATTTGCAGAAATTGAAAATGATCTGGCTAAGACCATTTCAGGTCTATTTATTTGAGTGGTCGCAGCGTCCATCGTGAGTTCTCTGTGTGATGCAGGACTTGTGTTGTGAATGGCATCGCAAGGCTGCTGGGACCGGAAGTTGCACATTCTGCACATCCTTTACAAGACATAGCACATTTCTGCTCGCAGTCTTTCCAAAAGCGCCTCAATCTGAAGCAGGCCCGGTTCTAGAGGTTGGGCCAGGCCCACCCAAGGAAACCCTGGCCCACCCAAGGCCATTCAGAACTGAAAAACAAGCGTTTTTCACCTTAAAGTTTCCGTGGGACATCGATTATCATTTATTTTAATGATTAACACCTTTGACATAGTAAACTTTCAGGCCTGGGGAGAGGTGTGAAGTCAGCAGAGTTTATTAACTGCTGTGATGCACAAATGACATGGATATCCCAAAAACTGAATTATAATTCTGGGCTTATTGCATCATATTTTTAAACTTCATTGCTTTGCAAAGTAAAAGCTGCCAAAGTTTTTTTAAACATGAAAAGCTGCAAGTGGCTCTGTATGGCAGCAGAAACATTTCTGCTGCTGCACATGACCAGAAGCATGCTGCAGTCTTAAAGTTCTGCATCTTAAAGATTGGACAAGCTGCGTATCTCGCCTTCCCCAAAACCGGAAGCACATCAAAGAAAGCAGCTCTCTGGGTGCTGATTATTGTGTTAAAATTGTCAAATACGGACAGTGCCAATACCTAAAATATCAGATCGATTAAATACTTAGTTGCTTTTTGGCCAGTACTCACTCATCTTAATGGCCCACCCATGTTTCTTTACGTTCCTCCCAAAGAAAAACTTCTAGAGCCGGGCCTGATCTGAAGTGTCAGAACTTCTCCAACTGCCACCAGGGGGTGTGTCCCACTCATTCCTTGACTAAACAGATGTGGGGCAATTAAGGCTGCTAAATCGAACCAATTGAACTGGAGAGAGTGGCCGTAAAGACACCTGTTCAATAGAAATGGAAACCCGCCCACCGATTTTACCTCAGACCCCATTCCATAGCCGTGATTGCCCCCCACTATTGTGATTAGCTAGATTTAAATCAGAAAGCAGGAGCTGATAGGCTGCGCTGAGCTGGACTTGTGATCCGTCATGTGACTAATGTGATAAGCCCATGTCAGCAGCTCGTCTTCATGGGGGGCGCCCCATCTGCAGCTGCAAACTCATTAAATGCTCATTGTGCGGTGCAGGGGAGTTAAACAAAGGCACCCCGTCCAAGGCGTCAATAACGGACCGCGATCGGACAGGCTGTTTCCCATGTGAATACATAGGGGAACATTCTTCTACGTGCGGCTCCCATAATGCAGTGGGGCCGGAGCGAGGGGTTTTGTTAAAAAAACAATGGTGCCCCATTTACACCCACTGCCGTCTTCAGGAAGGATTGCTATGGAAACAGAAGAAAAGAGACCCCCTGATTAAACGCAGAGAAGCTTGACAGAGCCATAGTTTACAGGCTGGCAGCAGCTGGTAATTAATGCACTGACATGTCAGCTTACATGTATGTGACGGGAGTACAACATGGTGAACCGTGCATAAAGGGGAAAGAAATGAGAGATTGAGCCCTAACAAACATGCTGTACATGGCAGGAGGTAGGCAGAGCGAGAACACGCCTAATATAGCTGAATAAGTGAAGAGGGGCATAGGGAGGAATAAAAGCAAAATAGACAAGAAAAAAGAAAAGAAAGCAAAGAAAAGAGAGAAAAGGAAATGGGGGTTGAAAGGAAAATAAGAAAGAAAGGAAAAGCGAACATACAAGGGAATTATTCAAGTCTGAAAGGGAAATTGGAAACTAGAAAATGAGGTATAATTAAACAACAGGTTCATAATATTTTTCTTTTTTATAATTACCTTTTCTGGTAAAAACGGCATTTAACGTTCTTTTTAGGGAAAAGTATAATTTAGTTTAAAATTCTTGGCAGGTTTTGCCTTTTCACATCGTCTTCAACAAAGGAGTGAAAACCGAATCAACTTTAAATAAGAAAAGAAGGAAAGAAATCAATATTTACACTGGTTTTACTTTTTTGCCATACTACAAATAGAAAACTAATATGGGGAAAGAGGTGGAGATCTTCCCAAGCTTTTACTTTATAAGATGCAATTATCCAGCTCTTTAGTAATGTATACTGTAATTGCGTTTACATAGTGCTGATTAACTCTGTTAGCATGCTACTTCGTGGAAGTGCTATGGATGGAAGAAAGTATCATATTGCCGTGGTGGGTAGAAGAGATGCTGTATCTGAGGACCAGAGTTGTGCTCTTACATTCTTGTTGTCACTGCACCAACGGATGAAATTGAAGTACAAAGGAGTGAGAGGTAGTATGGCCAGGTATTGCCGAGTCCCCTTCCCGAAACATCCCATTCCTCAAAACACCTGTTGCCCTATGGGATCACAAACCCTTCCACTTTCCCCCGAGGCATGAATGTACATCAACACAGTGTCTTGGGTTAAGGGTCTTAAAAACCCTGGCCGTATTTTATTCACAACATAACAAAACATATTAAAATCTCATATTTACGATATTTACAAAACGCAGAAAAGACCTGTCAGTTACATTAATATGTACAGTATTTCAGATGGCTAACCTTAACATGATTCTAATACATAGCCATTTCTGTCATAAACTAAATGATCAACATTATTCCTTTCCTGCATATCCCGAAATGAGCGCCTACGGCAAGGTCATGACTGATCCAAGAACGTGCTAGGTCCCACCCTCCTACCGGAGTGACCTTGTGCAGGAGGCCCAGATCCCCAGAAGGTTATCTCCCCCTACGCCCTCAATATTATCTCCAAGGGGCTGTGCTGTTATGCCAAGTTTTTGCGCCAATGCGCTTGTGCGGGGGTTGGCACAAAAGCCTACCGGAAGCGGAACTTCCCCTCCCCCGCACCCTTCCAGCCTACCGGCTGTAACTGCCCCCTGGAGTTCCATGAGAGACCAACTGTGCCCCCCCAGGCGTCCTCATTTGACAATGGTGATGCCTACTAAGGACCGTTAAAAAAAAACACCAATCATGACCTTACCGCCAGACCAAGAATACTTTACAATTCACATAAAATACGACAATGACGCCGCCCTGCAAAGAAAAAATTACTTATCACACTACCTAACATATATTTGGAGAGAAACAGCTCGAACCATTTGTAACAAAATACAAGAACAAAACATTGCACACATCAGAATCTGCTGCCTCAGGGGATGATGGGTGGGGAGAAAAGAAGAGAGTCTCCCCGTCCTGGAGACCGGCCTTGTGTGGGGATCTGGCTGTGGAGCGGCGAAGGAAAAGACTGTCCCACTGCTCCACAGCCCCTTCTAACCCCCACTCCCCCCGAGGATGGAAAGCTGTCTGCATCCGGGCTTGCCCAGGCCTTCGTCTCCGGGAAGCACTTGAGTGCTTCCGGGTTAAATCCCATGACGCCCAATCAGGGCGAGAGGCGGGGAGGGCGTCGGCCCTGTCACACTGCGCGCGACGCCCGCCCCTTCGTACTCAGAGGGACCAGCACAATCGCCATAACTGCGGCGTGCCCGAGTCCGGTTGGCGCCTTCGCATATGGCCAGGTATTGCCGAGTCCCCTCCCCGAAACATCCCATTCCTCAAAACACCTGTTGCCCTATGGGATCACAAACTCTTCCACTTTCCCCGAGGCATTTATTTTTATTTATTTATTTTGAGAGTTTTATATAGCGCTGGCTAGACCCGGAGGTATCAGAGCGCTTTACATAAGATTCCACAGAAATTACAAAATTACATCAGTTACACGTTACATCAGTTACTAGAAAAACATTTCAAGAGAGTAGAAGACGAAATAAATGGAGCTTAGAAGGGTAAGGGGGTATAGATAAATATATGCGACACATTAAGGAGCGAGAAGGGGAGACAAATAGAGTGGATAGGGGGAGAGGGGGAGTGAGAAGGGAGAGGAAGAGGGGGTAGACGGTATGAGAGACGAAGTGAAAGCCTGCCCAAAGACCGACTGGGTAGGTGACGGCTGAGGAGGGAATCCACAGCCAGTCTCCCCTTTAGCTCGCAAGGTAGCTCCATCGGGCATCGGTCAGATAGCTAGGTCTCTAGGTTACATCAGTTACAGGTTACATTGGTAGCTCAAAACATTTAAATAGCATATAAGACAAGATTAATGGCGCGAGGAAGGGTAAGGGGGTAAGGGTAAAAGGGAAACGAGGAGGGAGATGCGGCGGGGAGACGAAGGAAAAATGTCTGCCCAATGTCCGGCTGGGTAGGTGACGGCTGAGGGGGAAGTCCACAGCTCATCTCCTCTGTAGCTATCAAGGTAGCTCCACCGGGCATCGGTCAGAGTGCTAGGTCTCCGCTGTCGGTGACAAGTTCACAGATTCAATGTCCAGAAGGGTGAGCCGGATAGGGGTGGAGGGTGGGGGAAATGCGTGAGGTCTGGTTGATGACCACTCCATGTGCTGTCGTATTTATACCCTCTGTGTGGCTTGGCCATCGACCATCATTACTCATCTCTCCTGCAAACCTGAAGCTGATGTCTCCCCCTTGGAGAACGGGCTCGTCGATTTGCTGGGCTTGAATTAATTCAGCATTAGGCGCCATCCTAGGGTCAGGCAGGCTTGGGCACTCCCTACGGCCTAAACAGCAGTGAGAGACCGGCTTCCATAGGCTTGGCTCAAGTTCTGAGGTTCCTTTACACAGCTGTGATTTTAATCCGGGTAAAACATCTGTACCCCCTCGACTTATGGGACTTTATGAGGCATAAATGAACATCAACACAGTGTCTTTGGTTAAGGGTCGTAAAAACCCCGGCCGTATTTTATTCACAACATAACAAAACATATTAAAATCTCATATTTACAATACGCAGAAAAGACCCATCCGTTACATTAATATGTACAGTATTTCAGATGGCTAACCTTAACATGATTCTAATACATAGCCATTCCTGTCATAAACTAAATGATCAACTTTATTCCTTTCCTGCGTATCCCGAAAAGATCCTGCAGCAAGATCATGACTGGTCCAAGAACGTGCTAGGTCCCACCCTCCTACCGGAGTGACCTTGCCCAGGAGGCCCAATTCCCCAGAAGGTTATCTCCCCCGGGCACCCCCTACGCCCTCAATATTATCTCCAAGGGGCTGTGCTGTTATGCCAAGTTTTTGCGCCAATGTGCTTGTGCAGGGGTTGGCCCAAAAGCCTACAGAAGTGGAACTTCCCCTCCCCCGCACCTTTCCAGCCTCCCGGCTGTAACTGCCCCCTGGAGTTCCATTAGGGACCAACTGTCTCCCCCCCAGGTGTCCTCATTTGACAATGGTGATGCCTACTAAGGACCGGAAAAAGTGCCCACCAATCATGACCTTACCGCCACAGGCCAGCATAGTTGACCAAAAGACCGTCCCGCCGCTCCACAGCCCCTTTTAACCCCCCGCGGATGGAAAGCCGGCTGCATCCGGGCTTGCCCCGCCTTCGTCCCCCGGAAGCACTTGAGTGCTTCCGGGTTAAATCCTATGATGCCCAATCAGGGCGAGAGGTGGGGAGGGCGTCGGCCGCCCCACACTGTGCGCGACGCCCGCCACGCCCCTTCGTACTCAGGGGGACCGGCACAACCTCCATAACTGCGGTGTCCAGTTGGCGCCTTTGCAGACTCTTAAGCTTAAGAGACACGGTCATGCATGCATGTCATCATGTGAGCTGTCATGCAAATGGTGATTCAAGTGGTCATGGAAGCGATCACCTACCATTTTTTATTGCAAGCTCGCAATTACTGTATTTCTCTGTTCAGCAGAGAACATCGGCAGTTCAATTCCATTTCAATTCTAGTGCAGCTTTGTAGTTTACCATAGTAAGAGTTGTGCAGTAAGCTACACATTTCCGAGGGGCTGGCCTCATGCAAGCATTTTAATTATGTTTTAGTTTTAGTGCTTGTTAGCAGAGTAGGTCTAGTAAGGGAAGTACAGTAAATTGCAAAAGAAAGAATGCACAATTCGGTCTACACATTTAAATTCTAGTCTGCCTATCAGATTAGACATAGAAAGAGCTACATAGTAAGTTACAAATTACCCACTAGTTGGGTTTATTCAACCTATTTAATTACATTACAGATCTAGTTGGTGTTAGCGGAGTAGAACATTCCCAAATGCACCCAAATAATGGGTGCTTTACTACCCAGCCAGAGGTCATGGAGGGTCAATTTAACTTGCTTACACCATGGTCCATTGCATCTTTCTTACACCGCTGCTTAGAAGGCCACCATGGAGCATTCGAGGAGAAATCCATAGCAATGGGCATCATACAACTAGCCATGGCATATCCTTGCAGTCCACTCAGAAGGAGCAGAGACCAGCCTTATGCAGCTAGCTATAATCTGTGGTCTGAGGAGTCAACCATGGGCCATCAAGTAGCAAGCCATTAGCAGTGGGCAATGCAACCACCCGTGGTATATTCTCTGAGGAGTCCACCCAAGAGTGGCAAACAGCAACTCATAGGAATGGGCTTTATTTAACTAACCATAGAATGTGATATGAGGGGTCCAGCCATGTGGGGCAGAAGCACAAGAAAGAGTCATGCATACCTAGTCAAGGGTTATGGCCTGAGGGTCTATCCAGGAGTGGAAGGGAGCAAATCCTTTTGAATGGTGAATACAACCAGGCATGGTATTACAAACCGGTCAAAGTCTATGGTATCTACAATCTACTTGTAACAGAGGAGCATTCCATTGGAGGGCGCAGTTTCAAATTCCCTCAGTCGAACATATGACAAGTTCATTGAGGGTAACATGGATGCAGCCCCTTAGTACCTGGTGTGCCTGGGAGCGTAGGTGTCAATTAGATAAAAATGCTAGGGAGAAAAATAGTTTGGGTTGAATGAGAGTGTAGAGACCCTTCTCTACACCCACCTGAGAGGTGCAAGGGATGTGAGTGAGTGAGTGAGTGGTGACTAATGCTATGGAAAAATGAGGTGAGGAGAGGAGGGTCCTATGAGGAGGGGATTGTGGAAAGGCATATAGGAAAACACAGCTTGAGGTTCGGCTCTAGGCCCTAGCAGGCCATAGCAGGGAAGTCGTCTATGGTACGTAGGAAAGTCACGAGTGGCTTACCAGAATGTCTAGTTTGTTGAAAAAAGTGACTCAACTATATTCTATAAATTGTAATGACATCCTACCTATTTAGAAAAAGACACATTCAAGCTAACACTCTTAATGAAACACCATGTCTAATTACTCTCACTATGTACACAAAAATATTTTAATTGCATAAACACACAACTAAGCTTAATAAACCCTGACTAAACAGGAACACATGCTACTCCCACCTTCTGGGAAACTCCACCAGAATCACCCTACAAAGTAAATGGACATTTAAATGCACTGATACATTCTTCTTTTTCAAAACGCCAGCCTGCACTGCACTAATCACGACGCACATCAATGCCAAGAATCTGTTATGCCAAAAACGACAGTTTCCCAGAGCTCAATGAATCAATAGTGTTTATTAAATTGTTTGGTCTTTTGTTTTAAGCATCCTTTTCAATTATGATTGTTTCCAGTGCCTGGAAAACCTTGACTGGTTGCACTGGCAGACCACTACTGGGCCCACAATCTCTCTAAGCCATACTAATGTTTGTTGCAAAGGACCCCCTAGGGTTCCTCACTATTGGCTTTGGGCACCTTTATGATCACAATATCCCTATTGTCTCTCAGTAGCGCATTTATCTTCCTTTTCAGCTGGCATATGTTGCTTGTTAGCCTGTGGAATGAAAATTGGTGACGTCACATGTAGAGTCCTCTTTCCGGGAGGTACTCTAGTGAAGACAGTGACTGTGGTAATAACCTGAAGAATAAAGCTAGTACATTCACATTTGAAAATTGCTTTTAGGGACATGCCCTATTGAGAAAGGCCATATAGCATCGGAGATGAAAACAGCGCTGTTACCTCAGGAGTAAGATATTGGTTTGCAGAGTCTTTCGACCTCTTCCTCTGTGAAGTGTAGTTTCATTTTCTTTCCATCACTGCTTTCTGGTTCCTGGTCATGAACATGCAGCACTAAGTTTGTATTGTACAATGCAAAATTCTGATGTTGGCGCAACCCAAAACAGCAGCTTTTTGCATTCCATTGCCCAAAACGCCTCCTAGCAAACAATACTCTTCCTCTTCTTTCACATAGCTCTCCATGATTACTAGACTGCCAAAATATTTTCCAGCCCTCCACCCCGGACTTCATGGACACCACTACCAAAGCGATGGGAAGACTAAAATGTCCCCTACATTGAAACCGATTTTTCCAGTAGATCCAACCCGAGCATATGAAAATGCCTCTACAAAACATGCAACACATGTTTTGTTTATGTTTGCTTGTCTAAGCCCATTCTCTGTGAGTCTCTTGGCGCTACCTCGGCGATTAAGCACGAAATCATCAATTTTAAAATAAGGAAAGCAGGCTGCCCAGCACCTTACTATAGTACTGCATAAGGAGCCTGGTGTTCAGCCTCTTTCTAAATTTAAATATGGTGCTCGTCGATGGCTCTTCCATTGGAATACTATTCTACAGTTTCACTGCAAGAACTCTAAAAGCTCTGCCCCCCTCCCCCCCAGTTCTTTACTGCTGTAACTTAGATCCACAAATAAGGATTGATTTTGAGACCTCAAAGAATGGGGGAGGGAGGGGGATAGGAGGGTACATACTTTTCAAATTTCTAGGTGAGAAAAAAAGGGCCAACATTTTTAAATATATCTAATAGGCCATATGCACAGCTTTAAACCTAATACGTTTTTCGACTGGTAGGCGGTGAAGTTGCTACAAATAGGGAGAGACACCTTCAACAAATTTGCCCAAGCTCAAACTCAATCTGATTAGTTTGTAGTCTGGAGATGCTTTTCTTGGGAAGTCCTAAAAATGGAATTGCGAAAATCAAGCTCTGTGTATGAAGGCATTAGTGACAGTAATTCGATGAGAAAAGAAGAACAAGAGATTTGTTTCAGAGCCAGAAGGCTGTGAATTTGCTTTCACCATTGATACAATGTGCTTATAAAACTCCAAGATGGAGTCCATCAGGAGTCCTGAATTCCTTACCCCCTCTATTGGGAGGGGAAAAGCACCCACAGAGAAGGCCAAAGGTTAGTCCCCTACAGGTTGATTTTAGCAATCAATGTCAGGATTTCAGATTTGGCTGGGTTCAGTTGCAAACAAGAATTGGCAAAGTCAATAGGTCTCATCTTTGGGACCTATGTGCTTTGCCAAGTCCTTGTGGCAATATTGTACAACATTGGCAAGATGAGGTGCAGCATTGCCAAAAGAAAAAAAAGGAAAAAAATAGGGTGCGACGATGAGGCAGCAGTGGGCATGTCATTTTGTAGGTGCTCACATGCGTGATGTGTGCCTGTCCATGCGTCATTACTCATGTGCACCCCTACAAAATGATGCAGGCAAATATTTTTTATCGTACTGACCGATCCGAAATCCAGATTGCTGCCTGGTCCTGTCACAAATTAAAAAAAAGAACATTTTTGTGGAACAAAAAGTGCTATGGGGTGAGGAGGAGCAACAGGGAGTGGACAGAAAGGGTGAAAGCAACACACGAGTGAGAAAGGAACATTGAGAGCAGTGGAGTGGGTTGTATGATGGTACAAAGCATGTCTTAACAACGCATGCCTGTACCACGCGGTCTCTACCATGACTGCGTCTTTAGCACGCATGCCTTTACCACACATGCCCTTACCACGCAATTTCGTGGTAAAGACATGATGGGTAAAGAGGCATGCTCCATAAACTGTCCCTTTCCCCCCTGCCCTCTAAAAATTAAACCCACACCCCAAAAACTACCTCGACCCCAGGCCCCCTGCCCTGAGCCCTCAAAACGACCCCTTACATCCCTAAACTACCCCGACCCTGCTCCCTGCTCTGTAAACTGTCCCTTTTGCGCCTGCCCTGAGCTCTAAAAATTAACCCGATGCCCCAAAAACTACCCTGACCCCAGCCCACCTCCCCTGAGCCCTAAAAAACGGTTCCCTACCTCCGTGAAGTACCCCGACCCAGCCCCCCACCTACCCTGAGGCCTAAAATTGTCCCCTGCCCTGAGCCCTAAAACCTATCCCCTACATCCCTAACCTACCCCAACCCTGCCCTGTAAACTGTCCCTTCCCCCCTTGCCCTGAGCCCTAAACATTAAGCCCACGCTCCAAAACGACCCTGACTCCAGCCCCCCTGCCCTGAGCCCCAAAAACTATCCCCTACATCCCTAAACTACCCCAACACTGCTCCCTGCCCTGTAAACTGTCCCTTTTCCTCCTGCCCTTAGTTCTAAAAACTGTCCCCACCCTAAAAACTACCCCGACCCCCTTCTGACTCCTAAAACCTACCCCCACTCTGAAAAACTACCCCCTCTACCCCGCAAGACCATGCCACAGCCCCACTTACCTCGCCGTGTCCTCTCCTGATTCCTGATAGTCCTTCCTCTTCAGGTCTTCCCCTTCCTGTGCCTTCGCTCAGCAACTAGACAGCGCATTGCCTTAACCACACATATGAGTTGTTAAGGCACATGCGTGGTTAAGGCAAGCGTGGTACGGCTTGCAGGGAAATGGTACGTGTGGCTCAGCCTGTGTTGTTAAGGCCGTTTCCGGTGGAGTGTAGAGTTTGGCTGGGGGAGATGCACATGAGGGTGAGGTTACAACACGAGGGAGATAGCAGCAGTGAGTGTGGGGGCGGATATTTGGTGGAGGAGAAGCAAATGAGGGAGAAAGCTGGAAAACATGTACACTCTCATGGGGTGTTTAAGCAAAATAAAAATTTAGTTTCCTAAAAGTGAGCATCAGAAGGATACAAATCAGCCAAGCCAAAGGATGGTAAAGAATGAATTCTCAAGGGAAGGGGCAAACACAAGGTGGACAAGGAAAACCATTGAATAAGAAGCAACCAAATGAGATTGACAATAAAGCCAAACAACGGTAAGCAATGGGCGGGCTGTAAGTGAATGTAAGTTCTTGATAAGCGCACAATCTGTCTTCTTGAACTAGACAGCTTGCGCTATCTGCTAAACGAGACCTAAAGATATATCCCCATTGAAGCCTTAATTGACTCTAAAGCACTTGAGAGTCTAGGGCTTGCAGGTACTGGTTGCTTTTAACATTAACCACTAATTATGCATTATCTGTGTACAAATAAGTGATTGTTTGATATTCATACAGCAATGCCTTCAACTATCGAAAATAAAGCTTAAACAGAAGTAGGGTGAGAGTGAGGAACACTGAGGAACACCCTGTCTTAGTTCTGTTGGCTCTTATTGAATTGGCTACTCAAGCACTGTTCTGTCTCAGGTGCTCAGACCATTTTTCCATGCCACATCATTACCTACCTCTAGGAGGGATAGTTCACTTTAAGCCACAAAGTGTGATGCACTTGCCAGTCCATAACATTTGACCATTGTTTTTAAGCAAGAAATGGACTCTCCACGAGCCAAGCAATTTGCTGCGATCTGATACTGCTTACCTACTGTCTACTCCAAAGCTCAAATACAGACTTCGAGTAGGTCGCACCTCTTCTACCTAAGCTTCAAAGCTCTGCGAATTCCTCAATAAGATTCAAAATGATAGAGAATCAGGTTTCAGAGTGGGAAGATTATCTGGAATGGTAGTAGCCAATATTTGAGAAGACCTGATCACTCACCTGCACAAGAGCAAGTTGTAAATTCTGATCCTCCCTGATCTGCGGCAGCATATAATATGGTGCATCATAAAATATTATTGGTGCACCTTGAAAAAGGGTCCGGGGCAAGTGTCAAGACTTGCCTATCGCTCAAATCATTATTGTCAAACAGAAGCCAACAAAAAAGTGATAAAGGAGCGGTGTACCTGAAGAGGAGGATCTGTACCTGTGCCCCTACTAGGAATTTACGGTCAGCTCATGGCTATTTAGCCAGAATTCCTAAAATTCACTGGGCCAGGACTGGAGGCTGATCCTTTGCTTTGTTTTTGTGGCCTGGAATAATCTTCCCCTCGAACTTAGTGCTATATCTGAGCTATTCATTTTCAAGAAAAAAATAAAAACCTGGCTCTTTCAACAAGCTTAATAGAATGATCAGAGCTGTGGTAGGTAGCCTTGCTTTTAGCGCCGGGACAGTCTTTGGGGTATGCGTGCGGTCTACAAATCCCTTTTCATTTCATTTCAGTGGTTCATCTTTGCTGACAGTTAACCATATCCTTTGTGGGTCCCTGAGGGATCTCCCCTGTCACTGTTGCTCTTCAACATTTACATGATACCTCTGGCCCAGATGTTATCACAACACCAATTCCAGTTCCAAATCTATCCAGATACAAATAATTACACATCTGTTTGGAGCAGAACAAAAACACAGAGCTTATTAAATGCATCTTTAATCTACATATACTACATTCCTTATGCATATATATATATATATATATATACCTTCCATGTACTTATGTATCTATATATTTATTACTTTTCTTCTAATTTAGCATATTGAACGCACTACCCTTTTTCTCACCCTATACCGCTCTCAATATATCCTCTACCTCAACTCTCTGACTCATCTCAAACCTCATTCTACTACTCTTTCCAATGCACTACCCTATTTCTTACCCTATACCTCTATCAATATATCCTCTACCTCCACTCTCTCATTCATCCCAAACCCCATACCACTACTATGATCCCCAAAATAACCCTTTCTAGACACTTCCCTACTCTACTCCTTGCATCGTCTCATACCTCTTTACTATTCAGATCTCCCGAACAAGTTTTTCTAAACCCTTCCCTCTGACTCTTCCCCTTCCACCTCACTTTTACTCATTCCAAGCCTCCTCCTACTGCTATGAGCTCCAAAAAAAATAAAAAAATCTAAATTCTTCCCTCTTCTATCCCTCCACTATCCTTTTCAATCCAAATAACAGACTAACATGTCCACCACTCAATTTAATTTCATATTTTCACTATACTAATTCTAGGAGGTAGCACCACTCGCATGAGCGGTGTCCCTCTAGGCACAGCCTTTGGTCTGCCCGAAGCAGATTAAAAAGTCGTAATCCCAAGGGTTGTAAACAAAACAAGAATGTTATAAACGAGTTTTTAAACTCTTCTCAAGTTTATTAGGTGTTTGAATTGTCTTCATTAAAAAAACACACATAGCAATAATGTGAGTCAACTTCACGTTTCCAAAATTAGGGAATCCATCTCCCGATGCATTTCGGGCTTTAGAGCCCTTCGTCAGGGGAAAAGATCTAGAAAATGCAGAGAAAACAGAGCGTCACTGCGCTAAAAAGATAGAGCATCACTATGCTGGAAAAATAATACACAAACGAGGTTTCTCATAAATAACCAAAAGCGTAGCCTTATCTGAATAGTGAACTACATGTCAAAATGTGCGTGGAGATGTACAAACATCGTGTTTTGAATGAAACCTTAAAAAAGGAAAGACCGGATTGAACGCAAACATGACTGAGTGTTGCTCGGCTCAGCCAAAAATAACAACCTGAATCAGGTGCACCACGTGTAACGGTAAAAAGTGCGAATATAACGTTGGTTCAAAGCTTGTATTGTGGAGTCACAAAACGTGCTTATAGAAGTTACTGGGAGTGCTGTTAAAATCAATGCGAACTATTCGAGTGAAGGTGACAAGGGTGAAAGTTTAAATCAATGAGACAGCGCCGCAAGATGAAATACAACGAAAACCGTGATCAAACAAAAATTAATGTGTGCGGTGTTATAAATGAACGTGAATACAAATGTGCCCGTGAATATTAAAAAACCAAGGGAAAACTTACATCAACCCGACGTGTGTGCTGCGTGCTCCACGAGTAAGGAAATCACCAGGAGAGTATACACCACCTGATATGTGCGATTTGGGTGTGCGAGAACATGGAGAAAGGACTCTCGAGTGTATGAAGTGAACCAACTGGGAAGTGTATGTGAGTGCCATATTGGAATGGAGAAAAGAACCTACTCATGATTGAGAGTGTAAAAGAAAAGTATGAGAAGTAGTACATACTTGCGGGTATACAAATAATACATAAACCAATGCAATATAAATATCAAACTCCAACTATCTAACAAAACATAATACCGAAAATGTTCACAGGATGATCTCGGATGGACATGCTTCATGAAAACGTCATAACTGACATAATACACGACTCACAATGAATGAAAAATAGACAGATGATCACGATGATAAGAAAGCTGAAAACAGTGAATTATTGATCAAGATGAAAATAATAATGATAAAAAAAAAACAATAAAAAAAAACAAAAAAACGATAGTCTAATAAGGTAAATGACAGCATGATAACAGTGAGATATTACACGAAAAAAACACTGGAGGAATATAACGGAAAAGAAGATTGAGTTGAATTCAAATCCATGGAGTATTGATTGAGGTGTGTGTAACTATAGTGACAATCTGTGTGAAAATGACGAGAAGTGAAGTGATAACGTGTGTTGTGATAGAGTATAATAAAAAGCTAAGAAGGACATGAGACAGGGAGTAGAGAAACCGTGCTAAGTATAACCAAAATAAGATTCCAAGAGAAAAAATCATGATGCATGGAGGTTAACAACATAAAAATAAAATGTGAACCAAAAATAGAAAAGCATTATAGATAAATAATATTGGAGATAAGGAGAAAAAATGTAAGAATGCCGTGAGGTTATAAGGCGGATAGAAAGATTAACGTGAGAAGGTGAAAAGTGTGGAAGAAGGTGTATTGGCGGATAAGGTGTAAATATTAGAATAATAGAGTACAAAAATGCTGTTGTCACTGATATCACATAAAGTTCTAAAACGTGCAGAGACTGTAAAAAGGAAGTGTGCAAGAAAATGTATGTAAAGAAGACAGATAAGGCATAAATACCAAGATGAAATAGGTACAGAGGTAATGTTATCATAGATAGCATTGAAATTCCATTCGGTCATTCAGACCGTTCGGTTTCATCGTGTCCAGAAATTTGATCCAATGATTTTCTCTTTGTAAGATATAGTTGCTGTTGTTTCTGCCCTCACGTCTAATGATGGATTCCAAGACGGCGAACTGTAATTGGCTGATGTTATGTCGATGTTCAATGAAATGTGTCGCTATGACAGATTTGATATTTTTAGTGCGTATGTTACTCTTGTGTTCGTTCAAACGGATTTTAATTTTTCTCTCCGTCTTTCCCACATAGGCTAGTCCACAAGGGCATTTCAACATATAAACGACGTTTATAGAATCGCAGTTTGCGTTCACTTTCAGTTTGATTTTTGTGCCTTTCATGGGGTGTGTGATAAAAGATCCTTTGATGATGTTGTGACAATTGTTGCAATTGTGACATGGTGAGTTCCCTTTAAAAACCAGCTCCGGGGATGTCGTAGATGTCTTCGTGATGAGTTCTTTGATGTTCTTCCCTCTGGTATAGGCAAAGATCGGTGAAATCTGAAAAATGCCTTTGACTCTGGTTCCATCCTTAGAATCTGCCAATGTTTGGTAATCAATATTTTAAAGCGCGAGCTGAGAGTAGAAAATTTGGACACAACCACGTTTTGTTTGGATGTAGACTTGTCAGTGGGTATCAAGAGCTGCGTACGGTTTTTTTCGTTGCATCGTTTGTTGGCTTGCTCAAGGATCTCCTGGGGGTACCCTCTCTGTTTGAATTTGTCCAACATGTTTATAGTTTGTGGTGTGAGGTTGCCGGGGTTTGAAACAATTCTCTTCACCCTGAGAAACTGTGAATAAGATAAATTGTTTTTGAGAGATGTCTGGTGAAAACTTTGGTAATGTAGTAAATTGTTCCTGTCGGTCTCTTTTCTGTAAAAGTTAGTCTCAAGAGTGTTGCCAGATCTGCTAATCAAGACATCCAGAAAAGGTATGGATTGTTGATCCATATTGAAAGTGAACTGAATTCTCTCATTGATGTTGTTGAGAGTGTTAAGTGCCTGAACAAGGCTGAAATGAGGACCATTCCAAATAATCAAAATGTCATCTATGTATCTGAGGAAGGTGATAACGTGCTCTTTCCATGGTGTGTTGTTGAGTATGTTGTGTTCCTCGAAGTTGCACATAAAGGTATTAGCATATACAGGCGCGGCACAATTGCCCATAGAAGTTCCTGACAGTTGAAGGTAGCATTGACCTTCCCATTCAAAATAACTCTGATATAAGGTGAACTGAACCAATTCAATTAGAAAAAGTTGAAAATCAGTGTTCAAATCCGAGTTCAGTAGCATTTCTTCAATGGCCTCGAGGCCAAGGTTATGGGGAATTGAAGTATACAGCGATTTCACATCTGCTGTACATAGCCAAATTTCATCTTCATACTGGAATTGGATGCCTGAGATTTTCACAAGTAAATCTGTCGTGTCTTTGACATAAGTTCTTGAGTTCACCACAAATGGTTGTAGATATTTATCAATAAATTTCCCCACTGGTTCGTGTAAACAACCTTTTGTAGAAACTATAGGTCTAAAAGGAGGATGTTGGAGATTCTTATGAATTTTGGGTAACATGTATAGTGACGGGGTGCGTGAAAAAGGTTGAATCAAATATTTGGCGGTTTTTTCCGTGATGGTCTTGTTGTCTATGGCCCTTTTAATGATGTCACTAAGAAAAGAAACACATTTTTCGGTAGGATTATGCTCAATGGTGCAATATGTGTTGGTGTCCGAAAGATGTAACTGAACTTGTTCCCGATAAAAACTGGTATTCATTATGACAATGGCTCCACCTTTATCCGCATTTTGGCAAATAATGTTGGGATTTTCAGCTAACTTCTTCAGTATCGCGAATTCCTTGTTAGACAAATTACGATGTTTGGATGAGCGTTTGTAGCTGAATTTGCGAATGTCCTGTTTAATGAGATTCTCAAAGGTGTCTAAGCTCTTATGGCTCACTGGGGCCATATATGTGCTTTTGAGTTGTAAGCCACGAAGTTGGTCATCTTTATCACTTTTGGGATCCATGACAATGTTGTCAAAAAAATGTCTCAATCGTAAGTTGCGCATCAATTTGAATAAACTGATCTCCAATTCTAAACTGTTGGTGTGACTGGTGGGCACAAAAGAAGTTCCTTTTTGAAGAACTCTCATCTCAGTGGGCTGTAGTTGGTGTGTGGAGATATTGATCACTAAGTTGTCGGTGTTTTCTTCCCTCTGGTGCCCCTTTGTTGGGTCGTAGAGCTCCTCATATCTCTCTCCCTTTCTTGGCCTTTGTCTTTTCCCCCGCCGGGGTCGTCCCTGTCTGTGGGGCCTGATTCTAAAAAAGAGACCTCAGTAGTTGTGGGTTGAATGGCACTGGTGGAAGGTGCGGAATCTTCTGTGATAGTTGTTCTTTTGTGTCTCAAGTCTCCCTCAGAAGATGAAGTTTCGGTGTCGGTGTTCTGACCATATGGCTTGTTCTGGCGGCGTCTGGCATAGACCTCCGCCCAAGAATATACTTCGCCCAATTTATAATCAATAGTGTCACGTCGGTATTTACGAATCTTCCTCTCATTGATTTCCTGAGTATATTTCTCTAATTGGATATTGGTGTCATCCAATATTTTCGACCATTCCTCCGGTTGTGTCATTTCTGAAAGTTCCTGTTTGATCTGAGAGATTTCTTTGTTGAGTTCTTCCAAGGTTTTAGACAATTCTTCAACTATCAGGAGAATTAAATCGAGTGAGCACTTGTTTAAGATGGCGTACCATTTCTCTATGAATTTTGGGTTGTTCTTACATAAGAGAGGTTTCAAAGGAATGCGCAATCCTCTGGGAATTCTCTGCGCTCTGTGATAACGTACCAATGTACAGGCGTGTAAACATTGGTTAACCTCTTTTTGGTTAAATATAATAATTGTCTGATGTTGCTATCTTTACTTTTCTTTGTAGCTGCTAAAGAAGTGACCTCTGGTATCAATGCATAAATTTTGTTGACATCATCTTCAGAAAATGCGAAAGTATCTGCTCGGATATCCGTGAGGTTGGTTATATCCGTGTATGACATCTTGTTGGGTAAGTTGAATGGCGTGCAAAGCTCAAAATTCCAGACGAAAGTAAGACAATAAAGCATATGAGCATGCACAGCGTAGGAGTATATAAAGATGTGTAGTTGTAGCATGCACTGGAGGTATCACCCTCTGGAAAGGGTGTTAACAAGGAATCTAGGAGGTAGCACCACTCGCATGAGCGGTGTCCCTCTAGGCACAGCCTTTGGTCTGCCCGAAGCAGATTAAAAAGTCGTAATCCCAAGGGTTGTAAACAAAACAAGAATGTTATAAACGAGTTTTTAAACTCTTCTCAAGTTTATTAGGTGTTTGAATTGTCTTCATTCAAAAACACACATAGCAATAATGTGAGTCAACTTCACGTTTCCAAAATTAGGAATCCATCTCCCGATGCATTTCGGGCTTTAGAGCCCTTCGTCAGGGAAAAGATCTAGAAAATGCAGAGAAAACAGAGCGTCACTGTACTAAAAAGATAGAGCATCACTATGCTGGAAAAATAATACACAAACGAGGTTTCTCATAAATAACCAAAAGCGTAGCCTTATCTGAATAGTGAACTACATGTCAAAATGTGCGTGGAGATGTACAAACATCGTGTTTTGAATGAAACCTTAAAAAGGAAAGACCGGATTGAACGCAAACATGACTGAGGGTTGCTCGGCTCAGCCAAAAATAACAACCTGAATCAGGTGCACCACGTGAAACGGTAAAAAGTGCGAATATAACGTTGGTTCAAAGCTTGTATTGTGGAGTCACAAAACGTGCTTATAGAAGTTACTGGGAGTGCTGTTAAAATCAATGCGAACTATTCGAGTGAAGGTGACAAGGGTGAAAGTTTAAATCAATGAGACAGCGCCGCAAGATGAAATACAACGAAAACCGTGATCAAACAAAAATTAATGTGTGCGGTGTTATAAATGAACGTGAATACAAATGTGCCCGTGAAAATTAAAAAACCAAGGGAAAACTTACATCAACCCGACGTGTGTGCTGCGTGCTCCACGAGTAAGGAAATCACTAGGAGAGTATACACCACCTGATATGTGCGATTTGGGTGTGCGTGAACATGGAGAAAGGACTCTCGAGTGTATGAAGGGAACCAACTGGGAAGTGTATGTGAGTGCCATATTGGAATGGAGAAAAGAACCTACTCATGATTGAGAGTGTAAAAGAAAAGTATGAGAAGTAGTACATACTTGCGGGTATACAAATAATACATAAACCAATGCAATATAAATATCAAACTCCAACTATCTAACAAAACATAATACCGAAAATGTTCACAGGATGATCTCGGATGGACATGCTTCATGAAAACGTCATAACTGACATAATACACGACTCACAATGAATGAAAAATAGACAGATGATCACGATGATAAGAAAGCTGAAAACAGTGAATTATTGATCAAGATGAAAATAATAATGATTAAAAAAAAACAAACAAAAAAAACCGATAGTCTCATAAGGTAAATGACAGCATGATAACAGTGAGATATTACACGAAAAAAACACTGGAGGAATATAACGGAAAAAGAAGATTGAGTTGAATTCAAATCCATGGAGTATTGATTGAGGTGTGTGTAACTATAGTGACAATCTGTGTGAAAATGACGAGAAGTGAAGTGATAACGTGTGTTGTGATAGAGTATAATAAAAAGCTAAGAAGGACATGAGACAGGGAGTAGAGAAACCGTGCTAAGTATAACCAAAATAAGATTCCAAGAGAAAAATCATGATGCATGGAGGTTAACAACATAAAAATAAAATGTGAACCAAAAATAGAAAAGCATTATAGATAAATAATATTGGAGATAAGGAGAAAAAATGTAAGAATGCCGTGAGGTTATAAGGCGGATAGAAAGATTAACGTGAGAAGGTGAAAAGTGTGGAAGAAGGTGTATTGGTGTATTGGCGGATAAGGTGTAAATATTAGAATAATAGAGTACAAAAATGCTGTTGTCACTGATATCACATAAAGTTCTAAAACGTGCAGAGACTGTAAAAAGGAAGTGTTGAGAGTTCTTCAAAAAGGAACTTCTTTTGTGCCCACCAGTCACACCAACAGTTTAGAATTGGAGATCAGTTTATTCAAATTGATGCGCAACTTACGATTGAGACATTTTTTGACAACATTGTCATGGATCCCAAAAGTGATAAAGATGACCAACTTCGTGGCTTACAACTCAAAAGCACATATATGGCCCCAGTGAGCCATAAGAGCTTAGACACCTTTGAGAATCTCATTAAACAGGACATTCGCAAATTCAGCTACAAACGCTCATCCAAACATTGTAAATTGTCTAACAAGGAATTCGCGATACTGAAGAAGTTAGCTGAAAATCCCAACATTATTTGCCAAAATGCAGATAAAGGTGGAGCCATTGTCATAATAAATACCAGTTTTTATCGGGAACAAGTTCAGTTACATCTTTCGGACACCAACACATATTGCACCATTGAGCATAATCCTACCGAAAAATTTGTTTCTTTTCTTAGTGACATCATTAAAAGGGCCATAGACAACAAGACCATCACGGAAAAAACCGCCAAATATTTGATTCAACCTTTTCCACGCACCCCGTCACTATACATGTTACCCAAAATTCATAAGAATCTCCAACATCCTCCTTTTAGACCTATAGTTTCTACAAAAGGTAGTTTACACGAACCAGTGGGGAAATTTATTGATAAATATCTACAACCATTTGTGGTGAACTCAAGAACTTATGTCAAAGACACGACAGATTTACTTGTGAAAATCTCAGGCATCCAATTCCAGTATGAAGATGAAATTTGGCTATGTACAGCAGATGTGAAATCGCTGTATACTTCAATTCCCCATAACCTTGGCCTCGAGGCCATTGAAGAAATGCTACTGAACTCGGATTTGAACACTGATTTTCAACTTTTTCTAATTGAATTGGTTCAGTTCACCTTATATCAGAGTTATTTTGAATGGGAAGGTCAATGCTACCTTCAAATGTCAGGAACTTCTATGGGCAATTATGCCGCGCCTGTATATGCTAATACCTTTATGTGCAACTTCGAGGAACACAACATACTCAACAACACACCATGGAAAGAGCACGTTATCACCTTCCTCAGATACATAGATGACATTTTGATTATTTGGAATGGTCCTCATTTCAGCCTTGTTCAGGCACTTAACACTCTCAACAACATCAATGAGAGAATTCAGTTCACTTTCAATATGGATCAACAATCCATACCTTTTCTGGATGTCTTGATTAGCAGATCTGGCAACACTCTTGAGACTAACATTTACAGAAAAGAGACCGACAGGAACAATTTACTACATTACCAAAGTTTTCACCAGACATCTCTCAAAAACAATTTATCTTATTCACAGTTTCTCAGGGTGAAGAGAATTGTTTCAAACCCCGGCAACCTCACACCACAAACTATAAACATGTTGGACAAATTCAAACAGAGAGGGTACCCCCAGGAGATCCTTGAGCAAGCCAACAAACGATGCAACGAAAAGAACCGTACGCAGCTCTTGACATCCACTGACAAGTCTACATCCAAACAAAACGTGGTTGTGTCCAAATTTTCTACTCTCAGCTCGCGCTTTAAAAAATCGATTACCAAACATTGGCAGATTCTAAGGATGGAACCAGACTTCAAAGGCATTTTTCAGATTTCACCGATCTTTGCCTATACCAGAGGGAAGAACATCAAAGAACTCATCACGAAGACACCTACGACATCCCCGGAGCTGGTTTTTAAAGGGAACTCACCATGTCACAATTGCAACAATTGTCACAACATCATCAAAGGATCTTTTATCACACACCCCATGAAAGGCACAAAAATCAAACTGAAAGTGAACGCAAACTGCGATTCTATAAACGTCGTTTATATGTTGAAATGCCCTTGTGGACTAGCCTATGTGGGAAAGACGGAGAGAAAAATTAAAATCCGTTTGAACGAACACAAGAGTAACATACGCACTAAAAATATCAAATCTGTCATAGCGACACATTTCATTGAACATCGACATAACATCAGCCAATTACAGTTCGCCGTCTTGGAATCCATCATTAGATGTGAGGGCAGAAACAACAGCAACTATATCTTACAAAGAGAAAATCATTGGATCAAATTTCTGGACACGATGAAACCGAACGGTCTGAATGACCGAATGGAATTTCAATGCTATCTATGATAACATTACCTCTGTACCTATTTCATCTTGGTATTTATGCCTTATCTGTCTTCTTTACATACATTTTCTTGCACACTTCCTTTTTACAGTCTCTGCACGTTTTAGAACTTTATGTGATATCAGTGACAACAGCATTTTTGTACTCTATTATTCTAATATTTACACCTTATCCGCCAATACACCTTCTTCCACACTTTTCATCTTCTCACGTCAATCTTTCTATCCGCCTTATAACCTCACGGCATTCTTACATTTTTTCTCCTTATCTCCAATATTATTTATCTATAATGCTTTTCTATTTTTGGTTCACATTTTATTTTTATGTTGTTAACCTCCATGCATCATGATTTTTCTCTTGGAATCTTATTTTGGTTATACTTAGCACGGTTTCTCTACTCCCTGTCTCATGTCCTTCTTAGCTTTTTATTATACTCTATCACAACACACGTTATCACTTCACTTCTCGTCATTTTCACACAGATTGTCACTATAGTTACACACACCTCAATCAATACTCCATGGATTTGAATTCAACTCAATCTTCTTTTTCCGTTATATTCCTCCAGTGTTTTTTTCGTGTAATATCTCACTGTTATCATGCTGTCATTTACCTTATGAGACTATCGTTTTTTTTATCATTATTATTTTCATCTTGATCAATAATTCACTGTTTTCAGCTTTCTTATCATCGTGATCATCTGTCTATTTTTCATTCATTGTGAGTCGTGTATTATGTCAGTTATGACGTTTTCATGAAGCATGTCCATCCGAGATCATCCTGTGAACATTTTCGGTATTATGTTTTGTTAGATAGTTGGAGTTTGATATTTATATTGCATTGGTTTATGTATTATTTGTATCCCCGCAAGTATGTACTACTTCTCATACTTTTCTTTTACACTCTCAATCATGAGTAGGTTCTTTTCTCCATTCCAATATGGCACTCACATACACTTCCCAGTTGGTTCACTTCATACACTCGAGAGTCCTTTCTCCATGTTCACGCACACCCAAATCGCACATATCAGGTGGTGTATACTCTCCTGGTGATTTCCTTACTCGTGGAGCACGCAGCACACACGTCGGGTTGATGTAAGTTTTCCCTTGGTTTTTTAATATTCACGGGCACATTTGTATTCACGTTCATTTATAACACCGCACACATTAATTTTTGTTTGATCACGGTTTTCGTTGTATTTCATCTTGCGGCGCTGTCTCATTGATTTAAACTTTCACCCTTGTCACCTTCACTCGAATAGTTCGCATTGATTTTAACAGCACTCCCAGTAACTTCTATAAGCACGTTTTGTGACTCCACAATACAAGCTTTGAACCAACGTTATATTCGCACTTTTTACCGTTTCACGTGGTGCACCTGATTCAGGTTGTTATTTTTGGCTGAGCCGAGCAACCCTCAGTCATGTTTGCGTTCAATCCGGTCTTTCCTTTTTTAAGGTTTCATTCAAAACACGATGTTTGTACATCTCCACGCACATTTTGACATGTAGTTCACTATTCAGATAAGGCTACGCTTTTGGTTATTTATGAGAAACCTCGTTTGTGTATTATTTTTCCAGCATAGTGATGCTCTATCTTTTTAGCACAGTGACGCTCTGTTTTCTCTGCATTTTCTAGATCTTTTCCCCTGACAAAGGGCTCTAAAGCCCGAAATGCATCGGGAGATGGATTCCCTAATTTTGGAAACGTGAAGTTGACTCACATTATTGCTATGTGTGTTTTTTGAATGAAGACAATTCAAACACCTAATAAACTTGAGAAGAGTTTAAAAACTCGTTTATAACATTCTTGTTTTGTTTACAACCCTTGGGATTACGACTTTTTAATCTGCTTCGGGCAGACCAAAGGCTGTGCCTAGAGGGACACCGCTCATGCGAGTGGTGCTACCTCCTAGATTCCTTGTTAACACCCTTTCCAGAGGGTGATACCTCCAGTGCACGCTACAACTACACATCTTTATATACTCCTACGCTGTGCATGCTCATATGCTTTATTCACTATACTAATTCACCACTAATCCTTTATGGGTTCTGGAGTAGAGTGCTACTCGCCGAAAGAGCACTTCAACACCTTATCAGGGTTAGCAAGCGCTATATAAATGCAATTACAATACAATACAATATCTTAATGTCTATCATATGTATACCATTGGGCAAATGAGAACTACTTGTGCTAGAAAAGCTTCAAGATGGAAGTTCTTAGAGTATTTATCTGGCTGAACAAACTGGGATCCTCTCCCCCTCATGGACTACTGTCTTATACTATTGCGAAAGGTACTCTTATTGATGCAGGCTCCACACCGTTCTGTACTGTCAAGTGCCTTGGTGTTATCAAGACTTGATGATTGTAATATCAAATACATCAGTGTTTTGAAGACAGCAAATGATAAATTAGAAAGTCTTCAAAATCAAGCTACCAGACTGTGCCTCAACCTCAAGAAACCAGAGCACATCTCTCCAGCTCTCAGAGATCTCTACTGGTTCCTAATGATTCAGGGACAACAATTCAAACTTCTGTGTATTACCTTAGTATCTATTTGTTCTTACTCAATATACTCAAAACTTTTTTCCAAAATCTCATTTTGTTCCTTTTCAGTTTTAGCAAATATTAGTATTTTTTGGAAGGTGGTAAGTAAGGATTCTGAGTGAAGGGAAGACACCCTGCTTTTTTTAGTTTAATGATGTGTATTTATATAGCATGGACATTACCCAAAGGTGATAGAGCACTTTACAGTACAAATATTTTGTTACATGGAAATTGCCGATGGTTTTAAATTAACAAACAGATGCAAAAGTCCAGGATTACAAAATGATAGATCGTTACTGAAAAGCAAAATGTACAAGAGGTATATGCAGCAGTAAAAAGTTGTGAGCGCCTGATACAGAGGTGGTGTAGATGTCTATGATAACATTAATTACAATGTCTAAGCTAAAATATAATTGAAGGAGAAGGGCTTTCAGGTCCTTTTGGAAAGTTGCCAGAGAGGAGGCTGTGTGTAGATTTGGAAGTAATCATTTCCAAATTCTGGTTGCACTACCCGAGAAGGATTGAGCCATGAGTCATTCCTTTTTAAAGGACGAGGGTTCTAGCAGCATTGCTTCAGCATTTCGTGATGGTCTAGAGCCTCCTGACAGCTTGAGTGTGTCCACCAGGTAACGGGGAGTGTCTGTGTGCAGAGCATTATGGGTGATGCAAGCAGTCTTGTATATAGTCCTGGCTGCAATTGGCAACCATCGGAGAGAGACCAGCAAAGGTGTAATGTGATCATTCCTTTTGGCCTCGTAGATGAACCATGCTGCAGAGTGTAGGATCGATTTAAGTGGGGTGAGGTGGGTTTTAGGGAAACTGGTTAAGAGAGAGTTACAATGTTCTATTCTGGAGAGCAAGAGATCTTAGAATTTGCTCTGGAATGTAATGGCGGATTCCCCACGGAACCCGTAATTGAAAGCGCTCGTTTCTGGCCATGATGCTGATTTGAGAATGTGGGTTGAGTCTTTTGCTTTTGATGGTTTTCACTGATTCCAGAGGGTCTTCTCCATTTCTCAGAGGCTAATCTGTGACAGCCCAGCAATACCAATGCCGGACTTCTCTAAAGATTAGAATCTGCCCAGAGAGGGAGAAGGAAGGCTCCAAGGACGGATGAATGCAGATACTGGATTGATCGAGCCATGGGAGAGGAAATCAAGCCTATTTTGTTTGTGTATCTGCTTCAGAGCGCCAAGAACGAGGCAATGGTTTGATAAGTATGGAGAGAAGGGAACATGGAAGTGGGTGGCAGGCAACAACCACATAATTGTGAAGGTGTAGAAAAGGGTTCTGAAAGCAAGAGAAAACTATTGAGTTTTAACTTTGAAGTCTGGTAGAATGTAATCCTGTTCCTATATGGATGCCTGGGGTGGGAGGTCGTAAGAATCAAGGTCAATAATTTTAATATTTGGCACTGTTTGCCAAATTTATTATTTAATGGAGTGCTGAATTTGAATGTTGTATTTTTTGGGAATATATGTTTTACGTGCTACTGTCGTCGGAAAAGTGCTTTATGTGCAGCACATAGATGCTTGAATTTAACCATGCCTTAGTGAGTAAAAAATGTAGAATTTCTGGACTTTAAAGTGCTTTGGAGGCTTTAGATCAAAGATGCTCCTTGCAACTTATCGGGGATATACTGGAACCTGGTACTCGCCTGGAGGGGGACATAGGCATATCCATGGCTTCATGCTGATAGCTGCTTGGGAAGTTTAATAATTATTGTAAGTAATTTACTTGAGCAAATATACTGGCAAATTACATTACATAATTTTGTGTTTTTTAAAGATTATTGTTGAGAAAAGCCACAAAATCCATTCAAAAATGAAGGTAAAACCATACATGTTTCGAGCAAGGATGAGCACATGAATAATTAGGATGGCCTCTCCTTTTAGCTGGAAGTCCTTGCTTAAGGTGGTGCTTGCTTATGGTGTTCCGCCTTTATGTTTGAGTGTGCATCACTGGTGCGTTGCAGATCATGTTTCCGAGAGTTTACGAGTTTCTCTGCCTCATGGCCTGGCAACTGAACGCGTGACTGGAAGATGTTGTTGGCAGATATGAGGTGGTTGCTTTTAACTGCTTTTTGAGTAGTGCATTATAACTCCCCTTACAATAGATGTGAGTATACTATTAGGGGCAGATTTACACGAAAGTGACGCATCTGTAAAGATGCGTCACTTTCCCTGCGCCACACAGAGAAACCCTTGCACCACTATTGATGCACCGAAATTACAATATGGCGTACCATGGCGCAAGGATTGACAGATGCATCAGAAATTCTGACGCAACTGTTGACGCAAAAGTCACGCATTGCTGGAGTCGTGTCGCAAGCACGACGCAACTCCAGCAATGCAGGGGGAGGCCTATCCTCGTTGTGCTGCGTCACTCCTTACGCCTGCTTCAAGCAAGCGTAAGAATTTGATGCAGTGGCGTCCTAGAAGTGGCGCAGTGAAATCTTGTAGATTTCACTGCATCACTTCTACCGAGGCTTTTTTGCGTTGGAACGCCCACCCTGCATACATTATACCTGACGCAGGTATAATGTGACGCAGGGCTTTACAACGTGACGCATCTCCCTAGATGTGTCACGTTGTAAATGGGCCGCATTTTTACACTGCCGCTGCGTCACAAAAAGTGACGCATCAGCGGCGCAAAAATAACGCAAGGGGCTTGTAAATCTGCCCCTTAGTGCGCAGATCTGCCTGGCAGTCTGCGGACCTCCCAGGGAACAATGAGTAACATTGCAGTGCTCTAAGTGGGGCAGGTCTCTCCGGGTCTCAGACCCGGATGTAATTTAAAAACGGACTTTGAAACGGGCCCTATATCATGTCCTCAACTTTACCTGGCAAAAACAGTGATCCAATTTCGGAACAATTAATGTAAAACACTTTAATACGTGTCAGTGGTTTAGTTCCTTTTTAAATTTCACGTTTTACTAGATCTTGCATTCCCTAAGAGAGTTAACTATTTCCAGGATGTTGAGTTTCTTTTTTTTTTTGGTGCAGCATATAACTCTTGTACAGTACATACTTTAAACTGAGGGCAGGCGCGGTCGGTGGCAGGAGTGCCGGTCGGGCGGTGACGTGGGGCGGGGGAGGGGCAGGGTGGGGGGTAGTAAACTACGGATTAAGGCCCAATACAGGTAAGTAAACATTTAAATAAATAAAACGAATTTCGTTGCGCGCACTGCATCGCATTTGGCGATGCAGTGCGTGCAACGAAATTCGTTTTCTTTATTTAAATGTTTACTTACCTGTATTGGGCCTTAATCCGTAGTTTACTACCCCCCACCCTGCCCCTCCCCCGCCCCACGTCACCGCCCGACCGGCACTCCTACCACCGACCGCGCCTGACTGAGGGGCATATTCTCAAGCCCCTATCGCTACGGGAACGTCACTTTTTCTGACGTTCCCGTGGCGATAGGGTCAGCGCCTTATTCTCAATGCAGAGTTAACCCACTTAACGTGACTTTAAGCCACGTTAAGTGGCTTAACGCTACCTTGAGAATAAGGCCTCTTTCACGCTAAATATAGCGTGAAAGGGGCGTGCAGTCCGCAACACCCATTGTGATCGACGCTGCCACCTATTATCAATGGCGGCGATAATAGGTGGCAGTGCCGAACTTAAGACCAGAAAAATCCTGGTCTTAAGGTGGCGAAACGAGGAGAAATGCTTTATTTCTCCTCGTTTTTGCTTTTTCCATATGTGCTGCACAAGGCAGCACACATGGAAAAAGCAAAATGCCATGGTTTGTTCATGTACAGGAAGGTGTCCCTTCCTGTACATGAACAAACCTTTTCAGAAATGCCATTTTGTAACTTTGATGTGTGCTGCACGAAGCAGTACACATGAAAGTTACAAAATGGTATTTTAGGATTGTTTATGTGCAGGAAGGGGCACGTTCCTGTACATAAACAACCCTCCCCTGCACTCTGGTGCAAGGATGTCTGCGTTGGCGCTAAGTCGTGAAACTTAGCACCATCGCAGGGGGAAACGCCAGGCTGCACCACATTCTTGAGAATAGGGTGCAGCCTCGCGTTTCCGAACTGGCGGTGAGAGGCGTTAAGCCAAGGAGGCTAACGCCTCTCACCGCCACTTCCTTGAGACTATCCCCCTGAGTGTTTATAACAGGCCTCGATTGAGCGCTCTGCATTTGAGGCTGAAAGAAGTGCGAGTTTCTCACAGTGCCTGTCAGTGGGTCAATAAAGTGTTCACAATACATGGCCCTCCAATCCTTGGCCTCGCTGCAGAGCGCACAGAGCAAAGGTCATGTATTCCAGTTTCAATTGCGATTCTGTGCAAATGTTAGAAGGATGTAATCAGCTGTTGAAATATTGAAAGGGCAAAACTAAAAGAAAAGGCAGTGCTCCCAGGTGAGTGGGTGCGCTGTGTGTCTGAGGGGTGGTGAAGGGCAGGAGACCCAAAGAAGTGCATTAAGGAGTGAGTGAACAAAGGGTGCTGAAGAGGAGAAAGATGAGATGTAAAGTAGGCAGATGGTTGAGATCTGGAGAGAAAAAAAGTGTAAATGTGTATCATAAAGTGAACATAGAGGGAGTGATTGAGACACTCTGAAGACCACTCCCCCTTCAACAGGCATCGGTAATATTTAATTGAAACAATTTCAGTACTATTTACAACAAAATCATTGTTGTTCCTTATTTATCTTGATCAGCTAACAATCACTGACAAAGCCAATAATCCTGGCTGGTTTCAGGTGTATTTCAGTTGTGTTGTATATCAGTTTGCCATAACAGAAAGCTCAAAGAGGAACCAAAATACTGGTCGGGTGGCCATCAGTGTGTATTACAGAAATTGAGTTTACTTGTTTAAGCCACACCCTTAATTACACAGGGCATGCCCTTTTTATAACCCCCCCCCCACTTTTTTAACCCCATTTAATGCCCTAAGTAACAGGTAACAGCAATATACATGTGCAAGTTTGAGAGGGCTGCAAAGACTCAAGAGCAGCTTTCACTAGTGCTGGAATAATTTTCAAAGTGGGGGTGATGGCCAGTAGTGTCAGCTAACTAAAATCACATGGCCTTGAAAATTCATGATGTTATCCAAAACCTGAATGCTTAGTGGGAGATGGTGAAGTCGGCACAAGTGAATTATGTGAGAAAGGTGTAAAGCATGGGCAACTATGGGAGTCAAATATTGTTTAATGGCCATCAAAACTAATGTATTCTGGAAAAAATAAAAACACAAAGTACACTCTTTTGAAAATCACCACCATCATAATTAAATCGTTACTATTTAAAATAATGCCCAAATAAATGAGCCATAAAGGCCTTAATAATACTGTGCACTAAAATAATACTCTCTCCAAGAGGAATTAAAATGCAACAACATTTCTCAACATATTTGTTTCAAATCATACTCCCAGAAATAATTGGGCCACAGGATATGATCTTGAAATATTTTTAAATATCGTTTAGTAGTATATGGTCCTCACCATAGATGTAATCTTAGAGATTTATGGCAGTATCTGCAACATTTGTTTTAACTTGCTGCCTGGAAGCATTTCGACTAATAATAAAGACTGTGGTATTCTGTGAGATCTTAAGGAGGGACAATTATTTTGATCACTTTATCTAAGTAGGTTCTTATTAAATATCTCTGCAATGGTCTGCACAATAAGGGTCTGATTTGAGTTTGGCGGTGCAGCGCCAGGTCCGCCCCCCAAATCCCTGGTCAGGCCGCCCGCCGGATTACAAGTGTTTCTTGTGTCTGGCTGGCTTTTTTTGACGTTCCCTCGCAATGCCTCAGAAAATGGGCACAGCCTTGGGAACGCGAAAAGGAGTTCCTGCACGGCATGGACTGTAAATTCCATGCTGTGCAGGTACTGGGGTGCATGCACACATATTGTGCCCCCCCTGCATTCACCCCAGGGCTCAGAGGCACAAAAGGACCCTCTAGGGCCCCTTTGTTTCCTCTCTGCCACGGTTTTCATGGAGGAGGAACTGCCATGAAAACCGTGGCGGAGAGGAAACTTGTAATACGCTTGGCGGGACCGCAGCGGTCCCGCCAAGCATATTGCTGCCTCTACACCGCCGCACCACCACCAGGGAACGGTGGTTCCTTGGCGGCTGTGGCGAGATAATGGCGGTCCGACTGCCCTAATTGTAACAGGGCTGTTGGAAGACTGCCACCGCCGCGCCCCCACGAGTCTGGCAGGCCGTGGACCGCCAGGCTCGTATTTGAGCCCTATGTGTGTAATATGCTTATACTCTTTTTGATATAATATTCTTGAATTACTTTATTTATTTTTACTTTTATTTCTTTGTACACAGAATAACTCACATCAATCAGGATAACCAAGGAGTAGTAGCTGCTGTCTCAGGCTAGTCATTTTATAACCCTGGCTATCCTGAGGCATCATGTATGCTTGTGCGGAATGTGAAAGTAAACAGATTTCAAAGAGCCCTGTTTACAGTATGTAGTTCAATCTTTTTCCAAACTCTGATTCCTCAGCCAAACATTGGAGGCAATAAAGAGTTATGGGTGGAATGATGGGTCAGTCTTGTGATGTCACTGGTGGTCACAGGGTGTGTGATCTCATTTCCACTACTTTCTAAAAGGGGTATGCATTTCCTATTGAAAGCAAGAGAGAAGGTTGCCACTACAGATCGAACATGTCCTAAGGGGTCAGCAGGGAGCGCGACTCCTTAGGAGCAAGAGCCCCGACACACCCAGATGGGTGTCAGGCTTCATCATCGTGCTTTTGCTCCATGTCGGGCCTGCACTGCAATGCCCGATGGGCACCCTCAAGGGGGCACTTTACCGGAGAGCTTTATTAAGCTGTCTGTGAAGGCTGGGCGTGTGGCTAGTAGTGTAGATTGGTGCAAATTAGCGCATGAGTAAAAAATAGAACAAGGGTCCTCTCAAAAAATACTTTTTGATGGCAGAGTCCACTTGCCTGTATTAAAAATAATGACGCTGTACACTAGAAATAATCATCTAAAAGACAGCTACTGGGTCAACATGTTTCAAGCCTGTGAGAGCCAAAAAATTATCTAGCAGCTATTCCTCAGGACCTATGTAACCTAATCTACACAGTGATTGGAGTATCTCTATGTGAGGTGTGGATAAATTCCCAATCACACGTTTCCTCTCTGGGTTTTGTATAGGATTTTCTCAAATAGTTCATAAAAACGACCTGTAGTGTAGAAATCAGCATCAAATCTCATCAGACACATATTAACTATATCTGCATGTAACCTGTGTCGAATGAAACGCAAAGCACTGGAAACCATGCCATTTGTGTGGTAATTGCCAATGAAAAAAATATGAAAGGACATACACCAGACACAAGACGTGAGAGACAACACACAATTCCAAAGTTCCAAACACTGTGTTGATAAGGGTTAACTCACCCTATTCAGGTATCATTAGTGACTCCACGAAAAGAAAGCAGAGCGGCACGCCAATCTGCGTGCTAAAAATGCAAACACAAAGTAAACTAAATCAAGAACGATTATTTTACAGTTGTTTCTAAGAGATATAAACTCCCAAACTCTTTTTCAAGGTTCGAACGCCCTCACATGTCGCTCTAATACTGACAGAGTCCAGTGTCAATTTCCACGGGACGACCTAACCTTGCTCGGCTTTTCGGAAGTGCCGGAAGGTGCCGGAAACAGGCCTTATATGTAAGGCCCCATTGGGCAAATAGAAATCAGGTGCTGCGCCTGCCTCATGAAAGCGGGCGCAACAACTGGACCAAGTGCAGTCAGTTTCCTGGTGTGTCAAAAACAGGCACCATATTGGTTTCTAAGTTGAATGAGTGGAAGTTACTAGTTCCCACTACCAAAATACGGATGTCAATAGGGGCTCTAGGTGCTATATCCCAGGACTGGAGAATGTATGGTCAACGACGGCCAGAAGGCCCGTCAGTGGTGGTCACCATCATAAGTTAGTACTTTATGGCTGAACCGATGCAGCAAGGACAGAGAAAGCTGCTCTCTTAATGAAAAGTTAAAACACATCTCTATCATCATTATGTGGACAACGACGGCCAAAAGGACCATCAATGGTGGTAAATTAACATAGGGTCGCCCTCACAAGTAACACTTATGGCTAAACCAATGTCATTAGGTCAGAGAAAAGCTGCTCTTCTTGGTGGGAAGTTAAACAAAGTATACATCATCTTGCGGGGTAGATAAAAAAGGTTGAATGAATCTCTACTTGGTCTCAGCTCAGTGGACCGGATAATGCTAACTATTATTTCCACTGTATAAGGGCATAGCCTGTATGTATTGTCCCACCAATGTCAACCTTGCAGGACCATACAATAGGAATTGAGGGCAGTGTGTCCTATAAGTGTCATCAGTGTACAGACAAACACAAACAGAAGAAGAGAAAGGGCACCTAACCACTCTCTGATGTCTCTTTAGTGTTGCATCTCATTCCATGGGATCTAGTTGAGTCCATCAACATGGGAAGACAGACAAAATATCCACTGCTGTTCCCTTCTGAAAAGGGTGTTTTTATTCATGTGTGGAAGTGCTTCTAGCACCTCCACCGTATATCATCTGGAGAGTGTCCCTTAGTCACAAAGTGCGTGCTCATTTTGGTACTTTTTTTTTTGCAGCGTATATTGCTGCAGTATTTATTAATTCTTAACTTAACTGGTCGTATGGTCATCCCCACATATTTTTTGCCACATGGGCACGTGATCAAGTAGACACAGTTCTTGGAGTTGCAATTAGTGTGCGTTCTTTGTGTCCACATCAAGTCAGTCTTCAATCGTACCTCTTTAGTGCTGTCAGTATAAGCGCAGACCACACATGATCCACAAGGGAAATGCCCCTGTACCGGGGGTAGATCCCATAAGGGCCTTTGGTCTGGTTCCTTCGCTACCCGTGGTCAAGTGTGTATAAACATGTCTTTCAAATTTGCGGACCATTTGAATGCGAACCTAGGAATTGGAAAGGATAGATGTCCAGTCCAGTCTGTAAGATGGATCAATGTTTTCTAATAATATTACGAATCATGGTTCCACTACCTCTGGAATTTTAGTGAATCAATGTCCATGGTTACTAATGGGCTTGCTCTTGCTAAACCATAGTGGCACAGAGAACTCGGCTCATATATACCTACACAACCTGACTGGTCTCCATATAATGGCAAGAGTTAAAAAGAACACTTATGCTGACACCAAGACGCACTGAGAACACTGCTATTGATAATACCCACTAGCCAGTTTTGTAACTGACTTGGTGACTCTATAGAGTAGTGGCAGGTCAACCCACATTTGCAATAACAGTTGAGTCTCATATGTACCTTACCTGCCCAGGGGAACCTCACACTTTTCACACTCACTCTGCAAAATTAAATATAATTGAGGTGGGATAAATGGATATTTGAGGTAGTGCTATGGAACATCTATAATAGCATTGGTTACTTGTGGTCACCAAATACTTGAGTCTGAGCTTGTTAAGAGCACTTCTAAAAATCTTTAAGTGTCCCTAACAAAATATTTGACTATATGCAATAACTTTTTTTTATTTTTTTGTGGCTCCTAACAGTGTGCAGTGCTTGGTATTTCTGAAAACCTACTTACACCGCCTAAGACGTAATATTTTTATCTTAATCTATATGATTTGATCAAAACCAGCCTCGACCTATAAAGATACCTTTTTCACATTCTATATAATAAATAAAACACCAGCAGTATGTTGTTGTACTGGTCTATTGGGATCATCAATGGGTTGCTAAATCAATAACTAGTCACTGTCACCAGAGGTTTTATGCTAACAGCCCGAAACACATGAAGGACTATGAAGAAAATAATCGGGCGTGCACTGCACCGTCCCCTGTCTCATATTGCTGTGCAAGTGTAACGAACTCAGGTAGGCAGTTCTGCAGGGCAATCCCCAGATTTTTTGCCTTCACTCCTCCTATTTGTGCTGAATTTGTTTTGGTTGGCCTTAGGACTTTGTGCACTTTGCCACTGCTAACCAGTGCTAAAGTGCGTGTGCTCTCTTCTCTAAACATGGTAAAATTGGCTTATACTCAAATGGTACATTTAATTTACTTATAAGTCCCTAGTAAAGTGGTACTACATGTGCGCAGAGCCCATAAATTAAATACTACTAGTTGTGCTGCAGCACTAGAAGTTCCACCCACTTAAGTAGCCTTGCAAACATGTCTCAGGCCTGCAATTGTAGCCTGTTTGTGCAGTTTTAACTGCCATTTCGACTTGTTAAAATAAACCTATTGCCAGACCCAAACCTTCCTTTTTTAATACATATTAGTGACCCCGATGGTAGACCCTGGACAGCCGGGAGGGCAGAGTGCTGTGTATTTAAAAAGAAGGACATATATTTTAAGTTTTATATGTTTTAGTAGTGAAAAATGCTTACATTCGTTTTTCACTACTGCAAAGCCTACTTCTCCCATAGGATAACATTGGAGTTACATTATTACATTTAATAAGATGTAACTTCCAAATGGGACCAGGGGGACAAGTCGAGTTTGATGTCTAAAGAATTGTAATTAAAATCCCTCTTTAATGTTAAAGTTGGGTTTTTAATCACAATTCAGAAAATTCCACTTTTGGAAAGTTGGCATTTTCTTGTCCTAACAATTTGGTGCGCAGCCTGTTCCTGGGTCACATGACTAGGTGTAGCTGGCAGTTGGTCTTTGTGTATTGCTCCCAGACAGTGAGACAAAGGGAAGATAGGCGTTGGCAGGATGGGCCACTTTGAGTTAATGAGGGGAGGAGCTGTCACCTACCACATTTGCACATCACAAAGGCTCTGCCTGAGCACTCTCACAAAAGACTTGCCACTAGTCTATTGTGACCCCAAACAAGCTGGGGCCAGCACAGGGAGGAAGGGGATGCCTGACACCTCAGGGGAGTGGAAACCTCTAAAAGCATCCTCCACTTCAAAAGAAGGCCCAGGTTTAAATATTGGACCACAGACACCAACTCTTCTGTACACTTCTGGACCTGTGGATACTCTGCCAGGAAGAAGGACTGCTGTGCTGCTGAAAGGACTGCCACTCCCCTGGACTGCTGCCCTGCTATGCTGACCTGCTGCTCTCTTGCCTGGGTGAGAAGGTCTGGACCTGCATCTGTTGAACCCAGGACTCCAAACTGACTCCAATGGCGAGTTGGCTGGCCTCCTTACGTGAACCTCAGGCCAGAAGGCTCCAACCACCCTGAATCCAGCACCTGGACTCTGCCATCTGTGAGTCTTAACCTGCCAAGTGGTGCCACCACAGTCCCGGACCCTTGGAAGTGGGCCTAAGTTGCTCTGCCTGCCTCTGTGGATCCCGCGGAACCTCTGCATCTCCTCTGCTGTGTGGTGCTACACCGAGAAGAACTGCAGCATCTCCGCTGCTGCATGGATCTTCCTCATCAGAAAGGCCCTTATCACATCGCAGCCCTCTGCCTCATCGGAATTCCACTGCTCAACGCATCTTCTCCTCAACGCCGGTCCTTGCATCCCTCGTCCTCGGCAGCCTCGATGACGGCACCGGACTCCTCATCGCAAGTCCTTGTAGAGGTGATCCTCGATCATGACGCAAGCCCTCGCACCGCAGCCTCGCTGCTTCTCGGAACCAATGCATTGCTTCCACTGCGCGATGCATCTTCGCTGTGAACCCTCGCAATGCTCTGCAAACCAGGATTTAAGGTACTCTGTTCAGTGGGCCTAACTGGGTCCCTGTAGCTGGCCCGTGCTTTATCGCAGCGAGACTGAACTTGTGACTTTGTCCCAGTCCGGCGCAACCAGATATCCACAGTTGGAGCTCCGTGCTTGTTATAATGAATTAAGAAAATGAAGAAGGCCTACTCATGTCATTGCAAGCATCAGCTGAAAGACATGTACAGATGTACGTGTTAAAGGGAAAATACAGGCTTAAACTGTCTACAATAGCAGAATAGAAAGCATGAATGGAGACAGGACCTGTGGGGAGGGAAGTAGACATGAGCCTTAGTAGAATAGAGAAATATAATTAGACACAACAGAAATGGAAAGTCACAGACCTGCATTGCTAGAACACGCCCCTGAGAAGATATGCAAACAAGCAGCACAAAGGCACAGGATAAGTGGGAGGTTAGGCCTTGCAGAGCAGTAGGCGTGTAGGGAATAGAGCATTGCTAGGCTTCAAAGCACGAGTCAAGCCAAGGACAGCAGCAGTGTAGTGGTGGCATGAAAATGTGACAATAACGCGTACATGAGTCACATTCCATAAACATGTGGTTAGATGTTTTTGCAGAAAGTATTACCTTTTGATATTAAAAGAAACTATTGTGCTTGAGCAAACACTTGATTTAATATACAAATGTATGACGTATTTGCAGTTACAAAAGTATAAAAAAAACTGTCCGCCACATTGTAAGTTGAAGTTCAGATTCCACTTCCACGAAGCTGACTGACCTGGCTTTTTATGAACTCTATACTATATTGCCAACAGAAGTAATGTCGTCGTTTTCTTTCGTCCGGCAACATTTGGTGGAGCCAGGCAACAGTTCATCTCGACTTTCCAAGACTGTGCCCAAGGGAGATGATGCCTGCCCTCAATTGCATGGATACTGCGCAAATATATCAGGTAAGCAGACACTGAGTGTTACACTAAAGTTTGCCTATTCAAAAGCAGACGGACGGGTAAGATCCCAGGCTGCCGTCAAAAGGAGGGAAGAGAGATTGGACTTCATACCTTAAAATGTAAAATTGCATGATTCTTTGGCAATCATAGTAAGGAAATGCATATTTGGGGTTTTTCTTTTTTTTGTCAGGATGCAATGATATGTTTGGGGAAATGAAATGTACACACCGGAAGACTAGCTAGTGTGAATTCCCCTTTGAAATAGAAGGGAAGAATAGCAGGCAGTAGTGCATTACCCAGGATAAAGCTCCTGGAAGAGACATTCCTTTGGAGTGTGATCTAGCAGTAGTAGTGTATTACCCAGGAGGAAACTCCCGGATGGGACATTCCTTCGGAGTGCCCACAGATATCCTGATTAGATCTGGAGGGCTAGTGTAGAAATAGTGAGACGGGACTAGGTAACAAGTGTGTGAAGTCTGATGTGATAAAGAGACGGTCATTTGATCTGCGCCGGCAAGCCTTACTCTGAATAAGTCAGACGCCCGGCTCCCAAATTCCCAGATTTAAGATATCTGGAAGGCATCTTTAAGGTAGAGCAACCGAGGCTGAGGCATCAGTTGGAGAGTCTGATGGTTAGGTAATGAGACAGTTTTTGCTTGTGTCTATCGACTTTGCCCCGAGCATGGCCAGACCCTTGGTTGCGAATCCAAAAAGCGCATTAGTTGCAAGTAGATATCCCTCCATGAATAAGGAGGAACACATAAAGAGTACAGTACTGGGTAATCACAAGGGGCAAATTATAGAGAAGTGGCAAGGTTCCCCGCCAGTTGTCATACAGTCTGGTATAAGTGAGGAAGAAAGGCAGCAAAATCTTTGCGATATTTCTGGTATTTAAATACAAACCCTTAAGGTGCCCTGGAAATAGGAAACATTATCTCAGATAAAAACACAGGGAATCAAAATAAAACATCCCAAGACAAGCCTAAAGATTACTAATAATTACCTATGAGTCCGACTGATAATTTGCCGTGGCAGGTAACAGATGAGATTGGATTGGGAAACAGCCTTTATAACGGAAGCATTACAACGCATGCCATTACAACGCATGTCGTTACAACGCGAAAGGCTTGTTACAGGGGGTAGAAGGTGTTCCCTACTGTTGCACACACTGGAGTTGGAATAAATGATACTATTCCAACTTCCAGCGCACTCCCGACAGCAAGTCGGGGTAAAGGTATGCGTTGTAACGGCATGTGTTGTAACGTCATACAACCAATTGGATTTAAATGTATATTTCTATGGGCCCATGGAGAACCCCGGTGCCCATGTAATGCACCTGGAATTCATATAATAACAGCGTCAACCATCATATTAAAGGCCCTTCTTGATGCAGTCCTCACAGATATTCCCGATTCAGGTGTTTGAAACATGAATGGGAGCTCACATCCTAGAGCACCGAATATAGTAGTTTATAGTCACAATAATATTGTAAAATGTATTGCATCAGGCACAAATCCTCTTAGACCCCCCCATAAATGCACCTGATCCAGATATAAACAGGCTAGCGATAAGTATGCTTGATATTCACCGCTTTGGCCTCACTGTAGTATATGTGAAGTCAGGTAACACTGCCTAAGATCAATACGTGTTCACCACTACTATAGGTTAGTGATATTAGTAAAGGAGACAGGTCCAAAAGGGGCATAAGGCAGTGGGCAAACAAACAAGGGATTAAAAGTGACATTTTATTACACATAGGAAATGCACACATCCTTGGGGGACCATGGAGACCCCTCTGAAATACATGATAAAATCTTTCCCTTCAGACAAGAAGAAGATACACAAGTATTGTAAACAACGGTACAAAGGTACCAAGGACCATGCCCTGCCATGGCCAAAGGAAGAGACATTCGACGAAGACATAATTGAACACACATCGGCTTACATTCACTCTAAGTATAATGGAAAGAAAAGAAAGAAGAGGGAAGCCATCCTGTCAACATGGCAGGTATTCTGCGATACAAAAACAAACATGAAACCAACAGCACCCGAAGAGGCAATAACACAGTCCCCAGAGAAGCCCCATCCTTATGGTCTTTACTCTATTCTGCCAGCTGTAGGGTACCAAGATCCTGTTAGAGTTGCACCTAAAGAGGAGAGACAAAAATCACAGGGAAACGGGGCACCTTCGGACCTCACCCCTACAACTCCTCGGGCCGGTCCAGAACTGGACTGAAGAGACAGACTCATAAATGAGCTGCAGCACACCGTTAGACAGGCAGAACTCTCTAGAAGCCCTTCTACTTTTCGAGGACAATGGACTACGGGACATGTTGTTCTTAGGCTGGGAGACACTTCTGCAGAGCCAGCTGAGGAATGGATAAGGGAAGAAGAAGGATGGTAGAGGGACATAGAGACTCTACAATATCATGAACCCACAAATGAGTTACAAGACGTAAGGGGGCAGGGGAAGATGGGGAGTGGGAAGACAGGCCTAACAGGGGTGCAAATGAACAGGTCTCTAACCGGAGACCATATAATTTCCGCCCGTGTCCTCCAGCAGGGGTCATTAATGGCAGTAGGAGACACCTCAGAAATGTGGAAGAAGTCAATCCAAAAAAAGAATAGGTCAGATCTAACACCCATAGAGGTAATACAATATAAGGAGGGTAGTTACCATTGCCAACACTTTTCAGATGAATTGGCAAGATGGACTAAAAAAGAAGGGAAGAATCAATGGCCCCGAGAAGGGTCTTTTCGACCCATCGACTTAGAAACTGCTACAAATTGTATACGGCATGGACAGGGCAGCCCTATATGCATGAGTGCCGAATGTTCTGGGAGGAGTATGCTATAGACAAATCAACTGAAGAGATCTGCAGTAATAGACCAGATCTGAGGTTAGGCCCAAGACCAGTAAATCCTCGACCAATAACTCAGTTACCCTTCATTTTCAAGGGTGAAGAATTGCCCACATACGTACCATGGCTACAAATGTCTGAGGGAGCGGGAAATCGGATAAGATGGTTTGAGAAACACACTGCTGGAGTGAACCTCGCCTTGGGCGATGTTAAAGGCTTGTTAAGTTCTCTGGTTGGAGACGAAGTAAATAAATATTTTATCAGGGCAGGATTCCCTCAAATAACATTGATAAATACACCGTTTGACGGGTCATTCTTTAACAATATCCATCAAAATGTCGGGGATGCGCTTCGGCGGACATATCAAGACAGACAAGACATTGGAGCCCTTATGGCAGAGGGCATAAAACCGACTGAAGACATTACAGAATTTATTACCAGAATGAATAAAGATGGGTACAGGAAGTAGGATGTAACTGGGACAATACTGGAGGGAATGCAATACTATTTTATAATGTTTTGAAACATGGCCTGCCCATGGATATACAAGCAAGTCTAGACGGAGTAGTGGGAATAGAGGATAAACCATGGCCAGAAATACAAGCCCATATGATACATTATTTCAAGTGAAAACAAGAAAAGAGGGAAGAGGAGTTGGCCTAAGGGCTAGGGCGGTCGACCTCGAATCTGGGGAACTGGGTTCGAGTCTCGGCAATGACGCTGAACATCATGTGATTCTGGGCAAATCACTTCATCTCCCCGTGCCTAACAAAAATGAATGTATCCTCATGTAACGCAACTGGTGCTATGTAAAGCGCTCTGATACCCGATACCTTCGGGTCAAGTTCGCGATATATAAAACTCTGTAAAAAAAAAAAAAGGGCAGAGCAGGCAGAGAGAGCCACAGCTAAGTTGATGCAACTAAAACTTAAAAAACCAAGTACAGAAGGGGTATAGTAGCTGCAAGACAAATGGCTGTCACAATGCCAGTGCAGGTGCAGGCACCAGGAGGGCAGCCAGTCAGTAAGATGGGAAATAGACGAGGAGGTTTTTTAGGATGCCAAGTGCCAGTACAGGGAAGACAACAAGGAGGATATAGGGCAGGACAGCAGTGTTATTATTGTGTCAATATGGGTCATTTTGCAAGGGAATGTAGAGCGAGAAAGAACGATGAGCAAGCACAGGGATGTATCGCTCCGCAGAGGCAGATGGGGCCACAACAAATGCAATGGGCTCCCCAACAAGTAACACATGGACCCCCGCAGGTCCCTCAGGTTCAGTGGACTGCACAACAGGGGCAAATGCCACAGAATGTGCCACAGGTTGTCAGAAATACTACAGGAGGATTTAAATAGGTCCAGATGGGAGGAGTAACGGTACAAGGGGATAATCCCTTTTCTGCAAAACCCCAAATGTCCAGAGGGACACCGACCAACAGCTATACACAGTCAAAGAGCCCACAGACACTATTATGTGCTCAATACTATCGGTAACCCACAAATCAAATGAGGAACCCACTCTGACGGTAGCCATAGAAGGTCGCTCTTATAGTTTTTTAATCGATACTGGGGCCACTAAATATTGTATAAATAAAGGAGCACTACCACTTTCTCAAACGTCAATGGACACACAAGGGTTTTCTGGGGCTGTCAGGAGGGTTCCCTTTACTGAATCAGTGAGCATGAGACAAGTAAATTGAAGGACCATTGTTATAGTCCCCAGAGGCACCGGTCAATCTTCTCTGAAGAGACCTGATGAGTAAGCTGAATATGATCATCTCTTTTTTGGAAGATGGGTCGATGGTATGTTACACACCTGGTATCACTCCAGGTCGGATGTTGTCACTCATAACTCATGAGGACTTGAGACAACAGGTCACAGCAATCCCTGTGGATACAGAAGTGTTTTTGTGTGGCATATATGTTTTGATAGCGCATACACCAGCGATACTGGGGAAGACAGTGCAAATACCAAAAGAACTATTGTTCAGACCTGGGAGACCTGTTGATCCCATAGAAGAACCTGACATGGTGTTAGAGATAATGGCCCTTGAAATAAAGTCACATTATGCATTATTGATAGCATCTGACAGGAGAGAAACAATGTGGGCATCAGTAGTATTTATGGATACAGAGGTCAAATTGAGAGACATATTTGATGAAGAAATGTTTGATGATAGCCCATCAATTGAGACAGTGGTATTTCAAACGGATATTACCATTAGAGTACAATTGCACTACAAGGCGGTGCCAAAACACGCACAGGACAGTACTATGAGAGAAAAAGATTTGGCACAGGTACGAGAGAGTCTGTGGACAAAGGGACCACATGATGTGGGACTGATTAAAGGAGCTGAGCCTTTGAAAATAACACTGAAAGTCGGGGCAATACTGCCCGGGGTACGTTAGTATCCCTTGTCCAAAAAAGCAGAAGAAGGAATCTTTCCCACAATACAGGCATTACTTGAGCAGGGAGTAATGTATATGAGCCTATGATTGACTGTTCCCCACCCCTATCATCATTTCAGAGGCTGTGTGCAGGTGGTACATCTCTCCATTCTCCATTGGCCAGTCCATGATTAATACCACTTTCTAGTTCACTTTCTCAACAGTGCAGAGAAGCCCTTGTGTTGCTAAGTGAGCGTGCAGCATGCTAAAGTTTACCTGTAAGTGATCTTCTGGAATTGGCAGGTCATTAACGCAGGTTAATGGGCCGTGCCTCATTAGGCGCCATTAACCTTATGTAAGAGTTCTTGCACCACGTATGTAAACACACAACAGCACACCGGTGGGCGTGTAATCGCACATCTACAGCCTTTTGTTCTGTAGTCTTTAATAATCCATTGACACAAAGGGAGGAGCTTTTCTGCTTTTGCTTTCACCCTACCCTACAGGCTTTCCTTTAACTCACCATGAACTGGTTCTCCGTTGTATTTATCGAGATATTCTCCGCCCAACTTTTATCTCACGAAAAATCAATGTATAGTTTTGTGTTAGTCCAAGTCTCCCTGCACATAAGAGTCTTCCAAGCTAATTTGCTCTCTCCTCAGTGGTGACAAGTTTCTCCAGAACCAGCCAGAAAATTATAAACTAAACAACCCCAACTATTTTGAGGATACTAATATTTAAGCTTATTTTTAAAAAGTAGAGGCTCGCTGGCTGCGGTTTTAATGGCAACACGAAAAACCTCGCTGTACAATTCGTAATTTGCAGCTCCTCGAAGCAAGGCATCTGCGCTCGAGTGGACTCCTAAACAGCAATTGATTAGCCATTAAGCATACAGTAGTTCAGTGAATTTATGTACCGCTGTGCAGGCGCCCACACTACCCCAAACAGAGGGTAAATATCCGAGATGAAATTTGTTTGCAGCGCAAGAGAGTGCTGAAGCATAGTATAAGACTGTGATTATTGCAAGACTATTGCAATTATTGCAAGATTACTCTCAAGACTGGATTATTGCAATTCTCTTCTGACGGGCCTGCCCAAATCCCACCTCTCCCCAAATCCATCCTCCATTCAGCAGCTCGCTTCATTTCAGGGTCTAAACGAAGCGACCACGTCACTCCTATCCTGTCCTCTCTTCGATGGCTTCCGATCGAGGCAAGATCTATTTACAAAACTGCCTGCATCACACACAAAGCCTTACACACGTCCTCCCCTCGTTACCTGGCGAATAAATTGAAACTGTCCGGTGGCTCTCGCCCTTCTCGCAATGCGGAAAAGCTTCTGCTTGAGCCCCCGTCTTCAAAAGGGAAAGATCGATGGCGCAATCCTTCTCAGGCAATGCGGTGAGAATCTGGAACTCGCTTCCCCCATTGCTCCGTGCCACCTCCTCTACCCGGATCTTCAAAGCTGACCTCAAATCTCTTCTCTTCCAAACACACTTTCAGAACTAATACTTTCTTTCTCAGGCCCCTCTAGGAAGTTCGCTCTTCATTGTAAATTTGCACTTTTTCCTGTACATTCCTCACCCTTGCGTGCTGTGTTGGATTTTATGTTTGTGTACCCTTCATTTTAAGTCTGCTGTTTAATTCACGCCCTCTCTACTCCCTCAAGGAAGTTCTTCCACTTTAGGAAATTCTGTACTCCATGCCTATAGAAGTGCCTTCCCAGTGTGTTCTGAGCGACTGCCACTTATTGCAGTATTATACCTCTATTTGTATTTTGTATCTTATGTATCATGCACACCTGTCACTTTTTCCTCTTGTAACGTATACCTCTTTTTGTATTTTTTTTTTTTTGTTGTTATTTGCACAATTGTCACTTTTTCCTCATGTAATGTAACGCTTGCTTTTGTATTATGCTCACTTGTAACCTTCTCCTCATGTAATGTTACTGTTCCTATTGTGAAGCGCTCTGACACCTTCGGGTAAAGTCCGCGCTATATAAAAACGCATAAATAAATAAATAAATAAATATAATATTCACTGAAAAAAGTACAAGTTCCAGGATCAAGAAGTAGAAATAATGCAACAAAAGAGAATTAACTAATTGAAAATGGATCCCAATAAAACAGGGACCAGTCTATGAAGGGATCCTGCGAACAGGAAGGGCCTTAGCCACGGGGGGGGGGGGCCGAGCGGGGCCCAGCCAGGCCTTAATTAATGTGCTCTGACCCCCCCAACTGAAAGGGCGGACCTTTGAGTTTCTGTTACTTAAAAATATAAAGTTTCACATCCGAAACAGTACATGTGATCTTCTGCCTCGTCCCTGCCTGCATTACCAATCATGAAACCGAAAGAACCTTCGATCGTCTCCAGGAGGTGGGCAGGCCGAGGCAAGGGGCTGGGTTTAGGTGCCGGGCGTACTGAATGATATTAATGACTCACGAGTGCCCGGGGTCGGAATGGATAGGGCTTCAAGCTGGAGCACCACTACCAACAAGGAAGGGCACCTTAGCAAGATGACACAAAGCGTGAACACACTGCTTCTAGGCTTCTCGTGAAGCTTATCTGCGCACAATAGATAAACAAGTCTGTTTATCTATTGCAAGCTTGCAAGGGCGCGGATGGTTGGTGAGTCAGACATGGGCAAAATGGACATATACCCAGAGCCCACACCTTCCTGTGACCACCTTAAATCTGATCAGGACATTCACACAGCACCAGTTTTTATTTTACAGCGGTGCTTTAGAAAAAAATGAGCTTTTCGAAAAAAGACAAATAAAATACCATGACTGATAGTCGCAGCCCGAGCCTTGCTTTGCTGCAAGAGCGTCATAAGGGTTAGCAATTTGGGCTGGGTACTATGCTTCTATTGGCATAAGGCTGACTGTCCTACCATAAAACCCCGGGGCCCAGGGGGCAGCAGTTGGGTCTCAGTCAGGCTGGTAGGTAGGGGCGCACACCACAGCTCAACATGCTTTGCCAGCCACAGTAAACATTTGAAGCGGAGTCTGTCGATCCGTGTTCATTTAAAGAGTAATATGGAGGAAGAAGATAGTCTGTGTGCCGGCCTTCTTTCTTAATGCTGTAATGCTTAATTCTGTAGTAAATGTAATCTCCCTGCGCTCCCAACCTATCCGGATTGTCTTTCCATGCAGATAATTTTAAGGCATGGGCAAAGTGGTCTCTGCCCAGGGCCTCCGCCTTTCAGGGGCCCCTTGATAGAGCCAGCTCTGTTCTGCAAAGAATTTTGCCCTGATGAACTTGAATAATTGTTAAACACATTGTTTTAAATAACATTTTCTTTTAATGTATTTTTTAATGTGGGTGATGTGGGAGAGTCTATTGCAGACATTTTGCAGAGAAATGTTGTGTTTCCGTTTCATGCATTATCCATAAAAAGAAGTTTATTTTAGATCCTAACAGGACCTCACATATGAGAAATGGGAGGGTGTCACAGAGATTATTTGCAGTAATATTAGTGAGCTGCTACTGTGTTACATTATTGAAAACACACATCACTGTCCCTGAATATTAAATGTAAACACATTTAGAATTTTCCACGAGTGTGCCTGTGCACTGTCAGTGCCCTGGCCAAAGATGGCATGAAAGAGCTGAAATTGGATCATAAATTCAAAACTGTTCCAAACATGGGCCCCCAAAATATGTTTGGCCCAGGGCCCCCAAAACCCTTACGATGTACCTGTTTCTATGTTGCCTTTCGTGAAGCTTGTTCCACATAGCATTCTGCTCCAGTCGGCATCTCCCTCCGCCAGGGTGAATTCAGGCTTGGGTGAAATCATGAGAAGTGAAGGTATCATTAACAATGGTTTTGCAGTTATGTTTTTAAATGTGTAAGAAAGGAGAGCCAAGAAGAATACATCAATTCCACCTGTTCTCTTCCCGTAACATCACAAGCATGACAAGTCAAGATGCCTGGATTGTATAAGATATGTACAGATTAGAACACAGCATATGGAAACCCAACTGCATACCGACAATGACATCTCTAGAGACAAAAGTTATTACAGGCATGCGCAAAGACATACAGACACCCATCCAACAGAACTTCAAACATGAAGGCATCCATGCACAAAGCCAAACATGCAGTGTCTGTAGTCACCAATACCACCCATGCAGACAGACTAACATATGTAGGCACCCATGCATACCTGCTAATAGTATGATCAATGTGTATCTGTGTGGCTGCTTGTTGTGTGCCTCTGTTAGTAATCCCTATACAAAGTCAATTCTTTCTGGAGCTGGAAGTGGTATTTTCAAACCTTTACTAGTCGTTGTTTTGAAAGTATAGGCTACTGGTGAAGGGCAGTGTTGGTTTACAGTTAGAGGTCCCTCTGCCCATTTATGGATTTAGATCTCACAAACACCTAGAGCTAAATTCTCTTCTCTGTTAAAATCTAACAGATGTCATGGATGGGAGGTTCAGTCTTTCCTGTCTGTGAGAGGTGGTTATTTTGTTTGCTGTTAATCAACAAACATATACTCATGCACACAAAAGAACAGACACACAGACTCCCATGTGCATAGACCAAAACTCATACATACTCTTGTGCTACAGAGGCCTTTGACATCCCCATGTGCTCATCTTCTAATGGACAGCAAGATTGTGAAAAGGAGCCTATGCTCACTGCTGCACATCACACCATGCCCGCTAATGCACACAGGCAAGTATCCCACTGTGAGCACAGTCCCGGGCACACGTAGTGGGGGTATAACAATAGTGTGGAAGTCTTGTTCGAATTATAATTGCAGTGGTCGACACCAGTAAAAAGTTGAAAAGTTATTTAATGAAACAACGACTGAATTGAAACAAACAACCAGCCGACAAGTGTTTCGTCACTCGGAGTAGTCCTGTGACTCTTCAGGGCTGCGTGGCGTTTGTAGGGATAAGGAGAGCAGGCCCCATAGAGCCGGTGATAATTGCAACCCGGCCTGGGGTGTGCGGTAGAATCGAAGGAAAGGAGGAGGCAGTGCTCCTCGTAGAAGCCCGGCACGAAGTGCGTGCCGCGTGAAGGATAGCGATGCGGGTGGGGGGTAGAGGCCGCAGGCGTGTACTGTCCCGTAGTCTGCGAGAGTCGTGAGGCGGGTGCGCCGATCCGTAGGTGGACGCGTCAATGCCCAAGAACTGTAAATAAGAATGTCCAGTGTCTGGAGGAGGACAGGGCTCAGGTGCCGGGTGGCGGCGGGAGATGGGGAGCCAGGAGGAGAATAGAAGTGGCGATCCACAAGGCTAATATGTGCTGGAAGGCGGATGCGCCAGGTGGCTCGGTAGAAGCCGGAAGACACTGGTACCGTGTTACTGCCACTTCTATTCTCCTCCTGGCTCCCCATCTCCCGCCGCCACCCGGCACCTGAGCCCTGTCCTCCTCCAGACACTGGACATTCTTATTTACAGTTCTTGGACATTGACGCGTCCACCTATGGATCGGCGCACCCGCCTCACGACTCTCGCAGACTACGGGACAGTACACGCCTGCGGCCTCTACCCCTCACCCGCATCGCTATTCTTCACGCGGCACGCACTTCGTGCCGGGCTTCTACGAGGAGCACCGCCTCCTCCTTTCCTTCGATTCTACCGCACACCCCCGGCCGGGTTGGAATTATCACCGGCTCTATGGGGCCTGCTCTCCTTATCCCTACAAACGCCACGCAGCCCTGAAGAGTCACAGGACTACTCCGAGTGACGAAACACGTGTCGGCTGGTTGTTTGTTTCAATTCAGTCGTTGTTTCATTAAATAACTTTTCAACTTTTTACTGGTGTCGACCACTGCAATTATAATTCGAACAAGACTTCCACACTATTGTTATACCCCCACTACGTGTGCCCGGGACTGTGCTCATTTCCCAGTGTGGGTCCTTCAACTCACACACCTCCGGGGGTTATTGGGTAAATCCCCCGACCTGGCAGCACCGTACCTACTCAGGTTCGCATTAAACACCACGCGTTCTAGTCTGAGCGCCACACTTCCTGACTGCACTAAAAACCCAACCCCTAGCCTTCAAGTATCCCACTGTGCACCACTCAGCCAATTGCTGTATATCACCCTGTCCTCCCAGATGCACAACATTCAATACTCCCGATGTACACCGACCTGTACTTTCCTAAACTGAAGCAATTTATCTTACACTTCCATCCTGCCAAACACCACACAGCCCGTCACTGCATATCATCTTTAAACCATGTGTTGCACCCCATCCTATGCTTCCCTGATGCACATAACTTTTGCACCTTGATGGCGATCAACTGTACTCTTGGATGAAAACGTTCCATGTCATTGTGTGAGTAACTGAACAGTTCTGATCTTTGTTGTATTTCTGGCACATGTTGCAGAACCGTTTTAAGGCATGGGCATAGTGGGAAATTGCCCAAGACACCCAACATTCAACTGTCCCGCTGGTAAAAATGATCAAGATAGCCAGGACTGCCATAAAACCATTGTGCATAAAAATCAGATTCTTTTTTTGTTAGTTTGGCATGCACACTTTGCAGAATCTTAAGAGTGCATACCTACCTGCCCAACTCTAACCCTCATGCTCTCATGCATTTTATGTCAATTAAATTAAAGAATAAACTTTGTCTCTTTCCATTGTCACCTAACCTCTTCTATCTCATCACTTTCTATTTACCTCTCTACCAATCTCTACGTGTCACAGTTCTCACACTATTTTAACTCTCCACATCACCTAGATTTACCCAACCTCATCAATACACCTATGTCACCCCTACGTCTGTCTACCTCTCTCTCATGACCTCACCTCTGTCTCTTTACCAATCTCTATCCCTACCTCTAGATCTCTACCTTCTTACCCCTCTATCTTACTCAACTGCTATCTCAACTAGCTCTCTGTAGGTACTGTTCTGTTTCCATCTCACATCCTGTGTCTCTCCTCCATTTACTTGAGGTCTCCCTCAACCACAACATTCTCTATACCTATTTATTTATTTAGAAGGTTTTATATAGCGCGAACAAGACCCTTGCGGGTATCAGAGCGCTTTACATGTCAGATGTAGGAAACAAGAGTAGACATAGTAAACACAGTTATAAGTGATTCAGATATACGATATTCAGAAAGGTAAAAAACTAGCGATTAAAATATGGAGCTCAAAAAAACAGAACTAGTAATTAAAATACAGTAATAAGTCAGTAAATTCACGTGAATTTAGCCATGAGAATTGCTTTCACTTCTTTTTTGAAGGAGGCAGTGGAAGGGTTCAGTCTTGGTTCAGTCTTGTTTCCGTGGGCAAAGCATTCCAGATCCTGGGAGCCATACCAGAGAAGGATCGGTTATAGGTTTTTTTCTTGGCAAATCGTTGTGGTTTCAGCAGAAGAGTCTTGGCACTCCTGGAGGCTCTATTGCCCGCAGAGAGCACCAGTTTCTGAGCTAGGTAGTGCGGAGAATTGTGGTGTAGGGCCTTGTGCGTCATACAAGCGATTTTCAGATGAATTCTGGCTTCAAACGGTAGCCAGTTGAGAGCTCTAAGGTCTGGAGAGATGGGAGAGGTTCTCTTTGAGCCCGTGATGAGTCTCACCGCTGAGTTGATAGCGGCTCTTAGCGGGGCTGTCGACGCCCTTGGGAGGCCGCATAAGGTTACAGCCCCATATTCCACTCTTGGGATTACTAGGGCTTGAACTGCTTGTTTGAAATAGTAAGCTGGCAGGAAGGGTTTCAGTTTTTGCAGGGTCTTCATGTGGAAGTTAGCTCCTTTTGTGGAAGCGCTGATATGCTTTTGCATCTTTAGGTTACTGTCCAGAGTCACACCTAGCGATTTCGCTGATTCGACAATGAGAGGTTGTCCTTTGAGAGCTGTTAAGTGCTTCATCCAGTCCAGGATAGTGGATGCTTTGTTAGGGGAGCGATTAAGAGGAACTCCGTTTTGAGGGAGTTTAATTTCAAATGGTTTTCGGCCAGCCATGTTTGGGTTTTTTGTAGAGTTGTGTTGAGCGATTTGATGTCTTCAAGTGAGTGGATCTTGATGTAGATTTGGGTGTCGTCTGCATACATATGGAAGTGAATCTTGGAGAGACTGAGAAGTTTGGTGAGTGGTTCCATGAAAAGGTTGAAAAGAGTGGGTGAGAGGGAGGAGCCTTGCGGAACTCCTAACGTGACTGGCATGGGGTTGGACAGGGATTGAATGACCTTGAATCTTTGAGATCTATTTTGGAGGAAAGAAGCGAACCAGTTAAATACAGCTCCAGACAATCCCATTCTGTGTTTCAGGAGCTCTAGCAAGTTGCCATGTTTGACGGTGTCAAATGCTGATGACAGGTCGAGTAAGATTAGTAAACAGGCTTCGTTTTGGTCCAGGATTTTTAGAGCGTCGTCAATTATGTGTGTCATGGCTGATTCGGTACTGTGACCTGCTCGGAAGCCTGATTGAAATTGGTTAAGCAGGTTGAATTGTTCGATGTGTCTGTTCAGCTGCATGTTAACACATTTTTCCAAGAGTTTGGCTAGCATAGGTATGTTAGATATCGGACGATAGTTATTTAGCTCCGAAGGGTCAGCTGTTGGTTTCTTTAGGTTAGGGGATACCTGACCTGTTTTCAGGATGTCTGGAATGGATCCTTGAAGGAGGGAGGTATTTATGATCTTGGTCCAGAGAGGTAGTAACAGAGGAATGAAGTCTTTTAAGTAGTTGTCAGGAAGCGGGTCTGTGAAGTGGTTGGAAGGTTTCAGGGCGGTTAGCGTCTTTAGTATGGTGTCTTCACTGTAAGTGTTGAAGTAGGACCAAGTTGCGTTGTTTTTGAGGTTGAATTTTGTAGAGTAGTAAGCTTGTGCACCTGCAGGGGGCAGTGATGAGTTCTTTTGCAAGTCCGAGAGGGATAAGAGGTCCTTGAGTAGGTCTGTTTTTATGGATTCTGTTTTTGAAGTGAAGAAGGAGGCGAATTCATCACAATTGGGTAGAGTGTCAGGGATAGCCTTGGGGAGAATGGGTGCGCTCTTGGTTTGAGCTTTGATAAGATCGAATAGCTTTTGGGACGGTTCTTGGCTTGGTCTAGTTGGATCCTGAAGAAGTCGGTTTTAGATTTTCTGATCTTTCTAAAGTAGGAGTTTCTGGTGGTTCTTAGTAGCTTGAGGTGGTCAGCTGAGGGTGCGGATCTCCAACGTCGTTCAATTATTCTAAGTGAGCGTCTGTCTTTATTTAGCCTACCGTCATACCAAGGTTTTGAGTCTTTTGTGGTAGTTCTTTTCAGTTGAAGAGGGGCTATTTTGTCTAGTAGGTTGTTCATGGAGTGAAAGTAATGATTGGTCAGCCCTTGGACATCGGCTAGGTCTTCCGGGGGACATAGTAAGTTTGAATTAGAGGATGCTAGAAGGTCGGAGCCGACGTTTTTCAGGTTTCTCTTCCAGATCTTTGTTCTCAGGGGTTGTGTTGGAAGTCGTTTAACCGATTCCATGACTTGGAATGTAATGACGTGATGGTCAGACCAGTCGCAGGGGAGGATTGAGTCGAGCTGTGTGGAGTCCACTTTAGAAATTACTAGGTCGAGGGTTGCGCCTTTGTCATGTGTTGGGCTCTTACATATTTGGTTAAGATTAAGGTCTGAGAGGAAAGCTTTGAGGCTGTTTACCTCTGGGTCATTCTGGTCATCCCAGTGCAGGTTGAAGTCCCCCAGGAATATTTGCTTATTTTGTTGGCTGTCATTTGACGCTAGAATATCCATGAGGTGTTCTATGAATGTGCGGTTATCACCTGGAGGGTGGTAGAATGTGTGTAAAGTACATATTTGTTTGTTATTACTAGCGATGTTTAAGCAGAGGTATTCACAGGAGGATAAAGCGGTGGCATTGGAGTTGGTCGCTGTTAGATTGTTCTGATGTATGCAGGCTATCCCACCACCTGGCCTATCCGTTCTGTCTAGTCTGGTGATGTCATAGTTAGGGGGTAGCAGAATGTTCATGATGGGAGTAGATGCTTCCTTTAGCCAAGTTTCCATCAGGATTAGAATGTCTGGTTCATTAGTGAGTAGCAGGTCAGCTATATCGGCAGCATGTCTAGATGCAGACCTGCAGTTTAGGAGAATACATTTTAGCCGCGTCTTGTTGGATACTATGGTGGGTTCGATGGTGAGGGGGATTCTCGTGAGGTTATTTTCAACTATGCCTCTGGAGTTGTGTCTAGTGGCTCTGTGTGTGTGTTGATCGGGATAGATTGGATTAGGGAATCTGTATGTAAGTTAACTGGATGCACAGAGTTATGTGGGAGGTGAGATAGTTCGTAAGAGCGAAGTAGGTCCCCTAATTCTTTGGCAGATAAAGGGTTTTTCATCCTGATTGGGCGGGATAAGGCATTGGGGTAAGGCACTGTGCTCCAACGTGGGGAGACATGATCCTGGGAGCTTGCAAGTAGATGTTGGGTGCGACTAGAGTTCTTGATGTGTGGGAAAGATCTGCATTCCTGTTTAGTGCGTGTGAGCTTGGGTTGCTGTATAATCAGGTCGTGTAGGGTTTGAATGTCAGTTTTGACTTGCTGAAGGGCTGATAATATCATGTCAAGTCTGGGGTCTGGAGTGAGAATGTCCTTATTAGAGGGATGGACTGAGGGTGCAGGAGGAGTAGTTGCATCTTTAGTGCCGTTTAAGGGAGAGTCGTGGTCGGGATCGTTGCGTAGAGCTCTTTCTGTGTGTATGTCAATGGAGGGGGGGAGAGAAGAAGCTGGATGGGGAGGGGACTGAAAGTCGGCTATGTCAGGGTCTGTAGTGGTGTAGGTGAGGATAGAGGGGGCAGTGGGGCTGTCGGGCTGATGGGAGGTGGTGGTTATATGTGGGGTTAGAGCCGAATGATTAGTGTTGATGTTATGGGAGGAGTAGGAATAGGGGAGATGAGTGGCGTTAAGAGGATGGTTGATGGCTAGGCTAAGGGGTGTGAGTGGGTTGCTGGGAGTAAAGGTGCGGGGGGATGGTGGGGGTGGTAGTGCGGGGTGAGGGGGATAGAGTGTGTATTGGTGGTGTTAAGGTGCGAGACGGTTTTAGGGTGGGATGTGTTGTTAGCTAGGGTGTCGCTTAGGTCTAGAGTTAGTGTCAGTGCAGACGGGGACAGCTGGGTATCCTGACTTAATTGGGGATCAGGTTGGGAGGTGATAATTTAGGTGTGATTGGCTGGTGAGGAGGGGTGTGTTATAGTGACTCTTTCCTTGATGAGCGGAAAGATGTGATCTATCAGATTTAGGTTGCGGTCAGATGATTGGATGAGGATGATTCCATTATGATAGATAGTGATGGTGGCTGCTGTATTATAGAATAGGGATGGGAGGATAGCTAGCGTGAATCTGTGCGCTGTTTTCCTCATGTTAGTGACCTTAAAGAGAGCGAGAAAGGCTTTTCTCCATTGAGCTCTTCTTTTAGTATAGAAGATGATGTCATTAGTAATGAGCCCTTTGTTCATTGAGAAGTATGGATCAGAGATTGGGGTTTCAGGGTGAGATTTTAAAAAGTTGTGTTTAAAACCGTTAGTTGCTTTTTTTGAGAGGTTGGGGGGGTATGTGATGGAGTAAGTGTAGTTACCGGTGCGCTCCATAGTGCGGGTTAACACTTGATTAGCGGGGGACAGATGGGGTGGTGTATATGCGGTGTGATGCCCTTTTGGGGGAAGGTGTAGCTAGGTTTGAGGTGCGGGATGAGGTTGTGAGATGCGGCTGTTGCCTGTATTCTTAGTATGCCCACCCATTCCAGATGAATCACCTAGCCTCTGTCACTCTATATATGAAAATATTTTTGACCTCACTTTTAACCCACTTACTTTCTCACCCCTCTGACTGTACCTCATTTCTGTCTCACATCTCTCACCATCTCATCTATCTCTATATAAATGCCCACTGTCTTTCACTACCAAACATCACCATTTGTTTGATACCCACCTTCTTCACATCTTCTCTTTCTTCCTAGCCCTGTTCCCTCTATACTCTTTCTCGATACCTTTCCTTCTCTAACTTTTTTTTCTATCAGTACCTCCTCTATGCCTCATCTCTCTCAGCATTGTCTCTCTTTTTCAGTTCACCCTTCCTACCTCGCCTCACTCTCTCTACTGTGCTCTTTGTACATTTCTCTAACACACATCTCTGTCTGGGCCTCTTTCTTCATCACACAACACTCTCTTTTTCTCACCCTCTGTAGTTCTCCCGCTCGCTATCGCTCTATAAACCTTACCTCACTTCTGTGCCTCACCTATGTCTCCCTACTTTACCTCAACACCTCACCACATCTCACTTTCTACCCTTAACGTGTTTCCTTTCTTCTGTTCTCTCTCTCACTGCTCTCTTTACCTGATCTGTCGCTCCATATACCTCTTAACCTTTTGCCCCTCTCTTTTTTCTCGCTGCTCTCTTTACCTTGAATTTCTTTATACATCTCACACTACCTAATCTAGTATCTACCTTTATCTCTCTGTGTCTTTATGCGTAACTAATCTTTCTGCTTTCATTCAGTCACTCTCTGTCACCTCTTGATGTAAGCCTCACCTCTGCCTCGCTCCAATTTTCCCTTTCCCTAGCTCTATCGTCTACCTCACTGTAAAACCATGCCTATCGCTCCACTTCTTATTCTGTACATTCTGTACCCACCTCTTTTTACCTGTATGTATCTTTCTGGCTACCCAGCATTTCTCTATTTACCTTATATTTATCTCTACCTCACCTACGTCTTTATGTCATGCTTTTATGTCTTCTTCTCCCTCTACTTTGCTCCTCTTGCTGCATCATTCTTCTAGCTCAGAGGTCGCTGTCTAGCTAAAAAAGTAACACAGAAAAAGAGGACAGGAAGGGAAGAGATTTAAGGAGACAGTTATCAGATTTAATTCAATGGAATAGGGAAAATACTCTGAGCAGTGCTCTGATATAATCTGTTGCAGCGAGTATGCCAACTGGGAAGGCTAATGCAATTGTGATTGTGTATATCTAGCACATATGTTCGTGCCCTAAATATCATCCACATCAACCTTTAATGTGTGTTTCCTACAATGAGGGGAAGAGGTTGTTGGTTTGATAGTGAATTGTGAGACAATAATTCTAAATCCAAATTCAAAAAGAAATGCCTTTATCAATGCTTGTTAAAGCTTTGCCTTGGTGATATTTAGATGATGGGCTCCTGGCACCTTCAGACTTTGGCTGTGTTTGCATACCTTTCTAGTGGTCTTTTAAATTTGCAAGAGGATCAGTGAGCTACAATTACGGACACAATGCTCTGAAAGCATATAAATAATCAGTCTACATTGGGTGCCCATTTCAGTACGGGCTTTGCATCTGTGAGTGTGTCTGTGTGTGTGTTTGTAAACTTAGGATTCTTATTTACTGATAAGGTACCTTTCTTTCAGGCTTATAATTTTGATCATTTGAACATACTGGCAATGATTTGTGGAGCTGATCGAGGACTGGAAATAATTGGTCATGGTTGGATTTTTGGAGGATTATTGATGGACACCTGTTGAGTATAAGCATTTCTACTAGGTTCCACAGTGATAACACTTATATGTATCAGTTGAAACCATTTATGTTTATTAATTTCAATTGTTTTATCGTGATAACATTAAAATCCAGTTATAGTGCACTGATACGTTTGGCCATACAAGCTTTAAAATGTACTACTCCTACTCTCCAGAGAGGTTAACTGGCATAACCCCTGCCATTGCTTACTGAACCAACAGCAACCCTGCCTACAAAGTTATTTTAAATAAAATCCTTAAATTGTATATTATTGAACCATGTGCCATTTGCTATCATTTTGACCAAAAAAGTAATGGCAATGTCCCAAAATCTACTGTAAGGCCATATTTGAATTATATTCCATTTTGATTAATGTGATTGCTCCAATATGTTTTATGCAACATGCACATAAACTATCACAATGATCCCTTGTGAGGAAACTTCAAATATCCTGTAAAATTGACTTTAAGTCTTATTCCGTTTTGTGTACGATTGTTAGCTAAGGTGTTTAAGTTGTAAGACTGGGCACAAATGTTTTCAGCAATCTTTCGGAATATCCCCAGCCCACTGTTAAAGCCTCTTTACATTATCTTCTGTTTTGGCTAGCATTTTTTTAAAAATTTACAATTTGTCACCCATTTCCTCCAAACACCCTTGGGGGATCATACTGTAGCCAAATATACAAAATACAAATAAACTGCCTGTTTTCAAATATAATCAAAATTAAATACTTTTTTCAAACCAATTCTGTAGATATAAACTATTAATTCCCATCCAGTCCACCACTTCTCATTATGAGGGGGCAGGCCCCCCAAAATGCATACTTCTAACTACAGGCCTGCGTATAGGGCGGTTTCAGCCTTGTATGCATATTGCATAATAGAAATTACAGGTGATGTATTTTAGTTTCTGTGTAGCTCATGTCTGACCAGTGGTGTCATCTGCAAGTCACAAGTTCAACTCAGACTTCCACCTGTCTGAATATTGATAAAGTGAGTAACATTACGTTGGGTAACAGTAACACCAGTTATGTACACTCTTAGAAATAGCAGAAAAATGCATGGAAAGCTGTACAAAAATAAAATTACTGTTGTTATTATCGTTGATTCCATCACACTTTGATTCTTAGAGACAATTCGTATTTCCAGTTCTCTTTAAATATTTGTATTTGTAAGTGTGTGTGTGCGTGTGTGTGGGTTTGTTTGTTTAACTCCTTTCATCCTCTTCCTGGCCACAGCAATATTGTCATTAATTTCAAGTTACAAAAGTCCATCACTTTACAGACAAATGTAATCACAGTCGTGGATCAAAGAATAAGCACATTGATGTAGGATGAAACTGTGCCTTCACCTCTGCTGAGCTGTGATTGTCTTTGAAAGCAAAAATAAACAATCTAAAGGCCTCATTAGTCTAATTTGTCCTGCTGAACTTCCTTCCATCTACCCTGGGGTTCCTGCTGCCCCCTAATTCCAGTGCCACTGGTTCTACTGCCTGTCAGTTGTTCCTGCCACAGCTCCCACAAAAGGTGCCCATGAACTCAGAGCCAATGCAGTCGAGCTCACTAGGGTCCTGAGTACGAGTTGCAGAGTACTGGGGTAACGTTGCATTTACGTGCAATTGTATGCTTACCATGCAGTAAACCCACCACAGAACTGCCCAAGTAGGAGTTAAACCCCCAAGAATGGGAAATTACCATGTGCGACAAATGATTCCTTTCGTTAAACGACATAGAATTTCCAATTCTGTGGGGTTTAATGCATACATCTACTGCATCCTCTGAGCAGCTGGTAAATGCATGTGTCAGGAAAAAATGGAGAATGAGACTCGGTTGCTGCTGAAGCCAACGTCTTATGCAATATTTGATTTATTGGCTTGAAAAATCGAATATGGTTTTCTGACAACCAGAAAACCTGGGTGTTTTAAAACTTATCAATTTATGATCAGGTGGAGTGAAATTCCACGTGTTAATTCTGCTTCACCTGACTTGTCATTAGGGCCTATGTGCTGTACCTGACTTACAAGCAGAGCCTTTTGGTGCTAATCCTAACTCTGAACAGATTTATATAGGGACGTCGCCAGAAACTGTGGGACTTATTGATCAACAAATAGCGTCTTTAATGCTTTACTAAACTGTAAGTGGGAGGAGGTGTTTCTGAGTAACAGCTGTAAGCTATTCCAGAGAGAAGAAGCCATGATAGAAAAGGCATAGCCACCGGGAAGCACCTTGCGATACCTAAAAACAAGTAAAGCGTAAGGTGAGCAGTTCAAAGGAATTTAATGTCTGTAAATGGAATTATCAATAAACCCTTCTTCACACGGAAGGATGGCTAGATCACAAAACGTTGAAAGTGATTTACTCCTGCATAGGCAGCTTCTGAAGAGTTTTCAGAATCAGGGTAGTGTGGCTGAATTGAGGAGCCCCTAACTCGTTCGAGTAGCCTGATTCGGAATAGCCTTGAGCCCGTCAATTAACAAAGAGTTGATGCCCATGTATATACGTGCTATATAGTCCACGTGCGAGCCGTTACGCACCGTTAAAATGGGGTGGTGACTCTCGACAGATAGAAGGGGCAGCTCTGGGGGAAGTATTCTTATATAGAATGTGCAGGCTGATGTCACTGAATTAACCTAACTCTTCATTGAAAGAGAAGAGTCACATTTTTGCTGATCCTACAGGTTGAGGACAGGTGCCAAAATTAGACGTCGTTGTAGGAAGGTGGGATCTGACTGCATGGTTACCCCCATTTTTTTTCCTGGTGTTTTGCTGGTTTTTGACTAGTCTGACTGGGATCCTGCTAATCAGGACCCCAGGTTATCTGCTTTCTCCCTAAATTGGTTGTGCATGTACTTTAAGTACACTACAGATTGGATTCTGGGGTACCCTTATCAGTCCCTAGTATATGGTACACCATGTACCCAGGGCATAGGTACCCCAGAGGCCTCCCAGGGGCTGAAGCATGTATTGTGCCACCACTGAGAGGCCATTCAAAATGACACCACAGGTCTACTACTGCAGCCTGTGTAAGGAGGTGCATGCACCCCTTACTTAGATATAGGTTACCTATATCTATTCTAAATCACTGCACATATAAACCTATCAGTCACCCCTATGGCAGGCCTTATCAATCCTGAAGGCAGGGTGCTGGGTTTTGAGTGAGAGGGTGCCCCTGCATGAGCAGGGCCCCTCTGCAGCCTTCGGAACCTATTCTCCGGGGTTGTCTGTGATGCAGCCGACCATATATACTTAAGTGCATTACAACCTCGAGGTAAATGCTAATTTAAAACGGCTGCTTAGAAACATGTCGTGTTTGGTGTCAAACACCTTGGAATCATACCTCCACACCAGTAACTGGTGTGGGAGGTATGATTCCACCCTTGTTGAACCACTACTATGGGTCACCGGTCTACCCGGTACCAGCTTTCTCGACCTGGGCAGCACAAAATGGATGCTGCCAGCCACAGACACAAGTCTTCCCTCCTGCTGCTGAGCCAAGCTCGAGCAGAGGAAGGCCTGACAATAGGTTTCCTGTCACAGGGAGGTGTGACCACCTCCCAGACAGGGTTTAGTGTATTGGGGCTGGGTGGGTGCCCTCTTAGAGTGCCAGAAAGTCTGCACTGGGGGCACATTTGGTGTCCCCATGCATAGTCCAGCTAAAAACCAGTTCTGGGAGCCATTGGCTCCTGCTCTGGTGCGAAACTGGACAAAGGACATGGGTGTAGCCACCCCTCTGTCCTGCCCCTCCCCTAGGAGGGTCCCAGAGTCAGTCCAACCCCTTCCCTGGGTATAAAGTGGAAAACCTGATTACAGGACTTTGGACTTTACCTGGACCAAACTCTGCAACAGAAACCAAGTACTTCGACGGTCTATGCTTCGCTGGACGACAGAAGAATCTCCCTTGGAGTAAAGGAGTTACTCCCCTGCAGCAGCAGGCACCTAAACGCATCTGACCGGTTTGCATCTCCCGAGCTCCTGAGGACTCCGAAGATTTCTGCAACACAGGAGGTGGGTCCCCGAGCGTCCCTGAGGTCGATCTGCCCTCTCAGCAATCCTGAGACCAGTATCCCTCGTGGGGACCGTGCAAACCGAACCCCTGTGTACCGTGTACTTTTGCAGCAGCATATGCTTTTTGGCGATCCCTGAGGCTGTGCTTTGGACTACGTGTAGTCCCGACCCGAGCAGCATTTCCAATGAAGATCTCCGGCTTCCACTCCACGAGTGCTCTGTGGGCTGGTGCTTTGTGAATTCGCTCGAAGTCCCCTCGCGATCCCTGGTCCGTTGGCCTGTGGTCCTGGTGAGGGTCACTTTGATTTTCCTTGGGCTTCTCTGGTTGCTCCAGACGTGCCCTGACTCCCCATAGCTTGGAGAGTCTCCTGGACCTTTCTGGTCCACACTGTAGCCTGTTTCCTCTGCCCGCGTGGGTTGCCTTTGCCAAGGCTTGTTGGTGTTCAATCCGAACACTGACCCCTCAGCACTCGACACCCTTCGTGGGACAGCTCACCTCCGGACTTTGGTCATCGTCGACATCTCCTGGTCCCCGTGGCTGCAGAGTCAAGCATCCTATCTTCACACCTGAAGCACCCGACATCGGTGGGTATTCGTCTACCGAGCCCCTGGTCACCCTGAAGTGACCCAGATGCTGTCCCCTCTGCTTTCAGGTTCGTTTCACCTCGGATCCAGGCTTGGATTCCACCGGACACTTTTCATCTTCTCGGCAGCAGCACTTCTTCGCAACACGCCAATGAAACGACGAGGGTTTCCGACACCACTTGACCCCTATGCACCCGGCTCCTCTGGGATAGGTAACACGGGTACCTCGGTACTCACAAGGGTGCTGGCCTTAGAACCTTCTATGTTCCAAAGGGTTTGCTTGAAGTCCTCTCCGAAGAGTCCTTAAACAGTAATTTTCCAACCGCGACTTTCCCATAGAGTTGTACGGAGCACCCGTCTGTGTTCCCACACTGCACCCGTCCTCCGTGGGCTCCCTGTGTCACTCTTTTGGGTGGTTCCTTGGGGTCCCAGCGATTCTACGTGCTCTAGGCACTGTGTCTAGTGAAGTCGTTGTTGTTATACCATTTTTTTAGTATATGGTTCGGTTTTCCCCTGGAGCCCGCTGTGTATTGTGCTATTTACTGCCGTTCTATTGATTAAGTATTGTGTGCTTTATGTTCTAATCTCGCATAGAGATTAGTAGAGAGTGTTTAGTAATAAATACATATTTTTTTTATATAACACTTGTGTGGTTCTCCTTTCATTTGATCACTCAGGAGGTTCTGTTCTGGTAAAACAAGCTGCTTTACATTCCTTCAAGACTTAGCCTGAAGGCTGCTCTCCATAGCTATCACTAGGATAGCTTTCAATAAAGGTTATCTTTGACCTAATCACCATAAGGGTCGTTTGGACTGGTGCAAGGTGCCCACTTTAATTAGTGACAGCATATACCAGGCCAACTTCTCACAGTCGTAAGTCAGGGTACCAGAGATTGCATTACATTCGTTCTTTAACTTAAGTCGTTTGGGCCACATCCACTTCTTAACAGCAGCAAGACAGAATTTTAGCCAGGAGTTGTTGGCATTCTGGTCATTGAGTTTGAAAGGAATCTGGGTATCATCTGCGTGGGAATACAGACAGAGGGTAAAGGAGTGGACAATGGATGAAGACGTTTCACAAGCAGATTAAACAAATATGATGAAAGAGCAGAGCCCTGAGGGACCCCACAGGATACCAAGTTAACAGAAGCGATTAACAGCCCAGAGCCAATTGATGGGATCTATCAGAAAAGTAAAGAAGTAATCCATTTTAATAAATTTCCATACATTCCTGATGCCTGCTGTTCATTTAATAAATGGTTATGGCCAACAGTGTCAAATCCATGGACAGATCCAATAAAATCAGGACATTTGCACTGTTGAAGTCAGCAGCCAGATGCAAATCATTGAAGATTGCTAGGGATACATCGTCCATGCTGTCATTGGCGCGAAGCCAGCTTGAACATCATCTGAGCTCTCATTTGATTCTAAAAAATGACCACCCTGCTACACAATTTAAGAGTTTTGCTTCAGCAGTACTGAAGGTAATGAACCCTGTACTTAAGATTGTTCAAAGTGTCCAGTCCTGCCAGAACAGGAACAACTGCCAGTCTTGAAAGGTGATGGGACAAATACTGACGTAAGAGATAACTTTAAAATCTCTAGGAAAAAATTAGCCTGGGTATCTATAAGAGCTGGTAGAAAATGAAGTGGAAATGGATCTGATGGCGAGCTTCATTTACAGTGCAGAAATAGTTGTAGCAGAGTGATCTGGTCGAATAACAGAAAGTGAGACGACAATCTGCAGGACATGATGTTAGATGTAGAGAAGGGAGAAAAAGACAAAAAAGAGAATGATTACTTAGCGATACTATCGCTGATCACTTTTGAAATGAAAGATTGAGCAAGCTTGATGCAGAATTGCTGTGTTAGATTTATAGGTTTGGATATGTTGTTGGATGTTGGTTCATTAATGATCTTAAAGATTTCCTTCTGTTTATTCTCGGCTATGGATATTAGAGAATAGTAACAAACTGGGTCACTTTTATTCCAGAGTTATATATTAGGAAATATTGCGTTTGTAGTCTGCTTTTTTTGGAGGAACTATAATTGTGCCTCCAAAATCATCTGTGCATTTAGAATTTGGTGTCAAAATTCTTAAAGATTCAATAAACCAAAAGGAGTGTTTATTTCTTTTTTTTAATAGTGTCATCCTAACCGGGGAGAGAGATTTCAAAACAATATGTATTATTTTACAGTTTGGGAATATATCTTAGAGGAATCAGCAGCTATAAGTAGGGTAAACTGCGAGTAGGGAAAAAGGATTTATGGGCCAGATGAACAACCCTAGTAAATTGCGACTCGCAATTTGCGCTCGATTGCGAGTCGCAAATTGTGAGTTGCAATTTACTATGTGCAACAGTGTCAGAGACACTGATTACGATTCCCAATGATGTCGCAAAATGCGAGGCTCATTAATATTAATGAGGCACTCGCATATTGCGACCCCACTGGGAATGGCTGACCCTCCCAGGGATGGTGGCCTGCTGGGCTCAGCAGACCACCATGTCTGGGACTACTGTTTAATAAAGCAGCTTTTTTTTTTTTAAATACAGCCCGTTTTCCTTAAAGGAAAACGGGATGCATTTACAAAAAGAAAAAAAACGTTTTTGTTTAATGCAGTGGTCACTGCGACCACTGCCTGCCCTTAAAAAATATTTTCGCATGCATTTGCAAAGGGGAAGGGGTCCCCTGGAGACCCCTTCCCAGTTGCTAATGCATTACCACCTACTTGAAGTAGGTGGTAATTGCGAGTGCTTTGCGACCGCAATTGCGGTCGCAAAACATTAGTACATGGGTTAGAGAGTCGCTATTTGGAAGGGAACACCCTTCCAAATAGCGAGTCTCTAAACATTTTTTGCGAAATTGTGTTAATACATGGCCGTTTGCGCATGCTTAAATTGGTCGTACATCTGGCCCTAAGAGTAGATCCCAACATGGTTGTGGAGATTTTTCTTGAAACTCTAGAAGATCTGTAAGATACCTGAAATCTTGATGATTTTTGTTTATCGGGAGTAAACATTTTATGAAATATTGATCAGATCAAATGGAGGAGGTGATAGTGGAAACAGAGATGATCCCTTTTGGCGCAATAATCAGATCTAAAGTGTGTCTATTATCATGGGTAGCTGAGTGAGAAAGCCTGGACAAAGCACAGAAGTTAAGGATATAAAAAAAATGATACAATAGGTTCTGAAGGAGTATCAAAATGAACATTGAAATTGCCCAAAATAACATGGTAGGCCTGAGAGCTGGTGAATGCAACAATAACACCTGCCAATTCCTTCAAGAAGGTATGAAGATTTTCTGTGGGTTATCAAATCAGCATACATAACTTTGTTGCATGCGCATTGGGGGAAATATTTAGTACTAAAACATTGGTATTCGCAAACATTTTCCCAAGGGCCAAAAAGTACAGTCTATGGTGTGACCGATGGCCGCATTGTTGCCAGCAGGGTGGTGGTTGAGGGGTGGCGGTTTGTAAGGTGGATGTAGAGGAAATGAAGCATGTGCACCTAGTGGCTGAATTGCACAATGTGAAACCAGAAAACCTGGGATCAATCCCGACTTCCCCATTTCATCAAATTGTGTGATCCTAGACAATTGTTTTTTCCACTTTGCCTACTTTTTCTTCATTATCACATAAAAGAGGACCTTGAAATACATGACATCAGGATATGTGCTGTACAAAACCTTCTCTGGTGTTTAATTTACTAAACTATAATGTTGGCTATGTATAATAGCATCCCAGACCTCCCTGAGGGTAATATAACAACTGACCTACCTCTTAGTTCACACTTATCAGGGTTGTGGGGAGCATGAATGTTTCTCAGTTCATGTTTGAAAACTATCACTTTTAAAAAATACTTCTCAATGCATTAATATATTTTGATGTACTAAGGTGGAACACTTCTGCGTGTTAATTAAATACACTTTTTCGAATTTTGAAGAGACTTTTCACATTTTACACTCTTGCTGCAAGACGTCTTTAAAATGAAGGTGTTTCTAAAGTTGAGGTGTCCTACACCTCAGATATAGTTGAGGATGTTACCAAGCTCAGGTTTAGTTACTTACTTTCTTTAACTTCAGTTAACCTGTAAATAAATGCCTGCCCTTTTATTTAACATCCTTCTGCATGTTAATGCTCCGTCATGTAAACAGCAGCCGAGTGCTGCTGTTGACCAAAGTGCTGCATGTAAAGGCCAGGGGCCTACTTTGAGTATCACTGCACTAAAACATCAGAGTGATGCTTATTACGACAATGTAGTAGAGAAAAGGAAAAATGTGATATAGCAAAAATGGCAACTCTGTCTCAGCGTGTCTCACCCACATGATTGGTTCGACATGTTGTATAGTTGGGTTGAGCGGCAACTATCACAGAAGAAGCGGACCACTATTTAAGATACATTTCAGTGATGAACAGAATGGCAAGGCATTTATCTAATCAAAGATTTTTTAACTCAGAGGTGTGTTTGTAAAGAGAACCGGCTATAATCAATATTGCTTTAAAGAAAATGTTGCCGGTACATATTCTTCCACTGGAATCAGACGGAGAGCAAAACGTCCTTCTGTTTGAAAACAGAGACCTATGCTTTGCCTGATCTTCTTGCGTTGTCTCCTGGAATTCCTTGTAGGACTTTATAGACCTAGCTTGGTTTCCTTAATGTGTGTCTGTCTTGATTCCTCTGCTCTGAACTTCCTACTGCCAACCAGCCATAGTAAATATGTGATTAGGCAAATTTACTTCGAGTTAGAACTATAGTTTACTTTTCTAGGAATTATTATGAACAGTGATATAGTTGATGACGTTACCAAGCTCATGTTTTCCTATGTGTAGATTCCTGTTATTATGTAGTTCCCATAAGGATAGCATTTGAGATGCTTGCACAGGAAAGACTATTTTATACAGGTGACGTATGTGCACTTACACTGTGTCTGACTTCATTTATCCTAAACAGGATTCAATGTCCAATTTGTCTTTTTCTTCTTTTGACATGTGTGCTTCGCTGGGGTTTTATCTGTTTATCGGGATGACAGTTCCTTTGCATGTGTGCTATTGTACAGTCCATTCCAGTGTTGGGTGGAGCTTAGCATTCTTGTGACGTCATCATCGCATTATTGGCGTTAGTACTGAGGTGTCAGGGAGGAGCTGGAGGCAGAGAAGTTTGGGAGTTGACATCTGAAGAGAGACAAGATGAAGTAAGCAGTACATCTTGAGAGAGGTGTTCCTCTCACCATAAATTCATGCTATAAATTTCAAGATGAATTATATTTTTACTTTACTCAAATCGTGTTACTTGCAGGAAATTGTCAGTTGTTAATCAAAGGGAGCAGCAGGTGTGCACATTGCTTAAGGTAATATGCACTTAAGCAAATTAGAACATAGCTGGTCAAGCAGAGTCTCTGACCTTTGTATTTTAGTTTCCTGTTAAACAATGAAGACACAGAAGAATGTTTTACACCCCCTGGAGGCGTGGCAGTCCTATTTTAACCACACACTGTGTACACAATTTCTGAAAGGTATGCAAAGAGTGGTTTTAGAATAGACAAAGCTGGGATACTATTTATTCGAAGGGTGTATCCCATATGGAATTTAAGTTCATGAGTATCAGATAAGTGTGATTCTAAGAGTTCAAAGACACGACTCGCCCCAGACAAACTGAGAGAGTGAGGCCCTCATCTCCTGCTCCTATTGTGTAGCATCAAAAAGTCACATTAAAAAAGGGCTCTTAATGTTCTGCACTGGCTAGAGTATCAGTGAGGGCTAGTTAGGGACATGGCTACATTGTAGCGCCTCCTGCGCGTGCACATCTTTGCTCATTACTGCAGTGATTGCCCTTGTTAGCACTCCCCAGGTTGAAGCGCTAGGCTTTTTCTTTATAATTGATATATGGATTGCTGGCTGCCTGGAGACAGACAGTGCTTACTTCAGCATGCCCCTCGCTCTGATTGACACACAGCCGACCACTTTCACAAGGGCGCCTCTTTATCAGGGCTTCCCTGGAATAAGGTGGACTGCATTCTCACGTCCTGTCGATTCTGAGGCACACGGTCACCCAGAGCTCCCTGGGCCTCTGCCTCTTGTGAAGCTCTGTTCTAAATCTACATCTGGGCGCAACGACTACTTGAGGCTCATTCATGGCTCAGTGGGGTAGGCGTTTGCCGCCATATGCTGCAGGCCCAGAGTTCGAATTCCTGCAAGCTGATTGTAGACTTCCTTGTCATCAAGCACCATGACTAAATATATCAGGCTTACCATAAAAATCCTTTTTGCCTGAATAATCCTCCTTCTTCACTCTTGAAGAAACTGGAGCCAGCGTTGTAGAAACAAGGGTAGAGCCCTTGTTGGCGGCCCCCTGCGCAGCTACATCCCATCCTCGGTCGCCAGTGTTATACCTCTAACGACCATCATGAAGTGATAACGATATTTAAGTCTATACACAAGGAAGGTGCACTCTAATTAAAATCATTCATGAAGCATGTATAGTTCAAAATTCTTCTTTTTATTCGAGTTGTTTGCTTTAAAATTCTTCTTTTTATTAAAGTTGTTTGCTTTAAAACCGGCACACAGCCAACGCGTTTCGTTCCCTAGTGCCACGGGAACTTCGTCAGGAGCTTGCTCATATATAAAGGATCACAAATTGTCCATAGAGGTATGAAGTCACCAATTTTGATCACTACATATAATCAATCCAAATGCGATTGGTCCAAGTATCTCTCAAGTATTTTTGTACAATCCTCCAAAGGTGTATTTATATCTGATCCTAGCACAATTTTTTTAAAGACTGCCGCTCCTCTTCATTATAAGAGGACGCGTATGAAGGATAACACACGGAAAACACAAATACAATATCTGAGTTGTATAGGACCGTGCAAATACAGGTACAGCATACGCCACCTTCCAATTCTTTATCAAAGAACGCCACGGTCTCATGCTTGCCTCGGATTCTTTACAATTATTTCTGCAATTGTTAGTCTCAGCTTGTTGTGTTTGGAGTTTGCCTAATCCCAATTTCATCCAAAAGTTTTTCATCCCTGTAAATGTTGTTTTTTTAGTTATCATCGAGCGGGTGTCGACAGACGTGATCGACTGCAGGCTGACAGGCCAATTCAAGACCCGTATCAAGGGGAATATGATAACTAAAAAAACAACATTTACAGGGATGAAAAACTTTGGATGAAATGGGATTAGGCAAACTCCAAACACAACAAGCTGAGACTAACAATTGCAGAAATAATTGTAAAGAATCCGAGGCAAGCATGAGACCGTGGCGTTCTTTGATAAAGAATTGGAAGGTGGCGTACGCTGTACCTGTATTTGCACTGTCCTATACAACTCAGATATTGTATTTGTGTTTTCCTTGTGTTATCCTTCATACGCGTCCTCTTATACTGAAGTAGAGCGGCAGTTTTAAAAAAAATTGTGCTAAGATCAGATATAAATACACCTTTGGAGGATTTTACAAAAATACTTGAGAGATACTTGGACCAATCGCATTTGGATTGATTATATGTAGTGATCAAAATTGGTGACTTCATACCTCTATGGACAATTTGTGATCCTTTTATATATGAGCAAGCCCTGACGAAGTTCCTGTGGCACTAGGGAACGAAACGCGTTGGCTGTGTGCCGGTTTTAAAGCAAACAACTTTAATAAAAAGAAGAATTTTAAAGCAAACAACTCGAATAAAAAGAAGAATTTTGAACTATACATGCTTCATGAATGATTTTAATTAGAGTGCACCTTCCTTGTGTATAGACTTTCCTGATCATTGGACATCCTTCAGTAGCGGACGTCGGGAGTAGTTGCACTCTTATGAATAATGTGGAACTAGTGGAATTTAAGTGCTTGACCTGGGTCAGCTGCTGTGTGCGTTTTTGTTTGTGATAACGATATTTATTTTAACCAAGTAAATATATGAGGTAAGGGCGGCCACTCTCGCACTAACAATCAATGGAATCTTCAACTGTCAACTCATGGAACATACCAAAAGCAAGCATAGGGGTGACAAGGGGAGGGCAGAGGGGAATAGGGGAAAGGAATGAAATAAGGGGAAGTTGAGAAATGTTAACTGCTTTAACTGTTAATGCAACACTTATTCAGTATACTTCATCCTTCCGAGCTTAGTGATGTGAGCACCATCATGAGTAATAGTAGCACCTCTTAATTACAGCACTTAGAAATCGCAGAAATAGAGGCTGAAAAACTATATAATGATAAATAATTGCTATTAAGGCTGAGTCTGACCTAGAACCCTGTCTGTTCTGAGAAACTAACAAGTACTATATCAATTCTGAGCCAATCCAGTCTGGAAATATAGACTTCCTGTCTATCCTAATCTACGTGCACTCTTTCATCTAAGGTACTCTGTTACAGAGGCCACCTTTCTCCTCAGGACCTCATCGTATGGTATTGATAGCTACCCTGCCTATTCTGAAACTATGTATGCTAGCTCGCTGGAATCAATTTGAAAAATCGATCTACACCCCACCAATTTCACTAGCAGCCACTGATGCGTCAGAAGAGTGAAGGACCCCGCTGCAGTTACCTGCACCCTTTGAGGATTTGATATCAGGTGCTGCTTCTATGTCATCCTTCATCTCTTAGATTACTTTGCCACATCCACTGCTCTCTGAAAGTATTTCCAAAACTATAGATGCTGAATATTGTATTTATTGTTTATTTAACATATTTCTAAAGCGCATCTGTCACCCAACAGGTATCCTGGCGCTGTTGTAACTACTGAGGGAGGAAACAATTGTCCTATAGTGTGATAGTTTCAAGCCATGCAGATCAGCGTCAGTGTTACAAAGGGAAGAGCCAGGTGTTAGAAGCAGATGATATTCTGCTGCTATCTCAGTCATCCCCTCATTCTGAGGGATTGTGCGACCATGTTTGCTTCCTTGGACAGAAGACTTGAACCGGAAAAAAAAAAACCATAACATTTTTCCTCTCCACTCGGTTAGTGGTCGAAACCCAAACCCTTGACATCATAGGCTGCCATATCGTAATTAACATGGTGATAAGGGCACTGTGCTGTATTATACTGACATTTCGATATTGCTGCATACCAGTAGCATAGCCGTTGAAGTGTATTTGCGAAGTGGTAGCACAATACTCCATTCTTGGAGTGTTTTGGATGGTAGAGTGTGTGCCTGCCTAGTGGTCCATATTGATGGTGTTCCAATGTTCTGTGTGAGGACAAATACTGTTAATGTGATTTGCCACTGTGTTTATATGTGAATTGAGGCGGGAACAAAATGATAGATAAAATATACATCAAGAAAAGTGGTGTGGGGAGACCAGGGCAGGGGTTCTGTCCCTAGGCCCAAACAGGCTGTAAGGTCTGAAATGTGCCATATATTTTTCGCTGCCTCAAGAGGTCACAAGAAAGCAGGTCACTGAAAGTGGGGGAGAAGACAGGAGGGACGAAAGAGAAGAAAGGCCAGACCTTCTATCATGTCCTATGGAAGCATTGCTGCAGCTAGAGAGGTATGCTGGACTGCATGGTGGGTGCTGCCGGGGCCAAGAAAAGTAACTATGCAGTATTTCAACCACACTAGGTGAGAGTGAATGCCAAAGGTGAGGCTAGTGGGCCCTGGAGTGGAACGGTTGGCTCACCGCCCCACAAAAGAGCCGAAGAACTGGTGGGAGCAGCTCCCACATCCCTCGTGGTCGTCAATGCTGAGGTAGCAAACCTGGGGCCCTATTACACATAGGGTGCACTGTGGCGTGCCACCTCATTTGCCAATGAGGTCACTGTTAGAACCTTCAGAGAACTCTCATGTGAGAGGATTCTGAGGTCTGCCAGTTGCTGCGCTTTCGCCGTTGGATGAGGTGTATCATTTAATAAACACCATTTACCTGTTATGCTTCTTGTCTCTCTTTGAACCGACACCACAATTTGGCGACGCCGGATGGGATGATTCATTGTTCCTGGTGGTCCGTGATACACCTCAACAAGGCGGGATGCTGATTTAGACTTTGTGGTTGGCGTTGGCTGTCGACGGTCCGTGAGGCTTCGTCAGCGAGTGATTTCGTCCTGCTCCTCGTCGTGAAGTCAGGGGTCCTCGTTGAAGGTCGCACGGCTTTGGAGTAATCTACAGCTGTGCAGCTTTGCCTGTCGACGCGTCTGTGGAGGTCTGTCTTACGTCTCCTGTGGGTCCTGACGCCTCAAGCTATTCGCTCCAAGGTATGTGGGTTGTCTGTCACGGGCTCAGAGGAACCACTGCTCGCCCTCTAACCCGTTTTGTTTGACAGAGTCAGGAGGAACGACGCTTCGCCCTCCGACGCTATCACTCCCCATTAGTTTTGCGCATGTGTAAGCCGTCAGGAAGGGAGTTACTTCAGGAAATCTCCACAACACAACTAGAGCGCGCTTGCGGCAGGAAGAGGATTACCGTTAGTGCGCGGGTTTTTTTATTGGGAAACCCTCACAGAACAACTAGTGCGCGAATCGGAGTAAAGAGGAACGACTCTTCTCCCTCTTACTCGGTTCAAGTCAAGCTCACTAGCGTGTAAAGTTAACAGCATTCGTGGTGATTAACAAGGATTAGAGCAATTGAAGTCATGAAATTAATGTGTCATTCACAACAACATTAACACTGATAGATTAGTCTTATGCTGCAGTTTTAAAAGGAAATATAAAACACGGAGGAACGTCAAATTCGCCCTCCAGTGAAAAAAAAAAGTAACATCTTAGTTAAGCATCATTAGATTAATAGAAATTTAAGTGGTATATACATCTTATTATTCTTTGTTGTACAATATGAGAGTAAATTAAGATCTAGTTTATCTGTTATTTATTTAATTTCTGTTTGTGAAGCACAACTTACATTGCAAAGTGACAATGCAGAATGTATCATCACCTCCGTTCTTCCTTTCATCTCCTGGGGAACCATCTATAGAGTGGTCTAAGTGGAAGAAAGTATTTAGTAATTATGCACGAGTTTGTGGCACTAATTTAAGTGCAGAACGGAAACATGCTCTGTTACTACATTGTTTAGGGGCAGAGGGACAGGATGTCTTGGAGAATCTACCTGATCTTCCGCATGCTGAGGGAAGAGATTTAAATGAATATGAAATCGCAATGACAAAGTTAGATCGACATTATTTGCCACGTGTGAGTACCATTTTAGAAAGGTATCACTTTGGTTTAAGGTGTCAGGGTAAAGACGAATCTGTTGAAGATTTTGTAACTTCTTTGAGGAAATTGGCGGCTAAGTGCAAATTTGGAGGTGCGGCAGAAGAAAGGATTAGGGATCAGTTTCTGCTCCGCTGCAACAGTGATAAGATACGTGAAGAACTATGGATGAAAGATGAGCCGCCTCTTGACGAGGTACTTATTGTTGCTAAGCAAGTGGAACACATGATGAGGTGTGTTGGTGAACTTAAGGTTGAGAAAGAGGTACATGCTCCTATTTCCACTGAAAAGGAGAATACCAATGAGGTATGTGCTGTTAAATCTCTTGGAGTTAAATCCCAAAGTGTTCCTGGTGTTAAACAATCTTCTGAGGTTAGAGGTAGCTGGAGTAAAGAACAATATTTTAATGTAACCTGTCTCAGATGTGGGTATGCTGGTCATAGGGCCAATGATAGATTCTGTCCAGCTTTGTCACAAGCCTGTAACCTATGTGGTATCAAAGGTCATTTTAGCAAGTGTTGCAGGAACAGGAATAAAAAATATTACAAGGGTAAGGACAAAGAATCTTGCCAAGAAATTGTTTTGCAAGTTGGGGAGTATAAAAAAGCGTTTCCTTCTGAAACAGTTAGCATTGATGGGAAAGAGACAATAATGAAGTTTGATTCTTGTTCCCGTATCACGATTATCTCAAGACAAACGTTTTTGAATTTATTCCCTGATGATATACCTCTCCATGAAATGGATATACGACCTGGAGGGTATGGGGGAACAAGATTGACATGATGGGATATTTTATAGCAACAATTGGTGTTTGTGGCAAGAGCACGTGTGGGAAAATATATGTGTCCTGCAAAGGTGATGATCTGTTGGGTTGGATTCACCAAGAAGAGTTGGGTGTCAGTCTGCATCCAAGTAAAAATCCACAGGTACAGGTTGACCAGGTTGATCATAAAGGTAATAAATGTATTAAGGAATTTAATAGTTTGTTTCAAAATAAACTTGGTAAGTTAATTGGCTACAAGCATAAAATCAGACTGAGAGACAATGCCACTCCTGTTGTAGCGAAAGTAAGAAGGATTCCGATACACTTACAGACAGCAGTTGACAAGGAACTCAAGAGGTTGGTAGAGTGTGGGGTCATTGAAGAAGTTGAAGCTACGAACTGGTTGGCTCCCATTGTCGTTGCACGAAAGGGGAATGGAGACATTCATCTCTGTGTAGACTTGAGAGCGCTGAACAAAGAGGTTGTGGTTGATAGATTTCCCCTCCCCAACATTGAGGAAATGATCACTACCTTTTCTGATGCCAAAGTTTTTAGCACTCTAGATCTGATGTCAGCTTATCATCAGGTTGAATTGCATGAAAGTTCGCAGGATCTCACAGCCTTCACGACTCCATTTGGCATCTTTCGTTTCAAGAGAATGCCGTTTGGTTTAATATATGCAGCTGCTGTTTTTCAGAGAGCTATGTCTATTATTTTGAAAAATCAACCTGGTGTGAAATGCTATCAAGACGACATAATTATCTATGCATCAAACAACACAGAGCATGATCTACGTGTTCGGCAGGTCTTACAAAGACTTCAGGATGCTGGTTTAACACTCAAAGCAGAAAAGTGCAAATTCAGTGTCAACGGAGTAAGTTATCTAGGTTACAATGTCACTGCTACAGGAATAAAACCTAAGAGAGAACTGGTAAATACTATAAAAAGTTTGGAAAAACCCATGACAAAAGAAGAACTTTCATCTTTTTTGGGAATGGTGGAGTATTACAGTCGCTTCATAAAGGACTTTGCTAGTAAGACTTTTCATATGAGGAAACTATTAAAGAAAAATACTGATTTTGTGTGGGGGCAGAGTGTGATCAGGAGTTTGTCAGGGTAAAACAAGACTTAGGAAATGCTCCCTCTCTGCAATCATTTGAAGCCTCATCTGACACTAAGATTGTATGTGATGCCAGTAGTAAAGGTTTAGGTGCCTTACTAATTCAGACTAGGAATGGTAAGGAAAATCTCATTGCTTGCATATCAAGAACGCTCAGGGATGCAGAACGCAATTATTCTGTAATTGAACGTGAGTCATTGGCTGTGTTTTGGTCCATTAAGAGATTTAAACAATTTCTCTGGGGCATCAAATTTGGTGTACAAACCGATCATAAACCCCTAGTGGAGATATTTGCAAAGAAGGGTCTTGATTCCATTTCATCACGCATTCGTAGATGGGTAGTAGGATTGCAAGACTTCTCTTTCACTGTCCAATATGTACCAGGTGCTAGCAATTTTTCAGCTGATTGTTTATCCAGGCTGGTTGACTTGGATATTGATCAGTCTGATATTTATGATGATTTTGATCAGGAGGAGGGAGTGAGTGTGTGCGAAGTGACCGAAGGTTCCATTAGTGAAGAAGAGTGGTTAGATGATTTAAGGAAGGATACCACTTTGTGTAAAATTAGAGATATAGTTGTTTCAGGTACGAGGGATAAATCTAAGCTCAAGGAATTCACAGGATGTTGGGAAAAGGTGTTAAATGAGCTTGCAGTCGACAGAGGGTTTCTGTTGAGAGGCACAAGATTAATTCCTCCAGAAAATTTGAGAGGTAAAATTTTACGTCTGGCACATGAAGGGCACATGGGCATAGTGAAGACTAAAGGGAGACTTAGGAGGGATTTTTGGTGGCCCACGCTCGATCATGATGTTGAAAGCTTGATTAGAGATTGTGTGGAGTGTAGGGTTTCAGACAAAGGGCTCAAGACTAATCAACTACCCATGGTTTGCAGAACTCTACCCAAATACCCTTGGGAAGAAGTTGCAATGGATATTCTTGGTCCAATAAGAGGTGAACATGCTACACCTTATGTCATTGTGCTCATGGATCTGTATTCTAGGTGGGTTGAAGTGTCGTGTGTACAGGACATTTCTTCTTCTGCGATTATCAGGTTCCTGGAAGGTGTGTTTAAGAGAGAGAGTTTTCCCAGGTATCTGCTTACTGATAATGGCGTGCAATTCTGTTCTCATGAGACAGAATCCTTTTTGCAGAGGTGTGGCATTGTTCACAAAAAATCTGCGTTGTATCATCCTGAGACTAATGGTGCGATTGAGAGAGTTATCAAAACTCTAAAGGAAGGCATCCAATTAGCAAGAGCGAATGGCTTGGATTGGAAAAAAGAGTTATCCAATAGACTTATGGGGTATAGGTTCTCACCTCATGGCTCTACCGGGAAGATGCCCTTTGAATTATTCAAAGGTAGATCGGCATCTACTCTTGTGTGTCCTGGTTGGATGAAGTGGAGCAAAGGATGTGTTGACAATTCTCCTGGTTTGTGGAGAGAGAAAGAGTTAGTTTCTCAGCACAAAAGAAAGGAAGATTTTGATTGTCATAGGTGTGTGAGAGATGTGGAAGTCAATGTGGGTGATTTTGTCAAAATAAAGGCTCCTAAAGGGTGTGCGGAATGGTCCAAGTTCACCAAGGAACTTCAGGAAATCAAATGTTTCAAAAATGCTGTTAAGACACATGATGGTCGCATATGGAACAAGAGCAGAGTTACTATCACAAGCAAAATATCTGATCCCGTTGACCACTCATTGTTGAGACCACTACCAGCGGTAAGTGGATCTTGTAATTCAGGTTTGCATGGTTCTTTTAGAAGTGTTCCACCAATACACAGGCGGAGTGTCAGAGTGATCAGGAAACCTGCTTACCTAAAAGATTTTGTAGCATGATTTGTTGCTCTTCTTGAATTTGCTTACTTGCTGTTTTTCCTTTTCTTGTCATACATTTTAATATTTAAGCTTTGCTATGTACTTTCCTGTATGGAAGGGAGAAGTGTGGCGTGCCACCTCATTTGCCAATGAGGTCACTGTTAGAACCTTCAGAGAACTCTCATGTGAGAGGATTCTGAGGTCTGCCAGTTGCTGCGCTTTCGCCGTTGGATGAGGTGTATCATTTAATAAACACCACTTACCTGTTATGCTTCTTGTCTCTCTTTGAACCGACACCACATGCACCTTTCCTGTTTGAGCCACGACACACCTTTAAATAGGGAAGGTGCACCCTATTAGAGTGAATGCGCTGCCCCCAGGGCAGCCGCGAACTCATGCTGCCCTGGGGGCAGCGCATTCAAGTGAAATACGGACCGGCTGCTTCAAAGCTGCTTCGTGTTTCACTGTGGAGGCAGCAAGTCGCCTGCACTTTAAAGAGGGATTAGAGATTCCTTTGGAGGTGGGTGCTGTGAGAGACAGCATCCGCCTACAAGGGGATATCCGAGAGTTCCAGAGGACCTTTTTTCCCCTGCACAAGATGGCTACCTTCAGGGGGCGCACTGACAGTGCGCCACTTTTTTGTGGCGTACTTTCAGTGCGTCTCCTGAAAAGCTTCTTTGCCTTTGCGCCCATGTCCATAATACAGCGCAGGTGCAGAAGTAAAGAGATTCCCTCATTTGCATGGGGCCACACCCCCATGCAAATGAAAGAACGCCCTCTTGAGATAGTCCTGGAACTACATGTGAACCAGCGCTATCTGCGTAACAGAAGGGGCAGCACAAGCATCTGCGGCCCCTTCTGTAATTCCAAAGTGCCCTGGGAGAGCACAAAGTGGGCGCACATGCCCGTTGCGTCCCCAGGGCACTTTCTGTAATTTGGCCCCTGGTACGGGCTCAGGGAGCAGCGCACACCCCCAGTGGCTGCCTGCCACCACTGCTGGGAGGAAGGATGCTGACTCCTACCACAACCCGACAGCGCCAGCCAGGAAAAAAAACCTAATGGAGAGCACCAGAGAGATGTGACAGGTGGAAAGTCTCTGCCCTCCACACCTCTCGGACATTCCCCGAGACCACCCCGCTCATGTGAAGGAGAGCTGCAAGAAGCGGCACTGCATCCACAGCTGGCCACTTGAGGGCGCCCTTGGTTAAAATCCATGAACAGGAGAACAAGAGGTGAGTGCCCCACCCCCACAACATACATAGTTTCAAGCTACAAACTTTGGGTGTGCCAGCTGAGAGAGGTGCTAAAAGAATAAATAAAATAAAAACAACTCTGATCACTGTGGCACAGTACAGTAAAACAGAAAGGCTGTAGGCCACCACACCTCCCATGTTCCAACAAAGGAGGAGATCCCCCTCCAGTAAGAAAGAGAGGAGGCGCCGAGACGGTAACTTACATGTCCCCAGAGCAATGCCCCGGTTCCAAAGAGGGAAAAGAAAGTGCCAAACAGTGTCATCACCTGGCCCGTATCCACGGTTTCCTGAAGTCCTGCAGAAGGGGAAAAAAAACACACATTGTGACCATGTCCTGGATGCAATTTCAAATGAGGATAGCATTGGAGTCCCAGGAAATAGATTTGCCAGCAGCCTCCAAGCAGAGCTGCAGGAGCAGGCCACCTCAAAAACAAAGACTCGGAGGTACGGGTAGCTAAGAAACACAGAGCTCACAGTCTGGCAGAGGGAAAGCATGGACACAGTAAGGCCTAGACAGCCAGGAACAGCATGAACCAAGGGGACAACTCTCACAGAGGCAGGCTCTGCACCAACACAAATCAATTTAGTATAGACAGGCCCAGCTTTGGGGGAAAGAGGCTGCAATGCACGTTTCGAGATGAGCGAGGCTGTGATGGTGCCTTCCCACCCTCACTCCATCCGGCCCTGAAGGCATGAAGTGATTCAGCAGCTCAACCTACCGATTCCTGTTGCATCAAGCAAGAACCTATGAGTGACGACGGCACTGCCTCAAGGCACTAGCACTGTGCCATCAAAAGAAGGTGAGGCAACAAAAGACTCCCCACTGTCCTCGGAGTGGGAGCCCCAAGAAGGTCCATGTGGCCTGAAAGCCACACAAAATTCAAGGAGAGGAGACGAGAAGAGATGAGGAGTGGATCAGCCCCTGCCCCTGATCACCACAACGACTGAGCCAAGTACCCCAAGACACGTTTGGCCTGACCCTAAGAAAGCTAATCACAAAGAGGCCCTGTTGACTAGATCTAGAAGATGGTGCACACAGGTGCGCCCGGAAAAAGAGAAAAGACTCAAGCTACTAGAAGTTTCACCGGTGTAGTCAAGAAGAGGGTGTATGCGGGAGGACCGAGAAGGAGGAAAGGAAAGGAGTGTGACCAGCTAGTCTACACTGGGAAACCTGATGACCAACCAAGCCTGAAATGAGAGATGATCAGGTGGTACCAGGCCTGGAAGGAGCCTCTGCAACTAACTCATGCCCATGACCTTGATTCCATCTAATGATACAAGCAAGCCTCTGATGTGGAGCGATGACAACTTGGCGACAGCCTAGCGGAAGAACCAAGAGCAAGCCGCACACACGAGAGAACTGAGTCTCTGCTCCAAGCCTCCAGAACAAACGTCCAATTACAGTGACTGGCTGCTTAGCAAACCATGACATGCATGCCAAGAGACACAGATGCCGTGCATAATCAGCAGGCATAGTGCACCAGAAACACATGGTGTCACAAGGCTACAAAGGCTATCTGGTCACCATCACTCCAACAGTCAACAGTCCAAGGACAAATCAATGAAATCATGAAGGCAAGTCGCCAACACCTATCGTACAGGTTCACCCTATTGGCAACACCATCATACCAGTCCCTGTTAATTGCATCACCGCCACCATTTGTGGAGCATCTTAAAACCAGAGTAGAGTCTGGCACTGTCGTTACAGCAAAATCCATAAACCGCCCATGACATTCTGAAGAAGCAGCCAACCAGTGAATATCTGCTCACCCCATCCGCATCATGACCCTGTTGCCTGTAGCACGCCTTGACCATGACCTTTCTACCCCTGCAGTTGCACGAGTCACTAGGCAGTGTCTCCTCAGCAGTCTTGCATTGGCCCAGACGCAGCAGACATGCAGCACCAGCGCATACCACATGTAGTCCCATGGACACCCATTCAAAGTGCCTCCACAAGCAAGAGAAAAACTTGATACTGCCTCACTGACGGACACCAGTAGGAAGAGGGGCCAGTTGAACACATGGCCATCGGTTTTCATTTCATCTTTATTCTCCTATTTGGGCGTAGGGCCCACAACACCACACTTTACAATTGTTGTTCTTACAATGTTCTTGATTACCATGTTCTCATGTAGTTAGTTGTTTTTTTCAAATGTCTTTCTTTTTGACTTTACAGGTCTGAACATTGTGCATCAGGTAATTGCCCCTTTAGCTGTTTTTTTGAATTGCTTATGAGGTAAGCGCAGGCCTAATAGGGTTTGTCCTAAGCTCAATATCAGTTAAAAGCCACCACTGACCTTTCCATGTTTTTCTCAGTACAGGTTTTCAATTATTCCTCTAGGATATTTTACCTGGGACTCCTCACTAGCAACCAGAGCCAACAACAGGAACCTGGTTAAGGTTTTAGCATGATTTAGCAGCTGCGCCCACATCATGTCACAAATTGCAAGGACTGGTACAGTTTCCAGAATGTTTCCAACATAGCTGCCAGTTTCACAAGATTGCAGCCTTTCTCGTGGAGACTCACTACTCTCACAAGGAGAGTCCTGAAACTGATTCTCCCTGTGGTCTCTTGCACAGTTTTGAAGATGAACAGAGGTCCCGTTGCAACACTAATGCCGCTTTTTGAGGTTGGAATGATTGAGGGACCAGGCAAGGTATCTGTTCCTAAGTTGACTGTAGAAGAGAAGTTTGATGATTATGCACTGGGCAGAGTCCTCTCAGGAGGTGTGGTTGTACACTGATATCATGTTGTGTGACAGGGATTCGATCTAGAGTGCTGCAGTGGAGGAGCTGATGTCAAAATACGTAAAACATCCACCGAAGGACTACTGATCTTGAATCCGTTTATCCTCTTAAACTAGAGCCTTACTAAGGGGGCAGTTTCAGACCAATAGGAATTCACAACGATGAAATCCCTGTTGATAAAGACCACTATTCGACAAGATGACCCCAATAACTTTCCACCTATCTCTCTGCTCCCTTATGTGGCAAAGATTTTAGAAACATTTTTTACTTAGTTGCAAACACTTATGTAATCTAATAACCTACTTCATCCACTCCAGGCTTGCTTCAGACAAGGTCATAGTATAGAAGTAGTTTTGACCTCTCTACTGGATGAGCTGCTCAGACTGACTGATAGTAAGGGAGTAGGTTCTCCTAGACCTATCTGTGGTCTTTGATACTGTTGATCACTCCCTCTTTTTTGACAGTTAAAGTGGTGGACCAAGATGATCACGCCATTAAGCCAGGTCTGTAAACTGGTGTCAGGCAGGGCTCTGTACTTTCACCACTTTTATAGAACATTTCTATGTTACCCCTGCTGCCAACATAACGTTTGTGCCCAGTTATACATGTAGGCTGATGATACCGTTTATAATTCAAGTTATCCGCCTCCTCAATTTGAACAGCCTGATACCACTTTCGACATGGTCAATGTTCTAATGATTGTCTATCACTGGATGGATACACATTTTCAAAAACTTAACGCTATCAAAACAGATCTTCTTATAACGAAGGATTATTTTCTTGAAACTCTCCAATGAGCCTCAGATCGCTAGAATTACATGTAACCTGTTTTTGGCATATTAAGCTTTTGAAATATGTTACCTTCCATTACCTCTGACTAACATATGCCTGAGGTCTCTGGCTTAATACAATCTCGATTAGACTATGGCAACTCATGCTATCTTGGCGTTCCAAAGGAGTTAATGAGGAGACTCCAACTTGCACAGAATTCTGTAGCATGCTTGATTACAGGTGGCCCAGGCAGGATCATATTTCCCCTATTATTGCTCAGTTTCACTCACCGCCCATCAAAGGGGGAGTCTTGCTTAAATCACTATCCTGTCTGCACTGTGTAATCCAGGGGTTCACTCCTTTTTTTCTGACATCTAAATTCCATATCCACACACCACAACACTAGTCAATTTTTGTTTAACATTCCCAAAGTCGGGACAGCCTCCTTCAGTGATTGGGCTTTCTCTGTGGCTGCAGCGAGGAAATGGAATAACTGCCTATTGAACTGCTTGTTCTCTCTTCCCACATGATGTTTCATAAAAGACCAAAGCCCTACATTTTAAGACTAGTCTTGAAGCTTTCTAAACATAAATGTCTTTTTTGCCTCTCCCTTGCTGACTTATTTGATCTATTTCTGGTGTATCCTCCTACCTCCTACAGAGACTTCAGACCACACAGAATGCCTCAGCCAGACTCATCCTCGGCCTTCCCCGACGAACCCACATCACACCCCACCTCAGGAAACTTCACTGGCTCCCTGTACAGAAGAGATGCTAATTCAAGCAGTTGACCGACAAACACAAGGCTCTTCACAACCAAGGACCTGCCTACATTAACCACCGTATGAACTTCCACCAACCGTCGAGAAGACTACGCTCTGCCTCCCTTTTAATTGCCCACACTCCCCTCATCTAGCGAAGCAGAAGTGGAGGACGCTCCTTCTCCCACATCGTAGCAAAGACCTGGAACAGCCTCCCCACACACCTCCAGACCTTCACCTCACTGCTGGAATTCCAAATGGCCCTCAAGACCTGGCTGTTCAAATAAGTCTCCAGGACCTGAAGGCGCCTGGATAACCTATCGGGTGAATAGCTGCGCTTTATAAATCCTGATTGATTGATTGTATTATCTCCAACAGTGCCAACAAATTTTGGTATATGAGGTCTTTAAAAATAGCCTATAACATATAACATAACATAACTGCTAGACCCGGCATCTTTTGCCATGGTTTCCCCTGACTTTTTGCCTTTTGACCTCCTGTTTTAACTGTGTGCTGAACTTCATTTTTGCTGGCTTTAGGACTCTGTGCACTTTTTCACTGCTGACTAGTACTAAAGTGTGTGTGCTCTGTGTATAAAATGTTATGGCATTTGGTTTCTCCATGATTGGCATAACTGATTTACTGATAAGTCCCTAGTACAGTGCATTACATGTGCCCAGGGCCTGTAATTCAAATGCTACTAGTGGGCCTGCAGCACTGATTGTGCCACCAACATGAGTAGCCCTTCAAACATGTCTCAGATCTGCCATTGCATACGCAATGTGTGCAATTTTAAACTGCCATTCCTACCTGGCAAGATCACCTACTTTCCAAGCCCAAACCTTCCATTTTATTACATATAAGTCACTCCTAAGTTATGCCCTATGTAGCTCCATGGGCAGGGTGCAGTGTATTTAAAAGGTAGGACATGTACTTTGGAGTTTTACATGTCCTAGAAGTGAAAAACTGCTGAATTCGTTTTTTACTACAGCAAGGCCTATCCCTCCCATAGGTTAGCATTGGAGCTGCCTTGTAACACTTTACAAGTGTAACTTCCAATTGGGAAAAGATAGGAAGAGTAAGTTTGGTGTCTCTGGACTCACAATTTAAAAACGCATCTTTAATGCGAAGTTGGTTTTTAAATTGCAGATCTGAAAATGCCACTTTTAGAAAGTAGGCATTTACTTATTTTAACTGTTCTGTGCCTCTGCCTGTCTCTGGAATACACGTCTGGGGTGTGGTGACAGCTGGGCTTTGTGCATCCCCTCTAGACAGTCACATCCAAAGTGAGTTGAGGTGTGCCCTGCATATCCTGATGGCCCATCACCAGGCTCGTGGATCTTCCTGAGCTAGAGTGAGAGTGAGAAGATGACACTTGCACCTGAATAGGGCTGTGCCTGTCCCCACACAAAGAGTTGCAGACTTCCCTGTAGAGTGTCTGGAGCCAGGGCAGGAAAGGGTAGGGTCTTGAGCACTACATAGGCCTTTCTTTGAAGTCTCCCTACTTCAAAGGCTAAAATGGGTATAAGTACTGGACCTCTGGCACCATATACTCAGAACACTTCTGGAACTGAGGACATTCTACCAGGAATAGGATCTGTTGTACTGCCAGGAGGGACTGCCACTTTGCTGCTTGCTTTGTTGTGCTGGCCTTCTGCCTGCTGCTTCTTGCCTGGGAGTGACAGGACTGGACTTGACTTTCTACATCCTGCATCTCTAAAGGTTCTCAAAGGGTTTGTTGGGCTTGCCTCCTGTTTCTGAAGTTTCAGGGATATCAAAGGCTTCACATGCATCTTGCTACCAGCACCGGGGCTCCTCTGCTGTGAGTCCTGCTCTGCCGAGTGGTGCCAAATCCAGTCCTGGGCCCTTCGAAGTAAGTGTTTGATGTTGCAACCCAAGAAACCAACGCATCTTCACCGAAGCATCATTCGGAACTGGCGCATTTCTCTACGATATCAATGCATTGCTGCTGACTGAGCGACACAACAACCTCTACTTACAGCGCAGCCCTGACTTTGCCGATACAGTGCCTCTCAATCACCACTGCTGCATGAGTCTCGGACACTGCATCGCTGACGTCCAGTTGCAACGGTCAGGTGGGCACATCAGGAAAAAGGCTGTTTGCATCTTGTAGCATCCCTTTAGCCACACAGGGGGTCAGCCAACTGACACTTGGAGGTCACTTCTTTGACCTTTGTACAACTGGGAGCCCTTCAGGTCTCCTCACAGATCTCAAACAGCCAGTGCAGTCCTTCTTCTGTTCTTTCACAGGTCCAGAAAGTGTTCTGAGGAAGGTGCTTTGGGGTGCTCCCTGCTACCCCTAACCAATGGGTTAAACATTCCCAGATGCAGCCCTTCCCAATTTTTCAGCAGTTTCTGTTTTCTCTACTGCAAACAATCCCACAGTGTACCTTACTCCTGAAATCCAAAATGGAGAAATCCTTTATCTCTTGTGCAGAGCTTGTGTGCCCAAAATACAAATCCCAGGTCAACCCACACAACACACCTGACAGGAATACTCCATTTTGACCCACCCACAGAGCTGAGTATAAAACCAGCCCCTTCCCTGACCAGAATCCTTTGCACTACTCCAGCACTGAAGGGCCCAACCCCACAGCACAAAGGAGAGGCAAATCACCACACATCACGCCAGCACAACACATCACCACCACCACCTTCACAACTGCACTTTTCACACATTTGCACACCATGTCACAGAAGAAAATGCCCAAATTCACTGACAATGAGTTGTTAGTGATGGTAGATGAGGTAATCAGAGTAGAATCACATTTGTTTGGAAGCCTGGTCCAACAGACACCACAGCCAGAAAAAATCAAATGTGGGAAAGGATAGTCAACAAAGTCAATGCAGTAGGGACCATCCCCCGCTCCAAGAAGGAGATCAGGAAGCGGTCGAATGACCTCAAGAGCAAGGTGAAAGAGAGGAACAACAAGAACATTAAGCTGGCTCAGATGACTGGCGGTGGCCCTCCCATTCCACCACGAACATTCACCGAATGGGAGGAGAAGGTGCTTGCCACACTGCATCCAGAGAGTCTCACAGGAATACCCGGGGGAGTGGAGGCTGGTAAGTACCAACAAATGTCTACCATTACACTGCTTTGTACTGTCTTGCACAACTACAAAGCAACACCTCCTAGGCCCAAATGCATGCATGTGCACCACACTCTCCCCAAAACATGTCTCACAGATCCAGCATCACTCCCTCTGATTCACCCCAAAGGTAGCTAGCAATATTACCATGGGGGCATGTGCACAGGCATACAGCACTACAACTCCCACCAGGCACCCCGGTCCCAAAGCTGAGCAAGATGTAACACTCCACCCCATACCCACAACCATGTGGCAGACATTGCATTTCACTCATCAAACTAACAGGTAGGTAGCCATCTTAACAGGGAGGGTGTTTGTGTGTGGGAAGACTGCACTACAACTCCCACCAGGCACCCTTGTCCCACAGCTCAGCAGGATGGAGCACTCCCCACACCCACAACCATGTGTCAGACATTGCATTGCTCACCTTCACCTATCAGGTAGGTAGCCATCTTAACAGGGAGGGGTGTTTGTGGGTGGGAAGCCTGCACTACAACTCCCACCAGGCCCCCTGTCCCAAAGCCCAGCAGGATGGAGCACTCCCCACACCCACAACCATGTGGCAGCCATTGCATTTCACTCATCAAACTAACAGGTAGGTAGCCATCTTAACAGGGAGGGGTGTTTGTGTGTGGGAAGCCTGCACTACAACTCCCACCAGGCACCCTTGTCCCACAGCTCAGCAGGATGAAGCCCTCCCCACACCCACAACAATGTGGCATCAATTCCCCTCAACTGTGTCCCAGAACAGGTAGGTAGACAGTGTATGCACCCTGCCACTCCTCTCAAAAAGCATGGAGCCATATGATCACACCAGCCCTCACATGTCATCCAACTTGGCATAGATCCAATAGCCACTTCCAGTGTGCAGACAGCTAAGCGTATGTAACTGTCACAGAAATTAAAGTTCGAACCACCAAGTCACATGTTGAAGAAATTCAGGGCACAATCATGCCATGTGTAAGTGCCATGGGGGCAGAGCATCAAGGCCCAAATGAACACAAAACATGCATGGTCCGTTGGTAAAAGAAAGTAAAGTACATGATATGACAAAGGTATGCATAAGATTACAATGACTAGTCCTTGCTCAGATGTAACGTCTTCCATGCAGAGTAAACAAAAAAGACGCCTCACATAAAGTTGTTGTGCTGCTAGTCGTTAGATGACGACATGTCCTTGTAATTACACAATCTGTACGTGGAGCATGAAATCTATAGGCATGTCTCACCATGGACAAATAATGTATGTACCTCCACATCATGTCATGATGCTCAGTACCGTGCAGCCATACAAAGTGATATCAATGTAAACTGTGTGGTGTATCACATGTAACATCCAAACATCTAACACCAAGCTTGTGGGGTGCACTTCAATGACCATTTCACCTCTGTCCAACAGGAGATCAACAATTGACTGCTGCAGAAGAGAACACCGACCTGCAGAGCCAGTCTCCCCCCCCCCGGAACATGGACCCTCGGATGCAGACTCCCTCAGTTTCTCGGATGCGGTGAACGAACCTGGCCCATCCAGACCGCCAGGGCGCACCATGTCCCAGGCCCCCACTGTCCCCACCACCACCACCTCAGCAACAACAATCGCGCTGACCCCTGCTGCAACGACCTGTGCGGCCTCAACCACCACCACCACCAGTGCTGCCTGCAACACTCTCCCTGCCTCAGAGGATACCAACACCACCCAACAATCTGAGGAGGGCAGGGAGAGTCTGCGGGTGCGTCGAGTGGCAACGCCACAGGTCCGGGACAGCCGGGCAGGTGGGAGGGCAACTGGGGGACAAAATCGACAGGACACTGGTGCCGAAGCCCTGGCCAACATTGCCAGAGTCCTTGGGGCATATGAACAAACCCAGGGACACATTGGCCAGGTTGTGGAAGAAGTGCGTGAGCTCCGCCTGCTGCTGAGGTCCATGGACACGTGTATGGGCCAAATCGTGGACCTCATGGGCCAGCTTGTGGGTGTTCTGAGGGACAGTCATACGGCCCAAAGGACAGCTCAACCTCCCTCCAGTGGCCCCCAGGACGATACTCCCACCACCTCAGCTGCGGCCACAGAGAGGGGTGAGCTGGAACAGGATGACTCCTCAGACACCGCTGAGCCCGCAGCAGAGGCCCCCCCTGGAAAATGCAAAAGGGGCCGTCCGAGAAACCCCACGGGAGGATCATGTGGCAAAGCACCAGCCACACGCAAGTCAAAGAACCAGCCATGATGGCGCCTCTCTTCACCTTGACATTGACTTTGTTGACTAACCTTACCCACACTGCCATGTTGATGGCAGGTACCTGTTGGACTGTGTCACCACATCAATGTGGTGACTACTCTATTGTCTCGTCTACCATCACTGACAACTCATTGATTCACTTTGCACCATTTTCTTAAACCTCACTTGTCTGTCACACACAATCTTTGTAAATAAACACTCTTTACACACCTATGTCTTTGTGTCAGCTCCATGTTTATCACAGGATGTACAATGTTGACTCTGATTCCAATGTACCAGAAGCTCGGATTGTGACAAGGCATTGAGAGGCTGAAGGGACCTAGAAAGACACGAGAGAACGACATTTACTTGTCAGGTGATGGCATCACAGCCAGTACACAACACTAGCCATCAAGGCACACAAACCAGCACACATTACAATGAGAAACAATATCAACATATACATCATGTGGCTGGTCATGACTACACTGTGCCACAAACATCAGCCATCAGCACAGAGCCAACAACAGGAAGCAGTCAGAAAGCTCCCCTAGGCCTTTGCACAACCATCAAAGATAGCAGACAATGTCACTGTTGTACAATGTCACTCACACTCAAGGGAAGTAGCGGATGATGAGCTGTTGACGCAGGTCGACTCCTTCTTCCTCTCCACTATCCTCGTCACTGGACATGTGTAGGTTTGCAGGCGGTGGCATCTGCTGCTCATCATCGTCCAGGATCAGGGGGATCTCTTTACGCAAGGCCAGGTTGTGGAGCATGCAACATGCAACTACGATCTGACACACCTTTTGGGGAGAGTAGAGTAGTGCACCACCGCTCTTGTCCAGACACCGGAATCTAGACTTCAGAAGACCAAAGGTACGCTCCACCACACGACGTGTCCTCCCATGGGCCTCATTGTAGCGGACTTCACCCGGGGACCTGGGATTCCTCAGTGGGCTCAGCAACCACGGCCGGTTGGGATATGCAGAGTCACCTAGGTGTGAGATACACAGAGCAATTTTGTAATATAACTGTGGCAGAGGACAGCATGTCACACATACAGCACGCTACTTGACTCTGCGTACTCACCCACAATCCACGCTCGCTCCGGATGCAGATTTGCCATCAGCTGTGGTACGATGCTGTTACGCAGTATGTAGGAGTCATGTGCTGATCCTGGAAATTTACCACAGACCTGGGAGATTATCATATCCGCTTGGCATACCACTTGCACATTGATGGAATGGAAATGCTTCCTGTTCCTGTAGATGTGCTCACGTGCCTGTGGTGGAACCAGGCCAACATGTGTGCAGTCAATGGCACCAACAATATTGGGGATGTGGGCAAGGTCATAAAATTCACCCTTCACAGCTGCCAATTCATGGCCCCTGGGAAAATGGATGTAGCTGTCCTTGTAGGTCATCATAGCGGACAGGACATCACGTAGGACCATGCTGAACATTGGTTGAGACATCCCAACTGCGCTGGACACCGTGTACTGGAACAAACCAGTTGCAAAGAAATGCAGGGCTGCCATCACCTTACATGTTGGTATCAAAGCAGTCGGATATGGTCTGCGAGGCCTCAGATGGGGCTCCAACTGAGCACATAGGTCTTGAAGGGTAGGTCGATCCAAACGGAATTTACGTATGATGTCATCATCCTCCATGTCCGCAAGCAATGTGAATGGACGATGCACATTTGGTCGCCTCCTAAGTAAGATGAAAGGGGACACATGTCAATTCAATCCCCCTATGAGATGTGTCCAACATCTTACGTTTTGACTGACAGCGCCAACAATGACTGGCCGGAAACTACAGCTTACAACACAAGTCACATGTAGAGACACCTTGATCCAAAGTAGTTGTACACGTGTCCAGTATGTACATAGTGAGTACGCCCAAAACAGATTCTGACTATGTGAATGCCAAATGGTACATTCCAACATCCTGTGTCACCAGCCCTGAGAGTAGTTGACACAGCACATGTGTGAAACAGCAACACTGCTGGCTTCTACGTAGCTGCTGTACCTGCCACACCTTCTTGCGTGATTCGGACAGGGCACCCATTACCAACACAATGAGCACAGTGTGTGCATAAATATCAAGTATGGACATGAGTTCAGTAATCTACACAGTGAAATAGGCACATTATGTAGTCAGTCCATCATTACTGTGGGTTGCTTAGCCATCTCACACATTGACATGTGTACATATTTGAGAGTCACTCACACAACAGAACTGTGTACATGCACAACAACATCATAAGTGACATGTGAGGGAGTACATGCCAATGCATGTAATCCTGTGCACTGACATGGCATGTGTAGGCATCAGTGAGTTAAATGTCACACTAGCAATTAATTACACTATCTGGTGGCATGATTCATAGTAAGTGTCTACTGTTCAATGCTGAGAACTGGCCATTGCCACAGCATGATGTGTCCATAGGTGCCGTAAGTGTGCACCGCCACCGCAATCACGGCCATTGGCACCAATTCAAAGATGCCAAACCGCAGTAGCGACTGCCTGGCCCCTGCGGTGTGGCACCGCCAATGCCCATGCCCTTTCAGCCAATGGGAACCGCAATCGCGGGAGTGAAATGCACTTTTGAAAATCGCGGTAGGCGTGCTCCGCTACCGAGGGCCGGTCATTGGATAATATTGAAAGATGCACGATTGCGGTAGCGACCGCCTGGGCCCCGCGGTGTGGCACCGCCAATGCCCATGCCCTTTCAGCCAATGGGAACCGCAATCGCAGTAGTGAAATGCACTTTTGAAAATCGCTGTAGGAGTGCTCCGCTACCGCGGGGCCGGTCATTGGTCACATTTGAAAAAAGCTGACCTGGAACACCAATTGCAGCAGCTGAGTACCACTGAAACAACCCCAGGGGGCTATATATGTCTGGGAGAGAGCCACACATTTCCACTGCATCCAGACACTGCTGCCTGACACTCTTAACCACCAACTGCTGCTGTTCCTGTCTCCTGGACCCAGTGATGGCGAGAACTGAGAACATCAGGGCCCGTCCCTTCACCACAGAGGAGCTGGAGGTCCTGGTGGACGAGGTGCTTTCACAGTATGGGAGGCTATATGGTGCTCCTGATGTCATGGTAAGTGTTTCAGAGTGAAAGTAGGAGAGTGCAAAGAGTGCACACATGAAGTTGATCTGCTGTAGTATGTGCCTGTGAGTGCAAGTTTGTGTGATAAACTGCCTAGCATGCTGACTTCAGGTAAATGGGGTTTGGCCTCCGGTTGTAGCTCATGTACCACAACGGGGTACCGACGGAGAGAGCGGGGCCCCCTTCCCTGAGTTGTTACCAGGTAGAGGTGGGTCTACTTATCCATCAATTCGGATAAGTTCCAGTAGTACCGAGCTTAAAACATTTGGATTACTGGTTTGATATCACTGTATTTTGTTATTATTATTATTTTTTCATATATGCAGCAGCATTGTTTATTTTTTATGGTCCTGATGAAAGCCTGGACACTACGTTAGACCAAATAGGCTGAAACATGTCGACCGACCTTACCAACTTAGCAGTTTAATTGATACTGCTTTGCACTGCTTTTTAACCCTGCCAGTTTGGACAAGCCAATAAACATATTTTGTCCTCTCTAAGTAGTTTTAGTTTCACATTTAACATCACAATCACATCCAGCGCTGCACCCTCACAACGCCTAGCATTCACAGATGGGGCTCTAGTATCCTCATGAAAACATCCCAGAGCTCCTACCTCACAGTGAGGGAGTTGTAGCCCTCAGTGAGACTAGGTTTTCTCACTGGGAGGAGAAGCCCATATGATGAAGCATGCCACCTATGGTGGGTGAGGGCATTCGTCCTAAAAGGGATTGCTCCCTAATGGAGCTTTGCTGAGAGACACATTTACATTTTATGATAGACCCGAGAAGTATTGTGTTAAAGATTATTGTTCTAAGGGGAATCACTTCTCGCAGGTCTCTAAACTTTTTCCCTTGGACCCTCTCCTCACTCTCTTTGTGTTTCAAATGGGGTTTGTAGCCTAATTTCCACAGATCCCTGGCTGCATTTCTGGATGGGAGGGACGTGCAGTGTTTTTGCAGCCATACAGTAACACTGCTGGTTTGGAAAGTGGAAGTCAGAACAAACATTGCCTGTGCTAATGGATGTCAGAGTCCATGAGGTTTTGTTCATGCTCATTTGTGACATTACAAACGTTTTTCGTCCAGAGGGTACTGAAGGAAGTGTATTTAACTTTCATATTGCCACCATGGATATGTAAGCATTATGCACAAGATTAAAATGCCTGAGGGTGACACTCTTGGTGGAAATTCACCTATGACACATCAGATTGTTGTACTTCTGAAACATCCTACTTCCATTCTTTTCATTATGTGTACTGACTCGCATGTGTAGGCACTGTTTGCCCTCTCATATTGTACATGCAGGAGACTGTTCAGATGGCCCACGTTTAACCTCAGTGTGGGTCCCCCTGGCCTGCACAGATACTGCCCAATTTGACAGGGACCCATCAGTAAATGGACAGAGTGAGACATATGTGTTGTCTGCCACCCTATTCATCAATGAGCTATCTTAGGCCTGTGGATTGCACAAGACAGACCTTGTGAGAAGGGATTGAGAATGTAAGATCATGTCCCTAAATGTGACCTCCATGACACAGTGAGCCATTCACAGACCAAGGACATTCAGGGGTGTGTAGTGTTGGTCACAGTGAGTCTGCCCCGACACATCATTTCCAATGTAATGTATGTCTTGCTCCCTCAAATACTGCATCGCAGATGAGGGCCTTCTTCACATTGCTTTCTGTGCTAGCATTATGCATGTGTATGAGATGGCCAGGTACTGTGTCCATCCTCATACCTGCATGCATTTCTATACGATTATCTGATGCTAATGTACTACGTGTCATGCTGTATGGCCTCTGCTAAACATATCTGTATAGATGTGCTAAGTTTGTGCATGCTCCTGTACAGAGACACAGTGGTACATAACCCAGTGTCACTGAAACTTCCTCTTCTTGTCTCCCATACCTGCAGCTTAAAGTCCGCCAGCGTAAGGCCTTATGGAGGGCCGTTGCACGCAAGGTGCGGGCTCTGGGTGTCTCCAACCGATGGCACACACACTGTCACAAGAGGTGGGATGACATCTGCCGGCTGAGCAAAAACGTGGCAGAGATGACCCTAGGGCTGCTCCCTCGGACTGGAAGGTTGGCGAGCAGGAGCATGATACCACTAATGGCCCGCATCTTGGCAGTGACACAGCCAGAGCTGGATGGACTTTTGAGGGCCCATCAGCAGCAAGTTGGGGGTGAGTATTCTGCAAAGGGTGACTTTGGGTATGAGTGACTGCATGATCCCAACCCTGAGCCAGTGCGGAGCTCTGTGATGTTTCTAGTGTGATGCAATGGCTTGTAAGTGGCCTCTGTGTTGAGTGCAGCTGTCATGCATTTTCGCTACATGTACTTTCTCATGTGTTTAATATAATGGCCCTTGACATTGCAAGATGAGATGTGGCCTTATTACATCTGCTGCATTATGGGTGTAATGGACATCACCGGGCAGTGAACAGCAGTGTGCCTCATCTTAGTGTGCTTTCGTCGATGTGTGCAGTGCCTGACTTCGAAATTGCGAGAACTACACATCTGACACCAATGTGCAACGGTCGATCTGCTTCCAAGCACAACATGGTGGACATCAGTAGCTCATGGCCATAGTATAAGGACATTCTGGAGTCAGTATCTGTGTTGTCCCCTTAAAGTGACTCCGTATGTGACTGTGACAACATGTTGAGATGTACATCTATCTCACCTACAGGCACGTAGGTATGCTTACAGAAATCAGTATGTCAGGTTACAAGGAGGCACGGGCAAGCTATTTGGCTGTGTGAACGTCACATGGGTCATTAATGCCAACTATGCATGTTTCCATGCATCTTCTGAGTTTTGCATTAAGGTTGCACATGCAGACTGCACAGGGTGTTGTGCAAGATGGGGGTATCATATTCTAGTTTTGTGCTTTGCTTGCATATGATGTTTGTGAGTATGGCACTATACTGAACCTACGTCTCTGTCTATTGCAGCATCTACCGAGGGCACAGAAGGACAGGGGACGGACACCAGTGGTGAGGCATCTGGCACGACTGCTACACATGAGCTCACTGACACTGATGTGACCAGCGCCTCGGAGGGGGACAGGAGTGCCCTTGAAGAATCACGCCCAGAAACCTCAACATCATCTGACTCCAGCGGTGACTCCTTGATGTTGGCGGGCACTGGAAGTGGGAAATCTGCCTCTTTTTCCACCACACATCGTCTAGTGCCCACCCTCCCGGCTACTACCACTAGTGCTGCCCATCCCCGCAGCAGTAAGAAGGGTAGAGTGTCCTTCCCCCAGGCACCGCTGCCCCTGCCCCTGTCTCCCCTGCTGCCCTCAGTGTTGAGGTGGTGGACCTTTTGCGCCAGCTGTGTGTGGGTCAGACTACTCTCCTGAATGCCTTCCAGGATCATGACAAGAAGTTGGCACAGGTAGTTGCCTTCATGGAGGGCATTCATTCTGATGTGGTTGGACTACACAGAACTGTCCAGTCTTTGTCCTCCACAGTGACGGCAGCCATTCAGCTGTCACAGGCTCAGAGTCCAGCTCCAGTCCCTTCAGCAACCACCCTGCCAGTGGCAACATCTGACGAGAGTGACCACACACCACAGCCCTCAGGCTCCAAGTACTCAACACGCAGCACACAACAGCAGCACTCCAAGCGGCCCAGAGCGCAGTCACCATCCCCAAAACAAAAAACAGGCACACAGGAGCGCAAAGGCAAAAGCCCTTCACGTGACACTCAGGGGCATCAGGCCAAGAAGCAGGCCTCAGGCTCACATGCAACCAAATCAGCCCCATCCAAGGACACTCCCTTCCCCAAACCTGCTCCCAAAGTCAAACAAACAGTTGCCCTGCCTGCTGTGAAGCTGGTGCCTGCAAAGAGTCCGCAGAAACAGTTCTCTAAGGCAGATTCACCCACAACCTCAACTCCCACCCACACCCCTGTGAAGCTGGGACAGGAGAGAAATGTGGGGGGTTCACCTGGTCAACAGGGGATGGAGGTGAAAAGGCCAGGCCAGCCCAAGCGTACCACCAGATCCAGCAAATCCCCACAGGGAGAGCCACCTGCACCTGATGCACCTTTGGTGGAGAGTGAGGCTGTTGTGCCCGCCCCACTTCCCACTCCTACCAAGACAATTCTTACCTATCGAATCCCCAAGAAGTGGAGAGGCAGCCCTCCACATTCACCCTCACACACTATGTCTCATGGCAGCATGTCTCCGCCTCCCCGTGCCACCATGCCACCCGGTCCAAGCAGCCCTCCGGCTCCCAAAGCCACTGATGCCTCTACCTCAGCTGGTCCTCTCTCTCCCAGGTCCAGTCCTCCAACTGGGCCCGACAATCAGCCACCTCCCAGTTCAACTGACAGCCAAGTCTGAGGCAAAGTCCCCCTCCCAAACCCATCTCTCCCACAGCGGTGCCTGGACTGCCCGTTTGTATCCCCAGAGCTGTGGTGATTCCCATGGCAGTGTACGGTGTTACCCATTCCCTGTGCAGGTTCTCATGCATACATGTACATACTTTGAACTATGGACTGGCCAATGGCCTTGCTGTTTGTCACTTTGGATGCCCATTCCCTGTGCAGGTTCTCATGCACACATGTACATACTTTGAACTATGGACTGGCCAATGGCCTTGCTGTTTGTCACTTTGGATGCCCATTCCCTGTGCAGGTTCTCATGCACACATGTATATACTTTGAACTATGGACTGGCTAATGGCCTTGCTGTTTTCTACTTTTGATGCCTATCTGGGTAATATGTAATAAAGACAGTTACTCCTGTTGTCTGCTTTGTCAGTGTCCTTGCTAAATAAAATGTTTTCTGTATGGGTATGGTTGCATGTTACAAATGCTCTGTATGTCACTTTAACATTTGCAATTGATTGTTTTACTTTTTCTGAGTTTGCCAGAGGTGACAGGCACTTTAGTTCTTGATGGCTCTGAGGCTTGAGTGTGCAATGATGGATGTTTGTGATGATCTACTGTTATCCTAATCATTCTATGGTCATGTTTGCTAAATTGTACACGTCATGTTATGATGCAATACCACAACAGAGGTGACTTCTATCCACAGGATTACTTGCAGGGTGGCCAAGGTCCATCATATCTGTGTGATATTTCTTGATATGAGCACAGCAGTGTTGATGTGTGGTCATCTTGTGTAGGCCTGTCTTCCTAGTCACATGGGTACATTTGGATATGTGAACTTGAGTGGTCATACAGTGTGAATGGGCTGTCATTGTCAGTAGTGTTGATGTGTGTGTGCCCCTGCAATGCCAACTGCACACATGTGTGATCCAGGTAATAGAGTGCTTGTTTGTTTAAATTGTCTGCCATGTGCTTCAGATTGTGGGCACATGTAGGAGTTGGCAGGTTGGGCACTGTGCAGTGTGTTGGTGTGTCCTTGCACTCCTGGGGGACACCTACTTGTTGTTGCTGCCAGTTGTGAGTATGCAGAGTGTGTGACTGCCAAGTCTGTGTTGTGTTTTGTTGATCAGCCATGTGTCTTGTTACTGTTTTTGCTCACTGTGCTGACCTGCTCAGCCACACTGACATTATTTGTGAGTTTTCTCATGCATTGCTGTCACTTGACCCATTTTTGGCTCCAGTATGGTATGTGGTATGTGGAGTCATGCCATCCCCTATAGGTGCTTCTGATGCCTACACATTGTGAGTGACTCCTCTATGTGTTTGTGTACTGTACACTCCTCACCTGTCCACTACTGACGTACACACCACTTCAATTTCATGTCTTCCACCCATGGCTTGCCAGTGTGTGAGCCTCCCCACCACTTCATAGCGTGACACTATGCTTTGTGAGGCTGAACTGTGTACAGGACCAATGTTCCACTCAGGACAGTTTACCAATTAGTTATGTGTTATTTTCTTCTACTGTTTTGCTGTCATGGTTGCTCATGTGCAGTGCATATGTTTGAGCAGCACAGTCCTCTGGTCATGTTGTTTGCCACTGGATTTCCCTTAGTTGTGCATCTGTGGGTGATGGTTAAGCTGTATGTGTGTTTGCTGAGGTACTGCTACCCTTCCTGAGTGTGATGTTCTCTGTGTGCTGTGATGATTTGTGTTGTGGGAGTTCATGGTGTGGCACTCAGATGTGTGTGCTACTGATTTGGTTGGTGTGCACACACTGCTTGGTGTGCATGCAGTGCTGTCAGTGTATGTTGCCTTGTACTTGCTTGGTGTGCATCCCCCTGATGTCTAGCTGAGTTTGCAATGTGATGGATTGGTATGTGCATCTGTTGTGTTTTTGTTGTGGTTGTATGCAGTGTTTGGCCTGTGTTGGCTCTTTCTACTGACAGATGCTATGTGTGTGTGATGTTCTATTTGCATGACATTGTGTGTGAGTAGTTGTTGCTGTGTGATACATTCAGATGTGTGTTGCAGGTGTAGTGTGCATTACTTGTGTATCTGTCACATGCAGCAAGGTGGATTCTTGTTCATGAGCTTGTTTTGAGTGCACATTGGTGGTTTGTCCTCCTATTTTTGACCTGTCACTTGTCAGGATTGTGCATGTGCATGCTTGTGGTACACTAAGACACCATGTTCACTTGATGAGTGGTGTGGTGTCTCTGTCTGTGTTAGCTGATTGTCCCATTGATCCCAGTTAGTGTTCATGATTGATTTTTGATGACGCAATTCTTGTTTGTGTTGGGGTATGGTGTCTGTGCATTGGCCCTGAGTGACAATGTTGTGTACTCCTGTTCTGTCTAGGGTCACATTGCCTTTCCACTGTTTGGCTGCACATGTGTGGGCTTGTTGGACTTCTGTGGATGTTGTTTGTGAGCTTTGTGTTTGGCTATTGTTTCTGTGTCAGCATTGGTTCAGGCATCCCTGAGTGTGAGTGTGATGTTTGTGGATGCACCACAGGGAGTGTGATTGGTTGTCATTGAACTCACAGGACATCATTTTTACCATTATGTGTGTTTCTCACAGGTGTTGCGTGTTGCAGGTGTGAGGTGGGTAGAGTAGGGGTATGTGTGAAGGTCCTACTTGTGTTTGACAGTCAAGGAGTGTGACAATGGGCCATGTGTGTTGTACTGATCACATACACATGTCAAGTAAGTTGACACAGATGTGTGGCTGGTCACTGTATGACTTCAGAGACTTCCTAACATTCCTGTGCCTATGCATGGCTTGCCTTGATGTCTCCCTGAGTTCTTGCACAGAGGTCACTTTGGTTTGATTTCACTCACTGTGCCACCCATGTCTGATCTGATGGCCTAAGGGTGGTGTGATATGTTCCTTCTCTTGAATGTGATGTACTGATGCTATGTGGCTTGCTCCATGGTTTGCCTGCACTGTCCACTTCACTTTTGGCTGGCCCATTCATTGTCCTCCATTGCTGCTGAGCTATAGTATGAGTATGTGGCTGTGTGGCTGTGTGTCAGTGTTGGGTGTTTGTGAGTGACTTGACAGGCAGTGTGAACAGTTCAGTGGATGTTCATAGGCAGTGAGAGTCTTCATTTTGTAATCATACTCAGTTTGCTTCACATGAGTGGAAGGTTGGTGTGAGGAGGAGGGTTGTCCAGCCCCTGAGCTTCTGTGCAGGGTGTTCCTCTTCACCCCCACCTTCCCAGTCAATATTCCTTGTCCTTTGATGTGTGAGGTGTGAGGTCTGGCTACACCTGGCAGCTTAATTGTGCAGGGGGGACACAGGAGGAGCACACAGCATATTCCCAAATGGGTGTGGGAAGAACTTAGGACAAGATGGCCGCGGGGACGGAGGTTCAAATACGAGCTCCTCGGGGGAACAATCTAAAGTAAGTGCAAATCATACTGTTCCCCCCCCCCCCATTCCCGGGCGTCCCTCGAAGAACTTGACTCACCTGATCACCTCCGTCGAAGCGGTGAACCGGAACCGTGCTGCTGAGCCCCCACCGAAGGCTGGATCCGCTCCTTGCTACCTCCGCCTCGGGCGACGGGCGCCTCAACAGAAAGTCCCAGAAAACACTGCTGGGCAGAACAAGAGCCCCGTGGAGACTGCAATCGACACCTGACACCGAATTAGCCACCGGAACGTGTGGAAATTCGGAAATTTGAAAAGTCGCTGAAGAATCGAGGAATCCCCCTCGCGCCTACAACTCCTCAATTCCTCTTCAACGTGACCATCTCACTACCGGGGAAATCAGGGGCTACTCTCTGGGTCCCCGCAAGTCACCCATTAAAAAGAACCGACGCTACTCTGGGAGGCATTAGGGCGCGTCACCGGACTGCCTGCCCTCAAAATGGCGCCCGCGACGCTGATAAGCTCCTATTCTGCACTCGCTCATCTCTGCATCCCACTCCTGGTTTAAATTAAATCATAGCTGACAACTCCTCAAGCGTGGTTGAGGACCGCTACCTCACAACAGACAACTCCACGGCCAACTCTGGAGAACGGGACGTGGGCAACGCGCTGCCTGACCTTAAAATGGCGCCTCCCACTCCCGCAAAACTCACTCTAACCGGCAACCACTGTTTGAACAAACTCGGGTCACGACTTCACTGTGCACAGCATCAGGATTCCTAAAGACACCACCCAGGAAGGGAAAAAAAAAAGAGAGAATAAAAAAAAAATAAAAAAAAATTATTAAAGCGGTCCCACAATTTCACTGCCCCCCTCCTGCCCCTGTATGCCTTCATGAATCCAATTCTCCGGAGAACCTCCTAGTGTAGAAATCAGGTAGGATATTCCTCCGGAGAATCTCCTCACCGAGTCCATGTTACTCATGCTTCTATTATCTCCTCTGTTCTAAGCTTCCCATGAGACAGGTCATATGACATGGGTACCTGACTTTGAAAGGGCGGAGGGCGGGCAATGCAATAGTAATCACCAACACTGACTAAGTCCACCCCCGCCAGCTCGCTTCCTCCTCTGCTTAACCTGTAGCTCCATTCCCTCACCACCTTCCTGCAGGAGATACCTGCCCCCTTATAAAGCTGCCCCCGTCACCCTCCAACCCACATCTATTGGTACCAACACCAGTCCCCCCCTTAGAATCACTCCAGCCCTCACCCACACAAACCACACTAGTTCCAGTGTTCGAACATCCAGCCCCGACATCCCCTAATCCTCAACTAGCGAATCACACAGCAGACCCTCCCCCTCGGAAACTCTACTCCCTCTCCGACATATCCCACACAAGCTCCCGCGACTGTTCCACAGCCCGTCAACCTCACAGCGGCCAGTCTTCATCGCACAGCCTGGTTCATAGAAGACTGTCTCAGCCCTCACACCACCCCGACCACTAGAATATTACCGTTCCCCAGCCAATTCGAACCTCCAGCTGTCTTTTCTACACAGACGACGGAATCCAACTCTAGGTCCCTGACTCCGATTTGAAGCCTGTCCACTAGCCGGCTACCCCCCGCTCTCTTCTACTTAAGACAAGACATTGTTCCTTAGTCAGACTCCCTCACTCCCCAGACCAACAACCCACTCACCTACTGCCCTACTGGCACAGCTGGTATGCCCCGGATGCCGGTCCTCCAGGAGACACTATACACAGAAGTTTCGAACAGCCACCCCCCTTTCCTACTCAGTCAATATGCTACCCGCCACTCCAACCTCACCTCACCCTGACACACTCAACCACCTAAAACCACATGGCCCGAACTCCTTCTCCATCACTTTCCCCCCTAACCTCCCACCTAAAGCAAAAAAGATCTTCAAACATAGACTGATTAGACAGCACCCAGAAACTCTAATCGCAGACATTTACCACTGCTCCACCAAAGAGCAGCGGAAAATGGACCTAATTTTCCATACGGAAAGACTGGAAACCTGGATCACCATCCTTAGAACACATCTCCTCGTAACCAAGACAACTAACACTCCACACAGCTGTCAACTGTCGACCACCATCCCCAACCGCCTCATGCGGAGTGGCCTTACCTCGGTGACCCTATACTCCAATGGCACAGTCTTGATTCAAGCCACCAACGACAACCTCGATGCATTTGACTCACTCTTCCCCTCGATACGCAACGCCCCCTCGCACACACAGCTCCCCAGTCCGAACAACTACCTACCCACGGACGGTCCGACTAGCTTGATGCTACCCAAATCCAATCCCTCACCGGATGCCCACAGCACCTACCCCTCCCCCCAAGACCGCAACCTCCTCTCCGTCCCCCATGCACCAATCACGCTCCCTCCTGACCCCTCCTCAATCCTCAGTAAAAGGTACTGCATAAGTGAGGCTATTCAACCCCTTGAGACCCGTTTCCTTCCCCCTCCTGTCCCACCATGCCCCCCTCAACAATGCATCAGCGACGCCAACCCGCAACCTATGTCGCCCACTTCCTCTTCCCTTCCCTCACACAAGCTAAGGCCTACGATTCTTAGACGTAAAACCTCCCACCCCAATACTAGGACTACCCTGAGAGTCAACAACGACAACACGAACACCAAATTCCACTTTGCCAATGACATGGTCCCGTCGTCTCGAGACGCCTCTCCCTAAACACCTTCAGCTCCTCTACCGAGAAGATGAGTCTTCGTCTTGCCCTACTAGAAAGTCAGCTAAAGAAGGCATTACTAGGTCTCAAGGAAATCACCTCGAACCTCTCCTCACTCCGTAGGACCTTACAACACCCGCTCCCGACCCCCTCCTCCACCAACAATAAACGCCTTAGGCACTCGAGGGCTACATGGCCCTGCTGGAACACAACCCCACTCCTTGACCCGGAACAAAGACCCAAAAGATCAACTGCTGCAATGTCCATGTGTGAAGCTCTTGACCTCGCCTCCTCCTACGATACTGTCCCGACTGTCACCTCCAACCCACGGATCCAGGTCATCACTGGATGTAGAAGAGATCGCTCTCCACCCAGATCTCCAAGACCCCCAACATGCCTCACCACCATTCCGAGGGCCGACACAATGAAGAAACTCAAAATCGGAGAGACCAACACCAACTGCATGCTTATTAACTGCAGATCAGCCATCAAACACGCCACAGAGCTGGCTGAAACCATTCTGACCCACGGCATAGACATCGCGTTCATCACCGAAACCTGGCTAAACGAGTTCTCCTCTCCAATCATGGACATGCTTGTGCCTCCTGGCTATGCAATCATCAACAAAGACAGACAAATCCACCGCGGAGGGGGCATAGCAATCATTCACAAGATCACCATTTCCGTGACAGAAACCGAAGCCCTCAAGTATGACACTTTTGAATGTCTTACCGCCAATATCAAGACGAAGAAAAACAAAACCATATCTTGTCATCTCCTCTATCACTCGCCAGGCAACAACTCTTCTTTTGGAGAACATCTATCCGATCTGATAACTATCTGCGCACTTCGGGACTCCAGCAACCTAATTCTAGGAGACCTCAACCTCCACTGGAACGAGGAAAACAACCGGCTAATTCACAACCTAAACGAACTCCTACATAACAACAACCTCACACAACATTGCTTAGAGGAAACGCACAACAAAGGATCAATCCTGGATGCCATCATTGCTCACCCTGACGCAGTCGCGATCGACCGCACCATGCCCGTAGATTGGTCTGATCATCACATCATCCTATTCCACATCAATCAATCGATCCTACGCCTACCCCCCAATCAAGAACATCACCACTGGGCAAGAAATCTAAAACAAATCCCCATGGACGTTCTGGAAGAAAAGATATGCTCTCTCCTCCCCACTGCCTCCGGCGACCTATCCACCACAGATCTCACCTCCCACTACAACTCCACTATGACCAACATCCTGGACCAACTAGCCCCCTTAAAACGAAAAAGAGCCAGGGCCATTCCCTCCAGATCCTGGTTTAACACAGACATAAACGCCGAAAGGAGACAACTCAGAGCAGCTGAAAGACTCTGGCAGAACAATCCATCCCCAATCCTCCGGGACCAACTTAAAGCAAAACGCAAGAATTACAAAATCCACATCAATCGCGAAAAAACTTCCTTCTTTCGCAACGCCCTTGAAAACGCTACAAACAGACCCAAAGAGCTTTTCACCCTCATCAGGCAACAAACCTCCAAGCCCCCTGTATCCGCAACTGAGGCCTCTGATGCCCTGTGCGAGAACTTTGCCAATTTCTTCAATGATAAAATCTCCAAGATTGAGCTCTCCTTGGTCTCCAACCTTAACCTCGTCCATAGGAGCCCGGCCTCAAGTGCAGAGGGCAACACAGCCAATCTCCCCCTAATCAGTGGAAATCATTCAATCCCGTATCGGAAAGAGAGATAGTCAAACTGATCTCCACCTCGAAACCCTCCACACACGCCTTGGACCCTATTCCTGCCCAACTGGCCAAGAATCTAAAATTCTCCCTAGCACCGCTCTGGACCAGGATCATAAACAGCTCCCTGAGCTCTGGAGTCATTCCGGATTGCCTCAAAGTCGGCCAGGTCACTCCGCTACTAAAAAAACCAGGCCTGGACACCAAGTATATGAACAACTACAGACCCGTCTCCAATCTCCCTCTCCTAGCCAAAATTTTGGAAAAATGCGTCCTCCTCCAACTGACTTAACACATGGACAACATCGACCTCCTGGACCCCCACCAATCGGGTTTCAGAAAAGGGTGCAGCACAGAGACAGCGATCCTTAATATCATAGACGATTTATACAAATCCCTCGATTCTGACCAATGCTCCCTACTCATCCTTCTAGACCTATCAGCAGCCTTCGATACGGTGGACCATGAACTACTCACTAAGGTACTCCAAGAATGGCTAGGGGCTGAAGAGGTGGTCTTACGCTGGTTCGGCTCCTTTCTCCAAAATCGCTCTCAAAGAGTCAAAATCAAAAACTTCTCGTCGGACCTACACCCTGTCAGCAGAGGCGTCCCCAAGGATCAGTCCTCTCCCCACAACTGTTCAATATATACATGGAACCCCTCACCACTATACTCAAGAGATCCAACATTCCCTTCCACCTTTATGCGGACGACACCCAGATTTATCTCGAAACCTCCTCCATCGAAGACATCCAGAGACTCAATGACACTCTTAGAGAAGTCCAACACTGGCTCTCTCTAAACCACCTGAAATTGAATCAAGAAAAAACGGAAATCCTCCTCATCTCCAACAAAACGGAGAACCCCCAAGTCGCAGAATGGCTAAAAGCAATTGACGCTCTCAACAACAATCTATTCCGGGCCGACTCAGTCAAATCGCTGGGAATCACCCTGGACCCCAAACTAAGCATGGACAAACACATCCAGAACACCGCAAAGAGCGCTTTCCTCAACCTGGAACTACTTAACAAGATAAAACCCTTCATCCCGACCAGTGACCTCAAACAAGCGACTCAATCCTTGGTACTTTCCAGATTAGACTACGGGAATGCTACCCTCACAGGCACAGCTAAATCACACCTAGCTCCTCTCCGTTCAACTCTCAATGCAGCTGCAAGAATGGTCACTGGAGTAAAAAAATATGACCATATCTCGCCCGCACTCAGAGAGTTAAAATGGCTCCCAGTTGAACTGCGAGCTAGTTTCAGAACTGCCTGCCTCACGCACAAAGCCCTCCACACAGGGAAACCCGCCTACCTGGCCTCCAAACTCACTAAGGCCGGTCAGACAAGGAGCCTCAGAAGCTCCAACACTCTACTCCTCATCCCCCCTAAAACCCGCAAACAAAAAACTGCAGCCCGATCCTTCTCTGGAAACGAGCCCAAAATATGGAACTCCATCCCAGTCCATATCAGGACCATCCCCTCCTTCCTAAAATTCAAGAGTCAACTTAAAGACCTATACCTCAATCGTACCTCTCCAAATGGATAGATTGCAACAAAAACTCACAAGCGTGCACACTACGTCACTCCGACACTTCAAATCCAAGTCTTCTACCTCATACCTAGCTCGACTCATCCCCACTTTCCTCCTAGATCGGAAGGATTCGTGGCTTGAACTTTGATGCTCACTATTACGTGACTATTGTAACTTTTCCTCTATCGCTATACAACGCGCAAAGTCCTCCACTGCATCCTGAGGCTCCGTGTTCACTTCTGTTATAATTATGTTGTTTTTCTGTTTACAAAGTGTTGTAAAGCGCTCTGATACCTTCGGGTCTGGCTAGCGCTATATAAAACTTCCTAATAATAATAGTGTGGGAAGGGTGAAGGTGGAGCCCTGTGAATCTTGGCGGACTGCCAATGCCTGGCGCAGGCCCTGCCTACTACATTGTGCGCAGGTTTTCCCGCGTCTTCACCGCTGCGGTGACATGACCGGGACATTGCAGTGATTTCGCGGTTGATGGGTGACCCGGATGCGGAGGGGTGAGTTTCTGACAGGTAGGACCTGTGTGGGTACACTGGGGGATATGTTCCTGTCCCCACCAGAGTGTCTGTTGTGGACAGGAACAGTATAACAGCACAGGAGTTGTGTGTTGTGGTTGTGTGCGGAGTTATGTATTAGCGTACCTGCGGCGTTGTCCGCGATGGTGCATTATTTGCTGGTAGTGGATGAGGTACAGCAGCGGAAAGGCTTGAAGAGCTGGATCCATTGCGGTCAGGACCGGGTGGAGGGGACCGGGAGTCTGGTTTCGCGCTCCGCTGTCGTGCTTCCGCCGTCTCCGGGTGGGTGGATTCTCCGCTGCGATGTGATGGGCTGTTTGCGGCATCGTGATTTGTACGGTGGACGGGACGTAATTCCGCATGGCGGTGTGTCTCTATTGGCTCCCTCCGCCGCGGTGGCATGCGCAAAATTCTGGCGGTTCACGTAACTCCGCAGCGGACGGAAAATGGGCTATGTTTACCCTTCGTAATATGGCGGACGCGAGGACCGCTGCTGGAGTGCGGAAAAGGACATTTTCCGCCACCGCAAGCACAGCGGTTGTGGCTCCGCCCGCCATCCTAATGAGCCCCTTGGTTCCTTCTGTACTTATCTTTATCTATACACTTATATCTGATGATTTTGGGCTGTCTTTATAAATTTGCTATGAAGGAACGACAAATGAAACCTTAAATGTTGTAAAACACGTGCTGGCACTGTTTGCATTTAATTTCTCTTTTTTAATGGAATCATCTCTTAATGCAATTAGGATTCTAATCTTTGTAAACAGAATTTTGTATAAACAAACTTTGGTATTCATAATTCCCTTTGCTACCATAGACCATTTTTTGACCTCAAAACGATCCTACTATTAACAGACAAAAATGCTGCCTGTACTACACCACACACACATGTTCTGTTTTTAAATTGCACCAAGGACACTTTAGGCAAAAATTAATGGAAGACAAAACTGTTGCTAGGTTGAGCCTATCTAGTCTGAATGGAATCTGAGGCCCTGGAACAGTCACCATAAGTCACAAACCAGAGATTAGGCACGACACAAGCAAGTATAAGCAATACATTAACCATGTTTTTATTATAAATACAAGGCAGAATTTTAAGATTATTGGTTTACAAAACCATTAAAAAGTGGCTGAACTAGTCAGACAAGGACCGAGTCAAATCATGGATCAGATGATGCAAAAGACAAGGTACACAAGCACTGGCAGGTGACAACCAGAGTGTGCCCACAAAATCAACGACCCCGCAGAATTCTCACCTGAAAGCAAAGAAAGAAAAGTGTTACCAGCAGGATAGGCAAATAGACTTCAGAAACACTAAGATAGAAAAGTGTTTGCAATTTCTAAGCGCCACACATAACTTGAATTACAGCTACTATTAACCAATTTAGTCATCATCAAATTTTCTGAGGTTTGGTTGTATTTTACCTATGATTCAAATCAGTGACCCTGCAGTCATGCTAGATATCAGCAGCGAAAACATAGGTTGCTGAGTCATCTTGTAAGTGACACCAATCGCAAGGCAAGTGTCTAAAAATGAAGGAAAATAAAAATAAGACTGCTACTGTAGAGTAAAGTATGACGCCAAATAAACGCATACGTTCGCCGGGAGGGGCTTGAACAGTTTTCAAGTGCGGGTGCTGGCCATCACCTTCACTTCCCGAAAGTCATACGGATTGTGAGAATTGCAGAAACAAGGAGTGTAGCAAATGAGCCACTCCCATTCAGCAGTGATGGAAGAGTAGCAGGAGTTCAGTTGTGTATTTTGGTGCATATGTTGCCAAAGCTAAGGCTTAAGCATAGCGTGGCAGTATAATGTCATTTATAGAGAGCACGTCTTCCATTGAAATGGCCTATTTATGCAACTAAATCACACAAAATGACCAGTTGACCTCCGAATCAGTGTCGATTCTGGAAGACTGAGGTTTTATATCTCATGCAACAACTTACGATCATCTGTTTTTATGACAAACCAGGGGAACCTGGAGGTGTGAACATGACTTGGTGCTGTGATGTTGGCTTTCATCTTCCAGGTAAGTAGTCTCTAACTACATCTTCAACTGAGAATAATGCATGTTTTTGTTGTTGTTTTTTTTTAAACAAACTTTATTGACCCTTGGCGCTCTTCTTCTGAGGTATCCTCTAGCTGCTTAAAGTGTGTTACCAAAGCTTCCCACGCCCTGGCTGCCTCTAAAGCCTTCTCACTTCCATTTCGCCTGGCTTCTCTTAGCCGTACCGTCCCCTCCTATCCTGCCCAGCGCACAAACTCTCCCCTCCACCTATCTATGCGGGGTCCTCCCCTTGCCTCTCTTTTTGCTAGTATTAAACCCAGGTCTTGGAATTTACTTGTGATCTTATTCCTAGAGGTATGTGGGAATCTATGCAACAGGCAGTATCCCGGAGTCATGCTCACCTCCTTTTCCGTTATTTCCGTAAGCATTTCCGTCACCTCCCTCCAGAAATTCCCTATCTCAGGGCAGCTTCAAAACATATGAAGGAACTCCGCGCCCTCTTCCCCGCAGTGAGGACAAGCCGCCGTTGACATGTTGAATTACTGATTGATATGCCCTGGGGTAAGATACGCCCTGTGAAATACATAGAAATTCACTAATTGGAATCTAGTGTTTCTAGTAATCTTACTGACACGCTCTGTCAATTCCCCCCATATTTTCTCCTCCATGGGTTCCCCCAGGTCCTCTTCCCATTTCTGTTGTAATTCGATAAGGGCAGGGAGAGGCGCCCGGCTAAGTCTCCTGTACAAGCAATTGACCGCCTTAAATGTCCCCGCTGCTGATACCATGTATTGGCACCCCTCAGCCAGAGGTGGCTCAGAGAGTCCACTCCCCCAGTGTTTACGTATTGCTACTGTTAAGGCCGCATATAATAGGAAGTCTCCCCCCGGTATCTCGTACCTCTCACTGAATGTGTCAAGGGGCAGTAGACACATTCACCTCATATAACATCCCCACTGTGGTCACCCCCGCTGTCGCCCATGTCTCCAGTCTCCTCCAGTCCACTCTGTGCGGTAATGCCATGCAGTACGTTAATGGAATCTCCGGTGCATACGGCCGTCTGACTTTGGACCTCTGTAGGCTTCTAGCCCAACATTTATGAGCCACCCGTAATCTGTAGTCATTTTCCTTTCCTGTATGGGCAGTCTTAATACTACTCTTGAGAGGAGGTCTGGGATTGGGCACCCATCCCCCTGCTGCACCGTCCCTCGCAACTGACTCGCAACCCATTTTGTGAGCCATTGCTTTTGAGCTGCTATATAATAGATTCAAAGTCCAGCACTGCCAGGCCCCCCTCCATTTTTGGCCTCATTAAGGTCGTCAGGGCTACTCTGCGCCTCCCAGCTCCCCACAGGAATTCCGTCACCATCGTCCGGAGCTGTCTAAACCTCTCCGCCGGGATCCACACCGGCAGAACCCCGAACACATACAATAGTCTCGGGAGAGTCACCATTTTTAAGAGCACTATCCTGCCAGTTAGCGACAAGGGGAGGGTCCCCCATAAATCGAAATTGGCCTTCGTCCCCCTAATAACTTTTCGCACGTTACCTTCCAGGAGATCCGCACCGTCAAGGTAAATTTGAACCCCCAAGTATGGAATACATCTACCTTCCCACTCTATCCCATCTACCTCCTGTGGTTTATCTCGCCCCCGCCTGGTGGGGAACAGACATGATTTCCTCCAATTTACCTTGAGTCCTGCTACTCTCTCTAATGCCAACAGCAATTCCTTGGCTCCTTCGAGCTCCTCTCCCGTATTTCTAAGGAAAAGTATCAAGTTGTCTGCATATAAAGCTATATGATGGATACGCCCCTCAACTTCCAGCCCTTGATACGAGGTTCCTGTCCTGGCTTTAGCGGCCAGCAGTTCCATTGCCAGAGCGAACAGCAGGGGTGACAGGGGACACCCCTGTCATGTTCCCCTCTCTACCCCATAACTGTCTGATATTCTTACCTGTCCTAACTCTGGCCATAGAGTCCGTGTACAACAGAGCAGTTCATGCTACAAACTCTGGTCCCAAGCCGAATGCCCTCATCACCCTAAACAAGTATGGCCACTCAAGGCTATCGAAAGCCTTCTCTATGTCTACTGCGAAGATGGCTGCCTCCTCTCTGCAGTATGAGTCTGCTTCCAACACCCTCAGCAACCTCCTCACATTCATCGCCGTGTTCCTAGCTGGTATGAACCCCGCTTAGTCCCATTGTATAAGAGCCGTCATATGTGGCAAAAGGCGTGTGGCCAGTATCTTGCTCAAAATTTTGTAATCGAGATTGAGCATAGAGAGTGGCCTATATGCTGTCTTGTCAGATGCCTGTTTCCCCGGCTATAATAACGCGACCATCAAGGCCTCTCTGGTGGTCCCCGGGAGTTTTCCCTCTTGTTTCGCTTGATTGTACAGCTCTACCAGTCGGGGCCCCAACAGGTCTACATATGTGGCGTAAAATTCGACGAGAAACCCATCCGTCCCCGGTGTTTTATTCCTAGCCATGGCCTTAATGGCGCTTTTAGCCTCACTCAACTCCATCTCTCTCCCCGGCGCTTCTGCCTCTTCCTCACACATCGTTGGCAGCTCAGCACTTTACACATAGGCATCTAATTCCTCAGCTGTAGGGGAAACTCTACTTTTATACAACTCAGTGTAGTACTCACAGAATAGCCTATTGATATCTTGCTGGCCGTACCAGATCTCACCCTGGCCATCTTTAATTTCCAGGATGACAGATCCCCTCTTGGCCGGGTTAGCCAGTCATGCCAGCAGTGCACCCGGTTTATGCCGTTCGGCATGAGCCCGCGTCATGTAGTTCTTGTAGTCAAAGCAGCGCAATCTCTCCACATGTCCCGCCACCTCTTCCCTGGCCTCCAGGAGCTCTCTCTGTTTACCTACGTTCTCTGGCCATTCCCTTTCGATGTCTCACAACCGCGGCTTTGCGTTTAACGTGTCCCTCAAAAGCGTCCTCCTCACTCCTACCATTTCAGAGATGCACCTACCCCTGAGCACCACCTTGAAAGCCTCCCACTCTGTTATAGGGCTCGAGGTTGTACCTGCATTCGCTGCAAAGTATTGCTCGATAGCTGTGTGGATCGTTGCCTGGTACCCCTGGTCCTCTAATGCCTCCGGTCTGAGGCACCACGTGGGAATACACGTTCTAACCCTGGACCAGCAGAGATAAATCACTAAGGGATTATGGTCTGAGATCGTTCGTGTCAGGTATTCACTAGTCTGTACGCACTTATGTACATCTGGGGTGCACAATATGGCATCCAGCCTAACATGTAACTCGTGTATATGTGAGAAGAATGAATAGTCCCGTTCTCCCGGATGCTGTGCCCTCCAGGAGTCTGTCAGTCCCCACTGCTGTTGCCAGTTTCTCCTTGCCACTGCTGCTCTGCCAACTGGTGAGTCTTGCAGAGGAGGGTGAGACCGATCTAGACTGACAGCTTCAAACACTGTTATAGTCTCCCCCCAAGAGCACCGATCCAGTTAGTGCCTGCGCCAGTGTTCTAGAAAGAGCTGCCAGGAAAGAGGCTTGTTCTATGTTCGGGCCATAGATACTCCCTATTGTTACATCTCTCTCGTCTAACTTACCCATTAAGACCACATACCGCCCTTCGGGATCTATGAACTCCTTGGTGCATTGGAAAGGGACTCCTGCTCTCACCCACACCAGCACCCTTCTGACGAATGCAGAGTAGTTCGTGTGGTATATCTGCCCCAGCCACCGGCGCTTTAATGCGGCCCCCTCCTTCGCATTTATGTGTGTCTCCTGCAGCACAGCAATTTGCACTCCTCTGCGCACCAAGAATGCATGTACTTTATGCCGCTTTATCATGGCGTGCATCCCACGTACGTTCCAGGAAATACACCTGTAGTCTATGGTGGGTCCCATTGAGGTGACACTGAGCTTTTCCTATCTAGAGTCATGCCCCTGACACACCTGGCCCCCATTAAACACTCACAGAACGACTGAACGACCCAACTCCCCTTCCCCAGGACAGGTAGAAGTAATCCCCCTCCCATCCAAACACTAAAACTGTTATTCTGATTGTGTGGTTGTGGTGGCTATTGCCCAGCTCGAGAGCCACTCCGCCCGAACTCGCCCCCTGTGGCAGCAGGTAATCCCCCCCATCGCCTCCTCCCCTTTAACTTTAACAATTCCTCCTGAAGTCCCCCTTCCCTACCCCACTCAGTAGTAGCTCCCAGCAAAAGGATATAGTTCACCAATATCTGCAGTTCTTCGGCCTTGGCCGTTCACAGTCAACCCAGCTCATCAGCGGTTTTGGGCTTTACTGTCAGCAGCTCTGTCTCCGAGTCCTCTGCTGCACTCGTTATTGGGGAACTCTCCAACCGGCCGTCTTCTCGATCACTCCGCGTTGATCTAGGGCTGGACCCCGATTGGCTAAGTTCTGCCACCGCCCTGATGGCCTTACACCGTTCCGCCCGAACTTCTGTCATGGTCGGCGCCCTTGTCTTGCCACGACTCGCTTCTCAATTCGCTGCCATTGGCCCTGGTGAGCTGCCTCCTGATCCTTGTCCTGGGCCAGAGTTCAGCCATTCCCAGGCCTCCTGCGGTGTCTGGAAAAACTGTAAGCCCTTAGGCCCAACTACGCGCAGTCTAGCTGGGAATAACATTGCATATGGTTGCTGCAGCTGCCGCAGCCTCCTTTTCCAAGCCAGGAATGTGGTTCTTTGCCTCTGTACTTCTCTGGTAAAGCCCAGGAACACCATCACTTTGCTGTTCCCGATCTGTAAATCTGTCTTCCGTCGGGCCTGCTTAAGAATATGGTCTCTGTCTCTGAAATGAAGCAGGCGAGCTACTATTGGCCTTGGCGGAGCTCCCGGTTTGGGCGTTCTAGCCGGGACTCTATGCGCCCTCTCTAATGTGTAAAATGATGATAGTCCCTCTACGGCCACTTCCCGTTTGATCCAATCCTCCAGAAATTGAACCAAATCGTCTCCTTCCTCCTTCTCGGGTACCCCGACTATACGAAAGTTATTTTGGCGCGATCTCCCTTCGCTGTCTTCTGCCCGTGCCTCCAGAATCTTCATTTTCGCTACCACATCTGTGAGAGATTTCTTTAGCTCTGTTACCTACGTTGGGATATCCGCAAGCACTTTTTCAGTGCCAGTTACCCTCTCCGCTAGGCGGCGGTGGTCATCTTTTAAGAGGCTGAGGTGGGTGCCAATGGCTTCGATTTTCGTTTCGAGTGCCTCACTGGACGCCGTGATGGCCTCCATAATGTCCGCCAGTGTGGGCCGCGTGGTTGCCGCATATTTCCCCGTTTTCAGGGTGTCGTCCTCTTCATCCGTCTGGGCGCTTCCGCCCCCCGCAGTCATAGTGCCATGTCCCTTTTTCTTGGGCACTTTCCCCATGCTAGCCGACCACTCTGTCTCTCTGACAGTGAATTGCTGTGTCCGGTATTTCGCCAGCTCCTGCGCGCGGTCTCTGTTAGGCTCGTCTCTCAGTGTTGTGTCCAATATTTCGTGGGGCGCAACTATAGATTCCTCTAGGCCCCAGAGTAGCCTTAGCACCTCAGCAGCGGCCTTTGACTCAGGCGTACTGCTCTTTTGCCCAACTACCCACTGTCACACTTCACAGTGCACGCTCTTTCTGGCCCTGCCTGACGTAGTCTCCTCTGTTGTCTGGGCTTCGGTCACCTCCCATCCCAGTGGGCTCGGCGTGTCTCTACCGTCTTCTGCGGTGCTCTCTGGGCCCTCTTGTCCATGCCGGCAGCTTCTCTGCTAGTTGCCGCTTTCTCGTCACTGTTCTGTGCATCCATGCACTCCCTTGCCTCTCCTCACCTTCCCAACTCAGGACCGCTTGCTGTAGCCCTACGTAAGTGTCTTTTTGAGTCCCGGGGCACTCCTCCACGTAACCTCATCTCCGGGCTTATCTCTCCCTCATTACTGCCTCTCGTACCTCACCCAGCCCTTTGTCCACTTAGGCTCCACTCTTGCTTCCGGCCGCTTGCTGCGCCTCTCTCCGCCCCTCTTGGCTCCTCTTAACAGGCCTCATTCATCTCAGGGCCCCCACCGCTGCTGTATGCAGGTTGCCAGCCAGGTACCTGCCTTCTCCTCCACAGCTTCTGTTCTGCCACGTTCATGCGGTGGCGAACTGCCCAGGCCTCCTCAGCAGTCTCGCCCGGGTGCGGGCATACAGCGCGCTTCTTGCCACCCACCTCTTCTAGCATGCCGCCTCTGCCTCCGTTCTTCAGTGTGGCCACCTGACCGCCTTTGTAGTGGTCATTCACTGCCCCTCGGTTAGTGCCTTCTCTCGCCGCTCAGCGCAGCGAGTGCTCCTTACAGGCCACCTCGTACCTCAGCCGCTGTCTGGTGTCAGCATCCAACTCGCGCTGCGGCCGCCATTTTGTATGGCGCTCCCCGGGGTCCTCTTGCGGCCGGCCTCGTTTCCCCGGCTTTCCGCCGCAGATTGCCTCTCAGCCTCATGCCTTTTTGCTCCGGGGGACTTCAGCCACTGATTCCTCTAGTTTGTAGAGGGGTTGGAGGTCAGGATCTTGTCGGATCGGGGATTCCTAGGCCGGAGCTCCGAGGTCCACTCCCGTCTACATCGGCGTCAAGCCATGCCCCTCTCAGAATAATGCATGTTAATATGGGAAACAAATGAAAGTGCCTCAACCTGACTACTGGTTGGCATTCTTTGATTGTCTGGCAAATAGTTAATTTCATCACAAAACACTTATCACCAATTTGGCATATCCATAAAATTATTTGATTGAGGTTTAGAGGCGAGACGAGGGAACACAGGGCCTGGAAGACGTTTTTGCTCTGTTATATCTTTTAGGGAATCATTATATTCATCAGATAAATGAAGGTGGTGCAAAAATTAGGAGATTTCACTAGATATTACTACTGAAATTGTGGAGAGTGATTTGCATAATTATTTTGGTGAAAATAGAATAGTTCACAGTCCTCCTTATGTCGTCAATCTCCAGCAAGCATATAAACCATAGAAAAAGTTGAAAAAAGGCTGTTTTGATAGAGGCCTTAAGACATTATTTAATACTTCACAACTTCAAACAACTCTTCAGATGCATTAGAATTCTGGAAATGTTTAAATGTTTATGTCCTCCTTAGAAATACATGTTGATAAGTTTGTGTAATTTCAGAAATGCTCTAATTTCGAAATATAAGGGCTTATTTACAAGCTCCTTGCGCCACCGGTGCGTCACTTTCAATACGGGTGATAGTGACGCACCGGCAGCGCAAGGGGCTTGTAAATAAGCCCCACAGAGCTTAGGCAGAATCAATGCCAAGAACAAATACAATAAGGTATTGAAAAAATTGACAAAAATGTTAGAAAAATGCAACTGGTGGATGGTAAATTCGTGAATATGCAAGAATTTAAGGGCATATGGCCACCATTTTCTCATCACAAATCTGTGGTATTTCAAAAATTCGCTAATTTCTGTGAATTCATGCATTTTACATACACCAAAAAAACAGAAGATTCAAAAAAGGGGCCACTGAAGACAGAAATGAAAGACAGAGGGAGGACCCTGTGCCCAATAGCGACTGTGCAGGGTGAAAGGCTTTGGCGTAGCGAGGCAGTCCGCGTATGCGGGTTAGTTGGAGGCTCTGCCGCCAGCCTCCACTGTGAAAGGCCAAAGACCGTGTGCTGCAGGGATTGACCTCAAGTGGCAGATTAGTCGTGAACATGCAAGTGAAAGGTGGCAAACGGTATATCTTTAAAAAACAGAAATTCCCTGAAAAAAGTTTAATATTAGTTATGATCAGGGAACAAAAACATGTGAAATTTGCCATTATGCACACCGTACATGTATACTGTGTTTTCAAAGAGTAATGGCCACACTATGGGGTCGATTACGATGTCGGGCGGATCGCCACCCCCCCCAAGGCGGTGGCGATCCGCCCGCCATAATCGCCCGTCCGCCAACAAATTCCCCCCCGCCATATTACCATGGCGGAGGGGAGCCCGGCAGACGGTAAGACCGTCCGCATGTTTCCGCCCGGCCGAACAGTCGACCGGGCGGAAAGGGTTTAATATGGTGGCGGTGTCTGCAAGACACTGCCATCCATATTATGATGCCGGCGGAGATGAGCCTTTCCATGGTGGCGTCGCCGCCATGGAAAGGCTCGCGGTCTTTGCTGTTGGGGGCCCGTTGCGGGCCCCAAGGGTGTTGGGGGTGGGGGCTGCACATGGGGGTACCTATGGTACCCCCTGCATCTGCATGCACAAGGTGGCTGGCACCGCGCGGTGCCTGTCACGTTGTGCATGCAGATGCACAACATGCATTTCCAGCACTGTGGCGGGCGGTGTTGTGAGCACCGCCCGCCACAATGCTGGAAATGGGGGATGCCACCGCCACCGTGGCATTCTAATCACATGTGCGGGATCGCCGCACACATAGCGGGCGGTCCCATTTACCGGGGCGATGGCGGGCGGACAAAGTCCGCCCGCCATCATAATCGGCCCCTATATTTGGTTATTGCAAGATAAAATGTATTCGAAGGCCTATTAAGCAAACAAATACTCTAATAAGAAGTACACTGTGCCCAAATAAATCAATACACCTGGGGCTGCACTACAACGGTACAATACTCCTCCACAATGACTCTTGACAGCCAAACTCGAACTTGAAAATATTGTGCCCCAGCAGGTTCTCACCAAATAAGGGATGGAAAGTATAGTATCTTATACTCCCCAAGTAATATTAACCAATCTATGTTAGAAAGATAGATGTCACAGATCATTTGTTTTATGAATCATTGTTGTCTGGTAGGTTAGTCCAGTTTGTTCCAATGCAAGAAAATGCAGAATACAAGTCAGAGTGTACAGATTTTTAAATGAAAGACCAGAACGGCAAACATGGTGTCCTTCTGTTATTTAGTAATCAGGCAATCCTATCCGGGCCTTAACACTGCAAAACACATGACATGGCCCTTTAACCTTAAAGCTAGTGCTGGTTAGCATAGTGCTCTCTGTTTATTTAATTATGTTTATCAAATAATCAAGACTAGAGCACACATTTTCTTCTAGCAATTGCATGTGTTTATACCTTCAATAATGATGATGCATGTGTATGCTGTTACTGGAAGGTGTAGTGCATGAAAAACAGAAGTTAAGCACTCACTCACCCCTGTGTTCATGCCCGACCTCTCCTTCATACTGAGCACTGTGCACCGCCTGTCTTTGTTCTGGGCTTAGGTGCTCGAACTGTTCCGGGGTTACTGCAGCTGCTTGCTCGCTGGTAAACATCGCTAGCTGGGCTGGAGTAAATATGACCTGACACACACACACACAAGAAATGAAAAACATGAGTAAATCGAGTACTCTATGTTATAAAATAGCCTCATCATGTTTCTCTGCTTATTTAACCCGTTCCGTGCTTATGACGGAACCACGCCGTCATGAGCCACGGGCACCGTGTGCTCATGACGGCGTGGTTCCGTCATGCGGCTGCCGCTCGGCCCACGCGCGATTAATTCCCCGCCTGTGCGGGCGAATTAATGAGCGGGCGGGGCTGTGACGGAACCACGCCGTCATGAGCACACGCCGCCCGTGGCTCATGACGGCGTGGTTCCGTCACAAGCATAGCGGCACCACGCTCACCCCCCACCCCCCAGCGCCGCGGCGGAATTACCGCCGCAGCCAAGGGGTTAATCAACTCCTGCTTGATATTGATGCATTAGTGGTTGTGTCCATGCAGGATATTTCCCAGTGCCTTGTTTACCAGAGTAAAATTTAATTTGTACAAACAACCTCCAAGCTCTAATCTTAATCCAGTAAACGTACAGGGCGCACTCCTTTTACTTTGTGTATATTGTTTACAATCTTCTGCTCTTATTCCATGATAGCAGATCACTCTTCCACACACCCACGTGAAGGAGAGGGAAATTGTTGGTAGTGGCCCCTACTAGGGTGCTTTCCTTCTACGATTTCCTTTTCTCCTTCCCAGTTTTCCAATACTCTGGATGCTAGCCTTAGGACTTGGGCGTGTTTGGCAATGCTGTGCACTGTCAAAGCGCTGTGCTCATCATGTACATACTGCAGAGAGATGTATGTATGATTGGCTGATTTGAGTTAGCTGTAAGTCCCTTGTCGTGGGGTAAGACCTATACCAGGGGCATGTATCTCCAATGGGTCTCTGAGGGCCTATTGTACTGGTTGTGCCATCCACGGAGGTAGCTCATCGATTGTGCCACAGGGTTGTCCTGGTGGGGCCTGGATGCACGGGCTACTGTTATTCGACTTGGCATTTACAAAGCTGTGAGCCAAGGTTCTGCATGCCTCCTGCTATATCAGAGTTCTCCCTGTTGAAAGGGTGCTGAGTTGGGAAGAGGTTGGGCAGGTGTGTGTGTATGTGTTACCTGCAAGAGTCGTGTATGACAACGGGTGGTGTGTTCGGTGCGATGGGGCCTGCTTCTCGTATTAGATTAGCACATGAGGAGATGTAGAGAAAGGCTGTCTAGCATTATTTCCTACAGGCAGAATAGCAACAGTATGATGTTTGGTATCGATGAGTTCGTAATGGCGAATCCTCTCCGATAGTGGGATGGACATTACGGGGATGGAAATGTCACTTTGGGAAAGTGGGCATTTCGATGTGCGTGCCTTTGTGTGCCTGGCGGACTGTCTCCTAATTCACAACTGGGTGCTAGGGGGATAGCCACATCTGTGCATTCCTTATAGAGGGCCATAAGCTAGGGGTTCATGGGACACTGTGGTCCTCTGACTCTGAAGGGCCTTTCTGGGACGGTTGCGTGGGGGTGGAATTGGCACCTGCATTCCAAGGGGCTGAGTCTTGGCCCCACTAAGGATTGTGATCAAACCTCCTGGGGTAGGATGGCAGACAGGACAACATTTAGTGAGGGACTGTGCTTTTCAAAGGTGGCCTTTTGAACTGATCGTGTCTTCAAAGGCCATGGTGGGTTTAACTACTGGGTCTTTGGCCTCTGAAAGTAGAGACACTTTTGGATTTGAAACCATACAGCGCAGGTTCGATACTGGGACATTGACATGAGGAAGCATTAAGGCAGGAGGGACTGCAACTGGACTATCTGCATGCTTGTGGTGGCTTGGAGCTTGTCGTGCTCCAAGCAGGAGACTATCACTTAGTGGATTTTGGCTGGATGCTGCTGACCTGCAGCTAGTGCCAACTATCGTGGCATGGGTCTCAAAGTACTCTCTAAGGGCCGGTGAGCTGGTTTCTTGTCAAGGAGATCCCAGGGACACAAAGGATCTCACTGTCTCCACGAGACAGTAAGGACTGCACTGGATGTGGCAGAGATGGGTGGAAGTGATCATGGTTGAGATAAGAACCGTCCTGACATACACCATCACCTCTTTGTGCTAGAGGAGTGTGTGCGCAAAGATCAGCAGTCTTCTGAGGTGCCAGGACGTGAAGAATTTGAGGAGTGTGGGGGAAGCTTGCAAAGTCTGAGGGACCAGTGCTAGCAAACAAGGGGACCTGTGCTCACTTGTGCTCCAGAGCGTGTGGTGTCCAAGGGGTGTTAGGGGAACCTGAGCCAGGAGCTGAGACTGCCTTCGGCCTCCAGATCTGGAGGACGACAGTGCCTGACATCGCGGCCTCTGTCCGAGGCCTGTGGCTCCCTCTCCCTGGACCCACACCACAGGGTGCTTTGTTTTGGAAAACATCGTGATGAGACCCGAAGGGTATAACTACTGGTGCAATACTTCAGCAGGGCAGAGATACACTTGCGGGGACATGGGACCAGAGTACCTGGATGGCGTGGTGCACACTGCCAGAGGAATCTGTTGTGCACAAGGAGGACTACTGCCATTAGAAGTGATCTTGCCATCTCCCTGAATAGTGGTTGGCCAGGGCTGACTACCTGCTGCTGTGTGGCACCCTGAAGAGTGCTCACCAATGCCTGGTTGGCTTGCCTCCTCTTCTTTTGGAGGTCTCAGGGACATCAAAGATCTCCTACGAGGGACCCACACCGTCTACTTGTGACAGTTGGAGAGCAGTGCCCTCTTAAGTGCCCACATCGTCTGGTGGATCCCAACTGGTAGCGCCGCGTGAGCGTGGAACTAAGAATCGTGCCTGGAGACCGGGTTGCCTTGTGCGGAGCCCCAGAAGTCTTGCCTGCATCTAAGGAGTGTTGCCCCTGCATCGTGGGGACTTCAACACGCATAAGTGTCTTGTTGGTGGTGAGCGAATTTACAGGTTGTGGGATCTAGCATATCCCACTTCGTCAATCATGCTGCATCACTCTTGTGCGACACGCCAACTGAATCACTGACAGAAGATCGAGTACCAGAATATCGAGATACAAAAATATCGGGACATAAATATCGTTGTCAAAAATATCGGCCTCCTATCTTCATAATGGTAAGTACAAAAATATCGAGAAAAAAAATATTGTTGTTAAAAATATCGAAGTACAAAATATCGTTTTTTTATATGTATAAAAAATAATGTAAAATAAATTAAATAATACATTTAACAAATTGTTTTTAGATTTATTTGTAAATTTGAACAATTATAAGTAATAAATTTAATTTAAAAATAAATTAAACATACATATATAAAATGTAATATATATATTTACTTAAAAATAATTAATAAATAATAATTTTAATTAATTATAAAATGTTACAAATATATTAAACATTATAAATAAATATATATATATATATATATATATATATATATATATATATATATATATATATATATATATATATATCCAGGTATATATACGTGCACCTGTAACATTAAAATTAGAACAAAATAAATTATATTATAAATTAAAATATTAAAATATTTAGGGGCCCATTACGATACCCGGCGTAAATAAATCCGCCAGGCATGGAAGCGGCAAAAATCCGCCCGCACACACCGCCTGAACACCGACCACGCCATTACGATTACACAAACCGAAAACCGCCATCGGCGAAAAATCACACAAAATACCGCCCGCCATCGTCCGAGTCGGAGTCAAACCGCCCGCCACGGACGGAAACACGCACGACAACACAAAACCGCCCGCCCACACGGCCGACACACCGCACGTGAAATTACGATCGCACCGCCATGAGCGCGGAAAAACCACAAATATACCGCCCGCCAGCGCAAACAACGCCGATGAGAATCGACACGGCAGAAGCCATGGCGCCAACGTACCTGCACAGAAACCATCCGCACACAAAACCAATAGCACACAACATGGCCAACAAGTCCACACAGCAAGGCACGCACAAATACACAAGCACAGTACACATCCCGAAAACACCCCCGGACAAACAAAAAATACAAAGGCCAGAACCCCAGACACAACACACCTGAAAACAACAGACCATGAGGACACACCCACATAGGTGAGTACAAAAGCAGCACTCCCACAGACCACAACCCCTTGCTACATTGCAAACCAGAGAGGAGAGGAGAGGACACAGTGACACAGCAAGGACAGCAGCACACCACAGAAACGCACACATCACTACCACCACCACCACCACCACCACCACCAAACACCACCACCACCACCACCACCACCACCACCACCACCACCACACCCCGGCACCACAAACCCCCTGCACATTACACAACACACACCGCACCAGCACCACAAACACCATGGCACCACAAAGGATGCCCAAGTTCACGCCCATGGAGCTGACGGTCATGGTCGACGAGATCATCAAGGTGTACCCACAAATCTATGGGAACATGGTCCAGCACACACCACTAGCCACCAGAAACAGAATGTGGAACCGGATCGTAGACCAGGTCAATGCAGTCGGGACCCTGCCCAGGAACAGAGTCGAAATTAACAAACGTTGGAATGACGTAAAGAGCCTGGTCAAGAAGAAGGAGGGCAAAAACAGAGAGCTGGCTGCCGTCACTGGCGGAGGGAATCCCGCGCTCTTTAAGACCTTCAAAGCGTGGGAGGAGAAGGTGCGAGTCGTAATCCATCCGGAGATCCTCGCCGGATTAGCAGGGGAGTGGAGGCTGGTAAGTACAAACTAATGTATACCAGCACACCGCTATGTACTCACGTGCGCAACTACCATGCCACAGCTCCCAGGGACAAACACCCCCATGTCCAGCACACAATACACAACACATCACACACACATGCAACAGACACTACCACACACAGCCCAAACCGAACAACTGTAAGATGCGTGGGGACATGTGTACACTAAGCCAGCCACGTAACCACCAACAGGTCCCCAAATATGCCAGAAGCGCCACAACGAGCACCCACCACACCCATGTGTCCGCCACAGCTGCACTAACCGACAAGTAACAGGTAAGTGGCAGGAACACAAAGTGCAGTGGGTGGGAGGGTGGACAGCCCAAGTACAACACACACCAGGCCCCAGTCCCACAGCACAGCAAGGAGGAGCATCCCCCACACCCCACAGCCACGTGTCAGCCACCGCAGTGCACAACGACAGCCGAAAGGCAGACATCACGGTCCACAGCAATCGGTGTCAGTGGGTGTCCAGCCACCCCACGACCCACACCACCCCCCACCCCCACAGACCTGCAACATGGAGCACCCCCGCTTAGAGCCATGTGGCATCCAGTACAGTGCACGCACGAACAACTTGCAGGTGGGAAACTGGACAGGGCTGGATTACTGGAGGCATGAGGACCATAACACGACCAACACATGGGACATGTCACGTAGCAGACGAACACGCAGCTCCGCCCACCGTCACGAACAAGTGAACAATGTGCACACGGACATGAACAACAGACTCACACCCCACATGACCCATCACAGACATAGCAACACCCAAGGAGCCACGTCTGCATGCACAAGCCACACTGAATATAGTCCCACACGGCAGCCACTGTGCAACTCATCACACACAACCGAAACACCATTGAAGTCCTGTCCATGTAGCCCCTACTGCCTGTCAACCACACACCCCACAACTACGCCTATGTAAGACAAACAACACTAGACGCAACAGAGCGGAACAACATAAATGCACACGAACACCACTGAACCCATCAAACTCACAGACACACCATGCACATACAACATACCATCCATCCCATCCGTCAGCCCCAGTCTCATGAAAGGCATGTCATCCGCACAGCTGCCACACATACAGCAGTCACGCTAAGACACATGCCCATGACCAACCATGTGCCAGAAGTCAATTAAGCGCACGACACACTGTGAGCAACAACACACAACATGGGCCACACCCCCCCCCGAGCACTGCAGTGATGCACAGGGCAGCACGCACACCAAGGAGATGGGACAACTGTAATACGTTGGCTGGCACACAACTATCACTCACTCATAACGATGCGTCCAATGCCATGTCCAGTAATCACAACAGACAGCAAATATGCAGGCCATGTCAAGCATGCACACACCTCAAACCATGCACTGTCATGCTGCCACAACACATGTCACGTTCGGCACCCATGGCTCACAGCATGTACCCCAAAAGCATATTCCCTCCCAAATGCGAATCTGGGGCATGGCCCCCATGTTGCCATATGCGTTCTTAAGCGTTCCATTTGAACCCCAAAAGCATATCCCCTCCCAAATGCGAATCTGGGGCATGGCCCCCATGTTGCCATATGCGTTCCTAAGCGTTCCATTTGAACCCCAAAAGCATATCCCCTCCCAAATGCGAATCTGGGGCATGGCCCCCATGTTGCCATATGCGTTCCTAAGCGTTCCATTTGAACCCCAAAAGCATATCCCCTCCCAAATGCGAATCTGGGGCATGGCCCCCATGTTGCCATATGCGTTCCTAAGCGTTCCATTTGAACCCCAAAAGCATATCCCCTCCCAAATGCGAATCTGGGGCATGGCCCCCATGTTGCCATATGCGTTCCTAAGCGTTCCATTTGAACCCCAAAAGCATATCCCCTCCCAAATGCGAATCTGGGGCATGGCCCCCATGTTGCCATATGCGTTCCTAAGCGTTCCATATGAACCCCAAAAGCAAAGTACAAACCAGACCCAGGATGGGCCAGGAGCCCGCATACACCAGAGTCACAATGAGTAGGGGCACAGCAACACACCCATCGGCATGGCCAATCCGTCCCATGCCACATGTGCACAGCACACAGTCCCATTGCCTAGCACACACAACTACAGATGCCACAGCCACACACTCGCCTCCGGGAAACCCATGTACGAGATTGCACGAACTGCCAATGTCAGACGACAAATACATACTTCGCCAGGTGCAACACAATAACAAATCTCATTCTCTCCACAGGTGACGAACTGCCGGATGCTGGGGATGGAGACAGCAGCCAGCACAGCCAGCCCACAAGCCCCCAACGAGGACACACGGATCTGGAGGATCTGTCCTCCTCTTCGGACACGGACCACCAAGCAGGCCCATCTGGTGTGGCAGGGCCCAGCCGCTCCCCAGGACCCCTCCTACCCACCAACCCATCATCCAGGGATGCTGAACAGTCCCAGCCCCCTGCTGCCACTGTCGTTGCGGCCACACCCACGGTCATTGCGGCCACTACCACTGCCGCAACCGCCACCATCGCCGCACCGACCACCACCGCCACCACCACCACCACGTCTTCGCTGGCACCAGCCCCAGCGCAGGTGGTGGCCCGGCCGACTGGATCCACCCTGGGAGCCACAGCGAGGACCGTGGTGTGCAATGTGGCTAGTGGGCAGGCCGGTGGCAGCAGGACTGGTAGGAGGAGCAGGGTCAGGGAAACGCCAGCCTCCCCTGGGAGCCATGCCCTGCCTCAAATGGCCAGAGTCCTTGGGGCCTATGAAGAGGCCCAAGGACAATGGGCCAGGTCAGCTACAGACACGCGTGAGGTGCTGGGGGTGCTGAGGTCCATGGACGCCCATATGGGCCAATTCGTGTCCCGTATGGACCAACTCGTGGACCTCATGGGCCAGCTGGTGGTGGCGGTGGGGTCACAGGCAAGGCCAGCAACACCACCTCCGCCACCACCTGCTAGGGCGCAGGGTCGGGCAGCAGTGTCCACTTCCCCTGCGTCCACAGCCAGTGAGCACACCTCACCCACCACCAGCAGGTCGCCACCACACACCCCCCTCCCAAACGTGGAAGGGGCCGTCCGAAGAGGAAACAGATCTCCCGGGAGGACTACGCACGCTCCAGTCGCAAGTGAGGCAGCCAGCCAGCCTTCCGCCAGCCTTCCTTGACCAGCCACTGCATTGACTTGCTCTACGATCCCACTCCACACAGCCAGCTGGATGGCATGTGTGTGTTGGACTATGGACATAGAACCAGTGGGTACACCCTGAGCTTCACGCAGCCATGACCGACAGCTCATTGTCACTGCACGCACCACTTTTGTCATCACCTTACACACAATCACATGTCACAGTTTGTAATAAATGCACCTTTTTCACTAACTGCTGTTTGTGCCCTGTGTTTTATTTGTACGGAATACAACGGCCACCTTGGGCGGAAAGGCACCTGATGCGTGGCATGGCAATGGAATCCGGAGGGCCTGTAGGGACCTAGGGGTGGGAGACAGAACAGGAGCACATTCAATGAGTGTGTCACACACCCATCACACAGTACATGTCAACAACTACAAGCAATGTACACACATCGCACAGAGCAATAGGGCACAATGCCACAGTCACCAACAGTGGCATACTACCCTGGCCATGGAGCGTTGACACACTGCACGCAGTGAACATACGGCCACCCTGACACAGCACACACACACCTGCACAGATACAGACACATCATCCGTCGTACATGGACACTCACCGTCAAGTGAAGTAGCGGGCGATGAGCTGCTGGCGCACATTCCCAGCTTCCTCCTCTCCGCTGTCCACCTCACTCGAGCTGTCCTGGTCTGCGGGCTGGGGCCCTGGTTGATCTCCGTCATCCACAATGAGGGGGATCTGCTTCCGAATGGCCAGATTGTGCAGCATGCAGCACGCCACCACTATCTGGCACACCTTCTGTGGGGAGTACGCCAGTGCACCCTCGGTGCGGTCCAGGCACCTGAACCTGGACTTGAGGAGGCCAAAGGTACGCTCGACCACACGTCTGGTCCTCCCATGTGCCTCATTGTATCGATCGTCTGCTGGGATGCGAGGATTCCTCAATGGACTGAGCAGCCATGCCCCATTCGGATACGCAGAGTCACCTGGGTGTGAGGGACACAGAGAACCGTTGCTAATCCAACTGGACAGGGGACAGCATCGCACAGCCAGCACGCTACACCACTCCACATACTCACCGACAATACAGGCACGATCCTGTTGCATATTGGACATCAGTCGTGGCAAGATGCTGTTGCGCATTATGTGTGCGTCATGGGCCGAGCCTGGGAACTTGGCACACACGTGGGTGATCACCATGTCCGCAAGGCACACCACTTGCACATTCAGGGAGTGCGTGTGCTTCCTGTTGCGGTACAGGTGCTCAGTGGCCTGTGGTGGAACAAGGCCAACATGTGTGCAGTCAATGGCTCCCACGACGTGTGGGATTCTGCCAAGGGCATAGAATGCACCCTTCACTGCCGCCAATTCACGAGCCCTGGGGAATCTGATGTACCTGTTTCGGTACAGCATCATGGCTGCCAGTACATCCCTCAGCACCTTGCTGAACATGGGCTGGGACATCCCTCCTCCACTGCCCACTGTGTGCTGGAATGACCCAGTGGCGAAGAAATGCATGGCGGCCATCACCTTAGCCGTGGGGGTGACAGCAGTCGGATACACCCTGCGGGGACGGAGATGGGGCTCTAACATGGCACACAGTCGATGCAGGGTTGGCCTGTCCAGCCGAAACTTCCTGATAACCTCTGTATCGTCCATGTCCGCCAGCAATTGGTATGGGCGGTCAATGTTCGGTCTCCGCCTGGGTTAAATGGCAGAGGACACATGTCAAAGCAACACGGCACATAGCAATTTCGCATACACATCACTGACATGACTGAGCAAGCACATGAGCCACAGCCCAGCTGTCAAGCTGGGACGGCACGGCCACAATACACTTACACAGGTCTCCCAACAATGGCAATGGCAAGTGAGACATACCACTGCCATGTGCATGCACATGGGGATCTAGGCCCCAATGACTTGCGGGGCGTGCTGATGGGGACTGACTGCATATTCGTCAAGCGGCAACGCCACGGCAACATGAGTGTCTGCTGAGCATGGAACTGCTTCCGAGGCTGGATGAGTATGGCACACGACGACGACGATGTGGGCACGGGCTGAGCGGCCAATACAAGTGGGACCTGTGGCACGAGGGGATATGAGACAGTAGTAGGTGTCAGCACTGCACCCTATGTACAGCACTGTACGGATCACAGCTCCCGAAACATTGACTGGTGTCCACATTGACAGCCCCATGCCAAGACGGCTGTGTGCTTGCAGTCACACGTCACAGGTGAGAGGTTACATTGCACGTGCCAGGTGGCAGACGTACATAGTGGGAGCTGGCATGTGTCTCCTGTTCAGGATCCACCAGATGGGCGCTGACTCTGTACTGAGCATTGGACACAGCATGTTCCGTGGAAGGCTTGTGTGTGTGGGATGGTGGCACTGGATGTGCCTCCGTTGGGTGGGGGGCCATGCACAGGGCGGGTACGTCGATGATTGCACATTGTTGGTCACGGTGGGTGCACCAACTAAGATGTGTTGCCCTGTGTTCAATTCCTATGTCCGCATGATGATGGACTGTGGATGTGGGCAGACTACACATTGGTCGATGTGCTGTCTATATGCATGTGCCTTCACACCAGGCACAGCTGCCCCTGCACATGTGACCCCTGCTGGACTCGCTGCTGGGTCTGTGGAGCTGATGCACCTTCTGCGCGTGGGGCGGACAGCTCTCCTCACTTCCCTCATTGCGCATGTCATGTCTTTGCCGCAGGTGACATGGATCATGGAGGGCCCACATGTACGCGTGGGTAGGCTACACATGATTGTTCACTGGTCGCCACCCCCAGTCAGTGTTTCGAATGGGAAGGTTGTCGTGCTGGTGGTATGTTCGATGTGGCGGATGGGCGGGCCTAGGTGCGGGCTTACATTCCGGACATGGGGGGTAGTTGGATTGGCGACTAGTTGCAGTACACACGGGACACGTCTCTTCCTTTCCACATCTGGGTCATCCCTTGTACTAACTGACAGTGATACAGTCATCTTCGCCCCAGCCCTCATGTCCTCCCCTCGCCCCCCAATATGCATGCTCACCTGCGAGGCTAGCGCTTGCACAGGCAGCCCCAAGCTCGCACCAGAGAGGGCAAGGAGTGTATGTGTGGGTCCAGTTGCACGAGTGGGCTGTCTCAGGGTATGATGTGTGGCGGGACGCCGTCCACCTGCGTGGTGCCCCAAATGGAGACCCGGCCTGCATGGACTATGCATCACAGTCTTCGCCTTCCGGATCCGCCACCTGCGACACCCAGTGGCTGTGGCTGCCCTTGCGGCCAGGCCGCGTCCGTCTGTGGCTGATGGCCCACACATTCACTCTTTGGCCTCTCTGGGGAGGGCTCAGGGGTGGTGGCGCACGCGCTTGCACTTAGTCGCAATGGCATGTGGCGTGGTTGGTATGATGGGCAATGGATGGGATGGTGCGAGCCACCTCCCGTGACGTCAGTGCTGCTCGTGCTGTGGTGCGTCCCCTCTACACTTCCATTTGACTTTTTGCCATGCTGGACGTTGAGGTTCTATTGCCTGCGTGATATGACCAGGAGGAGCGCGAGGAGACCTCTCACACACCATGCTCCACTGCCATCCCGTGCCCTGTATCGCCTGTGCGGATTGACTATGTTGGGGTTACACCTGGTCGACTGGGGCTGTGTGTGCCTTGTCAAGGGGCATGGCGGGCGCACAACAGGATCCAGCTTGTCCACAGAGGGTGGGCTGAGGTGCGCCTGGTACCGCTTTGTACGTGTGCCCGGCTGCTGTGCACACACGTGTTCACTCCCCCGACAGGTGTCCTCTCACAATGCCCAGGGAAGCGGTGGTGTACTGTTCATGACCCCTCCCAACACGGCGTGCTCCAACTTGGCATGTGCGCATCTACCCGTCGCACCCACCCACCTGAGCACTGCGTCCATACGACTTCACACGACACATGTGTGTCTTCCACAGTAGTGCTACTCATTTGCGTTGACATCCAATACCAGTGGACTACATGGTCATGTCACGACTGCCGTGTACTTCACATACTCTCATCCTCTCTCATTCGTACTTGTGAAATGAGTCAGCGGAGACAGTTTTGGTTTCAAACATTATATTGAGTCTTCTGTCCTCTGTGATGCAGTATAGTGGACACTACTGGCAGCGGAATACATGTTGAGGATATACTGAGCATGATTACAAATTGGATAGGGTGTGGGGTTACATGTGATTGGCTGTTGCATGTGGGATGTGGGCTTCAGAGTTACATCTGCTTGGCCAAGGCTGTGCTAATGTACATTTACGTATAGCTGCGGAGCTGCGGACTTTGACACAGACGGTATACATGTAGCCTACCAGACCGCTCGGCATCATGGGCACAGTCCATCTCAGTTCCATGTGACAGGTTTGCTGCGGTTGTTCCTCATGCACGCGTGCATGTGAGATGACATCAGGGCATGTGCTTGCGTGCATGCAGCGGCGTGCCACTTGTTGTTGCACTGTGGTGGTTACTGGACATGTCACAGTCACTGGGGTCGTGTTGTTGTTGTATGCACTTGTCGTCCATGCAAAGGTCCTGGTATGGGATTCCCGGGGCGGGGGTGGGAGGGGTGCAGCACCCACAGACTCCAGGCGACCTATTCATGTCCACTGAGCGGTGTGTGTGTCCATGTGCGCTGGATCCATGTCGTGTCCTGGTTGTTCGTGCAGTTCCGTCCATGTGGGTGCGATACACAGAGCCCATGCCACTGCCTCCCACGATGCATGCGGTGTTCCTGGATGTGATGGGGAACAGTGTGCATGTCCCGGTCATATCCGATGTCATGGCGATGTCGTTGATGGTGTGGTTACAGTTGCCGGTCGTTTGGTATGGCTGTTGTGGTGGTGACTGGCCAGTCCCTGCGGAAGCTGAGCATGGGTGCGGGGTTGGACTTCATAGGTCACTCGGGGAACCTGCGTTGTGGTCCGACGTATTTACAGGTTGTCAGGTATGCGATGCCGTCCAGCAGGGCTTCCATGTCATTGGTGGTGTACATGTTTGCCAGCCAATGAAGCGGATGGTGGCTGTCAAGGTGTTGTTCGTAAGTTGTCCCTTGGAGGACCATGATGGGGCATGCAGGGTGACATTCGATGTAGCTGTTCTCGATGATCCGTCGTGTGGAGGCACAGTGGTCCCATTTCAGTGCGGGTGCGATGTTGGCCACATACGCCATGCCCCCATAGGCAGAGCAGGCCCTGTCGTGTGCGTCCAGAGGGAGGAGTAGTGGTAGCAGGTCCGCCTTCAGACATGCCGGGTTGGAGAGGCATATCTCGACGGGATGCTGGTAGGGACACCTCCGACAGTAGAAGACGGGCATGACGCAGCTGAACAATGTGATGCGGTAAGTCAGTCGGTAACTTACGTTCAGCAGGGACAGGAGATCGCATCCCAATGTATGTATCGTGTTGGTTTTGTACAGCTTGAGCTGTTCGGCGTAGTTGGGTAGGTGTGTTGCGGTTGCCATTTCGCAGCGGTTCGTTGAGATGGCGTGCTCCGGCTGTGTGTGCAGTCTGCAATGTGCACGCTCCGGGGTTGCTGTGAGCTCTGTGTAGTCGTAGGGAGACAGGACTTGTGTTCTGTTGGCTTGTTTGGAGGACACGGGCCCTCTTCCCACATGCTTCTCAGACAGTTCAAGGTCAGTGCTGTGTGACTCCTTCCAATTAACTTGCATGTGGCCGACATGGGGGAGTGTTTTCTTCTTTCTTCCCCGTCCGTTGTGTGCTTCTGTGATATGCGCTATCTGCCCTGTGGTCGGTCTCCTCGGCATGCCTGTGTTGGTCTATTCTTGGACAATGGCTGTATTCACCGGCTTCTGTCGTAGGGCTGTGGTTTCGGAGTTGGAATGGAAGGTCATTCAGTGCTGTCTGCTCTCCCTTGTGTGGGCGGCAGGCTGCCTTTCCGCTCTGCGTTGGGCCTTGTGTGTGGATGTTATTCTTGGGCCACCTGTTGTCGGTCCCCGGGCTCTTTGGTGTTCCGTTTCATATGTCTTGTTCATATGTGCAGGGTGGTATGGGTTTTTCAGTGTGGTACTGGCGTTCCTCTTCCCGAAGGGGCCCTGCTTCTCCTAGTTGGTGTTGCCGCCGCTGTGTGCTACACCATGTTTGTTACACTGGGGTGTGTCCTGCTGTTGCGTGACTTCACTGACATGTGTGCGTCGGTTGTGTGGCGTTGGGTGTTGTCCGTGAATTGGGCGTTGGGGACATGTCTGTGGCAGGCCTGTCACGTGTCATGTGCGTTCGGGGTGGGGCTGATGTGTGTGCTGCTTGGTTGTGTCCCTGTGTCTGTGTGCGACGCATGCATGGCGCTGCGGTTGGCCTCTGCGTTGTGCGCATGTGTGGCGGCGTCATCGGCGCTTTGGGGCCGTGACGGGGTGGTTGGTTCCTAGTCCCAGGTGGTGTGTACACATGTGTTCCGCGATGTTAGGATTTGGCCTGTGTGTCATATGTGGATGCAATGGTGGATGTGTAGTGTACACGCGCTGGTGGGGGGTTGTCCGCTTTTTCCGCCCTTGCACTGTGTGCGCTGTTTGCGTGCACTTGTTGTGTGTGTGCCTACCTGCGTCTCCGCGGTACGTTGCGTCCTTGGTGGTGCATCAGCAGAAGCATGGGAAGGGCCTGCAGTGCTGGATTCATGCCCGGGTGCCGCTTCTTCGTTGTCCGTGCTCTGCGTCCGTGTTACCGCCTCTCTTTCACGTGCGGTGTCTCTTAGCCGTGGGAGCCGTTTGTTTGCGGCATCGTAATTTATACGCCGGGCGGGACGTGTTTCGTCGGACGGTGTGTGTCAGTTAGGCTGCGCCGCTACGTGTACGGGCGCACTTTGATGGCGGACGGTGTTGCTGGCTTGCCGGCGGTGTTTGGCCTGCTTTTCGCATCGTAATTGGGCGGGCGTGTGGACTGCTGCGTGCCGGCGGTAACTGGTGGTTTTTGCATCCGCCAGCACGGCGGTTGTGCTTCCGCCCGCCATCGTAATGGGCCCCCTAATATTTAAAAAAAATACATTTTACACTACATTGAGTGCAACAGTAGGGAAAGTGTTGGATAGCGTAGGGGAAAAAATTACAATTCCCACTCCAGCGAGTGCAACAGTAGGGAAAGTGTTGGACAGCAGAGAGGAATAATTTACTATTCCCACGCCGATGAGTGCAAAAGTAGGGAAAGTGTTGGATAGCGGAGGGGAATAATTTACTATTTCCACTCCAATGAGTGTAACAGTAGGGAAAGGGTTGGATAGCGGAGGGGAAAAAATTACTATTCCCTCTCCAGCAAGTGCAACAGTAGGGAAAATGTTGGATAACGGAGGGATAAAAATTACTATTCCCACTCCAGCGAGTGCAACAGTAGGGAAAGTGTTGGATAGCGTAGGGGTAAAAATTACTATTCCCACTCCAATGAGTGCAAAAGTAGGGAAAGTGTTGGATAGCGGAGGGGAATAATTTACTATTCCCACTCCAGCAAGTGCAACAGTAGGGAAAGTGTTAGATAGCGGAGGGATAAAAATTACTATTCCCCCTCCAACGAGTGCAACAGTAGGGAAAGTGTTGGATAGCGGACGGGTACAAATTACTACTCCCACTCCAGTGAGTGCAACAGTAAGGAAAGTGTTGGATAGCAAAGAGGAATAATTTACTATTCCCACTCCAATGAGTGCAACAGTAGGGAAAGTGTTGGATAGCGGAGGGGTAAAAATTACTATTCCCAATCCAATGAGTGCAACAGTAGGAAAAGTGTTGGATAGCGGAGGGGAATAATTTACTATTCCCACTCCAATGAGTGCAACAGTAGGGAAAGTGTTGGATAGCAGATGGGATAAAATTACTATTCCCACTCCTGTGAGTGGAACAGTAGGGAAAGTGTTGGATAGGGGAGGGGTAAAAATTACTATTCCCACTCCAGCGAATGCAACAGTAGGGAAAGTGTTGGATAGCGGAGGGGAATAATTTACTATTCCCACTCCAACAAGTGCAACAGTAGGGAAAGTGTTAGATAGTGGAGGGGATAAAATTACTAGTCCCACTCCAGCGAATTCAACAGTAGAGAAAGTGTTGGATAGCGGAGGGGAATAATTTACTATTCCCACTCCAACAAGTGCAACAGTAAGGAAAGCGTTGGATAGCGGAGGGGATAAAATTACTATTCCCACTCCAACGAGTGCAACAGTAGGGAAAGTGTTGGATAGTGGAGGGGTAAAAATTACTATTCCCACTCCTGCGAATGCAGCAGTAGGGAAAGTGTTGGATAGCGGAGGGGTAAAAATTACTATTCCCACTAAAGAAAATTCAAATTTAAAAACAAACAAAATATCAACTACAATACAAAATATAATTAAAAAAAACAAAAACAAAACATAAATAAAAATTTACAAAACTTATTATAATGTAGAAAAACCTAAAATGTATATAAAAGATAATTTTTTTTTAATTTCACAAAAAATTAACAAATAAATATTTTGTAATAGAAATTAATTTTAATCCCCAAAAATATTTATTACATGAATGTAATATTTCTTTTCCTACCATATAACACCACACAATTTACAACACATATCTAAATTTAAAAAAATGTACCTCCATAATTAACACAATTAATTATCAATTAAACAATTATTAATAATTAAAAAACACATTTAAAAAGGTAAAAATTACGGTACTAACCAAACGTTACAGCTACAGAACCTAAATCCCCAAACAAAAAAAAATAAACAATTACCAAAAATATTTATCAATTAATAAATTAATATTAATGATCAAGTAATGATTAATTAATTTAAACTAAATTACTTTTCACCCTCTACCCCAATAAACACCAAAACACACACCTAAAACTATTTACACAATTTCCATAACTAATTTTACATTAATAAATTAATATCAATTAACAACAAATCATTAATTAATTTTAAAAAATTTACTTCCCAACATTTACCACTATAAACCCCACAACTCACACATCAAAATAATTACACAGTTGCCATATTTAAATTTTAATTAATTAATTAGTATTAATTAACAAATAACTAATTAATTATAAATAAATTACCTCCGACCACATTCCCCTATAAATGCCACCACCAATTTCTTAAAACTTGACACAATTAACATAATTAATTAACAATTAATTAATAACAATTAACAAGCAAAATATAAATAATTTAATAAATTAATTCACACAATTAACACTATAAAATAAAATTAAATAAATATTATATTAAAAATATTAATAAATGTATTAAAATTAAATTACTTCCCACCCTACTCCCCTATCAAACCACAACCTGCTCCTAAAAAAGTAACACAATTAACATAATTACCAATTAATAATAATTAACAACCAATTAATAAATAATTAATAATACATTATTTCCCACAATTAACAATATAAAATATTAAATAAATAAATATGATTTAATAAAATATATTAATAATGTAATTATAATTAAATTATTTCCCACCCTATTCCCCAATAAACCCACAACCTGCTCCTAAAAGAATTACACAATTAACATATTTACCAATTAATTAATCAATAAAAATTAACAGCCAATTATTAATTGATTATTAATAAATGAATTCCCACAATTAACACTATAAAATCAAAATTAAATAAATACTAATAAATAAAAATTAACATTCAATTTCATTATAATTAAATTACTTCCCACCCTATTCCTCTATAAACCCACAACCCGCTACGGAACTAAAACGCAAAATTTAATTAAAATACAATTAATTACTTCTAAAAATTTGACACATATGTTAAAAAACAAATGCAATACTTAGACAAAAAAAATAGAGCAAATACATTTAAAATACATACTAAAATACATAACACTAACTAAAAAACGATATTTTTAACAACTATATTTTTGCAAACGATATTAATGACTTAGATATTTTTGAAAACGATAGTTCTTACCTTAAATTCGATATTCTTGACCACGATATTCTTGCAGTCGATATTTCTGTGTCTCGATATTCTGCACTCGTTATTAGTGCAAGTCGACATTTCCAACTCGATATTCTGACTCTTTACCACGCCAACTGCATGCTCGTTGCATGCAGCGTCCAATTCACAATTTGCAACCCTCAGAGGTAGGGGCGTACCCGTAGTAGTGCCTCATTCTATCTCGTGCAGGATTGCTGAACTTGCATCTGTGCGTGTGACCGGAACTGTCCGGGGCGACCCATATTAATGCACATCAGGCGTTGTGCCTCATTTCCAAGGAGGCATGGAATTTGCTACTCTTCATTGTATGTGGCCGGACCTGACTGGTGCGACCCGTATCAATGTGCAACAGGCATTGTGCCTCATTTTCAGGGAGGTACAGAAATGACAACTCTTCTTTGTGTATGACCGGAACTGTCTGGTGCGACCTGTATCAACACGCACCAGGCATTGTGCCTCCTTTCCAAGGAGGTACTGAGAGTGTCTGGTGCGACTCGTATCACCGCGCACCAGACACTGTGCCCAGATTGCCTGGGTGCGACTCTGATCAACGTGTACCTGACAGGGTGCCTCCTTCTTCCGAGAGACTCCCCTGATTCCTTCCCCTATTCATTGATCGTTCCCTTTTTGGCCCTCAGTGCAGCAGACCAACTGCCCTCGCCTCAGCCAGCCTCTGACAACATTGTGTTGCTAGGTAGTATCGGCCGGATCGGGCCTGGGTGGTGAGTGACTGGGCTGAAGTAACGCTTCCAAGAGTGGGCCAAGAGACTGCGTGACCCCCCTTGCTTCGCAGAACTGGGCTGGTGCTGGAAGACCCTTGTGGAACCCTTTTTGAGTGACCGACTATTGCCCTCAGCCCACTTCTGCTCTGCATCCTGTGGGTAAACTTCCAGAGTGGTGGCCAAACCCCCAGTTGATGCCTGCCTACCCCCACATGCTCCCCTGGGACCCTGACTTAGTGTGACTTTGGCCGTGTGCGGCCTAGTATCCGGGGGGAGGGCTGGTTACCTCCAATCTGTGGATATAGGGTAGATGGGGTGAGTTGGAGGGTAGAGGGAGGCTTGGGCACGGGGTCTGCAGTGTGCTATCAATTGACCGGCTGGGTATCAGTTGAACCGCATTACAGTGCTGTGTGCGTATGTGTGTGAGCACGTTCCATACAAACCTGCCAGATATCCGTTGCACTGCATATCGGTGCTGAGTGAGTGTGTGTATGGGGGAGTGACAGTCTGTGGATCGCCTGTGATTAACGACACTGGCTGGCGGTGTTGCCTTACATGTGGTGGCCCTCCACACCCACCCAGTCGGGTCACGCGCGCAACCTCGGAATCATCTTGGACACCTATCTCATCATGAAACAACAGATCAATGCCGTCTCCTCTGCCTGCATTCACACCTTCCACATGCTCCGCAAGATCTTCTATTGGATCCCTACTGCCATGAGAAAGACATTTACCCTGGCCCTCATCTCCAGCCAACTCGACTACGGGAACGCCCTGAACGCTGGCACCACCAAACAGCTCCTCAACTGCCTCCAAACAATCCAGAACTCGGCTGCAAGAATCATCCTCAACCTTCGCAGAAAAGCCAGCGTCACCCCCCACCTCAAGACTCTCCACTGGCTACCCGTCCAGAAGAGATGCCTTTTCAAACCCCTCACACACGTCTACAAAGCCCTCTACAAGTCCGGACCCATCTACATCAACGACCGCCAGACCTTCTGCCAACCGACCAGACAACTTCGCTCCACCACCCTCGCTTTAGTCCATGCCCCTCGCATCCATCGCAGTGGCCGCTCCTTCTCCTACCTCGCCGCCAAATCCTGGAATGACCTTCCCCTCCACCTCTGCACCGCCCCCTCTCTGAAGGATTTCAGGAAGCAGCTGAAGAACTGGCTTTTTGACCATCCTCCTCTCTCTCCGACCGAGGATCGCTCAACCTCACAGTGCCTGGAGACCCTCCGGGATGACAAGTTGCCTTCTACAAGTTACGCTGATTTATTGACATGTTGATTTCTTGACAGAAGAATAACACATTTGACATTGGTTTTACCCGTGCGGCCTCGGCCCGTGGTGCTGCTAAAAAGTGTTTTAATTCTTTGTATGAACATATTTCTGATATTGTTGTGACCTGAGGTGCACCCTATTATTGTGTGGTATTTAATTATAAGACTTGCCAGGGTGGGCCTAGGTTTGACAACATGTTGCACCGCATAAGGGTGCTGGGGTGGGGGGTTAGATTAGGATCTTTCCCAAGTGTGCATACTGTTGATGTCATTTCAACATGGTTGGGCCTAGTATTGATAGCAATAGTTCCAAGTGTGAGTTATGGCCATAAATACATGATGTTCATGTTGTGGTGATTACTGTGTGTGTTGAATACAAATGTAGTTTACATACATCACGTGAGAAGTCTCTTTTGTGACACTCAGGGGCTGATTCCGATCTCGGCCGGTAGGGCTCCGAATCGGATTTGGCTTTACCGGATCCGATTCGGAGGCCTTTTTCCCGACCGATTCGTACAGTCGTCCCAGCGAGCAAGTACGATGCGAGCGCACGAGAAATCGCCGACCGCCTCGTTCCCGGGTCCGAACCGCTCCGACCGACTCATACGGACACGGCTCGCACCACGCAATGGAGACGTTTCCCGACCGAGCAAGTACGATGCGCGCTCGAACAGCCCGACCGACTCGTAGCGTCCGGCTCCAAAGAGCTGTCGGAGCCGGACTTCGGGGTCCGTGTCGGACCCCCTGCACGCGTAGCCGCACGAGTCGCACACAGGGGGACCCAAGGGTCCCCCTAAACATCCATGTACGGTGCGAGTCGCACCGACGCGTACCCACTGTAGGGGGCCCCCCTGTTCGTGACGTACCCATTCAGTCAATGGGAGCCTGTGTATGCGTTGTACGACCGGCTCCAATTGACTTCAATGGGAGTCTGACCGAATCGAGTCGGGCAGCATACGGCCGCATCGTACTCGCTCGGTCGGACTGCGGGAGTCCGGCTCGGTCGGAAATCTCTCCGGATCCGGCTCAGTCGGAGAGATTTCCGGCCCGAATCAGAATCGGCCCCTGTGGGGCCGATTCCGATTTGGGCCGGAAATCTCTCCGACCGAGTCGGATTCGGAGAGATTTCCGACCGAACCGGACTCTAGCAGTCCGACCGAACGAGTACGATGCGGACGCATGCTATCGGACTCGATTCGGTCGGACTCCCATTGAAGTCAATGGGAGCCGGTCGTACGACGCGTACACGGGCTCCCATTGACTCAATGGGTGCGTCGCGAACAAGGGCGCCTCCTACAGCGGGTATGCGTCGGTGCGACTCGCGCCGTACATGCATGTGTAGGGGGGGACCCATGGGTCCCCCCTGTGTGCAACTCGCGCAGCTATGCGTACTGGGGGTCCGACACGGACCCCCGAAGTCCGGCTCCGACTGCTCTTTCGAGCCGGACGGCGCGAGTCGGTCGAACTGTTTGAGGCGCGCATCGTACTTGCCCGGTCGGGGAACGTCTCCATTGCGTGGTGCGAGTCGAGTTCGTATGAGTCAGTCAAAGCGATTCGGAGCCGGGAACGAGTCGGTCGGGGATTTCGCGTACGCTCGCATCGTACTTGCTCGCGCGGACGGGTGTTCGAATTGGTCGGAAACAGGGCGTCCGAATCGGATCCGGTATAGCCGAATCCGATTCGGTGCCCTACCGGCCGAAATCGGAATTGGCCCCTCAGTGTATTTATTGTGAGTGAGTGCTGTGCCAATGCTTTACACATTGCCTCTATGATAAGCCTGACTGCTCAGTGCCAAGCTACCAAAGAGTGAGAGCAGGTTATACAGTGAGAGTTCTCACCCACCCCCGACTGGAGTGGTAGGTTCTGGCTGGCTAGGGCCTCGCCTCAGCCAACCAGAAAGTCCCAGTTCCAACTACTGCATTTCTCTTGAGGTGTTCCATGTATAGAATAATGGTTTCTAATTGTTTCTGGTTGATAGTTCTATTTGATATTCTGTATCTTCACCAACATTTGTATAAATTATCTTTATCCCTTTAAAGTGTCTTTCAAGAAAATGTCTACTGTTGAATTTACATTTGGTTTATTTTAAAATGTAATATTCAGTGCATTTTGTATCTGTAACTTGCTGCTTAAGTGTATGTGCTTTGTAGTTGTTCCTGTTTTCTATACATTTTGACTCTCTGCTGGTCGATGGAGGCTGTCATGAAATGTTTACTAAGGAAAATGAGCTGTACAACTGAAAAAATCCAACTCTGATTGAAGGACCTGGAGAAGGACACACTGATGACAAAAGCTGGAAGAACCCCCCAGTGCTTACAGAAGCCAAAGATATCTGCCACTAACTGGAGGAGTCAGAGAAGCAAAGAACTCTCCTAATAGGTTTCTCTAACTACAGTGAAATTCATTACTTAGACTCAGGAGAAAACTGTGAACTGTGCAAAGGTTGTGTCAAATCTGAATTTCTGAGATTGTGATAGCCATCTGTCTATGGATAATCTTAAAAATACTGCATGGTATGGCATTGAATTCTATTTAAACTCTGGTAGCATACACGTCTGATGCTTATTGTCAAATTTTGACCCGCTATTGCTGGGCATGGGGTACAGGTAGAAAACAAATGTGCGTAGGAACGTTGGCTGGACACGGGTTGATGTCACAATAACTGTCTATGGTAATCTGTCTCTTAAAATGTTAAAGAGAAAACATAATACATACTTCATTGATTAGTCTATAAACAGACTAACTAGACTATCTCAAAGTCTATAAATAGACTTTGAGATAGAAGTGGATCCTGGGCTCTAGTCTGATGTTATTAATTTATGTTAATGTATTTTTATCTGCTGTGTGCAATATGAATGTGCTGAAACGTTACATGTGGCACATAATTGTGAGCCTCAGATGGCTTTGCATGGTGGATAGACTATGCCTCTGGCAGTGTATGTTATGTTATTCCGATGTGTAGAGCGTGCTATCACCCCGGAGGATATCCTGGAGCTGAGGAGGTGTGGGTCTAGCCACACATAGGACACAGTCCACGTCCTCAAAAAGCCAGGTCTTCAGCTTCTTGTGGAATTCAAGTGAGGGGGAGATTCTTATGTTTGGCGGCAGGTCGTTCCACACTTAAGGAGTGATGTAGGAGAAGGCTCGACTACTGGCTCTGGTTTTCCTTATGCGTGAGATTTGTGCAAGGAGGGGTCTATACGAGCGGAGGTGTCTGGAAGGGTTGTAAAAGCAGATGCGATTGTTGAGGTACGCTGGGCCAGTGTTATGTAGTGCCTTGAAAGTGTGGGTGAGGAGTTTGAATTGTGCTCGATTGTAAATATGAAGACAGTGTATGTTATTAGGTATTTTACACTGACTGTTCAACCTTGTTTAATCTTACATATATTGTATATTTCTATAAGGCAGAAATATAACTAAAACCATCAAGTATATGAAAATGTACTTGAATTATGTTTGCACTATGCACCTAGTCTGGAATAGCTGTTGAGAAATGCGTGGTTTAATTCCAGAATTTCATTAACATGACAATCTTGTTTAAAACCTGTGAAAACTGAATGTTCACAAATCCAGAATAGCATCTTTTCAACTCATTATGTTCTTACTTGTTTCCGGTTCTATTGTGGTTCATTGCATTTGCTCTGGAACAATTTTTTTAAAAGGGTGTACATTATTTAAAGGATGTTACACCATTGATCAATGGTTATTGATTGCATTTCGCTTTGTCAACTGCCTCACAGTGTTCCAGGGGAAATCGATAAAGGGCTGGCTTTCCACAGGAGGTCTCTCTGACTTTTGTTGTCTATAAATAGTATGGTTTACTGGTGGCAATAAGGCCACAAGTTCACCAGGATATTTGCTTCTTTGTGGCATCAGAGTGTTAGTTGCTGCCAGTTCAGGATTAATGTTTGATTTTACAGCAGGGACGGAGTGGCTGAAAAGGTAATCTGGCAACGCCAGAATTGCTTGTCTGACAGGTCAGTGTGTGAGCTGGCTTTTGGCTGTTTGTGGGCCTGTTTTATGGTCAGGTGAACCGGTTTTTACTGTTGATGTCCCTGATATTACCACAAATATTGCTTGCAAGTACAAATGCATATAGTCTCCCATACCTTGCAAAACACATATACAGCGTGTCTTTAAAAGTTCAAAACTTCCCCGGTTTGCAAATGTGCCCCACTTTTCTAACTATCTGATTCACAAATGGGGGCCACCTTTATTTTGGTGCCTGGGCCTATTTTCTGTCCCAGTCTGACCCTGTACTGCAGAAACATGGCGTTCTGACGCTGGCTGAGCACATGGACAAAAGCTACAAATAAGTCACTCTCCAGGTTCACAATCTCTGGGTGAGGTGCATCAAACTGTCCCTGGACTTATGCTCCATGAGCAGAATTAGCAGCACATTAAGTCCCAAGTTAGTTCACTCCTTCATGATAAACAAGAAGTGCAATGTTGTTGTCAATTACAATGTGTGTTTCCATCAGTACATATATGTATCTACTCACTGCTAATTTCGTGGCTGGAATAAGGGAAATTGCATCCAAGGTCAATCCTTGAATCTGATCACGAACCAGCGAAGACAGGTCAATGTCCTGAAGACCAACTGTGAATTCAGAAAAAGTTTTGAGGTGAGTCTGCCCTTTCTAATACACACATGTAAATACAAGTTTGGCTTTCAAACCCAATTCTACCTCCCCTCATGTACATCAATTTCCAAATTCATCCTTTTAGGTCATATATCACTTTATCATTGCTGTTTTAGTCATTTAAGGTTAGCGATGCCAAGGATCTGCGACCCTAGGCAATACTTAAAAACCGATCCCATACACTTTCTGGCTGCTCTTCCCAACAAGAATATCACCTTTTAGACTGAAAATACATCAGCAAGAGTCTGTCCCCTCCGAGTATATGCTATCCTCATATAGTAAAATCTGCAGTTAAAGGCTGCATTCCACTTTACATGAAATTTCTGCCCATATAATGGAATACAGATTCTGGCCTTAACCTGCTGTAAGTACAGGCTATGATCTGCTCTGGGCCTGTGATCTTCTCATTTATGTGTTATGACAGTAAAAAAAGGGATTGCTCCACTTTTCAGACTCCCATTCCCTTTTAGCCTTATTTTGTGCCAATTTGTAGGACTTTCTACAGCTTTTGACAACTGCGGGGGACTTACATTTCACTGCATCAAATAAGTCATCTCTGGCTTTTTTGCAAGCTTCATTATACCAAGGCGCTGTGTTCCGCTTTGATCTAAAACATTGTTTAAAAAAGAAAGGTCTTATATTTGAAATCAACTTAAGGAAAGTAGTCATAACAACTTCTGGCCCTGTGGTGGGGGCACTCAAGACTATTAAAGTCTGCTCCACCTCTAAGTAAATTTTAGGAAGTACAATTGGATCAGCTAAAATATAGGGCCACTTAACTCTTCTGTTGTTATTTGTAGTAGTGACCGCAGCACTTTCTACCCTGGAGTGACAATACAGTGGGGCTAAACCGGTCAACGTAAGAGACAGGGCATTGTGATCACTGTCATCCCGGGTTAAAATAGCCATATCTTTAACACTAGACCAAAGATCAAGTTCGACAAGAATATAGTCGATCCGAGACTTTGAGGCCCCCCTTTTAAAAGTATGACACGCATCTTTATCAGAGTATGTCCGACCATTACAGGCTCTAACCCCAAATGCAATAGTGAGCGACAAAACTTGTTGTCCCACTCTAGTGCATTTCTTGATAGATGGTATATGAAGTTTAGCAATCCCCCTGGCCATGTCTTCGCCTGAAATAAGATCCTGGATATAATCAACCGGTTCAAAAGTTGTGTTAAAGTCTCCGGCAATTATCAGTCGGTGACTCCCGGGGCTGACTCAAGATAATTAGTCAGAGTAGTTGATGTCTCCGATGGTCTATGGGGGCTATTAAACCGATTATAAATATTAAAAAGTCTTACTTTCACATTATCCTTACCCAGTGAGAGTTCTAGCCCAAGTATTTCATCGGAGTTAAGATCTAAAACCTTGATTTTACACTCTAGCGAGTTTTTGACCCAGATTAAAAGGCCACCTACTGGACGTCCGGCTGCCGGCTGTTTGGCTTCAATACTATAAGTGGTAAAACCTACTCTGTGAATACGTCCTACTGCCCAGGTTTCCTGCAAAAGGCAGAAGTGGAAACCATCCAATAACTCACAACAATTAGGATCAGTTAATTTAGGCTTTATACCGGCTATATTCCAGGATAAAATTTTCAAATCAAGGGGGTCGACTAAGGATTCCTGCTTAAGCCCTATAGTGTTGGTGACCCCCCCAGGCATTAGTTGGGAGTAAAAATGAGTACCATTTATTACAAAATTATTTGAGACAGGATCACTACTGGTACATGGGATGGGGATTGCATCAGACTGCATAACAGACTTATCTTCTGCAAAGGATGAAGAAGCTCTCGATAGTCAATCCTGAGAATCCAGAGAACTCAGGAGATGGTACCTGTTTCTAGTTTCCAGTGGCGGAGCCTCCTGATGTATAGGAATCCTTGCACTGACCATTTCACTGGCTAAAGCGTTCCTCTCATTAATTTCTAGGTGCCTGTAAAAAAACCCAAGTGGTAAGATTGCGATCGCTTTGCTCAGCATCTGATTATTTATGTAAGACCCCCTCCCAACAGCCGACTAGCAATAATTGGGGATCTACAGTTAATAACAATGCAATCTCCGCAAGTTGACTTGCGTAACGGGCCAATCCAGCTGACCCGTCTCACAAGTAAAATATCATGATAATCTGAATTAGAAAAGTTTGTGTTCTGTTGAAGCCAGTAGCAAGTTTTGTTTTTTAGTTGGGACTGCGATTCAGTCTGGTTTTCCTGCAGGGTGGGAACATTATTAAGAATAGCTACATAAGGACAGCACATTGGTGGAAGATGTAAGATTACTTTATCATCTCGAGTAATTGGGCCATTCTTATGAGACGATAATGAAGGCATTAGCTGAAGTGTACAGTTAGTACGTACATCATTCCCAATATTAACTACAGATGGTAAACCAGGCTTATTTTTACTTGGAGACGTGCATAAATTTGCCCCTTGACTAGTACTAACAGACCCTTGGTGCTTCTGTACAACTGCGCGGCCTGGATTTCGGGGGACAACATTATTCACAGGGCATGGTAATTCAGTATTACAAATAACAGATGGCCCTTCAAATTGATTTAAAGTCCCCTTTTGAATAGTGCCCCCGACCAAAGGATTCAATTTTACCCCTACCCCTGTAGTTAAATCCATAATCATAGTATGCATAAGTGCCACAGTAGACTCCAATTTATCCAGTCTGGCTAAGATTGGTAGAAAATTTCTAGAGATCGTCTCTTCAATCAAGGATATTAGTGCCATAGTCATTTGCTGAGAAATAGCTACTGGCTGAGTTGGTAATAACACATCAGATCCATTCGAGGTGACTAGTCCTTGTGGGAACAAGCTCGGGGCTTCTGGGCATGTATCCTTGGACTGTCTCTTGGACCTTGTCCGTATGCATCTTATGGGCTCCATATGTTTAACTTTTTTCTTCCTTTTACCAGCCATCTCTCGTAATGGTAGAGTTAGAGATGTTGTGCAGGGCTGCTTTGCAGGAGATGGAGCCACAAAACTAATTGTAGGTGCGGAATTTATTTGATCATCCATCATATCTGGCTCAGTGGCTGGGCCAACCGGACCTCCTCCCACTGAAAGCCGCCGTTCAGCAACCTCAATCTCCTCATCAATGGCCTTAGCTGCTCGCAGTAAAAAGCAGTCAAGTGTGGAGTTTGGCATGGATTTTGGCGTGACCAACTTCCCTCCTCTGACTCTCAAATTTGCCGACATGACAGTTTAATTAATTCTATGCAGAAATAAAATTAAAAAAACGTGCTTACTAGTATAGGAGGAGACCGGAAAAATGATCAGGTAGGTAACCAAAGACCACGGACCGAGAGACCTGGCCCCGCCCCGCCTCTGCCTGCCGCTGACGGGCGCAGACGGGCCCGCCCTTGGCCCGGGCTTCGCCCGCGCTGCGGGAGTACAGCAGCCCTTTTGTGCGCCTCCTGGCGCGAATGTAAAGCGTTGGCGGCCCTCCTGCCGCGAAGAGTGCTGGGGATTGTAGGCAATCTCCCCCGATCCCCCGGTGCACAAGATACTAGCGTCCCGCGCTGCGGGAGTACAGCAGCCCTTTAGTGCGCCTCCTGGCGCGAATGTAAAGCGTTGGCGGCCCTCCTGCCGCGAAGAGTGCTGGGGATTGTAGGCAATCTCCCCCGATCCCCCGGTGCACAAGGTACTAGCGTCCCGCGCTGCGGGAGTACAGCAGCCCTTTTGTGCGCCTCCTGGCGCGAATGTAAAGCGTTGGCGGCCCTCCTGCCGCGAAGAGTGCTGGGGATTGTAGGCAATCTCCCCCGATCCCCGATGCATTTTCATATTTCCAAGGCTGATAAATTACATAACAATGGACTGAGTAATACTAAACCTTGTTATTTAGAACGCTAAGAGATGGCAAAACTGCAGCATGAAACGCTACATAAAAAACAGTTAATATTAATAATGAGTCTTCCCTGAAAATACCTAGTTCATGCTTCCTGGTTATAGAACTGCATTTAATGGAAATATGCCCAATTCCACCATCCTCTCCACCAGATTAGAGAGCTAAATCTATACGCTATTTTTAGATAATTTATGGCGCCACCTGGGGAGTCTTAGGGGCATATGTAAGAGACCCTATTGCCACCACAACGTCACTTTTTCCAACGTTGTGGTGGCGATAGGGGCTTAGCCTTATTTAAAAGGCCGCGTTAAGCCACTTAACGTGGCTTAACGCCGCCTAGTAAATAAGGCCCCCTTTCACGCTATGGTTAGTGTGAAAGGGGTGCGCAGGGGGTGTTGCGGTGGGCGTTCCACCGCAACACCCTTTGATTTTGACGCTGTGCCCTATGTACAAGGGCAGCGCACATAGGAGGCAGCGCCAAAATTAAGACCAGGGAAAACCTGGTCTTAAGTTGCCGAAATCGCTTTTTCCATGTGTGCTGCCTTAAGCAGCACACATGGAAAAAGCAAACTGCCATGGATTGTTTATGTACAGGAAGGTTCCCCTTCCTGTACATAAACAATCTGTAACAAAAATGCAATTTTGTGACTTTCATGTGTGCTGCATAAAGCAGCACACATAAAAGTGAAAAATTGCATTTTAGGATTGTTTATGTGCAGGAAGGGACACCTTCCTACACATAAACAATCCTCCCCTGCACACAGACACCCTTGCAGTATGGTGCAGGGTGCCTGCGTTGGCGCTACACTGCTAAGTGTAGCGCCATCGCAGGGGGAAACGCAAGGCTGCACCACATTGTTCTAAATATGGTGCAGCATTGCGTTAAGCCATGACAGCTAACGCCTCACTCTGCCACTTCCTTGAACATATGCCCCTTAGTCTTGTCCGTTGCACTACGATGAAAGGTGGCCAAAACAGCTTTAGACAACAATGTAGGTGATACCACAAAAAGGATCTGAGCAAAAATAACACACTTTATTCTATCTACTTCTTAAACCCTCCTATAACACTCAAACATTATACTTACAAATTATAGTGTGTAGAACAATTTTCACATTGTATACACGAATGCTCAATACATATGCATACCAACATGTATTAAGAAAACTTGGTAATTTGTGGATGTGTATTTTAGATGGATTATGGATTAGTGTCTCTTTATTAAAAATTCCAACAATTGAAGACACAAGAAGAAAGGTTTTGAGTGTTTTCACAGCTGCAATTACATTGGTGCCCTTGGATTCACCACTGTCATGCACCAACTGTAGAATGTAACATAGGCCCTCTACAGTGGATGACAAAGACAGGAGTACCCACTAGAAATCACTGTTACTTTGGACTCAAATCACTCATATGCATGAACCCCGTGTGTGTGTGTCTGTGTGCGCGTGCGCACCTGTAGTCTTTGCAAACATGTTTACTGAACACTGCCATCAATCATTCGAGAAAAAGTATAAAATGCAAAATGTGGTATTCAGAGTGGAAACAGCATTTACAACGCTGTCATTACATTGCGTGCTATTACAACGACCGTTGTAACAACCGCGTTGTTAGTACGCGATGTAATGACATCGCAAGTCATTACAGCGACTTCTAGTAGGGGGCGCTCAGGTATTGGAAATGAATTCCAACACCTTCCCTACTGTTGCGCAAACTGGAGTAGGAATAGTAAATAATACTATTCCTAAGTCCAGCGCGCCCCCTACTGGAAGTTGTTGTAAAGACTTGCGATGTAATAGATCGCGTACTAACAACGCGGTCGTTGTAACGACCGCGTTGTAATAGCACGCGATGTATTACATCGCGTTGTAATGTGCCATATTCATTCAGAGCCACAAATGCAGCTTTGTAGAACTTAGATGACCTCATGTGCCATTTGCCTGAATACTGCATCGGCCTAGAGACTTTGCGTGCTTCTCATTCCATACACAGTATATCAGACATCATATTGACATTTACAAAACTGGTAGCAGAAAGCTAGCAGGCAAAAGTGCTTACTTGGGTCCATTGTGGTTTCTCAGCATCCCACTCTGGACATAATTGGTATAAAGAAACTTATAGAATTGGTGATCTTAATAGCATTTCTCAAAGAGTGGATCACAGGGACAATTTCCAAGGTCATGATGCCTCAAACTTTAAACCTGACAGGTAATATCCTATTTAAAAAGCAGAACAAACAATGTTTATCTTGTGCCCCATTCTACTACACAAATCAACAGCCTCTGTACCTCTTACTCCATTCTGTAAGATGCTTTCCAAATGTTTATCTAAATCAGCACAATGTTCTGACTTAAATTTGACATTCTGTATTAAATCGATAAAGAGTGCATATTTATTATTTGGCAAGGGTGGAGAAGCACATTTGGATTCAAAGGGAACATGAAACTGAGAAAACTTTGTGAAATCTTAATAGAAGTACAAGTAATTAGGAATTGCATTAAACAGTTTAGGGTTTCTGGAAACTATGACAGATTGTAAACCTATTATAGAGTTTGGTGGAGAGGATATTCTGCCAAATAATGGGAGGATATCATGACCTGGCTTGGCAGCTCGGGCTGGACTGTTCCCATGAGGAACAGGGTCAAGACTTATTTGCATATGGCTGGGTCTAAACTGGGGTGGCGACGTGAGCTAAAGAACAATGATAGATTAAACCCAGATCTGTGACTGGGGGTGAGTCTCTGAAAAGTTTCAGCGGTCCGTCCATTATCTCCTTGTGTTTGCTTTGTTCGCCCTACGTTGACAAGGTATACTCAGACGTGGGTCCCTTGCTCACTTTGCCACTGGATTCAAGCTAGCCTGGCTGATGGGGGGTGTTACCACGAAACCTATCCCAGGATGCTTGTTTCCGGTACAGGGAAGACCAGGCTTAGCAGTTCGGGCTGGACTGTTCCCATGAGGAACAGGGTCAAGACTGATTTGCATATGGCTGGGTCAGAACTGGGGTGGTGAAGTGAGCTAAAGAACAATGATGGATTAAACCCAGATCTGTGACGGGGGTGAGACTCTGAAAAGTTTCAGCGCTCCGTCCTTTATCTCCTTGTGTTTACTTTTTTCATCCTAAGTTGGCAGGGTATGCCCAGACATGGGTCCCTTGCTCACTTTGCCACTGGATTCAAGCTAGCCTGGCTGATGAGGGGTGTTACCCCGAAACCGGTACCAGGATGCTTGTTTCCAGTCCAGGGAAGACCTGGCTTGGCAGTTCGGGATGGACTGTTCCCATGAGGAACAGGGTCAAGACTGATTTGCATATGGCTGGGTCTGAACTGGGGAGGTGAAGTGAGCTAAAGAACGATGATGGATTAAACCCAGATCTGTGGCTGGAGGTGAGTCTCTGAAAAGTTTCAGCGCTCCGTCCATGATCTCCTTGTGTTTGCTTTGTTCGCCCTAAGTTGGCAGGGTATGCCCAGACGTGGGTCCCTTGCTCACTTTGCCACTGGATTCAAGCTAGCCTGGCTGATATGGGGTGTTACCCGAAAACCGGTCCCACGATGCTTGTTCCCGGTCCAGGGAAGACCTGGCTTGGCACTTCGGGATGAACTGTTCCCATGAGGAAGAGGAACAGTGTCAAGACTGATTTGCATATGGATGGGTCTGAACTGGGGTGGCGAAGTGAGCTAAATAACGATGATGGATTAAAACCAGATCTTTGACTAAGGGTGAGTGTCTGAAACGTTTCAGCACTCCGTCCATTATCTCTTTGTGTTTGCTTCAGGATATCATGTTTGCCAACTTGCACTTCTCCCTTTCTATTTAGTTTGGCAACCATCACGTTTCTTATGGCAAGGACTAAGTTGGTTCAGCCAGAGGTACCATTTGAATGATGGCCCGTCTGATATTGGACCCTTGGCCATAGTGCTTTAGACCGCCCGCCTTATTAAGGGCAGACGTTCCAATGTACGTTTTTCCTGTTAGAGACAGCAAGGGAATGCCAGGCAGTTCTGAAGAATAGCAAACCAAAGAAATTACCCCCACACACTGGTAGAAGACTCCCAGTGTGTCAGGTTATTTCTTTGGGAGTTTGTTTTTGAAGATCAAAAAAACTTTGCTGAGTGGGAACATTAAACATGGCACCTACCAGCAAAGTTTCAGTGCCTTAAACTGAGATGCTGTGCCAGTGGTTTTGCTGAAGTCATACAGATCTGTGTATGCATAGTGGGAGATCTCCTAGTAGGGTGGTTGGTCTTCTGCAAAGGCAGCTCAGTTCATCCCTCTGCTGCCCTGACAGACCAACAGACCAGTCCCCTTCCTCTAATTGAGCCCCTATGTCCTTTCTGTCTGGACCAAAGAAGTTATTTCTTTTGAGTAGTAATGCACATCATTGGATCTAGGGGAAAAAAACAATATCCTACCTGCCAGAGATCCTATTTCAGTAAATATTTCAGAGCCCCAGCTGCTGACCGGACCAAAGGCAGAAGGAGATACAAGGAGTTTGGCCAAAGCTTCCATCTGTGGCTCAGGACATCTCAACTTCAGAGTGCCCACGAAGACAGCAGACATACTGTAGACAAGAAGCGCCATGATGTCATTTGTAATATATTTGTAGTATATTGTACGCATGCAAAAACTTTCTCATTGTAACGATCTCCAGCATCACTCTGCTTTTTATAGTAGTAAATAAAAAAAATTAAAGAAAAAAAATAACAGGATATAAAATATATATTTTTAATAATTTGTTACATTATATATATGTGCATGCATATAAACATACATATATATGTATGTGTGTTTGAATAAGTATATATATTTACTTATAGCATAAAATATTTGTGAGATGTATTTAATTAACATTATATTAATGGTATATATTAAAATATTTAAGATTTATAACTTTAAACTACATATATGTTAAGAAATAATATTTTTGCATGTTTCTTAATGATTTAAGTTTGAAACAATATTTTTGGGGGATATTTTTGTACTTATCATTATAAAGATAAGAAGTTGATATTTTTGTAAACAATATTTTTGACACAATATTTCTGTCACACGATATTGTTGATTCCAATAGTATGTCAATGATCCCCTAAAATGATAATAGGGGCATAACAAATTTAGGCTGTGGATTCGGATTCTGTTAACCTTCAGACAAAATTCAGAAATTATGGATTAAATTGCCAAAATTCTTTAGTTGAGGTTGGTATTCCTTAAATGCTAATTCATGTAAAATAATCACTATAAGTAAAATTAAATTCTTGCTTGCTCGAGTGTTTTTCTCGTCTTTAATTACATGAATAGGTTGATAAAAAAAGAAAAATAGGAGAAAAATGCGAAAAAAATGCAAACAACTTTTTGTACTAATTTATAAATTATATTTATGGAGTTTGGACTATTATTTCCAGAAAACAAATTGGCCTACTGAGTGACCAACTATTTGGTTTTCAGACTAAATTATACTCTACAATGTTGATGCAACACTTTAAATCAGACTGCAACAAGGCAGAAAGTATTTTGTTTTTAGGGCATGTTCAAGCAGGTAATCATCTGAAATACAGAAAGTTTTGGACTGTGGCTTATATCACAATATAAGGCCTATTGCAATACATCTCCTTCCCAAGATGAATCACCGGCATCAATTGAGCAGCTTTGTGGAGTACAGCGTAAAGCTGCGTAGTAACAATAGTATTGGAAATGGTCCTGATAATAGCAGGGAGTATGCCATTGTCGCCTTTGTAGACCTGTTAAGAGTTTTCATTGGGTATATTCTCTTAATGGGATTATTCACAATAAAGTAAAATGTCGCCATTTAATGAACTTGTCTAACAGTCGGGACGCTCTATTTCAAGGTTACATATACAAATGTCTATCCTGGCCTTCGAGTGCTGTACCCGTTTTAATTCATTAAATTGCATAGATGTGATCTTGAGCCAATCAAAAAGTTAAATTTAATGTCAATACCTAGGAGTCTAGGCCAGCATCCTGTACCTGTCAGATATCTGCCTCTCTGTCAGGTCTGTGTGCTTTTCTTCCAGATACTGCGCTGACACGTGCCTTCACCATATTTGCTACCACTTTTGTCGTTTCAGTTGCTAGGCATTCCCCAGAACCCTCAGCTCTGCGCTTCATCATTGCTTCTTAGGGGCGGAGCAAGTGCCTGTGCAATGGCAGGGAGCAGTCCAGTCCAGGTGGGTAGAAAAACATAGCTCTTGCCCCTCCTTTGTCGCAGTTCATCCATTTTGCAAAATGGGCTCATAATTGCAGGCATGCGTAATTAAAAGCTGCTTAATTAATTATTAGCCAGTTAAGTATCATCCATCTACTGCCACTGACCCAAGCTTCACAGCTCTTCCTTAAAACAGAAAACAGGGTAAATGTCCGCACCAACCTGAATTCTTGCTTGTTTATCTTCTCAATCTCGTCCACTTTGAGCCCACACAGAAAGTGCCCAAAAGCCGTCAACTCGGGTAGCTCCAGGTCTGAGGTCACTTTGCCATTGTGCCGAAGTATGCTTGCAGCTGCAGCCTTCATCTGTAAAGATACAGTTGTATGAAGCACAGATTGCCAATAAATAAATAAAATGCAATATAGTGTATTGACATGGTCTCACAGACAATGACCCGATTACTTACTGGTAATCCTCATTACTTCAAGTCCAGGTCTTCCCTGTCACCGTTTTTACTCTACGTCATTGACTCCACTACCTCAGACAGTAAAGCTCTTCCTCTAGAATCTCATACTCTGCCCTCTTTGGCAACAAACCGGCACCATACCCTCCTGTTTTTTTCTGTTTCTATGCAGAGACGGGTTATTATAGTACATAAAAGTTTTTGTGTGTCTCCTTATACACAGCTCCAGTGAATGGCAGCATTGCGCCGTAGGGTTCCTGGGGGCCTACTTGCTCCGTTGTAGCTGGTGTAGGGTTGGTGTTGTGTACTCAGTGGATTTGGCATTTCGGAAAACCTGCCACAGTGGGCACAATCGCCTTCCGCAACCTCCTATTCGAGATTTATAGGCTTGGGTTGAGCACATTAGGAGGTACTGTTAGTACACTCATACCAAGCCAGCATTCTGGCTATTGAAGCGGGGGATCAGTGGCAGCAATGTCCTAGCCTTGTGCTGACAGCTACATTACAATGCTGGTGGCATATACATTTAAGCTTTGCAATGCTTTTCCCATGTCATGCCCCAGGCTTTGCTCTTTTCAGGGCCCTATGCTGCCACAGTTAACTAAATGTCTTTAAATATCACAAATGCAGGCTTTGCCAGCTTATGTGGGAAATTAATGATGAGGCAGATAACCTTAGTACCACTAGCAGCACCATATAATGATTAGTTACCTGGGCCACATGAATTTATTTACAGACCTGGGCCTTGTAACTGGAAAACGGATATTAACAGCTGGAAAACCATGTATACCTGCTGGGGAGCCTTATGGGGGCACCTGACAGGTGTAAACGTCGCCATTTTTGGTTGTAGAGGTAGAATCGGACCCATTGTATTCAACAGACAATGGACCGGATTCACAACTAGGGTCGAGATTTACTGCCATGACAGTCGCAGATGTTGCAAATAGTGCACCGACAGTTTGTAACCAGTGTTGATTTTGAGAAGCGATCTATGTACAAGTAGTAGGTGGTTTCACAAAATGACTAGTCGCAACTTGCCTAATATTAAATAGGCAGGTTGCAATTTGTGACTCTATGTGATTGTTTGCAAACACAGAGATGGTGCCTGCAAGTGACAACAGACCACTATCTCTGCATTTGAATAAAAAAATACAACAAAAGAACTAGTGTTGCTTTAAAAAACGTTTTCTGTTTGGGAAACCATCGGGGATCAGGCAGCCAGCACGTTTCCATTTGGGAATCAGTAACCACCTCCTTTGAGGTATTGGTAACTGTTCAATGGTTTGGGACTAAAATTGTAGTTGTAACCTACTGAAACATTGCATACTGAACTGCAAATTGGAAGGAATACCACTTTTATGCCCCTTCCAAACTGCAATTCAGTATGGACCACAAAACCCATTTTAGAAAACTTTTCAGACTCGCACATGTACATGTACATCCATTGTATAGTCATTTTATGGCTACAAACCCATCTGATTTTGTGATTTTACTATTTTCACTCCAGTCTGTGCAACAGTAGGGAAAGCGTTGGACTGCAGAAGGGGTAACATTTACTTTTCCCACTCCAGTCTGTGCAATAGTAGGGAAGGCGCTGGACTAAGGAGGGGAACAAATTACTTTTCCCATGCCAGTCTGTGCAACAGTAGGGAAAGTGTTGGACTCAGGAGGGGTAAAATGTACTATTCCCACTCCAGTCTGTGCAGCAGCAGGGAAAGCGTTGGACTCAGGAGGGGTAAAATTGACTATTCCCACTCCAGTCGGTGCAACAGTAAGGAAAGCATTGGACTCAGGAGGGGTAAAATGTACTTTTTCCACTCCAGTCTGTGCAACAGTAGGGAAAGTGCTGGACTGTGGAGGAGTAAAATTTACTATTTCCACTGCAGTCGGTGCAACAATAGAGAAAACATTGGACTAAGGAAGGGTAAAAATGACTATTCCCACCCCAGTCTGTTTTTTCAACAGTAGGGAAAGTGTTGGATTCAGGAGGGACTTCAAACACATACCATATTTTAATAACTGTATTAATTGAACAAAAATATAAAACTCTTAATATAAAAATTATAGATATATATTTAAAAAACAATTAAACAATTTACATAAGTATACATTTTTAAAAATAATTAATATAAAAAATGCTATTCATTTATTATTTAATTAAATTCCCACACTATACTCCCACATACCTAGCAGCCGACAATTAAAATATAATTAAAATAAGAAAGTATAACACAATTAACATATTAAGTGATAAATAAAATAATTAATATTAAATGAATAATTATTTGGTAATTAATTATTACTTAAATAACTTCCCACCCTATCCCCTAAAAACACAACAACCCATAGCTAATATTTGACTTAAAAAATATATGTATTAAACAATTTACATAATTATGAATCAATTACATATTTTAATTAAAAATGTAATAATTAATTGCCATTAAATATTTATTAATGAACTTCCCATCTTATACCCCTACAAACACAACTCACACCTAAAATATAACTAAAAATGTATTGTTAATACATTATTATTTAATTAACTTCCCACCTTATACACTACTAACTAAACACCCTGTACCTAACATATAACTTAAAAAATATCATATTTATACAACTTACATACTTAATTATCAATTAAATAATTATTAATAAATTAATAATTAATAAATACATAATTAATTAACTTCCCACCCTATACCCAACAACCTGCACTAAAATATAACTTAAAAAATATATTAATTACACAATTTACATAATTAATTATCAATGTAATAATTATTATTAATTGAAAATTAATGATCAATTAATTATACTTTATTAACTTCCCACCCTGTACCCCTGCAAACCTCATAACCCGCTACAACACTATAAATTACTATTAACAATTAAATTAAAATTATATATAACTGAAAATTACAAACTATACGTAAAAGCATTAACAACAATTATACAAGAAATATATAACATACACAATTCAAATATTAATTAAAACACAAAGATAATTCAAAAATGATATTTTTACAACAAAATTATTAAAAATGCTATTAACAACACAGTTGTTTTTGAAAATGATATTACTTACCTTAATATATCGATATGTTTGTCAACTATATTTCTGCATCACGATATTTGTGTTGCGGTATTTAAAACTCAATATTAATGTAGCTCAATATTTCTTACTCAATATTTTGTCCAAATACCGTTTCTTCCTAGTGCATATAGACATGCAACCGCCATCTTTACTAGTCCAAACAGTGGGTGGAGCAATAGTTAAGAAGTCCAGAGTCAAAGTGTTTCCATTCCCGAATGGCACCTTATTTGGCGACTTACGTAGAATGGTTTCAGCCCACTACCTAGTGGTCTTGTTATCCATGCTCTAATACAAATGATCACTAGAGGTGTTTTCACTCGCTGCCTCAGCATAGAGGCCAGCGATTGAATGAGCAGAGTTTGAACCCTCCAGTGAACAGAACCAGTGTAAATTATTTCTACTCGGGATGATGTCTCTGATTTTAACAGTTTCATAACTCTTTCAGAAACACTTAACCTGCACCCATCAAAAACACAGGCATATCTAAACAATGTAATAGTGCAGCGCACAAGACCTACTCTGAAGTCTCGGGCACCTTGGAAATTTTCTCACAGTACGGCCGGTGCCAGCAGACTCAGTGCACATGTTTATCAACCCTCGGTTGGAGAATAGCTGCAGTTACTTATTTGTTTGTTTTGTTGATTTGTGGTTCTTACCGGATACATCTGTGCTCAGACGTGCAGGGTACGTTACCCAGCAGGCGGCAAAGCCAGTCTCTGCACAGGTAGCAGTGCTGAGTGGGAGTGTTCAAGGGCAACAGGGGATGCTTCAAATCCCTTGGGGATTGGAAAGTGTGTAATGTATTGCTTCATGAGCAGACCTGCAAGCAACAAGGTCAGCAGTAAGGACCCACACTGAGCTCCTAATAGCTGTTATTTATAGCACTTACAAACGGTAAAAAGAGGGGTATGAAGTGCTAGATATAAACACTTTATGATTGCTGTTATTTTATAACATTTTAAGTGTTTTGCAGAAGGTTCCAATGAACGTTCTCAGTTGTTGCAGGTAACATCCTGGATACCCCAGATCGAAGCTCTAAAGTAGCACATGTCTAGTAAAGACGTTTGCAGTCTTGAAAGCAGGGAGTTCCTACCGAGTCTGGCACTTCTGCACCCCTCCACGATTTGAAAGGTGCATCTCACATGCACTATGGAGGTGGCCGCACCACCTACCTTGACAAAAAGATCGATCTCGGAGTCCTTCACCTCCCTGTTGGCAGCAGCGCATTCTGTCTTGATTAGAACCTAGGCCACATATAGGGTACACATGACCCCTGACATGCCTCTTACCTCACTTAGGGCCAGAAGCACTAAATTATGCAATTTGCGATCAGTATTTTCTAGACCGGGTTGGTATTTTGCAATTGACCGATGTAATAATACTGAATAATAGTGGGTCACAATTAGACCTACCTCATGAATATTAATGAACTATCAGAGGGATGATTGTCTGCAGGGGTCAGCATGATGCTTTTAAATAAAGCATTTTTTTAAATGTAGCCCGTTTCCTTAAAGGAACCGGGACTGCATATGAAAAGAAAGGTTTATCGTTTTTTTTGTTTGTTTAAGAGAAAGCAGAAGACTTGTCAACAACTGCTTCCTCTTAAACAGTTTTTTTAACATTCATAAAGGGGAAGGGGTCTTAATGGGACAAGTTCCTTTTTGCAAATGGGTTACCACCTTTTGTGAGGTGTTGGTAAAATAAATGAAATCTGGTCGCGAAACATTGGACGCCTACAACACGCCCCTTGCAAATACCAAATCGGTATCAATTTGTAAACACACATAGCAACTTGAAAACACTTTTCCTAATCACTAAATGCATTAGGCACATAGAAAAAAGTGGTTTGGTGTTTGCACCCTCTTTACGGATTCAGAGGGTTTTTGAACGCTAAAACCCTTTGTACATTGCCCCTAAGAACATTTTCATCAGGCTGAGGGGCAGGAATGTTTCTCGGTACATGTATAAAAAGTCTCACTTTTAATAAACACTTCTCAATGCAGCGATATAACTTGACTATGGTGAAATGCTTGCGTGTTAAAGAAATGCACTTTTTTGACCCGTATATTTTAACATGATGTTTGTTGCAATATTTACTTGCCAAATATTTTCAAGGTTTGGCTCTTGCATGGGCTCCTATAGCCTGAGCTGACCCGGCTCTTCCTCTTCATTTTTTGTCACAGCCCACCTCTACTTGTAGATGTCAAAAAAGCCTGGTTCGAATTCTTCTGAGACAACCATACATTCTTAACTTACAACTATCTAATAAAGTAATCAGTTATGTTTTTATACACATAATTCAGTCACTCATGCTTTAAGACGCAGCAGATGGTGTGCACAATTTCACAATGCGGCAATAAACAGCAAAAAAGTGTTCCCGTGACTGGCACATCTATATTCAATCTTTTGCTTTTTAGAACTAAAGTTCTTCAAAACTTACATTGGCAATTATGTACTATTATCATTAGAGGTTGGCAAGCCAGAAAATGTGTGGGGGGAGCCAAGCTAGAGACAAGCCAGGGGTCTGGCTTGGCTCGAAGGGCCCGTTTATGAGTTTGGTGATGTTGCGGCGGGTCCACCCCGCTGCCGCACCGCCAAACCCGTGGGCAGGCCGCTGGCCAGATTACGAGTTAAACTCGTGTCTGGCGTTTTTTTTTTATGGGAATGCCCAAAAAAGTTCTTCCATGGCATGGACTCCAAAGTCCATGCCATGCAGGAACTGGTGTGCATGCACACAGGGGGGCACATGTTGTGCATCCCTGTGTGCATCCACAGGGCGTGAGGCAGAAGCCTCTCCCCCAGGGTTTTCATGGAGGAGGAAGCGCCATGAAAACCCTGACAGAGAGGAAACTCGTAATATGCTTGGCAGGACTACGGCGGTCCTGCCAAGCATATTGCAGCCTAAGGACCACTGCAACACCGCCAGGGAATGGCAGTTCCCTGGCAGATGCGGCGGTCCCAAGGTGATCCCACTGCCCAACTAATAATAGGGCGGTGGGGAGACTGCCACTGACGCGCCCCGTGGACTGCCAGACTCATACTCGGGCCTTAAGAGCCTAAACACAAGCAGCGCCAAAAAATGTTTTTTACAATGTGTGACATCTATCATTAATAATGCTCTATGACTGCCACCTATCTGCCATTTGCACAAACCCATTTTCGTGTTCTATTTCCTCTCTTAAACACACTTTCTTTTTTTTGCTCTTTACCTCTTTTTCTCTCATTATCTCTTCTCCATCCCCAAATTCTCCCTCTCTGACGTTGCTGCACCAGATCTTTCTTTTTCGTTTTCATTTTCTATCTCCTTTTGTCTCGTGCTCTCTTTCTTCTCTGTCTCCTCTCGGAGTCATGCAGTGCTATCTGCTTCCTTTTCTCTGAAATAGTGGTCAGCATTCCTTACCTCTACTGTGCTTCTTTGATCAGTTGTGTTACTTGTTATTGTGAACTTCTTTCCCCTGTTGTGTACTACTTTCATTCTCCAGTTTCCTGGTCTTTCCCGCTCTTCCGTCTATCCCTGGAAAATAGGGCCATCACAGTTTTGCAAATTGTCTGCTGTGCCGTAGGGACCCTGCTGGATGCAACAGCAGAAGAGCTGACCAGCGCATCTGGCTTTTTGTATTTTGAATGCCATCCCTATCAACATGTAAAAAGCTCGCCGGTGCTGTGACAGGCACACAGAAACAGATGGCCGACTGAGGGTCTTAAAATCAAGAATGTGACTCAAACATGCTTTGCGGAAAGAACCATGCTAATTTAATATGCTCCAGCGACCGGCCTGATGCAAACTAAGAAGGCAGGTCACGGGCTTGCCCCGGCACTGTCAAGAGGTGGGACTGAGGAATGAAGGCTAAATGTGTCGTGAATGTGAACGTATGATTCGCGCCCCACCAGACTGACTGCACACTGTGAGATGTAGCTTTCATCAGATGTCAGCTGACGTCAAGAAACAGGCCTGGGCTGCGACTCCGGCAGGGCCTGAAAACACACGCGCTGTGCTTGGGGAGGACAAGGAATGCGCCCACTGGCATAACGAAACTTGAGGGGGCCCCCCTGCAAAGTACGTGGAGGGGCCCCCCTCCAGACTCAATCTGGAGCTCTCCTGCCAGAGTTCTGTGCTGAGGGGGCTCCCTGGAGCTAGGGGGGGCCCCCGCACGGGGGGGGGGGGGAGCTGCGGGGGCATGTGTTGCCACTGATTGCGCCACTACTCTCTTCTGTTCCCCTCGTGCACACTGCCATCAGGGGGAAGTCGAGTGTATGTAGCGCACTATTGCAAACAGTGGTCGAAGTGGGAGGATCGGAGGGGCACGACGTGCCCATAATTTTTTTAATTTTAGAAAAACAGTTCTACTTTTTGTGAAAAGACAGCCGTCCTGGGACGGCCAGTCGGATAGTTTAAACGTTTCAGCTGAAGTGTTATTCAGGGAGCCTCCTGTGCTGTGAAACCGAGGTAGGAGCGGACAACGAAACAAACCTCCTTGCCAGGGCATCTGCTTCCCTGAAAGAAACGTAAATATGCCTAACTGGTCAATCTGCTAATGTAAAGGGTGCCTGGAAGCTGGTATTGGCTCCAATTAATGGAATCACCTGCAGCTTCCTGATGACACACAATTATTCTTTTTGACAAGTATTGTAAGGGAGCTAACAGGTAAGCTGCGAAGTGTGTGTTTTTAAAAGACAGTTATAAAAACTTTGCACTACGTACAGTTTGGGTATTACTAACATCTATATTTTGGAATCACTTTTTCATCTTAAACCTTTTTGAGCATTTTGTAGCAGCCTAGCTTATACTGTGTGCAATGCAAGTTTAAAGTAATGGCTTACATGTTCACAGTGCTTTCTGTCACAGACTGGGACCTTGTAGCACTACACATGCACAAATTAATATTCTCCGCCGCACCAATCAGGATTCAGAGGAATATTTATGAAAGAGTTGCATCGCCCTTACGCCTCGCAACGGGGCGCAAGAGCGACAAAACTATTACATTTGATTTATCAGGCCACGCAAGGCCACCTAGCGTGGCTTGATAATTCCAGAGTAATGCACTGCAGCGCAAATCGCTGCATTGCGTTACTCTGCCTCGGGGAGGCGTTCCATGGGTGGAGCGTGGGTGTTCCCACGCATCCACCCATGGATTTTGGCACATTCCCAGATTCACCATCAGTGGTAAAACTGGGAATGCGTAAAAATGCTACGCCTCCCCAGGTGAGGCGTAACGAGAAATATCTTTATTTCCCCAAGTTACTTCCTGTTTCTATGTGTGCTGCATTTTGCAGCACACATAGAAACAGGAAAATACTTCAAGGGATTGTTTTTGTGCAGGAAGGTAGCCCACAGAAGGATGCACCTCTGTACAGGTGTAACATTAGTTTGTCTTGGAGGAGTGTTCTGAAGGATTAACATAATTTGGCAGTTATATCTTTGGTACTTCAGAGTCTGATGCACCAAATTTTCAAGAAAGTCAAGAATATATGTCTTTCTTTAAGGATGATATGATTGCCTTAAGATAAGGATTGAGGCGATAATGATTCAACTTTGGAAGTAGATCTCAGTTTACTGAAAGAGAGTGGACTCATACTTAAAGGAGCAAATGATGAATAGGGAACTGATGTTGTAGACTACTTTTGTCACAACATCAGGGGCAATGGGATCAAATCAAAGGAGTGTCTGGTGAAGGCAATAAAAGATGATTCAAATCCTAGAAACAAGGAGCAATTCTCAAACTGGCAGAGTAATATTAACAATTTATAGCAAATGTTGCTGAAAGGATAAATTATATGATGACGTTGCTGAAAAAAATAAAAAATATATTTGGTGTCAGAATAGTGAGAGTGATTTCAATCATTCAAAAAAAGATTGGTAGATCTTTTTGTGATGAAAAGGGTAGGGAAATCAACTCCTCTGGTTGCTAAATGGTTATTTAGATTACAGTATTATGTATTTTAAAGTTGAATATGTATGTATCAAACAATATTGCAGCAGACAGTTTATCACGGTCATCCATTTAATCTGACAACATAGGTGAAGCTATATATGAATCTGTTGTGGCAGAAGAGCATTATGTAATTCAAATGTGTCTGTCTCAGGATGAATCAATAAGGATGTAGAAGTGATTGCAAAATGTGGTAAAGTTTGAACAGTTCAATTGGCCTTCAAAGAATTTGTGAGGAGAAGAAGAAAATACTTTTTTCAATGTTGCAATGAAGCTCACGTGGCAGGGAGATGTCTTATGAAGCAGGGATTTCTTAATGGTGTTTAAAAGTTTGAGAGAAAGTTTTTTTCATGGGACATGAAGGACACATATCCATAAGTGTTATGAAGGGACATATATGAGCTGATTCATGCTGGCCAGGATTAATTAAGGATGAAGAGCACATGGTAAGACACTGAATGGCATGTGCTTGGAGTGACAAGTCTTAAAAAACTGCTGTGTATCCATCCAAAAAGGTTATCTGGTGCCATTACACCTAGGAAAAGATTGCCTTTGATATTTCAGGACCATTTCACATATTGTCAGCAGGACCAATGTATGTCTTTGGTAGATTTGTAGATAATTTTTCCTGTTGTCCTGGAGGTAAATGTGTATTGCATATCAAAACAAAGGTGATCATAGAGTTTTGGACAGACCTTTTTGTGAGATAGGGTGTTCCTGCTGATTGTGACTGATAATTGCACACAAATTGTATCAAATGAAATTAAGAATTTTCTTTGGAAGGTGTGTCCTATTAAAACTTCGATGTACCATCCACAAAGCAATGGGTTTGTGGAAAGATGGAATTAAAAAGGTCTGCTATTGAGGACCGGAGGGTGGCAGTGCGGAAATTTGTGTGGTGGTATCGCAGAATAGCCAATTCATCAACAGGTTTCACTCCATATAAACTGATACATGACAGAGATTTTTAGTTCAAGGCTTAAAGAAAGTAGAAGTTTGTTCGCATATAGATGAAGGCAAGGAGGATGTGTTGTCTGAGTGTGCTAAGCGAGGTGGAACAGATAGATATGTGCTTGGTAACTCGGTTAAGCTAAAATTAGGACAGAAAGAAAAGAAGGGATTGTCCAAGTTTTCAAAACTTTGCAAGTAGTGAGAGTTAGAAGGACAATGCAGGAAAGTTCTAATGGAAAAATGTGGAATTCATAAAAGAGTGTTTGAGTGTTAGAATGAATACTGAAGAAGGGTGAAAAAGTGTATGGTGGGTAAGGAGTATAAAACATCAGTGGAAACAGCAGTGTAGAGAATCAGAAAGAAACCAGCATTGTTTGAAAATGATGTGACTTTGTGATTATTCCTATTATGTGTAACACAATTAGTAGGTTATTTAGGCTTTCTAATCTGCCTTTTTAACCCACAAAGATTTTGTCATTTTAAGCTGTGTTTTATAGTTAATCATTTGCATAGTTGACATTGGGCTAATTCTTGTATTGCTTATTATCCAAATATTTTTCTTTGTTTCTTTTTTTATGGAATGGGAATGTGCAGTATTGCTTGCAGTACTTGATGTGTCATAGTTTGGAACACCTTGGTGTAGGAGAATGTGGCATCATAGTATTCTGTAGTGGAAATTATTGAGAATGTTTCAGCTCAATCAATTGCTGGTTAGTACTCTTTCATTACAAAAATACATATAATAGACAAATATGAAGGCTTCTGCTACGCTAGCTTGGCAATGCGTTGTGGTCCCTTACCTGCAGACTGCTCCCATACCTGGGCTGCTGCTGTCACATGAACTCTGGCCTTTGCCATCACTGCCACTGCCTACCTCTACTCTATGTGGAACAAACTCATAATTTCATGTCCTAGTGACCCTCCAGCCACATCAGCACCACCATGGAGGTGACAAGCAGAGTTAAGTGGCAGTTGAGTATCTGTGGGAGTGGATGATGGAGGCAACTAGAAAGCATATGCATGTATGTTTGTGTGTGTGTGTCTTTATGTCTGTGTATGTGCCTGCCTCTTTGCATGTCTCTGTGTACATGCCTCTTTGCATGTCTGCATGTGTGACTGTCTATGTGGACATTTGTGTGTGCATATGTGTCTACATTTGAGGCATTCAGTGGCATACGGAAACACTCCCTTAAATATTTTGAGAATACCAAAAAAGAGATAACAATTGCTGGCCTATGAAGGTAAACCCTGACATTTTTATTCAATCGTCTTGATTTATTGTAAACATCTAGTACATTGTAAGAAGGCAATCCTTGACATCTGTTGGCCATACCTGGTAAATGATAATGATCCTTGTAATATAGATGAAATCCACGATGCGTGCCAGGCATTCCTAGCATATGGAGTTGATAGGAGACATAGGATGGTAATATCCGGCCAATTTAGCTTTCACAAGGCATGATAGGCTCTTCATGGGAATATAAGGTAGTATATATCTAAGCAGTACATTAGGGTACTAGGTGAAAATAACAAGTTGATATTTGAAGACAAATTTAGTGTAGCTTGTTTCAACAGCAACCCGATGTAATAAGATCACTGTATTTACCAGAAAAAAGGTGGTATTAAGGGGGAAATGCTTTTTAAACAGTACACTTATTTAGGGGACAAAATAAGTTTATTCACTATAAATGAAAATATGCTATTATTGGACAAAAGATGATGTTTGGGAAAAATAGTTTATTTGGCAAAAACGAGAAACTATTATTTGTTAAAACAGTGAATTTTCAAGTAAAGAAACATTGATGTCAGGGGCAAAATTAGCGTAATTTCTGAAAATGTGTAGCTCATGAGAGAGCTCAAATTGAATGCCCTTTCTAAATAGTCCAAGGTGATATTTTTGTGACAATTCATGTTATATTGATAAAGGCTTTTTTTTTAACCATGAGAACATACAGGAACTCACATTTATTATCAATAGGCTTTCTCACCTCCTTCTATCTCACCAAATTTAATCAGCTAAGGAAGACCTACATAATTTACAGGAAGTAAGCTCTAAAGACCCTCTTTCGCTCAAGACCCAGCCAAACCACCTTGTTTCTGCCATACAACTTTGCTTTTCTCCTCTTGATTTAAATGGATAAAGCACACCTTTAGACTGTTAGCCCCTTTTTGAAGTATTGCTCAAAAAGCACAAAGAGGCCTTGTGGAAGACAAGCACTATGTAATATATTTAATATGTCAATGGGAAACCTATTGCTGATTTTGTGGTCTAGTTCCCTTGCAATTAGAGAGCACATTCTTGGTGCTGTGGTGGTTTTTTTAATGACTCAGTACTTCCTGAGTGCCTCTTCAGAAACATCAGTAAACCCTGTGCCTTTTCTAGCCAATCTCTTTGTTACAATTGTATTGCAAAGTAAAGGATTTATATCCATTTTTTAAAGATTTTTTTCGGACAGACAGAGCCTCACTGAACCAATATTCAGGAGCGCTGGCAGGTGGTCTGCCAATTGGTACAACGTGGGTCAAATATTTAAGGCCCTCCATGGTGAGAGTCCAACACCCGCTGCTGGTACTGACCCACCATTCCTTAGGAATTGTATTCTTATGCCACTTGATTTAAATGGAAGGTAAAATCATGCTCTGAAATAACAAGTCACTAATGCATAATATCCTAACTATTCCTAAAACATGTTTTTTTTCCTTTTCAGTTGTGTATACAAAATGATGTTCTCTTTGAGTAGTGATGAGATTTTGGATGCAGACTCACCTGTTTATGGGTCCAACCATCCATGTTCCCTAGGAAAGACACAATCCCCCAATCCAAGAGTGCCACTTCCTGAAGCTCCCTCTCACTCAGCTGCTTGGCTAAGTGGCCCAGCTGTAGAATGTGAACCATCTCCATGGATCTGACGGGCCCAAACAGCTGCAGAATACAAGCATATAATAGCACTCAGAACATGTGCAAATTGTAGGACAGTTCAAGACTACCTTCTGGGATAACATAACACAAAACAGGCAGGACAGGAAAAAAACAACGCCCTCAACGCTCTTCCCCTTTGAACCTGGATCTCAGAGCAATTCACTGATAGCGGGATTATTTTAGGAGTCTAACTCGAAGTGTGGCTACGGAGACTAAATAGTTTCTGGACATTGTGGCATACCTCCATTATTGCTAGCACTACTTTAGAGCAATACAGAAACCAACAGTTGTTTTCTAATACATAATCCATTGTTGGGAGCAGCTGCTCCTTTCTCTTCACATGAAGGTCAACATTTGAGGGGCTTATGACAATTCTGGAAAAAAGAATGCTCTTTTCTTTTTGCTGGGTACCTCATGTAGGACTAGTTAGGCACTAGAACAATGCCTCTGTACACCAACGTCAGAAGGTTCATCGAACTTCGCAGATGGTGTGAAGTTTTAAGGATTTGACAGTCTTTCTTGGACTAAAAATAGAGCAGGAGATGCTGAGCTGTTGGACAAGGTACTAGCTCTGAGTCTGGCACAGTAAGGAGTCTGTCAACGGTGGAGTAGTGCGTGTGGGTGTTTCGAGATCCAGAGAGAAAGAGTTCTTCTGTGTGGGCTTTAAAAGAAGGAGTAGATTACTATTATAATGAATGGTAAGAACAGGGTATATTTTCTATATGGAAGTGGGAATGGTAGAGGTGAAAGGAAGAGTTGGAGGCCTGGGGTACCTAGGTGTTAAACCTGGCCCTAAGCCATTGTCAATCTACTTATGTTCACAAACAATGTTGTTTTTGTTGAATTACTTTCAGAACTGCTCTCCTTTTGTAAGCTGTGTCTTTATGTTCCACTGGGTTTTCTTCATTTCCATAATCGCCCCTATGCATGTGAATTGACCTGCATTTACACTCTTCAGTAAAACCATCAGAATTCATCTGGATCCACATTACCAAAATTCTGCAGAATTCCTATCAACATTACTATCTCTATGCCTGAATGACCTACATGCTCTTGTGATCTACAGCACTCTTACCTCTCTGTAATAATTTATTTATTTAAAAGGTTTTATATAGCGCTGGCTCCACCCGGGGGTATCAGAGCGCTTTACATTGGAATGAAAATAGTACATGGAATACAAAACAGTGGTATCCAAATGAAGCATTCAGACATGGTGGACTAAGAGAACACATTGAGTAATATAGCTTGAATCAATAAAAAGTGCAAAGAAGTGGCTATTTACGAAACAACACGTGAATAGAGTAATTACAAATTATTAAACGGTATAAAGGAGGTAGACTCATTTTTTTGTGAAGAAGTAAGGGTTGGGGGAGAGAGAAAAGGGGGGGAGGGGAAGTGTTCGAAAAGGGGTGGAAGGGGGGGAAGAAAAAGGTGAAGAAGGGCAGGGAAGGGGGTGATTAGGTGAGGTCGACACAAGCGGGGTGAAGAGAGGGGGGAAGGCAAGGGCTTCAAAAGGAAGGGAGAGTGTAGCAAGTATGGTAATAGAAGGATTAAGTGCCCCGGTATTTGTTGAGTAGGTGCATTTGAAGGTCTTTTTTTAAACTGGCGTATGAAGGGTTGAGTCGTAGATCTTTAGGGAGGGCATTCCAGATGCTGGGAGCTTTACCAGAGAAGGAGCGAGATTGTGCAGCTTTCTTTTTTAACAGAGGGGGGACGAGGAGGAGAGAGTTGGTGCTTCTCATCGGTCGGGAACTGCCCGCTTTATTGAGTTTGTTTGAGAGGTAAAGCGGGGTCTTTTGATGAAGGGCTTTGTACGTAATGCAGGCTATTTTATAGGAGGATCTGCCATCGATAGGAAGCCATTTAAGGGTCTTAAGCGCAGGCGAGATGTGGTCAGAGCGCTTGCAGTCAGTTGTAAGCCTGGCCGCTAGGTTGAGAACAGATTTGATGGGGGCAAGGTGAACTTTGGGAGATCCAGAGAGTAGGGCGTTGCCATAGTCAATTTTCGAGAGGACTAATGATTGGACAACAGATTTGAAATCTTCCACTGGAATGAAAGGTTTGATTTTTTTTAGATGTTGGAGCGTGAAAAGTGCTCCTTTTGCCGAGTTTTTTATATGGGAATTGAGCGTTAACTTACTGTCAATGGTGATGCCAAGGGATTTTACTGATTCGGATAAGGAGAGTGAACAGTTTAGGGCACTAAGGTCGGTGATCCATGTTTGGATGGGGAGTGGGTTGTTTTTAGGAGAGAAAAGAATGATCTCAGTTTTGTTTGGATTGAGTTTGAGATGGTTGGAGTAGAACCAGATTTGTATATTAGCAAGGGCGGTGTTAAGATGTAGGACATCTGAGTGGGATTTGATTTTATAGTACAGTTGGGTATCATCGGCATAGAGGTGATAGTTAATACCGGCTTGTTTAAGTATGAGGTTAAGGGGTTCCATGAATAGGTTAAAGAGAGCAGGAGAGAGGATAGATCCTTGGGGGACACCGAGGGAGACAGGAGTGGGGCTAGAGAGGCAGCTTTGGATTTTGATTTGTTGGGTTCTGTGTTGGAAATAGGAGGTGAACTAGTTGAGGACAGTTCCATTTAGGCCGAAACGAAGTTTAAGTGTATTGAGTAAGGTTGAATGGTTAACTGTATCGAATGCCGCAGAGAGATCTAGCAGAATGAGTAGGCAGGACTCGCCATTATCCAGGGCATGGTGGATGTCATCAACTATATTAAGCAATGCAGTTTCAGTACTGCAGCCTTTACGGAAGCCGGATTGTAGGGGGTCGAGTAGGTTGAAAGTGTCAATGTGTTTATCCAATTGAAGAAGGGCACATTTTTCAAGGGCTTTTGAAAGAATGGGGAGGTTTGAGATGGGGTGGAGGTTATTAGGGAAGTTAGGGTCGGCCATAGGGTTTTTAGGAATGGGCGTGACTTGTCCGAGTTGGAGGGAGACAGGGACGCACCCCGAGGAAAGGGAGGAGTTGATGATATTGGTCCAATAAGGGACAATGATGTGTTTAAGATCTTGGACGAGGGAAGACAGGAGAGGGTCTTTTGTGTGAGAGGACGGTTTTAATTTGGACAGGATGTTAAAGACTTCTAGTTCAGAAACTGGGTGGAAATTCTGCCAGGAGGCCTTATTTTTGGGCTGTGTTATGTCGGGGAAGGTTTCAGGAGGGGTTGTGGAAAGTTGGTGCGGGGAGGAGGTAGGGGGTAGGATCAGAAGGGAGGGTGTTGGAGTAGTAGCAGGGTATATTGGGGGTTGGGAGGGATCTGAGTTAATGTGTAGGATTGGTCAATTTTGGCGATTTTTTCGGAGAAAAAGTTAGCAATTTCTTCACATTTGCTAGAGGTGGCCGTCAAGTTGAGGGGGGCGGGGGAAGTTAGGTTTCTAACAATGTTGAACAGTTCTCTGGGTCTGTTTTTGGCACGGGCGATTTGTGAACGAAAGAAGGATGCCTTTTCAGAGAAAATGTGTTTCTTGTAGGTAGATCTAGCAGTTCGAAGGAGGACGAGATTGGAGGGGGAAGGGTGTTGTCTCCAAGTTCTTTCTGCCAGTCTAAGTGCTCGTCTTTCATTGTTGAGGTCTGAGTTAAACCATGATTTGGACGGGATATTCTTTTGAGTTTTTAGTTTAGGTGGTGCAAGTTGATCTAAGACCTCGAAGACAGTTTTATTATAGTGCTCAGTGAGCTAATTTGCATTAAGAGAGGGAGGGGTGCAGTTAAGTTGAGCTTGGAGTTTGGCCTCCAGTACACCAGGGGGGATAAGATTAAGGTTTCTGGTTGAAATTTTGGTTTTGTTGTTTTTAGATGGGGCGGGCGGGGCTGAGGGGGAGATCGAGAACAGTATGAGGAGGTGGTCAGACCAATCGATAGGGATGATGTTAGATAGGGATGCCAAATCATTGTTTGCAATGATGGCGTCAAGAGTAGCCCCTTTTGAGTGGGTTGGGGAATGGCAGAGCTGTTTGAGGTCGTTAATCTCAAGAAGGTTATTGAGAAGTTTGATAGTGGGGTCCTCAGACACATTCCAGTGAAGGTTTAAGTCTCCAAGGAAGAGATTTTTAGAGCTAGAAAGTGAAGGGAAGAGGTTCACCCGGAGGGTGATAGATGTTGTGTAGTCGTATTGGGGGAGCGCCTTGAATCTTAAGTTCAGCTCCAAGGTATTCAAAGGTAGTGAAGTCTGTGTTTTTGACTAGGAGAACTGGAGTTCACTTTTAGAGATTATTGCTAATCCACCTCCTATTTTCTTCGGTCGGTCTTTTCTGATGATAGAGTAACCTGGGGGGGGGGAGGGTAAATCAAGGATGGGAGTTGATTGATCATTGAGCCAGGTTTCCGTGAGGAAGGCGATGTCTATATCTTCACTAAGGATAGTTTCAGAAATTTCGGTCGCATATCGAACCGCCGAGCGGCAGTTTACAAGCATGCAGGCCAGGGGCTTAGGGTTGTTTTTGAGGGGGGTGGGGGGATAAGGTGAGGGGGAGGTCTGGGGGAGCAGGGGGAGGAGAGGGTTCTGCTGGTCCCTATAATAACAGGGATGTTGGATTGAGTAAAGGCCGTATCCTTAAGTGAGGTCTTTGGTGTGTAGGAGTTGCAGATGTCGGAGAGGTCAGTGGCGGAGTGGTCGTTCAAGGTGCGAAGAGGTCTATGTGTACGGTTGTGTAGTGGTATGGTTTTCCAAGGTTTGGGATTAGAGAGTTTTTGAGGACCAGTGCATGGTGGAGTGGACCAAGAGGGGCGGGTTTTGGGGTTAGGGGATTTGAAGTCCTTGAATTCCTCTCTAAGTCGGGCGAGTTCAGATATCAAGTAAGAAATATTGCGGTCAATGTTGCAAAGTGTTTGAGTTAGAAGAGTGAGGTGGGACATAGTTGCGGCAGGAGGGGGGAGGTATGTTCTGAGTAGGTCGGGGGAGGAGGTCTGGCGTTCGGAGAGGGTGAGAGGTCTGGGGGGGCGAGAAAGGTGTTGAGGCTGGGGGAGTGGGGGAGGTCTGTGGGGGGGAGAGAGGGGAGAAAGGTGCTGAAGCTGGAGGAGTATGGGAGGTCTGTGGGGGGGCGGAGGTGGGTTGCGGCTGCCAGTGGGGGGGGCGTAGGGAAGGACAGGATAGTTAAAGTGGTGGTTGGGGCTGGAGGGGGCATGTTCTGAGTTGTTCAGGGGTGGATGTCTGGTGTTCGGAGAGGGTGAGAGGCCTGGGGGATGGTCGGCGGAGTGCAGAAGCTGTGGGAGTGTGGGAGGCCTGGGGGGGGGAAAGAGGGGTGAACTGGCAGTGTGTGGGAGGGACAGGCATGGAGAGGGATGGGATAGTTATATGGGATGGGGACGGGATAAGAGGAGAAGAGAGGGAGTAAGGGGTGAGTGGAGAGGCAACATCAGAGTTGGGGGTGGGGAGGAATTTCGGAGAGGGGGGAGTAGGGGCAGGCTAGGGGCGGGCTAGGAGGGGAGATTGGGGGGAAGGAGAGGGGTTAGAAGTGGAGCTAGGGGTCAGAAGATAACGGTCATTGGAGAGCATGGGAGTTTGGGAGATGGTGATTGAATTTGAGGTGTTTTGGGGGGGTTCAGGGTTGGGTGCTAGATAGGAAGTCATAGAATGTGATATATCCTTAAGGTTAGAGATGTTTAGGGGAGGAAGGGTATTCGTCGGGGAGGCAGGAGAGCACAAGGACGTGTCTAGGGGTTGGGGAGTAGAGGGGAGTATGTAAGGACAGCTGGTGGGACAGAGTGCTGAAATGATGCTCGAAGATGTTAAGGTTGTGTTCAGAGGCTTGTATGAGGATATTTCCAGTTTTAAAGATGGAGATGTCAATTTCACAGGGAAAGATAGGGGAGGGAGTTGTAGATAGTTTGAAACCGTAAGGAATATTGTTAGATTTAGTGACTGGGAGGTGGCGTAGGGAGGTGCTCTTCCATTTGGAGGGGCGTTTAGAATAGAAAATGTAGTTGGTTTTTATAGGTGACGTGAGGCTGTGGTAGTTATCCACAATTAGGGTTTCAGGATGTCGTATTAGTAATTTATGTTTCAAATTTTTCTTGTCGTTTTTTGAAAGATTGGGAGGGTAGGGAATGGACCAAGAGTTGGGGCCATGTCTGGTGAGGGAGGGGTTAAGGGAGGAGAGAGCGGGGTTGGAGTGGGACGCGGGTGAGGGACTTAAGTGGGACATAATGGTCAATATGTTGGAGGAGAGGGGGTGGAGTGATATAAAGCTATTAAATGTACAACGAGGAGTTAGGGGTAGGAGGTTGAAGTAGGATGGGGGGTTTGTACAAGAGGGGAGGGGTAAGGAATAAATAAGAAAGAGCAGCACGACAATTACATCAGCATTATAAAAAAGAAAATACAACAATATTTAGACGTTTGGTATATATTGAGTTGTTGTCCATCAGAGGATTGCGGGCGGTTGCTAAGGATTGAAGATTTGTCTGTGGGCTCACATGGGAGTCTAGTCTGCGCTGGTATTGAGATAGCTGTTGCGGAGGAGAACCCAGGTACAAAAAAGAGAGAATGATGGAGATCCAGGGAGGAGCGTTTTTGGCGCAGCAGGATTTGAGTGAGGGATGGCTGAGAGTTCAGGCTCTATATGAGTGTGTGGGAGGAGAGGTTGATTGCGCATTAGCGGTAATGGGATAGTGCTAAAAAAAAAAAAAACAGTTAACATAGGTAAAAAACATCAATTCAACATCGAGTACACCAATGGGAGAGTGCCTAAAAAGAAAAACAATTGACATAGGGAAAAAAAAGAACATCAATCCACAATAAGTACACGATATCAAGACCAGTATGCGAAGGAATTACTTTTTTTTTTTTAAATGGTAGTCCTTGGTCTAAGTAGCAAAAAGGTAATTATAAGTAGTGTCTTGTGTCCATGACTACTGGGGGAGTGCAGAGGCCATCTTGTGAAACCACCGGTGAAAACGTGGCCAGAGAGATGCACACAAAATGGAGGGGAGTACACAGTCCAAAACAGAAAGTGATAGAGGCAGTCCAACCTCCGTTTCCAAGGAGAATTAGTCAAATGAGTAACTTGTGAACATGACTGCTATGGGATTAAAACGGCCATATTGTGCAAAATCACCGGTAAAAAGTGGAGAGAGAGGGGAAACACAAGATGGAGGGGAGCCCACAGCCCAACAACAAAATGAGCCGCAAGAACAAACAAAACAAAGCGAAAACGATAGGGGCGTCGCCCCCCCACGTGTAGGAGCAGGGCGAGCCCAGCAGAAACGGAGCAGCTGCACACAGGGGGTCGAGACGACTGCACAAAGAGCGGGACACCCTCCCTATGCAGGATAACTGGCAAAGGACGAAGATAGCAAAGAGGGGGGCGCAAAGACAGAGTGGTCCATTTAAAGTCGTCACAGGCAAGGACCCAGGAATAGGGCACGGACGAAGGCCAGAGCACAGGGCAGGCAAGGGAAAGAAAAAACACCAGACCCAACTCTTATTAAACGGGAGTGGTAACGATATGAGGGCACCCGCAGGGGGGGAGCAGTACTGCCAACCTGCAGGTGGGCCGGGACTCCGCACGGAAGGAGGCCCAGAGTCCGCCTTTGGGAGGGGGGGCGCTAGCGACTGCGAGAGACCCAAGGGCAATAATGTGTTCAGTCAAATAAAAACTGCAGCTTAACACACCATCCATACTTTATTCTAGCACTGACATAACAAGAAACAAATTGAATGCATTTCCACACAATTCTGGATGGGAGAATATGTCTATTAATTGTTTGTTAAGCATCTAAAATACTGACTGAAATTGTGCACTTCCTGATTATCGTGAAAGAAATTTCGTACCGAAAAAATATTGTGGACAAAATACCAACTACTCAAAAATCATGAAGGTAAGTGTATTTAGGTAAGTATAGGTTTACAATACTTAACTCCACATATAACTACCTTGTTTTTATGTATATATTCAAGGGATGTGGGTGTAGAATGGAAAATATTAAATCTATACTCACCTACATATACTTGCTTTTGCAATATTTTGATTCTTGGTGTTCATGATACATTCTTTTGGAAGGATGATATATCTATCCCAGATATCCTGACAAGAACCCCTGAATTTTTATTTCAAATTTGTGTATACGTTTGGGAAGATAATTTCCCTTTGGAATTTCCTGTGGAAACGTATAATTTAAGGAAATGCTTCAGAATTTCCAGAATGGACAATAGCCATTCAACCAGGCCTAGCTTAAGTAAATATTACTAAGACATAGAGACATCTGAGTTTTGTGTTTAGCCATTTTGCCTCCTGTTACTTTGTAGCCGCGAGACAGACTTTGGTCTATGAATCCTTGGCCCGTAAACTCTGTTTTTATATGACAAGGTCTTCAAACGTGAACAGTCAGTGCCGAATCTCATGACAGCACAGCCCGAGGAATTGTATTCCAATGTGAATGGCAAAAACACAACACTTCATTACACCAACGTGTACATTTTTCTTCTGGGGGCAGAATTATTGCATTAACTCATGTATGACTGATGTGAATCACTAGTAGTCCTAAAAGTATGTTTTTTTATTGAGAGGTTCACAAGTAAATACAGAAAATTGATTCACTACATACCCTAAGCATTCATAAATCAATAGTAATGTAAATCACAAAATTACATGAAATGAAAACTCTCGAAAGATTGTTCAAAGTGTTTATTACACAAGTGAAATCGCAGAGTTATTAGTGGACTAATAGTGTGGGGAGTTTTCTGCTTTTCATGCGTTTACACCCTAGTAAAGCTTTTCACTGTGGCAATATTCCCTTGTGCGTGGAGAAAATGGTTATGTCAGTTAAACTTGACAGGCTTTTCCTTTCAGCGTTGGAACTGGGTAGAGTTGGGGGATTTTTCACAAAACTGCTTAAAAAAGAGTGACCATCCTAATTTTAAAGCGGAACCCCAGGAGCAGTTTGGAAAGTTAACTGTTTGCAACTAGCACACACATTCTTTGAGAAATCCAAAGAAGAAATCCAAATGATTTCACCTTGTGTTTACAATTTCACAATGTAATGTTTTTAACCCCCGCCTGACACCAATTACCTCTTGTTCATATTCACTGCATTCCATCATCCCACTGAACTCCTCGGCCGGCCCACTCACAGATCAACAAACAGCCATCATGGAACCTGGCCACGCTGGCATCAAAGTTAAAATAAACACAAAACGAAGAGAGAGCTAAAGTGCAAAACCCCATGCATGCCAACCTGGAGGAGAACCCGAATACCACCATGACGTTACACCCAACACACACTCACACACACACACGCACACACACACATACACACACACTAGAAACAGTAACACAAATCAAGCACTGCCACTTCAAACTCAGATGATCATCCCGTCAGCACCGCCACAGCACTCAATAGTCTCTCCATCATGAAACGTATATGGTGTTTCCTTCGCTAATTTGCCTCTCGGTCCATCTCTAACATTACAAAAATTCCCACCGCCTTGCCCAACTTCCAGACAGACACCCCAAACTCTTCCTCATGAAACTCATCCACCTGCTGACTAATGCTCACTCGACCTTCAAACATTCTTATTTTTAAATGAATGATGGGCAAATTGAAAGAGAGCAATCTAACCTGATTACAAGATTACAATAATGAACAGGTACAAGCAACTAGCTGATGGACTAGCTATTGTATACATACTGAACAAATAAACTAAAATATGCACCAGTTTCATTGCCTGAACTGTAAAGCTGCTACTTGTACAATTCAACTTGCCCCCGCCAACAAACACTCCTTCCTCCTCATATACAGACCACATAGGCCACCAACCCTACTTTCAGCAACACTTTCAGTAGTGTCAGTGAAACTTTCCTGCTCAGTCACTCTTGACTCACCATCCCAAGCAAACCCAACACCTGATTTCACCACCAAAACAAACTGACAACAGGCTGCTTTGTAAAGCTTGTGCTACACCAACTGGTCACCAAACCCACCCATTCAGCAGGCATACACTTGATGCACTCAGCCCACCCTGGGGCTTAATGGCAGTGGGGACTCCATCAACAAGACTGGGCGAAGCTATCTCACCATTCCATTTCACATCCATGATCTTCTACTGCTGATGCACGTCGTGCACATCTGCCCATGGGAGATCTTCACATTAACAAACATTTTAGAAACTGTAGACCCTAGGCACCAAGCGCCCAGCTCCAAACCAAATATCCTCAGATTTCTTATGTGCTAGATCATCAATACATGCATCCCAAAGCCTCTAATGAATACTTCTGTTTAACCCACACAAAAGAAGAACTCAAGATTGTTCATCCGTCACAAACACAAACACAAAGTCTTTGCACCACAACACCCCTTTCTACCTGGCCCAGAAACTGACCCTTTCGGGTAAGAACAAATCCTCCAGAAGCACGAGCTCCTAACTGCTCAAGCCACAAAAATTAAAGAAAAAGAAAACCTACTACTGCTCCTTTTCCTGAGTGGCCCTTAATATCTGGAACCGTCTCCCCACGAGATCAGATGTAACCCATCCACATCTCTCTTCAAGAAAGAAGTAAAAGAAATTCCTATCCAACAAAATCCTTTCTCACTGAAGACTTGGCCACGCCTCCACTACCTGTTTCGCCCCTTCCTCTATTTTGTCATCTGCCTTCTGACGGAAGTGACTCTCTATCCTCTCTCTCCTTGACTACCTCAGTACTTTTATGAACACTGCTGATCACACTCCTCTTTCAGTAGCGGTCGGTGGTGGGAGTGCCGCCGGGCGCTGACGTGGGGCGGTGGAGGGGCAGGGTGGGGGGTAGTAAACTACGGATTACGGGCGATTACAGGTAAGTACACATATAAATAAATAAAACGAATTTCGTTTCTCGCGCTGCATCACATTTGGCGCCCCATGTCAGCGCCCGGCGGCACTCCCACCACCGACCGCTACTGTCCTCTTTGTTTTACTGTCGATTTGTACAGCTATTTACACTTTTATGTAACTCGGGTACTGCTGCTATTCTACTTATATACTCCCACTATCCCTGGTGTACTATATATTTTCTCTATCTGTACCTCAAGATAGTGATATCGTTACTACTCCGTAAAGTGGCAAGTTGCCTTGAATACCAGCTCTAAGATGCCAATTGCCTTAACTACCTCGGGCAAATCTATGCTTCTACTCTCCCTTTCCTGGCTACTCCCTTTTATATCTACCTCAGGACTTTTTACTCTCATGTATCCTACTGTCACTCAGACACTTCTTTTATACTATTGTTGGTGGGTATTTTTATCAGCGTTTTATGTAACCCGGTATACGCTGCTATTTTGTTCATTTTCCCGTCATACACCGTTTGCATTTTTACCACTACTATATATATATTTTTATGTACCCTTTATGTAGAGTGCCATGCACTCTTATAGAGTGCATGTCAAAAAATAGCTGGAGGATCGCATGGCCAGTGGAAAGACACTGGCCGCAAACAGAAAGCTGTACTAGGACACTAGGGGAATGAAAGGGCAATGGCTTATGGCTTTGTGAGCATGTTCCTCATTTCAGGGAGCAAAGTATACTCTTGCTCTCTGACTCTTCATTGGCGGTTGGGGCGAGGCAGAGGTGTAGAAGTCTGAGGCTGAGTGTGACTTTAGCGAGAAACATACTGTCCTCAGTCCTTGAGGGTTAGAGGACATGCAAGGGGCACCATGGAGCACGTGACCTCCTTTCCTAAGACCATCCCAGAATGGGGGGCGAGGACCATGCGGGATATGTATGCTACAGAGTTGAAGGGGCCTCATCTTGTGGCACAACAAACTAATGCCTACATTTCCCCACAGGGTAGTCAGCAGATGTGATGACTGGCAGTGTGGTGGGCATGTAGACTGCTGGGACCTCTTCAGTGTCGTAGATTGGAGCATTATGATGCCACCCTGTACGCCACCTTATACAAGTGCTGCCTTGTCACAGTCAAACCTCACCAAGTGCAGCATGAAGGTTGATGAATACAATGAGGTCGCCCCTTACCTCATACAGAGCACAAAAGTGACTTTGTCTCCTATAATGACATGTAGGGTTTTGGGCCTCTTTAAATAGAGACCAGCCCGGATGAGCCTGAGTGAGGTACAATGCTTGGCATCGGTGCCCGGGGGCTAAAATTTGCTTTGTCGTGTGGAGGGCAGCAGGCTTCCCTCCATGGACGTCACAGGTTAGCTTTAACTTAATGGAGCTCAAGAGATCAGTGACTCTAGAGGGTGGAAGTGCACAAGGGATTCAATGGCACCCTCCCTCTGACTCCAGTATTACCAGCTAGTTACACACTTCAGACAAACAACCAATGGGGTTGGTAGAGGGAAGAACTGTGATTCATGTGGTATAACCTATGTTGCTGAATGTTGGAATTGAGGTGGAATCTCTTTCCCTCACACTCAAGCGTGAATAGTTTAAGTGTGAAATAATGTGTTTGCACGTATGGGTCCATATAAATATATGCATTTAAGTTCCAATGCACAAATCTATGTCGGAAGCTATGCACATAGGTATTCTACATCTATAACTTGGTGCACGCACGCATATGATACTATTTGCATAAGTGTTTATAGTTTTCTTTGGAAGTTTGCAAGGCACTGTATACAACCCTTAGACGCCCCAGAGCGTTTTACATAGATTAAAGAAATATATGTGCCCTCTGAAACAGCTGGAACATTTAGGGGCCAATTCGGATGTCGGTCGGAGTTGCAACAACATTTTTGGGTTGCACATTGAGCACTGGCACCAGAGCGGTTTAACACCGAGCTTTGCACCGAAATTCAAGTTCAAATAAGCATTGGCAAAGTCAATAGGTTTCACCTATGCATGATCTATTGGCTTTGTGAATGTCTTTTTAGACATATTGCACGGCAGCGCAGGTTCAAATTAAAGAAAAAAGCGCTATGACATGGCTAGCATTGACTGCATCATAGTGTTTTTTTCCTTAGTTCATGTTGCACAGCAGCCCGCGATGTTGTGCAATATGTGTAAAAAAGCGTGGTGAGGCAAGCAACACGAGAGTGGTACGTGGGAGAATGGAGAGAGCAGCAACAATGGACAAGAGGGGGGAAAGCAACATGAGGGCGGAGCTGGCAAGGAGTGGGGGGAAGCAACAGACAACTCTTATAGAGTGCATGGCAAATATTTAACAAGCATTTGCAATGCAATAAGTCTCGCATTAGTAAAAGTTTGAGCTTTTGGCGTTGCAAATAATAATGCAACACCAATAGCTCTAATTTTCAGTAATGCGAGACCTAACTATGCCACTATGGCACAAAATGCACACACAGATGACAGAACAATGGGAGTACGTATTTGGTAAACAAAAGATATGTGATTACGAAGTAGGCCATAGAGACAACACATAAAAAAAAAAATACAACATAATAGAGGGTCGGAGTGTCCTTAATTATTAAAGAGAATCGGAATGTCAATACGCCAAAGGCAGAACAGACTGCAGAAAAAATCAGAATACATTTAATATATAAGCAGATGTGAATGTGTGTTCACACAAACAAATATGTATAAAAGAGGAGAACATTGCTCTCTCGTTTTCACAATAATGAGACCAGTGGCACAACACAAAACCATGGGTCTTCCCTGCCTAATATGTGGGTCCCCATAGCATCCCATATCTCAGATATTCATAGGCCTTCAAAGGAATGGGGGCTCCCTGAATATTGGGGGCTTCTTGCACCATGCCTCTAAATGGAATATATGGATTAAATGTATAGGTTTTCCCGGGACAGCTCTGCCCTTTCTAATTGTTAAGAATGTGGCTGCCCGCCGCCCCCGCAGGGGGCCCTCCTAAAAGGGCGGCCCTTTAGTGCCATTGCGGCACGAGCCTACCCCCCTTTCTGGTGTTCATGGGGCTCCTGCCTGGAGCCCGCCCTGTCGCGACAAGGGCGTCACATCCGGTGTGCCCGAGGTGAGGGAGGTTACTTATACCCCCACCGACCCTCCTGGCGTCCTCTTTGTCGTCAGCCACGCCGTCGTGTGGGGTTGTTGGACACGCCGTCGGTTTGGTCGTACGGGATTGCTGTTGGCCTTGGGGGTCGTGAGGTCTGCCGTGTGAATAGCGAGGGGAGTCCTCCCCTCCCCCCCGTCACGCTGGCCATTGTCCATTTGGACCCCGTTCCAGCTGCAGGCTCCCGGGCGCTCCAAGGCCCAGCCCCGCTTGGAGGCACGCCGGGTGTAGCCTGCGGCCGGGGTGTGGCGAGCGAGGGGGCCGGGGGTCAGGGCAAAAGGGGGCCTAGTCCTGGCCTCACGATGGGCAGACCTGCCAAGCAACAGTACACAGAGCTTCTGTGGCTCCTCGTCCATTCCCCTCCCCCGCCAGCCTCCATTGCGCGGCCCATACCGTGGCAGACCCCCCCCCCCATGAGGGTTCCAGCACCAACGCTGCAAGGGGCAGGAGGCGGCTCAATGGGCCTGACCGTTAGGGTCAGAACAACAATCGATTTCGGATTGCGTTTCCCATTATAAGAGGGAGCGCTGGTCTGGCGGCGGTCACACGGTCATGTCCTTGGGCTGGCGTCGTTTTCCTGGGTGAGTGCACCCTTTCCCATGATTCCCGAGGCCCCAAGTCTGGAAATGTTTTGCATGGGGAAGCGGCAGGGGGAGGGCTCGCGGCCGGGCACGGCCTTTGTGGTGCTGATGGGGCGCTCACCTTCGTTAAAGTAGTGGGCATCGTCAGGGTCTCGCTTCCGTTTGCACAGTCTGCTGCAACCCTGCGTGCTGCACAGATGTGTTCATTGCTAGTAATCTTGCCCATGGGGGCCACTAATGTAACCCTGTCTGTTGTGGTCCCTATTATAGCATTAATAATATAGTAGCTCGTGACAAACTTCATTAGGCACAAGTAGCTCTCATTATAGAAATGGTTGAGATCCCATTAAACACGGGCGTGTTATTACTGTACCGAATTTGAAGATGTGATTCACCACCCTGTTCGATATGCATGGTATTAGGATACACTCTGGCATGTCATCACGGTGGCCCCACTTGTAATGCAGTCCATTGCGTCGATTGAGTGATTGATCAGAGCATGATCACCATTTACTGTCACCAAGGCATGCGCACATTTTCGACTCCTCGACTCTCTTGAGCATTAGTAGGCAGTGTAGTGTTTACGCTTTCCCTACATTTGATTGTTGCTGGGTCATTTCGTTCCACTGCGCGCAGTTTCCACGCACATTGTTGAATTGGTTAATCTCTGGATGTGATATTCACATTACACACCACTGGATGCACTGTGAGCTCTGAATGTCACTGATCACAGGACCCTGCACCTCGCTGTCTCTCTCGGCATTGTTCCCTTGGGAAGAGATATTTCTAATGCTGGTTCACGTCGATGTCATCCTCGGGTGTATGCAATGAATCCAACAGGGGTTGAAAAACCACTTTTGATACGGGTTCAATGGAGAGCTTTTGTTCTATGTGGCTCTTGAATACCTTAAACACACGTGCCCTTCCTATTCTCTAGATTCCTCTGCTTTGCGCCGCTCGGTGGAGGCATGGCGCGTGGTTGGGGGGTACAGAGCAGCGGAGCCTGGTGGCGCGCAGGTTGTTGGCAGGAGGAATGGGGTGCCCTGTCTGGGTGGAGGTGCCATGGAGCATGCGGCGGCCTGGAAAGGCGGTGGTTGTGGTTCGCCGGCTGCCGATGACCGCGAGTGCGAAGGCGTGCTGCGGTGTCCCTGCGCACGTTTTCAATGTTTTGCCAATTGTATAAATGTGTATGACGTTCTTGTTGTGTTGCAGGGACTTTGTAGTGCGAAGTTGAACAGGGGGCCGTGACGGTGCAAGGGTGCAGGTACTTAAGTGTATGCTCACGCTCCAAGATGGCGGCCGCTGTGCACGGGGGCCGCAGGTGACCGGTCAGGGGCCAATATGGTGCCGGGAGCACAGGGCCAGCTGGTTTGTACAGTTAAAAGTCCATGGGGATGTCCACATTGTCGCAGAAGGGAAAGGGGACCGAAGGTTGTGGGGGCAGGAAGGAGGCCGGGTCCTCCGGGGCCATCCTTCATGAATGGTTGAGTTGCGGGCGAGCCAACGAGGGCTTTGCTCAAGGTCACCCTGGGTTCAAGGGCTATTGCTGGTGGTGGATCGTCAAGCCTGTCCAAGTTTCGTGTGTGTTAGTTGAACTGAGAACAAACACGTAAAGCCTAAACCGCGCGGTTGATTCAGTAGTTAGGAGGGCACCTATGCCTGAATTCCATCACAAGTTCATTTATGTCTGCGGACTCGTGTAATGGAAATGCCGCAATGGGGGGCATTCACAGTGCTAATATTGGAAACGCATTTTCACTTTGATAATGTTTGTTACGTTGTGGCGCAACGGGGACCGGAGCCAGTTTGAGGTGTGGCACCTTTGGTAGTACATGGGCAATTTTCGGGGCTCTTGTGGTTTTGGGAGAGGAGTAACAGAAGGCGCGTGGCTGTTAGCTAGGTGTATCGACGGTGGCTGGCGTTGAAGTGTGCGCTCTGGAGTAACGCGCCGATACAGTTGTAGTTTTGTAGACGGCTGTTACGGTGATGTAGCTTCAAAGTGACTTATGTCCTGGCTCTTCCTTCCAGAACCGTAGCATGTTCAATATTCTTACGACGGAGCCATAATTGTGCTAATTGTCTGATGAATAGTCTAGCTTGTGGGTGTAGGGTCACTTTTGTAATAGGTAGCTCGAGGCAATGACAGGCCGCAAATTGCCAGTCGGCGACACACTGAGTATAGCACCACTTTTCAGCTTACGGAGGCATGGTTGTGGTTCTGTCTCTGCAACTATCACCTATTAAGTCGGGCTTGCAAATGTAGTGTTACTTTTGGTATGCAGCCCGAGGCAATGACAGAGGCCGTAAAGTACCAGCTGGTGGCACACCAAGCGGCTCCAATTTACAGCTTATGATCTTCAGACACGCACGTAAGGCACCGACCTCGCACCTTGAGTTCCTGCCCCAGGTCCCTATGCGGCATGAGGTACAATTCCGAGGTGCCATTGCCTTTGTGTGAGGCAACCTTTGCCCATGTAGAGTGCTCCTTCTCCTGCTGGGCGTGCCCAGGCAATATAGAACAGGGGTAAGCTATATAATTAATTATATAGAACGCCACGCAGGGGGGGGGGGGGTGCTTGGCGAGGAACATTTCCCGGCAGTGACCCACGGGCAGCATGCGGGCAGGTGAATCACACTGCGTAAGTGTAGTTTTGCGACTATGATGTAGCTTCAACGAATCTCTTCATAGATCCTGCACAGTCTCGTCATTTCACAACTGAAGCGTGTGGGTATATCATTTGGGCGGGGCACCTACGGCCGTTTTAGGTTCGCCGCCATTACCATTTGCACACGTGGGGGAGGGGACCGGTCTTTCGGCGGGGTGCATTTGGAATGCAGGTTTTCATTGGCGGTGCGTTCAAATCCATGGAGCCCACGTGATATTGCGTGTGTGTAATTTGATAGGGGTGCATTCTTGGTAAGCACAACTTACTTTAGACTGACAATGGTTTGATGTTGAGCACAGTTCGTCAAGCTGCCTGCCCCGTAGAGGGATAGTTTGCCATCGCCAGACTGGGATCTCCATGTTTGCGTCTGGTTTGCTTGACCTTGGGTTAAGAGGAAGTGGATGCGGTTTGGGGACGGCCGCCGGGGGGAGCCACTCACGGCTTCGACAGGTACGTCTTACAGGTCTGTCTCGTGCCCAATGGGTTGGTGTAGAACCATTGCGGTTGCTGTCGTGATCCATATGCAAAGCACCGCTAACCTCGAGTTGTCTATTACCCCTGCTGCACAGGCTCACCCAGGCACCACCTTACTAAATAAAGCAGTGGGTGGGATTATCGTTAAGCTGTACAGTTCGGGCGTGTCGCCTCACCGGCAACTGGGGCATGGTTGGCTGCCTCATCACTACCCGGTGGTCTGCTTGGTGTGTCACTGCTTTAACACCATGTGCACACAGTTTGTCATCCCCTGGGGCAGCCACTCACAAGTACACCCCCACACCATATCTGCCTTGGTTAAGATGGTACTGAGCATTGTTGATTCGGAAGGGGATCCCACGGTACTGTACCTCTTGGGCTAACCCGGTGTTCTGTTTGCAAGTTAAGACTGTGGGTCGTGCTATCAGGTGTGCATTAGATAAGTGAAGGTTGCTAGGCTGACCGAGGCAGCGGCCTTAGTGTCAGTGACGCTTGTTTGTTTTGGGCTTAGTCCCCAGTCACCACCGGCATTTCTACTGGCTGGTCTGCGTGATGCGTCCGGGCGCTGCTAGGCACACGAGGTGGTATTTGTAATCGCAGATGGGACGGTGTGTCCATGCGTTGCATAGCAGCAAGGGTAGAGTGTAGCGGTGTCTTCCCAGCACCGGTGTTGGCATCCTTCATCCAGTGACTGCACCCTTGCCCAGTGCACTTGGTAGTTGTACGTCACGCTGTGTCTTGCTGACCCCATGCAGCGCCCCCATGGGAGACTGGAGACTACCCTCGCCGGGCGACGTGCTGATCGATGGGTTCCGGCTGAGCAGCATTGAGTTGCGCTGCGGTGCCTGCGGGCAACATTGGGGCTTTGCGGGGCGAGCCCGGGGACCGTCGAGTCGGCAAGCACTCTTCGGGTGACCTGGGTTCCTATTATAAATGAACAACATTATAGTTTATTAAATCAAACACAGGAACAGGTTGTGTACAAGGTCATTTATTTTGAGGTCCTCTTACTTGTCAACAGTTCTGATGGCTTAGGGAGCGGTGAATGCTCGGCCGTTCGCATTGGCAGGTGATTGATGTGTGGGCTTAGCTTTGCATGCTACCCTGCAGTGGCTTTACTGACCAGGGTTAGGCAGTGGAGAGTGTTGCAAGCATGCGCTCAGAGAGGGGTCCTTCGATGCCATTATTAATCTTAAACTCGGTCAGTGTACATGCCAAGGAATGGCGGCATGCCCCCCGGGTGCTGGGGATGGTTTGTTGGTTGGCAACTTTTCAGATGTTTGTCGCAAGCTTGCACACGCTGTTGTTTCCGCGGAGTTTGGGGCAGGTTAGCATCCCCACCTTGTCTCCGCGGGGTTGATGTGTCTTTCGGGTCATTATGATACAGCAGAGCCATTATTGGTTGGTATAGCGGGACATAGGTATGCCAGGCTAGAATCCAAGGGATTATAGAGCAAGTGTTCCGTGTTCTGAGCCTAGCATATGCAGGCGTGAGTAAGAATGGTAGCAGCCAGTTCAATCTTGCATCACTCTAAAGTCAAGAGAATAGGCATTTCTTTAAGTGTGAAACAGGCCCCATACAGGGCTGAGAGGGAACATTCACCTAGGCGAACCAGGACTGTGCAAACTAGTATGATCCGGGTCAGATTGAGCGCGGCAAGTGTGGGCAGTCCTTGCTGGGTGGGAGCTAAAGCCGAAAGGCCGGGCTTCAGCTTTGGCGTCATGGGCTTCTCGAAGGGAGGGTTCAAGTTCCCCGCCAGAGGCGACAGGGCCAGCTTTACTACACTCTCCGGGGGGTTGCCTGTTAAATTGTGTGCCATGACCCAATTTTGCCCCCAGGCAACAGTTCTTAGAAGCATTCAGCATTCCCCCTAGAAGAAAGGGCAGAGGTTGGTACATAATTATCAGCGAGTGGGGTAACATAGATCGGTATTCAGTGCCATTTCGGCTACGGGAGCACACGCGCTTGACATATAGTCAATTATGGTATGCTCCTATAAGCGCAATACACAGAAAACTGTAAGAGGATTAGTAAGGTGGGTTTGGAGACCTCTTGACTTCTGCCTGTATGGCACACCTTGTCATAAGTTGCCTGGGCAAAGGTACGGCACTCCTGCCCGGCAGCATGGATAACTGTTCCACTCATCAGCCTGGCACTGGGGGTCATCCAAGTAAGGGCAAACGAGGGCTTAGTCACCCCCGAAAGGATAGGCACAAACTTCAGAACTGTGGGTTTCTCATTGGGCACACTTCCTGTGCCTTGTGTATTCAGCCGGCGGTTTTATCTCTCCATAGAGAAGAGGGATGTGGGGTACCTAGTTGCTCTCAGCATGGCACATTAAGGTGGCCGCAAACTGGGATGTTACCCATTAATGTCGCGACTGCACACGGTGCTAGCAGTTAAGCAAAAGGGAAGTCCCCCCCAGAAGGAGCTGAACAGGCGGGATTACTGTAAGACAGGAGGGACTCATGGCAAGTACAGGAGGACACACTTGCTATTATCACTTATTCCTGGTTCATCAGACTGTTCACCTGTCAGGTGTTTTCAGGGACACACTAGGGCATCAATTGAGCTGCATGGGGTAGCAAGGTAACGTGCTGTGAGGCAGTGTGGTCTCAGCAGACCCACAATAGGGGGCTGCGGCAATACTTGAAACTGGGAACCTTAGATTCTGACAGTATCATTGGTAACATACACATGACCCCCCCTGGTCTTGTGGGGTTTGTATGTCCCATCCTGCAATTTAAGGTGACTAGAAGGGAAGCTGAATGCAGACTTGAATTTGTGGAGGGCAATCATTCCAGGGATACCAAGGTGAACTAGGCCATAGCTGGATTGAGCTCCAAGGTTCACGGGATCGAGCTTTAGTTAAAGCAAGCCAACTGGCCCGGTGCAAATGTCTGGGCAACTGCAACAGAGTAGGGGTTCCCTGCCCTAAGGGCAGGTTTCGCATTGATTCAGTTAAGCACTATATTCTCTGCCCTGGTAGCCCTAGTAGATAGGCTGGTTGTGGAAGCGGTCATCTAACAAGGGTGATGCTGTCCCACAAATTGGGGGAAAGGGTGTTAAAGCACAAAAAATACTGGAGGATTGCAATTACAGGTTGCAGGAGGTGGGAGCCTACACTAGCCTCAAGGGTAATATAGCCATGGTAAGAGTAGAGTTCCCTCCTGGGAGGCCATCACATTCCTACAGGTAGTGTGAGGCAGCTGCTCTTCCCGGAGTAGGATAAATTGCTCCAGGCGGTTTTCCCAGACGCAGTTTGTCTGGATGGGGTCCCCCGGAATGAGATGGAGCAGCTCTGAACAATTTGGAGCAGAGACTGGTTGGAGGGGGGAGGTCTCCCTAACATCTTGGTGATCCATTTAGGAGGCAATGACCTAACTGCCGTGGGTAAGGGGGCATTCTTGCAAGCAATGAAGGCTGACTTAGGTGAGATCAGCATAGCATGGTTCAATGTGAGCTCTGGTGGCCTGAGATCATTCACCGCAGAGTGTGGCACGGGCTAAGTCAGAGGAGGCCATTGAACAGCCCTGTAAGAGTGAACTGTTCAGGGCGTATGTTTGCAGACCAGAGGGGTCTGGGTTTCATCAGACATGGGCTGATTGAGGCTAAGGTTAAGGGCTACTTTGATAAACATGGTGTTTATTGTCACCATTGGGTATGGATTTGTTCCCTTGGTCTTGCAGGGGGCCCTGGACATGAGAGGTGGCAAGTGAGATGACAGCTGTCTTGGTGGCACGGGCCATCCAGGCGTACGCCTAAGGTTAAGTTGACAAACATGGGGTGCATTTGTCACAGCATGGACACGTTCCACTGGACATACAGGAGGCCCTAGAAAGCAGGTTGCAGGTGAGAAATGAGCTGTTTTGGTGGGGGGCCCTGGCTGCGACGGTGGCCGCCTCCAGAGCTGTGGCGGAGTTACAGGGCGATCTGGAAGCAGACGGGTACAGTAAGGGTACCTCTGCGGCAGACGGGTACAGTAAGGGTACCTCTGCGCGGCACAATAGGGGTGCCAGAGCCAAAGACCAGGAGCCTCAGGGCAGGTTCCTGGAAAACCGCGACGGCGCCCCGTTAGTCCTTTGGGCGGTTGGGGGCCTGACCAACCGGGGGTTTGCCCTGCTTCGCTCCGCCCTGAAAGGGGCGTGAGTAATAAGGGACCAATGTGTCACGTGATCCGGAGGAGGATCACCCAAAGGTGTAGCACTGATTGTGTTTCCCACAGTGCTGGCTCATCAGGCGGGCGGGGCAGCATAGGTTGGTACAGCTGCCTGCCCTTGGATCGCCCGTAAGATAACCCACCAGATTGCATACTCTTGTATGGAATAAACCTGCAGCAATATTTTCCCATACATAATTTGTCTTGGGTTTTTATTTACGCACGCATGCTTGGATTGTGGGTGGGGGATGTTGCCGGTATTGGCACTATGTGGCTGCCCGCCGCCCCCGCAGGGGGCCCTCCTAAAAGGGTGGCCCTTTAGTGCCATTGCGGCACGAGCCTACCCCCCTTTCTGGTTTTCATGGGGCTCCTGCCTGGAGCCCGCCCTGTCGCGACAAGGGCGTCACATCCGGTGTGCCCGAGGTGAGGGAGGTTACTTATACCCCCACCGACCCTCCTGGTGTCCTCTTTGTCGCCAGCCACGCAGTCTGCCACGCCGTCTCCCATGCCGTCTCCGGGTCTGGTGGCTCAGTGGACTAATGCGTCTACTGCAGGGACCTGTGTTCGACCTCATGGTCACAGGTTCAAATCCCGGCGGGTCCACTCAGCCTTTCATCCATCTGAGGTCGATAAAATGAGTACCATTGAGTTGGGTAACAACAAACATCTGTTATTCAGCGCCAAGATACCCGTAGTAGTGAACGTGCGCTTTACAAATACACATGTTATGTTATGTTATGTTATGTTATCCTCTTACCCGGCGGTCTGGCTGGTGGACAGGGAATTGTGAATGTTTTGATGTTTTCTTTTGTGTTGCAGGCGGAGTTACAGGGCGATCTGGAAGCAGACGGGTACAGTAAGGGTACCTCTGCGGCAGACGGGTACAGTAAGGGTACCTCTGCGCGGCACAATAGGGGTGCCAGAGCCAAAGACCAGGAGCCTCAGGGCAGGTTCCTGGAAAACCGCGACGGCGCCCCGTTAGTCCTTCGGGCGGTTGGGGGCCTGACCAACCGGGGGTTTGCCCTGCTTCGCTCCGCCCTGAAAGGGGCGTGAGTAATAAGGGACCAATGTGTCACGTGATCCGGAGGAGGATCACCCAAAGGTGTAGCACTGATTGTGTTTCCCACAATGCTGGCTCATCAGGCGGGCGGGGCAGCATAGGTTGGTACAGCTGCCTGCCCTTGGATCGCCCTTAAGATAACCCACCAGATTGCATACTCTTGTATGGAATAAACCTGCAGCAATATTTTCCCATACATAATTTGTCTTGTGTTTTTATTTACGCACGCATGCTTGGATTGTGGGTGGGGGATGTTGCCGGTATTGGCACTATGCGCTGCACGTTTTAACCACGTGTCCCCTTGAAGCATAACAACTTTCTAAAGAGTGTTTACAAAACGTGGTGTACATGAAACATCTTAAACACGTGTAATGTAAAAATGTCCCTTTTGAAAACATGCCGTCCATACATAAATACTATTTTTCGGATATGCCGCTTAGCAATTAATGCACAAGTGTATGCACCATCTGTAAGGCACAGACCAGCGCACGAATCGAGGAGAGGCACCCGAGCGGCCATTGTGCATTACCACCAGTGTGCTAGCGAAAAAAAAGCATTGAGTAATAAAAAGCAGCCTTACTTGTCAGTGTCTTCGCAGGCTGGCAGTGTCCGATTTCGGAGCGCTGTTGCTTTCTTCCTTGTTCTACACGAGTGGTGGAAGGGAAGGAGAGGGGAGGGGAAGGGGGGAGGAAGGGGAGAGGGCTGAAGCGAGGAGAGGCACCCGAGAGGCCATTGTGGCGAGCCACGCACTTTACTTTTGTTGAACCACAGGCCCAGTTTGTCATATACAGACGAGACCCCACGACAGTGCACATGCCTTGTCTGTGATTTACATGCACGGTGCATATTCCTGTTAGTCACACCCCTTGTTCATGATCCACCAGGAAGCCTCCGGTGCGAGCGCCGCGTTCGTCACCATTTCTAGAGCGCTGTGCCTGTCCTCGCTTGTATACAGTGGACAACAGGAACACTGCAAAGCTGAACCAATCACAGTGCAGTGGGTTGCGGGGATATTGACGAGTGGCCCTTATTAGTTTGGTGAGGGTAAAAGGGGTAGCGTTGTGTTCCCCTTTGGGCAGGAAGGAAGGCTGAATAGGGTGATATAATGAAGGATATTGGCATTATATTTACTATACCGAAGCAGTCACCTTTTGGAAAGGGTGCTGTCCAAAGCGGCTTATAGTTTGCGCCAGAGCCAAGGGTCTTTGACACACTGCAGAGCCAGAGGAGGAGCGGGGGTGAGCAGGGGGTGGCTTGGGGAAGGAAGCAAGACGTCCCTGGTGGTGACGTGAGCTGCCTTAGACCACTTAGGGTGGTGCAGGACGTGGCAGGCATAAAAACGCAGCGAGCAGCAGATATTGTGCAGTGAAAGCCCCCTTGCAAAAATCGACTGGTCACCTTTCAGTTGGCTGCTATTCCATTTGAGAGTTAAGCTGTTGCTAATGAAGTTGAACATTCGGGCATAATACTGTCGCAAAATGCGCTGCAATGCGCTGCAATGCGCCCCGTAATTTACATTTTCCTGCGGCATAATTGGACCCTCTCCTGTCGCATAACTCCAGTGGCCCCGCATGTAGGGTACACGTGACAATGTTTTACCCATTAGTTTACCAACACGATTGTCATCAAGGCATGGGCAGGAGTGTTTCTCAGTGCATGCTTAAAAACAACCACTTATTATAAAACATGCCCCTCTACGAAGTCCTGTAATCTGATGTACTAAGGTGAAACGCCCCACCTGTTAAGGAAATACACTTTTTTGAATTTTTAAAACACCTTATATATTCTAATATGATGCTCATTACATGCTTTGTATGCTAAATCTGCACAAAGCTCGGCTCGTGCATGGGCACTTCAAGCCAGAGCCGACTGTCAACTCGGGTCTGACTTGGCTCCCTGTTTGTTGGTTCGCACACCTCTGCTGCCGCCACAGGACGCGGGGCGCAGTGTGACGTGTCTGCACAATCAGGCGAGGGCAGTACGAGGTACAGTGATGCGTCCATTTGAGAGTTAAGCTGTTGCTAATGAAGTTGAACATTCGGGCATAATACTGTCGCAAAATGTGCTGCAATGCGCCCCGTAATTTACATTTTCCTGCGGCATAATTGGACCCTCTCCTGTCGCATAACTCCAGTGGCCCTGCATGTAGGGTACACGTGACAATGTTTTACCCATTAGTTTACCAACACGATTGTCATCAAGGCATTGGCAGGAGTGTTTCTCAGTGCATGCTTAAAAACAACCACTTATTATAAAACATGCCCCTCTACGAAGTCCTGTAATCTGATGTACTAAGGTAAAACGCCCCACCTGTTAAGGAAATACACTTTTTTGAATTTTTAAAACACCTTATATATTCTAATATGACGCTCATTACATGCTTTGTATGCTAAATCTGCTCAAAGCTCGGCTCGTGCATGGGCCCTTCAAGCCAGAGCCGACTGCCAGCTCGGGTCTGGCTTGGCTCCCTGTTTGTTGGTTCGCACACCTCTGCTGCCACCACAGGACGCGGGGCGCAGTGTGACGTGTCTGCACAATCAGGCGAGGGCAGTATGAGGTACAGTGATGCGAGGGCGATAAGTGAGGTGGGCACATGCTTGCCCAAGTAAGCCAATGCCTGTAAAATTAGTAGCCTACTTAGGTTATCAGCAACTAATTTGCACATTTCTGCTATTTTATCGGTTTGGCAGCTCTTTTGCAGTTCAAATTTAGCTTCCGCACCTGACTGACTGTGGGATCCTGGGCAAATCAAGCTTTCCTTGTGCCTCAGTTGGTTTACATGGTGAAAAGAGCTACGCTTTCCTTGTGCCTCAGTTGGTTTACATGGTGAAAAGAGCTACGCTTTCCTTGTGCCTCAGTTGGTTTACATGGTGAAAAGAGCCGACTGGTGCCGTGCGCGAGCACAATATCCAGTCCGGGGACTGAAAGCCAACAGTGAGAGCCACTGCTCGTGCCTGCCGTAACTGGTGCCATGCGCGAGCACAATATCCAGTCCGGGGACTGAAAGCCAACAGAGAGAGCCACTGTTCGTGCCTGCACTGACTGGTGCCGTGCGCGTGCAGAATATCCAGTCCGGGTGGGCGAGCCAGAAAGGAGACAGGGAGGGGAGAAAAAAGCCTCACTGCAAATCAAAGTCGCGCGTTTAACATAAAGTGTGACGTGTGCCAATGAAATGCAGAGGCGGAGCTTCCACCCCACTTCCAAAAGAAAACCGACGACAATAGATGTCGCAAGCGAGCAGCGCATGCGCTGCGACGTTAGCGAGACCTAAAAAGTACCTGCAGGAGCACATGGCCAGTGGAAGGACACTGGCCATAAACAGGAAACTATACTAGGTCCATGCTCCATGGCAGGGAAAAAACACTGAAGCCCAGGGAGGAACCAGGAGGGCTGACCAATAAGAAGCAAAGAAATAAGAGCAACGTGGAAGCCAACCAGTGGTTAGTAATGGTAAGTAATGGGCGGGCTCCAAACTTGTTTTAAGCTTTTTTTTGTTCACAAAATATTTTGCCTACATCGCATGCGTTGTCTCAGGTGAAACCTAAAAACATAAATCCCCACAGAATTTAGGACTTAATTGCTAAAGCCCTTATTCAGAAAATCACCCCCTGGACAGGGAAGACCCACGCAATCACAGGTCTATTTCCAATATTTTGGACACTCTCAGTGTCTTCAAGTGAGCAGTACACAAACAGCTGCAAATACTCATTGAAACCCAGAACCTGCCTGAGGAAGCCTGCTCATCCCATTGAGAGTCACAGACACCCCATTATTCTCCTATGGGGTTACCTCAAAAATATGCAAATTAAACAGGTGAGGCACTCTTATCCTTCTCTATATGTGAATTGCTTTTGGCACATTGTAAGCCACTCAATTTAATTGAGTGCCTACGTCATAATGGAGTCAGAGGACAAGCCTTCCCGTTAATAGTCTGCTTCCTCTCTAGCAATTCCCAAATAACCTGATCACCTCTATTTTGGTCCAAAGCAAGCCTGCTTCAGTGTAGTATACCCAAGAGCTCCATATTGTCACACCTCCTTGTCAACATATATTTCAGCAACCATCATCTGCTCATTTGGTTTGGACTTGAGCATCAACCTGATACCTCTCAACTTTCCTTCCTCCTATAAGGGCAGGTGAAGGAAAAGGTGTTTTACCTGCTTGCTTTTGGATAATGATGCTCTTGACTGGTCAGCTGAAAGACTGGTGTCCCGACTTATTAAACCCAAGCAATCCTCAAAGTCGGGCATCGGCATCATGGTGACTTGAGTGGCACTCCAGGCCGCTGGGAAAGTCATCTTCATATCGGCACAGCTGGGAACTGGCTCTGGAGAAGGAGAGAGTTGGAAAATGGAGAAACAGGGTCACCCAGTGAACCACTTTGCAGGATTTCGGGGTTATCTGAGATGTATTTCAGCACAGAGAGTGAGAGAGTAGTCTCATGGAGCACTAACAGTGCCGACAAACGCCACACAACAGGGAGACAGTGTAAGAATATATGGTAAATGGCTAGTTCACAAATACCATTTCTGGGAAACCCTACGTTTTTAATTATAAACTTTGATTGAAAAAAATTATTGATCTTATTTCTGTGCAATTTGAATTTTTAAACCAGATATTTTATGTTTCTTTGCCATTTTCTAGTATTAAGGTGCTTTCACAGTACTGATGGAGCAGGGTTTTGTGTAAATAAAACTTGCTCGGATTAAACCCTCATTAACACATATTAACAGTGTGCGGTGATTTTTTTTTATTAATAAATGCTAAACCATGGGGAAATGCTTATGCGCATGCGTAAACTAATGTGTGTATTAATGCATGAAAACTAGGCCGCAAACTGCTTGATAAAACATAATGCTGCTTTTGTTCACGTTAATAACTTTTCGCTAGGAAATTCATAACATGGGTTGTGCATGGGTTAGTGTAATTGCTGGGATGGTGTGCAAAGTGAAATTATATTTCTTGAAAATAATAAATGTTTGTGTTCTGTTCTTGTAGAAAAATAAGCAATGGGCCTACACTTCTGCATGCCCGTTTTGGGTTAACTTTATTCCTGAAAAAGAAAAATACGAAATAAATGAGCTTTGAATAAGGAGAGAATGCAGAGGCAATAGAAGTGTCCTTCGAGTTGTACTGACTGGCTGCCAAGGTTACGGAAGAAGGAGGATAAGATTACAAATGGAAGCGATGCCACTTCCTCACGAGACGGCAGAGACGAACAAAGGAGGCGTAGAGATTTGCAACATTCAAGGAACTGCAGAAAATGTTTACTATGATCATATTCAGAATTGTTTCTTGGGATGATTCTGATGTAATGCTTAATGCTTGAACAAAAGGGTGTCTAATAAAATTAACATGACGAGTGTGGTGTGACAGAACACCCCCAACTTTAGCCAATGGGAGATGAATACTGTGTTCAGATTGAAACAAATGTGGGTTGGACATTTAGGTTTTAGGTTATAATTGAAGGTCCCCGGTGGGTGTGGTTTGGTAGGGTTGGCTGGTGTTTAGCTAGCGGGAGATCGTCGCTGTCGTCGGTTTGCTGTTTCCAGATAGAGGCCTACCTGACTCCTGTCTCCTGACCTAATCTTTGTCACTCGACTCTACATGAGTGGCCTTCCTGCCCTAACTGGCCAGTGGGGTAGTTTCGCTGAATCTTACTTGGGTTAGTATAGAAGATCTTCTTAATTTGCATATTCATTTGCAAATGTATTTTTGTCTCTGAAACTTTTCTCTCTACGCCTATCTACTCCTTCAATGCATTGTTTATTTGATATGAGTTTGAATATATACATTGCCAATGTTTTCTCTCTGTGATAATCCATGATTTGCATTAAGTATAACTGTACTTGATGAGCATTTATTTCTTACATTATTTACGATAAACAACATAAACTATACATTGAGTCTGTTATTATTTTATTTAGTATAGAGGTATAGAATAGTATATAATTATTGTCATCAACTACTCAACACCAAAAGGTTCGTCGACACACTTATTTGTAAGGAGAAATGCAGGTTCTAAAGTATATTTAGTGAGTTAGGAATAAACGTGTATCACACTGAACCCCAGCGTGAAGGGATTAGTTGGGTAGTATGAATGGGCCTATGTTAGTGAAAATTTATTGATCCCTGATCGCTGGATCAGTTTTGGTAGCAGAGGATGGTTAATTATTGATTAGTTTGGCAATAATTATTGATTATTGATTTATTGATTATTAACATGAAAAGTTAGTGTCTTTGTTTTATGTTGTTTGGAAGTAAGGGTACGGCGCTACCTAAGATCCTAGGATGATGTTATTTTAGCCTAAGTGGCAGAAGAATAGTGTGAGAAGGATATCGCACTGCAGAAGTACTTTGTCTGTTATTGTAATATCGAACAGCGAAAGGCTGACGATGTTATTTAGGGACATATTCGAGTGAAAGAAGATAGCGTGAAATAGTGAAAGGTCTGCTTCTGAAACTCTGGCCTTACATCCCCAAAGGAGTACTAAGACCTCTTTCTGAAAGGAAAGTCCTCTTCCGAAACTTTGGCTAGTATCCCCAGAGGAGTACCAAGACCTCCTTTAACTTGATTGAGAGTAGAGTAGCGCTGGTCGTTATTTTACTAGAAGTAAAAGAAAACTCTTCGAGTGAATTGAACTATCTCTTTTATTAGTGGAGCAGACAAAGTAGCATTGTTTTGTGTTGTTTTTAACAAGAAATAGTTGAGAAAAACGTAGAAAATACAATGCCGTATTATTTTGTAAAGGGAGGGTCAGTAGCAGGAGTAATACTGACGTCACAAAAAGCCGCGCTGACATTGGTCAGGCAGCGGGCGTGTAGTGAGCCGTGATTGGTTGGTTGCTGTGAGCCGCGCTAGCATTAGTTGAGACAGTGGATACGTAGTGAGCCATGATTGGTTGGTTGCTGTGAGCCGCGCTGGTATTGGTTGTGATTTAGCGAACAGAGTGAGAGGATTTACGGAAGTTTTTTCTTGTTTGTTTGGTTTATTTAGCGAAAAAAAAGTGTTTCAAAATGAAGATGGTAAAAAGAATAAAAGATTTATTTTAAAAAAGACAAGCAGATAGTTACTAGAGGGGGACTTCCTATACCTCCACCGAGAACGCCTGCTTATTTTATGACGTTGGAACGTGGTTATCATACGTGTACATGGTTAGAGAATTGGATGAAATATACGGAAGATGATGGAGTTTTAGCTTTTTCAGAGAATGGTACATTTAATGTAAGGATTTTGGAGAACTTCAGAGGACGAATTAATTCGTTAAAACCAAGTCCTAGACCTACGTAGTATGAAGCACTTGAGGAATGGGATTATGAGGCATATAAACGAGAGAGAGACAGGAATGGAATTAACTACAGGAATATAATAACGAGATATTCTGAGGCTAGATGGGATGATCAAAAGAAAAGATGGAGGAGAGATGTAAGTGCAGATGGATTATATCCAGTAATAGTTGCTGAAGATCAGACTGGAGGCAAAGAGAGAAAAGAATAATTTAGAAACTTCAGAACAAGATAATGACTCAGATGAGATTGATGATGAGTTGCTAGATGAAATATTATTAAAAAGACCTCCACCATATCAAGAAAGTTCAGGGGAAACAGTTCCAAATGCACCACTAATTGAAATACAAGTTCCTCAGGTTCCACAAGCTCTACAATCTCCACAAGTTTCACAGGTTACACAAGTTCCGGTAGCTTCCCATTCTCGAGTAGTGTTGCAGGAAAATGAGATTGACATGTTGAATAAGGCAAGAGAGGAGTTAACTCAGAGAATTAGTGAGATGAGTCTGAATGCAGAAGCATTATCGGTACCAGTAACGATTGGTCCTATAGTTCCATTGTATGGTGCGAGTCAGAATATATCGAGAGTACATGCATTGACAATTCCCATGAATAATGCTAGGAATGTTGGCGGATCAGAACAGGTTGAGACGAGTACTTCATTGATTGATCTACCAGTGATTGAAAATGTAATTGAAACACCAAAGAGAAGTGTACAGATGGATCCTAGAAAAATAGTGCAGAATGAAAGTGGAATAACTCCAGTATCAGGGAGTTCGGTGGATCCTTCGCCAGAGGAGTTAGATGACTGGATAAGAGGAATGGAAAAGAAAAAGTCACAGTCGAGTATAGATGTAGCTAAATTGAGAGTGGATCTGGAAGAAATGATTCAGTAAGATTGAGTAAGTACCGTAATGAAGAGTTGTTATTTTTGTGTAAGAATATTACATGGAAAGCAAGGAATTTACATGAGAGGTTGGCAGAAGCTGCACAAGAATATGGAGAAGACATAGAAAAGTCTGAAGTTTTGCAAAAAACGTATATATTGGATTTTACTGATAAGGATTTGGAGAGTTTGAATACGTCTGGTAAACGATTGCAAATAAAAGAATTGATGAATACCTTGATGAAATGGGGTGATTTAGACCGGTAGAAAGGTAGATGGACGAAAAAGAAGGAAGAAATGCTTGGAAGTAAAAATGCGTCTTTATTTCCATTAAGAGAAACAGGACAGGCTGAAATGGTATGCCCAATGAGAGAAGTTCCAGGTGGTGGATATGTTCATGTTCCCTGGTCAAGACAGGATATATTATCTTTTACGAATGATTTTCCTAGGTTGAGAAAGAAACCTGTCGAGTGGTACCAACAGGGAGAGAGATTTGTAAAGGTTTCGAAAGTTTTGCTAAAGGATTTAGATGGTTTGTTTGAAATTGTAGTTCCAGCTGACTTATGGACTTAGTGTAAGATTACTGTTGATTGGCCTAGAGAGGACTATCCTAGAGATGTGAAAACAGGAGCACCTTCAGATGAGGTGATGAAAAAATATAATCAAGTAATTACTTATTTGAAGAGTAAAATCTCTCCAAAAGAAACAGATTGGGTTAAAATTGACAGGACAACCCAGGAACATGCCTATTATGAAAGGTTGTTACAGGTGTTCAAACAATATAGTGGTTTTGAAAGTATAGGGGACAAAGATATGGGACATTTTGTATATAGGTTTGTTTTTGGATTGAAACCTGAAATTAGTAACATGATTCAGCAACATTTGATTTGTTGGCAGAGTAAAACAGTTGTTGAGATTCTGAGATATGCTAAATATTGTAGTGATGATATTGAGTCAAGGCATAAAAAGCTGAAAGAGAAAATGATGTGGGCACAGGTGAAAGTGGCAGAACAGAAGGATGGAAACAATGGTTCTCAAGCAGATTTTCAGATGAAAGGACAAAATCAGTATGGTCAGGTACCAAATGGAGGTAGGGGTAGAGGTAAGATGAATAGAGAAGAAATGAAAAAGAAATATCCTTGTCATGCGTGCGGAAAGTTTGGACATTGGAGGAATGAGTGTAGATATTTACTGAAGAATAATAGAATGAATCAAAATTTCAATCCGCAGATGCAGAATGAAGTGGTTGTGAATCAACAACAGCAACAACAGCAGCAGGTAGTTACACCACAGAGACAACAAGTACCAGTGCCTCAAGCTCCTATGCCAAATAATGTGAATGCTCAAGTACAGAGATACAGTGCGAATTCTGGATTTCACGCAGGTGAACAAGTTGGTAAGAATCAAAACGTGCAAGTGGTTTAACAGTATTTGTTGCAATGTCCAGAGAGTGACTCAGACTCATCTCAATGACGGTGCCTGAGGGGGGAGGAAGAGTGCGTGATTGGCGCATCTCTAGAGGTTGATCAGTCAGGTCCTTTTGTTGATGGAAAAGTGGAAGGTAATGATATTACATTCCTAGTGGACACTGGTGCTACCTGTTCTAATGTGAGAGCAGCAGAAATTCCAAACCTACCCCTCTCGGGAGAAACTATCCAAGTTGTGGGAGTTTCAAATAAATATATTAAGACTCCAATAACCAGACCAATTGAAGTTCATATTGGAAGATTCAGAGACATGCATAGGTTTGTGGTATGTGATACGAGGTCGGTGAACCTTTTAGGAAGGGATTTGCTCTGTAAAATGAACTGCACTATCTATTGTACGCCAGATGGTATTGCTTTTCAAACACCAGATGAGGATGTTGCTTTTAAAATGATGTTAGCAAAGCAAGGGACAGAAGTGAATGATTTATATTCATTGCTCACAGAAGAAGATTTACCTGTTGAATTGAGAAATGCAGTGAGACCTGATGTGTGGGATTTTACGGGAAAAGACACTGGATTGATGAAAGGTGTGGATCCTATTCAGGTTACAGTTAAACCAGGTGCAATATATCCAAACACTCCTCAGTACAAGATGAGTCCTGAAATCACAGCAGGAGTAATTCCTGTAATTGATCAAATGATTGAGCAAGGTATTCTAAAAGAAATATTGAGTAGTCCTTGTAACTCACCTATTATGGGGATTAAGAAACCAAGCGGAAAATATAGAATAGTGCAAGATTTACGCAAAATGAATAAGATTGTAGTACCTTGCTGTCCAATAGTGCTAAATCCAGCAGTGATTCTTTATCAAATTCCTTGTGATGCGGAATGGTACACAGTAATTGATCTGTGTCAAGCATTTTTCTCGATACCTTTGCATCCGGACAGCCAATATTTGTTTGCATTCCGGTTCAGAAACCGTGTTTTGGCATGGTGCCGATTTCTCAAGGGTATACAGAGAGTCATTCGATTTTCAATCAGATTTTGAAAAAGTGTTTGGAGTCATTGATCATGGCAGAAAATTCAGTGTTAGTTCAGTACATTGATGACCTACTTGTGGCATCAAAAACACGAGAAGCCTGTGTGACAGATACAATTGCCTTACCAAATCATTTGGCAGAAGGTGGGCATAAGGTGTCACCAGCAAAATTACAGTTTTGTCAAAAAGAAGTTCAGTATTTGGGACACAAAATTGAAAAAGGAGTTAGAAAAGTAACACCAGAAAGAATCAACATGATTTTGCAGATGGGTCCTCCTAAAACTCAAAAGGAAGTTCAAATGTTTTAGGGAATGGTTGGATACTGCAGACAATGGATCAGTGGGTTTTCATTGATTGCAAAACTCTACAGAGGTTGACACAAAGATGTGGTTGATCCGATTGAATTGGATGAGGAATGTATGAAAGCTTTTATTGAATTGCGAGATAGTCTTTGTCGAGCACCTGCTTTGGGAATGCCAGATTATACAAAAGATTTTGCATTATTCTGTTGTGAGAGAGATGGGTGTGCGTTATCAGTCTTAACACAAAATCATGGAATGGCACGTCGTCCAGTGGCATATTTTTCTGCTACTTTGGATTCAGTGGCTGCCGCATTACCAGGTTGTTTAAAAGCAGTGGCTGCTACTTGTGTGAGTCTTGAGCAGAGTGAAACAATTGTTATGGGACATCCAGTAAAAGTATATGTGCCACACTCTGTTGAGATTCTATTAACAAGGACTCGGACTCAGTATATGACTTATAGACGGCTGACTAGATATGAGAGAGTGATTTTGGGTGCTGAAAATGTGACAGTGACAAGATGTACAATATTGAACCCTGCAACCTTGTTGCCAAGTCTGAATTGTGAAGAAGTGATAGATGAAGCAGATCATGATTGTTTGGATGTGACAGAATTGTGCACGAAACCAAGACCTGACATAAAGGATACACCACTAGAAGAGTCAGATAGTGTGATGTTTGTGGATGGATCTTGTCTGAGAGATGAAAAAGGTGCAGTGAGTGCTGCTTATGCAGTATGTACGTTGTCTATGGTTCTTGAAGCATCCTGTCTAAAGGGGATAAATTCTGCTCAAATTTCTGAGCTAATAGCTTTGACTAGAGCATGTATAATTGGCAAAAATCTGAGAGTAACCATATTCACTAATAGTCAATATGGTTTTGGGGTGGTGCAAGATTTTGGTCAATTGTGGATGCAAAGAGGATTTATGACTTCTTCAGGATCACCGATCTGGAACAGTAAAAATGTGAAGGATCTATTGAATGCATTACAAATGCCCAAAAAGATTGCAGTGGTAAAATGTTCAGCACACAAGTCAGGAGATGAATGTGTGACAAAAGGAAACAGTAACGCAGACCAAGTGGCGCGTTTCTGTGCAATAAACAGAGGGATGGAGAAAAAACATACAAATTGCCACTTGATATTTTCCTCTTTGGAAACATGGGAGGAAATTAGACAGCTTCAGGAAGAAGCAAGTGAAGAAGAAAAACAATTTTGGATAAAATCAGGTTGTGTAAAAAGAGCAAAAGATGAAGTGTGGGTGTATGTTGATGGAAGATCAGTAATGCCAGATAGTTTACTGTCTCAGATGGCAAGGATGTACCATGGAATTGCACATGTTGGAAGAGATGCTATGATTAGGCTCTTCAAGCAGTCATGGTACAACCCAAAGTTTAGGGTCATTGCAGAGAGTCTGTGCCAGCAGCAAAATCCAGGTAGAAAGACAGTTGTTAGTTGGGGTCAAATTGGAAAAGCAGCAGGACCATTTACCCCACTACAACTTGACTTTATTGAACTTCCCCCTTGTAATGGACTGAAATATGTGTTGGTTGTTGTTTGTTTGTCTTCTCGCTGGGTAGAAGCTTATCCAACAAGAAGAAATGACAGCCTAACAGTTGCTAAACTACTTTTGAGAGAGATTATACCAATATATGGATTTCCAGTCTCTTTAGAAACAGATAGAGGAACTCATTTTAATAATGAGATAATTCGAATGATTTGTGCAGCATTACAAATTGAGCAAAAGCTGCATTGCGCCTACCGACCAGAAGCATCTGGAGTGGTCGAACAAATTAATGGCACTATTAAATCCAGACTGTCAAAAGTGTGTGCGTCTACAACACTGAAATGGCCAGACTCTTTACCCCTATAGTATTGATGATTCTTAGAAGCATTCCTGATAAAAGGACTGGATTGAGTCCTCATGAGATTCTGATGGGGAGAGCCATGAGACAAGCAGTTGTACCAGAAAACAAACTGATGAATATTACTGATGATCTAGTGCTTGAATATTGCAAAGGATTGGCTGATCTGGTGCGTTCTGTGTCTCATCAGGTTGGAGAAATTGCAACCACAACACAGCCGGATCAAGCACATGATTTGAGTCCAGGAGAGTGGGTTCTTGTCAAGAAACACGTGAGGAAGTCGTGTTTAGAACCGAGGTGGAACGGACCTTATCAGATCATTTTGGTGACAACGACAGCAGTGAAGTATGGTGGCTTGCCAAACTGGATTCATGCAAGTCATACAAGAAGAGTCCCAAGTCCACTTGAAAGACAAGAAGAAGAGCAGCAACTGGTAAAGCAGAGAAAAGAACCAGAAGCTGAAGAGCATGAAGCTATAGAATCTAGTGTTACAGATTCTGAAAAAGCTGAACAAGAGGAAGAACCAAGTACAAGTCGAATAAAGTGGGCACCAGCTACTGGGTCTCAAGAGACTGCTGTTGAGAAAGAAAAAGAGAAAGTGACTGATGAAAATCAAGAGCAAGTACAACAGAGAAAAGAACTGAATAAAAGAACTTGCGAATTCGACAACGAAGGTGAAAAAGCAGTTCAAGTTAAGAGAGCAAGAAAAGGTGATGAGTGGCCAAAAGGAGTGAAAAGACTGAAATACACTCTAGAAAAGAAAAGGCCAGATCAAATAAATGAAATATCAAGTCAAACTGGACAAAGTGATTCAGAAGAAGAATCAGTACGAAAAACAAGAAGAAGAAGAATTCCAAATAAGAAATACACAGCTCCAGAATGGACATATGTGGTGTTGGAAGAAATTGAGAACACAGATCAGAAAGAAGAAGAAGCTGGTACTGATCAAAGTGATCAAAGCAAACTGAAACAACCTTAAAAGAGAACTGTGAAAATAAAGGTGCAACAAATTTCAATGAAGAATATTCTGAAAGTTCTAAAAGATTTGAAGAAAAAGAAGATATAAAAAAAGAAAAAGAGGGGGTAAAGAAGAGAGGCCTAAAGTGTAAGGATACACTACTCTAGATGGTTTTGGATACGTTTTTCAAAAATTAGATTACATTTTTAGATTTTTAGGTTTTTTCTTAGATTTTTAATTTTTTTTAATATATAGTGTCTAAAATGGCAAAGGAAACAGAGACTGGATATCAAAATCATAGTTTTAAACGTAGATGTATTAATGCTTGCTTATGTAGTGTCTCACTACTAACGTTGGTATGGTTAACACTGATTGTTATTGTCCCTGTCTTAATGGTGACTAATTACAAAAATAATACTAATGGCGTGGGAAGTGAGAGAATAGATACTGTTACTAAAGAAAGTATAAATACTAATATAGAACTGATTTGTCATGATGATAATATACTATCATCATGACAAATCAGTTAATGATTTTTCGTTAAATGTTTTTACTAAGTTACTTTATGAATACGTTAATACAATGAATGCGAGAGATTGTTACATGTGCATGCAATTACCGTTGTCCGTCTCAGAGGGGGTGACTTACCATCACCTACCTTTAACATATGGTGTGTCTTGTAGTGTTCTAACAAGTCTGTTCTATGAGAGGGAAGGACTAGAGTATTATTATTCTAATTTTGACCTAATATTTCCAGAAATTCCCATTAGGAGAGATTTAAAAATTGTTTATGGTCCTATTAATACTGCATATATGGCAGATTTTTTCATTAGTAACAAACCAATAGATAGAGTAGAAGCACATACAAATAATCTAACTTGTAAGCTGCGGCATGAATAAATTGAATTTATGAGTTTAGTAGAAGATAGAAGGCGAGATTTCAAAAAGAAAGCTGCTGAGCAAAAGTCACATGTACCTCCATGGGCTTTCAGAGAGGGTGATTATAAAAAAGGTGAGACTTACGCTGCCATGACTTTAGATTTTCAACATTTTGTGTGTTTAGAGAAAAGACTAAACTTAATAGTTATTTTATTGGTTCTAGTGAATGTGAGCATACTTTCTTGATAAAAGGAAGTTGGGGACTGAAAGGAGGGACTGATCCTGTTTTCCCGGGAATATATTATGTGTGTGGTAAGAATGCTTATTATAGGTTACCTACAGGTTGGTACTGATGTTGTTATTTAGGCATAGTATTCCCGAAGGTTTACCACGTAGATAAGAATAATAGAATTAATTAAATGAAACAAGGACTAACACGTAATAAGAGAGGAGTGAGTTATTCAGAAATAATTGGGGATATTTTTGGAGCACTGATACCTTCAGTTGGAGTTATTCTGAATTCACATAAGATTAGAAAATTGTCTACAGTGGTTGATCGTTTATCAACGGATACTGCTGGTGGGTTCTTGATGATTGATACTGAAATGATTGCAATTAGATCAATGGTTTTGCAAAATCGACTTCCCCTTGACATATTATTGGCAAAAGAGGGTGGGGTCTGTAGCATGTTGAAAATACAACAATGCTGTACTTATATTCCTGACAAAAGTAAAAATCTTGAGGGGTATATCAAAAATATTATAGATTTTCATGAAGATTTAACTGAACTGAAAGTTGACGGTGCTTGGGAGAAACTTGGTTAGAGTTTTTCCTCAGTGGGAAATTGGTTTTCTACTTTTGGGAGTAGCTTATTAGGGAAAATATTAATACCTGTTACTTCAGTAGTTGCAGTAATAATAGTTATCATTTTGATTTATAAATGTTGCAAATGTAAGTGTAGAAAGAAAGAGACATCAGATCTTAAACGTAGAGCTAGAAAAAGAAAGAGAGAAGAGAGAATTAGAAGATATGAGAAGAAATTACTATGAGATCATGAAAGACTTAGATGAAAGAGTAAAACGAGAAAGAAGTACAGTATTTTAAATAAGTGGCAACTTGTATGCGATGGGTATTTTGATGATGGCTCAAAACGCCATCAAAGGGGGGATTGATGGAGCAGGGTTTAGCGTAAATAAAACCTGCTCGGATTAAACACTCAGTAACACATATTAACAGTGTGCGGTGATTTATTTTTATTAATAAATGCTAAAACATGGGGAAATGCTTATGCGCATGCGCAAACTAATGTGTGTATTAACACATGAAAACTAGGCCGCAAACAGCTTGATAAAACATAATGCTGCTTTTGTGCACGTTAATAACGTTTCGCTAGGAAATTCATAACATGGGCTGTGCATGGGTTAGTGTAATTGCTGGGATGGTGCGCAAAGTGAAATTACAATTCTTGAAAATAATAAACGTTTGTGTTCTGTTCTTGTAGAAAAATAAGCAATGGGCCGACACTTCTGCATGCCAGTTTTGGGTTAACTTTATTCCTGCAAAAGAAAAATACGAAATAAATGAGCTTTGAATAAGGAGAGAATGCAGAGGAAATAGAAGTGTCCTTCGAGTTGTACTGACTGTCTGCCAAGGTTACGGAAGAAGGAGGATAAGATTACAAATGGAAGCGATGCCACTTCCTCATGAGATGGCAGAGACGAACAAAGGAGGCGTAGAGATTTGCAACATTCAAGGAACTGCAGGAAATGTTTACTATGATCATATTCAGAATTGTTTCTTGGGATGATTCTGATGTAATGCTTAATGCCTGAACAAAAGGGTGTCTAATAAAATTAACATAACGAGTGTGGTGTGACAGAACACCCCCAACTTTAGCCAATGGGAGATGAATACTGTGTTCAGATTGAAACAAATGTGGGTTGGACATTTAGGTTTTAAGGTATAATTGAAGGTCCCCGGTGGGTGTGGTTTGGTAGGGATTGCTGGTGTTTAGCTAGCGGAGATCGTCGCTGTCGTCGGTTTGCTGTTTCCAGATAGAGGCCTACCTGACTCCTGTCTCCTGACCTAATCTTTGTCACTCGACTCTACATGAGTGGCCTTCCTGCCCTAACTGGCCAGTGGGGTAGTTTCCCTGAATCTTACTTGGGTTAGTATAGATGAACTTCTTAATTTGCATATTCATTTGCAAATGTATTTTTGTCTCTGAAACTTTTCTCTCTACGCCTATCCACTCCTTCAATGCATTGTTTATTTGATATGAGTTTGAATATATACATTGCCAATGTTTTCTCTCTGTGATAATCCATGATTTCAAATAAGTGTAAATGTACTTGATGAGCATTTATTTCTTCCATTATTTACGATAAACAACATAAACTATACATTGAGTCTGTTATTATTTTATTTAGTATAGATGTATAGGATAGTATATAATTATTTTCATCAACTACTCAACATCAAAAGGTTCGTCGACACACTTATTTGTAAGGAGAAATGCAGGTTCTAAAGTATATTTAGTGAGTTAGGAATAAACTTGCATCACACTGAACCCCAGCGTGAAGGGATTAGTTGGGTAGTATAAATGGGCCTATGTTAGTGAAAATTTATTGATCCCTGATCGCTGGATCAGTACCGAAATGAGAGCAGTGTAAAATAGTACTTCAGACGTTCCTGTCCTGGCAAATGGGTCCAAAGTTTTCTTCAATTCTTTCAATCTCTTGTGACATTGTCTACATAGGAACAATAGTGCATCCTGTTCATTAAATCATAACCAATAGGTTTAATGCAAACCAACCCAAAAAATGATACTTTCTTTTGGTACTCCTATGCTGGTGTTCAGTAGTGTGGCACATGCTGCTGTGATGCTGCTTCAAGTTGCTGCAAACCAATTACGAATTAGAAATTGATACACTGTAGAAGTAGCCTCCACGCTAGTGGGAGGCTTGGTGATATTGACAATATTTACGTTCCTTGTGCTTTTATTTGTGGTATCTCACTGTACTAATATGTGGGTTCATAGAGTTCTGGGCTACTAGAGGATTTGTCATTTGTTAGTCACACATCATGTATTTATGTATGCATGTATTAATTTATTTATTTCTATGATATTATAAATCAGTACCTCAACCTAACAGGAGCACTGTATAATGTATTCTCATATGTACATTATATACAGAAAGGTTAAACCGACAAAGCGGAGCGGGGTCTTGTGGTGCATTTGTGGACGGGTGAAAGTGCGCATCATTAAAGCACTGACGTGGAGTCCTGTGGATTTATAACTAGGAGCCAACGATGGGCCACTATTAGACCTACCAAGCAGAATATACAAGGATGGAATATGGGTGTTAGGGCAGCACATTGCCTGCAAGGCATCTCCTGTTTGAGCCTTGGTGGTGGTGCAGTTAAAGCTGAAAATGATTCATAGGGTGACATCACTGAAGACAATCACATGATTTCATACAATCTCCCAAAATTTCAGACATCTGTTGAGGTAAGCGACATTCGATTATAACCCCTTCGATGCTTATGACGAGCTGGACTCGTCATGGCACACAGTGGTCGTGTGCTCATGACGAGTCCAGCTCGTCATAGATCACCCACGGGGAAGCGCTGGCGCTCCCCGTGGGAATCCGATCGTTGTTTTTTTGGGGGAGCAGGGGAAGGGCTTCCCTGCCTCCCTCGCCACCCCTCAATGACGTCAGCGCGCGAGACACGCTGACGTCATTGGGGTTTCCTTGTTGCACGACGCGCTGGAAGCCATTTGCTTCCAGCGCGTCGGGGAATAAGGTGAGTTTTGGCTCCGGGGAGGGGGGTTTCAAACAAAGAGAGGCATCGAGGGAAAGGAAAGGGTTTTCCTTTCCCCCGATGCCTCTTTTGTGCATTCCTGCTGCACGATCATGCGATCGTGCAGCAGGAATGCCCACTAGACACCAGGGATTTTTTTTTTTTTTAAAGTGAAAATACTGTTTTGGGGAGCGGCCCCTTGGGCAAGGGTCGCTCCCCTTTGGGGGCCATATGTTTTTAGTGGTCTGCCCCCTGGGGGGCAGTCTTTAATATAGCGCAGGCTTTACCCGAAGGTGTCAGAGCGCTTCACAATAGGAACAGTAACAAGGAAAGGGTTTTCCTTTCCCCCATGCCTTCCCTTTGTTGCCCGACGCGCTGGAAGCCATTTGCTTCCAGCGCGTCGGGGAATAAGGTCAGTTTTGGCTCCGGGAGGGGGGTTTCAAACAAAAGAGGCATCGAGGAAAGGAAAGGGTTTTCCTTTCCCCGATGCCTCTTTGTGCATTCCTGCTGCACGATCATGCGATCGTGCAGCAGGAATGCCCACTAGACACCAGGGATTTTTTTTTTTTAAAGTGAAAATACTGTTTTGGGGCGCGGCCCCTTGGGCAAGGGTCGCTCCCCTTTGGGGGCCATATGTTTTTAGTGGTCTGCCCCCCTGGGGAGGGGGGGGCAGTTTTTTTATTATAGCGCAGGCTTTACCCAAAGGTGTCAGAGCGCTTCACAATAGGAACAGTAACAAGGAAAGGGTTTTCCTTTCCCCATGCCTCTTTGTGCATTCCTGCGGCACGATCATGCGATCGTGCAGTAGGAATGCCCACTAGACACCAGGGATTTTTTTTTTTTTTTTTAAAGTGAAAATACTGTTTTGGGGAGCGGCCCCTTGGGCAAGGGTCGCTCCCCTTTGGGGGCCATATGTTTTTAGTGGTCTGCCCCCTGGGGGGCAGTTTTTTTAATATAGCGCAGGCTTTACCCGAAGGTGTCAGAGCGCTTCACAATAGGAACAGTAACATTACATGAGGAGAAGGTTACAAGTGAGCATAATACAAAAGCAAGCGTTACATTACATGAGGAAAAAGTGACAATTGTGCAAATAAAACAAACAAGATACAAAAAGAGGTATGTGTTACAAGATACATGAGATACACAATACAAATAGAGGTATAATACTGCAATAAGTGGCAGTCACTCAGAACCCACTGGGAAGGCACTTCTATAGGCATGGAGTACAGAGTTTCCTATAGTGGAAGAACTTCCTTGAGGGAGTAGAGAGGGCGTGAATTAAACAGGAGACTTAAAATGAAGGGTACACAAATGCAGCACAGCACGCAAGGGTGAGGAATGTACAGGAAAAAGTACAAATTTACAATGAAGAGCGAACTTCCTAGAGGGGGCTGAGAGTGAAAGTATTAGTTCTGAAAGTGTCTTTGGAAGAGAAGAGATTTGAGGTCAGCTTTGAAGATCCGGGTAGAGGAGGTGGCACGGAGCAATGGGGGAAGCGAGTTCCAGATTCTCACCGCATTGCCTGAGAAGGATTGCGCCATCAATCTTTCCCTTTTGAAGACGGGGGGGCTCAAGCAGAAGTTTTTCCGCATTGCGAGAAGGGCGAGAGCCACCGGACAATTTCAATTTATTCGCCAGGTAACGAGGGGAGGACGTGTGTAAGGCTTTGTGTGTGATGCAGGCAGTTTTGTAAATAGATCTTGCCTCGATCGGAAGCCATCGAAGAGAGGACAGGATAGGAGTGACGTGGTCGCTCTCGTTTAGACCCTGAAATGAAGCGAGCTGCTGAATGGAGGATGGATTTGAGAGGGGAGAGGTGGGATTTGGGTAGGCCCATCAGAAGAGAATTGCAATAATCCAGTCTTGAGAGAACCAGAGATTGTACCAAGGTTTTTAAGTCTTTCTCCGGGAAGAACCGACGGATCCCCCATAGAAGGCGCAACTGGTAACGTGCGTTCTTAGCAATAGAGTTGATGTGGGAGATTAGGTTGAGTCTTTTGTCAAGAATGACACCTAGGGATTTAGCGCTGTCGACAATGATGGGTTTGTTGTTGAGTAGGTTCAGCTGATCCATCCAAGATTGAACAGGAGGAGGTGAGAGAGAGGTAGAGAGGAGGAGGAATTCAGTTTTGGCGGGATTCAGAATGAGTTGGTGAGCTAACATCCAGTTGTGAATAGAGTGGAGAGTAGAGTTGAGTAGGGAGAGATCGTGTGCGGAAGATAAAGGTATCTTCCCACTAGTCCACCAGGCATTTATTTGTGGAGAGTGACCCCTTGGGCAAGGGTCACTCTCCTTTGGGGGCAATATTTGTGGCTGTGTCTGCCCCCCAGGAGGTCAGATCGCCATGTTTTAAAAAAATTGGGCCCACTAGACCACCAGGGATTTGTTTGAGGGGAGTGGCCCCTTGGCAAGGGTCGCTCCCCTATGGGGAGCATTAATTTGGCAGTTTCTGCCCCCCTGGGTGGGCAGATCGGCTGATTTTTTTTGTATGGCCACTAGGCCACCAGGGATTTTTTTGTGGGGAGTGGCCCCTTGGGCAAGGGTCGCTCCCCCTTGGGGGAATTGTTTGTGGCTGTCTGCCCCCATGGTGGGGGCAGATGTCACCATTTTTTTTAATATTTGGCCCACTAGACCATTAGGGATTTGTTTTTGGGGAGTGGCCCCTTGGGCAAGGGTTGCTCCCCTTTGGGGAGCATTAATTTGGCCGTTTCTGCCATCCTGAGGGGCCGATCGGCTGATTTGTTTTTTTGTAGGTCCACTAGGCCACCAGGGTTTTTTTTATGTTGGGGAGCGGCCCCTTGGGCAAGGGTCGCTCCCCTTTATGGGAGGATGATTGTGGCCATTTCTGCCCTCTTTGGGTGGCAGAATAGCAGTATGTTTTTAGGCCCATCTGCCCCATCTGTGTTGGGAAGTGGCCAAAAGGGCAAGGGTTTCTCCCCTTTTACGGGGGTGAATATTTTATTTATACTCTTTGGCCCACCTACCCCTTAGCTTGGCTGGTGGATTGTGTGTGGACTGGTGCATTATTTGCATATGTGATTGTAATGTTTTTTTTCTCCTTTTTATTCTAGTGTAAAGCTTTTGATTCCTGTTTGCGGTTTCGGCAGTGGTTGTTCTGCAGTTTTGCGTAATTGCATTTATTTGGTAAGAAAAATATTCTTGTTGTGTGTATTCCAAATGAGTATTATTGTCATGCATGAATGAATTTTTTTGTAAGTGGTGTCATAATGGCAGCATATTTGTTAGTGTTCAGAGCATGAAATTCTTTGCGATATTTTGCATTGTCTTATGTGTAATTTTTTTTTCTTCTTTTTTAGTGGGATATTGTTGATCCTTACTGTGTCTGTGCAGAGTAGGTGGTGGTGAGTCTAGCTGCTTCTGTCACGTGAGTGGTATAGTGTTGGAGTATATAGGTCTTTGTGATAAAGCTACATTTTGTTTATTTCTTTTTTACAAAGGGTTTGTTGTTGTTGACTTGTTTGACAAGTAGCCTTTATTAGTAAGCATTATGGCTAGCCGTAGAATGACTGCTCAGCAGGTGGTTGGTTTGCTTCTTGAATCTTCCTCTGAGCAGGATTATGAGACTGACAGTGCGTCTGAGGGAGAGGAGGGAGGAGAAGATTCAGGCAGTGAGTTTTCTCTCCACATGGAATCATCGGATGATGAAGGTACTCTCAGTGCAGATGAAGTGCCTGTTTTAGAGGAGGATACTACTGTGCCGATGGTGCAAGAGGCATCTGGATTGCAGCCTGGGGCTGCTAGGCTTCCTACTGGAAGTGCTGGACTCTGGGTTGATCCAAACATGGTGCAGCCGGAGTTGCCTGCCTTTAGTGGTTATGCAGGGTGTAGAGTGGATTGTGAACATTATTTGCCTATACAGTATTTTCAGTTGTTTATGGATGATGTATTTTTGGGTGAGATTGTTGAGCAGACTAATTTGTATGCTGATCAGTTTTTGAGGGACAACAGTGCCAGACTTAGGCCCCATTCTAGAGCTACCCGGTGGAGTCCCACAAATCTGGAAGAGATGAAGAAGTTTTTAGGTTTGACTTTTTTGATGGGTTTGGAAGCCGTCCATGGGTTCATATTGGTCTACCAGTCCCTTGATGGCAACGGCCATATTTCCTGCAGTTATGACTCGTGATCGGTATTTACTTTTGCTTCGGATGCTGCATTTTGTTGATAATGGTTTGCGCGTTGCCACGAGATCACCCTGAATGTGACCGTCTTTTAAGATTCGGCCTGTTCTTGATCACTTTGTAGATCGATTTTCAGAGATCTATACTCCAGGGAAAGAAATATCTATTGATGAGTCTTTGGTCCTGTTCAAGGGCCGTTTGGTTTTAGGCAGTACATTCCTAGCAAGAGGGCACGCTATGGAATTAAGCTGTATATGTTGTCTGGGAGTAGGACAGGATAGGTTTTTAATTTGCGTGTGTACACTGGTAGGGATTCCACTATTGACCCCCTGGTTGTCCGTCCACTTTTGGAGTTTCAGAGAAAATTGTGTGGGATCTTGCTAGAGGACTGTTTAACAGAGGCCACCATTTGTACCTTGATAACTTCTACACTGCTGTGCAATTGTTTAAGGAATTGTTCAAAGTGGACACTTTTGCTTGTGGCACAATCCGCTCTAACCGTAAAGGTTATCCAAAAGAGCTTGTTTGCAAAAACTTCAGAGGGGACAGTGCAGTTCCTTCCGTAGTGATGAACTACTAGCTGTGAAATTTGTGGACAGGAGGGATGTGTACATGCTGACTACCATCCATGATGAGAGTACTTCACCTGTGGCTGTTTGGGGTCAGATTGCTGAAGTGCGCAAACCTGTGTGCATTTTAGACTACAATAAGCACATGGGTGGTGTTGATAGAGTAGATCAGAGGTTGGAACCTTACACTGCTATTCGTAAGGCTTACATTTGGTATAAGAAGTTGGCCATCCATCTCTTCAATTTAGCAACTTTCAATGCTTTTGTTGTGTTCAAGGAGTCTTCTCCTGCGTCAAAGTTGACTTTTGTTCAGTTTCAGCAGTCTGTCATAGGCAGCCTTGTTGTTGTGGAACAGGCAAGTGTTCCTAGAGTTGGAGTGGTGGAGGATGTGGCTCGATTGAAAGATCGCCACTTTCCTGATCACATTCCTCCTACACCCTCAAAAGACTTTCCCACTAGGAGATGTAGAGTCTGTTGGTGAAGAGGTGCGCGGAAGGAGACTCGTATGTACTGCCCTGAGTGTCCTTCTAACCCTGGGCTGTGTGTGCTTGCTTGTTATAGAGCGTACCACAAGCAAAAGAATTATTGGGAGCAACCATGAGTGGTAAAGTGAACTGCCTGGTCTGTAATGTTTAAGAATTGTTGTTCTGTTTCAAGGTTGGCATTAGTGCAATGTATTTAGTTTCTGATTTTGTGTTAGTAGATTTGTATCTATTTGCAATTTGTTTGTGTTTTCTTTTTGTATAAAAAAATCATAAATGTGATGGTGGTGTGTGTAGGCTGGTGCTTGGCTGGCGGTGTGCGTGGAGTGGCGCTTGGCTGGCGGTGTGCGTGGAGTGGCGCTTGGCTGGCGGTGTGCGTGGAGTGGCTCTTGGCTGGCGGTGTGCGTGGAGTGGCGCTTGGCTGGCGGTGTGCTTGGAGTGGCGCTTGGCTGGCGGTGTGCGTGGAGTGGCGCTTGGCTGGCGGTGTGCGTGGAGTGGCGCTTGGCTGGCGGTGTGCGTGTAGTGGCGCTTGGCTGGCGGTGTGCGTGGACTGGCGCTTGGCTGGCGTTGTGCGTGGAGTGGCGCTTGGCTGGCGGTGTGCGTGGAGTGGCGCTTGGCTGGCGGTGTGCGTGTAGTGGCGCTTGGCTGGCGGTGTGCGTGGACTGGCGCTCGGCTGGCGGTGTGTGAGTAGTGACTTGCTGCTGGTCACTACACACACTGCTAGCCGAGCGACACTCCACGCAATCCATCAGCTTGTGTGGTTGCTGTGTTAGGAATGTGGGCGTGTGAAAGTGATGGGCCCTTGAATGGCGCTGTCTGCTGGTGTGAGTGTTGTAATGTGATGGGCCCGCGGCTGGTGGTGTGAATGGTTTTGTATGTGTCACACGTATGAAAGGTGTATGAATGGCCTGTAAAGAGGTTGGTGCCTTGTCGTGGCTTTACAGCTCACGAGCTGTGAGTCAATGGTTCAGTTTCTCGTCCTTTCAATTATTAACAGTGCATTTCATTTTTGTGAAATCACTTGTTAATACAATTGTATATACTGAACCATCACTCACCCTCATGCCAAATCCAACCAGTATGTGTGTGTGCTTGAGGATTAGATGGCTGTGCAGTAATATTTTTTTTTTGTCTTTCTCAAGCAGGGTGTACCTTGTCCCTTTTTGTGAATGTTGTAATGTTTTTATTTCGTGCCTGGTGGTGTGAATGGTCTTGTGTGTATCACGTATGAAAGGTGTGTGAATGGCCTGTAAAGTGGTTGGGGCCTTGACGTGGCATTACAGCTCACGAGCTGCGAGTCACTGGTTCAGTTTTTTGTCCTTTCAATTATTGACAGTGCATTTCATTTTTGTGAAATCTCTTGTTAATAAAATTGTATATACTGAACCATCACTTGCCCTCATGCCAAATCCAACCAGTATGTGTGTGTGCTTGAGGAATAGATGGCTGTGCAGTAATCTTTGTCTTTTTAGTCTGTCTGCCAAGGTGTACATTCCGTCTAAGAATAACCTACTAATTGTAGATATTGTCGTAAACTAAACACCCATGGGAGTACATGGTGATATCTCTCTTGTGGATCCCAACAAGTTATGTTACCCACAATGTCCTGCAAACCTCAAAATGTCTGTCACATTTTCCTTGCAATATTGTGCCAAAATTTTCACGCTGCAGAAATAAACAACACATTATCTCAAAACGACCTGGTTTTGCAAGGGGGTCACCTGGGCTTTTGGCCCGGGCTCGGCGGCCACCTAGGAAACCTACCAAACCCACACATTTCTGAAAAGTAGACACCCGGGGATTCCAGGGAGGTATGGCTTGCGTGGATCCCCCAACGTTTTCTTACCCAGAATCCCCTGCAAACCTGACATTTTGCTGAAAAAATCCGTTTTTTCACACATTTTTGTGTGGTAAAGTTGTGGCATCACCGGGCTGACACAAATTTCCTACCACCCAACGTTCCCCCAGGTCTCCCGATAAAAATGGTGCCTCACTCGGGTGGGAGGCCCAAGTACCCGCGACAGGCAAGGGCCCACAACGTATTGAGGCAACCTCAAAGCGGCCTATCACAAAACGACCTGGTTTTGCAAGGGGGGGTCCCATGACGTTTTGGCCCGGGGCTCGGCGGCCACCTAGGGAAACCTACCAAACCCACACATTTCTGAAAAGTAGACACCTGGGGGAATCCAGGGAGGTATGGCTTGCGTGGATCCCCCAACGTTTCTTACCCAGAATACCCTGCAAACCTGACATTTTGCTGAAAATCCCTTTTTCACACATTTGTGTGTGGTAAAGTTGTGGCATCACTGGGCTGACACAAATTTCCTACCACCCAGCATTCCCCCAGGTCTCCCGATAAAAATGGTGTCTCACTCGGGTGGAGGCCCAAGTACCCGCGACAGGCAAGGGCCCACAACGTATTGAGGCAACCTCAAAATGGCCTATCACAAAACGACCTGGTTTTGCAAGGGGGTCCCATGACGCTTTGGCCTGGGGCTCGGCGGCCACCTAGGAAACCTACCAAACCCACACATTTCTGAAAAGTAGACACCCGGGGATTCCAGGAGGTATGGCTTGCATGGATTCCAGGGAGGTATGGCTTGCATGGATCCCCCAACGTTTTCTTACCCAGAATCCCCTGCAAACCTCAATTTTAGCTGAAAAAAATCACTATTTCAGACATTTTTGTGTGGGAAAGTGTGGCATCACTGGCCTCACACAAATTTCCTACCACCCAGCGTTCCCCAGGTCTCCCGATAAAAATGGTGCCTCACTTGTGTGGAGGCCCAGTACTGCGACAGGCAAGGGCCCAAAACGTAGTGAGGCGACATCAAAATTGCCTATCTCAAAACCACCTGGTTTTGCAAGGAGTCACCTGGGTTTTGGCCCGTGCTCAGCGTGCCATCTAGGGAAACCCACCAAACCACACATTTCTGAAAAGTATACACCAGGGCTTCCAGGAGGTATGGCTTGCGTGGATCCCCTAACGTTTCACCCAGAATCCCTGCAAACCTCAAATTTAGCTGAAAAATCACTTTTTCAGAAATTTTTGTGTGGGAAAGTGTGGCATCACTGGGCTCACACAAATTTCCTACCACCCAGCGATCCCCCGATAAAAATGATGCCTCACTCGTGTGGGAGGCCCAAGTAACCGCAACAGGCAAGGGCCCAAAACATTTTTTGATAGGCAATGTTGATGTTGCCTCAAAACGTTTTGTGTCCTTGCATGTCGTGGGTACTTGGGCCTCCCACACAAGTGAGGCACCATTTTTATCGGGGGACCTGGGGAACGCTGGGTGGTAGGAAATTTGTGTGAGGCCAGTGATGCCACACTTTCCCACACAAAAATGTGTGAAAAAGTGATTTTTCAGCTAAAATTGAGGTTTGCAGTGGATTCTGGGTAAGGAAACGTTGGGGGATCCACGCAAGCCATACCTCCCTGGAAGCTCCCGGGTGTCTACTTTTCAGAAATGTGTGGGTTTGGTAGGTTTCCTAGATGGCCGCCGAGCACGGGGCCAAAAACCCAGGTGACCTCTTGCAAAACCAGGTGGTTTTGAGATAGGCAATTTTGATGTCGCCTCACTACGTTTTGGGCCCTTGCCTGTCGCGGGTACTTGGGCCTCCCACACAAGTGAGGCACCATTTTTATCGGGAGACCTGGGGGAACACTGGGTGGTAGGAAATTTGTGTGAGGCCAGTGATGCCACACTTTCCCACACAAAAATGTGTGAAAAAGTGATTTTTTCAGCTAAAATTGAGGTTTGCAGGGGATTCTGGAGTGAAACGTTGGGGGATCCACGAAGCCATACCTCCCTGGAATCCCCCAGGTGTCTACTTTTCAGAAATATGTGGGTTTGGTAGGTTTCCTAGATGGCCGCCGAGCACGGGGCCAAAACCCAGGTGACCCCCTTGCAAAACCAGGTGGATTTGAGATAGGCAATTTTGATGTCACCTCACTACGTTTTGGGCCCTTGCCTGTCGCGGGTACTTGGGCCTCCCACACAAGTGAGGCACCATTTTTATCGGGAGACCTGGGGAACGCTGGGTGGTAGGAAATGTGTGTGAGGCCAGTGATGCCACACTTTCCCACACAAAAATGTGTGAAAAAAGTGATTTTTTCAGCTAAAATTGAGGTTTGCAGGGGATTCTGGGTAAGGAAACGTTGGGGGATCCACGCAAGCCATACCTCCCTGGAAGCCCCGGGTACCTACTTTTCAGAAATGTGTGGGTTTGGTAGGTTTCCCTAGATGGCCGCCGAGCACGGGCCAAAACCCAGGTGACTCCCCTTGCAAAACCAGGTGGTTTTGAGATAGGCAATTTTGATGTCGCCTCACTACGTTTTGGGCCCTTGCCTGTCGCGGGTACTTGGGCCTCCCACACAAGTGAGGCACCATTTTTATCGGGAGACCTGGGGGAACGCAGGGTGGTAGGAAATTTGTGTAAGGCCAGTGATGCCACACTTTTCCACACAAAAATGTGTGAAAAAAGTGATTTTTTCAGCTAAAATTGAGGTTTGCAGGGGATTCTGGGTAAGGAAACGTTGGGGGATCCACGCAAGCCATACCTCCCTGGAAGCCCCCGGGTGTCTACTTTTCAGAAATGTGTGGGTTTGGTAGGTTTCCCTAGATGGCCGCTGAGCACGGGGCCAAAAACACAGGTGACCCCCCATTGCAAAACCAGGTGGTTTTGAGATAGGCAATTTTGATGTCGCCTCACTATGTTTTGGGCCCTTGCCTGTCGAAGGTACTTGGGCCTCCCACACAAGTGAGGCACCATTTTTATCGGGAGACCTGGGGGAACGCTGGGTGGTAGGAAATTTGTGTGAGGCCAGTGATGCCACACTTTCCCACACAAAAATGTGTGAAAAAAGTGATTTTTTTCAGCTAAAATTGAGGTTTGCAGGGGATTCTGGGTAAGGAAACGTTGGGGGATCCACGCAAGCCATACCTCCCTGGAAGCCCCCGGGTACCTACTTTTCAGAAATGTGTGGGTTTGGTAGGTTTCCCTAGATGGCCGCCGAGCACGGGGCCAAAAACCCAGGGGACCCCCCTTGCAAAACCAGGTGGTTTTGAGATAGGCAATTTTGATGTCGCCTCACTACGTTTTGGGCCCTTGCCTGTCGCGGGTACTTGGGCCTCCCACACAAGTGAGGCACCATTTTTATCGGGAGACCTGGGGGAACGCAGGGTGGTAGGAAATTTGTGTAAGGCCAGTGATGCCACACTTTTCCACACAAAAATGTGTGAAAAAGTGATTTTTTCAGCTAAAATTGAGGTTTGCAGGGGATTCTGGGTAAGGAAACGTTGGGGGATCCACGCAAGCCATACCTCCTGGAAGCCCCGGGTGTCTACTTTTCAGAAATGTGTGGGTTTGGTAGGTTTCCTAGATGGCCGCTGAGCACGGGGCCAAAAACACAGGTGACCCTCATTGCAAAACCAGGTGGTTTTGAGATAGGCAATTTTGATGTCGCCTCACTATGTTTTGGGCCCTTGCCTGTCGAAGGTACTTGGGCCTCCCACACAAGTGAGGCACCATTTTTATCGAGAGACCTGGGGGAACGCTGGGTGGTAGGAAATTTGTGTGAGGCCAGTGATGCCACACTTTCCCACACAAAAATGTGTGAAAAAAGTGATTTTTTTCAGCTAAAATTGAGGTTTGCAGGGGATTCTGGGTAAGGAAACGTTGGGGGATCCACGCAAGCCATACCTCCCTGGAAGCCCCCGGGGGTCTACTTTTCAGAAATGTTTATGTTTGGTAGGTTTCCCTAGGTGCCGGCAGAGCTAGGGTTCACAAACTACAGCTAGGCACTTTGCCAAAAAAGGGTCATTTATCACTGCAACATTGAGGTGTGACCACGTTGCGTTTTGCGCCGTTTCCTGTCACGGGCACTAGGCCGACCCACACAAGTGAGTTACCATTTTTCTCGTAAGACTTTGGGGAACGCGGGTGGGTGGAAATTTGTGGATCCACGCAGATTCCAGAACTTTCCACCACAGAAATGTGGGGAAAATGTGTTTTTTGGACAATTGTTTAGGTTTGCAAGGGATTCTGGGTAACAGAACATGGTGGGAGGCAGTCAAGTCACCCCATCCTGGATTCCCCTGGGTGTCTAGTTTTCAAAAATGTATAGGTTTGCTAGGTTTCCCTAGGTGCCGGCAGAGGTAGGGTTCAAAAACTACAGCTAGGCACTTTGCCAAAAAAGGGTCATTTTTCACTGCGAAATTGAGGTGTGACCACGTTGCGTTTTGCGCCGTTTCCTGTCGCAGGCACTAGGCCGACCAACACATGTGAGGTACCATTTTACTCGTAAGACTTTGGGGAACGCGGGGTGGGCGGAAATTTGTGGATCCACGCAGATTCCAGAACTTTCCACCACAGAAATGTGGGGAAAATGTGGTTTTTTTGACAATTGTTTAGGTTTGCAAGGGATTCTGGGTAACAGAACCTGGTGGGAGGCAGTCAAGTCACCCCATCCTGGATTCCCCTGGGTGTCTAGTTTTCAAAAATGTATAGGTTTGCTAGGTTTCCCTAGGTGCCGGCAGAGGTAGGGTTCAAAAACTACAGCTAGGCACTTTGCCAAAAAAGGGTCATTTTTCACTGCGAAATTGAGGTGTGACCACGTTGCGTTTTGTGCCGTTTCCTGTCGCAGGCACTAGGCCGACCCACACAAGTGAGGTACCATTTTTCTCGGAAGACTTTGGGGAACGCGGAGTGGTTGGAAATTTGTGGATCCACACAGATTCCAGAACTTTCCACCACAGAAATGTGGGGAAAATGTGGTTTTTTTGACAATTTTTTAGGTTTGCAAGGGATTCCTTGATAACAGAACCTGGTGGGAGGCAGTCAAGTCACCCCATCCTGGATTCCCCTGGATGTCTAGTTTTCAAAAATGTATAGGTTTGCTAGGTTTACCTAGGTGCCGGCAGAGCTAGGGTTCAAAAACTACACCTAGGCACTTTGCCAAAAAAGGGTCATTTTTCACTGCGAAATTGAAGTGTGACCACGTTGCGTTTTGCGTCGTTTCCTCTCGCAGGCACTAGGCCGACCCACACAAGTGAGATACCATTTTTCTCATAAGACTTTGGGGAACACGAGGTGGGTGCAAATTTGTGGATCCACGCAGATTCCAGAACTTTCCACCACAGAAATGTGGGGAAAATGTGTTTTTTTGGACAATTGTTTAGGTTTGCAAGGGATTCTGGGTAACAGAACCTGGTGGGAGGCAGTCAAGTCACCCCATCCTAGATTCCCCTGGGTGTCTAGTTTTCAAAAATGTATAGGTTTGCTAGGTTTCCCTAGGTGCCGGCAGAGGTAGGGTTCAAAAACTACAGCTAGGCACTTTGCAAAAAAAGGGTCATTTTTCACTGCGAAATTGAGGTGTGACCACGTTGCGTTTTGCGCCGTTTCCTGTCGCGTGCACTAGGCCGACCCACACAAGTGAGGTACCATTTTTCTCGGAAGACTTTGGGGAACGCGAGGTGGGTGGAAATTTGTGGATCCACGCAGATTCCAGCACTTTCCACCACAGTAATGTGGGGAAAATGTGGTTTTTTTGACAATTTTTTAGGTTTGCAAGGGATTCTGGGTAACAGAACCTGGTGGGAGGCAGTCAAGTCACCCCATCCTGGATTCCCCTGGGTGTCTAGTTTTCAAAAATGTATAGGTTTGCTAGGTTTCCCTAGGTGCTGGCAGAGCTAGGGTTCAAAAACTACACCTAGGCACTTTGCCAAAAAAGGGTCATTTTTCACTTCGAAATTGAAGTGTGACCACGTTGCGTTTTGCGTCGTTTCCTGTCGCAGGCACTAGGCCGACCCACACAAGTGAGGTACCATTTTTCTCGTAAGACTTTGGGGAACGCGGGTTGAGTGGAAAATTGTGGATCCACGCAAATTCCAGAACTTTCCACCACAGAAATGTGGGGAAAATCTGTTTTTTTTGACAGTTTTTTAGGTTTGCAAGGGAATCTGGGTAACAGAACCTAGTGGGAGGCAGTCAAGTCACCCCATCCTGGATTCCCTGGGTGTCTAGTTTTCAAAAATGTATAGGTTTGCTAGGTTTCCCTAGGTGCAGGCAGAGCTAGGGTTCAAAAACTACACCTAGGCACTTTGCCAAAAAGGGTCATTTTTCACTGCGAAATTGAAGTGTGACCACGTTGCGTTTTGCGTCGTTTCCTGTCGCAGGCCCTAGGCCGACCCACACAAGTGAGGTACCATTTTTCTCATAAGACTTTGGGGAACACGGGGTGGGTGGAAATTTGTGGATCCACGCAGATTCCAGAACTTTCCACCACAGAAATGTGGGGAAAATGTGTTTTTTTTTGGCAATTGTTTAGGTTTGCAAGGGATTCTGGGTAACAGAACCTGGTGGGAGGTATTCAAGTCACCCCATCCTGGATTCCCCTGGATGTCTAGTTTTCAAAATGTATAGGTTTGCTAGGTTTCCCTAGGTGCCCGCAGAGCTAGGGTTCAAAAACTACAGCTAGGCACTTTGCCAAAAAAGTGTCATTTTTCACTGCGAAATTGAGGTGTGACCATGTTGCGTTTTGCGCCGTTTCCTGTCGCAGGCACTAGGCCGACCCACACAAGTGAGGTACCATTTTTCTCGTAAGACTTTGGGGAACGCGGGGTGGGTGGAAATTTGTGGATCCACGCAGATTCCAGAACTTTCCACCACAGAAATGTGGGGAAAATTTGTTTTTTTTGATAATTTGTTAGGTTTGCGAGGGATTCTGGGTAACAGAACCTGGTGGGAGGTAGTCAAGTCACCCCATCCTGGATTCCCCTGGGGGTCTAGTTTTAAAAAATGTATAGGTTTGCTAGGTTTCCCTAGGTGCCGGCAGAGCTAGGGTTCAAAAACTACAGCTAGGCACTTTGCCAAAAAAGGGTCATTTTTCACTGCGAAATTGAGGTGTGACCACGTTGCGTTTTGCGCCGTTTCCTGTCGCAGGCACTAGGCCGACCCACACAAGTGAGGTACCATTTTTCTCGTAAGACTTTGGGGAACGCGGGGTGGGTAGAATTTTGTGGATCCGCGCAGATTCCAGAACTTTCCACCACAGAAAAGTGAGGAAAATGTGGTTTTTTACCACTTTTTAGGTTTGCAAGGGATTCTGGGTAACAGAACCTGGTGAGAGCCAGTCAAGTCACCCCATCCTGAATTCCCTGGGTGTTTAGTTTTCAAAAATGTATAGGTTTGCTAGGCTTCCCTAAGTGCCCGCAGAGCTAGGGTTCAAAAACTACAGCTAGGCACTTTGCAAAAAAAGGGTAATTTTTCATTGTGAAAATGTGGTACGTCCACGTTGCATTTTGAGCCATGTCCTGTTGTGGGCACAAGGCCTACCCACACAAGTGAGGTACCATTTTTATCGGGAGACTTAGGGTAACACAGAATTGTAGAGCAACTGTTATTACCTATTGACTTTCGATGCATTTCTGCCTTCCAAATGAAAGACAATGTGTAAAAATAAGTCATTTTGAAAAATGACCTATAATTCTCATGCTAGTATGGGTACTCCCAATTTCGGAAATGTGCAAATATCTACTGTTTCTAAAATCTACATTTTGTTCCCATTTCAGAAATACATAGGTGTCTTTCATAACAATTTTTCCATGTATACATTTTCCCAAAATAATTGCTATATACCCGGTACATAATAAAAAACCATTGCAAGATGCTGCTCAGTTATTGGCTCTGGGTTCGACGGGTTCTTGGTGAACCTACAAGTCCTATATATCCCCACAACCAGAAAGGTCCAGCGGATATAACGGTATATTGCTTTCAAATAGCTGTCATAATTAGAAGAAGTTACAGGTGAAAACGTTGACACAAATGGCTGTGTTTTTCAACTAATTTTCAATTTTTCCTTCATTTAACTGTTAGTTAGTTAAAGGAAAACTTTAAGGATCTACACAAATGACCCCTTGCTGAATTCAGAATTTTGTCTACTTTTCAGAAATGTATGGCTTTTCAGGATTTATTATTGGTTTCATACCCATTTCTACCATTAACTGGAAGGAGGTTGAAAGCACAAAAAATAGCAAAAATAGGTTATGTCCCAGAAAAGTGCCAAAACTGTGTAAAAAAGTTGGTTTTCTGACAAAAGTCTGCTTGTCCCTGAAAGCTGGGAAGATGGTGATTTCAGCACCACAACCCCTTTTTGATGCCATTTGCAGGGAAAAACAAGACGCTTTCATCTGTAGCCCTTTTTTCGCATTTTTCCCCAAAAAACAAAATGTTGCTGTATTTTGGCTAATTTCTGGGTCCCCTCCAGGGGAATCCACAAACCCTGGGTACCTTTACAATCCCCATGATGTTAGAAAAAAGGACGCAAATTTGGCGTGGATACCTTATGTGGTCAAAAAGTTACAGGGGCCTAAGCGCGCACTACCCCAAATAGCCAAAAAAAGGCTTAGCACAGGGGGGAAAAGGCCTAGCAGCGAAGGGGATAAAGAACAAAAGGGGCCAGATAAAGCACTACAAAAACATTAGGTGATATTTGGAATTCTTTCAAAAGGCTCAGTCGGGGCAGTAACTCAAGCCATATTTCAGTCATTTTCCCACTGAGCCTCTCCAGACAGGAAGCATCCACATGAAAATAAGTCTTGGTCCTGTTCCAACAGGAAAGGTCCAGCCCGAACTGCCAGGAATCGGAACAAAAGGGGCCCCAGACTGGTTTCAGCATTGTTAGGGCTCATCAACGAGGTGTAGCTTGTATTCTATCATACAACAAGCACAGGATCCATGCCCTCATTCCCAAAAAAAGCCACTGACGGATGTACGTTTCTTTGCCAGATCACGGTGAGAATTCATTAGGGAGCACTGAGCGAAGCGCGCCTCGCGCTATCGAGGGATTTAATTAGTGACTTACACACTCTTTTATTTACTTTAGAAAATCACTGGACTGGCTAAAAATTAAGACTCCAACCGACGGGTGGAAGTCATTTACTGACTAATTCTGAGGTATGTTTAAGCGCTACCAGACCCTGTATTAACAAACAACAGAGACATTGTCAGTTACTGATGCAGTTCACTGTCACTTTCTCATAGGCTCCAACCGGCTGGTTGAGATGCACGTGGTTTATTCTTAAACCCACAATTGATAATTTGCAGAGATACCATAGAAATCTACCTTTTGGTAATCTTGATCCTTTACAACCAAACAGTGAATTCATATCCCTGTTATAATTCACATTTCTGCTATAACACACACCTGACACTGCTCTTTAATTAACTTATAGGCTGCCAATCCCCCCCTCCTGCCTTGAAGAAGACCCACCTTGACGCATCTCATTTGTGCGCAATTAACAGGGTTGAAACGTCGGCGTACTGCATATGTCTACACAACGCTCATGATCACAGTCTTATTTGTCATTAGGATCTTGAAGCATATGTGTTAAATAATAAGGACATACGAGAAAAAATATTTCTTCCATTCTTTTATTGCACGCTTAAATTGTTTCTGTATATAGTGTACTGTCTTTATCACCAACCACCACATGTCACTTTTTTCACCACAGTCACGTAATTCATATTGCAATTGAAATTGTAAATTGCGACAGCCATGATTATCTGATTTTTTCTGAATACATTATTGAATTATAATTTTGGTGTGTGTTATATATTCTTCTTTTTCAAATCGATGATATGTGTTATAAATAAGCTGTTGCTACTTACTTTAAGTAATTGTAAATCCCGACAGAACCAATTTTTACTTTAATGGACATACCCGTCACACTTAGGGCTTCACATTAAAATGTATCTATGTGGTGTTTCTATAGCGCAAACCTAGTCAAAAGGCAGCAGAGTTCTATATAGGATCAAAGACAAGCATGAAGATAGTGAGTGATAGGAGAGGTGGCTGATATGGTAATGCATTGTGATGTAGTGTTCTTTAAAGAGGTGCGTCTTAAACGTTTTCCTAAATTGGAACAGCATAGGGGCGGTCTTGATGGATACTGGAATGCTGTTCTAGATTCTGGGTACGTAGATAGAAAAGGCCTGCTGCCTTGTTTTTTCCTTTTTACAATTCTTAGTCTGCAGTCTGATTGGGTCTACTGGTGCCCTGACTGCAGGTGTGTCTAGAAACACTGGAGATGGTGAGCTTGTCTGCAAGGTAAGCAGGGGTGCTGGCTGTGATGGCTTTGGAAATGCTTCAGCTGGTTTTACATATGCAATGAGCCAGCAAGGGAAGCCAATAAAATTCCATCAATTTGGACGTGATGTGATCATATTTTTTCAGACCCTAGGTAAGACCTGCTGTGGCATGTAGGATGCCTCATAAGTGCCGGTGTGGAGTCTGGGAGGCCATGGAGCAGGGCATTACCTCTATCCAGATGCAAGAGTAGAAGGGCTTGAACAGCATTTCTTATATGACTTTCTGGAAGAACCGGCTTCACTTTCTTTAGAAGAGATTGGGCTAGTACAAGGCCATCTTTGTTTCTTTGGCTATGTGTTCCTTGAGGGTGAGGATAGTGCCCAGTGTGAATCCAAGTGACTTGCCATTCAGTGAAAGTTGGGGTTCAAAGCTGTCAAGGTTAATGTCATTGAGTCTGGTTTGTAATGTTTTTTGTTTGTGGCAAGTAACAGGAATTTTTTCTTTGTTGGCTTGAGCTTCAGGTATGCTCTGGACAATGTGCTGACACTTTTTGAGACATTGGATGTTTGATGCAAAGGTGACTTTCAAGTAGAGTTGTGTATCATTGGTATATTGGTGAATCTTGATACTGTTATTTACGAATAGAGCAACAAGTGGCTCCATGTAGAGGTCGAAGATATGACAGGGGACAGTCTGGAACATTGGTGGGCTCTGAAGGTGACAGGGATCTTTTGGAACATACTGGTGTCAGTTGGAAAGGTAGCACGTGAACCAGTAGACATTGCTGGTGAATCCCATTCCAGACTCCAGGATGCTAATGATGGTGGAATGGTTGACTGTGTTGAAGTCAGCTGAGAGTTCAGCAACATGAGGCAGGGGTCATTTTCATCTGTGATCGGGAGGGTCTTGTCTCTGATGTGCAAGGTAGTGGTTTCTGTGCTGCAGTGTGATCTGAGGCCAGACTGGTAGTGATGCAGGAGATGGCTAGCATTAATGTGATATTTAAGTTAAACATAGATTGATTTCTGAATAATCTTGCCAATGAATGGTAGGTGAGTTATGGGCAGTAGTTGGTGAGGTAATCAGGGTCAAGTGTAGGTCTCTTTAGGAGCAGGAAGACCTGGCCTCTCTTTAGGGCTTCTTGGAAGATGCTTTGAGTGAGGTAAACATTGACAATGGTAAGTAGGGGTGAGAGAGCATCTCCAGAGAAAGCATTACTAAAGGATGAGAGTAAGACATCATCTTCATAAGAAGTCGCTTTAAGGTATTTGAGTATGTTGGTGATATCTGCAAACGATAGGGCAATGAAGGATGGCCATTGTGGAATTCTATGGAAAGGGATGGGCGTGAGAGATGAAACAAGCTTGGTGTTGTCAACATGCTGTCAGGTCTTCTATATTTTTTCACTGAAGAAGAGGTTGATGGCATTGCACTTTTCCATGGAGTGAGGAATAAGTTGATCCGGTAGGGGGTTGATGCAGTGCTTGCTTGTCTTGAAATGCGTTGTGCTTCTGTTGGTGGTTTCTTTGATGGGTGCAAGGCTGCTAAAATTTCAGCTACTTGCAACTGCTCGGGTCAAATTCTAGTTTCACCTCTCCAGACAGGGAGCAACCACGTGCAAATTCCTCTTAATCCTTCACCAACAGGAATAGTCCAACACAAACATCCATGCATATTTGGACTGGAAAACAAACACTCCCAAGCTGGTTTCACCCTTGTTGGTCCTCATCATTGAGGTGCACAGTATATCCTATAGCCTGATAAAGCACATCATGGTGAGATCATAAAATCAATAGCATGACATCAAGGGACATATCAGACCTCTTGTACCTTTTATGGTAGCATGACATTCCTGGATATTTACGGGGCAAGTGATGGGAGGGACTAGCTTCAGTTTAAATTGATGAATGTTCCATATTGTTGAAATATTGTATTTAGGAGTCCTTTAATTCTTGAAGCTCAGGATCATCATCGTTATTGTTTGGCTCTTGAAAGCCACTGAAAAAGTAGATTGTGTTAGCCAAGTGTTTGTGGGTCCTAATAGGATGTATTTACATATTACCAGTCAGTCTGGGAGATAAGAGCAGGGTAAGAATATTTAACAGCTTTTAGTGGGTGAAACAAGATTTTTGGAAGACTTGACAAGAGGGCATTACCCTAGTTCGACCCGGACATGATTCACACCTGGACCACAGTTCCTGGCCCAAATGTTTGGGCCAGGAACTGTTAATATCATGAATGTCTCTGATCCCCATAAATGATTTCTTGCCCTTATTTAGGGTAAGATTTTAGAACGTTTTTGGGGTGATTTTATTTGCTGGCAATGCCTTTACTAACGAGCCTTCAAAGTACTTAAAAGACACTCCCAGCCCTGCCAAGTACCACACATCAGGTGTTAGACTAACGCATTTTAGTGTGATGGTCCGCATTGCCACACTAAAATGCATTAATAATGCATCTGTAGTGCCTTGACAACACCTGAGCACTGTGAGGGAGAAGCTGGGAGTGACCGCGACCGTAGGAGCAGCTGCTTATACAGCAGTGCAGCGAGTGCTATGTGCAGACGGTTCTGCAAGCCTTGTACTGGTTGAGTGTTAATAAATTCACACTGACACATTGATTAAACAACATTAAGACTAACTTTCACTATCGTGATTTCAGGCAGGGTCCGATGGACGCAGGCTGTGGCAGGATGTGTTAAATTACCATTTCCTGCCATCTTGGCCCCGCTGACTGTCCCCTTGACTGCTAACGATAGGAGGGACCATGCCTCCAGCAAGGCGGGGGCTCCAGCACTACAGGATCAGTGCATTGCACCAAGAAGAGCCCTAGGAACAGCTTGGTGTTCAGGTTCAGCACTTCAGCAGGAGTGCATGCAGTTAAGTTGCCCCGGTGCAGGAAGAGAGCGTGCAGCTGCAAAGTGCATGTGCACTACCCAACTGCAATAGATAACCGTGCTATATTCAAGCCCTGAGAGCAGCAGCTCACCCCTCCTGACTCTGGAACTGCACAGTAGAGAAGCCTGTGCCCTGGAAGGGGACATGGGTTGTGTCTAGTCACAATTAAGGGGATTGAAAATCAGTTGCAACCGGCATTACTCGCGGGTGTGTGGGTGGGTGGTGGGGTCGCGCGGGATTGGGGTGTGATGGGGGATTTAATTGAAAAAAATAAATAATAAACTTACCTTGCTGGGTCCCGCGCCGTCTCAGCTCCTGCCCGGGTCCCGTGGAACAGGAAGCAGGCAGCTTCCCTCCCCTTTCCTAAGCCAATCACAATGCTGCAATGGCAGCGTTGTGATTGGTGGGGACGGCGCCCAGCCGGGCTCCTATGGGGAGGCTATTTTCTCCGTGTAGGTTGCATAGCCTACTTGGAGAAAATGGAGAGTGTGCGGGACCGGTTTGGTCGGCCCCAGAGGGCCGACCAAACAGTCAGGGCCCGCAGCATTGGGCTAGCAACTCCTCCCCTGCCCTCCAGCAGACCCGCCCACCCGCCCGCCCCCAACCAAATCCTTCTGCTTTCTCGCAGTGAGAGAAGCAGAAACATAAAATGGTAGCGAGAAAGCGGTGGGGCAACGCTCTTCCACCCTAATGGAGGAGCCGCCCCTGTTGAAAATAAGAAAAAAAAAAAAAAGAAAAAAACGTAACTTACCGCCGCGTCTCTCCTCCGTCTCTCCTCCTCGTCCCTCCGCACAGCCGGAACAGCATTGCAGCCTGGTTGGAGAACATGCTAAGTGCGCATGAATGTTTGGCCAGGCCTGAGACGGCCAGGCAAACATTCATGCGACTTACAAAGTGTGCTCACCACTCCCCCTGCTCCTGTCGTCAGAGCAGCCCTGCCCCACAAAGCTGCAGCAACAGGACAAAATAAAATGATAATATCTTCGAGTTATTATCATTTTATTTTTCCTTTAATTCACTGCTGCAGAGCAGTGGGGCAACTGCTTGTGGTGCCTTTTAGCATTTACCTCTTAGAAGGTTTAATTTTCAGTTCACAATCAGTTTGCTAAGTGCAACCATGGGCACTGAGCATCAGGCTCCATTCTCTAATGTGTGGAAGCGGGAAAAGTGAATGTTGGAACGTGGAGGGTTGCATCTCATTTGGTTTGAGGCCTTGGATTGAACTTGCGGATATTTAGAAGAGCACAACTATGGAGAATACCTTGAGTTGTTTTATACAATATCAGAACAGAAGATTATTCAACATGGTAGAGACACACATCCTTCTTTATATCACATTTATTTACTTCTCACCTCTATTCCCTCTGTAGCTGGTTTTTACAAATGAAGACACTAGCATTGCCTTCTTAATCTTCATTTGATGTTGATAAGTGATGCTGTGAACTGCGCATAGACAACCCATCTCACTTGCCTCCCAACGCCTGTGGCTCGCCAGCAGCCATTCCAGCAGATCTCTGGTCAGCACATCCTGACAGGAGACAAGCACCCAGATAAAAATGGAACTTCAAAATAGATAAAAGAAAACCAGTGAAACCGAGTGCAACCAACAAGCAAGTCCATCGTTACCAGGTTACTCATAAACTGTCAGTCAGGGTTGTAGCTCACACCAGTAAAAGAACACATATTCTCCTCAGGGTCTGCTAGCTGCCCGCTGCATTAAGAATTGAGAGTAAGCTGTTATCTATAACACAGTGAGCTCTATAACACAGTGAGCGTGTGCCTACATGCCTTATGATGGAAAGAAAGTTCAGGGCTGCCCGCGTAGTCAAACTGTTTGCTGCAAGCATGTTTGCAGCGTCACCTCAGAGAAAAATTCGAGCTGGGGCTGGTGGAGAATGCCTTACATATGTGCCTACCCGGGTGTGGATCTGCTTACTAATACAAATATGGAATCCAAATAATTTGGTGGCCTTCCGAAGACTGATCTACCACTTTCACAGAGTCAGACCAGCTTCAGTCGTCGATCGACTCACCATCATAACAGAGTAAATAACCGAACACTGGTTTCAGCCCTTTATACGCGTTTGTATGTCCATTCGATTGAACAAAACACTATCCTGACGTCGTTCAACCCTTTTGAGTCGAACATCCGCCTCTGGAAACAGTACATCGACAATTTCCTTGTGGTGTGGCGTGGCAGCAGTGAAGAGATTGAGAACTTTCACATCTGGCTCAATTCTTGCAACAAATTCCTTAAATTTACTTGTGAATTCAACAGAAATCAACTCCCCTTTCTTTACCTCCTGATCTACACTACAGAAGATGGGCTAGGCACAGAACTGTATACCAAACCAATGGCAAATAACTCGCTGCTTTCTTATGCAAGCTACCATACTAAATCCCTCCGGGACAATTTGTTTTTTGGCCAATTTTGGAGGATTCGGCGTAACTGCTCTGAATTGGTCAAATACAAGAAACATGCATCTACTCTGGCAGGCCACCTCTTGGACCGACAATATCCTCAGTCTTTGTTTCGAAAATCATTAAAAAGAGCACGCAACAATCATCTCCTGGAACCACAACCTGTTAAAGAGAATACTGACAGACTAATCTGTGTCAGTACATTCAGTAGCAGATCAAGCCTCCTCCAAAAGAGCATTAACAAGAACTGGCACATTTTGAACAAAGGCAGTGGCAAGCTGATTATGCCCATGTTTGCTTTTAAACGCAGCACCAACATCAGAGACCAGTTAGTGCACACAAGACCATGCATCAAACAGGTATCCCAACATAACACACTTTGGAACCTCCCACCAATTAAGGGGCACTTTCCCTGCGGCAACTGTAGCATGTGTGGACAGACATCACACACAACCACAATAGATATTGGTACAGACCGTGATTGGGAGCTGAGACACCATACCAACTGCAACTCCGAGAGCTTGATATATTTGATCACATGCCCTTGTGGTCTCAGGTATGTTGGTATGACGACAAGAAAGGTTAAAACATGCATGCTTGAGCACAAAAGCACAATAAGATGCAGGAAGCAGATCAACAGGTTTCCCCTAATATGGCTGCCCCCCTTTTCTGCCCACTTTTTACCCATGGGCGGGCCCCATTTGGAGACCACCGCTTTTGTCACTTCTGACCCGTTCTTGGGCAGGTAGTGTTCTTTTGCTTTCAACACCTACTCGGTGTGCATTATTTATTACAGACGTGTCTTCACTGGGTCCTTGGTACCTTTCTTGCTCTTCCAGACCACTCTAAGATGGCCGCCGTGTTCGCCCCCGCCACCCGGCAGGTTTTTACACAGTCCGTCACTTAGCTTTAATTATTCCAGGGAGGCAGAGTTACCGCTTCCCGCGAGTACTTCTGTCCTGAAGTTCCCCGGTGTTTCCTCCTCACCTCGGACGTGCTATCGGAACTCACTGGACTCTGGGCAGAGGTAAGCTAGTTTAGACCACCTGCTCTGCATTTTCCTTCTCCGAGCGGATGGCTTGCTCTCCGCGTCCTTGTTTTGCTTGCGCTTAGTAGCTGTGAGACGGTCGCAAGTGGCGTTCAGCCCCTGTGCCTCGTCCTCACTTCTCGGCATATTCTTGTGTATTGGGTGCGCGTCGGCAGGGACTTCTCCTCCCGTACGCCCTCTTCCTGCATTCATTGCCATGCACTCCCCAATCTTCCCGGCACAGACTTTTTGGTATTTCTGTGCATTGGGAATGCGTCGGTGAGGACATTTCCTCCCGTACGCCTTCTTTCTGTAGCAGCTGCCTGCCATGCCCCACCAGACATCCCGGCATGTGCAGGGTTGTACACGCTACACCCTCTATGCTCATACACTTTGTGGGATTTGCGGGCATGATTTACTCACCATTTGTTGATGTCTGCATTTACTGTTTTTTGCATTTTTTAGCCTGCTAAGAACCTGTGCCTTGGCATACCTCATTGGGACACAATTCATTACAACAGCTCTGAGAAGCATTTAAGTGTTCTATAAAGCCTCATGCCATGTAGTCGTGGCATGGTCTATGTAACCTTCGGTGATCATTGCACCTTAGCCTACTAAGGGGAACCCCAGTCTCTCCTCAGGCCCCCTTGCTTTGGCATGGCACTTTTCTCAGGGGTATTCACTATCATAATAGCTCCCAGTAGCATTTTAGGGTCTGGAAGGCCTGTTGCTCTGCTTCACTAACGACCAACGATTTTGAGATGTGATCCAGGCACTCTCTATGCTTCACCATCATGCATTATAACATGTTTATCTTTCCACAGTATTGTCAGTAGTTAATGTGTGTATGCATGACGAATATATATACTTTTTACAATTACTGATCACATCGAGTCAACTGTATATACCTTTTTATGCATCTATGACTGTGAATTACAGCCACACTTGCCCCTCTCTGACCTCTTTATAGGTTTTCGGAACCCTCCTCGAGTGCGCAGAGGATGAGTTGCCACTAGCTCCCCCCAAAAGATGGGTAAGCTTTGGATTAACCTTTCCATAACTACTGTAGCCACTGCATTTTTTTTAACCATATTACTGGCACGGCACTCAAGGAGTTTAATTATGTTGTTTCTCATGCTTATTATTAACACATGTTTTGGTTTATAGGGACGCCGCTGAACATCAGCCATCCACGACTGACGTACCAAACCGTCAGTTGTCTGTATCCTTTGCACACCGACTAAAGTTGGTACCGTGTCAAGTTTTCAGGCATTTTTCTTTTCATTTGGTCCTGAAGAAAGCCACGGCACCTCTGCGGAGGGCACCAAGGCTGAAACATGTCGGCCCTATGACTACACCGAACCATGCAAGGTTGAATTATCCAGCCATGGATTGCACACCTATTTTAGCCCTGACCCCTGGAATTAAAATTGAGCTTTAACATACCAGGGAGTTAGTTTTAATTTCACATTCACTATCCTTCACACAATCCCTCCACACCCGGCTCATCTGAAGGTTTTAGTATACCTCTTGTTATCTACAACTAAAACATCCCTGATCTCCTCCCTCACAGTGAGGGGGTTGTAGCCCACACTGCGAAGAGGTTCCCGAGGATGAAACATGCCACCCACGGGTGGGTGAGGGAATTCGTCCTATAAAAGGGAATCCCCCACACTCCTCTCCTTGTTGTTTTTGACCCAGGGTGGCCTGTTTTTGAGTCATAAAATTATATTGCAGGGGAGTCGTCCCCTGCTGGTCGGTAAATCTCCTTAGGCCTTCTGTGTGTAAACAGAAAAACCCAAAACAAGGGTACAAAAGAGGGCGTAGCCTTCGCACTTTATACCTATCAACCGACTGGAAGCAACACCTTAGGGAAAAGAAAAGAGCGAGACACGGCCAAAGTCTACCTACCCTTGGAGAAAAAAACCAAAAATGAGAAGTGCAGAATCCCTTCCCACTGTGTGGAGTTCTCCATCGCAGAGAACTCTGGACAGCGGGAATGTGATCCCAACCAGGAAATAATGTGATTTCACAAGGAATCTGCATGGAATACCTGCTTCAGGCACGGCTTCCAATGTAGATTCATTGATGATTTTGTGAATTTCAAAAAGTAGGATCAACACTTGGACGTAAATGTAAATATACAAGAGTACATATCCTGCTTCTTTAGTGAACAGGCCCGAGAGTGTTCCAATTGATCACCCCATTATTACTGGCTAAATTGGGCTTGAAGGTGGTAGCCAAAGAAAGCGGCTGTAGAGGACAAGTTAGGATTCTGCACCGTGGCAGAGAGGATATGCCTATTGTCCATGGCTTGCTTACCTTGGGAAGGGCGGAGAGCTTCTCACGTGAAAGCGAGAACAGCAGCGTCCCCACGTGCTCCACATGTCGCCGGGTCCAGTGCGCTGGATCCCTAGAGAAAGTGATGGACAGTTTACTCTGCTGAGACTGACAAAGAGATGCAGAAACAAGGCCATCTCAGTCTGCATTGAAAGTGACATCTGCAGCATATGAACTGTAACCGCATACAATAGATCAAGACTCCTGCTAGTGTTGGTGCCCTGAAGGTGGGCTTAGCACTGTTTCTGTAGATATTTACACGTGCGGCTACATAGAAACTGTACAGATTGCACCGCTCAATTATACACCTTAACATAAGGTGACGTGTCCTTCTTAGAACAGTCAGTCTTGTCTTCACATTGTTTCATTGTTTTCTGGTATGCCTAAGAAACCAACTTAAGCAGCTACTAGAAAGTTGCTCAGCTTTACATCAATATTGTCTTTCTTACCAAATCTAAGAGAGAGAGAGAGGGAGAGAGAGAGAGCGAGCGAGCGAGAAAGAAAGAGAGAGCGAGCGAGCGAGAAAGACAGAGAGAGAGAGTAAGAGTATCTGGAGATTAGGGAGCGTGTCTGTTAGTTGTGCTGGTAGTTCAGAAATATATCATTGAGAACCTGATTTGTAGCAGTACTTTTGTTTTCTACGGATGCAAGATATTTATTTGTTCATCCTTCCCTCGGTATCTGTCAATGAGTTTGGAGACAGAGAGGAAGAGATATAAGGTTGAAGCTCCCGATGTGCAAAGTTCAGACTCAGCAGCTCGCTACAAGTTTTGGCCATTGATTTAAGTGCACAATTGCTGTATAGCTAGTGAACATGATGGCATCTGCCCCCTGCCATTTTGAATGAGGTCTAGAGGGAGATAAAGCGAAAGAGTGAGGCACAGTATTGTGTGTCAGTGTGATCTGTGCATGGATTCAGGAGGAAAAACATAACAGATATGATTTTGAGTTCCACACTGCACGCTAGACAACTTCTTGCCATGTCCAGGAGGCGAAAAATCTAATGCTGCAAATCTATGACCACCCAGACAGTCCTGGACGAATTTTACCACCACTAAGGGAAGGCCTCTGGAAGGATTTGAGATTGACAGTAACCTGGACTTTTGTTAACTAGCACCTTGTGGGTGAGGCAAGACTAGAGGTGGTATCCAGTACACGAGTAGTATTGCAATATATTTTCAGTACAACTCCCGAGAAAAGCAGTGTTTTTAAAATGTAAAAACTGTATTTTTCAAGTGAGGTGCTAGGCCATCGCAAAGTGCTAGAAACTGATTTACAATCATCTCAGGCTGAATGGATTCAGAACCTTTTATATTCAGCGCTTCCAAGTGACAGTCAGTCATGTGCAACAACATCAATCAGTCCTAGCTTTTTACCCAGCAGCACTTTAAGTGTTGGGTGTTTTTAGCTAATACGTTCAACCGTAAGAGCTAGGCTACAGGTTCCACAATGCAACACTCTGTAGGCCAACATGTGTAAGGCTGCGATGGGGTGAATGTGTCACCCGTGACATGGAGCCGCTGGCAGCTGTCTATGTGGTCCCCACGTCTAGAGAAATGCTGTTTTTGGACTGGCCCTCTTCACTCTTTCTGTCAGATGCAGCAGGATACTCCCACAGAACTTCAGAGGCATCTGTTAAGATATGTTTAAGTGCACCAGGTGATGATTGATGCGAGCATGCACTGTAGTCTCATGCTTGGTACATGTGCTCCTTACAGATCCCAGCTGTTGCGATTGTCCCCCCTCCCCCAAACCTGAACATGAATGTACTGGAATATTTCACAAATACCCCTTCGGATCATATGCCCTTTTAGAAAACTGAAGTGAAGCTGGGCTGTAAAATGCAGTTTGACTGACTGGGGTGGCAAACCCCTGGAAGGCCAGCTCAGCTCACTTGCTTTGCTTACTCGCTGCAATTCTGGTCAGGTATTTCACCTGAAAGTGTGTGATGCCAGTGGTAGAAGTGGCACCAATGATGTAAGTGGGCAGCACTATAGATAAAAATGGGAGGTGGCCTCCTAAGACAAAAATTGTCCACTTTCATTTTATTTCTTACAAATTTGGAACTGGGTGATATCATTCACATGGTTCACAGAACGCTGCAAAATAATTGTAGATCGGATAAAGTTGCTTTAAATGTATAATACCAGACTGCGTCAAGCTATCCAAGCCTCCGTCACTGGAGTTCCCTAATGCTGGTAAGTCGGGGTGCCATTGTGCATCACACCTGAGGAGGTCACAAATGCACTGACCTCAACAGAGAATGTAAATGGGATTTCAACTGGAAAAATCATCGCAAAAACCATTGAAAGGTGTGCAGCAGAGCAACTAACCCAACACGTCAAATACAACCTAGTAGACGAATACCAATGCGGCTTCAATCAGAGCCGAAACAGCATTACTGCAAGTGGTCGATGATTCACTTTGAATCATAAACTCAGGCAAACTCTTGCCTCCTAATTCTTCTCGACCTATCAGCAGCCTTCAACATGGTCAACCACCAAACGCTCCGAATCACACTTAAAACTCGAATGGGCATCGATGGTCTGGTCCTTAAATGGTTCGAATAATTTCTCATGAGCAGGTCGCAAAGGATAAAAATGTATGACTGTCTCTCAACGCTGCTGGTAGTTGAGCAAGGGTCCCCCAGGGATCTATCCTTGCTCAAACCCCATTTATCTTGTACATCAAGCCTCTTTGAGGCCTCCTAAGGAAAACATGGATCTTTTATCATGAACATGCAGATAACACCCACTGTATGTAAAGGTCTCCTCGCCTATCGACATATCGCATCTATCACTCTAAACTCTGCTCAAGACTGGATGACTACTCACCATTTAAAACTGAACCCTTCCAAAACTGAATTCCCCCTCATCTCTTCCTCAAATTCAACACTTCTGGGATAATCCTGGATGGATATACTCACCATCCTTAACAGTAAACCCACTATTGTTGGCAGTGCCAATTCCCGAGGAGTCATCCTAGATAAATGGCCCAACTTTCATTCACAAATCAACACAATGGCCAGAAACAAGATCTATGAACTGCGTCTTCTCTGGGGAATCCACCACTACATTTCCGAGCAAGATCGGAAATCTCTTGTTCATATACTGATTCTCTCCAGAATCGCCTAGTGCAACTCTCTCTTTACTGGTCTCCCCAAAACTCATCTCGCCTCCCTGAAATCAACCGTACACTCTGCAGTACGCTTCATCAAAGAGGCCAAAAGGAATGACCACATCACATCTATGCTGGTCACTCTCCACTGGCTGCCCACTGAAGCCAGGGCTTTATACAAGACTGCTTGCATCACCTATAAAGCCACACACTCATCCACTCCCCGTTACCTGGTGGGCAAACTCACGCTATCAGCAGATTCTAGACCATCACGAAACGTCACAGCATTGCTGCCAGAGCCCCCGGCATTTAAAAAAAGAACGATTCCTGGCACAATCCTTCTGGGGCAGCATGACCAGGATTTGACAATCATTACCTCCAGACCTACGCACCACCACCTTACTGGTGACCTTCAAAATGGAACTAAAAGCCCTCCTCCAACAATATCTCATCTAAAACACTGCAGCTAATCTTCTCCAGTGGGACCATGATCACTCGCCTCTTGGCACAGAACTACACTACCTGCATTTCATTAGCCTCCTACAACCTATTCACTCCTGTAAATATTTCCTGTACAATTTGTATTTCTGAAATAATTTACCATTTTGTAATTCTTGACTATATGTAACGATATTTTTTTTTAATTTTGAAGCCTTTGTAACTATCTATGTAACAACATATGTTTACAGTAAAGCCCTCTAGCACCTTTGGGTAATGTCCACGCTATCTAAAAATGCATGAATAAGTAAACAAATATATCAATAAATAAATGGATGATGCTGAAGCAATAGATGCAGGCTAAAAATCACTGGGCGTGGGTAGTGGACGTGTAGTGAAAGACGCTGAAATTGACTTCTTTCCTTCATGGTAGCACTTTCAGTAAGATTTTAGAAATACATTTTGCACGAGTCCAAGCGCCTTGGAGGTCTCTTTTTATGTTATATATATATTATTAGCTAACATTTCCACTAACTGTTACACTTTCCCGTGTTCCACTCAAACCTGATCGAAAAAATGTATTTTTTTGCACTGCACTGTCCTCTTGTGGCCACCGTAATTAATGCACCGCTCAAACAGGATCGGAATTTACCATCTGTGCACAAAGCTTATTGGGCTCCAGACCGAATCAAGGGCCAGAGACTGGACTCCTAACTGACTGGGATGGCAAGACCCCTTTGCATGAAAGGAATCCGCTTGTTCTCTTCGTCCTACATCTCTGCTGCATTTAGCACTATCATTAATCAAGTCGAATTCTTTGTTGGAATTCGAATTCGTGCATATTTCGCCATAAAATAAAGCCAAATGTTGGAATCACCAAAACAAACCCATAATGTATTCATCCAATATAACACATCAATATAGCATAATGTACAATAAAAATCTCTTTAAAAGGTGAAATGCTTACAAGCATTGTTAAAGCCAATAAATCTTCCCTATGATAGCTATTGGCTTTGGCAATGTTTTGTAGCAGCGCAGATACTTTGCAGTGAAGCTAAAACTGATTTCAAAAAGCACTTTGACACAGCCAGGGCTAATGTGCTGGGTTTTTTTTGTTTCGGGGTGGGGGATGAGGGGGGGGGGGGGGGGCTGGATGCATCATAGTCCTTTTTAGGTCTCGCCTACGCAGCGCGCATGCGTTGCATAGGAAAGAGACCTTTAGCCTTCGATTCCCTTTTTGAGGCAAAAACGTGCACGCGTTGCATTGCTTTGAATGGCAACGCGTGCACGTTAGGCGATTGCCTTGCGGGAGCGAGCACCGCCATCTGGTAGCAATTATCGCGCTCGCTCCCGAAGGTAAACGCTGCCTGCTCGGCCGCACTCCCCCCCCACCCCCTAGGGTCGGACTCTGCATTTAATGACTGTGCTTGAAGTCACGCTGATTGACTGCGCAGCTGAAGGGTGCCTTGCCGGAGCAGAGCAGGCTTGAAATCTACTTGTTCTTTCTGCAGTCCAGCATGTCTTCATTTATTTTACACGCGTACTTCATACTTTCTTTAGGGGTAATTACTCCACCTGACAGCAGGGAGGTATCTACACTATAATCTAAAAAGAACAACTTTAAAACTAATACACAAAAGACCTGCTCGTCAATCTCGTCACCTTTTGACTGCATCCCTCTCCTGGACACCGACTTGCGGCCTCTTGTCCTTCCTCGACATTGGCAGGTACAGGTAGATTGCTTTTCTGTTACTCTTGGACCTCTGCGCGCATTAATATTTCACTCGCCTATTTTAAACGAATATTTGGGCCAAAGGCGATAAAAGGACTGACAGCCTCCAGGAGACAGAGTTTATCTCTTGCCTCCTAATCAGTCAGGGCTGGTGTGACATGTGCAAACATCTGCTTCAGCTCACTGTGAGGGGCTGCCAACCTGTGACATCACACAGGAGAGTACAAAATGTCTGGTAGGAGGTTCGGACATGCTCAGCGGTTAGGTGTGCTTTCTTCAGGTAGGAGTCTGTGACCGTGCGTCACTGTTGGTATGTTCTGGACAAGGTGAGATGTACTTTGGCGAAACTGCCGCTCCGAGTCCCCCCTCCAGATTTAATCTCTGTTTCCTCACACGACCACGTGTGATTCTGGGCAAATACCTTCTTCGGTGTTCCACAGATCTGCCAAATCTTCAAAGCAATTATAGATAGGCTTTATACATTTATAATGTACCTGGATATGGTTTATATGCCGGGCTTGGAATATACATATACAACTGCAGGCACTCACTATGCCAGAGTACCTGTTTTCTACAGAGAAGTTCCAGTGCTCGCCCGTTAAAAGTAGGTGATTACTGTAATCACTGCTGAGCAGTACAGGTATTCTATCTTTCTTATTAAAGAAGGGCAGGCACTCAGTTTGACGGTTCCTGCCCACTTTATGCACTCTATATACATTGACAAGTCAACTTGGGCGCAATGCAAGGGACTACTGTCAGGCGTGAGTACTGTGCTCATTAATAATGAAAATAGATTTGAGTTGCTTGCAAGCCCATAATTTTAGGCAAATCAATTTATCGAGTGGAATGAGTGAATGTGAAATCGAACATCTCGAAGTCAATAACATCTGTACATGTACTTTTATGAATACCATTTATAGATCTAAGAACACATTTGTAGAAAAAAGAAAATATCCGAGGTAAAACAGATAAAAGTATCTTATGGATAGACACATTTCTACATGTACCATATCAATATATCGTAGCTAGCTTATATTTCTGTCAACAAAAACATTTAATTATAAAAGTTATTAGGCAAGTTCTTTTGAGCTAGCGAGTGCTCACACGTGTCGCACACATTACACGCTGACAGTTTCAAGGCGCTGGTCGGAGGTGCTTCTTTCTTCGGTTGTAGTTTTGCTCTCTGATGCTGTAACATAGAGTGAGTGAGATCCACAGAATCTTTTGCACAACTAGGTAAAATGCAGGCCCTTGTAAAGTGTCATCAGCACCCACAAGGGACACCTCCTGATTTGAGTTTGGACCCAACAACATTTATAGCTTCAGACTGACTTACAAGGCTAGGTGAACAGAGGCTCGGCCTTCCCCCACTGGGATTCTACCCTAAATGCCACAATTTATTAGGGGTGCAGGGGAAGGGATTTTTTCCAGATGGGTAAATGTATTCCATGAGGAGATACAACGAGGAAGTCATGTGCAACTGAACATTTTCCATAAGCCTAACTCTCCAGGTGATTGTGATATGGGCATGCCACAGGAGTAAGAAAATGGGCATTAGGAGTGAGCCTAAAAATATATGATCTGCATTGATTTTTAGAAATATTTCAAGGGATTTTGCGAATCTTAAAAATAAGTAAATCTATGCAAGAGATCGATTTAAGCAGTCTACGTGGATTTAAGCATTTCTTGTGAATCAGACCCACCAGCTGTATTCACTGCTGTATGTTATTGTCAAATGTCCTTAAGCTAAACCACACACAACCGCTGATGCCTGCATATATTTGAATGCTAAGTGATCTCTGAATGAGTATATTTGTGGCCCAGAAGGGCCTTCCTCAAAGATGTTGGCTTCTTCCTGTTTCAACACCACCACCTCTAAGGCTTGGGATTCAGGGAAAGTCTTGCGCTCTGTGATTTGCTGGGTCAGATGTGAGAGTCACATCTTTTCAAGGTGGGTTCTTTGAGTAAGATCCACTAGACTGCACTTGAATACCTAAATAATGGGCTTCTTGAGTCAGAGATTATTTTGGGTAGGAGGAGAGATATACGTCTCCCTCATGGACTAGTGATACAGGCACTAACTCGCATCATGAAACTGGAAATAGGCTCTCGAAATGCATCAGAATTTGTGTCTACCTGTGAATCCCACTGGCTGGACAGAGAAGTGGTCCTGGCTGGACATGTACAATTGATGAAGAGCCTTGATTTGATGTTGAGATGTACCGCACATTCATTTCCAAAGGGACACCAGATCTGAGCAATGAAGACAACATGATATTTCCAAGTCACTACAATCAAACGTTGGCTTCAACATACAGTGGTCAAGTTGTTCAGCCCTCAATTCAATCACACTTGCAGTGGGCTGACTAGAGAGGCTGTATTTTTGAAGACTTCACAGGAGTATGAGCACTCAGGCAAGACTTGACAATGAGGTTCTAGGGCATAGACATCAGTTAGCAAGTAGCCAGAGCTGGCAACTACTTCCACCAGCTTGCCATTGGTTACACCCTGCACTGACCCTGTACTTCTGGTTTCAGGGGCCAAGAAGGTAGGAGCAGAAAATAACAAGCATTTGCAATGCAATAGGTCTCGCATTTACGCGAGTTTAAGCTATTGGCTTTGTAAATGACAATGCCTTTTATTTACGTTTTAAAAACCAAAATATAAATAAAAGGCATTGTCATTTACAATGCCAATAACTCGAACTCGCGTAAATGCGAGACCTATTGCATTGCAAATGCTTGTTTGCTCTGCTCTGCTGCCAATGGTTAGATATCTGTCAGTTCTTTTTCACTTCTTACGGAGGCACACAATGAAGGGTAGTTTGTAAAGAGAGCAATGTTTGTCACTTTATGAAAACACTTTCTTTGGATGAGGATGCAGGGAGGTCAGTAAGCACAACCAAAGTGGTCAATTTAACTTTGGAAAGGGGTGAGTAAAAGAAAGACAAATATTGAGGTTAGGAGAGAGAACGCACACATGAGTGAAAAGGGGCAAGATAGAGAGGAGAGGCGTAGAGCTAGAAACAGAGAGTGAGATTGAAACCATTGTTTACCCCTGGCACTTACTTGCAAACTCCTGCACGCATTTATGACAATCTAACACATGGTAGCGTTGTCTGTCTATTTACATGTTCAAAATATAAAATAAAGAAATAAAAGCATTGGGCCCAGGGCATACTTACAGCACTAAGTGACCTGGAATAGTCTAAATATTAAACCTATACTGTAAGGTGATTACAATTTTCCCGTGCCGGCAGGGACAGTTGGTAGTGCTCCCCATGCTGGCCTCCTGAGAACTACATCGGCCCTGGCACTTACATTACTACGATTTAATTGGGATGGTTTTGCATCAGGACAAGATAAGCAGCATAAAGTTTGGGAGGGGTGAATTGAAGAGTGGGTGGGCGGAGATAATGTGTGTTGAAAGTTAGGGCCAAAGGATAGGATTCTAAAACCACAACAATGAAATTACTGTGTCCAGTGATGTTTGAGTTGGGAATGAAGGGCTAGGGGAGGTACCAGATTTAGGAGCAAGTAGTTGTTGTTCTGAGAGAGGTTCTGCAAAGAAGACGAAGGGTGGTGCCACAGAGATATTTGTATGTTAAGCATGCTACCTTCATTTTAGCCAGTATTTTGTGTAAAATTTGCAGGTCCTATGAACAAGTTAGTACCCACATCCATGATGAGGTAGGTATTTCCCTAAATTCACCTCAAGGGCAAAATCCAGCCCATACAGGATTGGAGAATAGATTGACTATTTGATTTAAAATCAAACTAAACCCTCTTTGGGCTGGAGCATTGTATTACTAAAAGTATTGCTTGTTAAAAACAGAAGACAAGTAATATTTGTGTCACTCTTGGCTACTGTGTGTATCTCATTCACTCTATGCCTCCCTCTGCTACTGTTTGTCCATCATGAATTCTGTGTGTTTCACAAACTCTATTCTCCCTCACCAATATGGTCCCTCACCAACTCTTCTCTCTCTCTCTGGTCTTCCATTACGTATACTGCACCCCCTTTCTTTACTCTGGACCCCTTCCTTAGTCTAGTAGTACACCTTTTCTGTAGAACCCTTATCACTCAGTATGTGCCCTCCACACACTGCTAGTGTCAGCTGCTTGCTTCAGAATGCACAGCCAGTAAGCAGGAGCACCAGCATGTGCTGGGTTAATATCAGCAAAAACAACAATTGATGGACAGAATGCAGAACAATGTCGTACATTCACCCCAGTACAGAGATCTGGGCCTAAATCCATCGTTTTTTTGCTCACCATGCCATTCCAGTTTGGACCCAGCCATATGCAAATCAGTCTTGACCCTGCGCCCAATGGGAACAGTCCAGCCCGAACTGCCAGGCCAGGTCCTCCGTGGACTGGAAACAAGCATCCTAGGACCGGTTTCGGGCTTTCAGCCCTCATCAGCCAGGATAGCTTGACTCCAGTGGCATGGAGAGCACGGGACCCACGTCTGGGCATACCCGTCCCACTCGGGGTGACAAATGCAAAAACAACAATCGATGGACAGAATGCAGAACAATGTCGTACATTCACCCCAATAGAGAGATCTGGGCCTAAATCCACCGTTTTTTTGCTCACCATGCCATTCCAGCCAGATGCAAATCAGTCTTGCCCCTGTGCCCAATGGGAACACTCCAGCCCGAAAAGGCAAAAGAACGATGGATTTAACCCAGATCTTTTGACTGGGGGAGAATGTTTGCATTGTCAGCATTCCGTCCATCATTTCGCCCTAAGTGGGATGGGTATGCCCAGACGTGGGTCCCTTGCTCACTGTGCCACTGGATTCAAGCTAGCCTGGCTGATGAGGGGTGTTACCCTGAAACCTGTCCCAGGATGCTTGTTTCCGGTCCAGGGAGGGCCTGGCAGTTCGGTCTGGACTGTTCCCATGGGGCACAGGGTCAAGACTGATTTGCATATGGCTGGGTCCAAACTGGGGTGGCGTAGTGGGCAAAAGACCGATGGATTTAACCCAGAACTTTTGACTGGGGGAGAATGTTTGCATTGTCAGCATTCCGTCCATCATTTGTTTGCTGTAACACGGGTTAATATCAGCGCATCGAAGCTCCTGCTCATCCACAGACCCACGATCCAGGATGGATCAGGCACATTGGTGCTAAAGACGAAAGGGTAGGCGGCTAGTCGGGAAAGTAGAATAAAGCAGTTTCAGCAAGAAAATAATTAAGCAGCGTAAGGAGCATAATTGAGTAACATTAGGGCCTACCTGAGCAGCACTAAGACAATAAATGAGCAACAACAGGGATATAATTGAGCAACAACAGGCTCCTTATCGATCTGCCCTTGGCCATATTTAGGCAGCACCATTGTGCATAATTCTACAGTAATGAGTGGCAGGTCAATTGCCCAGTTAAATTACTAGACTCTATGCTAACAAAGAGTTTCAATTACAACTCTACAAATGTAGTTCCTCTTCTGTCTGAATCACAAAAAAGGGAAACAGCCCCAAAGGGTAGAGGTGGAAGAAAAGATGTATACTTTGAGAATATATGGCATCTGTATGTGTGCTATGAGGGCCTACTCAGTTTACTAGTTTATGAAGCCATAGCACATAATGCTGAAATCAGTCTCCACCCCTGTGCCTTACCAACATTCATGCGCATCATCATGGGAAGTGTCTTATGGAGCAGATTGTTCTCCAGGCTCCACCAGACATAGAGCCTTGACTCTGATGTCTACAGGAACTGAGAAAGGTTGTTTTTCTTTTAATAAACTATTTTTATTCGTTTTAAAGAAAGTGAACAACCATACAGGGACACCAATAATGACCCTATCAGGCCAGGGCGATACAAATCTAAGTGGTCCATCACGTTATCCACTGTCAAACCTAGTCCACAATTGTGTAACCATTTACCCCACATTCTAAAGTGTTTAGTGGGGCAGCCTCTTGCTCAGTACATGGGCTTTTCCTGCTGTGCGCAACGGTCCATACCCTCACACCAGGTTGTCAACTATGTGGGCACCGGTGCTCTCCAGCTCTGAGCAATGTCTGTTTTGGACACTATTGAAGCCATGACCACCAAAGTGCAATCACTTTGTGTCTCACCAGGTGCAGAATTAGCAGTCAATGTTGTGTCCCAGTACTGGATTCAATATTTGTCCATCTCGGCCCCTATACATAGCTATACTAGGGCAATCCCACATTACATGGAAGATATCAGCGTCTGGGCAACTGCATCAAAAGCAAGTCGGGGTAGGGAGTTTTCCAGCATGCCATAAGCAGCGAGGGGACAAGTAGGGGGCATGAAGATAGTTCAGCTGGATCAGCCAGAGGAGAGTGGACATGGGCATGTCCTGAGGAGCCGTACGAGCTTCCTGCCAGCCCATGTCATCAAGTGGTTCCACCCATTTCTCCCATCTTTGTCAAATCATCAGGAATCTGACTGGGGCGTTGATGATCAGATTTCGATATATTTGGGAAATACCTCCCCTACCTAAGCTTCCCTTCAGAAGCTTAGCTTAAAAAAGATTGAATTCCGGCAGATCCTCCATGTCTTCTATGTGTCTATAGAGGGCATGTCTGAGCTGGAGATATTTATGGAATTGGGTCAGTGACAAACAATATTGGGTCTGCAGGTCTTGGAATGTACGTACGATACTCCCCTGACACGTCTGCCAGTGTAGCAACCCCGTTCTGATCCCATTTAGAAAATTCCTCAAGTTGCGTTGTGTGGTGCAGGTAGCGACTTTGCCATGAAGGGGTCTGTGATGTCAAGCTCCTGTCCCAGCCCATTGCCTGCAGAGCATTTCACCAGCTCACAAGGACCACTCTGGTGACCTCTGGGAGGGTTTGAGGGATGGGTTTTCTATATAGAAGCCCCTATGATTTCAATCTAGGTCAAGGAGGGAAAGTTCAACTTGGTAGGTGGGTCGCTCCACGCAGCCCGTCATTGATCACCAGGGTTTGAGTTGCATCTTAGTACAATTGGAGATTGGCCATCCCCATGCCTCCTTTGTAAATCGATTTTGAGTATGTGTCCATGGCTATACGGGAGGGAGTAGGCCTGCCTACAAGTAGGAGCGAATCAAGAATGTCAGAGCTTTGAACCAGCTATTTGGGATGAGTAACGGATATTTCTAGAGGGCGTAAAGAAATCAGGGAAGAATCATCATTTTAAAGAGGGCCACTTTACCCAACACATTGAGTGGGAGTTGTGCCCATCTATGGAGACCAATTTTCATCTTGGTCACGAGGAGGCAGAGGTTCAGGTTTGATGTGAGGGCCGTCTGCAGCGCTATATGTACACCTAGATATCGGAAGCTGAGCTGCCATATTGGGATAGTTGTCTGCCAGGATGTAGTTCTACTGTTTCCTTGGAGGGAGACCAATAAAATGTATCCCGCTTCTGTTTAAGGCCCAAAGCTTTCTCGTACAGAGCAAAAATTTGGACACAACGGGGCTCTGAGAGGTGGCGACCTGCGAAAAATAGGAGCACATCATCTGCATAAAAAGCTATTCTTTCGAACGATTCTTTTTCCCATGTCCATCCAGATATTTGCATGTCACAGCGCATCAGATGTGCGAGGGGGTTAATAACGAGGGCAAAAAGGAGGGGGGGATAATGGGCAATCCTGTCGGGTCCCTCCATGGATGGAGAAAATGTCTGATAGTACCCTGTTTATTAGCACCAGTCCTGAGGGTACTGAATAAATAAGCTGCAGAATCTAGGGTCGAAACCCATGACTTTGAGAATCATGTGTGTATGAAAGATCTTTCAACTAAATCAAATTCTTTCTCAAAGTCCAACAGCAGGAGAGCCCCTGTAGATAGGTTAGGGCCACGTGAAGGCATCAGATACAGTGTTGAGTGCTTCGATCCGGCATGAAGTTGCATTGATCTCGGAGTCTCTGTAGATGGGTTAGTGCCACGTGAAGGCATCAGATACAGTGTTGAGTGCTTCGATCCAAAATGAAGCTGCATTGGACTGGATGGATTAGAGCCGGGAACGCACTCTGGAGTCTGTTTTCTAGGATTTTAGTCAATATTTTGAACTCAGTATTTATGATGGAAATGGGTCTATAAGCCTTGCAGTTGGTAGCAGGAGGATCGGATTTGGGGATGACCACAATGGTTGCTGTATCTACTCTGGGGGAAGGCTCCCTTTTCAGCTGCTTCAGTGTAAAGATTGAGGAGGTGAGGGGAGAGTGTGTTCCAAAATGCAAAGTTGGATTAGAGGGAGAAACTATCTGGGCCAGTTTGTTTACCAGAGCTCATATCCTGTATTGCTTTCTCTATTTCCTCTGTGGCTATGGGGAAGTCTAGGGTTGCTCTTAAGTGTGCTGGCAGAGATGGAAGGGGGATATCTGTAAATACAGGTCCATTGGTCCCGACATTCGTGCGTGGCTGTAAGGTGTATAAAGTCGACAGTAATACTTAGCAAAGGCTTCTGTTATCTCTTTGGAAGTGTATTTCATGGGACCCAAAGAGTCATCGATACAGGGGACCACTCTGGAGGCCATATCTCTATTAGCCAGCTAGTAAAGTAATTTACCAGTCTTGACTCTGTACTCATAGACATTACAGACCGCTGCCCTCCAGTGTTGTCGGGCACCGTCTAGGACCTGCAGCCGCAGAGCTGGTCTGACCAATGTCAGTTGTCAGTGAAGGGCCCCCGGGTTGGACTCTGGGGGGGTTCTGTTCCAGATCTCGAATCTTAGACTCGAGTTCCATGATCTGGTGAAGTTGGGCCTGTGCCTTGTGGCATATTTACATTTTAGCCAGCCTCTAATGGTAGCTTTATTAGCAGCCCACCATATTCCTGGAGAATGGACCATGCTTTGGTTTGAATCAAATTAGGAGGAAAGTTTCGTATTTAGGTAGACAGTGCATTGTTTGTCCATGAAGTATGACATGTTGAGGCGCCACATGAGCCACTGGACTACGTCTGACACCATAGCAGTGATCACCAGACAGTCAATCTACCAAGATAAGACTGACAAATGGCAATTTGAAGAGTAAAGGGAGGAGTGCATCAGAAAGGGAATGGAGGATCCCCCATCCACTTATCGTAGGGAGTCGACATGTGGCCTGGATTGGGCCAAGAATCAATCCTAGGTCCAAGAGTACTGTAAGTATGGATAAAACAAAACAAACAGAAAACAAAAATGCTGCAAACATTGGATAACCTCCCCCAACTCTCTCTACCCCATACATTGTCGCTGAGGAGGTCTCCTGTTTCCAAAGGTTCATGTTCTAGTTGGGACTCGGAGTCCTGAATCTGAATCTCATGATTATGGGCATGCTTAGTTTCTAAGGAGACTGGGAAGGCAGGGGACAGCCTCCGGTGCTAGTGGAATCTTGTATGGTGACGTGCATCGGCTTCCGGGACACCTCTGATCATTTTCTATTGTCAGTCCAAAAGACTGCCCTGCTGGGTCACTGGACCCTGTAGGATCTTCTGTTCCATTGTCCACTCCTAGGCAGACTCCAGGGAGTCAAAGAAGTACGAGTGATCCTGGAAGAGTACTTTGAGTTTAGCAGGGAAGAGCAGCATATAACAGAGGTTAATAGATTGAACTTTTTGTTTGACCTCCTCAAATGATTTTTGCTGATGCTGCACTGCTTGAGTGTAGTCTGGAAAGACCATGACACAGGAGGGTTGAAAAGTCAGATCTGCGAGTTTACGTGCCTCTCGGAGTATCGTGTCTCTGTGGTTGAGTATCCGGACTATCAATGGGCATGGGGGCACCTGGTAGTGGGCACAGTGCTATGGATAGATGCGCTCTCTCAATGATGAACAATGGAGCAAGCAGGCCCTCGTGGACCAAGGAGGACAATTTCTCTGGGATAGTGCATTCCACACCTTCATGGAACCCCATCACGCAAAGATTATTGCAACAAGACCTGTTCTCAGCATCTTCCACTCAGGATTTCTGCGAGACCGATGCTAAGAGGAGTTTAGAGGCATTCGTTTTCAGATTCGCGACGTCATCTTCCAGTGTGGAGATTCAGCCATCTGCTTCCATAACTCTATTGGCTACATTCCGTAGATCTTGCCAGAGGAGCGATACATCAACCCTAACATCCCAAATTTTGGTCTTTAATGCTTCTCATTGATGGCCTGCAGTATAGTGTGTATATCCTTAGAGTCTATCGGGGGAATGGGGGTGGGTGGCAGAGGTGGCTCCTCCTGTACCTCTCCCAGATCCAGAAGAGAGAACTGCAAATTTGTCAATTTTGAGTTGAGCGTGTGCTGTTAAGTGTTTGTCTTTCCCCTTTGCAGCTCTGTGGGAATGTCCAGGATAATACATGTCCCAGAGGGCTCCTCGGGGATGAGCACTGAGTCAGCGCATGTGGGTCAGAGAGGAGAGTTACAACACAGTCCAAGTGCTAAAGGTCGGGTGTCGACCTGCTTGCTCGCACAGGTATTTACCGGGAGGCAGCACGAGCAGTCAGGATGGTATTGGTTAGAGCCTGGCCCTACGCATACAGATAGGCAGGGAAAGGTGAAGTCTGGCTGTGTGCAGGTCTCTAAGATTTTGGGCAGTCTCTCAATTGTTCCAGTACTAAGGTTACAGTCTGTGCACCATTCAGAGTAGATAGGTGAGCAGGTAAGGGCCGGTATAGGTTTGTACTTTTGTGCAACAGAGATTACACTGGCACCGCTATCTGCGAGGCATGTCTATTTGGACCAGCAGTGAAAGACACATCCCACCGACTGATTGTCCGGGGTGGAAGGGCAGGAAGTAGGTGGATTCACATTAGGAGGGCCCTCACCCTTTCTGTCCAGGGGCAGCACTAGAGTCCAGAGCGGGTGCCCATTCCTCTTCTGCTCACATTTGTCGGGGGCACAGATGATGGCCTCTCATCTAGGCGTTGAGCCGGCTGGTCCCTATGTGCTTCATGGGTAAATGTGTACAAAGTAGGCAGGCCTGTCGAGCCCCCATCCAGTCAGGTGTCTCTGTGGTGTGACTCCTGGGGAGACCACGCAGTGCTCCACAGTCCCTAGCTTCCTCAGCCAGAGCCCAGCATCTGACAATTCCTGCCCCCTACAGCGCTGGCACACTAGCTGTCGATCAATCGCTGCAGCCCTCTCAAGTCTTCAGTGCATGAGGGAGGTGTGTCAGGCAGTGCAAGGGGAGGCAGGATGGGGTATAAGAAGTAGCAAAACTGGACGGATTACTGTAGATGGTGGAAGAGGCCTGAAGCACTATCAAAGTGCATCTGTCATCTTGGCCATGTCGGCAAGATAGTTTTTTTATATCTTTCAAGCAACAATGCCCTCCATTCTGCCTCATCAATACTCTTCTTTACTGCAGTCATGTATGGAGAAGGGGCTAAGTGTGTGTTGGCTTATCTATGCTGAGTTTCTTTGGAGCAGACTTGAAAGGGCACTGGGTTCTGACATCTGTATGGACTACATGTTATATGATGGGCTAGGTAACTCTGTACCTTAGTCCAATATTGTACTTCATTTTCACCAGAGCCATATTTTCCTTGCTGGAATAAAATGGTTTAGCCGACATGTGGCAAAACATGTTTTCTAAGGAACCAGTCGTTTTAGTGGGTGTGCCATATTCTTCTGTCCCAATTGATGCTTTGCAGTGCAGTGGAATAACTTTTATGTCTATTATAGCATACCTTTAGCAATTGTTTATTACTAGGACCATCTTCTAGAACTGTGACTAAAGTCTAAGGCGGTCATGTAGATCCTGCGAGCAGGCGCACAGACCAACCTCCACCCACCAACAGCAGACTGCCTGTTATATTTTAGGAGCTCTGCTGCTGTGATAGGATTTCTGATGAAAGTGCTTACATCAACATGGTGGGAGCTTTTTCATTAGAAATGTGACTCCGGGTGGGCCACCACATGAAGGCAGACTGCACAGAGTTATTTCTGTTTCCGAGATACAAACTATCAAATTGTTATTTTTCTCGCAAACAAAAAACCCTTGGCCCGGACACAGAGGGAGATTACTCCATGTGTGTCTGGGCAAATGATTATTTTTCTGGATTTGCCATCCCTCACTTGGGAGCCCTCCCAAGAAAAATGTTCTTTATGAGGCATTGACCAGATTTCCCTGTTGTGGATGGTTTGCTGGGTTATGTCAAAGGCTGCTAAGACTCTGATGTTGGAAACCTAACAGTTCCCCCATTTCCAAATCAGGTGAAGCAACTGTGGATTGAGCAGGGCAGGAGCCCCACTGATTTACAGTGGTGGTCTCCCTCTGCTAAATCCAAAATAAGGCACTTTTAAAATGATATACTTACAAATATGTCTATGCATGGAGCCTTGTTTCCGTGGACCCCTAATTCAAGCCCTCAATCACTGCTTCTTTGCATTCCCCATAATTGCCTAAAACCCAGCTTCCCTTGTACGACTGGTGCGAAGCCATACTCACCAGCTCTGCTGGTTAGAGGGATCCCAACAGGTGGGACTATAATCAAAGGGAAAATTAAATAAATAAATAATTTTTCCCTCGTGGTCGTCTTTCGAAATCCCCCCCAGCCGGCCCCACCGCTCTTACCTGCAGCAAACACGGCTGCTATAATCCTATCAAGACAATTAACAGCATAGGCAGGAATCGACACAGTTGGAGACTTGTTTTCTGAGGGTGCCAGTCTTGATTTTGAGGATGTAAGTGATCCGGTCATCCTGCATAGGGGTAATTTCTTGCTCCATGGGACCAATAAAAGAGCACTAACCACACATTGGGGAGTCAGGGATTGTAAACCAGTCACTAACCCAATCCAACATGTGATTGGTCGTGGTCGGAGATTAATTACATGGATCTATAGAGAGATTCAGCTGGACTCCTTGGGAGCGTTGCAACTCTTTAGGACCACATGGGAGACAATACTGGGGCAGGCCTTCAGAGACCTCCAACTAGCAACGGGTCCTTGAATACTGCTGCGAAGTATCCAGAAAGGCTCGCTTTAAAAATATCCACTTCTGTATACTCCATGGAACGTATGTAACCCCTCACAGAATACATCTAATATTTCCTGAGTTAGTGGATGCCTGCTCTAGATGCCAGGCCTCCCCCGGTGGACATGCTGCACATGTTCTGAACGTCCTGTGTTTTCAGTTCATTTTGGAGAGTGGCTCTTGCCGACATCGAGTGGGCAAGAGAGAGATCAGATGTCTCCCCAGCAACTAATTGCTTACTAGGTTTCTTTCCAAGACTCAAAAACAGAAAGGCCACCACCAAATGCATGGGCTTAGCCCTAAGGTTAGCCAAATTGGCGATTGCGACGAGGTGGAAATCCCCTGTTTCACCCACAGCTGCACAGTGGGTAGATGAGGTCAAAAGACGGGCAACGGGATAAAGTGCAGCACCTCACCTCTTGTTCTCTGTCACTCTCAATCTCTCAATCATTTTCTCAATTCAAATCAGATACTTATGGATTCACGAGTGTTGCCAGAGCTTAACCGAATGCTCATAAATCCATACCCAATGCACACCACTCAAACCACGCTTTAACCCCATTTATTTACTGGTAATACCTGCAAAAGACAGAGAATTAATTATTTTACTGTACCCCAGCATGCTCTCCTCTGTTAAGAGCCTACCAAGCTGCTCTGTGAACTCTTCAGAAAGGCAGAACATCTTTAACTCATCCAGCCGGAGCAGCAGGTTCTCCTTATTTATTTGGTAGATGCTTTCCTTGTCCAAGAATCCAACCAAGGGTCCAAGCAAGTCCAGAACCTCACCGCTGATCTCAGCATCTGAGGGCGCTCTCTGCCAAGATAACAAACCCCAATTAGCAGCACAATAATCAAGAAACACCACACACATCATCCAGTAACTGTGAGGCATGAATTGTAAAGTGAAGCAGAAGAAGGTTTGGAAAAGTGAAATATGGTTGTCCTTCCTTTAACGATGGCAAGGTAGGACATTGTTGAATACATTTATTTATTTGACTTTATTTACGAAGGGCAAACCCTATCCAGCCACAGGGTGCCAAGGCAGATGCTTCATCAGGGGATCTGCAGTTAGTAAGGACTTATGTTCCTCTATCAAGTTGAACTTGCTTGTTGTACCATCTTTATTGGCCATGCGTAGTAATGCACAAAGCCAGCCACAACAGGCGCGTGGGAACGAACAGACATGGATCACATTCTCAAATCTTATACTGCAGTCGCTGTTATTATTCAGAAAATGTTTGACACGGTTTGTGAAACCTTATCATATCAATTAAAGACTTAAGATGTAGACAACAAATTCAAAATAATTCTAGTGCCTCAGTGCACTCTATAGAAGGTGCACTAACATGAGTGCTGTAGGAATTTGCCTTTTCCCCGCAGTGCCCCCTACTTTTATTTTTTATTTATTTGGACGTAGAAAGCTAGAATACTTAGACTTTAGACAGAGGCAGACTGCTAAACAGGCTTCCACTGTGTATGCTCCATGCCTGAAAGAGGGAGTGTAATTACCAATTACCCATTGGCGTATTTGGCTTGTGGATAGGACTGCAGCAGCAAGGTTTTCTCAAACCACACAAATGGCATAAAAGTCTGATGTCATCTGTGGACTACAGTGCAACCTTACACCACTCACATCAGAGACTTTTGAAACATGCATCAGGGCCACACAACAGGTCTGAATGACAGCAGGCCAAGCAGTGGACTTCAAATATACATTTAAAGCATTTTATGATGTACAAAACCTGTTTATAACATTATAAAAGTCACCTGTAAAGTGTGCCTTGAAGTCCTCCATGGTCTAGGTGAATAATGTTCAAACATTAAACATGTAAATTATGTTAACATGCAAGCATCTACAGTAATATGATTCCCAAAGTGCTGTCTACTGCAAAGGTTAAAACAACTTTTCCATTGACACAGCTCGCAATATTCTTAAATAGAAATTTTTTGCAGAGGTAACACCATTATTGGAACATTGTACTATAGCATTATAGCCAGCTGAACAGAACATTAAAGGCCCACTCTAGCGATTAAGACCCGAGCCAAAGGTGAGGAGTTTTAACAAGGGAGCGGGGCTTTAATGGCCAGTATAGTCCTGCTCCAGTGGGATATAATGCTATTAGAAAATTCCGCCCCATGAGAGCGGAACTTCCTAATTGAGAAAACAAAGGCATTGAAGAATGAGAGGGTTGCTTTCCCCGCGGCTCCGAAGCCTTTGTTTCACAGATGTTGCTGTGAATGTTCAACTGTTACCAGCGCTTGCAAGGCCACAGGTGTTAACTGTGGATCATTCAGAGCAAGAGATGTTAAAGCAGACTGTTAGGAATGCGTCCCTGGTGCTCCCTAGCTCAGATAAACTGCTTTTTCGTAGTTCAACCAAGCCAGGGAGACCCAGGAGTTAGTGCCATTCACCCCTCCCTCCATCTGACACCCCAGTGACACTGAGCCACATGAGGAGGGAAGGGTGAAGGCTTCGTGTGTCCTGCTGCGTGCCCTCTACCATTTTCTTTCCCCTGCCCAATCCATATCCTTTGGAAAAGCAGGGAAAAGAGAAAGGCAGTAGACATTAGGACATTGAAATGTTGAGAGCAGCTGGCATAAACCAGTTTATATAGGCTGCTGCTGCTCCACTGTCTTCAATGGCGCTCTCAATATTCCAGTGTTCTAATACAGGGTATATATTTTTTGATTTTAAAGTTTATAAGGCACTTGGATACCTCCCCACACACGTTTATCCTCTCAGTGGGAATCTTAGAGTAGTCGTATCAGCATTACCAATATGATCTTTACAAAGATGGTACATATTTTCTTCATGAACTTTGAATTACCGGCCAGTTTAAGATGCTTGCTGAGAATGCAATTAGGCTTCCCCTGAACTCCGAGGTTTGATGTCTAAAGATTTCTGTTATGTGTGCAAAATGGCTTTGCTAGACATAGAATGGTGCCAAACACAAGCATGATGACCTGGCAGCCTTTGTTACATTTCAAAGACCAGACTCAATGGAAAAGGCCTTGTGATGTTGATCTTTGCACAGTCAACCTCTCTTCTTACACCCAGAGATTTACCATAGTTCCCATGGCCATTTGAAGAGGTTGTTCTTGGAATTAGAGGGGAGGTCAAGAATTAGAAAAGGAGCTAGGTGTCCTCTGGAGCCACATAGCTGAGAAGAATGGCACCTATCCTTCAATATTTTGACAACAGTGCTTTTTGCAATATTTCACCCATGAAGCATAGAGAAATACTGAAAATTAGGGGTGTAGGAAGCATGAGAAAGACACTGTGATGGCCCAAAAGGCATCACCAACTAATGAGGGATTACATCTAATAAGTAAGCAGTCACCCCATGGAGACAGAATGCTGCTGGAAAAATAAATAAAAAGACACCTACATGGAAGTACTATTGATCCCCTTAGCTAAATTTCATAGGTGACTGCGTTCAACTCTCCCTTGAATCTCTGCTTCTAAAAGTGATTCTCAGGAAGAAGAAGCGCTAGTCTCTTGTTCCTCAAGAAGAAAATAGTGCTCAAGGCTTATCTAGGAAAAGCCACTGCTGTTGGTCTACCTCCCTGAAGGCTGCAAATGTGGGAAGGGGTGAGAAAATCACAATACAGAGCGCACATTGCTGCCTTGGAGAAAACCAAAAGACACACAAATGATGGACGGAATGCAGAACAAATCAAACTTTCACCCCCAGTCAAGAAATCTGGGTTAAATCCATTGTTGTTTTGCTCACCATGCCACCCCAGTTTAGACAAATCAGTCTTGACCCTGCTTCTCATGGGATCAGTCCAGTCCAAACTGCCAAGCCAAGTCCTCCCTGGACCAGAAACAAGCCTCCTGGGACCAGTTTCGGGGTATCACCCCTCATCAGCCAGGCTAGCTTGAATCCCGTGGCACAGTGAGCCCAGGGCCCACGTCTGGGGATACCCGGTGCACTTAGGGCGAGAAAGCAAAAGACACACAAATGTTGGATGGAATGAAGAACAAATCAAACATTCACCCCCAGTCAAGAGATCTGGGTTAAATCCATAGTTCTTTTGCTCACCATGCCACCCCAGTTTAGACCCAGCCAGATGCAAATCAGTCTTGACCCTGCTCCTCATGGGAACAGTCCAGCTCAAACTGCCAAGCCAGGTTCTCCCGGGACCCGAAACAAGCATTCCTGGTACCAGTTTCGGGGTATCACCCCTCATCAGCCAGGCTAGCTTGAATCCGGTGGCACAGTGATGCCAAGGCCCACGTCTGGGCATACCTGGCGCACTTACGGCCAGGAAGCAAAAGACACACAATTGATGGACGGAATGTGGAACAACCATCAGACCCAATAAGAGCTGGACTTTTTTCTGTGGTAGCAAAGAGACTGGTTGAATAGCCTTGGAAACTATGCCGGGTGTCTAAGGAACTCTCCCTGAGAAATGGGGATATTTAAAATATCAGCACAGGAGCCACATTCATTTTTAACAGTGCCTTTTAGAACATGGGCACTTGCTGCAAATGAGTAAAACTGTGTCTTGAACAAAATATATTATTCTAGAAATGAAACAGTATGAAATGTTCGCCCTAGAAACCTTTCCTTTATTTCTGTGCTAAAAACAAATGTGCTGCTATATTCCAGTGGGCCTTTCGGAAAGGTATTCCCAAAGTACTGCAGTACCAAAGATTAATACAGAGAGTATTTAAGGTTAAAGAAGTTTTTGTCTTTATTTTTTTTACATCACTCCTGATTCCTGCATCAAGTTTTCTTCAATTTTTTGCCACTTTGCTCATTAAAGTGTTTTTGAAACAACTAAATTATCCAGGGAATTTTATTGTGTTTATTTCTTAACTTCAATGTCGTATTTGAGGCTGCTGTTCATGGCCCATGAGCACTTTTACAGCGAGAAGCCTATTTTCATGTGCCACACAAAAAAGTGTAAGTTCATAATTACTCACAGAAACCTGCAATTACTTTTAAGGCAGTTGATGTTTTACCTTTGCGTGGAGCTAGGGGAATATCAAGGTAAAAAACATATCATTGGCGGTGCTACCTTTATATGTCACTAGTCTACATCATCTGTTGATCAGTTTGGTTCCATGGAAGATTTAAAAGCACCCTCACTAAATGCTCCCATAAATCAGTCTAGACAGCCAAATGCATTGACGCAAAACATTCACTGAAGTCACCATTTTCAGCAAGTGTTTTGACAAAGCCAGCATGTTAGGGGCACATGTAACATGGGTACTGAAAATGCACTCCAAGTGTGGGCATGTGTATCCTAATATGTTGTTCTCGATTCTACCATTGCTGTTGCAGAGATTTTTCCCCAAGGCAGTAATCTTAAAATCTGGTGTACCTTCAGCCTTTATACACTCCTCCTTCCTCTGCTTAAGCCACCATCTAATCTTTCAAAAGTGTCCTCACTATGTCTCCTCTTATTATTATAGTTCCAATGACAATGGCAAAAAACTGCAGAAAAATCAGCCATAATAAGTCTCAGTACTGCCACAAAACAGAGGTCTCTTACCAAGACATGAAGAGCACTTTGAGCCAGTGTGGTCTGTTTATGGAAAGGCAGTCCGAGGAAGCTTGTCGGATGCTTGTTCACATGTTCCAAAAATATCTTCACAGACTCATTGGACAATCTGTTAATCAGTTTCATTCTAAAATACAGAATAACATGTAAACACTGTATAAATATGTGATTTGAATATGTAAAACTAAGCTGTACAATGTGGTGTCAGGGACCATCCCAGGCATATACCCCTCATCCATTAATGATGTCCTAGATTTCAAAATTAATTCACAACTAGACTCCCCCCACACACACCCTCAACTGGATTTGACAGCCATAGTTTGAGGTGCTTCTGTTTGCATGCTATTTCATGTAAATGTAAAAAAGCTGAGGAAGAACAATGGACGATGGATTTAAAATCATTAAAGTTAATTCAATAGAATTCCAGGGGTAATGGAAATGACCTCCTATTTGAAAGGTACTGTTAGACCTGTCATCCATAGGGTGGTCTTTCTCCAGACCTTTTGCCTTCAGAACTACCGTTTTTACTGAATTTGTTTTTGCTGGCCGTAGGACTCTGTGCATTTTACCACTGTTGACCTGTGCTAAAGTGCTTGTGCTCTCTCCTTTAAGTATGGTAGAATTGGCTTACACCCAATTGGCATATTTAATTTACTTGCAAGTCCCTAGTAAAGTGGTACTACAAGTACCCAGGGCCTGAAAATTAGATGTTACAAGTTGGTCTGCAACACTTATTTTGCCACCCACTTAAGTAGCCCTGCAAACATGTCCCAGGCCTGCCATTGCAGCCTGTGTGTGTAGTTTTAAACTGCCATTTCGTCCTGGCAAAATAAACCTTTTGACAGGCCCGAACCTTCCTTTTAATACATGTCTCCTCCCAGGGTAGGCCCTGAACAGCCCAGAGGGCAGGGAGCAGTATTTAAAATGTTGGACATGTCCCCTTATGTTTTACATGTCCCCTTATGTTTTACATGTCCTAAATTCATTTTTCAGTACTACAAGACTACCTCTCCCATAGGATAAAATCAGGTTACCTTATTACATTTAATATGTGATTTCTTTCAATCGGGAGCAGGCGGACAGGTCGAGTTTGGTGTCTAAAGAATTGTAATTAAAAGCTCTCTTTAATGGCTGGGACACCTTTGCTGATCTATATCCCAACGATAACTTCATAACTCCTCCTGCGGCAGCACCGGAAGATAGCTCTAGATTCTTGGACATATTGTTATACTACAGTATTAGAAGCACATGCTGCAAGCTTCACGATACATTTCCTTCCTCCCTCCCCCCATTTCCTTCCTCCCTCCCCCCTCCCCCCAACTCTTCTTCCGGCCGGACTATAGTCAGTGCTCACAAACCCTTCACCCAGCAAACTCATTACCCGCCTCTATAGCTCCATGCAACGCTCGTATCCAGTCATTCAACCGAAGGCCTTAGCGGGCTGGAATGAAGAGCTAGAAGACCCCGTTTCAGACGACCAATGGCATTTCTGTTGTGGGCAATTAGAAATGCTCTCGCCCAACTATAAATTGCATCTCATACACTTCAAATATCTGCATCGCATTTATAGAACCCCTATGCAACTTAAGTGCATGGGTATCCACCCGGACGCAAACTGCTGGCACTGCAACACTCCCAACGCCACATTTCTTCACATGGCATGGAACTGCCCGGTTATGGGAAAATTTTGGATAGAAATATTTAACAAAATCAATGTGATGTTGGAGACTAACATGTCTCCATCGCCTAAAGTGGGCCTTTTGGGATATGTTATAGAGGCCCCAATCGGCCACCGCAGGTTGCTCTCTATGCTCCTATTGCTAGCCAAGCGTAGAGTCGCGATGCACTGGGGTAAACGCAAATCCCCCGACATCAAAACCTGGGTTTTAGACATTACATTTTGCCAGGAGCAACTGAGCATATACTGGGAATTACTACCACAAGCATCCAGGCCCAAAGACATCTGGGGACCATTCCTTGCCTGGCTAGCTGTCTTAAATACGGCCCCTACCCAAGCTGCTTCACCTGTTCGTGAAAGTGATCCAACAACAGCTAATGAGTAACGAGTAGTCCTAAGATGTATCTACTGTAACGGAACTGTGTCACTTCTCATGTAGAGCCCTTGCATCTGACAACGCTATGCAAATTATGCACATACAAGAATGTCGTTTTTCACTGTTTGAAATGTAGAATCTCACTTTAACGCATGATCAAACTGTGTCGCCTCTGCTTTGGTTTTGTTTTACTTGTTATGATATAATTGTTACCTCTCCTTGTAACATCAGGCTATATGCATATGAACAATGATCCTTTGTATTTTTGCTAAATGCCAATAAACAAATTTAAAAAAAAAAGCCCTCTTTAATGGTGAAGTCAGATTTTTTCATCACAATTCTGAAAATACTACTTTCAGAAAGTTGGCATTTTATTGTTTCAAGCATTTGGTGTCTGCTGCCTGTATCCTGGGTCACATGACTAGGTGCAATTGGTCTTTGTGTATTGCTCCCAGACAGTGAGACAAAGAGAAGCTAGACGTTGGCAGGATGGGTCACTCTGAGGTATCGAGGGGGAGGATAACAAAGGCCCTGCCTGAGCACTCTCACAAAGGGGTCTGACACTCATCTATTATGTCCCCAGACAATCTAGGTCCAGGGCAGGGAAGCAGGAAATTCCAAGCACCTCTGTGGAGTGACAGCCTCTAGAAGCTTCTCCTACTTCAAAGTGGGCACCAGGTATAAATATTGGACCTCAGACCGTAAGCCTTCAGTACGCATCTGAACCTGTGGAAGACTCCGAAGACCAAACTGCTGGGCTACGCTGCTGCAAGAAGGACTGCTGCCCTGCTGCCCTGCTGCCCTCCTACCTGAATGAGAAGAACTGGACTTGCATCGTGAACCCAGGATCACCAGAGTGACTCCTAGGGCTATTTGGCTGGCACTCTGGTCAGAAGCCTCAGGGACAAAACAGGCTTACTCCCTCTTGAACCCAGCACCTGGCTCTGCCAGCTGTGAGTCCTGCTTTCCCAAGAGGTGTCATCCCAGTCCTGGACTCTTGGAAATGGGCCTGAAGGTGATCTGCCAGCTCAACTGTGGTGCCAGCAGAAACCGATGCATCGCCTCCCAGAATCTCAGTAACGGCCCCGCTGCGCATCACCTCACCAAACTCTGCATCGGACCCACCATGTGTGACAAATCCTCGACGCAGATCTTTGCATCCCAAGCCCCTCATTGATGGCATCCTTGACGATGACGCAGGACACCCCATTACAAGGCCAGCAGCTTCCTTGGAACCGCTGCTGCATGAGGCATCCTCAAAGCAGGTCTTTGCATTGCAATTCCCTCTTCAACGGCATCCTAAAGAGCCTCGTGGAACCGACGCTGTGCAATGCATCTCCCCACCAAGACCTCACATCGCCTCAGCTATGTGACGCATCCTCAACGCGGACCTCGCAGTGCTCCACTGCGAGGAATTAAGAAACTCCTGTTCACCGGGCCTAACTTGGTCCCTATGGCCGGCCCGTGCTCAATCGCGGCGACCTGAACTTGTGTCTTTGTACCGGTCATATGTGACCAGATAACTACAGTTGGCGCTTTGGGACTTTGGTGCTATTTTCACTTAAAGCTTTAAAACTGCATATCTCCAGTTCTACTGTTTTTTTTGTCATTTTGACCTTAAATTATTTAGTAAATCCAACTCTATTTTTGTAAATTGGAGTGGGATTTTTCTTGTGTGGTTTCACTTTATAACTGTTTGAAGTGATGCAGAAATACTTTACACATTTCCTCTTAGTTAAGCCTGACTGCTCTGTGCCAAGCTAACAGAGGGTTGAGCACAGGTTAATTCAGGGATTGCTTGTGACTTCACCCTAAAAGAGGATTATGTTTGCTTCTAGAGTAGGGTTTCACTCCCCTCAACGAATAACCCAATTTCTTATGTTGTAGGTGTCTTTAAGGTTCTTCCATTTAACCTCAACAGTGAATGCTTGATGAGCCTTGATGGGAGGCCCTTTACATCAGAATCTGACAGAGGTAGTGCAAAATCGCCCTATGTGTACAGACTGTCCATCCAGAAAGAAATGGCTTTCTTGACTTTGACACCCATCTCTTTTGTCGTGAAATGTGAAGAGTTAGACTGGATAAGGAATTTTAAAACAATATATACCTACAAATTGGCAGCACTTCTATTTGGTGAACCTGCATGTCCATTTATAAACTAAGACAATTTTTACCATCAGCAATTTAACATCAAAAAACAGATCCAGGGTAAAATTATTATCTGGTATTTCAAAAATCAATGTTATTTTGTGATCTGCAGTGGTGACAACAGGTCTACAGTTAAGTTCCTCTCTTGGCTTAACAACCAACACACACACACACACACACACCTTAAGTTTACTGACACCACAAGGAAAACATAAGTGGCATTCTTGAACAGCAGAGAACACATTAAGATAACAAACCAAATCTTGCTGTTGGGATTGACAGCTATTATCAAAAGGTACTGAAAGAGAATTTAACTTGTGTCTAATATTTGAGTATTAGTCACAATTGCATTAATCTTGAAATATCTGAGGTACAGGCTAACCTAAATTAGATATGAAGGGTTATTCAACAAAAATATTTAGACACGCCAAGACGTGAGCATGAAACAATGACTGAGAGTCAGTACTTGACAAGTAAGTCACACAAACACATACAATGTGAAATCATACATTGTGGTAAACATATACTCATGTCATTTGTTTGCCCATTCAATGTGAACAAACCTAAGAGACCAATCTCATCATACCAGACCATAATACTTGAAATTAGAAAATTCTCAGTAACCTCTTAGGAGTCTCCCCAAAGTAGAAGGACATTACCCCTATGGATCATGTGGGGTTCCAAGACCAAATTTACTATGACAGTAGAACTTAGACTATGAACTCTATTGGAACGAGGATTCATGACAAGTTTTAGCAGACTGTATAACTTATTTACGACTTGCCACTGAGGGTTAAAATATATGGGAATGACCACTAGGAAAGCTGAAATGTGCATCTCAGAACAAAAAGTAACATCAGATGTGCTTGCCTAACCACAAGACTGGTAGCCCTCTTCAATGAAAAGAGTCATTCATTTGGTTGCCTCGAAAGGAAGGTGACTGAAAAGGTAAATCGCAAAAGAAACGTCATTTCACCAGCCCAGTATGCAGGTTAGAGAACAAAAGTGGATCTTTAAGATGCAAACATATACATCTGGACTAAACAATGATATTGAATGGGAACAGAAGTAACCTGCCCTCATGGTGACATAAACACATAACATATAGAGACTGAAAGAAACACTACGAATTTCTGTGTTTAGAATTTTCCTCATACCAATAACAAACACAACAAGAAGATAGACGGAGTGCTGAAGCTTTTCAACCATTCACTCCCAGTCAAGAGATCTGGGTTTAATCCATGGTTCTTTTGCTCACTATGCCAAACCAGTTTGGACCCAGCCATATGTAAATCGGTCTTGATCCTGCTCCTCATGGGAACAGTCCAGTCTGAACCACCAGGCCAGGTCCTCCCTGGACTGGAAACAAGCATCATGGAACCCTCATCAGCCAGGCTAGCTTGAATCCAGTCGGACAGCGAGCAATGGACCCATGTCTGGGCATACCCTTGGACACTTAGGGTGAACATAGCAAACACAGCAAGATAATGGAATTTGTGCTGAAACTTTTCAACCACTCACCCCTAGTCAAGAAATATGGGTTTAATCCATCATTCTTTTGCTCACTATGCCACCCAAGTTTGGACCGAGCCATATGCAAATGAGTCTTGACCCTGCTCCTCATGGGAGCCTGGCTGATAAGGGGTGATACCCCAAAACCGGTCCCAGGTTGCTTGTTTCCGGTCCAGGAAGGACCTGGTCTGGCAGTTTGGGCTGGACTGTTCCCAGGAGATGCAGGGTCAAGACTGATTTGCATATGGAGTCCAAACTGGGGTGGCTTAGTGAGCAGAAGAACGAGGATGGAGTCAATCCAGATCTGTGACTGGGGGTGAGTGCCTGAAAAGTTTCAGCACTCCGTCCATCATCATATTGTGTTTGCTCATACCAAATAAGACAACTTTAATGCTGAGGAAGAAGAAACCACCTCTGGGCTCAACTATAGAGTAATTTCCCTGTGAGGAGTAAATTGTTGGTGCAACATAGTCAAATATCTGTACAGTTTAGGCACTGATGATAATACAAAAAGTTGCTTAGACATTTTCAATGAATCTTAATCTTCATGAAGGACTGTCAGGCCATGTTCGTTAGATGGTATGGTATTTAGCCATCTTGGGAAGTGACTGCATTATACCAAAGGTCTTAGTTCTTCCCTACATGTGAGTCCAGGCTTGATGACTCAGGAATCAGCATGTGCATTTAAACTTTCATGGTGCCAATCCAGAGCGTTTATCCACCTCCTGGGTGGACTGCTCAGCCTCCTCTGGTGGCCCAGTAGCAGAGTGAAGGGACTGCAAGAAAGGAGCAGTCCTATTCTAGGAAGGCATGCTCTGCACTATAGTATGATATAGAATTACAAAATATATAAATATATTAATGTATGACAGGAAGCACTGCCACTACATGCAAGTCATTCATAATACTTACACACTCAAATTCTCTCCCCCATGATACTGAGAAGTCCCAGTAGGAGACCTGTGAGCTCAAAGGGCAAAGCAGAAAGGTAGGAACAGACCCCACTCAGTGCCTATGTAGATACTGAATGAAATTTTGTATGATGCCAATAATAAGGGGTGGTACACTGAACTGAGGGGTAATTATTTGCTGCATTTGGCTCATCTCCGGGAGTAAAAAGGACTGTGAACTCCAAGTAATTTTACAAGAATTACTAGAACTGAAACAATGTTTACAAGTCCACAGTGAGTGTTTCCACAACATACAAGTATCAAGTACAGACTTTTGAGTACATACTACTATATTGTCAATTTTCTCTACAGGAGAAAAGAACCTTGTAAAGCCAATGAATGGAAAACCATCTCAGGTGCTCTTTCCAGTTGATTAGTTGTCTTCTATGTGTATTACCCAACTAGCATGCAATGGTTTTTTTCTGGACCTGACAGAGTCCTAAAGAATGTGCCTGGCCCTTGGTGGACTTTAATATTCACAGAAACATTTTCACATAACTCCATATATCTGAAGTGATGCACCAATTTTCCTTGTGCTTTTAATGTTGAAATGGATGGGTCCCTCTAAGCTATTTTATTGACATGCTAGGTCTCATATATGATGACGACACACCAACTAGAGCTGATATCAGGTCCATCCTTTTATCTCATAGAACAAGAGGTCACCAGTCAACCACTAGTTCAGGGAGTCCCAAGGATGACATTATATTTGTTTCTTCCTCCACAACCATCTTTTTACCTTGTTCTCATAGTGACATATCATTTCCTAACTGGAGGGAGATACCTCAATACAGGAGCAGACCTGATAAAGACACATGCCACATACTGTGTGTGTGAGGATTTGCATTTATATTGTGCTGACTTCCCCTGACGAGATGTTTACATTTTGTCTTCCTTTCAATTGTAGGTAGAGGCACATTAGGAAAATGGTTGGCTAGACCTATAAGCAATCTTCCGGAGGGATTGTATTACTTGTGAATACATAGTAACAGAATTGCTATCAAGCACTATTTCATTCCCCTTAAGATCACAGGCTTGGTCCCTTGAGATCACAGGCTTCAGCCTTTGTTCCACTCATAGTCCTTCACGAGCTTCCTAGGCGAATGGCAAAAAGTGGGAATTACGGAAAGTGAACAGGGTTCTTAGAACCCTGGTTACGTTCCCACTGCTGCCTTCTTGATCCCTGAAACCAGCTGCAGCAAGATGAATATCAGTTGGTACCAAAGGGAAAGCGAGAGGGTACAGCGACACAGTACTACCCCAACTTGACAATAATGGTTGTAGTACTGTTTCTAAAGGCTAAGAAAAGTTCAGTCTTGCTAGCCTCTGTGGGCAGCTTATTCAATCTACCCATGGCATTATAGGAAAAACTAATCTCTCCAGCCCTGACACCACTTAGTCACAGGGATAATTAATTTGTATTTGTCTGAAGAACAAGGGTGCTTTAATAGCATGTAAAACCAGATTCTTTTTCTCAAGTAGAATGAAGCGGGATCCTTGCCATATAAAGCCTGACATCTCTTAAAATGTTGAAAAACACTATTAAGAGGGAGCCACTCCAGCTCCTAAAAAGCAAGTGTCATGCATTTGAATGGGAACATGCCTTATTTTAGAGCGTCTGTGGATGACGCAACAATTGCTATGTTAGTACGGTATTGAAAGCATCGCAACGATTAAATTTGGCCCCTATGATCACCTCTCCTACCTGGGCTAAATTGTCCTTGTATAGTAATTGTCTCACCTGTGCAAACAGCTGCAGGTACTAAGGTACTGAGATAGCTACCGCTTGCACTTGAGCCTCTTTCGAAAAACTGAAATCAAAAATGATGCTCACTTGGCTGTGGGAATTTCCAGTTACTGAACCATTAGTGAAGGATTCAGCTCTTTAAGCACTGAGGCTCTATGTCGAGAGACGTACACAGAAACTCAGTTTCAGCATTACGTTTGCCATTATCTAGGAACTTACGTTCTCAAAGATGTTCTGCAGTCAAGATGAGTTTCTTCGTCTGTAGGATTCACACAAATCTACAAGTGTATGCAAATTAACACCTTGCCAAGTGCAATAACTGATATAAAAATTAATATAATGAATTGTTCACTAACAATGTTTTACATGCTCTAATAAAGAACCACAGAACCTAATAGTCCTAAAATTACAGGAACTCTTTCCAACACATTAAACACAGACCCACACACAGACACACACACACTAGTCATATATAATAGGCTGGATTATTCCCTGATGATTAATATGCTAGTAGCCAGTCAAGCAATTGAGCTCTAAGTACAGACAACCAAAATCATTGAATGTCTGAAACCTCAAAAACGAGAACATTTGCTAATAATAAAGCGCTGGAGAAAGACTCAGTCCAGTCGGTTTTAGTTCTGTCAGTGGCATACACTGGAGATAAATATTGGTTAATTTCAATAAACCACCAGTCATAGCCGTCATTAAACGTTAGACCTATTCAATAATTCAAGAGTGTCTATCGTCAAAGAATTCAATACATTTCTTCCTAGAATTATGAACTGCAAACGTAAAACCATTCCTCCTGACTCACCCCTTTGATGAAGAGCAGAGAATATGGTGTACTGGTGCATGACTTCAACAAGTTAAAGCACATTAACTGTTTGTTAAAGAGACACGTCCGGGCATTGAATGTGCAAGTTCGTCATTTTATCAGCTCCGTATATACATTTAGGGTAATGCATACTTTATGAAAAACATTAAAAGGAACTCTGGATTGTTCCTAATTAGGTGGAGAACATTCACAATAAAATACATCAATAATCCAACAGCGCCACTCTAAATAGCGAAACACGTGTCAAGAGCTGCCCTACGCCAGGTAGGTATTAATGCTAATTTACCAGTCCATATACTGAAATTATTTTTCCTTGAATAGTGGTTGCGTAATTCACATTCTGATTTGACATTGGAAGCGCTGTATTATTCCTTATGCCTATAATCCAGATAGATAATAGGCATTTGCACAGTCTATACTTCAATGAGAAATGTTTCAGTGTTCTCCTTTTCTGTACAGAATTGTATCTGGTTCCCTCTGTTTGGAGTTTCCTTGTTTTGATGTGCATCTGCGGTCTAAACGGTTAGAGGTATTTCTAGATACTTTCCGTTGCAGGTCTATATTTCTAGATCCTTTCCTTTTGCAGAATGCTAATTCTGTCCGTCTTTGTGTTCCCTCCTGTGGCATTCGAATATAGCATGCTACAACGCATGCTTTTACATCGCGTTCCATAACAACGCTGGTCGTTACAACGACCGCGTTGTTAGAACGCGATACCTTTACAACGCAAGTCATTAGATCGACTTGCACTAGATGGCGCTCCAACATTATGAATAGTATATATTGCTATTCCAACTCCACCCTGCGCAACAGTAGGGAAGGTGTTGGACTAGTAAATCATACTATTCCTTAGGTTGGAGCGCCATCTAGAGCAAGTTGATCTAATGACTTGCGATGCAATGGCATCGCGTTGTAACAACGCGGTAGTAGTAACGACCGCGTTGTAATGCTAACGCGATATAACAACCGCGTTGTAAAGGTTGTTTCCCGTGGCATTCATCTAATTGCTCCACTAACAAAAATCCGATAGTCAACAGACTTGGTGGCCAATGGCTAACAGGCTTTAATTTTTACTCACGCCAACTCTTTGAAAAGTGCTTTAATGGAGTCAGTTACGCAGTAGAAACCCTAAAATATGTGCAGTAAAATATACCTAACCTCAGTCAAACAAATAAGCTAAGGGCCAAAAACTCATGATTTCAAATCTGGATGAAAATAGTGCTTTCGAAATAGGTCGTTGAAGTCTTTCATTTAGACACAATGACAGTGACCTTAGTTGTGTTGCCTTTGCCTTACTCACATTGGGCCCGATTCACAAAGGTAAACAAACTTTATGTAAGTTTATAATTTTTTCGTATTCACAAAGGTTTTTTGTGAGTAGTATCTTTACGACTGTGGAGTCTCTGCACTAGTGGCAGGGACTCTGCAGATAAAAAGATAGGACTGTCCTGTCTGCTGTCGTAAAGATACTACTCTTAAAATACTTTTCTGAAAAGGGAAAAAACATAAACTTACATAGAAGTGTACGTTTACCTTTGTGATTCAGGCACATAAGTGCTCTTTTGTCTTCATCTTGTGTATGATAAAAGTAATCACAATTAATATTAAAATCATTATCTACACATCATGTGTTTGTGGCTGAGCATGAGAGCATCAGAGTGTTTCTAAACTGTCCAAGAACAGACTGTTTGGACCTATTTTTCACTCCTGATGAAGTTGTAGTCATTATTAAGGCGCTTATTACATTCACTGTACCCTTATTCCGCCCTATTAGTTGTAATTCATTCTTCAGAGTGAGCTGTCGAGTACCTTGCTGACTCACTGTGATTCACTTGCGATCCCTGGGATGTTTCAGAGTTTTTTTTTTATTTGCTCAGAGTCTGCTTCTTTTACAGTCCCAGAAAATGAATTCATGCAACTCAAGTGTCCACCAAAAAACTGCCTTTTACGAACTACATTTAAAAAAAGCGTTTAGTACAATACATGTAATAACATTCACCACAGGTAACAAGCATTCACAAGTCTGCAGTCAGTAAAAGGATTTGAAAAATGTTCATAGGTACACACGGTAGGTCCATGATAAATTCTGGTCCAAGCCGCGCCAGATCCTCTTTTGATAGCCAAGACCGCTTCTGGATTTCATCTAGGATACATCTCCTCTAAAAAACACAAAACGCCATATTGGTGAACACGTATTACTCAACACATTCTATGTGGAATATTTAATATTCATGAAAGAAAAATAATTGGAATATATGCCATATCGCTGGGAAGTAGAACGCATCAGGGTAATTCACACTGCCTCTGCCCGTCTGACCGTGGTCAGTACCCTGGGGCTGAAGTTCCTTAACTCATAATCTTGGCGCGTTCTCCTTTAGCAGCTGCTGTCGATAGGACTATATTCTTGGATACTGACTGTTTCCATCCATCCTTCCACCTTCCAGGTAAAGGGTTAGGATATTCATTTCCACAAACAAACAGTCTTTCATTTTGGTTTTGAATACTTTTGCTTTATATTTAACCCTTTGTAGTCAAACTAGTTAAGGGATATTTGGCATTCCAATGGCAATTTGTTCTCATTATCACTCATTTTTGCTTTTTATTAGTTATTTGTTTCCTTTTACTTGAAAGCCGTAAATGGTTTATTTTTTACTGCATTGTTGTCTGATTGTTGTAGGCCCTCTTACACACGCTTTCTCTTAGGTTTACTTGATCAGGTTGGTAAACTACCAAATGCTATCTTCACTGCGACTACTGATCCCTGCAGTCTGACTCACTGATTTCATACGTCTGCCATCCATACCTTTCAGCCTCACATGAATATGAAGTTCAACATTGTCTACTGAACGCAGAAATGAACTCAGGTGCCTTTTTAGCCAGCACAGTCACACTGGTGTGCTTTAACATGCTGGCAATCTGAAAGTTAAAATCCTGGCCATAATGCAGAGGTTATCACTGACCAAGCTACAACATTCTTCCTGACTTCCACCAGTGAGGGTAAGACCTAGATACACGCATGGCCAGGCAGCTCCTGGTATACGTAGAAAGACGCTCAAATCATTACCGTATTTATTTGCAGTCCAGTTGGGATCCCATACATATGTTTGACAACTTCCAGAAATTCTGACCGTGAACTCCACTGCCTTAGAGTGCTGCAGTCTATTCCTCCTGCAAGGGTTCCCAATTCCCTGCTCAAAAAGAAAATCTATGTTCAGTCTAAATGAGCGTGCCTCTTTGCACAGTGTTCAAATGCGGATGCTTACATCATGTGACGAAAGAAGAATCAGCAGATAAAATCTTATTATGTACAGTAGGGAAAACAATGATTCCCTCTAAGGAGGCCATTAACTCAAGTGTAGGGCAGCAACCCCTTTTTAAAATTATTTATCGACATAGACGATCTACAAAACATGGTACTAAATTTATAAAGACATAGCATGGGACAATACATTCATGTGTACTAAGAAAACAAAAGTGACACAACAATTTTAAAAATTATCACTGTAAGGTACCGTATTATCAAGCGCAGTTTTTGCAGCTAGGGGCCGTGTTATAGAAGTACCCCGGGGCGCAACGGGCGTTTGTGCCCACTTAGCGCGCACCTAAGGGCACTTTGGTATTACAGAATGGGCTGCAGATGCTTATGCATCCTCTCCTGTAATACCGCTATCTTCAGAGGGTGTTCCCTCATTTGCATGAGGCATAGCCCCATGCAAATGAGGGAATCCCTTTGCCTCTGCGCCCGCAAAGAAGCTGTCAGGAGGAGCACTGACAGTGCGCCACCTAAAGATGGTGCACTGCCAGTGCGCTCGCTGATGGCAGTCCTATGGAGGGGGTGAAGGGGGTCCCATGGAATCCCCTTGCAGGCAGGTGCAGTCACTCACTGCACCCACCTGCAAGGAGATCTCTAATCTCCTTTAAAAGTTTAGGTGTGTTGCCAACTGTACTGTGAAACACGGAGCTGCTTCAAAGCAGCTGCTCCGTTTTTCACATGAATGCGCTGCCCCAAGGAAAGCGCGAGTTCGCAGCTGCCCCGGGGGCAGAGCATTCCATGTAATAGGGCACATTTTTCCTGTTTGCGCCCAGCGCACCTGTTTTAAGGTGCACAGGCCGCAAACAGGGAAAGTGCGGCCTTTACACAGTAGGGCCCTAGAAGTGTCTATTTTATCTATGTGAGATATTTTTCACTCTATCTGAACAATAAACACGTATACAACAATAACAGACACAGCATAACATACACAGTGCTGGACTGGCCTTTCAGGCAGTCTGGCAATGAAAAGGCCAGTGTCTGGGATGCTTTCTGGTCTCTTGAACAGGACCAAAGAAACAGCCCACACACTGACCACTCTCAAGCGGGCCTTTGTGGCAGTGACAGACTGCCCGAAAGACCAGTCCAACACTGATCAGAAATAACAAGTCAGCGTTAGAAAGACAGTTCTCCTGTCAGTTGTATAATTTGCAACCCAAAAGACACATATTGTGTACTGCAGGCACAAGTTATTTATTTTCGATGAATAAGCAAAAAAACTGGAATGTATTTCTATGTCAAACAAAGAAAATTCAAAGCCGTTCAAACTCACTGGATTGAGTCTCTAGTTGTGTTAGTGGTGTCTTGAATCTTCTGCCAAAGAAACTGAGTCTGTTTACACAGTAAAGAAAGAACAATATGAAATTAAACACATGATTCCACAGCTACCTCTAAAGTACCTCGGTGTTCAGGGAACCATAGCTGTAAGAATAATATAGTCAGTCGTACACCTGTCCTTAAACAAGGCCTCCAAGAACGGATGTCTCCTCCACCCTCTGAGTTATTGCTCATTAGGCAGTCATCAGTTAAACTAGGAATACAACAAATATTTTAGACTTTTATTCGACCGGGGCAAGGGGTATCAATTTCAAACGTCTATTCATGTAAGCTATTTTCAAACTTATTTTACCAGCCATGGAAGAAATCTTGGTTTACAAGCATATATTTAAGCGGTTCGACCATTTTGGCCTTAAGTCAGGCTCTTATCTGTATTCTTAAGCGGTGTACCACCGTCCACTGACCTTTCAGACTCTAACAAATATCCATCCATTTTCATGGAAAATTGTGAGGTTTATGAGATAAGTACATGTGTTGCCTATTCTCTTTCACATACGTCTATAGATCCTTCTTCATTGTGTATTGAATTACACGGAATTGCATGGTTTTGACTATTCGACCACAACATTTTCAGGAATTGGAAAAAATGAACTTGGAAAAGGGAACGAGAAGGGTGTAGTATCCTTGTTCCAAATGCTCTTGGTAAAATACACTTTATTGAGCTAATTAAAATTTGCCATATGATATAGCGCTAGGCCTGGGCAGAGCTCACAGAGTTCCACGGAGTTAGCGATAAACTCCGCCAAATCCCGCAGAGTTCCGCGAGCATGAGGACTACTGCTCGGCCACCCCTAATCCATTCCAGACCCTGCCCTACACCCTACTGGAGTGGAAACCTCTCCTCTGATCCTGACCCTGCCCTACGCCTCGGGCTTTGTCAGCAACCTGCTCCAACCCAGCTTTGAGAATTTGGCACAGTGCCCTTGTGTCACAATGTAATTACAGTCTCTACTGCAGAAACAACCAACCATTAATCATGTGATGTCCCGTGGATGTGTGTCCTGGAGAATAGTTGATGGATACGGGCAGTTCTGGAGAATCAGGGGAGAGCTGGGCGCGGAGGAGGAGTCTGCTTTTCTGACTGTCTAAGTTCAGACCTTTCCTATGCGAAACACTGACACTAGTCTGAGACCGAGCGCAGAGGCGACGGTAATCCAGGGATCTGGTGAGAGAGGTGCAGCGCACAGTAGTTGCCGGCAGCAGAAGAAGAATATGGAGGGCGAGCACGTGATCTGTAAAGTAATTTTATGGGCATCGCCGGGAGGTACAGGATTGACTTCCATCATCATTCATACTATACTAAACCCTGCATTTGAAAGTGGGCTTTACATTTCAGGGAAAACAAAATTTGTCAAAGAAATGCATGTTGTCTATTTTTATACAGTAATGTTGTCGATTATTATCGAGCTGTTCGAAAAACGAAATACAACCAACCAGTCAATCAATCAATCACTAAATCGGACATCTGTTGCATGCTAAGGACAAATAAAGTGCACAGTACAATGAAGAATCTGTACATATTGGATTTACTTTTTAATCATAGTTGCAGAGTTTTGCTAAGTTTAAAATGATTCCATATTTGATAGCTGCTATTTTTAGAAGTAATGCACATGGAAGAAAATAAGTACCTGATGTGGGGTCCAGGGCACGAGTCCATATTGGTTGATATTCTTAAGCAGCATGCGCGTGTGCAGCTGTAAGAGCTTTAAAGGCGCAATTGGTAGAAAGCAGGCCAGTGGCATAGGCCAAACCTCATATTCATGAACATAACCCTAGGGAGAGAAGAATCAGAGAACATGAACATGGTTATACAATGCTGGTGTTATTTGAGACATTTGCAGAGAGCTATAGTTTGTTAGTCTGATCCGACAAACATTACAATCAGGAAATGCTGTCAAATAGGTCCCTGAAGCATGCGCCTATAAGAAAGTGTTTAGCGACATTTAATGGTTTACCTGACCTTCCACAACCCCCCTATCCACAAACAGATAATAGCAAGAAGACCTTCTCAGCTACTACCTTGCTTTAACTTATGTTAAACACTTGAGCCCACTTCAGAGGTCTCGTGGTAATTCAGGTGCGGTACTACTGTATCTGGCAATACTGATAGTGCAGGAATCAATCATTCTAGGATGCAAATTACCACGGTATTATTAGTTATTTCTTATAGATCCCCAAAGAAATTTGGCATAACATATGGAAACCATTGTTTCTACATCTATTTCTCCATGATATTCCGAAATTCCAGGCCATTCTGTAGTTTCTCCTGGTGAATTGTTCCAGAAATCACCCCAGATAATGCTGCATGCAGTATTATCGCATGCCTCAGGTCATTGATTTGGACAGTAACTCTTGGACCTCCCAGTAATTCTAGTCTACTTTTAATGTGGACCTTAGTGTTTGAAGGTATCGGGAGATACACAAATCAACAAGGGCAACTGCTACTTAGTTGAGTGATAAAGAATACAATGATCTAGCAATAGTATATTTTAAATATATAAATATATTAATGAAAAAGCACTAACATGTGAAAGTGAAAATTGGATCAAAACAGTGTTTTATTTTATTAATTCATGTTTATGTATGAAAATAAATGTCAACAGAGGCCCAGTAAAGTCAATAAAGTTTAAAGATGGCTCACGAACGTTCACAGAGTCTTTACAAGTTTTTTGACTGGTACTAGGATCAAGTGGCTAATTGGCCAATGAGTTGTTATGGTGGCTTGCAGTCGGAGGTCTAGTCCAATGAAAAAAGTTGCAGTCGCACTGTAAAAACTTAATGGAGATAAAATAAATCACCTATTCAGGAGCTGTTTTGAGGGTTGATTGACAATGTGGGTTCAACAGGCAGCTTGATGAAAGAAACTTGAGGAGATGCAAATCCTGCAGGGGGTGGTTAGGCATTCCAAGCCATATCCACACACTGACTTCTCCCATTAAGTTATTTACTTGCTAAAGGCCTCACTTAGAGCGTAAAGAGAATGAAAAATCCTTCAATTTATGATATAAACTCTAAATGCTTAGTAGAATCTCCCAGCTGAATTACCTCCACAATACTTTCCCCATGGTAGAGGAAATTCAGTTGCTGGACTCTAGTCCATATTTAGAGTTTCACCCAGAAACCACCTGAGTATCTGCAGGTCTCTGCAAACTCAAAATGCGGCACTAAGCTACTTGAGCTCAGTTCTTTTCAGTGGGCAGTCAACAAGCAATGTGTGTCAACATATCTGTGGTGTTGGATGAGCTAGTCAGGTGCTCACAGTTGACAGTGATTGAAGGATTGAGCGGTCTCCGGGTAGAAGACCCGGAAGAGTGTGCCTTCACTCGATCATTGTTACTGTTTCTACCAGTAACTCAGAAACTCACAGGACGTCTTTTGCTAACTTGTTTCAGTAATGGTTGCATTTTCAGACTTGAAGCCCCAGAAAGATCCCAAACACAGTAACAACAATAACTGATTTCTCGGCTTTGCGGATCTCTTTTGCTGAGCTTCCCAGAGACCCCTGTAATAGTCCAGCAGCTTCTTTCTGTTCCATTTGTTCTGAGAGACTGCAACACTCATGAAGCAGGGTCTGGCACTGTACTCCAAGAGACAAGAGCACAAACAGTAACCCAAGATCAGATTTTGCACAGGCACATTACCCCTATCAATCTGCACAATTTCAGGATGTTCTCTTCCTCTGACTTTGTACAAAATCTTCATGTAAGCAAGCAGCTGGTACTCTTTTTGTAATTATTAACCAAAACTGATTACATGACTAGTGCCCAGTTCTAGCCTCTCAATTGGCCAATGGTTACTAGTTCAAGACTGTGTCCATTCTCACAACTTTAAAAGCAGAGTCATTACAAGATTTTCAAAGAGATTGATGACTGCTCCACGTTATCAAGTGTGGTGTTCAGCCTAGCAAAATGGCTCCTATTAGGTTTTCTGAGATGGACACCTCTCTCATCAGCTATGACCCTGTCGGTGTTAGGAAATTAGTTTGGTTGTTTTAACAACTAGGGTAAGACCCATGCACCATCAATTTCAGGCAAAACTATATCAGGCCCTATTTTCGACCATTCATTTCTCTCTCCACTGCCAATATATCTTTGGCAGTGGAGATACAAATGAATGTTCAAAGGAAGGGCAAGCTGCTAGTGGTTACACAGATTCTCTCATGTCACTGAATGTGCGAGCCAACATCAGAGTCAAAAGATTTGTCCCATCCTGTGTCAGTAAAAGAATCACAAGAGGCATTTTCTAATGCAGAGCACTACTTGCCACTGCGTGCTGAACTTTGAAGTGTGACCTAAAAAAATGTGACAACTGAACTACTACGCTGGAGTATTGACCTATAAAGTTTATGTGCCTAGTATTTTGACAGCTTTGACTAAGACATGGGCTTCAAAGTCATTACACTTCCAGCTGACTTTGATAGGATTTCATTGCTAGCCTAATGAGGTCTTGTACTATAACATCAGGATATTTTGTCTTATTTATCTTGATCGATGTGGAGGGCAGGCCTTGGACGAAGAAGAAGCCCAAAACACATGCAGTTTTCAAAATCCATGCATGATAGTGTGACACTCATACGAGGACCCGCTCTGTCAAATATCCAGTTCGATATTTCAGATCTTCACCATTTGAAAGACAAAAGACATCAAGGACTCGAGCTAAAGGGTGAACAATGGAATTTATGGAGAGTAAAGAGAGTTAATGTTTAAGGGAGTCAGTGACTGAGTGAATGAGCGAGGAAGAACCTGAAGGTCTGCGTGAAGAACGAAACGAGTGATGCAGTCAGCCAGTAGTTGTATAGAGGGCAGAATGTGCTCTGTGAGAGCACCTGTGGGCAATGAAGGTCATGGATAGGTAAGGCTTTGAGGGAATGTGTGATAGAGAGTGAGAAAACCTAGATTGGAAGTGAGTGAGCAAGAAAGTGTGTGTGTGTGAGTGATGCAGTGAGTGGGGGATATGCTTTTCCAAATTAGTCAAGGGAAGTAAAGAGGAAGTGAATATTTGAGCAATTGTGGGGGTGCATTGAAAATGTCTGAGCACTAGTGTGAAATGAAAGATTAAATAAATCAGCAAGAGAGCAAGAGAAGCAAATGTGAATGAGGGATCAAATGAATGAGGTATTTCTGTAGTGAGTGGATATGTGATGATTGACTAAGTGGGAAAACTGTTTGAGTTATGCAAAACAAAAGTTATGTGAGTGTCTAAGAAAGGGATAAAAAACTAATTGATTGAATGACAAAATGTGTAAGGAGTGAAGCCTTTGACTGTTGATGGTATTGAATGAATAATCCAGGTATGGATTAATGGACTCATTGTTGAGTGACATTGCTGCAGATTTACCTGGCTGAACAAATCTCATTTAAGGCATCAACCTCAAACGACCCTTCTAGCAATTCAGATGTAACCTCTAAAGTGACTTTCCATTTTGTAGCTTGATAGGTGACAATTCCAATTGAAAGCTGACTGTTTAGGGAAAAGTCTTTGTGCAATTGATAGCATGGATAAGCCAGACACAAGGAGCTCTGCCTGTGCTTGGATAAAAGAGTTCTTGAAAGATGATACCTCGCATTACATGCACCAATGGATTCTATAAACCAATCATTAACAAGATGATTAATTATATATTTCAATGGATGAACCTCAAGCAGGCCCCTGTGAAGAGGACATGACGATCATATAAGACATGGAAAGCAAAAGTGCAACAAGGCCAATGTACAAACATTTCCTAAATGTCCTCCCTATCAAGCAGCCAGGAGGATTGTGTATGTATATTGTATGTTTATAGCGTAAACATAGCCAAACAGCAATCATAAAGTCAACCAGAAATAAGAGAGGAAACTGGGTTGTGGACACAATGCATTCTGATGTAGTGTTCTTCAAAGAGGTGAGTCTTCAACTCTTTCCTAAAGTGGAGCAGTGTACGCGAGGTCCTGATGGATACAGGGATGTTGGTACAGATCCTGGGTGCATAGATGGAAAGGGCTTGCTGTGTTGTTTTTTTCTTTATTACACTTCTTAGTGTGTAGTCTGATGGTGTCCTGGCCGCAGCTGTGCAGAGAACCATCAGGGATGGTAAGCCTATCTACAAGGTAAGAAGGGGTGCTGGTTGTGATGGTGCTGTAAATTATGCAGCTGGTTTGAAGATGGTGCAGGCAGCAAGGGAAGCCAACGGAGTTCAATTACTATGTGGGTGATGTGATCATATTTCTTTAGGTCCTACATGAGATGTGTTACGGCCTCCCTTAAGGAATGCCATTGTGGATGCCCTTTAGGGGAGCCATCAAGGGGTGCCATTGGTGGAGTCTGGGAGGCCATGAAGCAGAGCATTTCCAACATCCAGAAGCAAGAGTGCAAGGGCTATGAACAGTAGTTCTGAAGTCACTTTCTAGAATAAGCCATTTTAATTTTTAGAAGAGAGAGCTGGTAGCAGGCTGTCTTTGTTTTATTAGCAGTGTGTTCCTTGAGGATGAGGTTGATGCCTGGGGAGAAATCACGTGAATTGGTACTTGGTGAAAGTTGGGGTTCGAAGCCATCAAGGTTGATGTCATTAAGCCAGGTTTGTGCTGTTTCAAACAGAAGATGCTCATTGCCTGTCTTGCAAGATTCAGAATGATAGTTCTGCCAGTGAGTGCTACATATTGTGGCCTTGCATTTGGGCAGGCAAGGCAAGCATTAAAGTGTTAAAAGTATATTTTTCATGAAAATATTGACACAAATTAACATGTGTCAGTCTAGGACTGTCTTATGCAGGTGTTATGATGTTTTTTATTGTTTTGGTATCTATACAGCACATTACATTACATTTGTGAGGCCTAAGGCGCATTGTTCATTGTGGAGTAAGTAGCTACTGTGTATGCATAGTTTATGTAGCACTTTGTGGCCTTGACCAGCTTACGCGAGTGCTCCGAATTTCATCGCCTTTCTAGGGTACCCTTCTGGTTTATAATTGAAAGGATGCTGATTGTAGACTTGTGCAAGTGTGAAACACATTGGTTGCAGTGAATAAGTAATGTAGTAGATATGTGTAATAGCTCCATTTTCTAATGAGTGTGAACTGTTCCTCTGCTTTGGGTCTTTATTTGCTAGATTTGGAAATGTTCTAAGTCAACCAACTCCTTTATATGAGAGCTCAGAGAATAATACGCACCCGCTCACCCCCACATTACTTGTCACCACCAATGGCCCAGGCTTAATTCTCCAAGTGATGAACTAATGCAGGAAATGAAGGATCTGTGGCTGCAACGAGCAAGGGCTGCAGTATGTGATGAAGAATGTGTCTGGTTGTTGAGAAGACATTGTGACCCACATGAACTGTGATCAGTAATGTTGGAGTTGCTTTGAATTATATATCAAGAGGCAATGTTGTTCCAAATATGCCCAAATGGTGAAAGTGTTAGAGAAGAAAATAATTGGATGGACACAAATATTTTCATATGATGGCAGAAGAACATATTCATTTTGTAAATATTTATATAAATAATAACTGTTTATATAAAGATGTATATATAAAAATGCTAAAGAAAGACAACTGTGTGTGATGTACAAATAAATGATTGTACACATCTTTATCTATATCATATTTTGATCTTTCACTATCAGACGATTGGGAATTTAGTGTCAGCTACATCTGAATGACTGATGCATTATGTTAGGATTTGGCTACAATGACCTCCAGTTAATAATTCCAAATGGCATATCACATCTAACATCTATTTCACTGTTTTATTCAGAAGAGTGGTAATATCAATCAAAGCAGTATATTCATGATATCAGTAAGTTAAACTTTGTTACACGAGAAGTCAAAGGATTTAGTTTATTGAACAATGGTGCTCAGGTTTGTACAGTAAAAGTGGTACTGACATTCAAGGTAGGAACTTGTTAAATACCATTAAGTTAAACTTCGGCACATAAAGCGTCAAAGGATTTGGTTAATCGAACAATGACTCTTACGTTGGTACTGAGAGATCGATAATGGCAATTGAGGCAATAGCAGGTTAAGCACCATTAAGTTAAATTTAGTTACATAAAGGCTCAAATGATTTGGTACACCAAACAATGATTCTCAAGTTGTTACAGGGAGAAGTAGCCACTATAATCGGACTGTGTGCAGGGAAAGGCTATGGTTATTGGTTACTTTGCAAGTGGATAAAGTTTTAAATTAGAGAATAGTGTAATAGCAGAAAAGGAAGTGCATTAAAACGGTGTATGGAGAAGAATCTAATATCATTGAAATATGATATAACTAATAAATTGAGCAACTGCTAGAATAAGCCTACATTTTATTTTTTGTTTTTATCTGTTGCAATGCTTTATTTAGTTATTTCACCATTTATATGGCACTCCTGAATGAAGCTGTTTTTAGTCATTGAAACATATTTAACATAATCAGTAATGCATCATGATAGGGAGAGGATGTGACAATTTTGTATCATTTTATTTCAAACAGATACTTACTGTAAATTCCAGATAGCTCTTATTTACTTTGTCTATGAATCGACTGAAAATGTGAGCCTTGAACTGCTTACAGATAATGAAGTATTTGTAAAGAAACAAGGGAACCCTGTAAGTCAGAAGGGACCTTGGGTATGCATAGCATTATAAGGAACATCGGTTCCTTCAGGAAGGGTATATGAACAATATGACAAAGACCTACAATGAGCCATGTGATGATGCTCTCCAGTGGAGATACAGTACATTTATTGAATGTAAAACAATTGAAGAACAAAAAAACACAATATATACAAAATTACGTGGGTCAAAGGTTGGAAGTCAGCAGATTTCCAGACCTCAGGCATTAAAAGTGCAAGGTGACTTTGTAAAGGGATACAATTATTAGACAGTCACAATTAAACAAGCATATTTTGCTCCATAAGAAATCTGGTAAGGCAGTTTGGAGTCAAGATGCAACAGTCGACGACGTTTCGATCCCCACTAGAATGGGGGGATCATCATCAGGACATAAGGTATAATGCCCGAGTGATAGCCTGTACGCAAGTCATAGTCATAGGGGGGAGAGGGCAGGAAGCAGCGGATGCTACTGGGGAGGGTGCAGCAAGGCCAGAGGACGGAGTGGTAGGGCGGTTAGTTGCTGCACGCCGGTTGTAGAGTGGTTAATAAGTGGCAGCGAGGAAGGAGAACAGTCCGCCTTGGTAAGTATATCCTGAATCGGAGCCCCGATCAGGGTAACGGTGGTAATGGATCGTTAACATGCGATGGCGTGATGAAAGGACTGTGGCGTAGTAAAAAACAAAAATTTTCTTTTCTTTTCACAGTCCTCCTTGGTAATTATATGCTGAATGTCTGGCTCCCACTTGGACACTGCTGAATTGCGGGATTTCTTTTCATCACGCCACGCGTGTTAACAGCCATTACCATCGTTATCCTGATCGGGGTTCCGATTCAGGATATAATTACCAAGAGGACTATGTCCCCTTCCTCGCCACCCAAAAAAATAAATATATATATAGTTTATACTACTCCACATTCCTTTCATCACGCCATCGCGCGTTAACGATCCATCACCACCGTAACCATTGGAAGTAAAAAATTCCAAGCTGGAGTGGCCACACCAATATATGGTGATTCATAGAATTGCACCCTTTTGAATTGTTAATCATGGTGAATAGATGGGGTAGTTATGCAATTGCTACACACACTGCAAGTAACAAGGAAACTAATCTATAATCTCTAAATACAGTTAACATAATTACTTGAATTTCACTCTGGAGAAACGTTGATGTGATGTAGTCACTCTTGATCTACAACAAACATATCAGGTAGCCCCTTAGACATATATTCCAATAAAACTAACAACCGGATTAAGGTTTGTAAGTTATTTTATTTGGATGAAGGTCTTGTAACTAGCCTTCATGAGGAACAGATTTTATTCCTCGACTCTGTGCACACATGTCAAATGCCAGAATAGATCTGTTATTTAGTAGCTCAGTTATTTTGATAATATGACATTTATTAACTATATGATCAGGCTATTCTTCTCATGACTCTTATTGAAAATGTGTATGTCGTTCAGCATAAGCTACAACAGCAACACCACTAGGGGGAATCAGTCTGAGGATATTGAAAGTCTAACTGAAATATAATTGTCTTGTTAATAGTCAAGGAAATCCCTAACACCTCACTCGCGGCTTGATTCACAAACATACACTTACACTTTTGTGTAAGGTTCTTCTGGCTGTAGTAACTTTGTTACTTTTTGGCATTTACAAACTTCGAGTGTAATTTTATGAGTACAGACAAGACCCAAATTCAACTCTACGGCACATACATTTCTAATATAGGTCACCCAGTGAGACTTCACACAAATAATAAGAGCAGGTGCCTTTTTGAGGTCATGAGAACAGGAGAACAGCCTTCACTAGTTACAAAAATGGAAAAAAAATTCGGGGGAGGAAGCTTTACACTTATTTTAAGCCTCAAAAACCGAAATGCAATGACAGAGATGGCCACTACCTACCTGTGGGCATTGCTGGTCTGAGCAAGACAACATGGCCGAAGCAGGTTATAGTCATACAAATACGAGCAAATGGATTTACATTTTTTACAATAATTAATGTTGGCTTCACTTCCCACTTTGGATCAGTTTGAGAGATTTTAAAGTTTTTATAAGTAGAATTTAAACTTATGATTCAGTTTGATAAGGCGATCTCTCTTAAAATAAAATAACTTAACTGGTTGGAAAAAACACAAAACAGCTCGGTGATCAACATGACATGGGCTGACAAATCTTAAGGAAGTTAAATCAAGAACATTTTCAGATTTGGAACAATTTGAACACTGTAACTACAATTAGCTTAACCACTAAATATAAAAGAATGGGGTTAAATGAGACCTGATCATTTTTGGTCCAAACACAACTAGAGACTAATCACGCATACATGAGATTGAAAATCAATCTGAAAAAAACGGGTGACAGTGGAGATGGAAATAATATGTTCATAAAATATAATAAACACTGTTAAGTAAAATGTGTGTTATTAGATTAGGTATTTGTTGCAGGAATGTATGCATTCCATGGTGTACTCTCAAGAATAAGTGAACACCTGTTCACAATTCATGAACTAATTTCTTCCAGACCAGAAGAAAACTCCTAATCTGGCAGACAGTCTGACTACGGGTTTGACGACCCTGAAGAGGGGTGCTGACGTGGAGGCCCACTCCAGGACCGCCAAACCCATAATCAGGCTGCCAGCCAGATTAGGAGGTTTCTCCTGGTCTGGCAGATGGTCCTTTGGTGTTCCCACAGCGGTGCCTAATAAAAAGGCATCATAATGGGAATGCCAAATCCTGTTCCTGCATGGTATGGAATGTAAAGTCCATGCTGTGCAGGAAAGGGGGTGCATGCAGACAGGGCGTCACACCATGTGCCCCCCTGGCATGCATTCCATGGCCCGAGGCAACAAGGGGGCCTGTAGGGCCCCATAAGTTTCCTCATCACCGCACTTTCAATGGTGGGCTCACCGCCATTGAAAGTGAGGTGGTGAGAAAACTCCTAATATGCTTGCCGAGCCTCAGTGGCCCCGCCAAGCATATTCGGGCCTCTCACCGCCGTGCCACCGCCACGGGATCCATGATCCTCGGCGGTTGCAGCGGTCCTGCAGCGGTCCGGCCGTATTTGCAATATGGCGGGAGGACCTCTCGTCTGGTGGTCCAGGGACCGCCACCACGGGTTTGGCAGTCGAATGGACTGCCGAACTTGTAATCAGACCCATAGTGAAATTCTACAACATTGATTGAGGTGCATTCTGGACCCAGCTCTTCACCTGCTATGCAATGAATCAGGCTAGTTGACATTGTTTTTCACTGAAATCTATGATCTATTTTTTAAATTTCCCACCTTATTGGAACTGAGTTCTAAGACATAGGCAAATATGTAAACTATTTGTTTAGAACGATGTGATGTTACTAAGTACAATTGTATTTAGCCTAGATCAAGCATAACAAATAAATCTACTGGTTTCTAGCATTAAGCTGAAAATCCATGGCAGGTCAGCACCAGCTTATGACATACTGCATTAAAATGATGTATCTCTGAATGAACCTTCAGTAATGGAGAAAAAAGAGTTTTGCTACATCCCATTTCCCTAACCAAAATTAAGTGCATGTAATTTTGGAGAGAATGGGGCCAGTCATGCAGAAACAGCGAACTTGAGAATTTAAGGCCAGTCTATAAAAACAATAAGGGCCTGATTATGAGTTTGGCGGTGTGGGAGCAGGGCGGAACACCACTGCCATACTCCCACACAGCCAAACCTCACCACGGCCGCCCCAAGATTAGGAGTTTTCTCATGGTATGGCGGGCGGTCCTTTGGCATTTCCATTGCGGTGCCTGTTAAAAAGGCACCACGATGGGAACGCCAAAGCCTGTTCCTGCACGGCATGGACTTTGTGGTCCATGCCGTGCAGGAAAGGGAGTGTCTGCAGACAAGGGGGCACACCATGTGCCCCCCTGCATGCATCCTCAGGCCATGAGGGAACAGGGGTTCCTCTAGGGCCCCCATAGTTTCGTCACCGCCACGGGTTTCATGGCGGGCTCACAGCCATGAAATCTGTGGCGGTGAGGAAACTCGTAATATACCACCAGCATATTACGGACTTCAGACCACTGCACCAATGCCAGGGATCACAGATCCCTGGCAGTTGCGGCGGTCCTATGGTGGTCCAACCACCGTAGTTGTAATACGGTGGTCGGACCACTGGTGCGGTGGTCCCCGACCACCATCGCACCTCCACTGACCCTAAGTTAGAAACTTCACTTTTTCTTTTGACTTTTTACTGTGTTGGTGTGGTGATCCAGTTAATCCAGTTATTAGATGCTGCAAGAACATCAACAATACATATAAACTACTGCTATCTCATTACCAAGATTTGAATCCAATGCAAAAACTGAACAATAAAAAGACCTCGGACACTAAAGCACAACTGCAAGGTGCTGCTCACTTACCTGCAAAGACTCATTAACAAAAAATGCATGCTCATTCACTTTACAATTACATACAACACACACATTACAGCGAGAGACATAGACACTTCCATTTCTGAAAAATGTTTACGGTGTCCCCTTTTCAAGAGAAAAACTTACATAGCAGACTTTGGAATTCAGGGATGTTGAAAGAAAATATTGCTTTCCTGGCCATTTATAGCAATAGAGAGGTACAAATTAATACTTTTAGGCGACTCTTTAGGCTTGCACTTGGAGGACACATTATATATGCAAAATCATTAACTTTATATTTCATTAGCAAAACCTAGCATCTCATGAAGGATTGTAGTAAATGTATTAAAACCTGAAAATAACTTTCCTTTTCCTGAATTCATGTAACTTCACCTATTTTACAATAACAAAATGCCATTTTATCAGTCTTAACATTGGGAGATGGTACAGTTTGCAATGCTACCTTGAAATGTAAGCAATACCAGATGTGGTTACACTTGTAGAAGGAAATTTACAAATCCAAGACACAAAACACACATTTGCCAAACCTTACAAGATATGCTTGTTGCACTCAGGCACCAATCATGTAATGGTACGATGGCCGCACACATTCGAAAAATATCATATGGCATAGCGGCAGGAAACACCCTTTACCCTGTGGCTCAAACCATGCTGTGCCTTTACAATGTGGTTTGAACCACAAACACGCCTTTACAAGGCGTTCATTTACCCTGCAAGTCATTACAATGATTTGCCTTAAGGGAAGCGTTGATGGATTGATGTTGGACTTTAAGTCCAACACTTTCCCTACTGTTGTACAGGCTGGAGGTGGAATAGTAAATTATACTGTTCCAACTCCAATGCTTTCCCTATGGTAAGTCGTTGTAACGACTTGCAGGGTACTGGAACGCGTTGTAAAGACGCGTTCGAGGTTTTGACCACGTTGCAAAGGCATGCAGAACAAATCCCTGCGTGGTTCCGACATACATCCCATAGCAGCTGCACACAGTTGTCCACAATGGTCTTGCATGCCGGTTTACTTTAAATTTGGGGGTGAGGGACAAACTCTATTCCCTCACAAAGGAAGACAGTACCTAAATCCTATACTGATTCAGAAAGTGGCCAGAAACCTGGAAGTACAGTGAACTTATAAACGGGTTCTCCCTCATGCCTCTGCTTAGCCATCAAACTGTGCTGTAGCATTCAACAACCATAATAAGTACAGTTTGGGTACTTAAGCCCAGAAGTGATGAATGTTAGATCTTATACCTGCATACTGGACAAAGCTGTGGTTGAGTGCTTCACTGTAGAAAGTCCAATTAATGAAACTCTACGTTTACCACTCTATTAACCGTGTATTTCTGAGTATGTAATGGAAACAACAGTGCAACAATTAGAACTAAGTATGTAGTTTGTATGCTGTATTGTCTGAATAAATATTCTAAGCACGTATACTTGGTAGTACGCTCGCTCACCTTAACTTTTGTACCCTCTACCCAAATGTTAAGGTCAAAGCCCTCTTTAAAAACATGCATGTTTTCAAAGCAATGCATTGCATCTAGACAAGATAGAATGCCTTTCCTAGCTCTGCAAGCCAAAAATGTGTCATGTCGAGGCACACATGTAATGTGGACACAGCAGCTTCCTTTCGGGAAGCCAGAACTGCATTCCAGTAACCTTCTATGTGTATACTGAATGGGGGACCAATAACATTTCTTCTCACAGCCAAGCATTACTCAAACAGTAAGCTCCAAAGTTTATATTTGCACTTAAGGTCTTACCCTGATAGACTGCAGGATGGCTGCCTTCTGGGCAGATGATAATAAAGGGAGCACTGGAGATAGACACTGGCATACTTTGACCATGACAGAGGCCGAAAGTGAGCGCAGCGTCTCGGGACTCAGACCAAGTACGAGTGTCTGCATGCTGCAGATTGGTGCATCGGTTGCCTGAAAACATAAGAAAGACCAGTTGAGAAAGAGTGGAAGAAAGGGAAGATGCAAGTACTCATTCATGGCTGGGAAGTTGAGTGTCCTGGTCACTTTACATTTCACAGTGTCTTGGAGTGTTGTCAGTACCTTACTTATGGATCTGGCAAAATATGATGAGTAATTCTTCAGGTTTGCATGCTGTCTCGAAAAGCCTCCACAATATTCCTTTAAACCCTGCATGAAAACTGACTTTGACTTAAAACTTCCAACTCTCGACTCCCCTTTTTCTTTAAAATGACTCTCTCCTTCCTTTCTATCCTCCACTCTCTGAGTACAGCCTACACAAAATCACGTGCATCTTTGCCTTAATCCTTACTATTGTATATCCACAAATAGCATGAACCTTATTTCAGAGACCACGATCTCTCCTTTAAAAGTCACACCGGGCACCCTAACAATACCTAATCTCTTGTAGCTCATCTCTCAACACTGCCAACCAATGCATGAGATTCCCATATCCCTCCCTCCCACTAAAGATTGCACTTAATTCCTACTAATGCAATCTACCACGTAGAGCACAAAACTAATCCCATTAACCAACAATAATTATAAAAAAAAAAAAAACAACAGCAAAGATAAAACACTAACCCTGGGACATGGAACAGCGTGATGCCCAGCGTAAAACCACAACAATGCCTCCTCAGGAGTAGTAAGTTCCAGATAATGCAAATACAACACAAAATATAACCCACCCTAAAATTGATGTCATAATACTTAGCAGTCAGACAGTCAATTGTAGTTCATACAGGCTCCTTAATAGTTCCCTTTTACTGCTTAACACTCTTACACTTACATAAAGCAAAACTGCTAAGAGTTGTATCTATTATCCAGTACTACACCAGTCCACAGCAATAAACCACCCATCACCAACTGAACAGACAAAGAACAACTGAAGAGATCTACCACTGACCAATGGAGGACTCTAATTTAAACCAACACTATACGTCCCGACTGGCAACATACTAAGGGATGATGTTAAGTCCATCCCAGCAGATCTCCCCACCACTTCTCCATTTGACCTATGCCTGCTCAGCACCATAAACTTTAAACAAAATGTCTCAGAATGGACAACTCTAATGAATGGAACCGGAGAACCTCCGATCCCAAACACAGCGCACAGCAAAGAACCCCTGGGGTTTCTGTTATGATTTTACAAGATGCCTTGTTAATTTTCTAGTAACAAATGAATCAAATGCACCAATATGTTTTTTCTGAAAAGATTCTTTTTGTATTCATAATCTTTTTTTAAGTTGAAAACAGTGTATTCAACACTATCACAAGTGCGTACACAAAGCTTAACAAAACAAACAGTGTAAGCAGTACAAGAAGATCATTGTACATCTAACTGCACGAGTCCCAATGCATTTCGGGTTGTAATACCCTTCTTCAGGGGAATTATGTCTTTACAACTACAAATCTTTTACAGTGTCCTCCTAATAGAACAGTACAGAGAGACAAGAAAAGCAAAAAAGGGGAGAGAAAAGAAAACATATGATTATTTACAATCTATATACAATGTTTCTTAATGAGATTTATCTATGTCAGCATTCCCTGTGAGCTCCATCCTGGTGGAAAATAAGAATAAGGGTGAGACCTGTGATCACACTCATGCGTACCTTCACCAAGCTTATAGGTGTGGCTTAAGAATAACCACTGAAAAGGAGTTCTACCAACTGCTCATCATGCAAAACGTAATTATCCGTGTGTCGTTGATGTTACTATGTCGTACTCGTTCGTGTCAGAACACACGTCGTGCTTTATCTATAAGTGTAATCTGATACAAGAACTGGTTTCCTACTGTCTATACCCGTGGTGTGCTTATGGGTAGTAAAACACGATATCCAAAACGCCAAAGTTACATGAGGACTACAAATCCCTCAATGCCCTGGTACCGGTTTCCTTACCGATGTAAAACATGAACTGCTCTTCGAAAGAATACCCGAGTTAAGTCCGACTCACTGTTCTGCGGTAAAAAAAGTGCCCATTACAAATACAGCCGTTAAATATTTCCGTGTTTGTGTACAGAGATACCGAACGTATCTGGGGTCTTACCCGTTTGATGCATATGGCGTACGGGGTCTGAAAAATAAGAAATGATAAATCATATGTCTATGTACTGACACAGGATACTGCAATGTGTCTGTAAGGTGAGAGCTACTCGCTCATTCAGCTACCTTATCGTTGTTTCAAGGTTCACGGTAAATCGTGTCCGAAACCAAAAATTGAATGGTGCGGCGCTCCGTTGCCCGTAAGACTGAGTGCTGACTTCCCTGGCGTGTTCACGTGGTGTGTCACCTGATGCGTGTGTGAATATAACGTCCCTACGTTCATCACGAGGTGCTCGTTCACCTAAATTGAAAGCTTTATTGTTCATGTTGGCTGTGCATGAACACTCGTATTGGTATGATCCAGTGAATGTGAAATAAACAGACGTAAAGTGCATATGTGCATAAGTGTATGATGAACCCTTAAACTCAACAGTTTTAAAATGGAAACAAAAATAAATAGTGGATGCATGTAACAGTGAGTGCTGACATAGATTTACATGCCGAACGAAACAGATCTGATAAATGATGACGAGGTATCAATACAATGAAATCTATTACAATACATAACAGTCGTAAATCACAAGAAACATGATAATTCATAATGATCATTGAGACCCTTTGGTATTAGGGTCCCCAGGTGGTTAATCCAAAAGGTTTCACGTTGAGCTAAGCAAGTGTGAATCTCTAAACCTGCGCGCTCTGTCACTTTTTCTAAGATAGTGAATCTTAATTGCGGTATGGTGTGAGATGTGTCTATCCAATGCGCTGCTAAGCAGGAACTGCGGTTTTTTGTGCATATCATGCTTTTGTGTTCAATTATCCGTGTTTTTATTTTGCGAATTGTCCTTCCTACATATACCAATCCGCAGGGACATTGGATGGCGTAAATGACAACCTCAGATTTTTAGACCCATACTCGGTCTAAAAATCTGAGAGAACTTTTAAAACCAAAACCTTTGGCACATACAGAGAAACAGAAAGGCATGCAGAAATGCTGGAATTGTGGCCAATGTGGTAACGTCATCCTGGGAAACATCTTCCATCACCCACACACAGGAAAGAAGATCCAATTGAAACACACCTCTAATTGTAACACAGAGGTTGTCATTTACGCCATCCAATGTCCCTGCGGATTGGTATATGTAGGAAGGACAATTCGCAAAATAAAAACACGGATAATTGAACACAAAAGCATGATACGCACAAAAAACCGCAGTTCCTGCTTAGCAGCGCATTGGATAGACACATCTCACATCATACCGCAATTAAGATTCACTATCTTAGAAAAAGTGACAGAGCGCGCAGGTTTAGAGATTCACACTCGCTTAGCTCAACGTGAAACCTTTTGGATTAACCACCTGGGGACCCTAATACGAAAGTGTCTCAATGATCATTATGAATTATCATGTTTCTTGTGATTTACGACTGTTATGTATTGTAATAGATTTCATTGTATTGATACTTCGTCATCATTTATCAGATCTGTTTCGTTCAGCATGTAAATCTATGTCAGCACTCACTGTTACATGCATCCACTATTTATTTTTGTTTCCGTTTTAAAACTGTTGAGTTTAAGGGTTCATCATACACTTATGCACATATGCACTTTACGTCTGTTCATTTCACATTCACGGGATCATACCAATACGAGTGTTCATGCACAGCCAACATGAACAATAAAGCTTTCAATTTAGGTGAACGAGCACCTCGTGATGAACGTAGGGACGTTATATTCACACACGCATCAGGTGACACACCACGTGAACACGCCAGGGAAGTCAGCACTCAGTCTTACGGGCAACGGAGCGCCGCACCATTCAATTTTTGGTTTCGGACACGATTTACCGTGAACCTTGAAACAACGATAAGGTAGGTGAATGAGCGAGTAGCTCTCACCTTACAGACACATTGCAGTATCCTGTGTCAGTACATAGACATATGATTTATCATTTCTTATTTTTCAGACCCCGTACGCCATATGCATCAAACGGGTAAGACCCCAGATACGTTCGGTATCTCTGTACATAAGTACGGAAATATTTAACGGCTGTATTTGTAATGGGCACTTTTTTTACCGCAGAACAGTGAGTCGGACTTAACTCGGGTATTCTTTCGAAGAGCAGTTCATGTTTTACATCGGTAAGGAAACCGGTACCAGGGCATTGAGGGATTTGTAGTCCTCATGTAACTCTGGCGTTTTGGATATCGTGTTTTACTAACCATAAGCACACCACGGGTATAGACAGTAGGAAACCAGTTCTTGTATCAGATTACACTTATAGATAAAGCACGATGTGTGTTCTGACACGAACGAGTACGACATAGTAACATCAACGACACACAGATAATTACATTTTGCATGATGAGCAGTTGGTAGAACGCCTTTTCAGTAGTTATTCTTAAGCCACACCTATAAGCTTGGTGAAGGTACGCATGAGTGTGATCACAGGTCTCACCCTTATTCTTATTTTCCACCAGGATGGAGCTCACAGGGAATGCTGGCATAGATAAATCTCATTAACCCCTTTGGTGCTTATGACGAGACCAGCTCGTCATGAGTCACAGTGGAGCTGTGCTCATGACGAGCTGGTCTCGTCATAACAGGTGCGCACCGCCCACGCGTGATTAATTCCCCGCCTGTGCGGGAGAATTAATGAGTGGGCGGGTTTGTGACGAGACCAGCTCGTCATGAGCACAGCTCCGCTGTGACTCATGACGAGCTGGTCTCGTCACGAGCACCGCAACGCCGCATTCTTTCCCCCTCCCCCCCGCACCCGCGGGGGACTTACCCCCGCAGCGAAGGGGTTAAGAAACATTGTATATAGATTGTAAATAATCATATGTTTTCTTTTCTCTCCCCCTTTTTTTGCTTTTCTTGTCTCTCTGTACTGTTCTATTAGGAGGACACTGTAAAAGATTTGTAGTTGTAAAGACATAATTCCCCTGAAGAAGGGTATTACAACCCGAAATGCATTGGGACTCGTGCAGTTAGATGTACAATGATCTTCTTGTACTGCTTACATTGTTTGTTTTGTTAAGCTTTGTGTACGCACTTGTGATAGTGTTGAATACACTGTTTTCAACTTAAAAAAAGATTATGAATACAAGAAGAATCTTTTCAGAAAAAACATATTGGTGCATTTGATTCATTTGTTACTAGAAAATTAACAAGGCATCTTGTAAAATCATAACAGAAACCCCAGGGGTTCTTTGCTGTGCGCTGTGTTTGGGATCGGAGGTTCTCCGGTTCCATTCATTAGATTTGTGTTCACAGGGCCATAAGGCAGGTCTCTTATCACACAGCTGCACGCACGGTCAAACTCAGTTCTCATCTCATACTTATTGAATAGAACTCTTTACATTAGGTGTGCAGGCAGACCCACATCTTTTCAGAATGGACAACGCCATACAATAAGAAACTAAGTGGGCTATGATCATAAGATACACAGAAATGGGACCTGCAGAGCTACTCAAAGCTGCCAGCTTTCTGAAAACCATAAACTGCACTCTGATCTCTCACACTTCCCAAGTCCCATAACATGATAACTGCACCTCGTGGTACTCACACTCAACATGGCAACACTTCCCACACAGAATCAAAACAAAGACAACACACTTCCAGCCAAACACCCTACACGGTGTAGCATGCTCCTCTAGCAGGCAAGTACTTCTACGCCCCAAATATATAAATGTTGCAATACAATACAATGCAAGAGCAGGGGGTGGTTCGCAACATAGCATAATGCTCGTTTAAGCACTGTGATATGTGGGCATCTGCTGCACAACGTCCTGAATCCATCAATCAGACTCTCTTTGGGAGTCCTATGAAGCATTTGACAACAGAACACATCCTTTCAGTCTTCTCATTTTCTAGTCACTGTGCTCTCTGCGGAAATTTATTTCTGCTTTTGTGAACGTGACAAACTTAACATCTTTCCGTTTCACAAATTTCACCTGCAGGTGAAGATTTTCTGCAAAATATATTTTGATGGAAGATTTTTCCTGCAAAAATGTATGTGTCCTAAATATCCTTTAATAAAAACTAGGGGCATATTAGCAAGACCGGCGATAAAATTATCGCCGTTTTAGCGGCAGGAAACTGCCGCTAAAACGGCGATAATGGGCTTGCTAATATGCGTTATAGAATTCCAATAGAAGCCCAGGTTAGATGTCCTGCACATCTAACCTGGGCTTCTATTGGAATTCTATAACGCATATTAGCAAGCCCATTATCGCCGTTTTAGCGGCAGTTTCCTGCCGCTAAAACTTGCTAATATGCCCCTAGGTTTTGTTTCCCCACAAAGCTTACTATTGGAACGATTTTTCATCTATTTTGTTACAAACTTTGACATGTTTGCAAATCTGGCAGAGATGGCGAACTGTGAAGAGATGTCAAAGATTGCAAAGTTTTAAAAACTATTACGAAGTTGGCAAAAGGCAACTTAGCATATTTCCCCTCATCATTAGCTCTCAGTGTTCACTCTCAGGTGGACCTCAATTAGCTTTTCAATTGGAAAACATTAGGTTCACAGGAAAATCGTGCAAAGGTTTGAACACATTAAGCTTTCCCTCACAGGCCACGTGGCTATTACTTTGTATTCCTTTGCCGAAATAAACCAATTTACCCAAACATAGACAGGAGAGCCTTTTTGAGAGAGGTTTGAGCATTCTCCCATGAGATACCGGAAAGGCCCATGTTAATTTGTTCTAAAGCATGACAGAGGCTGTTAAACAAGGTAGGCAGCGAGGCCTGGTCTTATGAAATCCTCAGCTGTGTGTACAGCCTACTGACGCGAATCGCTTTATCCCTGCTGGTACACGTGAGGTTCCTCAAAAACTCTGGGGTCAAAGGTGTTGTGATCTCTGCTGGACTCCACTGATCTTCTGAATAGAGGCAGGGTCTGGAAGAGGCAGTGATCTTATAAATAGTTGAAAAGGTTTAGTGAGTTGTAACGAGCAGGACATTTAACACTTCATAAGAACAATACATTTATCTTGGAGTCAAATGCAGGCAATGTGGAAATCATCGAATTGCCCCCAAAGCAATCTTGTGTGCAATACCATGCCATGGACCTTTTGAGATAACATTAGCTAAGGCGGTCCCTTATGTGATATGGGTGTAAAAGCATCCTCCTCAATGTGCGCTCCCCGCACAGACACGCCGTAGAGGTCTGGGACCTCCTCGACACCCTCTCACCGGTCGTCGCCTTCCTTACAGAAACCTGGACCAACGCCTCCTCCCCCCCCAGACATAGCCACCACCATCCCTAACGGATACAAGATCCAGAGGAAGGACCGCCCCAACCGCCCAGGCCCAGGAGGAGGACTTGCCATCGTACACAAGAGCTCCCTCCGACTCACCACCTCCACCACAAGCAACTCCTTCTCCACTACTGAACACCTCCACTTCCGGGTCCAGACCTGCCCTAGAACCACACTTCGCGGCACCCTCATCTACAGACCCCCCTGACTCCGCGATCCGTTCGACACCGCTGTCCTCACCGCACCCTACGCCATCGCCTCCATAGACTACATACTCGTCGGAGACAAACTTTCACCTCGACAACCCCAATGACCCCAACTTCACCACCCTCCTGGCCAACCTCGCCAACATTGGACTGAAACAGCTCATCACCATGCCCACCCACATGGCAGGACACACCCTCAACCCCATCTTCGCATGAGGCAACAACATCCACTTCAGCCACACCACCCAACCCCCATGGACGGACCACCACTGCGTACACTTCCACGTTGACAAACCCACGCCGCCCAAATCCGGACCACGCCCTCCACGACGGAACTCTAGCAAAGTCACTGAGGAGCAGCTCAACCCCACCCTCAACCACGACGCTCCCACCACCTCGACCGACGCCAACCTCGCAGCCAAAGAACTCCACAGATGGATCTCCAACTGCTCAGACAAGCTCGCACCCCTACGCTGCCCCGACAGACAGTGTGCCAAGAAGGCAACCTAGTTCACCTGGTCCAAGAATCCAGACGCACCTGCAGACGCCTCGAGAAGAACTGGAGAAACAGCAAAAAGCCCGAAGACCGCACCACCTACAAGAACGCCATGACGGAATACCACCAGCGCATCAGATTGACCAAAAGGGCCTTCATGCAAAACAAGATCCTCGCCAACTCCAAGGAACTCTTCAACATCATCCAGGAATTCACCAAGCCCGCCAGCGAAACCAAGGACAACACCCCCTCCCAAGACCTCTGCAACAAGCTCGGATCCTACTTCCATCTGAAAATCAAGAGCCTCTACGACAACTTCAACGACCAGACACCGACTCCTAAACCACTTCCCTCTCCAGCAACATCAGCCAGCCCACCATCTCCTCCTGGACCCCGATCACCGCCGAAGATACCGGCTCGACCATGGAAAGCATTCACTCAGGGGCCCCCACTGACCCCTGCCCACCGCACATCTTCCACAGAGCCGCCATCGCCCCAGAACTATGACTCACCATCAACGCTACCTTCAAGACCGGCGTCTTTCCCGATGACTGGAAAAGTGCAGAAGTCAGACCCCTGTCCGAGAAGCCCTCAGCTGACCCCATGGACCTCAAGAACTACCTGCCCATCTCCATCCTCCCATTCGCGGCCAAAGTCACTGAGAAGACCGACAATGCACAGCTAACAAAATTCATCGAAGAAAACTCCATCCTCGACCCCTCACAATCCGGAATTTGCAGCAACCACAGCACCGAGACCGCTCTACTCGCCGCCACAGACGACATCCGCACCCTCCTCGACCAAGGACACACCGCAGCCCTGATCCTACTCGACCTCTCGGCAGCTTTCGACACCGTCTCCCACCACACACTCACCGCCAGACTCCATGACGCCGGCATACAAGGAACAGCCCTCGACTGGATCCACTCATTCCTCACCGGCAGAACCCAAAGAATCACACTACCTCCCTTCCTCTCCGAACCCAAGGAAATCAACTGCGGAGTACCCCAAGGATCCTCGCTCAGCCCCACGCTCTTCAATATCTACATGGCCCTCCTCGCCGCTATCGTCAGACAACACGGACTCAGCATAGTATCCTACGCCGACACCCAGCTTATCCTCTCCCTTACCAAGGAACCCACCACTACCAGACTCAACTTCCAGGAAGGAATGAAGGACATCACATCCTGGATGAACAATAGCGGCCTGAAACTCAACTCAGAGAAGACAGAGGTCCTCGTCCTCGGACCGGCCCCCTCTGCATGGGACAACACCTGGTGGCCCACCGCCCTCGGCAGCCCTCCCACCCCCACCGACCATGCCCGGAACCTCAGCATCGTACTAGACTTCTCCCTCTCCATGACACGACAGGTCAATGCCATTGCCTCCAGCTGCTTCAAACCCTCCGCATCCTCCAGAAGACCTTCAAATGGATCCCTCCCCGTATCAAGAAAGACCGTCACCCACGCACTCATAACCAGCGGACTCGACTACGGAAACGCAATATACGCCGGGATCAACAAGTCTCTGCTCCACAAGCTCCAGACCATACAGAACACCGCAGCCAGACTCATACTCGGCATCCCTCGACACGAAACACGAACAAATCACTCAACACCTGCAGAACCTCCACTGGCTCCCCCTTGAGAAGAGAGTCACTTTCAAGATACTCACCCACGCCTACAAATGCCTCCACAACACCGGACCACAATACCTCAACGAAAGTATCTCCTTCCACCTACCCAAAAGAAACCTCCGTTCCGCCGACCTCACCCTCGCTGAAACCCCTCGCATCCGCAGAGCCAGAACAGGTGGAAGAGCCTTCTCCTACTTCGCGGCCAAGACCTGGAACGAGCTCCTGATCAACATCAGACGCGCCCCCTCCCTGAACATCTTCAAGAAGACACTCAAGACCTGGCTCTTTGACTGAATGGAGCTGCTACTCCCCCCCACAACACCCCAGCGCCTTGAGACCCTCACGGGTGAGTAGTGCGCTTTACAATTCCCTGATTGATTGATTGACCATTCCCAAGTCAATGTACATCTTTACCTGTTTATTATGTATACACCCACTAGTGACCAACAGAATCTATTGTTTTCTTCCAAATATAAGAACTTTGATTTTGCTCATGTCATAATTAGCCATATTATCAACTAATCTTTGTAGACACCAAAAGTTGGATCCATAATTTCTCTGAATCACTCTCAGAGGATGTGAGTGTCTTTTTGTATTCGAAGCGGCAGGGCTTACGATGGAACGGCAAACCCCACTGCCTGGACTGGATTCAGGCCCTTAGACGTGTCTGGTCTCTAGTCCTAGGCGCACCCCCGCTCCCAAAGTTCAAACCACTGGGGCTCCTTCTGACCAGAATGATGTGCAGTGTGCATAAAGGTATGTGGCTTGAAAGGATGAATTCACATATTATATTCTGGTACCCGTGTTTCTCTTAAATTCTATGAACGATTAGAGAATTCCACTGTTTTGATCCTTCTGACTCTCCACATTTTCAGTCCCATTTGACAATAAGTTCACGTTATTGAAAGAAGTAGGGCTATTTTATGCGACTCAATGATGTATGGCTATGGGGAAGGTGAAGTTTTAATTCCCCAAAGACATAAGAAAAGTACATGATTTTTGCAGTTCACAGGTTTCTAACTTCTTTTCCACTTTCAACCTTTGCAATGTTTTTACAGCTTAAAACTTTTAACTGAATAATTTTCCAGCAAATGTCTGTTTGCAAGTTTTATTCTGTTTTCGTAAACTAAGTGAAGAAACCTCTAAGGATGCATCTATTTTGCTGAAAAATAGCTTCGCAATAAGCTACTGTGCTGGTTTTTTCACCTGCAATTCCAATTTTACATGAATATTTAAAATGATACTTAAAATATTTCTTGCATTTAATGTATTTTGTGTCACACAATATGCATTAGAAAACTGAGGTGTTTCATAGAATAATAGAGAAAGAATGCTGCACTTTAGTTTGTCAGACACATAGAATAGTAATTATATAATCTATTTAAAAGCACTGTCTTCCAGTCAACCATGATTGAAATTGGACTGAATATTTAAAAAAATTGTATCTTTTATTCATTTTAACATGATAAAACGTTTTAGTAGAATTCGAGTTATACTATCAGTAAACATGAAGGGTAGAGCATTATCAGAGAGATAATGCCCTGGCTGGATATAAGATATTGATTGCACTTTGGACCCTCGTGTTCTCCGAGCCAATGAATTATATCCGTGGTAATCCATTCCATCACGGATAATATTTGAGTTCTGCTTGCGATTCCACACCAAGAGCTGATTGGACTGGCCTGGACCAATGATGAGCCTCTCATGAATAGAAGACAGGGAACGAGAGACATCACTTACATTAACCAGTGAACGGATTTTCTTCAGCAACATGTAAGCCTAAAAATAAGGAATAAAAAAATAATAAGTGTTCCTCGAAGGACATGTTATATCCCAACTTGCTCATCAGTCTGCAACCCCAACGCCGCTAGCTAATAATATCAACATCATACATAGTAGAGAATCTAAAAATACAAAATAGAAACCATGTTTTAGAAGACTACACATCACATCACGTCACCTTTCCAAGCTAATTCTTGATAGAGCAGAGATTTCATGCATTAGGTTTCATGTTTCAGGAAAATGACAACATGCAACTTTGATTTCGATACTGCATCGTAAAAGCATGCAGAATGCTAGAATAAGCTCATGTTATATTTTATGATTACTCTAATAGATGTGAAATTTTAACACTTTTAATGACATTGATCTTATGGTTTGATAATCTGACATTAATAATATCAAAGAAATCCTACCTGCAAACATTAACATTTCATGTGTTAGAAATAGATAATTATGTCATGTGTAACGTGTGCACTGAAAATGACAAAAGAAAAGTAGGTGCTACACAGGTTTTAGTTAAAGTTGTTTTTGTGAATCTTTCATCAAACATTCTGATAATTATGTGTGCCTTAATAACATATATACAAAGAAGATTTATATGTATTTTTCTTATATATGTGTAATGTTGACATTTGCAAAAGTTTATGAGTACCCTATACTTACATGAAACGATTATGATTTGATTGAATTGTATATTAAAGCATTTATTTGTGAGATTAATATTATATGCTGTTCAATACGAGATTCATAATTTAGCATAATTCACCATCAATGAGCTGTATTTCATGTAGGCCTCAAATCTTGCTTCCTTTTTCCAAACGTGAACTTGTGAACTGAACAGTCTGAAATCTGTGGGAACTTCTAGCAAAGTTACCACTTATATTCTAACTTTCAATTGTTTCCTTTGACATCCCCAGCACAGCTTAACTGTATTTGCAACCAAATCGGTTACATCTTGGAACAGATGCTTGAGAAAGAACTGTCGACAATTTCAAAGCATGTTTTTGCTTACTCTCTGAATTTCATTGTTCATATGACTAAACTTACAATGGTTTTAAGGAAAGTGCGTAACTTGAATTACTTAATTCTTACGGATTGTATACTTTTAGCCTACTACATCATCCTCATCCTATCGGAGACAACTAATGGGACAGTGTGGTCTGACATTCCTGATGATGTCAAGGGGTGTCTGGAGTATAATTATTCACATTTTGGAACTAAAAAACACAGCATGGCATGAGCACATATGTGTGATCAGCTTTACAGTGGTGAGACTGACGGCTTAGACATCCGAGGACAATGTGAACTGTGACGTAATACTGCAGTCTGCTGCTGGCGCATATTTAAGCGGAGTAGAACCTTTTCAGCTGAAGGGTTCACGTCATGCTGCTGTGACTTTGGCGTTGCAGCGACACACTGAGACAGATTACTGTCTTTAAAGAACTGGAACGGGTCACTTGGAACTTACTGAACTTTGTATGCGGCTCAACTGATTTCCTATTGATCCATATAATACAGACGTCCAGAATCTCCCTTGGCTGAGGAAGATTCTTATCCCTGTCATCCTTGAATCTTGCAGAGTCTGACATTGCTTTATTAAACCTAGTATTAGATTAATCCTAGGGTTGTATGCGGTCTCATTTAATGTTCTTTACCCCTGATTGAATAACTAAACCTTTGAACATAAACTGAGCTCTGCTGGTTCTGACTCATTATTTCTTGCGGGTAAATCATTTGATTGATATCTTCTGTATAGTTCATTAGATTTGTAAAGGTTAACGAATAGCGTTAGAAGATAGCAATTATCTTATTCCTGGTCCTCATTTGATAATTACTCATCCTCCGAATATCCAGTCCCTTTCAGCACAGAACAAGATCCATCGGAGGACCAATTCAGTATGATGGTAGCTAGAGGTTAGATGAAAATAGCTAAAATACAAAATATAGTTTGGGGACCAGTACATTAACGCTACAACATGCTACATATTCTTTCTTTTCTCTTAAACTATCCTATTTAACTGTACACCAATTTGGAATTATATATGAAAGGATCACGATTCAGAGGAATTTCCACCTACGTTCATCACTTTGCTTGATAATGATTACACTAGGATAAACATTAAGGTGCTGACTTTCAAAACATATGTGAAGTGTATTTATATACATTTTACACAGACACACGCACACATTCACTGAAGAAACAAACATTTAAATTAAGCTCTTATTAGCTTTTGTTATGTCACCCTTCACGTAGATTTTAAAAACCCTACATTAAAAATGGCAATTTATTGCCCCTGTAGTTTCTTTTTTGCCCCCCACTTGACGGGTCTGCACAGAATTTGTCAAGCTGAACCCAAATCAGATTTTTGTACAGTCTTCTACAACAACCCTGAAGTTAGTAAGAAAACATTTGTTAAAAAAGATCAAACAACTAAAAAATGAAGAAATATATCCCAGTGCAAAAATAACACCAAGAAAATTCAATCAACAAAGTTGTTTTTATTAACTCTTAGATCTTGCCTGGCTTCCCATGGCCGGTTGGCTGCAGGCCCTGAAGTCAACCTCTGCTGCCCACAGCTGAAGAAAGTTCAGATTTCATCAGAAATATATCTGTCTCTAAACAGACCTACTGCTGCAGCCGCTGATGCTCTGACTATGCAATAATCCTAAACAACTAGCTCCTAAAATTCTTGTGCTCAAGGCTGATGTTCGTCAAACAATTGCTCAGAAAACTGCTGAGCTAACAGAGTGTCCCATTCTCAAGCTACTGATGTGATAACAAATGGTCCTGGACATACACTGATAGGTCCACACTATGTTAAAACACAAAGCTGGAGGTGTGGCTTAGCCGATGACCAAGATGGCCACACAGCTTTGAAGCTCCGGTGGAATCCTCCCTCCAACCTGCTGGAATGGATCACCATGACAATTCTACATCGTCAGGGCTGCTGGCCCTGCTACTCTAGCTGTGGGAGGCATGATACACTCAGTCTGAAGTTGATGAGGCTGTGATCTGATCCTGGCGGTCAGGTGGCGGAGGGCAGCCTGGCTCATCCTTGAAGACCCCGCTGGACGCACGTGAGCCTGAGGTGCCGCGACCATCATGCCCCGTTGGGCCGCCGGTGCCTCTCCTCGGGGCAAGTTATCGCGTTAACTGCGCTCGCCACCCCCTATCTGCCCCCACCTGTGGTCCAGTGCCCACTGCACTGGGCTCCGCTTGCTGCTGCGGCCTACTGCCATGCCATTTACACAGCCTGTGAGGCCTGTTGATCCTGCTTTGTTGTGGTGCCGTCCGCTTCCGCAAGCTCTCTACTTGGAGCTCTATCTTCATCACCGAGGTGCCTGCTCCCGCCCACCTGACCCTACTGCTGCCTTTTTGGATGCCTTCAACACCTTTTGATCTGGCGATGCTACCCGGGGGGGGAGGGGGAGGGAGCGCGGGAGGTAAGTGACTGAAGGTCCCGGTGAGAGTGGTACTGTGACAGGTGGTCTGACCTTCCCCCCTCCCACTCTGCATTGAATAAGGCACCCCCCGGGTTTGCTGGTGCCCCCGCTTCAACCATTGCCACTTGGCATCATGGCACACCGCCTCAGACCCTCACAGGTGCCCAACCCATCCCACCTGCGGGGGAACAGTTGCTGCAGTACGCGGTCGGCGCGGGCTGTGGCCTTGGTGCTCCTTCACCCTCCTTGGGTGCCGCGGTGCTGACTCCACTTCTGAACTGACTGTGCTGGTGCTGGGGGTGCCCCTCAACCTCCTTGTTGACTGACCTCGTGTTCCTGGACACCCTGCGGGGGCTCCCACACCGCGCCACTGCCTTCTGAGGTGAGACTCCCCCTCGCCGCCACAGTACATGTTGTGCTACGCTTGACCCTCGTCCATCACCTCTCCGCATACATGTCAGCGATCCTAGCCACTTCCATATGCCTCACATAGACATTATGTACTTCCTCTAGTTCTCATGCCAGCACAGCTAATTCTTCAGGGGACTGTGCTTACCCTGCAGTGCCCTGTTTGATCATCCCAGCCATATCCGCACCCCCTGAGTCAACTCTTTCAGTGGCTCCATCGGTCGGCCCACTGCGCACAGCTACTTCTTACTGTACTTGTCTTGGCCTTCTGCACAGCTTGCGCAGCTGTGCTTTGCTGGGCTGCTGCATGCGTGGGTGGTTCTGCTCCCCTTCGCTTCAAAACTCGACATGGTACGGTGGTGACCCACAGCAGAAGCGCCTAACCTTTGACAAACCCAAGTAATTGGACCCAGCACCCGCTGCGCCCATGGAGGAGGGTGGCATGGTCGGTGGCCCTGTACTGGCCTCTTTGGCGGGCGCGGAAGCTACAATGGCTGAGCTTAAGGTGGGATTCAGAGCCATCGACGGTAGATTTGATGCCCTGGCTGACCGCTTCGACTCCTTCGGGTGAATGACTTGACCGCCATGATTTCCGGCTTGGCGCGGCTGAGGGACGAGTTTCAGACTTGGAGGACGGCGCTGAACAGACCACAAAGCACTTGGAGAGAATGGAAACGTTACTGAAATCCATAGCCATTAACAACGAAGACCAAGACGCACGAGGTCAACCTAGCAACCTACACATCCTGGGGGTTGCGGAGTCCACAGACACCGGTTGCATGGATCGGTTTCTCGAGAGGTTGCTGGTAGATATGTTAGGCAAGCAGAACTTCACTTCCACCTTCGTTGTGGACTGTGCTCACCGCTCCTTGGGCCCTCGACCCAATCCTGGCTGCCTTCCGCGACCGATCATTGCCAGAACGATAGATTTTCGAGACAGGGACGTGGCCCTGAGGCTTGCCCAAGAGAAGGGTCCGTTGCACTGGCATGGCACTGAAATTTGCCTGTTTCGGGACTTTACTATGGTGGTGTAGGAGGTACGTAAGATGTTTACAGATGTCAAGACTGAGCTGTTTAAAATGGGGCTCTGCTATGGCAGGTTGTATCCTGCGCATCTCAGGGTTGATGTGGACGGCAAGACTTTTTTCTTCGATACTCAGGTGACCGAACAGACTTTCTGTATGCAGCGCTCAAGAGACCATGCATCCTCGCAACGTTTTACTCCTGACATGTTCTCTCCTGATCTCCATTCCGGTGCCAGTATTTACCTCTTCTCTGCCAGTTGATTCTATTGCCCCCGCTACTGACACCTGATGGGTGGCACACAAGTAACCCCTCAACGGGCCTCTTACCCTTGCTCCATGTGACTTATCCCACAGCTCATACTGAATCGCTGCCACCCTAGACTTTGCTTGAACTCCATTCCATGTACTATCTATCATGACCTGACTTCATCTGGGCATCTGCCATTGCGTAGCCACCACCCAGTGGTATACACAGTTTGAATGATTGATTTTCTTTTGTATATTCAGGTAGATGCTACAATTATGATTCACCGGGCTCTCGACGGCCTGGTGTGGGTGAAGGGTGGGGGGATGGGAGTTGGTTGTTTGACAATGTTTATGTTTATTGTTTCTCTGCCAGCATGTTCTTTTAGTCTAGTCATATATCTGCACCACTACATTGCTTCCACCATGCCCCTCTATGGCACGCCTGACCCTCTGACTTAGGGTCTGAGTCGGTCATACTCATATCTTGGAACATCAGGGGCCTAAACAATCCTTGGAAAGGTAAATAAGTCTGATAGTACCTTGACTGACATGGCGTACAGATAGCTTTTTTGCAGGAGGCACACCTTTCACCGAGCACATCCTACACATTTGCGACCGCCTGGGGCCCGCACCGTTATTATTCCTGCTATAGCACATATTCTAGTGGAGTCTGCACCCTCATCCACAAAAGTTTAGCCTTCCACCCCATGGCCTCCATCATGGACGACTATGGTAGATAATGCTTGGTCACGGGGACACTTGCTGGTCATTCTATATTATTATCCAACATTTATGCTCCAAAAGTAGACTCCCCTGAGTTTTTCCAAACACGACTCCTTGTCGGTGGTGACTTTAATTTACTAATGAATACTATGCTTGCCACCACGGCGTCCTCCCCGGCAGGTAAGTATAGATCACTTCAGGTTCTCCGTTCCACCTGTGACACCTATGTGCTTCGGGATGCTTGGCTTCTGAAGTGCGATTCATCACTGGCATTTACCCATTATTCCGCCACCACAACACATGGTCACGCATTGACTATTGGCTCCTGTCTACAGCCCTCTGCCCGTGGCTCACTTCTACCCGTCACCTGGCTTGAACGCTCGCAGACCAAGCCCCGGTGTGCGTCACCCTGCGCGTCCCATATGGTGGTGGCATTTCCCCTCCTTAGCACTACAAGATGCTCTCTTTAACTCTGAATTACACACTGCAGTAGTGGATTATTTCCAACTCAACGAGGGTTCTATGAGTATCCATGCTACTCTGTGGGAGGACTTCAAAGGCATCTGCATTTCCAAACATGGTGGAGTATTGTGGGCCTTGCGTGGGGAATTAGCACACATCGAAAAGGAATGGAGAGAGCTGAGAGAGCTGAACTTGGTTGCTGCACAACCCCGTGGTGACCCTCGGCCACTTGCATGGGCCAGATTGCTTACCGAGTAATGTGATCTGTCCGATCGCAAGGTTTTTCTCCTGGGCAAACATGCTAGAGCTCGTTGATATGGGGAGGGTGAGTGCCCGGGGCATACTCTGGCCCAACTCCTCCATCCCCTGTGGGGTTCCTCCTATATAGTTGAATTATGTGCAGAGAATGGGACACAAATTACTGCCGATGAGGAGGTGTTGGAGACACTCCTCTAATACTATACCCACCTCTATGCCACTTGGCTTTCTGGAGACACCACAGCACAAATGGCTCATTTGGAGGAGATAACCATGGTCTGGCTGCTTCTGGCAGTTTCTGAGCGAACCCATTTCTAGTGACAAGATCGCACAAGCTATAGATTCCCTGGATGGCATCTTCTTGCACCCTGCCTGCTTACCATGTTTGCGGAATCCTTAGAATTACTGGTACCTTCCCTCCATCCCTACGGGAAGCAGTGATCACCCTCCTCCTCAAGCCCGGCAAAGACCCACGATACTGTGATTCCTATAGGCCATTATCACTCCTGAATTTTGACAACAAAATCTTGGCCAAGGTGCTTTCCAATCGCCTCTCCCCTGCCCAGTCGGGATTCGTTCCCCACCACTTCACCTATCTGAATCTCTGTACTGTCTTCTATATTCTCCATAGGATTTCCGTGGATTTCCCGTCAGTGATGGCCCTGCTGGATGCGGAGAAAGCATTCAACTCTTTAGAATGGCCATTTCTCCATGACGTGCTCCCAAAACTTGCCATCCTCGAGGGTTTTCCTCTCTGATAAGTTACTATATTCCAATTCCATGGCCTGCATCCGAGCCAATGGTTCTCTATCCCCCCCTTTCTCTGTCACACAAGGAATGCAACAGGACTGCCTCCTGTCGCCCTTGCTCTTTATAATAACAAAGGACCCCTTGCCCTGACACCTCCTAAAGAGCAACATGCATCGCAGACTTCAATTCAAGCCAGGCCCCGTTCACATTTCATTATACTCTGACAATGTCCTTTTATTTGTGCGAGGAGATTTGGTTTGGGGACCACTCGGGCCTGTGGATCAATTGGTCAAAAAACAAACTTTTCCCACTCACTCCCGCTACAGCCCCCATGCAATTCGAGTTCTGACTGACTTGGTGTTCTGGTCTGGTTACATAGTTAGGCATCTTTTTACACCGCAATAAGGAACAGGTTGTGCAGTTAAATTATGGGCCCGCTATTGATGCATTGTCAATACAGATAGATCACTGGATTAGACTACCACTGTCCACGGCCGGATGGTTCACAATCATCAAAATGGTCGTTCTTCCCCAATTTCTTTATTTTTTTCTCAACATTCCCTTTCCACTTGATAACTCCTTCTTTGCTACATTACGCAGGTTACTAATCAAGCTTGTTTGGGCCGGTAAACGCCTGCACGTTAGCTGGGACACTTTAGTACTACCACGCGAAAAAGGCAGGTTTGGAGCCCCTCATCTACATTTGTACTACCTAGCGACACAGTGCCAGTATGCTCGCCAATGGTACCACCCTGATGCCCGGCTCCTTTCTGTAAAACCCGAGAAGGGCCAAGCTGATTCCACACCTCTAGCCTCTATATTACCCCAGGGGAATCCCATTAGATCCTAAAGAGATCCAAACTCTATCCACCATGTGTTGGGCTTGATGAAATCTCCAGTGACTATTGGGCAGCCCACTGCTTTATTCTCCTGCTCTAACATTCTCTGACAATCCTTGGCTCCTCATCACTTGTGAAACATTGGTCAAGCACACCACGGCGTGTTATGGCCTCCACATGTTTTGGTGACTTTTTTCCAGAAGGCCATGCCCTCACCTATTCCGCGGATGCTCGCTTTACCACAGCCACTGTCATAGACTGCTTTAGAATGCACCGAATCCACAGTACACTACATGCTGCCTCACCCACCTATCCCTTAGCACCGGACAAATTCCAGCTGTTAACCTTTCTTGATAACCAATGCCAACGGGGCACGACTGGTCTTGAGTCTACACCACAACAGTGTGGCCTTGCTTCCAGCTCAGGATGCGAAACTCAGGGCACTATGGGAGGGGGATCTGGGCCATTCACTGACAGATAAGATATAGACTGTCACATTAACATTAAAAATGTATACATTTAAAATTTTACACTGCGCTTACATTATCCCACATGCCCAAAATAGGTATGAACCTACTTGATCTCCACCCCAACCCACAAATTGCTTACCAGCATGTACTACTGCGATCCCACTAGTGAACTCTACGCCTCCCTCTATGCCTCCCTCCACCCTTTTCTGTTTATTTAGTGGCTGTTGTAATATTCAACATAATATGTTAGACTCAGAGAAACCTGTTCTGTAGTGTTTGTTTTGTTTCTATTAAGTCTCCCAGGAATTGGATTAATCTCAGTGACCCCTCTCATATTCTGCTACCATGCTGTTGCACCCTCCCTTCTGGGTGCCCCATTGTATTGCCACCTGTATGCTTATACTATGCCATTTGATCACCATTTCTCTGTAATTATACGACAATCTCTCCATCATAGTCACAGGATATAATCTTGCATGGTACTGTGATGCACTGTTTGTGTTCTTTCTTAAAAATCAATTAAACCATTGTTTAAAAAACCCACAAAGCTGACATATTGTGAAATGGAGCGTGTTGTACTTGACACTCTCAGCAGGGTCATCCCCAAACATTTTGCCTTCACCCCTCCTATTTTTCTGAATTCGTTTTTGTTGGCCATAGGTATCTCTGCACTTTACCACTGCTAACCAATGCTAAAGTGCTTGTGCTCACTCCCTAAAACATGTTAAAATTGGCTTATACCTGATTGGCATAGTCCCTTGTAAATTGCTATACCGTATACTCGGGCCTGTAAATTAAATGCTACTACTGGGCCTGCAGCACTCCTTCTGCCACTCACTTAAGTAGCCCTTTAAAACATGTCTCAGGCCTGTCATTGCAGCCTGCCAGCAGTTTTAAACTGCAAATTCGATCTGGCAATATAACCCCTTTGCCAACCCTAAAATTCCCTTTTTATTACATATAATTCACCTTTAAGGTAGGCCCTAAGCAGCTCATAGGGCAGGGTGCATTGTAATTAGAGGTACTTTTTACATTTCACCGGTCCTTGTAGTGGAAAAACTGTTAAAATCATTTTGCACTACTGAGACCTACCTCACCCATAGAATAACATTGGGTTACCTTAATATACTTAATAAGTGCTAACTTTTGATTGAGAGCAGGTGGGAAAGTTAAGTTAGGTGTCTGAAGTATTATAATTTAAAATCCCCTTTAATTGTAATGTTGGAATTTAAGTCATAATTCTTAAAATGCCACTTTTAGAAATGCCTGCTCTTGGGTCACATTACTAGGCATAGTTGGCAGTTGCCAGTTGGCCTTTGAGTATTCCTCTCTGACTTGATCACAATAGACGGTCTGGTGCCGTTGGCAGGATGGGCCATCTCTGACTTGATAGGGGGGTGAGGTTGTCACTTACCAAGTATTTCAAAGACACTGGCTCAACTCACATACAAAGGACTTCATTGTAGCCTATTGTGCCCACAGACAGACTGGGACCAGGGCAAGAAGGCAGGAAATTCCAGACACCTCTGAAGGGAGAAACTCCAGAAGCTTCTCCTACTTTCTAAGTAGGCACACAGTATAAATATTGAACCCTCAGACCCACTCTTCAGATCACTTCTGGCCCTGTGGAAGACTCAGAAAAAGGACTGCTCTGCTGCCCTCCTGCTCTGCTGCCCTGCTCCCTGATTGAGAAGGACTGGACCTGCACCTTGAACCCAGGACCACTAGAGTGACTCCAAGGGCTAGTTTGCCCATCTCCTGATCAGAGCCTCAGGGGAAGAAAAGGCTCCAACCATCTTGAACACTGGACCTGGACTCTGCTTCAGTGGCAGCCGGCATGGTTTGCAGGTGGTGATGCAGGCGCGCGGGGGGGCGCGAGGGGGTTGGTGGGGAAAAATTAAAAAAATTATAATAAAAAAACACTTACCTTCCTGGGTGCTCCTGCTCTCGTCGTCAGACTGAGGCACAGGAAGCACAGCCAGGCTCCCCTGACCAATCACAATGCTGCAATGCAGCGTTGTGATTGGTAAGCACCCAGGCTCCCCTAACCAATCACAACGCTGCAATGCAGTATTGTAATGGGTTTTGAGCGTCCTGGTTTGATGCTCAACCAGGGAATGGGGGCCTGGACTTGTTCTTGAAGCAGGCTGTAATGCAGCCTGCATGGAGAACGGGGAAAGTACGCATGACTGGTTTGGGCGGCCCGAGAGGGCCGACCAAACAGTCATTGCGCACTTAGGAGTGGGCAAACCACTTCTCCCCTGCCCTGCTCCTAGAGCAGAGCAGCGCCAACAAAGCAGCAGGAAACTTTAAATGATAATAACTCAAAGTTATTATCATTTTATGCTTCCTTTACTTTGCAGTGCAAAAGCAGTGGGGCGATGCTCCTTCGCCATAGCAGAGGAGCCGCCCCTGCTCCGTTTGCTATGAGTCCTAACCCCCCAGGTGGTGCCTCTCCAGTCCTGGACCTTTGGAAGTGGAAATAAAGGTCCTCTGCCTGCCCAGCTGTGGTCCCCTTCATAACCAACGTAGCGCACCACAACTCTCTTTACAGCACTCGCAGTTCCTCATTGGAACCGACGCAGCGTGACGCATCTTGATGTGGACATCCTATCACCGTCTTCGCAGCTCCTTTTCTGAACCAATGCAGTGCAGCGCAACTCAATACAGGACCGTACATCACTACTAGGAACTGCCTCTGTGCAACGCACTACATTAAGGAGGTAAGGTGTAATTTGGCACACACTCCATCGCGGTCGGCCTGAACGTATGACTTTGTCACAGTGCGGCACGATCAGATAACTACAGTTGGCGCTTTGTGATTTTAAGCACTAATTTTACCTAAATAATTAAAATGCATTACCCAGGTTCTACTTATTGGATTTTTGGTGTCAAATAATGTATTCAATTTTACTTTATTTTTCCAAACTGGTGTGGCATTTTCGTTGTGTTTTTTCACTTTATTACTGCTTGTGTGCTGGATAAATACTTTACACCTTGCGTCTAAGTTAAGCATGAATGCTTTTGTTACAAGTTACCAGAGGGTTAAGCACAGGTTAATGTTGTTAGGTTTGTGGTTCACCCTGACGGGGATTGCGGCTGGTGCTTGTGAAAGGCTCACACTCTCCTCAACCAACAACCTAAGTTCTCACAGAAAGAGTAGTAGATAGGTACATCTTTTAGTTGCCTTTTGCCAGATTGAAGAGTCCAATATCGCCTGTTTAGTGAAACAGCATATCTCTGCTTCCTGAATCTTCATTACCCCCAACATTGACTGAATTCAGAATCATGGGTTATGGTGTTTCTATTCACCTATGATACAATTAGTGAGTATGGGGTCATGACATTGGAGTAAAGAAACAAAAGAGCTAACCTTTGGTCCAACTCAGAATGGTGCAAGTCACACAGGAACATCTCCCTCCTGGGGTCTGCGTCTTCTAGCTCTGAATGGGCGTTCTGGTTACTTTACCTTTACTGGTCCAATGCAATGATATGCTTGTTCATCTCTTTCACTTCAGTTACCCATGAGATCCAAGAAATTGGTGTCCACCACCTGTTGAGCACAGATTTCTCCCTAGCTGTTTTGATCTGCCTGGACACTAAAAGTCTTCTAGTTCTACCTGTCAGGTATATCTGACAGTGCAAAAGTTTTTCTTAGCCACAGTCATCTACCACCATATCAATATCAGTGCATCAATATCACCTTGACTGTAGTTCATTCTGCTAGTGACCTCCTTCCCTGCACAGGGAGAGGAGATGTAAGAGTTCCTAGAGTAATTCTTGCCATCTGCTGCCAAGGCCGGCAAAATCAGTCTTGAGTTGCTTGTGCTCCAGCTCAGAGAGGAACTGACATGACAAGTCAGACTGGACTATTCCTATTGGAGCTGGGTCAAGACTGATTTGCATATGGATCGGTCCAAACTGAGGTGCCATGCTGGGCAAAAGAACAATGGGTTGTAATGCTTCCCGAGCAATTGCCAATGGTTAGACAAATTGCAAGCATTCCTCCCATCATCTTTTTTTTTTGTTGAAACTTTATTTAATTTTTTTTCCCAAGTACTGTCAAGCAGGCAATACAGCTGAAATATTCAAGCATACAACTCGAGTAATTATGCACAAGGCACACAGAAAAGAATACAAAATTGCGTAATACATCACAATGCATTTAGGAGTCACTGCTATCATGTAGGTGATGGGGCCTATGGTCTTACAGAAGGCTTGGAGCTTGATGGCCATTATATTATATTATATCTCAGCGTACCAGTACAAGGCAGTATGCAGCTATGGGCACTCTACAGTACTCTGGACCTGGTCACTGTGCTCACCCGGCTCGCCTGCCGATGCCGACTGCTTTATTAGAAATTCTTGAAGTGGCCCCCAGATATTCTTGGGTCTACAGAGGGATGGGATTAAAGCATTATAGTTGTCAGACTGTGTGGAGCAATAAACCAAGTCTGCGCGCCACTCAGTTACTTTAGGTATTGGCCCACGCATCCATCGCATTGCCACTCTGCGCTTAGCTAGTAATAAACTGATTGCCGCCAATTTACGGGATGGCTTTGGAATGTCCTTATCGTAACCCAGTAAAGCTACCAGGGGAGTCTCCGGGATCTGAATCTCCAGCATCTCCGTTATTACAAGAAACACATCCCTCCAGAATGTACGGATACCCGGGCAGTCCCATGCTAGATGTGTGAATCCAGCCCCCTCGAACCCACAACGTAGGCACCTATCGTCCTCCCTAAGTCCATATCTGCGCAATCGGACTAGGGTATAATAGACCCTATGCAGGTATTTGTAATGCACCAACCTATGCTTCCCATTCTGTGAGATGGATTTCGTGTTGGCATAGCAGTGTGCCCATTGTGCCTCTGTAATGGTGACCCCCAGCTCGGTCTGCCACTCTTCCTGGATCTTGTCCAGGGCTTGCGTGTCTCGTTGTTTAATAAGTGTGTATAGTGCCGCAACGCCCCCTTTCGGGCTTTTATCCCGCAGGAGATAAGTAAGAGAGCGCATTTCCTGAGGTTCTAATAACTCATCTCCCAGTTTGTCCTTAAGCGCCTGCCGCACCCTATGATATTGATATGCATCGAAGGTGGTATTCCATCATCTTTTGTGTGTTTAATGTGTCACCCTAAGTGAAAAGGATTTACCCAGACGTGGGTCAAGTGCTCACAGTGTCTTAGACCTGAGACTCTTGCAGGTAGTGTTTCCCTTAACGTTTTGCTTTTTCCTCCTGGGTTTTGCGGATTCTCTTCTTTTCTTATGGCCTTAGGACTCTTCCCATTGGAAGTGCAGTGAGAAAGTGCGCGCGCCCTTCCTACACACGTTAGGAAGTGGTGCTTTCTTGAAGTTTTTAAACATGTCTCAAGCCTGCCATTGCAGGCCTGTGTGAGCGCACTTGCATCTGTAATGCTTTTAAACATGTCACATGCCTGCCATTGCAGGCCTGTGTGTGCTCACTTGCACCTATGATGGTTTTAAATATGTGTCAAGCCTGCCATTGCAGGCCTGCATGTGCGCAATTACACCTATGCTCAGGTGGGCCTTTCTAAACCACTGACCAATCCAGTGAGGACCTTTCACTACCCTTGGAAAAGTCTTGATGGGTGAAGCACTTGGTATGTGAAAGGACTGCAGGTGCACATGTGTGTTCCCTGCCCAGGTAGTGAAGAATACCCATGTGTATTTCCCCTACCTCTGAGGGTTGCTCTTCCCATAGGTTAACATGGGGGAATGATGGAAATTACTTCAAGCTGCAGTATTGGCTTGCAGTGGAGCAACCTCATTAAGTTTCCTATCATTGGATTCACAATGACAAAGCCTCTCCTGTGGCAAAGGTGGTTTTGTCATTTATAGCTTAGAAATGACACTTCTAGAAAGTGGGCATTTCTCTGCTCTAAAACTCTTTTTGTGCCTTTTAGTTTGACTCCAGTCCACACTGGAGGCTGGGGGAGCAAATCTGTGCATTCTCCAGCGACAGCTATAAACACCTGGCGTGCAACTGGAATGACAGAGGGCCTGGCTTGCTAGACACTTTTTGACACTCAGCCTCTGGGAAGCCGGATCATGGCCCCACTAAAGACTAAGATCTGCATTCCACGGACTCATGGCAGACAGGACTGAAATTTAGGGGAGACATATGTGGTTCAAAGGGAAACCCTCTGAACGACCCTCACTTCAAAGGTGCACTACAGTATAACTAGTGGTGCCATACTTCAGCAGGGTAGTGATGCACTTGTGGAGACGTGGAACCAGAGATCCTGGACTGCATGGCGCACACTGCCAGAGGAGTCTTTTGTGTACAAAGAGGATTACTGACATTGGAAGGGACCATGCACCCTTCCTGAATAGTGGCTTGCCTGGGCTGGTTACCTGCTGCTGTGTGGCATCCTGAAGTGTGCTCTCCAAGGGCTTATTTAATTGCCTTCTGTTCTCTGCCGCGAGGGACCCACACCATCTACGTGTGACTCCTGGAGAGTGGTGCCCTCTTAAGTGTCCACATCATCTGCTGGATCCCAACTGGTTGTGCGGTGTTAGCGTGGAACAAAGTATTGTGTCTTGAAACCAGATTGCCTTGTGCAGAGCCCTAAAAGTACTGCCCGTATGTAAGGAGTGTGGTCCCTGCATTGTGGGAGCCTCAACACGCATAAGTGTCTTGTTGGTGGTGAGCAGATTCACCGATTGCGGGATCCAGCGTGGCCCGCTTTGTCGATTGTACTGCAACTCTCTTGTGCGACATGCCGACTGCATGCTCATTGCGTGCGGTGTCTGATTCACTGGTTGCGACCCTCCAAGGGAGGGCGTACCCATAGTAGTGCCCCATTCTACACTGTGCAACACTGCTAAACTTGCACCTGTGTGTGTGACTGGAATTGTCTGGTGCGACCCGTATCAACGTGCAGCAGGCGCTGTGCCTCAATTCCAGGGAGGTATGGAATTTACAACTCTTCGTTGTGTCGTCTTCCAAGGGGCTCCCCTGCTTCATCCCCCATTCATCAATTGTTCCTTTTGCGCCTGCAGTGCGGCAGATCAACTGCCCTCTCCTAACCTGGCCAAATGACTTTGTGTTGCCAGGTAGTATTGCCCGAGCGGGCCTGGGTGGTGAGAGTAATTGACTGGGCTGAGGAACGCCTCCGAGAGTGATCGGAAGCAGATCAAGAGATGGTGTGACCCCCCTCCCCCTTTGTGATTCGCAGAACTGGGCTGGTGACGGAAGGCACATTGTGGAATCTTTTGATTGAACGACTATCGCTCTCAGTCCGCTTCTGCTCTGCATCCCGTGGGTGAACCTCCCGAGTGGTGGCCAAACCCTCATTTGCCGACTGCCTCCTAATTAGCCCTGCTACCTACCCTCACCTTTTTCCCTGGGACCCTGACTAAGTGTGACTCCAGCCGCAATCGGCCTATTATAAGGGGAGGGTGGTTTATCTCCAACTCGCGAGCATAGGGTAGTCGGTGTTAGCTGAAAGGAGGAGGAGGGCGTGGGCCACGGGGTCTGCATTTGTATTTTCAACTGACCTGCTGGATACCAGTTTCACTGCATTTCGGTGCAGTGCACGTGTGTGTGTGAGTGCGGTCCATGTGGACCTGCCTGATATCCGTGGCACCTCGTATTGGTGCTAAGTGAGAGCGTGGGAGTGACTGCATGAGAACCGCATGTTGATAATTAGACTGCACGGCTGTGTTGCTTTACACGTTGATTCCTTGCCAATAGAATAATCCATTTGCCATTGGTTTTTACCTGTGCGGCCTTGGCCCATGGTACTGTTTAAAAGTGTAGTTATCTGTGTGTACACATTTCTGATATCTTTGTGATCGGGGTGCACCCTATAACTTTGTGGTTTTGACTTGTATTGATTGCCAGGGTGGGCCTAGTTCTGACAACGTTTTGCACCTCATATATGTGCCTCTGAGGGGGGGAGGGGTAAAGTAGGATCTTTCCTAAGCGTGCATTCGACTGATGTCATTTTAACACGGTTGGGCCTAGTACTGCTAGTAATATTTCCAAATGTGATTTAAGCCCAAACATACATAATGTTCATTCTGTTGTCATACACCAGCCGTGAAGTCTCTTTTGCGATGCTCAGTGTGTTTATTGTGTGGGAGTGCTGTGCCAATGCTTTGCACATTGCCTCTGTGATAAGCCTGACTGCTCAGTGCTAAGCTACCCAAGAGTGAGCGCAGCTTATACAGTGAGTGTGATCACCCACCCCTGACAGGAGTGGTAGGTTCTGCCTGACTGGGACACCGCATCCGCCAACCAGAAAGTGCCAGTTCCAACACTGTGCCACTGGAAACAAGCTACACCTGACTGATGATCCCCAATGTGGGCAAGGTTGGAGTGCTCCCCGAGCGACTGCCAGTGGTTAGACAAATTTCAAGCATTCCTCTAATCACCTTTGGTGTATTTGATATGATCTTGGAGTTGAACATAGACTGCTTTTTCAATGATTTTACTGATAAATGGTAGGTGGGTGATGGTAGTTGGTGAGCTCAGATGTGTCTAGTGTAGGTTTATTTAGGAGTGGGAGGATCTGGACATTCTTGAGAGCTTCTAGGAAGACGTCTTGAGTGAGGGATGCATTGACAATGGCAAGCTTGGGTAAGATAGCATCCCCAAAGAGAGTTTTGATGAAGGACGATAGTAAGGCATCATGTTCATAAGAAATGGCTTTGATGGAACTGAGTATTCAAATAGAGCTTTGAAGGCCTGCGGGATTCTATGGCAAGGGGTGGGCATGAGAGATAAAGCAGGCTTGGTATCAAAGAGATACTGTTTGATCTGCTGTATTTTTTCACTGAAGAATAGGTTGAAGGCATTGCAATGCAGTGAGGAATAGGTGAGTCTGGCAGAGGGTTGATGCAGTGCTTGATAGTCTTCAGCAGCATTCTGCTTCTGTTGGTGGCTCTATTGTTGGTGATGGTGTAGCACTCTGCTGTGCTGTCTGCATGTTGCGTGGCTAGAATTCAGTATGAAGAGGTCTTTCTTCCATTTTCTTTCCTGTCTGCGAATGGATCATTTATTTTCAGCAAGTTATTTAGAAGGGTGTTGGCATCGGTTGTGGAGGTGATGTAGTGAGAGTTGACTTCAAGCATTAGGCTGTCTATGGAGAAGTCTTTGAAGGATCTCAAGGTTTGGTCTTGTCTTTTGTGTTGACCTCGGTTTGTTGGTAGTACGCTGAGCATGGAGATAGGGAGGGCAGAGTGGCAAGTCCATTCGAAGGGTGTGGTTGTTTTGCATTGGATTGTTGGCAATGTTGAGAAGGCAATATCGAGGATGTGGCCTTTGGAGTGTGTTAGTTTTCTGACATGCTACACCACATTGAGTGTATCGATGAGGTTAAAGAGGGTTTTGAGCTTGCATTGTGTGGGAGGTTAAAGTCACACAGGAAATCATATGATGCTGAATTTTACGGCTTCTACATGAAAATTAAGCTTTGTCTTTTTAGGAGTATAGTAAATGTGACAGAAGGTGAGGAACTAGTCCTGCAACAGTGAATGTTGACACCACTCAAGGACATGTAGTTAAAAGAATAAGTGAGTTACATGATTCTATAATAAATGCACTGCTTGTTAGGTGTGCTAGAAAATATTGCAATTATGTTGAGTCTGATAGTGTGGTAAGAAGGCTTTTACCACAAGCCATTCATAAGAGCATTGCTTGATGGAGGAAATATGTATGCAATATATAAGCCCAATGGCACTGTTGTATGCAGGAAATGTATGCCTCAACACAGGAATTCCAGATAAGATTGAAGCTATTTCCACACTTAGGTGAAACTAGACTAAATGATGTATAGTGTGTTTCCTAAAATGAGAGATTAACTGCACAAATCCACTTATCCCTGCAAGGTCAATAAGGACAAGACAGAAACAGTTCAATTGTCAGAGAAATCATGTTACTGCTACTTTTAAAGGTCCAAGCTACTCACATGACAAATATAGGGCAGTGAATGAAAGGAATATAGAGGGAAAAAGAAGAGGACATGCAGGTGAGTATGAGGAAAAGAAAGTGTTAAAGGGCATTCAAATAGGAATTTAGAGAGTCAGTGAAAGTAAAACAAAGAAATGAAGACATGGATGATGACAGAAAAGAAGTTAGCTACAGTAAGTGTGCAAGGAGAACAAACAGAGGTTGACATCTGCTGACACATGAAAAGCAAGCACTCACTTGAGCAGGTGTCAGGTCAGTCAGTTGGAGCTTCCGAAGGATCCTACCCACTTGGCCATCTGACAGTCTCTGTATGAATCTGATGCCCAGCTCAGGCAATATCCCTCCCCAGGAATCAAGTGCCTCTGGGTCCATGGAAGTAATATTTACAGTTTGCAGAGACTTTGCTAAGGCATGAGCCACCTGGAATCAAAACATCAAATAGCCAAATGGCTCTGGAAGTTAAGAAAGAAATCTGAGGGAGGAGATGAAAGACAAAAATACAGAAAGAAGTGCATCAACAATGTCGCAGGGTAACTAAGCGACTCAGTCTAGCTGACCCACCTGTTTGACAGCACTGATTATTCCTTCAATAAGGAATTTGTGCAAAGACTAAAACATTATAACAAAAATGCTTGGCGTATGCCAGAGCATCATAAAACCAAATACTGCTGTGTGTGATATGTCCTTCAATAGCAAGAATGTTTATTTGGGTAACATTGCTGAACTGTTCCATTCAGTGCATGCTATGGAGCAATCATTTTGAGTTCCAAAGAAAAGTGCACCATGATCAAAATCTTAAAACAAAACATTTCACCAATGCCAAGCGTATTCTATATACTGGTAGATAACTTATGAGCTCATCTATGTTGCATTCTATATCTCGAGATTTATTCAGTTAGATATGGAATAATGAGAGAGCAACCTCCTTTTCACTATCCCTCTCATTAACAATCTTTTTCCTTCATTTATACCTCATCCCGTATGGAGTGTCCATCATTTTTATAGAGGTGCTATTGCCCCTTGCCAACTCACAATCTCTCTATTCACTCTCCATAGCTGGCCCTATAACATTGCACTTTTGGAGTAATAGTCCCCAGGCTGTAGGGAAAATAATTCGACAATACAGTTTGAAGCACTCCTTCGTAACTCATTAATGAATGTTTCTTTTCATCCAGCAGAGGTAAACAACCTAGCCATAAAGGTAAGATGGTGATCTATATGGAACCTGAAAGTTAGATGTCTGAATCCCTGCAGTCCATTACCTTCTTTCCAATGGAAGCAGAGTCATTGTCCATGTATGTACTGCAGCAGCATTAATAAGTCTGGTATCCTAGTGTTTTTCACAAAGCAAGATGTCTTAAGCACAGTGGTTATACCATGAAGTGATTCCACTGCTCAATGTGCAATCGGACTCCAGCTGCACCTCACTGATGAGGCCAAATAAGGCTAACAGCTTCCTGGGTTTGACAGTTTTCTCATCTACAGGAGACTTGGCCTGAAAATTTGGCCTGGACTGGTCCTATCAGAGTGGGACCAAATCTGATATGCAGATGGGTGGTCTTCGTCTAGGCAGCATAGCGGGTAACAAAAAGATGGTCTGTAATGCAGCATGAATAATTATCAGTGGTTGAAATTAATGAATGCATTTATATATTACTTTTTGTGCTTACTGGTGTTTATAAAGACACTGTATAGGTTTTCTCATTACCTCCTCATCATTGCACAATGGTCTGTACAACTATAAATGGCACATAGCGATAGTATCACTGTGAAAGATTACCTTTTGGGATGCTTAAATGCAAGTGCCTGTGTAAAATCTGATGTTTTAGTTAGGAGACCATCAACCAACTGGTAACATGACACTTCCCGAAATTTTTTAGATTAAGAAGACTTCAGATTTACCTTATTAAAATCCCTTTTTTGGAGATACATTTAAGTGCACAAATAAATGATTAATAATTTAAAGCTAAGAGATTGGTTGTTGAAACATCAGTAAGTGCAATGCGTGTACGTTCTTCATTTCAGTCCAGGCTAATGTGTTCTACAGCTCCATCCCCAGGTGTTCTGTTTCTGAGACAGAAAGGGTGGGCTTTGTGAGCTCATACCAGATATGAAGTGACAATCCAGACTTCTTCTTGGGTACTATGGATTCCTTTGCCTAGGTACAGTGGGGTGAGATGGAACATAGCATTCTTTTTGGACCTTAGTAATTGATTTGAACTGGTATTTTTCTGTAATGAATTTCTCTGCCCTCAACTCCCAACCATCTTGAAGCTACTCTCTATTTCACAGCCAGACCACTGTCATTAACTAGGAAGTTTGATCACATCACTGTGATCCTCATCAACCTATCGTAGCTTCCAGTTAAGTCGAGAATAAAATTTAAACTGCCTTATCTACCCAACTTCCTCAAATTGTCTGCTGGTACAAGAGGATTCAATAGCAAGAACTCTGCTCCTGGAAAATTCGAAATTCAAGAGAGCACATGCACAACTGCATTCTTTCTCTAGAATTGCCACTCTTTTATAGAACTTGCTACCAGTGACCAAAAACACAAAACCCATGCTTCTGTTGTTCAGTCAGCGTCAGAAAACAAATTTTCATACTTTATCTCTAAAGGATCCCTCACTCTCCCTCTTTGTAGACTTTAGTCTTCTTTGCTTCAATTAGCAATACCTCAGTTTTGTCCATAAGCACATATAATTATTTAACACAGCTATACTCTCTACCGCTGTTGAACATAAGCTATCTGGATATGTCATTATTAACAATGAGTCCTATGACATCTGTGAGCAAATGTATTATTTGACTGGTATTGCATCTTCAGATTTATCTAACCTAGGCTTCAGTCCACCACTGTTTCTGGCTCCACTGTCTTCTGTCCTCATTTGCAAAATTCTATATTTTGTCTTGCTTACACTCATGTACACATTAATATTATTAGAGTTGTTGTAAAGCACAGTGCCCATATACTTTTAAGTGAATGAGAACTAAACAAATTGCATTTATAAATACACAACAGAGTAAATATAGTCGCAAAACGTGTTGGACAATACCAGATAGCTTCACATGCCTATGAGGGTTGGAGGGGTTTTAATTGGTTTGAATAAGATGAAGTGAGTTGTAATTTCTGTCATTATGAAAGGTAGGGTCAGTATCATTAATCTGTGAGCAAGAGGCCAGTTACATGGATTAGATTAGAAAGAGTACTTTTTCATCTATTTCTCCATTTGGGCCAGTCATTCAGAAGCTCTTGTGTGACAAACAGATGTCTCCTCCACCGCTCCCTTGTTGAAACATGTCCGCAAATGGTGACTATTATTATTTACCACACTATAAGAGAATGGGATGATACCGCTGTCAATATTCTGAAATTTTTTGTAACAATGTACTGCTCTGTCTAGTTATTTTCTGCTGACAATCATTACTCTCAGATAAAAGAGTCCTGCATTGAGTTCTAAAGTTTGACCCATTATCTATCTATCTATCTATCTATCCAACTAACTTTTCCGCAGTTGCATATTTTTCCAAATTCATGCTCTCATCTTTTTTAACAGAATCTACTGTAAAAAGAAGTGACAATTGATTTGTCTTCATAAATCTGGCAAATCAAGTGAAAATATGCTAGTAAAATGAAATATCACAGTAGCCAAAACTGTTAAACATCAGTTCAAGATAATTTTTGAGAACACTTTCTTGAAACAAAACAACCTTGTAGCAGAAACTGTATCTGAATTCCATAAACAGTACATCTCTACGAATCCACAGGCATTCCCCCATGTGGGAAGACCTTCAGGTTTCTCACTATTCCTTTTTAACATCTGTGCTTATTTTATCCTCTATAATGCAATCATATGGGCTTCTTTCTATATACATACAGGTCACACCAAGACCATCCTGAAGGTAAGAAGTGATCAGGGTGCCACTGTAGGCTATTCTTAATCTAGCCTTCAGCTAAGATGTGCTAAAAATACTTAAACTAAATATGTTAAACTAAACATGGACAAAACCAAAATACTGGCTCATTAAATGAGTCACCATTATGGAACATCCATTTCTGTACAGCTTCACACGGGCCTCCTTAAAGTCAAATCATGGTAGTGAAAGATACATGGATTAAGTTGAATTCCCAAGTGACTAAGATATTGCTTGTGAAGGCTGTTTAAATCCAGCTTTGCTCATCTGGAGGTCCAGCTTTACCATTCCCCCTAGCAAGCTTCTACAGTCAATGCCATTCCATCATCTAGATTAGACTGTTGTTAGGCAGTGTACTGAGAGATTGCTACAAACTTAAATTAGAGACTCCAGCTTATACAATTGCTTTTAAGACTGAAAAAGAGGCCTTATATTGAACTGGCTTTAGAAGTTTTACGTTGGTTCTTTGTTCAAGACGGTTTAATACACAAGTCCCTATGACTGGCTCCTAGTGCTGGTCAACTGTTTCTCTCATTTATGGTTCAGTTTCCTGGCTGGTTCTCATCAATATAATACCTCTATGGAACTGATTTTCCAATTCACAAAAAAGCCCTGTGATGTCTCCTTTTCCCAGGCAGCTGCAACCACATTAACACTGTGCCGTTTGACTTTTTTCTTCTATGAATTTCTATCACACCAAAGAACTTCACAGCGTAAATCACATTTATAAATCCCAAAAGCATTAACATAAACACTTACCCTTCCTTGGGAGTTCAATGTCCCATTTGCAATACACTGAAGGAGTTTCTTGCCTACCGATCCAAATGGATTATTTAGTGGGAGCAACCTCATTAGATCCTCATATCCCAGGAAGCAGACAAGATTTCCAAGCCTAAAGGGACCATAACACAAATATGTAATTTTAATCCCTGATTTGTTTGATCCTCTGAAAGCAATTATACTTAAGGAAAAATGTTTGCCATTTTCCTCATATGTAACAAATGATGATATCACAAAGAAAACTTTAAACAAACATTAACAAATTATATAGAAATGAAAGTACCAATTCACAGATACAATGATATGTGTGCTGGCCTATGTGATACAGTTCCTCTCTGGTTACTGCATATTTGTGGTTAAAGCCAAAGGTCCTCTTGAGCAAAGTTTCTTAAATAGTCATAGTTTTGTAATCATTATTTAATTCATTTTGGTTAAAAATATTTATTAACAGTGAGCATTTCCTTTCAAGAAGCACAACAATAAATATACCCAGTAGCAATAAGTGCACTGTAAGTTTGTGCAATACGCCAAACAGCAAGTTAGACACAGACGTTCCTCTCAGCATTGACTGGTTGTGGATGACATAATATCCTAAAGCAGTGAATCAAATGTCAGAAAACCATTCATACAAAAAGAAGAGCTTCTCATTCTAAAAAGTTTTATTGCAGACGCAGGAAAGTTTCATTACAGTTATTGTGGCAACCATTACACATGGTTCAGGCTAGACACACTGTCATTGGAAAGTATGGTGTCAGAATCACAGTTTTTTAACAACATTTCATGAGATATGTACAAACAATACTCATGATCACAATTGTTAAGTTAATTCAATTGAATTATGGGCATAGAAAAAATTTGACATGATGTATTCTAAAGTTAAATCTCATTGGAAATACAGAAGCGTTTACTGCAGCTAAAGAGAATTTCAATTGATAGACATACAGAATGTTTACATTTAATGAACGATTCCTATATTATTGATCCTACTTAAACTGAGAAATTTACAAATCGTGAAGTGCTTTTTAAGATACAGAGAGTCCATAGGAGAACTTTGATTTAATTCATTGGTCATCAAGCAGAGAGAAACATATCACACACTGTACCACCTTTGGTTGATTACAATATTTTTGTGGGTCTGTTTTAGGGCTTCAGTTCTCTAAAAACACAAATAAGTCAGATTCTGTGTTTCTATAATGAAGCAAGATGCTTTTCAATCTGAGCGTCAATATAATTTACAACCTTCTGAGGAGAAGGTGCTGATCCCCTGCTCTATTATTTTACGTCTGTGAGAATCAAATAAATTGAATGCAATGTCACTGCCTCCATGAGGTTTAGCACAGTATTAGGCAGTGTCATGTTTGTTGTCTTTCTGTTTGATTATTGTGACATGATCTAATATTCTTTACTTGAGAGATGAACTGTATCTCCACACATATAATTTTCAACATCGGCAAATAGTCGCATAAGCACTGATTATATATGAACAGCTCAGGAAATTGCTAATCTGGTATCAGTCTTCCATCACTATTTATGGTTCCTAAACTATTGCACACAAATTAGCAGGTATTTCAATGATCAAGGTATAATCTAATCCTGTATTTGTATTTTTTACAGAGTGGCGATATCTAACGAAAGATGCTTTGTTAAAAGTCAAAGACGTGAAATACTTTGTTAAAAGTCAAGATCTGCTTCAGAAGTTAGACAATTCCAAAGACTGTGCGGTATTTTTCAAAGCTCACTATACTGATTGCTAAATTGAGCCATAGAATATGTGAAATCATCAGGTTCAACCCTTTAAACACAGGGTGTTAACTGGGTTTTCTTTTGTCTATTTTTCACATTGGCAGGTGCATTCTGCAACAAACTGTATTCTATCTACATCATATTCATGCAACTAATTACTTAAGCTCTCAATAATCTTGAGGTCCAGATACACAATTAGACTTAATCTAATGCTGCACTTGTTCTCATTCAGTTTTTAACATATCCTTCTGGTAGATAAGGGCCTCCATTTCAAATGACAAAAATGCCATTGATGTAGTGAATCATCACGTGAAAACATTATCTACAGTGTTGCAAATTTGTCCCAGAGGCCACATTTTCCTCCCACTAGACCCATATAACACTTAAACATTGCTATTCTGAGTTTCTTCACTGTTGACATTTGCAGTTTTAGTTGTTCCATGTTCTCATTTTCTCATAGAAGACTGTAAACTAACCCATTATGGGATCTCTCAAATGGTTTTGATATGCGTTGAAGCCTGTTTATCGGCAATAACAATTGTGTCACAACTTTTGTATGCAATTAAGAAGGTTTCTCCTTTATTTGCCAGCTTTACAACATTATTTAGATCATTTAAGAGACCCTCAATCATGCCTCAATGCTGTTTACTTACATTTTGATGGAAACTATCTGGCATATTTTCACTTACTTTCTCAAAATTTGAGGATAGCCACTTTTCAAACAAAGCAATATTATTCAAGGGAAACTGGTGAATCATGATATTTGTTTGTGGATTCAGATTAACTGAGAATATGCTATAAAGACACACCTACAAGAAAACCTACCTTAAAGCAAATTTCTGAGGCTAGAAAGAACCGTAGGTACTATGGATAAATTTGACAGTGTCAGTCATTTAATTTTTAGGCGGTTGCTAAAAAGATGTTCTAAACTAGATTTGCTGTAGAAAACACATTTGTAAATATGAAGGATAGCAAAGAGAAACAGTGATAGCACTGGTGGTAGGAAGCTTGAAGCCAAAGATGTCACTCATTTAACAATCATTGAAGTCAGATATGAAAAAATACTGAACATACATTGCCATGTTTTATGTTGATCTCAAAATTATCAACTTTCTATTTCTTATAGTTTGCAAGATATATTTTCAGACAGCATCTTTAAGAACAATAAATATACCATAGTCCTGACATGCATTCGGTTTTTTCCATGGTTACTGTAAAGTCAATTAATTTGAATGCAAAGGCTGAAATTTTTTAACAACCAGATCTGATATTTCTTGAACTCTTTACCTCTATTTATTCTTTTTGTTAAGTATGGCTGGCATCTACAGGCAGGCTGGACGAGGGGTACAGGCAGCAGACTGCGCTTGGAACCATACCGCATTTATCTAGCGGCCCCCTGCCTTGACCTAAGCTACACTATGGCCTATGAGTAGGGGTTGATTGATGGATTCCTACTGGGGTGAGCATGATATAGATACCTAGCATCTTTTGTATCACAACCAGGGATTGAGAATAATAAGCCTCTAGATACCCACCCTAAGTCAGGGTCTGGGAACACAAATTCTTTGGTCCTGAAGAAACGCTAGGTATCCAGTACTGGACAGACACAGCGTGAAACATGTCGACTTGAATAGTGAAACCTGGATCGTTCACTACAAACACACTCACTGAGTAGTGGTGCGTCATAACTGAGCGCACACTACCATATCTCGGTTTTTAACCTAACTGAAGGATTTCTGAATAAAATGTAATTTAATTTCCTTTAGGTAATTTTAGATTACACTCCCCCACTCTACATACGATACCCCACACACCCACATGCACCGTCATGGCTGATCCGAGAAAAGATCTCCGACAAAGAGCACTCTCGCGGGGCCCGTGGGGCATTGCAGCGAGGAGGAATACGCCCAATGATGAAGCATGACACCCACATGGGTGTGTGAGGGCAATACTTCCAAATAAGGAAGTCTCCCCCTAGAACCATATTTTCCGACCAACCACTTCTTTACGCTCTTTCATAAACCTCTTCTACAACTTCCCCTCTTAGGAACAAGTATCCATATTGATTATACGTGGCATAGAGAGCCAACAGCATGAATGACTAGTTTCTAAATCCTGTAATTCACTGCTATGACGTGGCAACAGTTGTTAGCAAAAGCTTTCTTCCACTGTTCCTACATCATAAAGGAATTCCAGGCTGCTCTGGCTGAGATCTCAGCTTCTGGAATAGGGGGAAGGAAAGTCTCGGAGAGGAGTGGGTGTGGGTGCAAGAGGCCAAGGGCCAGATGTATCAACATTGCATTTTCCAAGCCCATAATAGCGAATTTTACCGATTCGCTGTTATGGACGCGCAAAATGCAATGTATGTAGGTTTCGCAAAATAAATTGCGATTCTTACCCATTCCTTATTTGCGACTCGCAAATTGCAAGTCGCAAATAAGGAATGGCTTCCCATTCATTCCTATGGGCCTCGAGGCCCATAGGAATGAATGGGAATTGCATGCGCAATTTGCGAGTACCCAATAGGTACTAGCAAATTGCGCATGCAATTTCAAGGGTGCCAAATGGACACCCTGTTGCACCCCTGAAATATGCATGTGTGCATATGTGGGGCATGTACGCCACATGGCACTTAGAAAAATGCAAAAAAGTGCATTTTTCTTTGATTTTGCAAATTACCACCAACTAGAAGGTGGTGGTAGTTTGCGATTCCTTATAGCCAGGTCGCAAATTTTTTTTGCTTCCTGCATGTCATTTGAGGTAAATTGCGATTCCTTAAATGCATTCGCAAAATAGGAAATCGCAATTTGCGATTCCCTATTTTGCGAATGCCTTTTGAGATGATACATCCCAAAAGGCTTTTTCCTGTTCGCAAACGGGCCGATTCTGCGAATCGGCCCATTTGCGAACGGGAAAACGCTTGATACATCTGGCTCCAAGTGCTTGTTTTAATTTGGGACTGGGAGAGAGGACATGTTATCTGTCGCTCTCCCATTATTCCTCTGCCCATGCAAAGCAGTTGGAAGCAGGGGCAGATGATTTTGGGGGGCATTATTAACATAACATTATAGATGGGCGTAAAGTGAATTACGGGGATGTTTTTGCCTCAGTGTTTTAAGTGACGTCAGAGACAACTTGAACTTTGCTCTCATTGTCTATTTGATGTCACTCAGAACCCCACAGTGGAAAACACCCTCGTAATTCACTGTTACCCATCTATAACTCTGTATGTAATACAGAATAAATATAATTGCTGTATATAATCTTTCAAGTACAGGCTATATGCAAGTAATCAAAAAGGAATACAACAAATATGCCTCATCCCAAATCTTTGCTGATTATTACCGACCTGGTGCCACTGAATTTAAATCACTTCCAATGGACAGGGTCATCAATAACACTACAACTCTCCTTGAGAAGGTTAGAAAGGAAAATATCATATGATTAAAAAACAACATCCCCAATTGAATGAACCAAGAACCTAAAAAATTTGATGTTTTTAGTGGACTAAAAATTTCAAATGGTGAAAACTTTTCAGAAGTGCTGAAAAGAATCAAACTCGTTATTGGAGTAATCCATTAGTGCATAGTACAAGCACTTTTACTATGGTTGATGTTTAGTGGACAGCATCAAAGACCAGAAATGGGGCACCTACGCTTCAAGTAAAACTAACTCAGATTTGGCATCTTTTCCTTTACAGTGGTTGTTTTAATACATGGAAAACGTGTTTACATTATTATATTCATTATGACTATAAATTCAAACCCTTATGACAGTGGTCTTCAAACTTTTTGATGCTGAGACCCCCCGTGTCAAACATTTTTAGGCATAAGGACCCCCTCCTGACAAAAATTCTAGAACCAGGTACTCCTCATAATCGACAACCATCGACAACCATAAACGTCCCCAATTGCCACAGCAAATCATTTTTATGGTGGGGAAATAATATTAGACAGTGTTTAGCAAACCAAAGGTTTGTAGGTGACTGCTTCGGTGTCAGAGGCTTGCCACACAGTTCAAACAAAAAATCTCCAAAAATAATTACTCAAAAATACACAATGGTACTTTATTTTTCACAAACAAAACACCAGTTGACAAAACCTATTTGGATAATCAATCAATCAATCAATCACGGCATTTATAGAGCGCGCTACTCACCCGGGAGGGTCTCAAGGCGCTGGGGGAGGGGGTAAGTTACTGCTCGAACAGCCAGGTCTTGAGCTGTTTCCTGAAGGAGAGATGGTCCTGGGTTCGCCGAAGGTGAGTGGGGAGGGAGTTCCAGGTCTTGGCTGCCAGGTAGGAGAAGGATCTTCCTCCGGCGGTGGCTCTGCGGATGCGTGGTACGGTGGCGAGGGCGTGGCTGGTTGATCGTAGCTGGCGGGTGGGCGTGTAGAAGGTCATGCGGTCGTTGAGGTACTTTGGGCCCAGGTCGTGGAGGGCCTTGTGTGCGTGGGTGAGGAGTCTGAACGTGATTCTCTTGCTGACGGGGAGCCAGTGCAGGTCTTTCAGGTGTCCGGTTATGTGGCTGTGTCGGGGGATGTCCAGGATGAGTCGTGCGGAGGCGTTCTGGATGCGCTGGAGTCTTTTTTGAAGTTTGGCTGTGGTTCCGGCGTAGAGGGTGTTCCCATAGTCCAGTCGGCTGGTGACGAGTGCCTGGGTGACGGTTTTCCTGGTTTCAGTGGGGATCCATCTGAAGATCTTGCGGAGCATGCGCAGGGTGTTGAAGCACGAAGATGAGACGGCGTTGACTTGTCTGGTCATCGACAGGGAGGAGTCCAGGATGAAGCCCAGGTTGCGTGCGTGGTCCGTTGGCTTGGGCGCGGTGCCCAGGGCCGGGGGCCACCAAGAGTCGTCCCAGGCGGAGGGTGATGAGCCCAGGATGAGGACTTCCGTCTTGTCTGAGTTCAGTTTAAGGCGGCTGTTCCTCATCCAGTCGGCGACGTCTCTCATCCCGTCGTGTAGGTTGGCTCTGGCGGTGGTGGGGTCGTTGGTGAGGGAGAGGATCAGCTGGGTGTCGTCGGCGTAGGAGATGATGTTGAGGTTGTGTTGGCGTGCGATGGCTGCGAGGGGGCTCATGTAGACGTTGAAGAGGGTTGGACTGAGTGAAGATCCTTGTGGAACGCCGCAGATGACTTCGGTGGCCTTGGATCTGAACGGGGGAGGCGGACTCTCTGGGTTCTTCCGGCGAGGAACGAGATGATCCATTCCAGTGCTTTCTCTCGGATTCCGATGTTGCTGAGGCGCTTCACTAGGGTGCGGTGGCAGACGGTGTCGAACGCCGCGGAGAGGTCCAAGAGGATGAGGGCTGCTGTTTCCCCGTTGTCGGTTAGGGTTCTGATGTCGTCGGTGGCTGCGATAAGGGCGGTCTCGGTGCTGTGGTTGGCCCGAAACCCGGACTGCGAGGGGTCGAGGATCCATTCGTCTCGAGGAAGGCGGCAAGCTGTCTGTTGACGGTCTTCTCGATGACTTTGGCCGGAAACGGAAGGAGCAAGATGGGACGGTAGTTCTTGAGGTCGGTGGGGTCCGCCGTTGGTTTCTTCAGGAGGGCGGTAAGCTCGGCGTGCTTCCAGCTCTCCGGGAAGGTGGCGGTGTGGAAGGAGGAGTTGATGATGTCCCGGAGATGGGGTGCGATGGTGGCGTCGGCTTTGTTGAAGACGTGGTGTGGGCAGGGGTCGGTAGGTGATCCGGAGTGGATGGAGTTCATCGTGCGGGTGGTGTCTTCGGTGCTGATCGGGGTCCAGTTGCAGAGGGTGGTGGTGGCGGGCGTTGGTTCGGCGGTAGGGTGCGTGGTTTGTGCGTCGAAGCTGTTATGTATGTCGGTGATCTTGCGGTGGAAGAACGCGGCGAGTGAGTTGCAGAGGTCTTGCGAGGGGGTGATGTCGTTGTTTCCGGCGCTGGGGTTGGAGAACTCTTTGACAATGCTGAAAAGTTCCTTGCTGTCGTGGGCGTTGTTGTCCAGTCGTTCTTTGAGTGCCGACTTCTTGGTGGCACGGATCAGCTGGTGGTGTTTGCGGGTGGCGTGCTTGAGGGCGGTCCTGTTGTCTGTGGTCTGGTCGAGTCGCCAGGTTTTCTCGAGAGTGCGGCAGTTCTTCTTGGATTCCTTGAGTTCGTTGGTGAACCAAGGGGTTTTCTTGCTTCCGGGTCTGCTGGGAGGGTTTTTAGTGGTGCGAGGTCGTCGGCGCAGGCGGTCAGCCACTTGGCGAGGTTGCTGGCTGCTTCGTTTGGGTCCGTTGTGTTGGTGGGTGTGTTCTGGCTGAGGGAGGCGGTGAGCTGCTCGGCGGTGATCTTGCTCCAGCTCCGGCGGGGAGCCTGTTGCGGGTGGTGGTGGGTTGCAGTCTTTCTGAAGCTGAAGTGGACGCAGCTGTGGTCGGTCCAGTGGAGTCCGGTGGCGTGGCTGAAGGAGATGTGCTTGCTGGAAGAGAAGACGGGGTCAAGCGTGTGGCCGGCGTAGTGGGTGGGCGTGTTCACCAGTTGCTTGAGTCCGAGGTTGGCGAGGTTGTCCAGCAGGGCGGTGGTGTTTCTGTCGTTGTTGTTCTCCAGGTGGAAGTTGAGGTCCCCTAGGAGGATGTAGTCGCCGGAGGGCATGGCGTGCGGGCTGATGAAGTCTGCGATGTCTTCGCTGAATAGTGTGCGTGGTCCCGGGGGTCTGTAGATGAGGGTGCCTCGGAGGGTGGTCTTGGGGTCAGTGTGTATCTGGAAGTGTAGGTGTTCGGCGGGGGTGAAGGTCTCGTCGGAGTTAGTCGAGATGCGGATGGTGTTCTTGTGTACGATGGCGATGCCTCCTCCCGTCTGGTTGACGCGGTCCCTCCGGGTGATCTTGTATCCGTCCGGGATGGCTATGGCGATGTCGGGCGCTGAGGAGGCGTTCATCCAGGTTTCGGTGAGGAAGGCGACGTCCGGAGCTGTTGCGTCGAGCAGGTCCCAGAGTTCCACGGCGTGCCTGTGGACGGAGCGGGTGTTCAACAGGATGCATTTCAGGTGGTTGCTGCTGGTGCACGTCTTGGCGGAGGTGGTGCACGTCCGGGGGCAGGTGAATCGGCAGGTTTGGCAGGTGAAGGGTCCGTGGGTGCGTCTCGGTGAGGCTCGGTAGCAGGCAGGGTTCCGGCCGGCATTGAGTGCGGTGAGGGTGGCGGCGTCGTAGGTCCGTCGAGTAGTGTTGCATCGGTGGGATCCAGGGGTTCTGGCGCTGGGCGCGGTCCAGGCGCGGACGGGCGCAGACGGGCTTGCCTTAGGCGCGCCTTTGGCGCGCCAGCGGCGCGGCCGCGCAGCGGCCGCCATTTATGGGGAGGTGGGAGGGAGGAGCAGCTGGGAGGCGGGAGGCAGGGGCAGCGAATGGGCAGTCAGGGGGGGGGGCCGCAGGGGACGCAGCGGCGGGAATGGCTAGAGGCAGCGGGGGCACAAAAGTAAAAGGGGAGAGAAAACAGACAGAAATACGGGCACAACGCAAATGGGGCAGCGAGGGGCACAGAAAGGAAAATGGGGGAGAAAACAGACAGAAATACGGGCACAACGCAAATGGGGCAGCGAGGGGCACAGAAAGGAAAATGGGGGAGAAAACAGACAGAAATACAGGCACAACGCAAATGGGGCAGCGAGGGGCACAGAAAGGAAAATGGGGGAGAAAACAGACAGAAATACGGGCACAACGCAAATGGGGCAGCGAGGGGCACAGAAAGGAAAATGGGGGAGAAAACAGACAGAAATACAGGCACAACGCAAATGGGGCAGCGAGGGGCACAGAAAGGAAAATGGGGGAGAAAACAGACAGAAATACGGGCACAACGCAAATGGGGCAGCGAGGGGCACAGAAAGGAAAATGGGGGAGAAAACAGACAGAAATACAGGCACAACGCAAATGGGGCAGCGAGGGGCACAGAAAGGAAAATGGGGGAGAAAACAGACAGAAATACGGGCACAACGCAAATGGGGCAGCGAGGGGCACAGAACGGAAAATGGGGGAGAAAACAGACAGAAATACAGGCACAACGCAAATGGGGCAGCGAGGGGCACAGAAAGGAAAATGGGGGAGAAAACAGACAGAAATACGGGCACAACGCAAATGGGGCAGCGAGGGGCACAGAAAGGAAAATGGGGGAGAAAACAGACAGAAATACAGGCACAACGCAAATGGGGCAGCGAGGGGCACAGAAAGGAAAATGGGGGAGAAAACAGACAGAAATACAGGCACAACGCAAATGGGGCAGCGAGGGGCACAGAAAGGAAAATGGGGGAGAAAACAGACAGAAATACGGGCACAACGCAAATGGGGCAGCGAGGGGCACAGAAAGGAAAATGGGGGAGAAAACAGACAGAAATACAGGCACAACGCAAATGGGGCAGCGAGGGGCACAGAAAGGAAAATGGGGGAGAAAACAGACAGAAATACAGGCACAACGCAAATGGGGCAGCGAGGGGCACAGAAAGGAAAAACAGACAGAGATACATGCACCGGGGCCACAAGCGGAAGGGCGATCTCACCTGCAGGAGCAGCGGGCGGCCAACACAGGCGGAGCTGTGTGGTGGGGGAGCGACCTACCTGGCAAGGTCAAGGGTCGCTCTCCTCACCGCGCAGCGGCCGCCATTTATGGGGAGGTGGGAGGGAGGAGCAGCTGGGAGGCGGGAGGCAGGGGCAGCGAATGGGCAGTCAGGGGGCGGGGCCGCAGGGACGCAGCGGCGGGAATGGCTAGAGGCAGCGGGGGCACAAAAGTAAAAGGGGAGAGAAAACAGACAGAAATACGGGCACAACGCAAATGGGGCAGCGAGGGGCACAGAAAGGAAAATGGGGGAGAAAACAGACAGAAATACGGGCACAACGCAAATGGGGCAGCGAGGGGCACAGAAAGGAAAATGGGGGAGAAAACAGACAGAAATACAGGCACAACGCAAATGGGGCAGCGAGGGGCACAGAAAGGAAAATGGGGGAGAAAACAGACAGAAATACGGGCACAACGCAAATGGGGCAGCGAGGGGCACAGAAAGGAAAATGGGGGAGAAAACAGACAGAAATACAGGCACAACGCAAATGGGGCAGCGAGGGGCACAGAAAGGAAAATGGGGGAGAAAACAGACAGAAATACAGGCACAAAGCAAATGGGGCAGCGAGGGGCACAGAAAGGAAAATGGGGGAGAAAACAGACAGAAATACAGGCACAACGCAAATGGGGCAGCGAGGGGCACAGAAAGGAAAATGGGGGAGAAAACAGACAGAAATACGGGCACAACGCAAATGGGGCAGCGAGGGGCACAGAAAGGAAAATGGGGGAGAAAACAGACAGAAATACAGGCACAACGCAAATGGGGCAGCGAGGGGCACAGAAAAGAAAATGGGGGAGAAAACAGACAGAAATACAGGCACAACGCAAATGGGGCAGCGAGGGGCACAGAAAGGAAAATGGGGGAGAAAACAGACAGAAATACGGGCACAACGCAAATGGGGCAGCGAGGGGCACAGAAAGGAAAATGGGGGAGAAAACAGACAGAAATACAGGCACAACGCAAATGGGGCAGCGAGGGGCACAGAAAGGAAGATGGGGGAGAAAACAGACAGAAATACAGGCACAACGCAAATGGGGCAGCGAGGGGCACAGAAAGGAAAATGGGGGAGAAAACAGACAGAAATACAGGCACAACGCAAATGGGGCAGCGAGGGGCACAGAAAGGAAAATGGGGGAGAAAACAGACAGAAATACGGGCACAACGCAAATGGGGCAGCGAGGGGCACAGAAAGGAAAATGGGGGAGAAAACAGACAGAAATACAGGCACAACGCAAATGGGGCAGCGAGGGGCACAGAAAGGAAAATGGGGGAGAAAACAGACAGAAATACAGGCACAACGCAAATGGGGCAGCGAGGGGCACAGAAAGGAAAATGGGGGAGAAAACAGACAGAAATACAGGCACAACGCAAATGGGGCAGCGAGGGGCACAGAAAGGAAAATGGGGGAGAAAACAGACAGAAATACAGGCACAACGCAAATGGGGCAGCGAGGGGCACAGAAAGGAAAAACAGACAGAGATACAGGCACCGGGGCCACAAGCGGAAGGGCGATCTCACCTGCAGGAGCAGCGGGCGGCCAACACAGGCGGAGCTGTGTGGTGGGGGAGCGACCTACCTGGCAAGGTCAAGGGTCGCTCTCCTCACGCGCAGCGGCCGCCATTTATGGGGAGGTGGGAGGGAGGAGCAGCTGGGAGGCGGGAGGCAGGGGCAGCGAATGGGCAGTCAGGGGGCGGGGCCGCAGGGACGCAGCGGCGGGAATGGCTAGAGGCAGCGGGGGCACAAAAGTAAAAGGGGAGAGAAAACAGACAGAAATACGGGCACAACGCAAATGGGGCAGCGAGGGGCACAGAAAGGAAAATGGGGGAGAAAACAGACAGAAATACGGGCACAACGCAAATGGGGCAGCGAGGGGCACAGAAAGGAAAATGGGGGAGAAAACAGACAGAAATACGGGCACAACGCAAATGGGGCAGCGAGGGGCACAGAAAGGAAAATGGGGGAGAAAACAGACAGAAATACGGGCACAACGCAAATGGGGCAGCGAGGGGCACAGAAAGGAAAATGGGGGAGAAAACAGACAGAAATACAGGCACAACGCAAATGGGGCAGCGAGGGGCACAGAAAGGAAAATGGGGGGAGAAAACAGACAGAAATACGGGCACAACGCAAATGGGGCAGCGAGGGGCACAGAAAGGAAAATGGGGGGAGAAAACAGACAGAAATACGGGCACAACGCAAATGGGGCAGCGAGGGGCACAGAAAGGAAAATGGGGGAGAAAACAGACAGAAATACGGGCACAACGCAAATGGGGCAGCGAGGGGCACAGAAAGGAAAATGGGGGAGAAAACAGACAGAAATACGGGCACAACGCAAATGGGGCAGCGAGGGGCACAGAAAGGAAAATGGGGGAGAAAACAGACAGAAATACAGGCACAACGCAAATGGGGCAGCGAGGGGCACAGAAAGGAAAATGGGGGAGAAAACAGACAGAAATACGGGCACAACGCAAATGGGGCAGCGAGGGGCACAGAAAGGAAAATGGGGGAGAAAACAGACAGAAATACGGGCACAACGCAAATGGGGCAGCGAGGGGCACAGAAAGGAAAATGGGGGAGAAAACAGACAGAAATACAGGCACAACGCAAATGGGGCAGCGAGGGGCACAGAAAGGAAAATGGGGGAGAAAACAGACAGAAATACGGGCACAACGCAAATGGGGCAGCGAGGGGCACAGAAAGGAAAATGGGGGAGAAAACAGACAGAAATACAGGCACAACGCAAATGGGGCAGCGAGGGGCACAGAAAGGAAAATGGGGGAGAAAACAGACAGAAATACGGGCACAACGCAAATGGGGCAGCGAGGGGCACAGAAAGGAAAATGGGGGAGAAAACAGACAGAAATACAGGCACAACGCAAATGGGGCAGCGAGGGGCACAGAAAGGAAAATGGGGGGAGAAAACAGACAGAAATACAGGCACAACGCAAATGGGGCAGCGAGGGGCACAGAAAGGAAAAAACAGACAGAGATACAGGCACCGGGGCCACAAGCGGAAGGGCGATCTCACCTGCAGAAGCAGCGGGCGGCCAACACAGGCGGAGCTGTGTGGTGGGGGAGCGACCTACCTGGCAAGGTCAATAACACCTTCCTGAACTAATGTGATGGGTGTGAAGTTTTTCTCCAGAGAGACAACTGTTGCACCTCATTAGTACCAGTTTAACACCCAAATATATCAATAACCAACAAAAAGGGTACTAGTCCAGCTTTGCAAAGGGCCTTCTAATGTGCGGCAACATAGTAACTTTTGAACCGGTTGAGCCAAGAACAATTTCTTTTTGTTTAAATCAGCAGATAATGCGGCAGATGTTGGATTATGTGGCAAATGCAGCAAATCTATAATTATGCGAAAATGGCCCCGGCCGCACAATCACAAAATTCCAGTGGCCCTGGGTATAATGGCTGTAATGCATGGGTTGCAACTTTAGGGCACGGGCATCCAAGAAGAACCATACTAAATGTCATGGGATGCTGACAGCTTGGTGTTTACAGTTGCATGGAACTAGAGGTTGCGGAACATCATTCGTCATAATTAAAACATACCATTTACAATCATTAATGATGAACTGTAAGGTCCAAGTAGGATGCTTTCTTTAATTCCAGGGAGGAAGTGGTCCCTTAATCTTCTTTCACACAGTTTTTCTAAAAAGGTTTTTATTTTTAACATTTTGAAAACAGATGCTTTTATTTCAGCAAAAAGTGACTCCTGCTTATATTAGTTTGCTGCTGTTGTTGACTTCAGTCATATTTGGGGGGGGGAGGCTGGAGGGCTTTGAGAGTCTGAGCATGGGGGCAGAGTCAAAGGTGTGGCTAAAATCAAAATATTCTGTACGTTTTTAGGTCTTTTACCGTCAGGTAGCTACATATAAAATAAAGGGCAGCTTAAATGAAAAATATACAAATAACTAAAAAAAACTTGCTACTCAGTGGGAAATGCACTATAGTACATTATGAAACCTCTATTAGTTAATGCACTGCAACGGTCTGTGTGTAACTAGAGATCCACAGAATTAAATCTTGGTTGGTGCAGTGGAGATAGTGATTTGTGTATTTTTAGTGCTACGAAGTCACAGCCTCTGACAGAAAGCACTGTGAATATGTAAGTCACTATTTTATACTTGCATTACACACAGGATAAGATAAACTACTACAAAATGCACAAAAGGTTTTATGATAAAATGATGCTTCAAAAATATAGATTTTAGTAATACCCAGACTGTATCTAATGTAATTTTTTTTACATAACTGCCCCTTCTACACCTCCTCAGGGATAGTAATGTAAATACAATTACAATTAAAAGCACACTCTTCACAGCTCAGCTGTTAACTCTTTGCACTAACACTCAAAAAGAATAAACTTTGTCATCACAAAGCTTCCAGTGATTCGATCAATTAAAGCCAGTACCAGCTCCCAAGCATCCTTTACATTTGCAGATGAACTCGTAGCGTACATTTGCATTTCTATCAGGCAAGCAGGCACCCTGTCAGGAAACCTTGATTAGCTGTCGGACCGGCTTCGGCTTCACAGCACAGGGCACTCCCTGAATGACACTCCAGCTGAAGCATTTTAACTATTGGAATTAACCGTTTGGGAATGGTTGTTTTATTCCAAAACGGAAAGCAAACGTTTTGGATTCAAGGCATAAGTGAGGCTGGGGAATGCGCACTCCCCTTTCCAGGACTCCACGGCCCACCTTGGGGTCGTGCCCCACAGATTGAAAACCTCTGCCTAGTGCATTTCCACTAAGAAGTTGACCCGAGTAGAAATTTTAGTAATTCTGTGTTACTCTTGTAATGCAGAATTAATTGATTGATTAAATTGTGCCGCTCCGCCGGCATATTTAAAGTATGCAGTGGTTTCTATAAGTTAGAAAGCACTGCATACTTGTCAGCGCCCATGAATACCCTGCAGTAATTAACTTTTAATCACTACAGAGTATTGTAAGGGCACTGAGTGATATATGGCATGCTTTCTAATCCTTAGAAACCACTGCATACTGCGCAGCGGCCTTGAATGCTCTGCAGTAATTAACTTTTAATCACTGCAGAGTACTGTAAGGGCACCGAGTGATATATGCAGTGGTTTCTAAAATTTAGAAACCACTGCATATCCCATAAGCCGGTGCCCTTGATACTGTGCAGTGATTAAAAGGTTTAATCACCGGAAAGTATGTAAGGGGTGGGCGCAGAGTGATATGCAGCAGAATGTTTAGCTGCGCTATTTTCATAAAGCAAAATGCACCCTTGCATCCATTTTTGGACACGAGGGTGCATTTTGCGCTATGAGAATGGCACCACATGCCCAGTTTGTGCCGCAGCGGAATCCTGCTGAATCTCGCAGAATTTGAATGTAATTCCATGTGATTCTACAGAATGAAAATCCACCAATTCCGCCCACCTCTACTAACAAGGGGCTTTAGAATCCACAATAACTTTTTTGATATATATCAGTAATCCAATTAATTTGATTGAGCAACTGAGGTTCTAGCTGAAGTTCTGCAAGATGATTCATGTGTTGAAGTCATGCTATCAATGATTTATTAGATCATGTCATGAATGATGTAATATGTGGGGTAATTAGCAGTACACGGCGAGGGCGCGAGTTACAGTTACTTTGGGGTACAAGCTATAGTTACTAGAGATAACAATAACTGGTGAATTTCAGTGTTTTTTTTTAGTTTTAAACATTAAGTTGGCAGTGAAATATTCACCTAACTACGACGTCACTTTCACCTTTGGTTTTTTCAGAGAATTTCTAGAGTTTGTTTTTAATGTAAAGTAATATTTTATTACCGTACGTCTGCCAACCCCAAACCATGCATGGCATTCGGCTGTTTAAAGAGTGGGCTTGGCCACAGGACCTGGCCTGGAGCCAGGAACAATGTTCCACCCCATCGCAGGTAGGCAACCCCACGCCACGTATGGCCTTTGACCGTGCGCGACATGGGATTGGGTTCCGGGCCTGCCCTGCAGAGCCAGGCACTGCACTCAACCCCCTACAAGCAAGCTACCTCATGCAGCACACGGCCTTCGAAAATGCCCAGCATGCGGTTCTGCAGGTCCAGGCCACACTCAGGTAGACTTACTGACTTTGTCAAAGAGTCACAACACCAAAATATAAAAAGTGGGCCTATTGGCTTTATTGAATGGCGAGCATATCAATGCATATAAATACAATCTAACATCTTTGTCCAAAAATCACCAAAATGTTTAATCAAATATATATTTATGTAATTCACACAATGGAATGTTTATTAATTATAAAAAGGTTTGATGAAGTTTTAATGAAAAAATTATTAACATGTCTGTGTGTGAATCTTTCTTTTAACATAGTTTTTATGATTGCATTTAAAAAAAATATATAACCAACAGGACTCTGCGACTTTCTTTTAACATTTTCAGCCCATAAAATGCAATCATAAAAACAGCTATAATAGGGCCTTGCAATTCAGCTGAAGAGCTTCAGTTAGGCGTAATTTAAATAATTATGGTAAGTTCTCCTGGAGTCTTGGATTTAATGACTTAAGAGACCTACGGAGACAGGGAAAACCTTCCATGATCTGGAATTACAAACCCAGATCCACCAAGACAGGCCCAACCCTGCTCCTATAACTTGTGCCCTAAAGCATCTATAACTTGTGCCCTGACATGCACAGTCTTGTCATCAATTATGTCATTTCAGATTTTGCATCAATGATTTCATAGATCATGTCATGAGTGATGTAATATGTAGGGTAATTAGCAGTGCATGGCAAGTGCTCGAGTTATAGTTACTTTATGGCACGAGCTATAATTAATAGAAATAACTATAACTTGTGAGCTTTAGTGGGTTGTTTTGTTTAGAATGTTACGTTGTCACTGAAATTTTCACTCAACTATAACTTCACTTTCACCTATTTTTTTTTCTGAGAATTTTTAGAGCTTGTTTTAATGTAAAGTAATATTTTATTACCATAATTAATCCATCTTCAAGCAGTGTATGGCTTTCAGCCGAGTACAGTGTAGGCTTTACCACAGAACCTGGCCTACAACCAGGCCCTGTGTCTGACCCCTCGCAGCAACCCCACAACGTGCAAGACCTTTAACCGTGCCTGGCGTGGGATTGGGCGCAGGGCCTGTCCTGTAGCCAGGCCCTGCTTCCAACCCCCCCCCCTGCGAGTTCACCCCCTATAAGCACGCTACCTCATGCGGGCACACAACATTCTGGCCTTCTGGTATGCGCAGCCTGTGGTTGGTTTTGCAGGTCCGGGCCGCACTCAGGTAGACTTATTGAGTTTGTCAGAGAATCACAACAACAAAATATAAAAAGTGGCCCTATTGACTTTATCAAGGGCTAAGCATAGCAATCCAATTTTTTTTAATCAAAAGTATATTTTAATAATTCACACAATGCAATGTTTATAACAGTGATTATAATAAAAATATTTAATAAAGTTTTAATCTTTTACCATTTTTCATACCACAAAATACAACCATAAAAACAAGTTCAAGAGGGCCTTGCACTCCAGCTGAAGAGCATAGACCTCCAGCTAGGAGTGAGTTAAAAAACATATGGTAAGTTCACCCGGGGTCATGGATTTAATGACCCAGGAGACTTATTCTTTTTCTTAATGTGGCTGGGGAGCTGCTGTGCTCCCTTCAACCCCTCATAACATTAAAGACATGCTTGGTTGTGCCCCTGCCCCTTCTAGGGACATCTCCAAGCTAAAAGAAAACATGTAACTAGCCCTTGGGGGGCATTATAAGGAGCTCCATGATGGAGCAGTGAATAATAAACTAGAAACTCCGGCAGCCCACTTACTATTCACTTTTTCACAACAGAAATATTGTTCTGGGTGTCCCGGTGCCCACCTGGGACACCCACGAGGTTATTATTAGTTGGGGGCCGCCGGAGTAGCCCCAGAGCCCCGCGGAACCCAGCTGGCTCCCCAGCTGGCACATCATGTGTGCTGACAGGAGCCGGCATATTTATTATTAAGTGGGTGCCCGGCTGCCCACCCTGGGCACCCACACCTCTATTTTTAGTTGAGGCTGTTGAGAGACCCACTAAGCCCCAGCCGGCTTCCCTTGCTGAAGCTAGCCTTTTTAAACTTTTTGGTGGGTGCCTTGGTACCTACTCGGGTCACCCACACTGGAGAGGCTGTTGGGAGTTGCAGAGGAAGCACAAAGGCCACCAAGACTCCAGCCGGCTCTCCATCCAGTACCATACTGTGTGGTGGCAGGAGCTGGCACTTTCTCTTTGTTCCTGCCCAGACAGCAGCAGCATTTTATACTGCAAAGTTGAGTACCCTGCATGGAAGAGTGCGGGCAGGGTATTCCCGCAGAGTCCGGGCAGGGCCTACCCACACTCTCCCAGGCAGGAAACCACAGCCTCGGGGGTGGTCTCCCTGGGACACTGTGAAGTATCATGCCCCAGGGTATAGTGTCCCCGGAGCCGATACAAGCACGGGGGGATGGCACGTGTCTGTAATTGCTTCTTCAATAAAGCAATCTTTTTGTTTTAAATGCAGCCCGTTTTCCTTGAAGGAAAATGGGATGCGTTTCAAAAATAAAAATGAAAAGTTTTCTTTTCATTTTTCAAGAGTAGGCAGTGGTCCGTGGGAGCACTGCCTGCTCTGAAAAAATGTTTTCACCAACATTCACAAAGGGGTCTCTTGGGGACCCCTTCACATTTACAAATGGGTTACCACCAACTCAGAGTTGGTGGTAACTGCTAATGTTTTGTGACTGTATTTTGGTCACAAAACATTCACACATACCACTGCGATTTGGTTTTAGGAAGGAACACCCTAAACACGCCCCTTTCTAATACCAAATCGCAAACCCTATTTGCAATTCGGGAACAGGTTACCGATTCGCAAATAAAATAAAATACTGGTATTTGTAAAGCGCGAACAATTACCCCTAAGGGTGTCAAGGCGCTGGGGGCAGTCGGGAAGATGAAGCGAGCTATTGCCCAGAGTCACATGGTGCTGGGCTAACCTGCCGCCGGCGATCGAACCGTGAGCCCTGGTGTTCCAGAGTCAGCCGCCCTGGCCGCTGTGCCACACCCCTTCCGATCTTCAGATCTTGGTACATGTAAAAAAGCTGACAAACGGCCCTATTCTCCAAATCGGGCCGTTTGTGACCACCGAACATTCACTTTGTACATCTGTCCCACAGTCCCCAGCGTCCCGTAATGGCTACCGTCACATTTTCTTTCATGTTGCGGCCAATCAGTCAGAATGCTCACTCCCATGGGAGAGCAGTGGCCCAAGTGAAAAATGCCCCCTAGGCCAATCAGAACGCTCTATTATTTGAAGGTGAGCTCGCTGGACTCGTGCCTCTAACCCAACTGTCCAGTTATACAAATATTTTTGTACCTTAATTTCTCAAAAACTGCTGAACGGATTTACACCACCCAAAAAATCACAAAAGCACGCTTTCTGGATGAAGATCTAGCTTCCTGCCAAATTTGGTGAAATTTCCTTAAGCCGTTTTTGGCTGTAGACCTTTTAAAAAACGTCTATAGAAAATGCATGGGGATTTTGTGTTTTGGGAGCCCCCTTTTTCTTGGCCACGCATGATGGATCATCACGAAAGTGTCCGTAAATAAACTAGGCAAAAAAAAGCATTCTTTGGAAGTTTTCGTGAAGGTTCATCAAAGAGCGCCAAAGTTATTAGTAAACCAAAAAAGGCATTTCCTATGGAAACGCAGATCTAACTATAACTACCCAGTCGCGACCACTACAGGGTAACACATATATATATATTTATCATGGCATGTGGAAATGTTGGTAAAAAGACAGTGGCAATTCAAACCATGCTAAATCTTGATAACGTCGGTCTGATGTGATATTTTGCCTTGATTGGAAATATAACTTCATGGAAAGAAAAACCTGTACAATGTGTGTGGCTCATGTGCAAGAACTCTTAAGGGAGTGAGTTTCTATTCAAAGGGAAGCTTCAAACTGTGTGTTTTCAACTCCACGTGAAACTGTAGTAAGGCCAGTGGCAGTGAGAACGAAAGACATCAAATTCCAAGATCTGGAAACTGTTGCAGAGCAGGGCTGATAATATTAGCCTTTTCTTAGATTTGATGATCTTTTGATTTGCATTATCCTTGCGGCATGTGAAGCACTGGTGGCTGTAGAACAACAATATCAAAAATATTGGTTGTCATATATATTGTGGCATTTATCGATTACAACAATATTGCTCCATTGGGATAGATTTTGTATTGTTCACTCCAATGGGGTGATATGTTTGTAAATAATATTTAGGACCCAATATTTTTGTCAGTTGACACTCATTATACAGTATTCTGGCACCACCCCGGTACAGGTCACTGGGTATACAGAATTTGGAGCAGATCTTTAACAAATGTAAACGTTCCCTCCAATCTGCTTCACCGTGTTGCATTCTGTGACTATCTGTGACCGTGTGGAATCAGGAATAGCTAAGAGGTGAGAGAGAGTGTGAATGTGTGTCTCTGTGCCTGCATGAGTGTGTGTTTTCTGCTGCTTTCGCCTTGGGTTAGGTCGTAACTAGGATGGCTGTATGATAAATTCTACAAGACATGATACCAGGCTTGTTTAAACACCTAGCATCTGAAGGGGCTGTTAAACATTGTGCCCAACTGAGTCGGGCATGTGTTTTGCAACCAGCAAAAGACTTTGGATTAAACCTCACCCCCTTCACCTGTAATGACTTGATGTACAGCTTTTTTTTCTTAACAAAACACACAGATTGCTTTTGGGAATACTTTGCAAAGGAATGCTAGAGGCATGGAACTATTAACTATTATACTCTTTGTTAAAGTACATGCACAGCACCTTAGATGGAGACCCGAAGCAGGAAAAAGGGTAATCCTTGCCCTTAAATGACAGACTTAAAAAAGAAACTACAGACGAAAGCCCTGAAAACGATGTTGAACAACCCCCTGATCTACACTCCGTGTGCCCTACCTTATAGGATCAAACAATATGTACCGAAACAGAACAATAAAGCATGTTTTATAGAGCCAGCTTGTGCATCTAACAAAAAGAGTTTGCCCTCTAGCTGTTGCACTTGTAGTTGTTAAATGGCATCTCAAGATTCTGAAAAGTTCAGTTGTTACTATGAGCAACCAGGCAGGTCAATTACCAGGATGGAGTACAGGCATGGTCCAGTTTTCGATGGCTATAACAATGATCCTATAGTGCAAACCCCGTCTGTGAAAGTAGCAGGGAGAAGAATGACTTGCTTCTTTCACTGTGCTCACCTGTTAACCTTCTCCTCACTGACATCACTGCTCCTGTTCATGAGGCTTTCTGCTACATAGCGGCCCTGGACCAGGCCCAGTCTAGCGTCTTCCCACCCATCTGCCAGTGATCCGATCTGGTTAAGAAAACACAAATGATTCATAAATGGCAGCGTTAAAATAATATCCGAGGTTTGTTCAGCTGCATTGTATCCACAGAGGCTCTCGTTAAAATGAACTCAAACAGTTAGTTAATAATACATGCATGCTAAGAAATGTAAGCCCTATTTAATGTAAACTCAAAGGAAACGGTGTTCTGGACCCTTTCAAAAGCAAACTAGAGAGTAAGTGTGCCAGATTAGACTCTGAAGTAGAGCAGCATCTATCAGATTTACTAGGAACATTTCAATTTGACATACAAGATAGCTGTGAATGAATTGTGACTGGCAGATATCCATCTACCTCCCTTAAACCTATGTTAAGAAATAGATTCAGCAAGAAAAGACTATGGCCACATTTCTTCCAACTGGAAGGATACATTCTTTGAAGCACTATATAATTGTCTAAATAAATAAAGTGCCATTGACTCTTTTCTGGATATGGACGACCAATTGAGGCGTAGTTCAAGGTAGATGGAAAAGGGTTGAGACGAGGTACAGTACAAACAGTTATCACAGGTGCAGATAATATGTAAATGTCTAGACATGGTTATGAGCTTGTATAAACACAACACTTTAATTGTATCTTAAAATATAGAACTATAGGTACAGTAGAGATGGTGATGAAATGGTAAAACTCAAACCAAAAAAATACATAATAAAACAGTAATGCAACATAGTATAGTGACAAAACCAAGGCCTATGGTGATAATCCCTATAGCTAATTTGTGATCACTAAATGCATGTGAACACTAGAACACTTCTGAAAACAAGAAAACCGACCACAATACCAGTACAATTATTGCAATGATGGAATGATTCAAGCAATATTTGCAAACAAACATCGTTCCCATTCACAAACAAGGCACTGTAAAATGGATGACAACCCTTCTTCAAATCTCTGTTACTTTGGTACAGTTTGCATATCTCAACTCTAAAGATGCATCTGATTGCAAACACCACAAAGAAGCTGTAAGGCAGAGATTCACAGTGGCAAATCCTCAGCAACCTACAATTGAAATGATTAAGGTCTCAGGGTTAGGGAAAGGGGGATACAGTATATGGGGATATAAGCCTCTGTCCCAATTAGGAATTAGGTGGTATCAGCCCACTTGGAAGCCCTTGAATCTCCAGGTCAAGAGGTACTCATGTGGATCAACATTGATGATGATTGCGAAGCAGGCAGACATATTGTGTATGCTCAGTTACACAAAATGCCCACACTGGATCATGCAGGCCTCTCACAATATAGCCAGCACACATGCCAAGCAGGTGATGGGCCTCCACCCAAGCAGCAGATTTAATGAAGAACGGAATAATACAATTTGATGCACTAAAGCAATGTACCCGCCAGGCAAAGTGATCACTTAAGTGCAACCCCAATGACAGGTCCACCACTGGTGATCGTGAAGCATCTCCTATGTTCACATATTCAGAAATCATTGTAGCAGAACATATGCACACAATGTTCATAAATGTTTCAAGAACACAAAAAAACAAAATACCCAGGAGGATTCATTAAGCTTAAGCTGTTAAACTAAATTTACTTGAACTGGCCCGTAGCTATCACCCTCAAGTGCAGCTGTTGCATCATAAAAAACAAGAATTGCTACTACCATACAGGGCCTTTGCAATGAGGATAGAAAGGGGCTATCCAATTTATGCTGCTGTGCTTCTCCCAATTTAGGAGATCACAACATGTTAGACCGTCTAAGCCCCGAGGGGATAATGCTTACACAGTCTCTTTGGAGAAAAGGAGACTGACAGGTGTCTCTCAGGCTTCTCTACGACAAGTTAGGCTCAGCCAGATTCAGAATGTTATGAGTGATGCAAAACTGCCAGAAAAACTGTTACCACGAGGGGAAATTATACATGCACAGCCCTCACACTGATTCCCAGAAACAGTAGACATGCACAGTTGTTGGTAATTTATATTACTAGCTTATTTATCATGTACTATCAGCATATACATCTTTTGTATCAGAATGCTGGTATTTATTATGGTAATCTTAGCAGTCATTATATAAAACAAAACAGAAATTTGAATAACCCAGAGCATTTTACATTAGATATCCCTACTTCACCTAATAGAATAGCCTAATCCCTAGCTAATGTCTATATTTATGGTATTAATGTCATGTTCCACTGTATTGAGTAATTTCCGTACCTAACTTATGCCAAGCCATAAAACTATTCTCGCATACCTCAGGAAGCTGTCAAGCCTACAATCGGAGAATGTATAGTTACAATGGGGTAACCCTGTGTCCCTCAGAACCTGGGTACATATACAGAAAGCTACAGTGGTTCTGTCGGGGAGGATAATTACTTCACATGAGAAGAATAGATCAGAGATTGAGCGATTTATACAATTTATACGAAAACAAAAAATGATATCAACTTGTTTATGGAAATTAGCATATCAGTTCAATGTAGTTGGAACACAAAATCAAGAACACTTGACTAGTAGGTGTTCGTGAAATTATTATTTATATGATTTGAGGCTTTCAAAAGTACTTACAACAAGCTGTCAAGGTGAGTAATATTTTACAAGTGACATGTAATATAGTGACATCCGGTGCTCAGTGACGATGGTGCAGTGCGTATCATATGTACAAGGTGAGGTTATATACAATTTAACAGGGAAAAAGTAAAGGTGGTCAGAATAAAAGGACAATGTCTCTTGCAAACAGCACTTGTGCTTGTTAATTTAAGCCAAGAGACTTGAAAGAGCTGAACCATATGTTTTCGTCGACGTTTCGACCCTGACAAAGCACTATTTAAATGTCATGGCGGGTCTTCTTCAGGACATGGGTGGAGGATGACAGCCTGAAAGATTTAAAGGAGTATATCAGAGAGTGTTCCAATTAATCTGAGGTAGCGCTGATTGTCTTAAGCGTTTCTAACTGATATGAGTGAACGCTGATTGAAAATGAACAAGTGAATTGAACAGCGCGGGGATCCTAATTGATGAGCAGATGCTGATAATGCTGAACAAATTAATCCAGCCTGGTAGTTGTCAGACTGTGTTCAAACGAAAGTGGTGGAGCGCTGATTATCTTTAAGCGTTTCTAATTCTAAGTGAGCGCTGGTGATGCTAAACAAATTAATTACCCAGCGCGGGGGTGTGAGGCGGTGCCCCAATGGTTGGGCGGGTGCTGATAAGGTTACAAAGATTAGATATCCAACGCCAGGAGGGATATCTGAGGGAGTGCTAATAAATGAGCGTAGGTGAAGCTAAACAAATTAACTGCCCAGCACGGGGTTTGGAGATGTTGGGCGGGCGCAGATAAGGCTGAACGGATTCGATATCCAGCGTGGGGTGAAGGAGTAACCCCCTGCCGCTCCCTGCGGGTTAAATCAGTGATGAACAAATACAAATTTGCTCAACAGCAACTCTCAGGAAAAACTCTCAGATTGACGGGGTGCCTTATGACATGTAGTCTTTGGAAGATCTACAAGTGAAAAACAAGTGGTGTGGCCAATGTTAGTGGGATAATGATCGGCCAAGCCCACCAGCGAGGGCGGCACTGTGCGAGTAGGTAATTAAGCCTTACCTAAGCAACTTCTCGTAAATAGGCCGTTGTAGGAGCAATCTGCCGGTGTGGGAGGTAATAATCCGGTCCCTTAGATTTGCCAGTTTACAATCCTGAAATAGGAACGTAGGGGGAATTAGCGTCGAGACTAAGGGTGAATCAACGCGGTCAAAAGTGAGTAGAGAAGCCATTCATACGCTTACCTGGCGCGGCGTACCAGTATCGCTGCAGTCTGGAAAACAACTATCAGACTCGGGGTTAAATATTCGACCCAGCTGCGCGTGCACGTACTAAACGTGTGCGGCCAGTGGCAGCAGCTGAATGCAGTCTGTGACGTCATGGTCGGATAACCAATGACGGGAAAGGTGTGGACAGACCAAGCCCACGTGTGTGGCGTGCGCGTCCGATTGCAGCAGCTGAATGCTGTCTAAAGCGTCATAGTCGGTTGGTCAAGGGGAAGGTATGTGAGACCCCTGGCAGTACGGGAAGGTGTCATCAATAAAGTTATGTCATGCGAGTACGTTCAGGTCGGGATCAAGTCCACCACAATTATATTGCATATCAAACGGAGAGAAAATAGATGAAATAAATGTCAGAATTGACAGTGCTAGGAATGAATACATTTGTAGGTTGGTGTGCGTAAATAACATATGTATAGATACTGGTGCATCGGAATTATCAGCACCTAGATTTTACAAATACAGTGACCATTTAACTATACATGAATACATTTGCAGTTTGGTCTGCGTATATAGCATGTATATAGAGATTTTGGTGCATGTGAATGATGAGCACCTGGATTTTCATTTTACAAACATATTGACCATATAACAATATGGTTTCTCAAATGGTTATACACTGGATACATCAGTGTGGTTGCACATAAAGAACCAAATAAATAAACAGCTCAGTGCACAGTATCGTTTAGGGCAACAGGTCAGTTACATTAAAAACATAAATGGAGAGGCGTAAGTCAGTATGTTATCAATAGTTAGACCGGGGAAACCAAGCCTACTAAGGCATATTACAGAGTAGTAACCCTGTTCTATCACAACTGGCCCATTTGTTTCAAGGTCTCCTCCAGTTCATTTAACCCATTCTCAACGGTGTTAAGAGAGTGAATCCACCTGCACTCTTTGTAGCTAAGTGATGTGGTGATCGCGCCACCTCTGGGGTGTGCTTGTATCTTTTCAACCACCCACCATCTTAGGCTTTTCTGGTGTGTGATTCAGGGAGTTGAAATGTTCAACTAGTGGGGCCCATTGTACTCTGCATCTGACCCTGCTCATATGTTGTAAGACCCTTGCCTTGACTTTTTGTGTGGTTTATCCTATGTATAGCATGTCGCAAGGACATTTAATTCCATATATAACATTGGCACTATTACAATTCGTGTGCAGGGGAAGATTGTATGTTCTGCTTTGATGTGTGAATGATGTGCCTTCCACAGTCTGTGAGCAGGCCTTGCAGTGGCCACACTCATGGTGTCCAGTCAGAGGGGGCAAGCCAAACAGGTTTATTATGTCTGGGGGTTTGGGAGGTTCCAAATAGGCTTTGGCCACAGCGTCCTTGATGTTCTTGCCTCTCTTGAAAGCGAAAATCGGATCTTCAGTCATGCCCAGCTCGCTAAAAACCAGATTCCAATACTTCTTCACGATTTTTTTGATCTCATGGCTTCTTGAGTTGAATGTCGTGACACATACAATGTTCTCCTGCCCTGTGGTTTTGGGTTTGACTTCAAGGAGGAAGTCACGGGGACAATACCAAGCTCATTTTTTCGCTCGCTTGAGCAATCCCAAGGGGTATCCTCTTTCCCTGAGGTGGTTGGAAAGGGTCTCCGTTTCCTTAAAGAAGTCAACCCTTCGGGTACAGTTTCTCCTGAGCCTGAGAAACTGCCCGTAGGGCAGATTGTCTCTCAGGCTTCTTTGATGATGTGAATCATATTTGAGCAAGGTGTTTCTTTCGGTGGGTTTTCTGTACAAGTTCGTGAAGAGTGACCCATCCTCTACTCTGAAAGTAAGGTCCAAGAAGCTGATGTTTTCGTTACTGTATGCCATAGTGAACTGGATATCGCTGGATCTGCTGTTAAGCCAGTCTTTGAAGTCAATTAGGTGGGATTCAGTGCCTGACCATATCATCAACACATCGTCTATATACCGCTTTCATATAGCGATGTGGTCTATAAGGGTTAGTGGGGTTATACAGATGTTCGTCTTCATATGAATCTATGAAGAGGTTGGCTAGGCTGGATGCGAACCCGGCCCCCATTGCGACGCCTTTGCAATGGTAGTAATATTGTTTCCTGAAGACGAAGTAGTTCTTTGTCATTGCAATATCCAGGAGTGATGCCAAGAATCCGGTCGGTATCCAATGTGGTCTGGGGTGTTTCTCCAGTGTTTCCTTGGTCACTTCTAATGCCTTCCTTTGTGGTATACTAGTGTATAGGGAAGATACATCGAGGGTCACCATCAGCTGGGTCTTGGAATCAAAAGGTTGACCTTCCAGTAACTGAATGATGTGCATGGTGTCCCTTACAAATGATTTGGTTTCCATGACCCAAGGTTGTAGGAAGTTATCGATATATTGGTTAAGGGGTTCCAAGAGTGAGCCGCATCCTGAGACGATTGGCCTTCCAGGGGGTTTCTCCAAGCGTTTATGCACTTTCGGTAATGTATAGATTGTCGGGATCCTTGGTTCCTTTTTATTGAGGAAGTCGTGCTCGTGTTGGCTCAGAAATCCTTTGGCAAGCCCCTCCTTAGTCAAGTCTTCAATTTGTTTCTTAATCTCTGGTGTAGGATCCCTAGGTATGGGAAGGTAGCTCTCTCTCATGCTTAGTTGTTGTTCAATTTCATCCACGTAGTCAGGCGTGTTCTGCACGACCACCGCACCACCCTTGTCAGCCGCCTTGATGACAATGGTCTCGTTGGCTCCTAGGGACTGTAGAGCAAGCCTCTCTTCCTTACTGATGTTGTACTTGATGTATTTTCAATTTTTCAGTAGGTCCATGGTTTCTTTAAGGACAATCTGTTCGTATGCCAAGATTTTTTGACTCATGAGATATGAAGCAGGGGTAAAGGTTGAGGGAGGTCTGAAAGTAGTGGCAGCTGCAGTAGGGTTATATTCCTTGTTGGAAAAATGGTATTTAAGTCTAATTTTTCTGAAAAATCTTTGTAGCTCCAGCTTGATACTGAAGGAGTCTGGTGGAGAGGTAGGGACAAAAGTCAATCCTTTAGAGAGAATATGTTTCTCTGCGTCTGAAAGTATATAGTCGGATAGATTGATGATGGGATCAAAGTTAACAGTAGTCATGGCATTGGGAAGTTCTTGGGCAAGAGCTTGATATATCAAGTTGGGGGTCTGTTCACGCCCTTGGTCGGTGGATTCTGTATCTGCGGGAGGAGCAGGTTTGTGAGTCGTCATAAGGGGTGAGTTCGTCACTAAGACAGTATCTGGGGGCTCAAGTGCTTCATACGTCAAATTGGGAGTCTGTTCTTGCCCTCGGTCCATGGATTCCGTGACGGTAGAGGGAGCTGGTAAGGGAATGGTTGAGACAGTGTCTATGGGTCGTACGCATTGCTCAGAGGTCATGTTTATCACCATCTGTATGTTTGTCTGCGTGTTTGGATTTCGCCGTGTGTTTCTGGTTGGTAAAACCTCACTCGTTAGTTGCCCCTTTGGATGTTCCAGCCCCTGTTCCATCCTCTTTGTCGTTCCCAGTTCTGATCTGTACCTCCACCCCTGTTGGGAACGCAATTGCCCTCCCCTAAAAACGCTTAAAGTTAATCAGCGCTCCACCACTTTCATTTGAACACAGTCTGACAACTACCAGGCTGGATTAATTTGTTCAGCATTATCAGCATCTGCTTATCAATTAGGATCCCCGCGCTGTTCAATTCACTTGTTCATTATCAATCAGCGTTCACTCATATCAGTTAGAAACGCTTAAGACAATCAGTGCTACCTCATATTAATTGGAACATTCTCTGATATACTCCTTTAAATCTTTCAGGCTGTCATCCTCCACCCATGTCCTGAAGAAGACCCGCCATGACATTTAAATAGACAAGGGTGGTGCGGTGGTCGTGCAGAACACGCCTGACTACGTGGATGAAATTGAACAACAACTAAGCATGAGAGAGAGCTACCTTCCCATACCTAGGGATCCTACACCAGAGATTAAGAAACAAATTAAAGACTTGACTAAGGAGGGGCTTGCCAAAGGATTTCTGAGCCAACACGAGCACGACTTCCTCAGTAAAAAGGAACCAAGGATCCCGACAATCTATACATTACCGAAAGTGCATAAACGCTTGGAGAAACCCCCTGGAAGGCCAATCGTCTCAGGATGCGGCTCACTCTTAGAACCCCTTAACCAATATATCGATAACTTCCTACAACCTTGGGTCATGGAAACCAAATCATTTGTAAGGGACACCATGCACATCATTCAGTTACTGGAAGGTCAACCTTTTGATTCCAAGACACAGCCGATGGTGACCCTCGATGTATCTTCCCTATACACTAGTATACCACAAAGGAAGGCATTAGAAGTGACCAAGGAAACACTGGAGAAACGCCCCAGACCACACTGGATACCGACCGGATTCTTGGCATCACTCCTGGATATTGCAATGACAAAGAACTACTTCGTCTTCAGGAACCAATATTACTACCAATGCAAAGGCGTCGCAATGGGGGCCGGGTTCGCACCCAGCCTAGCCAACCTCTTCATGGATTCATATAAAGACGAACATCTGTATAACCCCACTAACCCTTATATATACCACATCGTTATATGGTATGCGGTATGTAGACGATGTGTTGATGATATGGTCAGGCACTGAATCCCACCTAATTGACTTCAAAGACTGGCTTAACAGCAGATCCAGCGATATCCAGTTCACTATGGCATACAGTAACGAAATCATCAGCTTCTTGGACCTTACTTTAAGAGTAGAGGATGGGTCACTCTTCACAGACTTGTACAGAAAACCCACCTAAAGAAACACCTTGCTCAAATATGATTCACATCATCCAAGAAGCCTGAGAGACAATCTGCCCTACGGGCAGTTTCTCAGGCGAAACTGTACCCGAAGGGTTGACTTCTTTAAGGAAACAGAGACCCTTTCCAACCACCTCAGGGAAAAAGGATACCCCTTGGGATTGCTCAAGCGAGCGAACAAACGAGCTTGGTATTGTCCCCGTGACTTCCTCCTTGAAGTCAAACCCCAAATCACAGGGCAGGAGAACATTGTATGTGTCACGACATTCAACTCAAGAAGCCTCAGATCAAAAAAATCGTGAAGAAGTATTGGAATCTGGTTTCCAACGAGCTGGGCACGACTGAAGATCCGATTTTCGCTTTCAAGAGAGGCAAGAACATCAAGGACGCTGTGGTCAAAGCCTATTTGGAACCTCCCAAACCCCCAGACGTAAGAAACCTGTTTGACTTGCCCCCTCTGACTGCACACCATAAGTGTGGCCACTGCAAGGCCTGCTCACACACTGTGGAAGGCACATCATTCACACATCAAAGCAGAACATACAATCTTCCCCTGCACACAAATTGTAATAGTGCCAATGTTATACATGCAATTAAATGTCCTTGCGACATGCTATACATAGGACAAACCACACAAAAAGTCAAGGCTAGGGTCTTACAACATATGAGCAGGGTCAGATGCAGAGTACAATGGGCCCCACTAGTTGAACATTTCAACTCCCTGAATCACACACCAGAAAAGCCTAAGATGGTGGGTGGTGGAAAAGATACAAGCACACCCCAGTGGTGGCGCGATCACCACATCACTTAGCTACAAAGAGTGCAGGTGGATTCACTCTCTTAACACCGTTGAGAATGGGTTAAATGAACTGGAGGAGACCTTGAAACAAATGGGCCAGTTGTGATAGAACAGGGTTACCACTCTGTTATACGCCTTAGTAGGCTTGGCTTCTCCGGTCTAACTATTGATAACATACTGACTTACCACTCTCCATTTATGTTTTTAATGTAACTGAACTGTTGCCCTAAACGATACTGTGCACTGAACTGTTTATTTATTTGTTTCTTTATGTGCAACCACACTGATGTATCCAGTGTATAACCGTTTGAGAAACCATATTGTTATATGGTCAATATGTTTGTAAAATGAAAATCCAGGTGCTCATCATTCACATGCACCAAAATCGCTATATACGCAGACCGAATTGCAAATGTATTCATATATAGTTAAATGGTCACTGTATTTGTAAAATATAGGTGCTGATAATTCTGATGCACCAGTATCTATACATATGTTATTTACGCACACCAACCTACAAATGTATTCATTCCTAGCACAGTCAATTCTGACATTTATTTCATCTATTTTCACTCCGTTTGATATGCAATATAATTGTGGTGGACTTGATCCCGACCTGAACGTACTCGCATGACATAACTTTATTGATGACAACATCCCGTACTGCCAGGGGTCTCACATACCTTCTACTTGGCCAACCGACTATGATGCTTTAGACAGAATTCAGCTGCTGCAATCGGACGCGCACGCCACACACGTGGGCTTGGTCTGTCCACACCTTTCCCGTCATTGGTTATCTGACCATGACGTCACAGACTGCATTCAGCTGCTGCCACTGGCCGCACACGTTTAGTACGTGCACGCGCAGCTGGGTCGAATATTTAACCCCGAGTCTGATAGTTGTTTTCCAGACTGCAGCGATACTGGTACGCCGCGCCAGGTAAGCATATGAATGGCTTCTCTACTCACTTTTGACCGCGTTGATTCACCCTGAGTCTCAACGCTAATTCCCCCTACGTTCCTATTTCAGGATTGTAAACTGGCAAATCTTAGGGACCGGATTATTACCTCCCACACCGGCCGATTGCTCCTACAACGGCCTGTTTACGAGAAGTCACTTAGATAAGGCTTAATTACCTACTCGCACGGTGCCTCCCTCACTGGTGGGCTTGGCCGATCATTATCCCACTAACATTGGCCACACCACTTGTTTTTCACTTGTAGATCGTCCAAAGACTATGGGGTCGATTCCGATTCGGGCCGGAAAAAGCACCGACCGACTCGGAGCCGGAATTTATTCCGACCGACACGTACCTGTGGCGCCCGACACGCCAAGTACGATGCAAGGCGTGCAAAATCCGACCGACACGTACCGAACCCAAGCCGAACGACCGAGCCGCACGGAAAACAGCAATACGGCAGGAAAAACACGCGAATCGAACCGACCAACACGCACCTGGAACAAATCCGACCGAAACGTACACGCGAACTCCAAACCGCAAAGTACGATGCAAGGCGCGAAAACCACGACCGAGTCGGACGGAGGACAAGCCGTACGACCGACACGCATACAAAACCGAGCCGAAGTAACACAAAACACCGCGACCGACGCGTACGCAGCATAGAAAACTGCACAAACACAGCGTGAACGAAACGGAGAACACCGTACGAGACAAATGCAGGGTCCGACTCGGTCACAAGAACGTTTCCAACATGCACAGACAGTACAAAGGAAAATTAACACAAAAAAAGGCCAAACAAGCAATTACAAAGCCAATAAATACTGGGGGGGTGGGGACAGAGAACAAAGACACACCCACAACTCCACCCATATAAAGGACACAAATCCCAACCATGATCCTTTGCAAATGCCATTCCACTGCCAGCACCCAACCGACAGCAACCACACACCCACAGCTCATCCCTCACACAAGCCACACACCATCAGCACACCAACAAATACCTACCTCACATACACCCAGCAAAACACACACACACACACCCTCACCTGCACACCAACACACACATCACTCACCATCACCACCCATCACCATGCCCCCCCAAGAAGAATCACAAGTTCCTAGATTGTGAATTGGAAGTCCTGGTAGACGAGATCCTCAGGGTAGAGCCACAGCTGTTTGGCACACTGGTCCAACAGACCCCCATCTCCCAGAAAACCAAGATGTGGGAGAGGATCATCAACAGGGTGAACGCACAATCACCATGTCTGCGCACAAAGACCGACATCCAGAACAGGTGGTATGACGTGCGCAGGAGGGTCCGGGAGCTGCTCAAGAAAGACTACCTCCTGAGCCAATACACCGGCAGTGGACCTCCTGCCAAGCCAGTATACCTCAGGCCCTGGGAGGAGAAGGTGCGGGCCATCCTTCCGCCAGTGAGCGTATATGGACTAGAGAACATCCCAGAGCCTGGTGAGTACACAACAAATGTACACAATATTCTGCCACAATACACACACACATCACTGTCAAGGGGAGAGTCAAACCATGCACTCATAGCAATTACACAGCAACCAGAACAGAATCATCCCAAAATGTGTATGTCAGTCAGAGAAACACAACCGTGCCATCACATGTACAAACACAACTACAACTACAGCTAGGCAGTGGCACAAATAGAACAAACAAACACATTCAGACATGTAGCCACCACAACAACACCAACACACAGTGAAGACCACTGAAAGGAAGGAATTCTGTGTATGCTGGCCAAGTCAGTGTAGCCAATAGCATCATGGGAGTCGTAGTCACACATATTGCCCCCCCACAACTGTCCCATCAACACCACCATGAACCATGCGCACATCACAGGGAGTGGAGAAGGACTCACAAGATGGCTGACACTGGCTACTGCTGTGGGGAGCACAAGGCCCTGCTGGCAACTGTGCACCAACAAACAGCAGGACACCACTGACTGACATCCTGAGAGACAACTTCCACTCCCTGCAATGGAAGCACGTTCCATGGTGGGATATCTGGCTGGCTGGGTGGGAAGGAGGACTCGCACCACTGACCATAGTCACAAGCACCTCCCCTCACACACACCCTCAACACATACTCCACATAACCCACCTGGGAGAATGCAATGCCACACATTCTAACTCAAGATCCCACAAAGAACCTCCAACCTGGGTTATGTCGTGTGAAGCACAGGGACACTCATGGGACTTTCAGCCAAACAACTGCCAGGACAACACTCCCAGCCATCCTGTCAGCACAGGCAGCCCACCCCACAGGGAAGCAGAGTCAAAAGGAAGGAAGCATGGGCATGCTGGGAAGGGGGGTGGAGGCAATAGCATGATGGGAGTCGTAGTCACAGCTCTACATCCCCCACCACATGGCCCAGCAAGCTCACACTCACGCATGCACATCCCACAGAGAGTGGAAAGGCCCATCAAAGATGTCTGACACTGTTGCTGTGTCGTGGGGAGCACAAGGGCATGCTGGGAACTGCACACCAACCAACAGCAGGACACCACTGTCAGCCATCTTGCCATTGCTCTCACACCCACACACACTGAACTCCCCACAAAACCAAGTAAGTATGGGAATGCTGGGAAGTGGGGTGGAGGCAATAGCATGATGGGAGTGGTAGTCACAGATATTGGTCACCCCCACAACTGTCCCATCAACACCACCCTGAACCATGCGCACATCACAGGGAGTGGAAAACAACTGACAAGATGGCTGACACTGTGCACTGCTGTGGGGAGCACAAGGCCCTGCTGGCAACTGTGCAACAACCAACAGCAGGACACCACTGCCAGCCATCTTGCCATTGCTCTCACACTCACACACACTGAACTCCCCACAAAAGCAAGTAAGTATGGGAATGCTGGGAAGTGGGGTGGAGGCAATAGCATGATGGGAGTCACAGTCACAGACATAGCTCACCCCCACAACTGTCCCATCAACACCACCCTGAACCATGCTCACATCACAGGGAGTGGAGAAGGACTCACAAGATGGCTGACACTGGCTACTGCTGTGGGGAGCACAAGGCCCTGCTGGCAACTGTGCACCAACAAACAGCAGGACACCACTGACTGACATCCTGAGAGACAACTTCCACTCCCTGCAGTGCAAGCACAGTCCATGGTGGGATAACTGACTGGCTGGGTGGGAAGGAGGGCCGGCTGTCAACCAAATACAACCAATGCAGACCATGTTCACACCCCAACAAATACATAGAAATGCCCAAATAATGCAGGACAATGTGCCACACCAATATCAACCCCTGACTGTGACGACTTAGGACAATGCAATGTACAGGCCCACACCCAGAGGCACAGTCACAACTGTCAGGTGTGTCAACCATTGATGCCTGCAGAAACATAACATACATTGTGTGTGTCTCCCAAAAATAGGTGATGATGGGGACACAGCAGCAGACGCTGAGGAGTCCCAGTCCCAGGCTCAAGAGGATGCGGAGCTCACTGGTGTCATACAGCCTCTGCCCTCCTCGGACGAAGAAGACCAACCTGGCACATCCGGTGCAAGTCTACATGCAGCACCAGCAGGACCACCAGCTGCAGCACCAGCAGGACCACCAGCTGCACCCCCTGCACCCCCCCCACCAACGACGGTCACCACAAAGACCATCCCTGCCGACATGGACAGAACAAGGAGCAACACCAGCACAGGGACCCTGGACCAACCTGGGGCCATGGACACCACCACCAACCCCCAAGGTGGACCAGGGTCATCTGTGCGTGCCACTGCACGCACTGCACATGTCAGCAGGGGTGGTGGGAGGGGTGGGAGACAGAGGTCGCTGCTTGCAGAGGTTGCTGGTGTGCATGATGACCCACAACTGGTACGCATAGCTGATGCGTACCAGTCCAGCACCGGAGATCTCAGCCAGGTAGTGGGGCTCCTCAGAGACATGAAACAGCAGCAGGCTGCCCATCATGCCCGCTTGTACTCTCACATGTCCCACGTGGAGTCACACATGTCCCGCGTGGACTCACACATGTCCCGCGTGGAGTCCAAGTGGGATGCACTGCATGAGATGACGGCGGTGCACAGGGACATTTTACAATGCCTCCGCCAGATGAACAGCAACCAGTCCACACCTCCCTGTGTGCCAACAACATCTGGTGCTGAACAAACTGCAACTGCCACAGGGAGGGAGGATGACTCTGGCGGAGAGTCCCCTGCACCGCAGCAGCCTGTACTTGAGGGGCCCCCCAAAGAAGAGGGGTCGTCCGAGGAGGGGCAAGTGAGAGGCCGATGGCCAAGCGCAACTCCCAGGAAGCCTGAACCTGTTCTGGATGTTCACCTTTGTGCACAGACTGTTCACCCTGTTGACGGCAACACTACTCCCACACATTGCATGGGGAGTACAAGTTGGACCAATGTCTCAGACAACTGTGGCCCCGATACTGGGGATTTTGTCTACCAGGACTTTCAATTCACCTAGGAACTTCTGATTGCAAGATTTATGTACAGCACTACCCATCCTATGCACTATTCACACAAATGTATCACAATAAACACACTAATACACCATACTTGCCTCTGTTGTGATTCCAACGTGGGTGCTGTTATGGGGATGATGAACTGCAAAATTACACTGTGTATGCGAACTGCAACAGCAAGTACAACACAGGCATGTGAGTAAAGGCAACGTGACACATATGAGGGAGACAAACCACCAGGGCTACACAACACATACACACCTAGGCCATCTGACTCATTGCCTACACTGATGTTGCCAGGGAAGACGGTGCAATGCACAGACACCACACCCATTCCCAGTTGTAGTCAAGTAGCCCACAGGTGCAGTAAGCAAATGGCAGTCAAATGTGTGACCACAGACAACGCACATCACAAAGTGAAGCACAGGTTTATTACACAGTTGCAACATGTCGTAACCACTACAGATGCAAGGTAATCCCACCTGGCAGCGGGCACACAGTCAACAACTGTAGACGGAAGGAAGTCCATGGGTGTGGCGCACATCACCTGTAGGGACACAACAGCTACCACCCTGGAAGTGCAATCACGTCGTCGGTGGACACAGTTGACCAAACGAATCTGAAAGTACCCTGTGAAGGACAGAAATGACACACAGTCAAAAGCAATGGAGAACAGGACAGAACAGCAAAACTCATGCACAATACATGTTACAAGATACCCACCCAGAACCAAGTTAGCATGTCAACACTGTTGGGGAGTACAGCCCACCTGAAAGCACACATCGCAACACACATCCAGTCAAGTAGCCCATGGACACACTCCAACAGCACCAGAGCACCACCTACACATATCATGCCAACTCACATCATTGACATGACACCTCAGGATACTCACATTCAGCTAAAGAAGTTGGTGATGAGCTGTGTGCGGACATCACCCTCATCATCATCATCATCATCACTGGCATCGTGGTCCAGGCCAGGATCCTCCACAGGTGGCAGATGTTGGTCATTGTCATCCTGGATGAGAGGCAACTCCTTCCGCACTGCCAGGTTGTGGAGCATGCAGCTGACGATGATAATCTTGCACACTTTCGCAGGGGCATATGGGAGGGACCCTCCGGTCTTGTCCAGGCAGCGGAAGCGGCTCTTCAGGAGACCAAATGTCCGCTCAATCACTCTCCTGGTCCGACCATGTGCCTCATTGTAGCGCATCTGGGCTGGTGTCTCAGGGTTCCTGAGGGGTGTCAGCAACCACGGCATGTTGGGGTATCCCGAGTCACCTACGGACAGACAAGTGCACATTAGCTGACTTGGAAAAGTGGGCGGAATACTACAGATCAGATCACACACAATGGCACAAAGTCAGTACACACCGACAAGCCAGGCACGCTGGTTCTGCATCTGTGCCATCATCCTGGGGATGCGACTACTCCTCATCACAAAGGCATCGTGTGCTGAACCAGGGAAACGGGCACACCCGTGTGTGATGGTCATATCTGCAAGACACACCACCAGTGCATTGACCGAGTGGTAGTGCTTGCGGTTCCTGTAGGCCTGCTCCTGGGCCTGTGGTGGTACCAAAGCCACATGTGTCCCATCAATGGAGCCAATGACATGCGGCATCCTCCCCAGGGCATAGAAGTCACTCTTCACGTCAGTGAGTCATCGCAGTCTAGGGAAATAGATGTACCGGTTCAGGAATAGCAACATTGCCACCAAAACTTCGTGGAGCACACGGCTCAACATGGTCTGTGACATCCCACCAGCAGTCGCCACAGTATGTTGGAAGGTACCGGTGGCAAAGAAGTGTAGGGCTGCCATCACCTTCACCTTGGGGGTCAGCGCTGTAGGATACGGCCGGCCAGGCTGCAAATGTGGGGCCAACTGCACTGCCAAATCCTCAATCAGCTGCCTGGTGAAGCGGTACTGTCGGATGCTGTCCCGTTCCACCATCGTTGCCAGGTCTGGGAATGGTCGATGGACAGCAGGAGCCCTGCAGTGCAGAGGAGAAGTAAGCAAGATTGTCAGTCAGCCCACATATGCGGCATTGAACACACTCAATATCCCAACATACATCATTATGAGGCACAACTACATGAAGTGTGCAGTTCCGTAAGGACATGTATGGTACATACATGGCCAACATCTGTCATCACGGTTCAACAAGTGGCATCAATAAGTCCCAGGTTGGCCCATTGGATATCATGAGGCCATGTCACAGTTCCCATCTCCTGCTGCCGTGTCACAATCACCCCCACAGTGACATGTGAGGACAGATGTGCCCCAGGCATCACAGCTCAACGACAGGTACATTCCCAGGGACCCTGTATTGCCACATGGACACTGGCATTACATGGAGTATCATGTATACACCACAGCAAAACAACTATGACCCCCACAGGTAGTGGTCCCACTTGCCACTGCAGGACAGACATGGACGTCTGTGACACACACACGCACAACATCAAAGTCCATGCACACACAACGTGGATGTGGAGACTGTCTCCCATTGTGCACATAAAATCAGAGACATTGTAAACACTACATGCACACAGACTGTGGAGGACCATCACTATTGTGCCACTGGGACACCCTGGCTCAAACATACCGTCCCACATGGGACTCACGGGGTATGTGACATGACATACACATACACCACCGTGAAATGTGACCATGGCACATGCACAGATATGAACAGTTGCACATCACAGTGGTCATGTACACGTAACACCCAGGATCCTGTCCCCGTGAACATGTGCACAGCCTGGGGGTGGCTGCCCCCAGGTGACACCCACAGGACAACATGTACACCAACATACACACAATAGGAAATGTAGCCTTACATGCCTTATCATACAGTTTGGACAGGCTGTCGTGTTGTAGGTATGCCCCTCACTCCCTGGGAGCTATCTGTGGCTGGCCTATGTCCATCTGAGACAGGCATGGTGACATATGCCAGTCACTTGTACAGGGATGCGTTGAACAGCAATGGACCGATCGGTGCACCCGGCCGGCCCATTGCATTCAATGTGTGCAGGTACGCGTTGTACCCCTGTACGCGTTGATCAGCAATGGACCGATCGGTGCCCCGGCCGGCCCATTGCATTCAATGTGTGCGGGTATGCGTTGTACCCCTGTACGCGTTGATCAGCAATGGACCGATCGGTGCCCCCGGCCGGCTCATTGCATTCAATGTGTGCGGGTACGCGTTGTACCCCTGTACTCGTTGATCAGCAATGGACCGATCGAGGCCCCGGCCGGCCCATTGCATTCAATGTGTGCGGGTACGCGTTGTACCCCTGTACGCTGTTGATCAGCAATGGACCGATCGGTGCCCCCGGCCGGCCCATTGCATTCAATGTGTGCGGGTACGCGTTGTACCCCTGTACGCGTTGTACCGCAATGGACCGATCGGTGCCCCCGGCCGGCGCATTGCATTCAATGTGTGCGGGTACGCGTTGTACCCCTGTACGCGTTAGTACCGCAATGGACCGATCGGTGCCTCCGGCCGGCCCATTGCATTCAATGTGTGCGGGTACGCGTTGTACCCCTGTATGCGTTGATCAGCAATGGACCGATCGGTGCCCCGGCCGGCCCACTGCATTCAATGTGTGCGGGTACGCGTTGTACCCTGTATGCGCGTTGTACCGCAATGGACCGATCGGTGCCCCGGCCGGCCCATTGCATTCAATGTGTGCGGGTATGCGTTGTACCCCTGTACGCGTTGATCAGCAATGGACCGATCGGTGCCCCCGGCCGGCCCATTGCATTCAATGTGTGCGGGTACGCGTTGTACCCCTGTACGCGTTGTACCGCAATGGACCGATCGGTGCCCCGGCCGGCCCATTGCATTCAATGTGTGTGGGTACGCGTTGTACCCCTGTACGCGTTGTACCGCAATGGACCGATCGGTGCGCACCCATTGACAATGGCCTTGCCTGGCAACGGACGCGTTTCGAAATTCGAACGAGTCGGTTGCTGGAAATTCAGTTGGTCACCCACAACAATGTTGCAAAATCATGTAGTTGAAGATTTGAAGGATGCCGTGGGCGTGTATTGGTGCTGCTATTCCATGGATTTGCCAGATTCAGAAGATGCAAACGACTTGGACCTATCACTTTGGACACAAGGGACAGTATCTGCCTCTCCAGCACATATATATTGCTGGCTGTTCCCCTGAGAGCTCACTTGCCTGCACTACATGCTCCAGGACGACATCTGCCACTGCACTGCTGCTGTCTCTGCCCCTCTGGACCCTGCAATGGCACGTACTGTGGAGAGAGCCCCAGCCTTCAGCCTTGAGGAGAACCAGGCCCTGCTGGACAGCCTACTTCCACAGTACAGCAAGGTGTATGGGACACCAGGGGAGCAGGTGAGTGTTCTGTGCACTGCCTTTCTGAATGTGCATTTTGTCTGACTAGCAAGGCTGAAAGTCTGCACGCCACTGGCTAGCAGGCTCACTGAGTAGTTGTCACCCCCCATAGTGTGTAGTGACATGCACTGGACAGGTATGGTGCAGTGACAGTGCATTTGAACAAGGTTTTACTTCCCATGCAATGATACCATGTAGTGACGTCTGGCAAACTGTCCATGGGCAGCGTTGCACTGCCTGTGTACATCATGTGCCCCTGTGAACGAGACATGTATATACAACTATGTCATGCACGGATATGTATATATATCTAGGAAACAGTGGTTCAGGTGTGGCCTAAATGGTCCAAAGCGAGAAAGTGACCCAGCAGGGAACACTTGGTTCTAAGATTTTGAAATTAATTCATGAGGGAGCAAAGGAAAGATCAGAGGAAGGTCATGTAGGTCAGATAAATGATAGACATTTATTTTACAATTTTTTGTATAGTATTCAGGTGCTCACATACATTTAGGTGAAAGGAAGCGGGACATGCAGGGTGATAGTGAGGTTTAAAAAGGCATCGCATTGACAACAATATAATGAGCTCCACAGTTATTTTACAAGGAGTAATAGGAGTTCATGTTGTATGGTGGTCGACTGCGTTTCGAACCCAATAAGTGGGGTTCATCTTCAGGACAAGGGTGAGCAAGCTGAATTAGAAGAAAGGAAAATCATCCTAGGCCCATTCGTCTGTTAATGATGTGGGCAGCTGGTACTGATTTTTAAAATGGGCTGAAGGCGTGAATTAATGGCGCCAAAGAACTGAGTGGGAATGTCTGTCCAGGACTCGTGTTTGCTTATTTGGAGGGAACCCGGGATGGAAAGGCAGCTGGCCGGTATGATTGGTTTTGTATTTTTTAGAAAACGAACTGCAGGGCCTTTAAATGGGAGCCTGGAGCTGTGCAGACGGGAGCGTCCTGCTTCTGCCTTTGCTGGCATCGAATGCTCGGATATGTTGCATGTGTAGTAATGGCCTTTTCACTTTGTCATCCTGACAGGTTAATGCCCATCGGAAGCAGGAGATCTGGAAGGACATCGTCCGGGCTGTCCGGTCCGTGGGGGTCTACAAGCGCCGGATCCGCAACTGCCAGAAGAGGTGGCAGGACCTTCGGGGCTGGACCCGGAGGATTGCCCGGGTCCAGCTGAAGCTGTCGCCTCCTCGCAGGAGGGGCGGAACACGGACCCTGACCCCCACATGCTCCAGATCCTGGCGGTGGTGTTTCCAGACCTGGATGGGCAGCTGAAGGCCAGACAGCAGCAAGGAGGGGGTGAGTCAAAGACTGCACTGTGAACTCTGTATTACATGCTTTGTGCCCTCCTCTGGCCTGGTTCAACTGCCACAGTACAGCAGTCATGTTGTCCAGGAGCCATGTCCCTCTATTGTGCACTGCCCACTCCTCATCTGATACCCAGGTGTGGCCCTTACATTCAGGGAATTGTGTCACTTGGGACTGTGTCCTTGCAGTTTGCTTCACTAAAGGTGGGGGACAGCATCTGTTTCCCTAACTCTGTTGTGGGCATCATGGGTGGGTCCATTGTTCACACAACGCCTGTGTTCGGACATGTAATCTGCGTGTTGCTTTGATATGCGGTCCACTTGCTGAGCTGAGCCACCACATGTGCCTGGGGTATGTGGCACACACCCATGCAGCGGGTGGGAACAATGTTTGGGCCCCAGGAGTATGCAGATTACGTGTGTCACACATACATAGCCAGCTATCCACTGTCCAGGGCTCATCCCTCATTCATGTGGGGCAGGACACTCATGCCTACTCCAGGCCATGCAAGGCACTCTGTACTCCCACTCCCGTGTATCAGCTGACACATTGTGCGCAGTGATTTGACCCCTCAGGTGTCTGCCTCTGTGTCAGTGTGCTGTGGATTTGTTGCCAGGACTGCTGGGGTGTTTCTTGGTAGGGGCTCAGCATGCCACTGGAGATGTGACCATAGGAGACGATACTTGTGTGTCACATAGGTGTTTGATCAGCTGCCCGTGCAGACTGGGGTATGCGAATGTGAAGTTCAGGCAGCTGTTCCCCATTCACAGCAGATTGTGAGGGGCTCAGGTTCAGAGGGTAGTGTCACAGGTCTCCCATATGTCCAATCGGTATGACCTGGACAGATGAGGGTTAAGATGATGTGTTGTGTGGGGGATGTACATGTGCACTTGTGCAGCTCCAGGACTTGCATTCCCCATGACCTACTATTGTGACACAGTGCAGAGTGTTGTTGTCTGGCTGCCAAGTCATACATCACTGAGACAGTGATGTATGACTTAGCAGTCATGCCTCCGCCATGGCATGTGTCTACTTATTAGTGATCCTGCAGGGGAGTGACATGTGCTACATGCACACCATTGTGGCGATGGCTATCAGGACATGGGTGCATCATGGTGTCTGTCGCTGGTATGCATCACATGCATATCCTATTTGACTCTGGGCGTCCCTTTCATCCGGAAACCTGTACTGACTCAGTGGCAAGAGTTGTGATGTGTGCATGTCCACATGCTACACCGTGTCCTCTGCACTGTCCAACTACTGTGTAGTTGGTGCATGTGTCCACACTGGGGTGTTGCTATCCAACAGACACCAGACAGATGGGTGCAAGGCCATGTGGGATGTGAGTGCCATGGTTGGCATCAGACTGACAATTGGCTTCTCCTGTTCAGTTAGGGCACTTTTAGCAATGTACAACTAATGATGCCAGGGCTTGCTCTGTAATGTGCTGTGCTCACAGTGGTGTGTGCGTTTGGTGCAGGTGACTGATGTCTGTCTGTTTCCCCATTGTTTGCAGATACATCCACGGCCACGGAAGGGGACAGCTCCACGGACCAGAAGGAGCCAGAGAGCCAGACTGGGTCAGCAGCCGAGGAGTGGTCGGAGGGACCCAGTGGCACGGAGGGCAAGGGGAGCCACACCGAGGAGTCCTCAGCACCATCCACCTCAGCTGAGGACCAGAGCAACTCGGAGGATGACTCCCTTATGGAGGCGGGTGTCAGCAGCCACCACACCCCAGCTAGTGTTGCTGTCCCCGCCACCACCAGCACCACCACCGCCCTCCCATCGGCTCCCATTCCCCAGGTCCGTGGAGGCTCCCATGTTCGGGAGCGTGTCTCCTTTGGGCCAGGCACCGCACCCCCTGCCCCTGTGTCCCCTGCTGCCCTGAGTGAGGAGTCTGTGTACCTCCTTCGCCAGTTCCATGTAGGGCAGACAGCCATGCTGAGTGTCCTCCATGCGCACACCGCTCTGTTGACTCAGCTGGTGTCGTTCATGGAGGGCATCTCATCGGGCATGTCTGACCTACAGAGGGGCAATAGGTCCATGGACTCCTCCCTGACGGCAGCAGTGTCCCTCCTCAGACAGTCGCTCACCCCTCCTGCCTCTGCTCCATCCACACTCCCCAGCACCTTACCCGTCCCAAGCACACACACACCGGCACAGGCACAGGCACACACCAGCACACACACATCCAGCACACAGACACACACGCCACAAACAAAACGCACACGCACGCACAGTCAGGGGACTGAAACCAGACTCACAGGGGATGGGGCCCTGGAACACACACACGCATCCACGAGCACTGCGCAGTCCTCAGTTGCCTCTCCCTCCAAAACACCCTCCCTTGCCTCACCTGCAACCCCAAAGACCCAGCGGCTCTTCCTCAGTGACCTCGGCCTCTTCCCCTCCGATCCAGCTGATACAGCATTCAGGGGGAAGAGGAAGCCCACCCACACGGAGCAGAGTGCCCCTCGCCCCCGGACACCCTCCCCGAGGCGCAGACAGACTGAGGCCCCCACCCGCAAGTCCCCCCGGAGTCGTAAGAGCAAGACCCCGCCGCCGCCCTGCAGCTCAGGCACCAGGTCTCCTTCCTCCATCCCTCAGGCCCCCACTCCACAGGTGCCCCACCACACCCTGCCCCAGGTTCCCCCACCCACAGATATACCATCCCCAAGAGGATCCGGCCTTCTCCCCCTGCCACTTGCTCTCCCGGCACCACACCCCCGCTGCGCTTGTCTGTGCCACTGATGTGGTGAGGGTGTCCTCCCCCTCTGTCCAGCCCACCTTGCCTGTTCCCCATTCTCCTCCCCTGGTGGTAGGCACTGCAGTGGAGTCCACTACCACCCTGTCTGACTTGGGCACTGCAGTGGCGGACCTGTCCACTCCATCTGCAGGGTCCACTGCAGTCGTGCCGGCACCCACAACATCTGAGTCATGCCCCCAGTTGTGCCGGCACACACCATGTCAGACACCTCCACTGCAGTTGTCAGTGGCTCTCCAGCACCCACCACCCCTTCCCTGCTTCCTCCTGGTGAGCCCTGATCCTGTCCCTGCGGTGCCTGGCCTGCCCCCCCGGTTGCCCCTCCTAGTGGATTGTCCCTGGTTTTGTGCAGGCATGCGTGGGGTGACATCTGCCACTGTCACCCAGTTTGGACTTTGACAATGGACTGGCCATTGGCCTTTGTGTTTTTTCTGGACTTTGTTTTCATTACACACATATGCTGAATAAAGCAACTTTCTGTTCTCTAGTGCTTATGCTTCTGATGTACATGTTGTTGATGATGCTAACCATGCCCTTGCTGCAGTGATGGTGATATTTAGTCTCATGATAATGAAGTGTTACTGTGCAGGAACCCATGTGGTCCAGGGGGAATGTGTCCTATCCTGTGGTGTATCCATGTCATCCATAGCAGCATCTGAGGGTGTCATGTGTTCAGTATTTGGCAATGGGATTTCCTACTTAGATTAGCTATTTCACATCTGTGGCTTCCACCCCTGCACATTTGTTGTGCCTGCCATTGTTCAATTCGTCTACTTCCCTGACCGTGTGGCCATCTCCACTGGACATGCAGGTTTGGGCCTCAAAGGGGAAGGACTCATCTGTGTTGTCAGTGCCACATTGCTATACAAGTGTGTTGGATCTGTGCTGATTACTTTGGCACTTCCATGACCAGGCTGATGTGACGGGAGCCCTCATTTGGTGCTAATTGTTGATTGTGTGACCAAGTGCTCAGCTGACATGATGGGGCCCTACTGAGGCAACATATGGCACAGCTTTCCTCACACAGGAGTGGAGTCCCCTCATGGCAGTGTGTACTCCTGTGACATTGCCTGCGCCCAAGGTGTGTGTTGTATGTGCATGTCTGTGTGTTCACTTCCGTTTAGCTGTGCATGCTGTGATCCCTAGTGTTGTACCTGTTTGTGATGCTTGCTGAGTTGACCTATGTTCCCCCAAAGTCTTCTCCCTGGGTTCTCTGTGATGTGGGTGCATGGCACATTACTGGTCATCAGGGTGTCACCCATAGGTGTGTTTGCTGTCAGGGCTGAGTTTGTGTACAGACGTAGATGGGTCACAGTCAGGTTTCCCCTTGGCACTTGTTGTTTGCCCCTGTCATGTGATTTCCAGTTTGTGTTATCTTTCAGTGATTGTGACACGTTGTGTGTGTGACTGCTGGCACTCCTCAGGGTCCGGGCTGCAATGTTGGTTGTTATCTATGTGTGTTCTTAGTGGGTGACCTTGGCTTCTTCATTGGTGTGTGACTGTGGCTGGGATCCCAATGGTTGGTGTGGTATTGCCGTCATGTCCATGTACAGCGTAGTGTGCAGTGTGTCAGACATTCAGGAGTCTTGTTGAGTGGCCATGTGTGATGTGTTTCTGCACCTTGGTTCCCACCCACCACCATGGAATAGTCATGGGTGCATGTGCAATGTCACCAGTGCATGTGTGCTTCACTGCTGCACATTGTTGGAGGTCGAGGGGTGTGGTGTTGAGTGTGTGCAGATGAGAGTTGTTGCCCGGCTAGGCCCCTGCCTCCATGTTGGCCTTGGCTTACTGGCCATGCTGATTGATTTGTGCTTGTGTAGGTGTGATGGTAGTTTGTTGCTCAGGACACATGACTGTGGTTCACAGTGTGAACGACATTTGGCTTTGTCATCACAGTGGGATTGTAATGCAGCCCAGGGTCACCACATTGTGGGGGCCCTGGGGGTAGTGCTGTGGTGTGTCTGTGTCTTGCTGTGTCAGTTGCTGTTCCTACGTGCCTGTGTGACATGTGTGATTTGTGCTCCCTCTCATCTGACAATGCCTGCTTGCCCACATAGGGGATTTGGATCCATGAGTTACCTTTGTGTGGCACTGTATGCACATCTGTATGATTGGTATTCAGGTCTCCTCATGTGTTGTGTGGTTGCCTGGGGACACTGGCACGCCCCCCCCCATACCTGTTGTGTATGATATGCAGTGTGGGTCTGCCTGTTTGTGTTTGTGCATCTGCACCACTGCATTGGCATATCTTGGGTGTGCCATTGGCTGTATGTAGTTTGGTGGCTTTCCCCTGCTGTCCCTGGGACTCCTAGGTCATCGGTCAGCACAATGATCATGGTTTGTGTGTCCCATTGCTGCCATGGTATGGTATCTGTTCACCTCACATCTACAGTCTCCACAGGGTATCTGCATTTGTGTGCCCATTGGTGCAAATATGTGGGTCTGCATTCTGATGGTCACTTCTGTCATTGTGTCATTGATGAATGTTGACAGTGTCAGCCCCCATGGGTGTTGTTTGTCTGCACATGGCCAAAGGTATGTCTTATTTGCACTGCAGTATTTGGCTCCCCCAATTTATGTTGCAATGGGACACATGCATTACTTTGCCACTGATGTGTTTTTTGTTCTGTGACCAGGAATCATCCATGCAGTTTGGCAGTTGCAGCTCTTTCTTTGTCAACACTTACCTTTTGGTCACTGTGATGATGGGGGTTTGGACCCCATTGCCACAATGTTCAAAATGTGCTTCAGCTATGGACCCCACACTTACCTTTTGGTCACTGTGGTGATGGGGTGTTAGACCCCATTGCCACAATGTTCAATATGTGCTTCAGCTATGTACCCCACACTTACATTTTGGTCACTGTGGTGATGGGGCGTTAGACCCCATTGCCACAATGTTCAGAATGTGCTTCAGCTATGGACCCCACACTTACCTTTTGGTCACTGTGATGATGGGGGTTTGGACCCCATTGCCACAATGGTCATGGCCTGCTTGCATTGTGGGGGCCACACACATATATGTGTGGCACATGTGCTAGGGGGTCACATTGTATGTTCAAAGTCATGTTCAGTGTTGTAGGCATTTGACACAGTCTACACACGCTTGTCATGGTGTTGGGTGGATGTCTTTTTCTTGCATTCCCTAGGTTGTGGTGTGCTGGTTGTGTCATGCATTGTCCATCCTATGAGTGGGGGTGGTAGTGGTGGTAGGCATCCAGCCCCCCTGGCTAAGGGTGGTAGTAGTGGTAGGCATCCAGCCCCCTGGGTGAGGGTGGTAGTAGTGGTAGGCATCTGGCACCCCCTGGCTAAGGGTGGTAGTAGTGGTAGGCATCCAGCCCCCTGGGTGAGGGTGGTAGTAGTGGTAGGCATCCAGCCCCCCTGGCTGAGGGTGGTAGTAGTGGTAGGCATCCAGCCCCCCTGGCTGAGGGTGGTAGTAGTGGTAGGCATCCAGCCCCCTGGGTGAGGGTGGTAGTAGTGGTAGGCATCCAGCCCCCTGGGTGAGGGTGGTAGTAGTGGTAGGCATCTGGCACCCCCATGGATAAGGGTGGTAGTGGTGGTGGGCATCTGGCACCACCCTGGCTAAGGGTGGTAGTAGTGGTAGGCATCCAGCCCCCCTGGGGAGGGTGGTAGTAGTGGTAGGCATCCAGCCCCCCTGGGTGAGGGTGGTAGTAGTGGTAGGCATCTGGCACCCCCCTGGCTAAGGGTGGTAGTAGTGGTAGGCATCCAGCCCCCCCTGGGTGAGGGTGGTAGTAGTGGTAGGCATCCAGCCCCCCCTGGGTAAGTGTGGTAGTAGTGGTAGGCATCTGGCACCCCCATGGCTAAGGGTTGTAGTGGTGGTGGGCATCTGGCACCACCCTGGCTAAGGGTGGTAGTAGTGGTAGGCATCCAGCCCCCCCTGGGTGAGGGTGGTAGTAGTGGTAGGCATCCAGCCCCCCCTGGGTAAGGGTGGTAGTAGTGGTAGGCATCTGGCACCCCCTGGCTAAGGGTGGTAGTAGTGGTAGGCATCCAGACCCCCTGGGTAAGGGTGGTAGTGGTGGTGGGCATCTGGCACCCCCCTGGCTAAGGGTGGTTGTGGTGGTTGGCATCCGGCCAACCCTGGGTAGGGGTGGTGGTGCGCATTCAGGCCCCTGTGTGCATATGTGGCATTGGTGATGGGCATCCCGCCCCTATGGTGCTGCTGTTGCTGGTGTAAGTAAATTCTGCATCCCTCTGTGTGTGTGTGTGATGTGTCGTGTACGTGTTGTATGTGTTTTGTGGTTGGTGTCTGACTTACCTTCTGCGCCGTACGCGTCCGTGCCTGTTCCGGTAGTAAATGTAGAATATTGGTATGATCGGGACGAAGGGATTCATGGTTGGTTCGTGTCGTTCGTCCTTCTCGTTGGTTCGCGTTGTCCTCGTCGCTTCGCGTCGTCCTCGTCGCTGGCGTGTTCGTCTCGTAGCCGTGGATTGTGTTGTGGCGCAAATCGGAGCTTATGTGCGCCTCTACTGGATGCTTTGACGTGCCGTGCGTAGCGACGGGTTCGGCGCGTACGGGAAGCGCATCGTACTTGTTCGGCCGGACGGAGCTGCATTTTCCCTTCCGTGCGGATTGGGTGAGTACGGCTCGGCCGGATTCTGTGCTGTTGTGCGCATCGTACTTACTCGTTCGGTGTGCTGTACGGATCGGTCGGGAAACAGGCATTCGCATGGCTTTTTTCCCGACCGAATGGTATTGGGTGCGCCTCCGACCGAGATCGGAATCGGCCCCTATATGTCATAAGGCACCCCGTCAATCTGAGAGTTTTTCCTGAGAGTTGCTGGTGAGCTAATTTTTATTTGTTCATCACTGATTTAACCCGCGGGGAGCGGCAGGGGGTTTCTCCTTCACCCCACGCTGGATATCGAATCCGTTCAGCCTTATCTGCGCCCGCCCAACATCTCCAAACCCCGTGCTGTCAGTTAATTTGTTTAGCTTCACCTACGCTCATTTATTAGCGCTCCCTCAGATATCCCTCCTCGCGTTGGATATCTATTCTTTTTAACCTTATCAGCACCCGCCCAACCATTGGGGCACCTCCTCACACCCCCGCGCTGGGTAATTAATTTGTTTAGCATCACCAGCGCTCACTTAGAATTAGAAACGCTTAAAGATAATCAGCGCTCCACCACTTTCGTTTGAACACATTCTGACAACTACCAGGCTGGATTAATTTGTTCAGCATTATCAGCATCTGCTCATCAATTAGGATCCCCGCGCTGTTCAATTCACTTGTTCATTTTCAATCAGCGTTCACTCATATCAGTTAGAAACGCTTAAGACAATCAGCGCTACCGCAGATTAATTGGAACACTCTCTGATATACTCCTTTAAATCTTTCAGGCTGTCATCCTCCACCCATGTCCTGAAGAAGACCCGCCATGACATTTAAATAGTGCTTTTTCAGGGTCGAAACGTCGACGAAAACATATGGTTCAGTTCTTTCAAGTCTCTTGGCTTAAATTAACAAGCGCAAGTGCTGTTCGCAAGAGACATTGTCCTTTTATTCTGACCACCTTTACTTTTTCCCTGTTAAATTGTATATAACCTCACCTTGTACATATGATACGCACTGCACCATCGTCACTGAGCACCGGATGTCACTATATTACATGTCACCTGTAAAATATTACTCACCTTGACAGCTTGTTGTAAGTACTTTTGAAAGCATCAAATCATATAAATAATAATTTTACGAACACCTACTAGTCAAGTGTTGTTGATTTTGTGTTCCAACTACATTGAACTGATATGCTAATTTCCATAAACAAGTTGATATAATTTTTTGTTTTCGTATAAATTGTATAAATCGCTCAATCTCTAATCTATTCTTCTCATATAAAGTAATTATCCTCCCCGACAGAACCACTGTAGCTTTCTCTACAATCGGAGAATGGCACTAGGGCATGTCCCCCTCTGGCAATCAGCCTTCCTGTCTGCCCCTCCCTTTCTTCCTGGTCTCTTTATACCAGGCTTCTCCAATGAGTAGCTCTTGAGCAACTGGTACCTTTCCAGACACCTGTAAGTAGCGCTCCTATATAAAGCCCAGCCTGCTAAATAAGAAGCTTAAGCTTTTGCTTGATTGAATTAATGTATCTTACACAAAAATTGTGTATTCAAGACAAAAAGAGGTTTATTTTCAAAACTCATAAGCTGTTGTTTGGAGAAAAATAGATGAAATTCCAAAATACATGCAATGCTGATTTCTAAGTGATAGATCATGGGGGAGACGTATTACTAATAATATTACTTTTGTGCCAGGGCATTGCAGCTGTGGCGGTTATGTACTATTCTTATTCGTGCATTCCAAATTGGCAAAGCCTTTTTAAATTATTGTTGGCAACCCTCTCGGATGGAATACCACAATAAAAACCTAACCGTGGGGAGGAACAGGGTTTTCACTGCACATGTATGAAAATCCTCTTTCCAGAAAGAAAAATTATTTTCTAGAGTCCCCTCACCCACCAGGGTTTCCCCTAGGTGGCATGCTTCATCATTGGGGTCCTCTCAATCCGCTGCGGATTGAGGCGTGCTGCGACTTGCGGAACTAGGTAGGAGCACTAAGTTTTGGAAAATGTGTAGTGCAGTGAAAGTGGAGTGGAAAAACAAAAAGTTAAAAATACCTAATTAGTGGGCTAATATTTATTCCTGCCCCTAGTTGGTATGACTAAAATCAGGGGTTAATAATAGGGAAAGTCTAACTATAATGAGTATAGAGTCCCTAGTATCGGGTCGACATGTTTCGAGCTTCCCCCTCAAAGCTCTTCTTCAGGACCACACGAGGACCAGCCCCGTGCGTGCCACTCCTAAGCAAACCTATAATTAGGAATTAATGAGGTGCACACCTACTGTGTATACACCTAACACGTAATACATACGGTTAATCACTGACACGTAGTATCTGAGGAAATAAAGCAAAGAAAGGTTTAAAAACGCGCCCGCCTCCCAGCCAGGCTGGTAGGTCCTTGACACATGCGGCGTCTTAACTTAATCAATGTACTCCTCTATAGTGGGTGGGTGTAATTAAAAGTAATAATTAGTGCGAACATCCAGCGTGGTAAGAAACTTACACTCGTGACGCCTGGTAATAAATAAGTGGTTAAATACATAACAAAAAGCACTTGTGTAGAGACACCACGTGACATACAACATATAACACTTAATTGTCAGCATATTAGTGACACATACTGGTGGGTGAGGGGACTCTAGAAATGAATTTTTCTTTCTGGAAAGAGGATTTTCATACATGTTCAGTGAAAACCCTGTTCTTCCCCACGGTTAGGTTTTTATTCTGGTATTCCAGATTTTGTGAAACTTCATTCAGTTAGGAGGGTGAACCTAACCTCAACCTCTATCTCCCCCATCTTTTGATTGTAACCCTCTCAGATGCACTGAAGTGATGGCTGCTAGTAATCTTACATATGGCGGCCACTAATGCAATCTTATCTGATGTGGTCACTACAAAACACTAATAATATGAGCAGCTCCCAATGGATTTAATTGAACAAAAATTGCTCTTATCACACAAAAGGTTGGAGACCCATGCTTTATACTCTGCCCTCCAATAATTCTCTATGAAGATGAGAGGTGGAAGCTTTGGCGCAGCCTCCCATATCTGTGCGAACAATGCCTCTGTTAAACACATGCTCAAAAGGCAAGCAATTGTAACACATTTTGCTTCCTTCTCCATTTCAAGCTCATCTGTGCAAAGTCAGATGGGCTGCCAGTGCTAATCACTACATGCAGTTGTCCATGCATGTAAGAGTCCTTTCTGCCATGTTTGTATTATTTTTATTAGCACAACTAATGTCAACCTGAAGCAAAAAAAGATAGTGACCTCACACCCACCATTTTTGTTAGCATTAGTATCTAGAACATTAGTTTCTTAGGACCTACACCTGTTACATAAATGCTCTAAAGAGTTAGGGTCCCTGATGTTACGTACATAGGGCCTGGCTTGCATGCAGGATGTATGTATTGCCAGGAAAGCCTGGACATACACAATAATGTAATGCACAAACACTGCAAGTGAATGATGTTAAATGTTAACAGATTGTATACATATTTTGTCCTAGCTAGTAGTATCGTCTCTGGGCACAGAAGTCAGCTAAAATGGTCATTGTGTCTACACTCCTCATTCAGAGGAGCTAGAGTTTTGGTTTTATTCAATCAATTAAAATATAGTTGGCATTTTCTTAGTTTAGAAAGTGTATTAAGATGCTCTTATTTAAACATGGTAACATCAATAAAACATTTATTTATAGGAATGTTTTAGTATGAGCCTCAGCTTGTAGGTCTGAGAGCAATTTAAATAGCGAAGCCCCAGAGCGCAGACTGCATGAATATAAGCCGCAGGTGTTGCTAGAGTGCATCAGCTACAACAGGGGTCTCCAACCTTTTTAGTAATAAGAGCTACTTATGTTCAATAAAAGTCATTCCGAGCTACTAATATTATGAGTGTTATAATAGTGACTGTATCAGACAAGATTACATTAGTAGTCTCCATATGCAAGGTGACTAGAAATGATCACATCAGTGCATCAGGCAGGGTTGCCGGCAATAATGTTAAAAAGCCTTTACCAATTTGGAATGCCTCTACCTACATTGGTACCTCCATAGGTAAGACATAACAGCCATAGCTGCAATATACCTGGCACCAAAGTATTAATATTAGTAATACGTCTCCCCAGTGCTGCCTGATTTATCACTCAAATATCAGCTTTAAATATATTTTGGAAATTGTGAGGTTTCAAAATACACAATTTTTGTCTTGAATACACACTTTTAAATTTTGGTCAACATAGACAAATTCAACCAACCAAAAGTGTCTAATTTAGTAGGTAGAGCTGCCCACGAGGCTGCTCGTTGGAGAAGCCTGAGCTACAACTTCTGGATAGAGCTAGCGATGTGATAGCAACGATCCTGTCAGTTAAGAGAGAGTTGGAGAGAGTATAGCCTGGATACAGGATGTTGTCCTATAGCTGAGATTGTATCACTAGCCAGACTCAGCTTTAGACTGGGAAATGAGGTGCTGCTGCAGACAGTTCTCAGTCAAGCACTGAATCTGAGGCGCCACTGTGAGCGGTGCAGGATTGCTGACTGATCAGGGTCTCAGCGCCTGACGGAAGCTGGAGACAGAGTCATTGCCCACACTGTAGAACCTCTTCTCTTGCAGGTCCTTTGGAAGAGATCCTGTGTCTGGTCCGGTGCACCAAAGCAGAAACGGGATTAAAGTCTATAATCTTAGAACCCGCTGAAGTAATGCAAGCTGTAACCTTTAAAAAGACATTCAAGGCCAAGAAGATTCCTAGCTACACTAAGAGAAGGCACACGTCAGTGCTAGGGTAGTGGGTACAGTAAAGACCTTGATGCACCCAAGGGAGGTATATTAAGTCCAGACTGAGACTCATCCAATTCAAAATCCTTCATAGGGTCTACTTCGACCGAGCACGCTTGCACAGAATCGGGAGAGCGGTGTCACTGGAATGTCTGTGATGCAGAAGTCAGGGGGGGGGGGACTTCTTGCATACCCTGTGGGCATGCACGGCCATACAAACATATTAGCAAAAGATAGTGCATGAACTGAGTAAAGTCATACATGTAACACTCCCCATGGACCCCAAATATATCCTTCTGGATATACCCAATGATGCAGACATCCCGCGGGCGAAGCTACTCTTCTCTAACTTGGGACAAGTGGTGGTAAAGATGGGTGTGGCCAAACACTGGGGAGCAGCTAAATTACCATCTCTGGCAGAATGGACTGATACAAGATAGCACAAAATGTCACGCATAAAAGTAGAGGGTGCCCGCGTAGATTTCAAAAAGTCTGGGACCGGTGGATTAGATTCCGTAACTTGAAGGTATTGAGAGACGGATCTGGGACTCTGCCTGTCTAAACCTAATGTTATACTCAACTTCATTGACCACAACTGTATAATGCCTACTAGCGTGTAACTAAATGTTCAGAACGCATTACTAATGAGATGTGTAAAGATCACAGCTGTATGTGTCCACCTGCATTGTTTGTTTATCACAGGTATATTTTAGTGCCCTTTTGCACTATTTGCTCAAAAACCAAATAAAAATACTTTTAAAAAAACTCGCAAACCTGCTGAGGTGAAAGCTGCATGAAGTGGCAGAGAGGAAGATGAGGCAGCAAAGGTTGGATGGAGCGTAGGAAGTAGTTTGGCCAGGATGCGACGTCCCCGAACGTGTTCGCCACCAGGAGGCGCTTCACAAAAGCTCTCTTCTGCATGAACTTCATCTCTGGGCTATGACTCTTGATGGCAGCCAAACTAGGACGAAGAACAGCGGAGCCATATTCAGTTTGACACAAAATACATGCGTGCGTGCGAGCGTGTGTGTGTGTATGTGCGCGCGCGCGCGTGCGTCCTGACGAGATGACTCTGAGACAGGTCTGTGGTCGGTGTGCTCCTCGATGACGTTGTTCCCTTTCCCACGGTTGAATTTGAAGCTATGTTTTTTAAATCATTAATTTACCTGAATGCATTTTACAGAGTCTTTCATGCCCTCTAATTCTGTTACTAACTTTGCCCGGTTTTTCGCCATACAAGCAGGGTCATTGAGGTCAAGAGCAATGAAAAGAAAACAATATGGACACGCATATTACTTACACGCTCTCATTGGCCAGGAGTGCAGTAGGTAAGCTGAGAATGTCAGAGATGGACATGAATGGAATAAACTGAGACAGGTCAACAAACAGCTGTGGTGTCAGGTGGGGGAACTTCTGAATGAGTAACGAGGTCAAGCTCTCCAGGCCGCGCTCATCGGACGGAGTAACCTACAGAGGGAAACCAGATACGGTTATGCCAGTAACAACTTCCTATGCATTACAGCTAGATATACCTGCCTTGACCCCGAAGCACACCCGGTGTGGCATTGTTAAGCAAGACCATAAGGTAAATGCAGAAGCAATCTTTAGTACAATCACTATTCAGAGCCAATTTAGGCATGGGCACAGGATGCAATTGCCTAGGGATCCCACCTGCCAAGGGGGGCCCATGATGGTAAAGTAACCACATTATCAAGCTTTTAACAGAAACGTCATTTACTAGTCTTGGGTCAGGTGGCTTAGTCAGTCTAGTGAGGCTCCGGGGACTCAAAATGAGCCCCCTGCAAGGGTGAGGGTTTGACATCACGGTCACAGATTCAAATCCTGCAGAGTCGATTTAGCATTTCACCCTTCCGAGGTCGATAAAATAAATGCCATTGCGTTGAGTAATAATAAACATCTGTTACTTCAGAGCCGAGACATACATAAGAGTGAATGTGTGTTTTAGAAACCCACGTTATGCTTGGAATAGGCTTCTACAATGTGTGTGTTTACAAGTTACGTTACTATGCACCAAGTTTTCTGTTTGTTTCTGTTTCAAGGGTATTGCATGTGTCTCCGTCTGCCAGTCTCCCTTTTCACATAGGCTGGGCTCACAACCTAAGGCTGAAGCCAGCACAATGCAGAGCAGACAGGGAGCTATAAAATCAGAGCAAGATGTTTTTGAGAAATAACCGAGGCAGCCGCAGTGCAGGGAACTCCTCTATCATTGGCTTACACTGCTGGACTCTTGCACATGAATGGGGGCACCGTCACTCCAGCAACCGGATTGGTGACTAGCCCCACCGACCGTGGCTGCCTGCCCACGACTGGACAAGGCCAAGGACCACTGGTTGCCGCTGGCACTGGACCCATCCCTTTTCTTGGAAGTAGCTTTGCTAGTTTGATCTCTCTACCAGGATTTGTGATATGGGCAGTGCACAGAGAATGGACCTTTTTTCAATGAGCCCTGTAAAAACACTTCTTTAGACCAACCAAGACCAAGGCCCGCTGTTAACCTCTCTCTTGCTCGGTCCACTCATTTTGTACTTTTCCTCATTTGGTGCAGCACCTCAAAGATGGAACCTGCCTCGTCACCTTTATTGTATGTGATTTCTGTTTCAGTTCCAGATGATAACCCAGCTTCCGCTCATGGAACTTCTGCTTGTGCATCAGCAGAGATGCACTCATGCATCACTTCTGCCCATAGTCTTCAGCACAGATGAAGGACCACAATGTAACCATCTCCTGAATCTCTTGCTGTGCCAAACTGGTAAAGAATCTGTTTGCATAAAGTGAATCGCTATGCCTCTCTTCTACTCAATGGACTCCTCACCAAGCACGCAACCGATGTAAGCACTCCTTTGGTAAAGCAACGCTATGCAATCATCCACCCACTTCTTGCCATAATTCCTACCGTAGCTCCCACTTCTTGTAATATTGCAATAGTGCTAACCCCAAAAACCAAGACAGAACAAGGAACAAGGAATTCCATAACATCTTCATATCATCCTACCCTATCAGCTCCCCACCTCCCCTTTGCAAGAGGTAGAATGGGCCAGTCTATAAGCAAACCCTCAACCTCATTCCTCCATGTATACAATTATTTATTTATTTTTATACAATTTATTAAGCGCACAAATACCCAAGGGTGTCTCGGCGCTATGGACAGCAAGCATGAACCGAGATCTGTTGACTACTGGCTAAAAAGCCATGTTTTTATCCTTTACCTGAAGATGAGCAAAGTCGGGCTAGTCTTGATTTGGAGAGGGAGAATGTTCCACAACTTGGCGGTGGCAATTACAATGGAATCCTTCCACACATATAGAGGTGCCTCTGTGGCCATTCCAATCTTATGCGGGTCACATGTATTTAAACAACACACATTTTGAAGAAATGTTTGCTACCATCTCTTGATTCAGAGCAAGACATAGCAACAAAAGAAAGGAAGGGAGGAGCTCCTGCTTGGGTCTGTTCTTCCAGCGTTAGCCTAACTGCTCTTGGTATCACAAGAACAAGCACTCACAAAGTAAAGTAGGTTGGCTTTTGTATAGTGCATGCGCACAGATTTGCATAACATCCATGCACACATTGACATAGGGCAGATACACATTAAAATGAGTAGTAGGTGGGTTATTTCAACATCATTGTATGGTGACCCTTCTGCTCCCATGTTTTTGAGCTCTAAGGTACAGACGCAGGTACCTTCACTACAACAGCTGCTTACCATACTGACATATGTAGTCACGACATACTGACATGTAGTCTCCCTGTGTTCTCCATATGGTTACGTGTGAGAGGACTCAGTGTGTGTGAATGTGTGTGTGTGTGTCTGATGTGATCTAATGTCAATCACTGCAGGAACAAATCTGATGCACCATTTTTTTCAAAAACAATTTTTATTGAGTTTTGCAATGTCAAAACATAAATATCACCATAACACTCTCCGACGCCCGCCCACCTGCTGCCGAACATTAATTTGCATGTCATATATTACAGACTGAGATCGTAGCATTCCCACCACTCCCCAAAAATCCGATCATGTTTCTAGGGACATCCCCTCGCTTTATAGATGGGTTCTTCAAGTTTCGCTTACCACCCCATTCCTCTCTGCCACTCCGCTAGTGTAGGAGGGTCAGCCACCCTCCAACTCCGGGTTATGTCTCTTTTGACACTCGGGGTAGCCATACCTATCAAATACCTGTCTCCCCTGGTGATCACGAGGTCATCAATAATCCCCAAAAGGGCATGCTGGGGTGTCAACTCAATTGGGTATTCCAGTATGAGTCAGGGAGTGGGAAATCTGCTTCCAGTAGTTTGCCCCCGGAGGACACAACCAGGTCATATGTAAGAAGTCCACGTCCATGCAAGGGCACTGGAAGTAGGTTAGTGGTGAAGTTTATGGCCTGCCACATCCTCTGGAGAGTAAGATAGGTGGTATGAGGGTAATTCAGTTGAATCAGCTGTAGTCGAGAATGCATGGCAACTTTGTGAGGGGCCATAAATGCCACAAATGCCAACCTCCAGTCCAGAGCACCGAGGGATCCACCTCCCATTTCTGTTGCAAGGGGGTGTAGGTGTCAGGGGCATTGTGAATGAGTGTGTGATAAATGCAGGAGATGCCCCCTCTCTCCAGTCTACCGATTATCAGCGAGGTCTCCAATGGGTTGTATGCTCAAATTGTAAATACTTGTAGAACTGGGTCTTGGAGAGGTTGTACTGTGCCTGGAGGTCTTGAAAGGAGCGGATGTTGTCCCCCACCACACAACCCCCAGGTTTGTAATACCTATATTGTCCCATGTTCAAAAGTCTTGGAGCCGCACAATTTGGCGGAGGTATTTCCCTCTCCACAGTGGGTTTGTTGCGTCAGTTTGTCCTGCCAGCCCATGAAATGCAGTGCTGCATGCAAAGTCATGAAGATTACTCAGGTGGGTTCTCCATATAAAAACTCAATTTCTCAGTGGAGACCCAGAAGAGAGAGCTCCGTGGGGTATGCAGGATTGTCCCCGCCCCCCGGTCAACCATTCATTGAATACCAGTAGTTGTCTAGCCCAGTAGCACATCTGAAAGTCTGCCATTCTCATCCTGCTCTCGCAGACCAATGCCTAACATTTGGTCTATGCTATACGGGGTGGTCGGTTTGCCAACAGGAAATTTTGTATTGATGATGCGAGGTCCTTGAACAAGCAATTGGGGATCCACTGCATGAAGTTTTGGAGGGCATAGAGGTATTGAGGTAAGACCATCAATTAGAAGAGGGCTACACCACCCAGCATATTAAGCAGCAGAGTTGCCCACCGTAGGAGGTCTGATTTCATATTCGTTAGGTGGGGGGAGGGGGGTCATATTAATGTTCCATGTCAGTTCAGGAGATATACACCCCCAGATACTTAAGTTAAACTGTCTTACTGGTATTGATGAATGCCACTGCGTGATTGCATTGTCCCCACTAATTGGGACTAATATGGACTTGCCTTGTTCACTCTGAGTCCAGAGGCCTTCTCGTAACGCTTAAGGATTCTGAGACACCGTGGACCTGTAAGTTCGGGGTTCGCCAGGTAAAGTAGTACATCGTCTGCATATATTGCGATTCTCTCTTCTGTAGAGCATTCCCGTTTCCATCCCTGCATTTGGACATCGCTTCGTACTATCCTGGCGAGAGGCTCTTTCTCCAGGGCAAAAAGAAGTGGGCAAAGGGACAACCCTGTCTAGTGCCTCATTGAATGGGGAAGTGGTCTGAGAATACGGCATTAGCTAACGCCTGGGCGCGTGGACGTAAGTTGAGCAGGCTGATGTATCCATGTATGCGGGGGCCAACGCCCTTCTTCAACAGTACTGTGCTTAAAAAGCCTCAGTCCACAGAATCAAAGGCCTTCTCAGAGTCGAGGAGAAGGAGAGCCCCTGGTTGGGTCCGCTCATGGGCACAGGATAACACTATGTGTATGTGCCTAATACAGTTTTGGGTGGACCGATTGGGCATAAAGCCACATTGGTCTGAGTGGATCAAAGTGGGCAGGACACGTGTGAGCCGAGTGGCAAAAATCTTGCGAAGATCTTGACTTCCTCAATAATGAGAGAAATAGGCCTGTAGGAGCTGCTGTAGTGAGGTGGATGGAAGGCTTTAGAGAGGACCACTATGGTAGCTATGTCTAGTTTTGGGGGGAGGGGGGTAATGGTCCTTTTGGGCTGCCTCTAGGTATAAACTGAGGAGGTGCAGGGAGAGGATGATCTGGAATTTCTTGCAGTATTCTGGGGGGGGGGTTCTGTCCAGCCCAGGCGTTTTCCCGGTTTTCAAGCATGATATCGCTTCATAGATTTCTTCAATAGATATGGATTCATCGAGGGTGCCTCTGTCTATCTGGGACACATGTGGGAGTGGTATGTCTGTTAGACTGGAACATTGTGGCTTGCGAAGTGAACGGGGATGACGTTTGCAGTTTGTGAGAGTAGTCTGCAAACACTGTAGCAATCTCGTGAGAAGTGTGTCTAAGGGAGCCAGATGTGTCTAATATTTTGGGAATTATTCTAGTTGCTGCATCTCTCATAGCTAGCCAGTAATGCAGTTTGCTGGCTTTATCCCTGTGTTCGTAATTTTTTTGTGTGGAGGCTTGCCAGCATTGGCGTGCTTCCTCCATGGTGGTCTGTTTGAGAGTGGATTTGGCAATCGCCGGATCTTGCCGTAGGGTTTTCAAGGAATCTCAGTTGTTGTGCTTCTCAAATTGGACAATGAGAGCCTCTAAGTCTGTCATTTTGTGCAAGTGTACTTTCTCCAGAAGTTACACATAGCTCTTGGCTACCCAGTGCATGGTCGCTTCACTAGCTGCCCATAATGTGCCTGTGGAGGCCACGGACACTGCATTGGTGTCAAAGTAAGTTTCCAATTCAGATCATCTTGGAGATACCAGGCATTGAGCCGCCACATTGGCTTAGAGGTTGACGAGGGAGTTCTGAAGTGGACTTCAACTGGGGAGTGGTCCGAGATACCCCTCAGAAGAATACCTGTGTGGTTAATGTACATGACATCATTCTCAGGAGCTAGGGAGGAGGTCAATTCAGGAGAGAGTGTTTTGTGCTGCAGAGGTGTGTGTGTGTATGTTCTGTCCCCGCGTTGCGATGTCCGCCATACATCAAAGAGTCCTAAGGAGCCTATCCAGCTATTCAATTGTTTAGCTCTCTACAGCCCATGTGTCGTCTGGGTTCCAGTAGTGTCTATACTGGGGTTCAATGTGGAATTAGAATCCCCTCCTATGATAGTCGAGCCGGTTGAGAACTTCGTGAGGGCTGCATGAGTTTGGGATGTTAGGTGTGGAGGGGCATACACACTCGAAATGTTGTGGTGTTTGCCCTTCAGAAGGCTCTCAACTCTCACGTATCTGCCCTGGGGTTCTGCCACAGTGTCGACAATGGTTAGTGGGAAGGACTTATGAAGCAATATAGTGACTCCCCTGGAGCCTCTTGTGAATCCAGTATGATAGATCCTATTGTAGCCATATATTTTCAGGAAGGGACAATTAGAGCCCAGCAAGTGTGCCTCTTGTAGTAGGAGTATAGAGTGCCAGAGACGTATAGCGTAGCGAAGCACGGCTGTTCATTTTATGCTGTCAAGGAGACCATTTGCATTCCATGTCATGGCTGTGTATGCTGTCATGGAACCATCTTTGGGGTGTGGTAGAACTACTCTGTCCTCAGAGATGGTCATGCTGGGGTGTTATGTGGCGAGAAGAACTGTTGATTCTGGCAGGAGGTTTCATTTGTATAGTGTTGGGTGCGTTCCAAATCGTGTGCAGGTGAAACATAAAAGAACAATACAACAGCTTTGTAAAACAACCCAACTTTCCCCTTCCCCATACTTTCTCTCCCAAAGCATCTGACTCTCTAACTCCCTAAGTCAAGTACGTAAGAAACGGGAAAAGAAAATGTGAATAGTTAGGTGTGGACCTTCTCATGAATTCTGCATTGTCATAACGTCTTGCAGTAGAGATTTTGAGGGGACGCCCTACTGTATCGTGGAGTCTCCATCATGTGGGTTGTCTCTCTGAAGCAACTCCTCGCCATTATCCTTTCAATTATCATCTGCTTGCAGAACGGGTGGTTCGTGATGGTGCCCCTTTTTGACTCAGACGAGTTTCAAGTTTAAGTTTATTTGATTTAGTTCTCATTTGAGAACAACAAATATTTGACGATTAAAATTACATTTGGGTAATAAAATTATCGTTCTAATACAAATTTAAAAATGATTTAAAAAAATTGTACATATTAATACACACAAATTCGTTAGGTGGTGCCTTGCAGAGAGAAATCAAATTCTGAACAGAGTTAATTTTGCACTTTGTTCTGATTGGTTTTAAAAATCTCTTGCTAGCTTCTACGACAGTCTCGTTTGGGCAAACAAATAATACGTGTTCTAGATCTTGCACCCCGCCTTTACATAAATCAGACGAGTTAGGAGTGCAAGGTCTGCCTGCGCGTCCTCCGGGATCTGGTGCACCATCGTTGCTTATTCTTTGTAGTGGAGGGACGCAGAGAAGTACATGGTTCTGCGGTATTACCAGGATGCATCTTTGCGGCTTGTCGTCCAGTGGGTTTTTCAGTTGCCCACTCCCACACTGCCTCTGGAGTTTCAAAGAAGTGGGAGCAGCCTTGATGAAGCACTTTGAGGTTTGCAGGAAAATTGCGCATGTATTGCAAATTAAGAGCTCTGAGCTTCTGTTTCATCTCATCAAAGGAACTGCATTTTTGTTGTGTCTCCTGGTTGTCGTCTGGAAATATCATAGTACAGTTTGATGGATACATTAGTGGACCCTTCCTGCAGGCTTTCCGTAGGGTAGTGACCCGGGCTCGATAATTAAGGATCCATGCAATGATGGGGCGTGGGAGAGCTGTGTGTCAGTTCAATAACAAATAGCTGGGAGAGGGTGTTTTCTGGCAGCCACGTCGATAGTCACATAAGCAGGAAATACTTAGGGTTTGGAGTTTTGACACTTGGGGAATCCCTCAACTCTGAGGTTGTTCCATCGTGATCTGTTTTCCACATCTTCAGCTCTAAGTTCAAGGGAAAGTAGTTTTGGCACTTTGACCTTGAAGGAAGTGAGGTCATCCTCCACAGTAGTGAGACTATCCTCTTCCTCGTGACTCTATGGGCGATGTTGCAGAGATCTTGATGCAGCAATGAGATGTCTACCTTTACCTCTCCAAGTTTGGTATCAACAGCCTCGCAGAACTCCTGTATGGCCTGTAGTATGGTCTGCAGATTGGTTGAGTCTGCATTTTTGGGTTTGGGGAGCATCGCACCTGCCAGCCCAGTCCCCCCAGCAGAGGTCATGGTGAACTATTTTTGTCTGGGTGTGTGTCGTGGGACCTGTGTACTTCCCTATTGCATGTGGTAAATAGGTGGAGTTACTGTGTGTGGTCTTTGGAAGGGATCTCAAACCCCAGAAGACCCATTTGGCCCGCTTATCCCCAGCCAATAGGGGCAGCACGAGCAGCCTCAGACCACATCCTCCAAACTGAGCAACAGTGATCCTGGTCTCTTCCTCTTAGTGAAGGGAGGGTTGGGGTCTCAGCGCTGAAGATCATCCCTCAAAGCACGTTGTAGACTGAGTCCAGCTTTGGTATGGTGGCAGGTGGATCAGAGGGATGCAAGGATGGCCTCTGTGGGGGGCCCCACAAGGGTGACATGACCTGTCCCGCTTGTCCTGCTGGTCAGGGGCAGCACAAGCAGTCGTGGTCAGCAAGTTGTGCCAGGCAGGTGCAAGATGGGAGGTCCCCGGTCCTGTCAGGCTCTCCCTGTGGCTGCAGGGGTGTGCCTGGATATGGCCCAGCTGTTTGGGGTGAGGAGGCCCAGCATCTACAGTTGCCCCCCCGATGGGGGTAGGGATAATGAGGACAAGCATCACCACTGGTGGGAAGCAGGACAGAGACCCAATCTCCGCCGTGGTGCCCATGACTTCGAGGTCTGCCGCCTCATTCGGGATCGAGGTTGCACTCGGGCTGCGGCAAGCCATCGGTCCACTTCCCCAGATCCCCACATCCACATGCGTCTGTCGGGGGGCAGTCGGGTTCTGCAGCAAGTTCGTCGAGGCAGGCGACGGCAGGATTGGTGCTAGAGGTCTCCATTTCCGAGGTCTCTGTTGTGGTGTGCAGCTGGCTGCTAGACCATGGAAAACTCCTCCAGGCTGTATCTGGGGAGGGCCAAGCAGGCGAGGAGGCCCAGCGTTCAGAGATACCCCCCTCTTAGGGAGGGGGGAAGAGGATGAGCTTCGCCCGCCGGTGGGGGCTGAGCAGGCTTCCCTTCAGGTTGGACAGCACCCAGACCCACAGGCCCGTTTCTCCACTCTGGCACGAGGGGTTACTCAGGGTAGCAGCGAGCTACCAATCCAGTTCCTCCCAGTCCCTCACTTCCCGCACGCATCCGTATGGGCGGCAGGTGAGCTCCCCGGTGAGGCCTGCAGGGCAAGCAGAGCAGTAGCAGCACAATAAGCGTCCACCCCTGAAGCCACAGATGCGTTCCGAGCCCAACCACTAGACTGCAGGGAGCCCCTCCAAGACTTTAAGGCTGTTTGGGGCCCACACCCAGAAGCCATGACCACAAGTATCGGTGGGGCCACAAAGTGGTTCAGGGGGTGTGCGGGCTTCAGTAGGAATGTGATCCTAGAGGAGGATCTGCATGTAATGCATCAGATGGCAAAGGATTCGGAGAAGGTCTAGGAAGCACGATTACAATGCGTCTGCCATCTTGACTAGGCAAGCCACGCCCGATGCACCATTTTACCATATTTTCAGTGTAAAATCTGCAGGTGCCTTCAATGCTGTACGCCTACGTCTTAAAACAGAAACACTCCTTACAATAGTCAAAAGGTGACTGGAAACTGTTGAATATGGAGTGAATTTCTGCTGTTGAACAAAAGTTTGAAGGGTGAGAGTGCTATTGATGTTATCTAGGCTACAGCCCCAGGCTGATTGCAGACATGACTGCGCTGCGGGGTTGAAAACGGAGATGTGCGGTTCTTCGGGCTTGCCCCCACAGTTGATGGATTTCTATAATGGAAAGAGAGGCACTGAGGAGTATGTAGACCTCAGACAGCTCCAGCATGTTTAAAGTTTGACGGCCTGATTCACAAAGGGCCTCCGCACTCATGGCGGAGACCCCACAGTAGTGGGGGGGGTCTCCGCACTCGGGTGGAAACTACGCAATGATTGCAGAGACTGCCCCAAGACTGTGGGGCCTCGGCCATGATTATGAAGGTCCTTTGGGAATCAGGTCCTAAGTGAACAAATGCACTGAGATGTATGAATAGGAGCAGTCTCACAAAGATGGCAGATGTTGAGCATGATAGTTACTTTAATTCAAGTCTATGTATTTTCTGGATACAAATATGTAAAGCAAAGCCTGATTTACTACTGTTGAATTGCAATGTGATTTCATAGGCCTGCTCAACATGTCTCTCTTGCTCTTGGAGGAGACCTTGATGGTGTTTAATTGAATACTCTCTAACGCTGATGTGGATGAAGACTACAAGAACTTTCTTCATACAAAGGTAGCGTTTACATTTAGGGAACGCCAGGGGTTTCATTAGTTTGCATCTACCAGTGAACTGGATCCTGAAACTATCGAGGACTCGTTGCAAGTCACCTTCCTACCATACTTCAGGGGACACTGCAGAGAATTACGTTTATTTATAAAACAAGAAGTTCCAGAAGAAGCAATTTGCTTGCACAGATAACAGATGTTTCTTGCTGCTTAACTCAGCGAACATTTTCTCAGCCTCAGGAAGATGAATCGCTGGGCCTATTGGTGTCTGAACAGACTGGCAGTAGATGCACTCGCACAACACCGCTAGCTATTAGGTGATCTCACCTTGAAAAAATCGAAAATTCCTATTTGCACCTTTGGGCTGTTGTAGAAGCCTAACAGAAATGCAGTCCATTAATAAATAAAGTGTTTCTAACAACAGTGTGGTAAACACTTCATTTGTGTTACACAGCACCTCCACAAAAACATGCATTGTCAAAGTCAATTAGTTTCACCCATGTGAGATCTACTGACCTTGGCAATATTTTTTTTTGCACGATGCACAACACATGGAAAACATTTTTCCAGGTGATGAAATGACCTCCCCTACAACCTCTAAAAATATGCGGAGGTTTTTTCACCGCAGTGGTTACTGCACCACTTACTCCTTTTTGAGATAGGTGTAAGTTTAAAAGTGTAATGAGTGCATGAAACACCATTGGAATAATTGATGTCATCTCGCTGGACTGCTTTGCTTCGGATATTAATACTTCTCTGGGAGAAGGCATTGTGTGACAGCCTGAAACAGTGCCATAGAGGATTATCCAGAAATCAGGGCTAGTTGCCGAATGAATGGTCTTTTCAACATCAAGCTGTCATCACTGAAGCTTTGTCGCACAGAATCTCTCATCCAAGCGCCAGCATTCCCACACGGTTCCCTTGCAGCCTGCAAGTAGAGGACAGTGTGCGTCTCGTTTTGGTTTTTAAACTTTTCCTAGCCTCGCAGAGGTGCCATATAAAATAATATTCCAACAGCGGTTGTCAGTTCTTGATGAACTCCATCCCTCGATAATTTTTAGTTTTGACTTCTTTTTAAGAGAATAAAAAAAAGTTATTAAAAAAGCATTTTCACTCTTTCACTTCTTAACCTTGGTATATTTCTCTCTTGCTACCTCGCTCTCATCATCTCTGACACTGTTTCTTCTTCTTTTTCCACCGCTCCCTCATTCTTCCCACTCTGTCTCTCTCTAGTTACTGCTCTCTTTCCTCTCCTGTTGCATTTTTCTCACTTGAAGTTTCTCTCTCCATTTTTTCCTCTCTCTTACTGTCTAATTGAGTCATTTTGTCTTCATTGCTATGGCGAATTACTCCGTTACCCTTGAAACATTTTTTCTAAAGAAATATGTTTTGGGAATAAAGCTCCTTGGCTACAAAATGGGAGGGAGCCTCCTTTATGTGAGCTCTGACTAAGCCCCACACTGTCCAAGCAGTGGGCCACACAGACGCAAACTGTTTTGAATAAGGGTGACATTGGCTCAAATTTGGTATTCAACATGGAAATTCTCCGACAAAAAGGTGTGAAGGGGGTGCAGGTAAGAAGCCAATTAATATATGTAAAGAAATACGTAACTTAGGGCCAGATGTAGGAAGCCAAATAGCGATCGCAAACGCCGAAATTCGCAGAATTTCGGCCTTTGTGATCGCTATTTGGCTTTGAGCAATGTAGGTAAGATTAAACCTACTCGCAAAATAAGGAATCGCAAAATTGCGATTCCCTATTTTATGATTGCATTTAAGGAATCGCAAATTGCGATTCCTTAAATGCAATGTAAGTAGCACAAAAGAAAGTGCACTTTAGCCGTGAGGAATCGCTAATTACCACCAACTTCAAGTTGGTGGTAATTAGCGATTTCCTTTAAAAAAGCACTTTTTTGCTTTTTTAAAAGTGCCATGTGGCACACATTCATGCCCTTAGGGCATGTATGTGCGCCACATGTGCACACATGCACATTTCAGGGGTGCAACAGGGTGTCCTTTTGGAACCCTTGCACCCTTGAAATTGCGCCCGCAGTTTGCGAGTGCCTCTTGGTTACTCGCAAATTGCGGGCGCAAATCCTATTCATTCCTATGGGCCTCTTGGCCCATAGGAATGAATGTGATGGTATTCCTTGATTGCGAATCTCAATTTGCGAATCGCAAATAAGGAATATTAAGGAATCGCAAATATTTTTGCGATTTCTACCTACATTCAATTTAGCGAGTCCTTAATAGCGATTCGGTAAAAATCGCTATTAAGGACTCGCTAAATTGAATTTACCTACATCTGGCCCAAAATGGTCTACACCAAGGTTAAGTACCAAAAAGTACAATTTAACAAGAATAATAAAGGAGAAAAAGTAGACAAGAGTTTATGAAGTTATGTATAAAATTTGAAAACTATCTTCTTAAATAATGTGGACATTCCAGATAGTTTCTGCGAACTTAGCAGATGGGTTGGGTGATGCACCAGGGTCAGTGAAGGAATTAAGCTTCTGAATGAAAATAATTTCAATAATAGGTCGAACCAGGGCTTTGTATCTGTTCAGGCAAAGTTTAGTTTAGATGGTGGTGGTAAGAAATGAACGTAAACTGAAACCACAGTTCGATGCAATGCCTTTTAATGGAGGGAGAGCATTCTGTTAGCCAGTTGTTCTGGTTCAAATTGAGGGCCAGATTCACCAACATTTGACGCAGCACACTGCTGCAAGACAACTTGCTGCGCTGCGTCAAATGGAGAGGTCAGGAATGTGCCATATCTACTAAGATATGGTGCATTCCTGCTGTCTCACTGCGCTGGAACACTGTGCTGCCTAGTGCCAATGCAGGCACCCTTGCGCCATGGTGCAAGTGTGCCTGCGTTGTAGGCAGGATTATTTTCATGCAGGAAAAGACACCTTCGTGCACAAAAACAATCCTTTGAGGCTTTTTCCTCTTTCTACGTGTGCTGCATTGTGCAGCACACTTAGAAAGAGGAAACTACGAGGAGAAATAAAGACATTTCTCCTTGTTGTGCCTCTACCGGGAATGTGTACAATTTTGATGCATTCCCAGGTTTACTACTCTTAAGGAACATGACAAAAAACATGGGTGGATGTGGGGGAACACCCACTCTCCACCCATCTAATCCCTTCCCGGTGCAGGCATCGACTTGTGCTGTTTTGTTTTACTCTGGATTTTCCAAGCCACGCAGAACCATGCAAGGTGACTTTGCGTGGCGTGGTAAATCTGACTTAAGGATTGCATTGCCCTAGCGTCACCTTGCATGATGTAAGGGCAACACAATCCTTTAGTAAATTTGGCCCCTAGTGGCTAGTGAACTGAACCAAATTGAGATGTCCTTCAAGGCATACTCAACGTTCTAAGTCAGTGAAGTGGATGAAGGGGTTCGGTGAGGCCATGACTAACAGTGAGTTTAACGAGTGACATTCAAATAACCTTCCAGTTTGATGCTTTACCCCCTTTTGTTTCAAAGTTCAAAAGAGGGTAAAGGTACTTTTGTCAAACCCATTTCTTGAGTAGAGCTCCAGGCCAGGTTCTCTGTCTTCTTCAAAAAATGTCTCCATGGTAAACAACTCCTTCTGGTTCCGAGACCTTCTGAAATCTCCACCACCAACACATCCAGAAACAAGTTTACAGAAAGAACTTTGCTACCAAAAGAACAAGGATCAAGTGTTTCTGTCATTGTATTCAAGGGACCTACTCTTTCTGGGAGAAAAGCCAAGAATAACTATCAATCAATCAATCAGGTCATATTTGTAGAGCACAGCTTGTCACCCTGGGGGGTATCCAGGCGTGAACTGCTGGTCTCATTCGAACAACCATGTCTTGAGTCCCTTCATGAAGGTGGTCAGTGATGGTGCAGTGCGCAGGTGGAGATGTAGGTCGTTCCAGGCTTTGGCAGCGAGGTGGGAGAAGGAGCGTCCTCCGGTACGCCTGTGTCGTATGCATGGTATCTCTGCGAGGGCGAGGTGTGCTGAGCGGAGGTTCCTGTTTGGCTGATGGAAGTGCAGGCGGTGGTTCATGTAGGCAGGTCCTTGGTTATGGAGGGCTTTGTAGCCGGGGGTTCAGGATCTTGAAATGGTATCTCTTCTGGACAGGGAGCCAGTGGAGGTCTTCAGATGCTGGGTAATGTGAGGTCTCTTGGGCAGGTTGAGGATCAGTCTGGCAGCTGCGTTCTGTATCAGCTGTAGTCTTTGCATAAGTTCGGTAGTGGTGCAGGCATAGAGTGCGTTGCCGTAGTCCAGTCGGCTGGTGACGAGGGCCTCTGTTATCGTCTCAGTGTTCCTCTTTTAGGAAGCAGAAATCCTTCTTCGTACAACAGGAGTCGGGACTCTTTCTTGTCTTCTTAATTTCCATCATGAATTGTAGTTCCACTAGGTGAACAATAATTTTTAGTAGACAACATCGTTTGTCATTTGTAGGTGCCCCTAACACCATGCCTAGAAGGTTCCCACACTATACATTCCCCCTTTTACTAAACTTTTATATGTTTTCTGCTCTGTAAGAGTGAATTACAGCACTAGAAATCTCAGAGTCTTATGCAGCAAAGGTTCAGCAATGTGGAATGTTTATTAAGTGCTGCTTTCCAGATACACCAACTATCAAACATTTTAGTCTGGTCAATTTCTAAGGAATTGTTGTCTCTTTGGTATCATTCCAGCAGGAGTTCCCATAAAGCAGGGTAGCCAAACAAATCTGGGTTGGGACTCCATTTGAAATAATCTAGAGGGTAATAGTGTTTTTCAGTAGCAAATGGATGGGAAATATCAAAGGGCAATGTGTTTGTATTTTGCAGCATAACTTTGAAGTTTGGAAGCACTGCAGATGGTGATTAAGACCCATTCGTAAGGGATTTGTCTATTATTACACTCACTGGAAATGACTCATAAGATCCCATGCTTAAGAATTTGAAAGGTAAAATAAAGAATCAAAATATTTGACTCCAACTTTCAAAATCTTGTGGCTATTCTCAAATACAATTTTAAATTTCATAACAACAGCTACAACATGACCCAAGATAATAATTTAAGAGCATAAGTATGCATTTCCACATGGGGTATTTCACTTTTGCAGATGCTGCTTTCTTCTAGTGCAGAATCCAATGCTGCATAATAAATGTTTAGGACTGTGGGGTGAACCAACCTACCCCACAATCCCAATAGCCTAGACAAATATAACTGAACACGGTGGCATGACTACTGCAGTTGGTTTATGGCATGTTCTTTATTAATATTTTACTAATCCTAGTGTCAGTTTTGTGTCCTGCCACTGTGCTTGTAAAAAGGCACATTATTGCAACTAAGGACCTGGGAAGATGTCGGTGCAGCAGGACAAAGCAGAGTTAAAGATGCAGAACTCCAAAACAAAGTAGGTAGGTACTCGAGACAGGTTACATTTCTATTACTCTGATTCAGGCTCAGACTGAACTGATCTATCATGCAGCAATTCCGCCGAAGTCTGGACAAAAGTAGCAACTGTGGTTTTGGTTGTCAAGAAACTGAAGGGAATGTGGTATAATGTGGCTAAGAAGAAATTCACGTAATGCATGATTTCTTTTTTATGTGGCATCAAGCAGGAAACAGACTTCTCTGTACCATTGCTGACATATGGTAGACTGGAAAGAGTTGTGTCTCAATGAAAAGTAACTTCTGCCTTGTAAAGCCACACATTAGAGCTGGGTGCTAGGACCTCCATGGGGAAATAGTACATGCCCCAAGTACAGACTGGAGAATATCTCAGTGTCTCACAGGAAAGCAGATTCTACTCTCTGCAGTATCACCAACTAAAGAGCTTAGTGCTGTGTGCCTTGAATACACACACACCTGTTGATCTATGCAATCCCACAAACCAGAGCAGATACCAGTGTGTCTCACATGAGAGCAACCTGCATTCTGTAAATGCACTTAAAATCAGTGACTGGAAAGGGAAGGCTAGCTATATGTTTTATAACAAGCTTTGGCATAGCCAATAGGTCTCGCCTTTGGGACCTTATAAGTGTTTAGTTATCCAGCACAATATCCTTGGTGCAACAACATCAACTGTTGCATGGCTAAACACTTATAAGGTCCCAAAGGCAAGACCTATTGGCTATGCCAATGTTTGTTTGTTTTAGGCGGTGTCAGCAGGATCAATTGTTGTTAGGGGGCTTATGCGATGGAGGAGCAGAGCCTGTGAGGTGGGCTATTGTCAGGGAGCAGGTGGATGGACTAGACGAAGGTAACAGTAGAGCGAGTGGTAATGTCAGTGGGGAATGAGTAGTTGGCCAGGCGTGGGTATTTGAAGAGAAGGTTATAAGGAGGGGACACTTGGAATTTTATTAGGGGTTGGGCACTGCCTGCACTCTCCAATGGTCTATGGCACCTGCCATGGGTTCTCGGATGCCTCTTGTCCCTGATTTCGTTCCTCTGTGCATCTTTCTGAATAAATGGGTAGCTCAATCTCATCTATACTCTGATTGTAGGAAGGGAAAACGTTTGCTTATACAGAGCTATCAAATGAAGTTGGGTAACCATCTCTTCGTGGGGGCGTAGGCCCTTGCCTGTTTAGGACTAAACGTCTGTCTCACAAACTCTGCAACACTTAGGTCACTGCTTCACCTTCATCTGTCCCTTCACTAATGTTGACAGAATGATCAGATTCGAAAAGAAATTTTTTATGATGCTGCATAAAAACTTTTAGGAATAATGGATCAATTTTACTTTTCCTTCAAGACCCCTAAATTGCAAGGGGCTACATTCTAAAATGCACTCCCCTGTATAAATATGAATGCCTTATTTTACTGCCGATAGTGTGTTACACATAAAGCACTGAAAGCCTCACGTAGAAGCGTTCCAAAACTGTAGGCAAACTCCAGAAAATTACTTTTTATCTTTACACCCACTGCTGTCAGTAGGAACAAGTATTTAGGGCAAAACAACTCCGGCACTGTGCAGCTCTGTGCACCCAACCCCCACGCACTTTATCTTACCGCATGTCGCACCTCCCCCCATGTGATTGAATATAAGCCTAAAGCCCGGATCACATTGTGTCAGGAAAGCAGGGCATTGTGAAACATAAGTGAACGCACGCAGAAAATAAAATCGAAAAGCGGCTGCCGGTGCTCAAGGGCAACGTCCCGAGAGTGGTGTGTGCGGCGGCCGCCATTGCGAATCAAATGAAAGTGAAAGTGCACACGGCATGCAGAAAGTGTTAAGTGTGTCAGCATGTGGTGAAAAGCAATCAATGTTTAGGTAGGGGTTAGTACCACATGTACGCGGATGACACTCAACTGTATTTGAAGATCTCCTCTCCAGATGACATTAAAACTCTTAACGGTGCGCTTCAAAAAACTCAACAATGGCTAACACATAACCACCTATTACTTAACTCTCTCAAAACTGAATTTCTCCTGATTTCCCCACGCAACCACGAGGCCCCAACGCAAAACTGGATCAAAAAAATCTCAGCACTCAACTGCACCCCGCATTTGGTGGACTCCACCTGCTCTTTAGGGGTCACCCTAGACAAATTTCTAAACATGCAAGGTCACATCAGTGCAACCATTAAGAGTGCCAACCATCAGCTCAACACTCTTAGGAAAATCAAACCGTTCCTACCTCCAGAAGACATGCAATCAGCAGTCCAATCCTTAGTTATATCACGAGAGGAATATGGCTTGGTGACCCTAGCTGGTCTTCCTAAATCTAGGTTAGCACCGCTAAGAGCTACTCTGAACGCCTCTGCCAGACTAATCACAGGTTCATATCACACCTGACCTAATCCAGCTTAACTGGCTCCCCATTGAAGCTAGGATCCGCTTCAAAATAGCCTGCCTGACACATAAAGCTATACACTTCAATAGCCCCGTTTACCTGGCAAAAAAACTTGAGCTCTTCGGATCCAGAAGAAACCTAAGAAGCTCCAATACCCTTCTACTGAAACCTCCGAAATTCAATAAAAAAAGAACTTACAATCGTACCTTCTCAGGACTGGCTCCAAGAATTTGGAATGCCCTTCCAACAGAGATCAGAGCCAATCCTTCGACTGCCTCATTCAAAAAACAGGTCAAATGGCTACTATTGGAAGAATTGCATCAACAATAGCCTCCATGTCATTTGCTAGTCAATTACCTGCATTCTTGACAAGCATTTTTACTTTGTTGTGTTGAAATTTATGCTTGACAATGTACTTTCACTTTATGTTTGTAAAACGTGCTTGACAATTCATTCTCACTTGGGGTTTAAAACGTATCTCATCTGTCTTTATAGTAAGGCGATGTTGAAACTGTTCGGCCTCATCTGGGTGGGCTGTTTATTGTTTATTCATTTTCTACCTACTCTTCCCCTAGCGTCCTCATTTATTTTATGCCTCAGGTCCCTCTCATGTTGCCTTATGGGGTGTGCTTAGGTGTGTTATTGTATGCTCAACAATTTACTTTCACTTTATGTTTGAAACTTATGCTTGACAATCATTTCTACTGGGGGTTTAAACTTACTTTGTTTGTCTTTGTAGTCAGTCTATGATGACAATGTTTGCCCTATATTTCCTTTTTGTAAGTGTATTTATATTGTTTCTGTACGTATACGTCAGCTTTCCTCTTTGTACAGCGCTCTGATACCCGGTTGGGTCTTGTTCGCGCTTTATAAAACTTTTCAAATAAATAAATAAATCAATGTTTAGGGGCTCCTGCTCCTAGATTAACAAAAGATGGTGACACAGATAGTGATCAAAGTCCTTCCTGCCGGACTGTTAAACGGATTGCTTGAGGGAATGTTTCCCACAAGGAAACAAATCATGGCAGCTGTCTGCTGTTTCCCACTCCCGGGACTAAGCAAATTACTTTGAAACGCACTATTTTTTTATATATAGAACTTTCGTTGTAGCTGTGCGCTTTTGAGCACTCGTGTGACTTTTCATTCCCGTGTCACTAGTGCACACGTATCATTTAATTAAGTAACAGTAACAGCGCTTAGACACATTAGGAATGTGGTATGAAGTGTTATATAAAAGACGAGTTATTGATATTATAATTTGAAACTCAGCCTTTGCTCTCATGTTGTAAGGACTCGGCAGTATCAAATCAGAGCCACATTTCAAATCTATTCTTCGCATTTCCCAAAAAAACACAGAATGATCAACGAGGCTATATATATAACCCCTGTACAGATCTTGGCGCTCAAAAATTCATTAAACTGTTCATCATTCCACTGTACAATTTCATACCTTTCGTCTTCACAGTAATAGTATTAATGGCATATTTTTACAAACTCCAGAATACTGCAGACCTTGGGATGTCAACGCGCTGTAATTACCTAACAATGTCAATTTATAAATTAAGGATAAAAGGCAGAGTCGGCGCTCACGCGATTCAACCCGTCCACACCAGATGTCAGCAACGAGTGTTGAAGCCACTAAGCAAACTACTTTGAAACGCACCATTTTTTTTATATATAGAACTTTCGTTGTAGTTGTGCGCTTTTGAGCACTCGTGTGACTTTTCATTCCCGTGTCACTAGTGCACACGACCTTGCCCTCTGCAGATTTTCTGAAAGAGCACTTGGTGGGTGAGTGGGCGTTAGGAGTGCCAAAGGGCCCGGGCGGGAGTGAGGTGGGAGGGCACTGTGGGCATCACTGGAGGTGGGAGAGAGGTGGGAGGGTAATGCGGGCGTCAGGAGTGCCAAAGGGCCTGTGCAGGAGTGAGGTGGGAGGGCACTGTGGGCATCAGTAGAGGTGGGAGTGAGGTGGCAGGGCGATGCGGGTATCAGGAGTGCCAAAGGGCCTGTTTGCGTGCGGGAGGTGGGGGGGCACTGCGAGCATCGCTGGAGGTGGGAGGGCACTGCGGGCATCGCTGGAGGTGGGAGGGCACTGCGGGCATCGCTAGAGGTGGGAGGGCATCGCTGGAGGTGGGAGGGAGGTGGGGGGCACTGCGGGCATCGCTGGAGGTGGGAGGGCACTGCGGGCATTGCTGGAGGTGGGAGGGAGGTGGGGGGCACTGCGGGCATCGCTGGAGGGCACTGCGGGCATCGCTGGAGGTGGGAGGGAGGGGGCACTGCGGGCATCGCTGGAGGTGGGAGGGCACTGCGGGCATCGCTGGAGGTGGGGGGCACTGCGGGCATCGCTGGAGGTGGGGGGGCACTGCGGGCATCACTGGAGGTGGGAGGGCACTGCGGGCATCGCTGGAGGTGGGAGGGAGGTGGGGGCCACTGCGGGCATCGCTGGTGGTGGGAGGGCACTGTGGGCATCACTGGAGGTGGGAGGGAGGTGGGGGGCACTGCGGGCATCGCTGGAGGTAGGAGGGAGGTGGGGGGGCACTGCGGGCATCGCTGGAGGTGGGAGGGAGGTGGGGGGGCACTGCGGGCATCGCTGGAGGTGGGTGGGAGGGCATCGCTGCGCTTTGAGGGTCGGGCTTCTGTGAGCCGGGCAGGGCTCCCAGGCCAGGAAGGCACAGAGGAGTGCGCAGAAGGCAGGCCTGGATCGGGATGAAGCCATCCTGTGCCAGGCAGAGCCAGCGGGTTTAATTAGCGCGGGGGCCGCCCCAGTGCCATCACCTCGAGCCCCGCGCACAGAACTTGCTCAGTTGCTCATCTCTTTCCTAATCCCCGCCTAAGCCCTTGGAAGAGCGGGAGCATGTTCCCCTCGGCGCGGCTAGTCATAAGAATGCCAAAGACGCTAAGCTGCCAATGAGAGGCGCTGCCAAGGCAAAAGCCGTTCCTTCATGTCAGGGGGGGGAGGGGGGCAGGACTGTTGGTTCGGCAGACGAGGGGGTCCCAAGCGCCCCTTAAATCCCTTTGCAAGAAGGCTCCACAAACTCCTAATGGGCCAGGAAGAGGCTTCCTTCTCCGGGCGGCAGCGTTGTCTGTGACTGACAAATAGGGTGAAAGAATGAAGCGGGAGTAGCGGCGCGCGGCCCATGTGCGCGCGCTGTTAGGGTGCCCGCGAGCTTAATGAGCCATGACGACGGTGCACTTAATGAGCCATGACGACGGAGCCAAAAAAAAAAAGCAGTGTGCAGCTGACGCATAATAAGAGGCCCGGAACCTCTTTCGTTTGTAGTCTGTAAATGTTAAATAAAAGGTACTGTGTTAAGCTTTTGCCTAATCAGAAACCCGGAATCTGTTTGTCACAAATTGAAGCGCGCGCTTGGGAGAGCAAGTGAGAGGAAAGCCAGATGGCGCCTGATCCAGCGATGCGAGGAATGCGCGTTACTGTGCGCGTAACCGCACGCTCTAGGCCACACAAAAAGCTGTGGTCGGCTTTTTAAAGCCCACTTACTAAATGTCTCGCCAGAGCAGCGCATGCGCTGGCTCAGGCGAGACCTAAAAAACAAGAAAAGTGTATTCTCCCTTACAGAAAAAAACAGTGTGTTAGTAGGCGTCAAATTCCAATCTACCATTTTTCATTAGCATGCTAATTTCATATTTGAAAGTAAAAAATAAAGATTATATTACAAATTCTTTTGAGTGTAATTTCGGAGTGACTCACTGTACCTCGTGGATACAATCGGCCTGTTTCTGCTATAGATACAGATCAGGATTCACTGCTATCACACTCACACCTCTTACAACCTTCACATCAATAAAGCCTTCATCTCATCATGGTTATTAACTGGATCTTGATAACCTCAGCCTGACAAAATTGCAATTCTGTTTCCAGCTCTATCCATTTGGATACAATGGCCTGATCAAGTTCATGGTAGGATGAGGCAACAACCAAGTCAGAGCAAAGGGTTTGCTGATCTGAAGGTTGTCACTGTAAAGGCTGTTGATGTAATGCTGGAACACTAGAGAGTAAATAAATCACTGTCCTAACAGCTGACACATCATGTGTGTTTTAATGATAATAGAGACCAGCTAAAAATGAGTAGACCTGCCTGGTTGGAACAAGGCGAGTCAAAGCAGAGCAGTTCCCCTAATACCTAATATATTTTTCAGGGTCCATAGAAGCACCTCACGATCAATCGGTCCAGCTAGGCAGCGGCAGGAATAAACGTCACATTGTGACCACATTGTGAGCAGGAGTAAATCATCCCCCACAAGACACCGAATGAGAACGGGCCATAAGAACAGCGATATTGAAAATAACCGAGAGCAGGGCATCTTCTAAGAGATCTTACTCAATAAACATTGTTAACGTCAATAGGTTTGTCTTCTGTATATAGAGACACAACCAACATGCATATATTGACATGGATCACAAGAATGTGCGTATATGCAGAAGGAACAGCACACCAAAACACCTCGAAATAGACAGAGTTCATCATATCTATAGGCCTCCTGCATAGAGACCACCAGACGTATCAGCACCCATGCTCATCTGACATGCATTCACACATGCATGCATGCCAACTGACATACAACTAATCTTGCATACAGATCTATAATCAGACATGCGCAGTGAGCACTAAACCTGCATGAGGACCACAGGAATTATGTGATTTTGTGCTATTTTGCGCAACCACCGTAACCTTTCTCAGCCGTTTTTTTTCCTTAATTCTTCCCTGTTGTGCCACTGTTATTGTGCCCATCTGTGTCTTGCTCTAATTCCACCACTGTTTTTATTTTCTCGTGCCTGCCTGTTCCTTTTGCCTTTCGCCTCTGCTGCCCCTGCGGCCCCTCCCCCCCGGAATTCCCCCGCTCCTGCCTCCCAGCCTCTCCTCCCTCCCACCTCCCCTACTTAATGGCGGCCGCTGCGCGGTCGCGCCACGGGCGCGCCAAAGGCAAGCCTGTCTGCACCCGTCCGCGACCCGACCGCGGCCAGCGCCAGGAACCCTGGACCTCCCACTACCCATCGCTACGACACCACCACCCTCCTCGCACTCAACCCTGGAAGACTTAGAGAATGCCAACAGGCCTCGCCGAACACGACCCACGGCCAGTTCTCCTGCCTCCACTGCCGCCAGACCCTCACCGCCACCCTGGCCTCCAACACCGCCGACGCCAGCTCCGGCGACACCCTAAAATGCATCCTCCTCAACGTATGCTCCGTACACAAACACGCCATGGACAGGCCTGCCAAGTATCACGCATCAGGTGTGACGCTAACGCATTTCAGTGTGGTGTTCCGCATCACCGCACTGAAATGCATTGTCACGCATTTTTGCCACACTCTGAAACTCTGGCTACGTAGGGTGCAGGCGCGCGCAGCCGGCGCCTGTGCGCCGGCTCTGCTGCTCCCCGCAGACTTGCTGCAGCTCAGGGCTCTCAGTAAGTTAATAGTTAATCTTGTCAGCTCTCAGCTCTGGAGTGGCTGAGAGTGCTACAATGTTATAAATGAAATCTGCACAGCCTGTCGCGTGCCTGGCAACATTATTTCATTTTCCTCCGGCCGCGGCGCCGCGCGGCTTTCAGACACGCACCACATGATGACTGACAGACTCACACACCACTGGCAATTACCGAGACCCGGGGGCGGGGCCTGCCCTTAGCAGTGTTTGTTACTCTCTGTGGCACACCATGGGGGGCCCGGATAATCAGGATGTGAGTGCCTCGTCACGGCCTGGAGGAAGAGGAAGTGAGGTCAGAAGCGGCGGGGGACTCAATCTGAGAGTCAGCCAGGACTCATTGAGAACAGCCGGCAGCCTGGACCGAAGTCTAAGGTGGATTGCTGCTTTGCAGAATGAGCTGCTGACGCGCCAGTCACGCTGGCTTTAAAGATCATTCAATGTAAGTAGACAGTTGTTTACCAGTCATTTGCTACCCCAGACTGTTTGTAAAGTGTTAACACAAATTAAATTACCAATGCCTAGGAGCACGCAATCAGGGTGCTGCTTCAGCTGCTTGCTGTCTGAGTCACTTAGTGCTCCATCACCGAGACACAGGTGGGTCCGTGACTAACTGTTGTGTTGAGGCCTATCACATGATCCCTGCTGTTGGGCCGGGTGACGTTACTCGTGTCACAGAGAGCGGCCCTGAGTCCTGAGATGGTGTTCTCCAGATTGATTTGGCTGTCAATCTCAGTGCTCTGTTTTTGTCTGCCTGCCCGACTGCGACAACACTAGGCACCAGTGTGTTGGGGGCTCACACATCCTGTTTGGGCCAGGTCCCAGACCCACGAGTGAGTGCTGGTATTCACAATTGCAGAATTACTGCTAATCCGAAGCACTGTTACACGAGTTAAAGTACTGGACTGTCTAGTAAAACAAGATGGCCAGCCATAACTCTATTTGCGTGAATGTTTCAAGAACTGCTTGTTTCTGTAGTTCAGTCAATCTCGTATCTCTCAAAAAACAGACGCTACCTTTATCTACCACAATGGCATTGGATGTGTCGACCTTGCGCCAGCACTCAAACATCTGACCCATAAGTTTAGCATTGATGACAGAAGCGAACATGTAACCCACAGAGCCAGGTTATCTATCGTATTCAAAAACACTTCTTTGTTTCTGTTACTACTTTAACAGAAGAATTGGCTAGGTGATGGAACCGACTGAAGATGTAAAACATGGCAGGATTACTGCGTGGAAGGTGGCTATCTTCGGCGCTTGCTACTCTTGAGTGCTTGTGTATGCAGAATGCTACAGGGAAAAAACGTGAGGTAGACTGCATGTAGGAGGAGAGAGTACATTTAAATTAGAGTTAAGCGTGTTTCGGTACACATTGTGACAACCATTGCGAAGAGAAGAGCTTAAATGCAGCCCCAGTCTCCCCGAGCCAAAAACAATTCTTTGTAGGCCCTGGGCTCTTGCATGTGGCCTGTCATTTGCTGCTGGGCCAATGTGCTGAGCATTTAATTAAAAGGATTGTTGCCCTGCTCAAATGAAAGATTGGGAGCCCGGTTAAAACTGCGAGTAGCATTTCTGTCTCTACAATAACTAAACCTCCCAGTGCGCGCATTCCTGTTTTGAACTGATTCACAAATATATTCACCAGCAGACAAACAGAGAAAATCAGGTTTCTTACTTCGTGTGACTGGACAAACCTAAATCATCTCCTGTGTAAGATATGTACCGCACACTCCAACATCTTTACTTGTTTCAACCTCTTTCTTACTGCTATATATTATACCGGGGCTAATTGTTTGCTTTTGAATGAAATATATCCAGTATATATCTATTTGGAGAACTATTTTGCTCCTTGATGGTGTTGGAAGGTGCAATTGTGGAATGATTTTTGCCAGCTGATGCAAAGTGGTGTCTCACATGCACCACCATTTGGGCCACGTTTGATGCTTTTAGGAACAACCTGACACTTCATAATACTGACAACATTCAGAGAGTGCATATATGCTTGTAGGTGTAACTACCTGGACCCATCAAAAGACAATTGGCTGGCCTACTGTAAACTCAGCAGCTGATATTGTCTCCGTTCCTAAAATAAAGTAGTTTTTGGCTTGAAAAATAGGGGGGTGCCCCTCCCGAATCAGGTTATTGGCATGTATGAGTTAGCCGTGACCCCGAGTCCTGCTGCTGCTGATTCGCCCCACCAATTTCAAATGTCACTAGCCACCACTGACTAGGGTAGTGCCCTTCCATATCTGGCGCTTTGCAGTAATAGTAAGATCTTCTTAGAGTTTCTCTTTGGTGAAATGGGTGTAATTTCTGATATTTATATGCTTCCATCATGTTTTTTACTTGACTTAAGCTTGCGAGAAAGTGTCACTCATAGTCGTTGAAATGTCACTCATAATTACACTGAAATTATGAAAATGTCACACATAGCAATCTAAAACCTTGGCAGCTATGCATGAAAATCTGGAACCTACTCGACTCTCTCTCGCCCGACATCACCTTCTTCACAGAGACCTGGACCAACGCATCCTCCGCCCCCGACATCAGCACCGCCATCCCAGATGGATACAAGATCCAGAGGAAAGACCGCCCCAACCACCCAGGAGGGGGCCTCACCATCGCCCACAAGAGCACCCTCCGCCTCACCACCTCCAGCGAAACCTTCCCCTCCGCCGAACACCTGCACTTCCAGATCCAGACCAGCCCCAAAGCCACACTCCGAGGAACCCTCATCTACAGACCCCCCGAACACCCTTCGCCACCACCATCACCGACTTCATCGCACCCCACGCCATCGCCTCAACAAACTACATACTCATTGGAGACCTGAACTTCCACCTCGACAACCCCAGCGACCCCAACTCCACTATCCTTCGTGACAACCTCGCCAGCATCGGACTTAAACAACTCGTCAACACACCGGCCCACGGAGCAGGACACACCCTCGACCCCATCTTCGCGGCAGGAAACAGCGTCCAATTCAGCCACACAACGCAGCCGCCATGGACCGACCACCACTGCGTACACTTCGCCATCAACAAACCCAAGGCACCCAAACCAGCCCCACGCCCACCTCGAAGGAACTGGAGCAAGGTTACAGACGAGCAACTTAACTCCACCCTCACCCGAGACAACCACACCTGGGCACCCGACACAAACGACGCAGCCAGAGAACTCCACACATGGATCTCCAACTGCGCAGACGAGCACGCCCCGCTACGCAACCCCGACAGACAACGCCCCAGGAAAGCCGCCTGGTTCACCACCACTCTCCAAGAAGCCAGACACACCTGCAGACGCTTGGAGAAGAACTGGAGAAACACCAAGACAACCGAAAACTACACCACCTACAAGGACGCCATGACGGACTACCACAACCAGATCAGAGCCACCAAGAGGAACTTCATCCACAACAAAATCCTGGCCAACTCCACCAACTTCAAGGAACTTTTCAGTGTCATTCAAGAATTCACCAACCCACGCAGCGAAGCCACAGACATCACCCCATCCCAAGACCTCTGCGACAAGCTTGGAACCTATTTCCACCTCAAGTTCAAAAACCTCTACGACAACTTCATCGACCATCCACCAGGCGCCACAGACTGCCCCCCGCCCCCCAGAAACACCAGCCAGCCCACCATCTCCAACTGGACACCGATCACGGCTGAGGACACCGCCTCGACCATGAAAAGCATCCACTCGGGGGCCCCCACGACCCCTGCCCCCCCCACAGAGCCGCGGCCGTCATCACACCCGAACTACAACGCACCATCAACACCACCTTCAAAACAGACACCTTCCCAGACGACTGGAAGCGCGCAAAAGTCAGACCCTGCTCAAGAAGCCCACGGCTGACCCCACCGACCTCAAGAACTATCGGCCCATCTCGCTCCTTCCCTTCGCAGCCAAAGTTGCAGAGAAAACAGTCAACAGGAAACTGACACGATTCATTGAAGAGAACGCCGTCCTCGACCCGTCCCAATCCGGATTCCGAAGCAACCACAGCACAGAGACCGCCCTACTCGCCGCCACAGACGACATCCGCACCCTCCTGGACCAAGGCCACTCCGCAGCCCTCATCCTACTCGACCTATCAGCAGCCTTCGACACCGTCTCCCACCGCACACTAGTCGCCAGACTACACGACGCAGGCATACAAGGAACAGCCCTGGACTGGATCCGATCATTCCTCACCGGAAGAAGCCAAAGGATAAGACTCCAACCCTTCCTCTCCGACCCCACGAAAATCACCTGCGGAGTCAGGGTTCATCACTGAGCCCCACCCTCTTCAACATCTACATGGCCCCCCTCGTAGCCATCGTCCGACAACACGGCCTCAACATCGTATCCTACGCTGACGACACCCAGCTCATGCTCTCCCTCACCAAAGACCCCACCACTGCCAAACTCAACTTCCAGAAAGGAATGCAAGACGTCTCGGTCTGGATGACCAACAGCTGCCTGAAGCTCAACGCCGAGAAGACAGAAGTCCTCGTCCTCGGTACCACCCCTTCTGCATGGGACAGCACCTGGTGGCCGACTGCCCTCCGAAGCCCACCTACCTCCTCAGACCACGCCAAGAGCCTCAGCATCGTACTCGACTCATCACTCACCATGAACCGACAGGTCAACGCAGTCACCTCCAGCTGCTTCAACACCCTCCGCATCCTCCACAAGACCTTCAAGTGGATCTCCCCTGAGTCAAGGAAGACAGTCACCCACACACTCATCACCAGCAGACTGGACTATGGAAACGCACTTTACGCTGGCATCAACAAGTCCCTACTCCGCAAACTCCAGACAATACAGAACACCGCCGCCAGACTCGTCCTCGGCATCCCCCGACACGAACACATCAGCCAACACCTACAAAGTCTCCACTGGCTCCCCATGGAGAAAAGAGTCACTTTCAAAATCCTCACTCACGCCTACAAATGCCTACACAACAACGGACCCAAATACCTCAACGACAGAATCAACTTCCACGTACCCAAAAGAAACCTCCGATCTTCCAACCTCGCACTGGCCGAAACCCCGTGCATCCACAGAGCCAGAGCAGGCATTAGATCCTTCTCTCACATTGCAGCCAAGACCTGGAACGAGTTACCGGCAGACATCAGACGTGCCCCCTCCCTGAACACCTTCAGGAAGACCCTCAAGACCTGGCTCTTTGGCTAAACAGATCTGCGGAACCCCCCCCCCAGCGCCTTGAGACCCTCACGGGTGAGTAGCGCGCTTACATTTCCCTGATTGATTGATTGACAATTATGTATTTGCTGAATTTGCCAAATAATCCATCTTCTGCTGCAAGATCTGCAGGTTCTGACAAAATAAAGGTTGTTTCTAACCCAAATAGATCAAAGTTTACTAAAAACATGGTGACGTGTTGCAGTGCAGTGGAAGACCCACTGAAGACGGTGACTGGTCCACTTTCAGTTGCTTGTTGCTGTATTTGGTTGTTTGGTACTAATGCCCAGACATTGTTACAATGTGTAAAAATGTCAAAATAATGAAGTAATACTATAAAAAAAGTTCGCATTATGCTACATAATTCTCCCTTTCTTATCACATAAATTAGCCAACCATGCCGCATAATTTGGCCCACCCCGCTACATGATTCCATTGGCCCTGATCTCCATAGCCATGCACGCAGGCCATTAAACATGCTGTCATCCATGCACACAGATCAACAGACAGAGTTGTTTGCATAGACCAACACACAGAGACTCCCACACGTACATCAGGGGCAGTTCCTCCTAAATGGCGGAGGAGCATCGCCCAGCCTGCTGCAAGCGCAGCAGGCAAACACTAATAAATAAAATGGCACAATAATGCCATTTTATTTTGCCACCAGCTCGTGCTGTGTACAGCTTGAACATGAAGCAGGGGGACGGGACTGAATCCTGCTATTGCAGGATCACTGCTGACCCTTTCAGTGCGCATATCGGGTTGGCCAGCTGGCTACATACGGCCAGCCCGATATGCGCACTGTACACCCAGCAATTCTCGGGCTGTGAAACAGCCGAAGATTGCTGGCACAGGCCCCCAGCCTCAAAATGAGCCCTGGGTTAGCCTGCTCCCACCAGTCCTGGAGCTGCTCTCATGCTCAGATTGGTCAGGAGTCCCGTTCCACTGGGCAGGGAGGATAGTCCTTCTCTTTCCTGCACATGGACGTCACACCACCTTGGCCTGGAGTGCTGCACTGGGCGGGAGCATCACGGAGGTTAGTTTGGTGCATGGCGCCCCTCCCCATATTTTTGTATTGCCAGCCGCTGCTGACACACATCAAACACACATACAGACACAGGGGATCTCAGACAGCTCACAAGTAGACAAAAATAGACAGGGGGTGAATGGACAGATAGTCTGTGGAATTAGTGGATAGATGGAAAGAGGGATGGATGTTTAATTGCTATTGGGCAGATGCAAAATCCATGCCCACTTAATAGTTAGTCCTTCTGTGAGGAAATCATGTCTGGGTAGTAGTAAATGTAGTGGAGTTTATCACCTACTCAAATCGCTTTTACTGGGCAATGGACGAGTCCATGCAGGTCTCTTCCTCTATAGAATGATCACCTCTCTGCCTGCTTGCTCCACTCTTCACCTTTTTGGAATAATAATATATAATCAGCACTGCAACTCATAACCTGTATCCCTGAAGGTCTAACATATTTCAGTATCAACGTGCTGATGAAAATGTGGTGAATAAACAAAGACTTCACCTCTTGGGATATACCACTTTGTTAATGACAATCCACGACTAAACGCGTGCTTTAGCTTTTACGAAGGAAACTGTTAGTCCTACGTGTACAATGCAATAAGCTGGCATTCACCATGCAAAGTTAAATTTTCAATGCTAAACATTCATTTAGTGTTCACAATGTTGTCAATTTCACTACATTTCTTTCCCTCCATGAAAAGTGAGTACTATACACATTTGTGGACTGAACTTGCTACGTACAATGTTTACCGTTTACAATTTTTGGTTGTGAAATCATGTTAATATGCTTATAGTTCACTTGGGACTCACAGGGCCCCACCCAGGAAATCGCTCTAATTTGCTCTTAGATGGTGCTTTAAATGGGCCGGTACTCAGCACCGGATACTTTTTTATTTTGAGAGGGAGAGTACCTGCACTTCTCAGGAGTGAAATAATACTTTTAATTGGAGAGTACCGACACTTTTCAGAAACAAGCTGGTACTCTGGTACAGGATACCTGCACTTCCATCTTTCCATTTCAAGCACTGCTCTTAGGAAAGAGTTACTCAAACAGTGGAGTAATACTGATACTTACAGGCTCTAAAGACAATGCCATGCTCCAATGCTTTCTCGATTACCACTGGAAGTCTTTCTGCCCACCAGAGAAAACAGCACAGAACAGATCAGCAGGAGACACAAATGTAACTATGTCCCATAGCAGCTGACATTGTATTATGTAGGTTTATCACAACGTCTGAAATTCTTCATAGTGCACCCAGGTCTTATACCCACAAACTTGTTTGGCATGAATAAATGGCAGACGAGCCAATCATTGAACTCAAACCTAGCATGAACAGGATGGAGGTCAGACAATACATAACAAGGACACCCAGGCCTAGCTTCTCTTTTTCAGAATTATCACACCAGGGCTCTTAAAAGAGACATTGCAACCCTCCCATGGCAAGAAAGCTACCCTAATGATGGCCTATAAAAGACAGTGAGCAGTTTCTAACAGGCTAGTGTTATTCCATAGGGATACCTGCACACGGTGCCAGGTGCGATGCATCACCGAGACAAAGCGCTTCACCGCATCATTCTCAGCAGACATCAGGAGCTTCTGGAAACTGTCGCGGGGCATCTGCAGATACTCCTGAGAACAGAGGATGGGGAAAAAGGTCATTTTTATATTGGTTTTCCTTACATAATTTCAACTTCGTCCCACAGCTATTTCATAGGTACTCTTCATTTCTTTTGCTGAGCAATATTTTGGATTTAGTGGGGATAAGCACATGTTCAAGGCCAACAGAACTGGTGACTTGCATGAACCCTGGGCAGGGCACCGGGACATTTAATGAGGAAGAGGTTTCCCAAAATCAACCCCTGGTGGGATTTTTCCAGAAGTATATACTACTATTATTTATAAAAGCAACAACAAAACAATAATAATGATAATAATACATTATTATTATTGTTATTATTGTTGTTATTATTATTAATATGACAATTATAACACTATACCCCTGTGAAAGTTTGGTTGCAACATCATGCAAAATTTGACAAACATTGTGGAAATTAAACGAAAAGTCATGATTTTTTTTAAAACTATATTTCACTGTATCTCACATACAAAAGGAATGTGAGGGTCCACCTGGTCATACCGGACCCAAGCGATGAGGCTGGTAAGAGGAGAAAAGATGTCACCGAAGACCTTTTCCGCCCACAGCGGTCTCTCGCTGAAACCAATTCTGAATTTTCCCTGCAATATATAAGTTTTGGTCAGGCCTACATAACACCTATTCTTACTATTGCTATTATTAATATTAGCACTAGTCTTAGTAGTAGTGGTAGTGGTAGTAGTAGCAGTAGTAGTTATTTATTACATGAGGCTATCATGCTAGCCTGCTTCCTGGAGCGAGATGATCCTAAACCTGGTCAGGAGAAGGTCACAGACACAGATAGTTGAGGGCTTTGTAAAATGTGTGAGGCCTGTTGATTATCGCATCTCGTCACATGGTTTGGGAAGTTGTTTCAGGGCCTTAGCCCATTGACTATATCTTTACTACTTTTACTACCTTTACCCCCATTACCAAACCAAACTATGGTGTTTGATGCACAAAGCTGATAACGGTCGAGGACGAACCACGTTTTCCGCCTGGACCATGAAACTATTGTTATTTGATTCTGATTCGTAGAAGGTGAAGCCTTTGAACTCAGCTGTCTCCTGAAGGGCAGCTAGTGTGGGGCATCCCGCATAGGGTGGGGGCTGCTGGTTAGAGACCGCTGGACACTCAAATGGGTAACATCTGGTAGAACAGGGGTGCACTAATGAAGTCATAAAGTATTTGTGTGCTTTGGAAGTAACAATATTTCAAGTGAGAAATTACAATGGACCTTATTACAGCATGTATTGAAAGTGTGTCCGGCTAAACGACATGGTTTCTGTCACAGTTGGTTTGGCCTTTGATTGTTTAACTTGATTTGGCAGCCTTAGATGACTCATGTTTTTTACAATGGCCACAGAGCTGGTAGGTGTTCAAATATGGATGGGAGAAAAATAGGTGCTGTTAGGGTTGCCAAATGTTCAGAATTTTTCCTTTAAACTAGCTGGATGCCAGTAGTTGTCTACACTCAGCTGTGAATGCATTTAAGGCAGGGCGCAATTGGGTTGACTCATGGTGCTACTAGGCAACCATGTAAGGCACTGGAGAGTCCTTCCAAGGGCCGTATTATGCATTGTGCCCTGGAGGCACAATAGTCATGTGTGCTTGCTGTATGGACCCCAGGGCAAGCACTATGGTATTACAAAAGGGGCTGCAGGTACTTGTGCGGCCCCTTCTCTAATATGGATAGAGCTGACGCACATGTAGTGCCAGCACTATCTTGCGAAGGAGTTCCCTCATTTGCATGGAGCAGGGCCCCATCCAAATGAGGGAATCACTTTGCCTCTTGTGCTGCGCCCCATTACGGATGCAGGGGCAAGGGCAAACAGACCCTTAGGAGGCACGACAGTGCATCAAGAAAGGTGGCGTACTGTCAGTGCGCCCTCTGAGGGCAGCCCTCTTCAGGGAGCAAAGGAGCGATCAACCTGCAGCCAGTTGCAGACACACTGCATCCACCTGCTGGGGGATCTCTGTTCCCTCTTTAAAGTGTAGGCAGCTGCCGACTGCGTTGTGAAACACGATGCGGCTTGCAAGCAGCTGCTCTGTATTTCACTGAATGCAATACCTTGGGGGCAGCTGCAAGCTCGTGGCTGCCCTGGGGGCAGCATATTGATTGTAATAGGGCACTGTCCCTGTTTACGCCTGGCACACCTGCTTAAAGGAGCACCGTGGCAAACAGGGATAATGCACCCATTACATAATATGGGCCCAGGTGATGTGGAATCAGGGTTCAAGCTATAAGCATGACTGGTGGAAGATCTGGACTACGATCGTTCATATACCACACTGGGTAAGTGTATCTTATCAGTACATCATCAACATGTAATCCAACCACAATTAAGAGTCAATATTGAAATGCATACAGGGGTATCAGTTCTGTACCTGTTGACCAGAGCCATGGTCTTTCAAGCTCTTACTGAGAGACTTTCAACTAGCTCCACAATCCCTTCACAAACCAATTTCTGAGACTGGGTTCTATACTGTTTCACCTGTGTTACTTTTGACTTTCTTGAGTATGCCTTTATTTCTATGGCAGCAATGTATTTACAAGACAGTATTCCATTTTTTCTTTGTTAGTACTAGCTCAGGGAATAAAATGGGTCATAGCATAGTTTGGGTCATAGCCCAACTATGCTATGACCCAAATCCATTTCAAGAAATGTGGCCAGGATGTTCTCCAGAGGAGGTGGGCAATGTGCCAGAGCATCAACTAATCATGGCTAAAACAGTCTCCCTTCTACCCCAGCATGCTGAGAGAAAATCCCCAATAAATCAGGAACATTGCCACCGTGGGAGTTTGTTTTTGAGAAACAACAATCTTTGCTGAGTGGGAACATTAAACATGGCACCCTCTCAGCAAAGTTTCAATGCAGTCAATGGAGGCTCTGCTAAAGTCACAGAGATTTCCACCTGCTGGTACAGATCTATAAGTATGGTTGTCGGTCTTCCACAAGAGCAGCAAAGCAGCCTAACGGCTAGGGCGGTCGACCTCGAATCTGGTGAACTGGGTTCGAGTCTCGGCAATGACGCTGAACATCCTGTGATTCTGGGCGAATCACTTAATCTCCCCGTGCCTAACAAAAAATGAATGTGTCCTCATGTAATGCAACTGGTGCTATGTAAAGCGCTCTGATACCCGATTCGGGTCAAATTCGCGCTATATAAAACTCTGTACAAAAAAAAAAAGTACATCTCTCCACCGGCCTAGAAGACCAACAGTTCACCATCCATACTCTAGATGAGGGGCTTAGTATTTTTGCTCTTCTCCTTGTCCTTCCTCTCTGTTATCTGCTGGTTTTCAGTTATTTCCATGGAGTTCCATATGCACATTCATGCTATTCCATATACGATAGGGGTCTGAGGTGGATGACAGTGTCATCTGTTTCTTTGATGGTACAAGTACATGAGCTATCCCATGGCGGAAAGTGTTCTAAATCTGTACGTCTTACATGCCAATTCTATAATTGGTTTCTGTGCTACAACTGAGAGATTATTTAGAACAATGTAGTAAAATTCTTTATTGTATGATTCATTAAAATCTTCACAATAAAAACGTTGTAAAATAATAAACATGGCCTCCTTAGGGGTAATTACCCCAAAACTTTTCGTTTTTTCCTCCTAATCTTTGCCAACTCTCACTGCATAACCTTAGGAAACTGGGCACTTTCTCTCTGTATGGCAGAGGGAAGGTGCGCGCGCCCGCCTTGCGCGCATTGGGCTGGGGGTGCAGATATGATGGGGTTTTGGTGTCGTACCTTCTGTTTTTTCGGAGATCTCAGGGACATCAAAGATCTCCCCAGAAGGACCTACACCATCTAACTGTGACATCTGGAGAGTGGTGCCTCTCAAGTGCCCACCTTGGCTACTAAATCCAAACTGGTAGCATGGTGTGAGCGTGGACCTAAGAATTGTGTCTGGAGACTGAATTGCCTTGTGCGGAGCCCCAGAAATCTTTCCCGCATTTAAGGCGTGTGGTTCCCATACCGCTGGGGCCGCGACACTCATAAGCATCTAGTGGAGGTGAGCGGATTCACCGGTTGCGGGTCCCTGCGTGGCCCAATTCACCGACTGTGCCGCATTTCTCGTGTGACTCACCAACTGCATGCTCAGAGGTGGGGGTGTACCCGGAGGAGAACCTCATTCTACCTCATGTGGCTCTGCTGAACTTGCGCCTGTTTGTGTGTGATCAGACTGGTCTGGTGCAACCTGTATCATAGTGCACCAGATGATGTGCCTAATTTCCAGGGAGGTATGGAATTGGAATTCTTCGCTGTGTGTGTGACTGGAATTGCCTGGTGAAACCCAACTCGACATGACTTGTCATTGTGTCTCCTTTCCAGGGAGGTGTGGAATTTGCAACTCATTGTGTTTGAAATCTGAAGTGCCTGGTGCGACTCATTTCTACATGTACCAGACACTGAGTCTGGATCATATAACTCACAGAAAAGAGGGGTAGGAGGATCAAGTCCCACTTCGACCTCCGTCAACAACTATGAAACCACTACATAGAAGAGGGACTGTGTATAAATTGAATGCTATAAGTTAGAAGACTGGGGGAATCACACACAGGTGTTAAAACTGCCCTCACACACAGAAATCTGTGTCATGCTTCATCATAGGGCTGCTAACACACCCCCGCGCCGACCAACGCTGGAGGTGGAGCAATAGGGAGGGGAAAGACAATACAACATAAAAAGTGGCAAATAACGTGGGGATCACAGGTGAAAATAGAAGCAGAAATGGTGAATTTAAAACTGGCTCCATGGAGACCCTGTCCAGAATACAAAGTGGTCACACCTGGACCTGTGGATGGTGGTTTGGGAAACCTGTAATGAGTTACCACCACCTCCACTCTGCAAAAAATGTTGACATGTTTCAGCCGAAGAAGTTAAATTGCCCGGCTTTCATCAGGACTTCACTACTGAATGACCCCAAAGGTACTCACCCTGCCACCTTTATTCAGGGATGGAGGGAAAACAACCTTGCTGAGTAACTTACTCCGAACCTTTAAGGTAGAGCGCCTTGCTCTCCAAAGTGGAACCGAGTTCATATAAAATCTAAACTTGAACTGGCGGGGGAGCGAGGACAGCTCCCTATAGTCACAATTTCGTCAAGGTGAGCTGTGTCCACTTCAATCGTCTCTCCCTGCGCCGTGTAGGCATTTTTTTGCAGAGTGGAGGGGGTGGTAACTCATTACAGGTTTCCCAAACCACCATCCACAGGTCCAGGTGTGACCACTTTGTATTCTGGACAGAGTACCCAATATTAAAACTAGAATAGGGACTCCCTGGAGCCAGTTTTAAATTCACCATTTCTGCTTCTATTTTCACCTGTGATCCCCACGTTATTTGCCACTTTTTATGTTGTATTGTCTTTCCCCTCCCTATTGCTCCACCTCCAGCGTTGGTCGGCGCGGGGGTGTTAGCAGCCCTATGATGAAGCATGACACAGATTTCTGTGTGTGAGGGCAGTTTTAACACCTGTGTGTGATTCCCCCAGTCTTCTAACTTATAGCATTCAATTTATACACAGTCCCTCTTCTATGTAGTGGTTTCACTGAGTCTGGATCACCTGGGCACGACCTGGATCATCGTGTCCCGATCAGGGTGCCTCATCCTATTGAGAAGCTCCCCTGTGTAACTTCCCATTCATCGGTTGTTTCCTTGTTGACCCTCATCGCGGCGGACCAACTGCACTCTACTCACCTGGCCCCTCCCGAAGACATCTTGGTGCCAGGTAGTAGCGAGAGAGATTGACTGGGTTGAAGAAGCGCTTCTGAGACTGTTCGGAAGCGGGTCAAGAGACTGCATGATTTCTTTGTGTTTTGAGACCTGTGGGTGAACTTCACGAGTGGCTGCTAACCTCTCCCTTGTTTACGCCTACCTTAAAACTGTTACATATTCTCACTTGCTTCCCAAGGTCCCAGACTAAGTGTGACTTCAGTAGTGTGCAGCCCAGTGTCCTGGAGGCGGGGCTGGTTATATTCATCCAGGGGTATAGGACAATTGGAGTGAACTAGAGGGTGGAGGGAGGCTTGGGCCACGGAGTCTGCAAAGGGTGAACCCTTTACCTGCTGGGTACCAATGGCACCGCGTTAGGGTGCTGAGTGTGTATGTGTGTGTTATAGCATACCGTACGGACTGGCTGACACCTACTGCACTGCGTAGTGGTGGGGAGTGAGTGTGTGTGAGGGGGATTGATCATGTGCAGACCGCCTGTGATTCACAACAATGAACGGCGGTGCAGCCTTGTACGTTGATCAGTGCCAAAAACACACTGCCTTTTGACATTGGGTTTGTCCCGCATGGCTTCGGCCTGTGGTGCTGGTAAAAAGTGTTCTATTTTTGTGTATGTACATAATTGTGATATTGTGTACTGCACAAGGGTGCTCTCTCTCAATTGGGGGGGGGGTTACATTAGGAATTGTCCACAGTGTGCATACTAGTGAAATCATAACAATACGAGTGGGCCTCGTACTGCTAGTAATATTTCCGAATGTGTTGTATGCCCAAAAGAATATGATGGTCATATTATAATGATTGAATACGTGTGTTGAATATAAACGTTTTTACATAAATCTTGTGCGAAGTCTCTTTTGTGACGCTCAGTGCATTTATCGCGAGTAGCTGCTGTGCCTTTGCTTTACACATTGCCTCTGTGGTGAGCCTGACTGCTCAGTGCCAAGCTACCAAAGAGTAAGCACGGGTTATACAGCGAGTGTAATCACCTGCCCTTGACGGGAGCTGTAGTTCTGGCTGGCTGGGGGCATCTCTTCAGCCAACCAGACACCTCTGGTTCCAACAAGCACATGTTGTACTGTTGTGCCCATTACTGCACCACGACCCTTGAGTACATTAACATGCTAACAGTAAAAATCAAAGCAGTTTGTACATATATAAAAATGCAAGAAGTCACTGAATATAGTGATCATAAGCAACCAACCAGTTAGTAGTGATAAACCGTACCTCCGAGGATCAAGCCTTGTAATCAACAAAATGTGTGCGATCACCTAATGCAAGTACTTGCTTAAAAACCTATGACCCACTATGCAAAATATAAAGTGCAAAGGTGCAATGTTTAGTCTAAAAAACAAATATGGTAACAACCACCTCATACAACCATTACATTTAGGCAGGAAGCAGAAATATAAAAATCATTCTGAACAGCATTTCAGGTCCAAGCAAAAGTGCATTTAATAAAAGTCATCATTAGCAACATTCATAGGCGAGCGTTGCATGGGATTAAGGGAACAAGAAGTGCAGGTAAAACTGTAAATCACCTTATTAACGACCACCATATGTGGTGGTTACAAACCAGGGTAACATTTGTACAAGCGGAAGTCCATAAAAGCACAGAATGCATTCTGGGTTCTATTAATGGTGTATGTCACATGCGGACCATTCCTTTCTGCAGTTCTGGCGAGGAATATACTTACAATACTAATCTGATGTTATATTCCTTTAGCTGGACACCTACTATGGAATTATATTTAGCAATGTTCCATTATAACTGCTGTCTCCAAAGCTAGCTTAAGGCTAGAATTTCACTTGTGGCAAATACAAATCAAGTACTTTCTAATGCACATTACTGTTGTCTGCCAAGTACAAGTGGTTCATTCTGCAATGCTAACGAGGGATATGGATCCAGTCATGGTGGGAGATATACTTCCGGTAATGGTCAGATACTGTACTCTGTTAGCCGATCACCTGCTGTGAGACTATGTAGATCCAAGCCAGAATAACATTTGTGCATAATGTAGATCCATTAAGGTGCGAAGTGCTTTCCAATACCCGTTACTCTTATCTGCCTCATACAAATAGTCCTTTCTGCGGTTGTGGAATGGGATGTACAGCCGGTGATGGTCAGGTGTTGTGCTCTCTTAGCCGAACCCCTACTATGGAATAGTATTTAGCCATTCTATCTAATTCCGTTGGAACGTCACACGTATAGACATAAGTGACCACTTACCTGCAAGTTCTCAGCCCATGCTTCAGGAATCAAGGCCTCAGTAAAATGCACCTATCATTTATCAGCGGAGGGCAGCAACATAATAGCTGGCTCAGGGATTCTGTGACATACCTACACAAACCACACCGCTGCCGACCCCTGTTTTTTTTCCACTGTGCTCTGAATTCCCATAACGGTAGTGCCAAGAGTCATATATATCGTATATCTTATTAAGGCTGTCCTTCCCATTGGGGCCTTCAAATATGACTGATAGACTACTACCTCGTGCGATTGAAGCAGGCCGGGGCCCCCAAAGTGTGTGTGACTTTCTGCAAGTCAAGCGCTTTTGACAGTTGCCTTCCTTGTGTTTTTAAAATGCACTTCAGTTGATGTTGTGTCACTGCCCTATGTTTTATGATTCCAAGATTCAAATCCAGAGTTTTTAGGGCATTCTGCAAATATTTTTGCCAGGGACTTGATTCTTCTTTAAAAATGGCCTGCGATATGCCTTTCATTGTACCTTTTTTTGCAGAGGCGACTTAATGATGGTATTTTACAATGGTCATTTTGCACTCAATGTCCTGGCTTAACAGCCCAAGCTATAGATCCAATAAAGTGCGCCTTGTATATTTTGATAAACCAAAAATGTTTCTATAAGTGGCGAATTGGCACTGCCCTAAGGTATTCAGTAGCATTCTGGGAAGGGCGAAATGCCCATAGTTTATTGCTGGTAAAGGTTTAGCCCGGATTGCTGTTTGTATTCCTTCTGTGGTGGGCTGTGCAAGTTACGATGGAGTTTTGCTAGTGTTAAGGTTGTTTTTGCTGCCTTTTCTTCTATTGCCCTGAACTGCAAAAATACTTTGATTGTTTCTAACAGCAATATGCCCAAGTAGTTATATTTGTTAGTTGAGGTTATATAGAACGGGCCCAAGTTCAATCTCTGCTGATGTGTTTTTGTGTGCTTTCCAATAGTCAGAAACTTGAGTTTGGTGGTGATGGCTGTTAGGCAGTTCATGGTGTTGTAAATATACAATATGCTTAATGCCCACTGCATCCCAATGCGGGTATGGTCCAAGATGACAAGATCTTCGGCATATTGTAAAATCGGTCATTTTAATATCCCTATTTTTGGTGGAAACAAGTTCTCTTTCGATAGTGCCAGCCCCAGATCGACAGTATAAAGGTTAAACAGCATGGGTGCTATTACACAACCCTGTTTTAATGCTTTATTTGTATTTATTTTTGTGGAAACGTGGGTTTGTGTCAGTTTAATTTGGATCCAAGAATCCGTGTATAAAGCAAATATTGCCTTAAGTAAATTTGTTTGCATCCCCCACTCAGCGAGCTTTGTCTATAGAATTTTATGGTAAATGGCGTTAAATAAGTAAGTCGAAATTGAGCATGCACTCCTTCCCTTTAGGATGTCCAATCATTGTGTTCGATCAAAATGCGTGCGAACAGTCTGTGAACCGTTCCCAAGTCACAGTTTAGTTTAAAGTACCAAAAAAGGGTGCGTCACTGATGCGCCCGCTGTCGCACTGCTGGCGAGGGGAAAATTCCTCAAAGTCAAACTTAGTGAGTTTATCATTTTTTCATATTCAACTTTTTCTTTTAACTCTTCCTTTTTAATCATCACTCTTCATGCATATTTTAAGCATCACGGAGACAACTGCATTGACCTTGACTGCTTTATTCAACAGTTTCAAATGCCTCCTGCTACCCATCCAGGTTTTTAATCAAGCGGCACGTGAGGTCAACCATACATCAAAATGAACTCTTTGTATTATCCAATGCATTTCGAGCCTCTTGGCTCTTCATCAGGGATCACTGTAACAGAATAGAAACACAGCTGAACAGACTACTCTATGTACCCGTGCTATGATAATTACATATTTAAATGTTACAACCTTGCCTCCATCAGCCCACCCAAACCGATAAATAACATCCCTGTGCTCTAACAAAGACTTATACACCTTCATACTGCTTCCTCCCCCCTCCTAACCAGCTTCCAATTTACTAAGTAAAATAACCTAAACCCCGTTTCCTGCCCCCTAGTGATCAAAACCGTTATTAATAAACCTATAACCCCACTAACCAAAATAAATTAGCCAAAGACTTCAACCCGTCTCCTTTCCAACCTCCCTTCAACATATCCCAAGCCCAAAATACCAAACTTCAGCCCTTTACCTCTTAAGAGCCATACCGGCAGTTTAACCTCCTGAACCACTACACATCAAGTTCGATCATCGCTTGTGCTCTCTTCCTGCCGTTCGAACCGTTATATAATTACCTCTCCTCGTGTGCACAATCATACTAATGATTCTTCAATTATGTTCACCCCATGACCTGTGTCTATTTTTTACGTAAACTCAAAATCCCACAATGCACTTCCCTGAATTTAAAAAAACCAAACACCACCCACACTCTAATTACGCTCCCCAGTGAACTCTACCAATCCTTCTGAAAATAAACAATGAACAAAACAGTATGCCCTTGCAATACCCTTCAAATTACGTGCGCACAATCCTTAGCAAAATCACATAAACACATTGTTGAACAACTGCACAAGCAATCTGAATACAACTGATTCTCTAGTCCGATGTCATTATTTACAAGAAGTTCTTTTCAAAATTCTTTCAAAAAAATCCACTCCTTGTATGCCGTTCCTCCACCGTCTCCGTGATAATGAACATTATCCTGTTTAAACTTACTCATCTCTGGGGTGCAAAGCTCGTGTAGGAACGATAAATTGCTAAGCAAGTAAGTCGAAATTGAGCATGCACTCCTTTCCTTTAGGATGTCCAATCATTGTGTACATTGTGTTCGATGAAAATGCGTGCGAACAGTCTGTGAATTGTTCCCAAGTCACAGTTTAGTTCAAAGTACCAAAAAAGGGTGCGTCACTGATGCGCCCGCTGTCGCACTGCTGGCGAGGGGAAAATTCCTCAAAGTCAACCTCAGTGAGTTTATCATTTTTTCATATTCAACTCGTGTGCACAATCATACTAATGATGTATGGTTGACCTCACGTGCCGCTTGATAAAAACCTGGATGGGTAGCAGGAGGCGTTTGAAACTGTTGAATAAAGCATTCAAGGTCAATGCAGCTGTCTCCGTGATGCTTAAAATATGCATTAAGAGTGATGATTAAAAAGGAAGAGTTAAAAGAAAAAGTTGAATATGAAAAAATGATAAACTCACTAAGGTTGACTTTGAGGAATGTTCCCCTCGGCAGCAGTGCGACAGTGGGCGCATCAGTGACGCACCCTTTTTTGGTAAATGGCGTTAAATGCCACGCTATAATCTATGAAGCATGTGTATAATAGACTTGACCCTTTTTTTAGGGCTTTGTTTGTCAAAAAGGACAGGGCGATCACATTGTCCATAGTTGATGCCTTTGGATGAAACCCTGTCTGATAGTATGGGATGATGTTGTAGTCTGTAACCCAGGCCTCCATTTCGCACAATAAGACTTTTGCAAAGACGTTTCCCTCCACGTCCAATAGGGCTATTAGCCTATAGTTCTCTGGATTTGTGCTATCGCTTTTTTGGTGAATTGGATGCAGAAGGGAGCCCCTCCTGACGCTGGGATATTAGAAGACAAAATGCACTCTTGAAAGAGGTTGTGCATTCGTGGTGCCCAAAAGTCTACATCTTCCCTAAAGGCGTTCCCAGGTAGGCCGTTTGGTCCTGGCACGCCATCTTTGAGAATTGTTCGGAGTGTTGTTTTTGTTTCCTCCATTGTTAGGTGGATTGGTTACTCTATATGGTCTCCCGTTTCATATCCTGGTTGCGCTTCCCGATAGGCGAAAGGTGGTTGAGGACCAACGTAGAGGGATATAACGTGGTTTGTCCATTGGTCCGCAGAAACAGCATTTTCTTTACTGATGGATTTATTATAGAGGTCATTGACATATTCCCAAAATATTCTTGACGTAGCAGGTGCTAATAAAGAGAATACGTGCTTCCCTTCTTTCTCTACTTTTTTTGCTTTCGGGCCCAAACGAGTTCTTTGTGTTTTGTCCAGTGAGGAGTCCTTTGTGCCTTCTATTTCTGATTTCTGACACAGCTTTTTACTCGGATTAAGCTCTCTATCATCTCTGTGCATTTTGAATAGAGACTTAGAGGGCATTCGTGAATTGTTTTTTGGCTTGTTATTGTTTGGGTCGAATGCAAGTCTCTCATTATTTTATACCAGACTTCTATTCCCATTATTCATTGGTGGTCCTGCAACACACATTTTTGTTGTTCCTTCCATTTCTTTTATCGTTTTCCACTACATGGTCCACACTTTATCCTTTTCACTAATGGGTTTCCCTCAGCACTCAGAAGACGACCAGATACTTGAGCTGCCAGATGCGTTTTGCAGCTCCGGGTGCTTTTAGCGGTCAGGGGATGATGATCACTTTCTGTTCTACTTTGGACCTTGTATTCCATAGATCTTGCATGCAATGAAGATGTACTCCAGAGTGAGGATGTTTTTGAAGGTGAACAACCTTTTCCCGTCTGGTTCACCCTGCTGATTGCCTGTATACAGATTGAATTCTCTAATACAGGCTTCTATAGTAACATAACATAAACATTCAATAACATAAAGACTTCTGGTTGGCATCATTCTGGTGCCCTTCAGGCTGTCCTAAGTTTATCATATTAATTTCCCTACCAGGATAACTTCATTGCCAGGAGACTGGTAAAAGAGCGGCCATATAGGCTCACAAAAATCATCAATTGGCTTCTTTCTGTCTTTTTTATGTGGGTTAATGTAAACGTTGAGGAGAATAATGGATATATTTAAATCATTCAGGCTAGATCTATGAGTTCTACTGCCTGTCTGTCATTGCGCTGAGTTTTGATCTCGTTTGTTTCTAGTTGTAAGTCGAGCTTTGCAAAGATTGAGAGCCCACCAGATGCCCTTCCAAAGGTGTTCTTCCTGTGTGCGACATTGTGCCCCGCATAATCCCCAGGGATTGATAGGAGTTTCGTACCCACGTTTCCTTTAGACACAAAAAATCACCACTAGCTAGAAAGCAATGGGCTTGTTTTTTTGCAGAACGGTGGCCAATCCAGCTACATACCAGTTTATCAATTTGATAGTTTGACTGACCTTGTATTTGCCCTTTCACATTGTGTTAGATGCCCGATGTGCCTGCAGGAACAACCGATAGCCATCCCCAGCTGGCTTGGTAATCCCTTGCATGTGCCGTTTATCATAGGTACTCTGTTATTTTTGCCACGCTTTATATTTGTTAGGTTTACTGTTATCTTTTCCACTCAAGTAGGGGGTGAAATTTGTTTTGTGCCTTTTAATGTTCTCCTGATTTCCTTGAATTCAGTTGACTATGTCCTGTGCTTATTGATTAATATGTGCGGGCATTTTGCGCAAGTGGGTTCGCTGACAAGGATTCCCCAGTCTTCAAATAGCTTGCGTTCCTTTCGTATAATATTCACATCGCCAACACCCCACCACATGGTTATAGTTGACTCTTTTGAGTTAATATGGGGTATTGAATGAAATGACTGGCCACTAAATGTTCAGAGGAGAGGTATGCCAGAGATGGTATGTTTTTTAGGAGGCAGAGTATGTTTAAGATGTTACAAACTCGGGGGCGTGGTCTGGCCGCGATAGATGATGGCCGCCTAATTTGCGAGCTCCGCTTCGAGTGGGGCTTCATGAGGAGTCGGCACCCAACAAAGGCCCGACTTGCGACCTTATTTTGGCATCACAGGAGTCGTAAAAACCCTGTGCACAAGATGTGCTGACCGTTACGTGAAAAGTCGGCGCGGTGCCTGCATATCGTAGAGTGCGGTGCTTGAGGGAACCTGGGCCTGTGAATTTGTCTGCATCATCGAGCCTGGAGTTTCACGTCCTCCCGCTCGCAACGTTCCATCGCTCATAATTGAGCTCCCCAGCTTCTCCATGACGCATTTGGGCCTGCACGTCATGCAACTTTAATTGCTGGCAACTATGTTGCACCTCGGTGGCTCAAAGTAACTTATTTGATAAAAAGTTACAGCTTTAAAGTGGGTGAGTGCTTTATTCAGTATTCACACGACCCGCTATTTATGAAGGGAACATTTTCATCTGACCTTTGAAAGGCTTTTTCATATTGAACTTTCTTCGGCTATAAATATTGCTCGAGTGCTTTATTCAGTGCTAATGCGATCTGCTACTTGTGAGCTGAATATTTTAGTCTGACCTTGGAGAGACTTTCCACATTGAACTTTTCTTCGGCTGTGCATATTGCTTGAGTGTTGCTGCCATTTTTTATTCAAGACAGTTTTGTGAAGATCCAAGATTGCAATCTTTCTCTTACACACAGCTTGCTTTTCTGAAGGAGTTGTAGAATTATCACGTTTTGCTCATATATACCACAGTTAGCACGTCTTTTACTACAACTTGTGGGAGACTTTACGATTCATAAGAGCAGTCGATATTTCATAATATGCTTTCATTTATGAAAATCTAGGACGTACTTTAACTCTTCTGGTGTTTATTACAATATTGGAACCCTAACCCATGGTGTTGTACGGAAAATATTCACACTATACCCTGGATACTGAATGACTGGTAACTCAAGTTGGTAAACAGTATTTAATATTAACGCTGTTCTGTGCTTCTACTTCTTCTGCTTTCCTACCACGTCATTTTGGCGCCTTTTCTTTAAAGCAGAACTCACAATGTCTAATGACAAGCCTGGAGGTAAACTTCCTAAACAGCCTCTTTTTGCGGAGGTGCTTAAACAATCACAAAATGTAACTAACAAAAGTTCTTCTTCTGTAACAGAGAACTCAATACAAGCTAATCTTGCCATGCAAGGTCAAACCATGGACCGCATACTGCAAGAAATTTCAGCGGTCAGTCGTAGATTGGAAGGCATGGACTCAAATGTAGCCTTTTTAACAGCAGAAACCAAATCAATTCGAGCGGATATTGCAGAATTCCACACCAAAACAGACGAGCTTGACCACAGATTAACAACTGCTGAAAATCGTCTAGACTCAATACAAACTAGAGACGAGGAGCTCTTATTCTTGCGACGCAAACTGATTGACCTGGAAGATCGAAGTAGGAGAGACAATGTTCGTTTTTTTGGCTTTCCGGAAAAAATAGAGGGCCCGGATGCTAGAACATTTCTCTGAACCATTCTTCCAAAGCTAATGGACACTGCTTTTGATCCTCCATTGGAAATACAGCGTGCACATCGAATTGGCCCATTACGCAAAGACTCAGCAGGATATTCTCGCCCCCTCATTGCTTGTTTTTTACGACATGAGCAAACAAGACAACTCTTAATTTCAGCACGCACTCACGGTCTATTCCTCTGTAGTCGACATGAAATCCGTATTGCAGCTGACTTTTCTAGAGAGACTAATGAAAGACGCAAAGCTTTCCTCTCATTCAGGCCTCAACTACGTCAACTAGACGTCAAATATGGTCTTTTTGATCCTGCACGTTTCCGAGTTACCAAGGATGGAATATCCAAAGACTTTTATGATCCTGAAGACCTTCGGCTATTTATAGACAGCTGGAAACCACAGCAGATGGACACTCAACAGTTCCCTTCAGATTTACCACAACGTAGCTTCTCTCCTGCAGTATTGAACAATGAACGACATACTGTCAACAGTCCTCAACAGCGAGGCAGAGATTTCGGAAGATCCACTCACAGTCATGATGATAAAACTGCAGCTCTACAAACTGTATCTACCTTTACTAAAGACCATCACAGGGATAAATCCCGTTCCCCCCTAAAATCTACCTCCGACGCAGAATGTGGTTGATCTAATGCCTCTTTACAACCTTGCTTAAAGTTAGCTTTGTCTCCACAATTATTTCCTTTTAGGTGATAGCCCGAACTTAAAGATCTCATGATATAATGGGAAGAATGGTGGCACCTTGCCGTTGGGTTGTTGAGTACTACATTCTTTGCATTGTTTTTTTTTTATTTTTTATTTTATTGCTCCTCTTTACATGTTTATTTTATTTTTGTCTCATTTCATTTATTATCTTAATCTGATTACATTTGATCATTGAGCTTACTTCCTCATTGTTCCCACATATCTGATAGATATTCTTTGTACTTATTAACCCACGCTAGTATTTTTAGTATTATAGATACATGAAATCCCTTTTTATAGTTGATAATTTCATTCTTCTACTGCTGATCATATTATCTGTTTATTTATACTAATACAACTCTCTCTTACAATTAATCCGGTACTTCAATGGTTCAATAATATGTTTTACAATTATATTGCACTGTTATATTCTTTTTTAATAACATGGTACGCTCTCTTCTATACATTTTAATAGCTCCTCTACCTTTTTGAGATTAATGACCTCTTTACACTATCTTCTTTTCTCTTTATCGGTTACATAATGTTAATATTAATAATGTTGACTTTTGCTAAATAAATTTATTATTACTTTTCTCATATATTTGGTAAGTATTTTTCGTAATTATTGCTACATTTTCGTATTGTTATGCCTCCAATCCTCAATGAAATGACTATTTCATTATTAATACTTCACCTACCATAATTTTTAAATCTTATTTACTCATTTATGAATATACTAATTCTTTCCTATCTCACGGATTCACCAAAAGATTTTAATATTACATTATCATAATATATTGTTATGCTTTTGTTAATAATGAGAGCACATCTTATTCTATGCATTTTAATGGTAGTATTGGTTACGGAGGTCGTATAATTCTCCTGCTTCTACATTTATCATTCGATACATGAGCCTTATGATTAATGATAGGTCTATACTGTTTCGCTCTTTTTTTTTTATTGATTGCGTAATATTAGTAATGCTGTTTTTTAATACCAAATTTACTGTTTTACCTTTTCCCATACATATGGTAAATACTCTCTGTATCTATTAATGCATTTTAAGATTGTTAATATTCCACTTTTCAATCAAATAGTTACTCTTATCGTTAATATTGTTACCTGTTTTTCTTATTAACCTCTATGTATTATTTATTTATAAGCATATTAATCCTCTTTAATTCAAGTGATCATCTATAGGTTTTAATGTTACAGTATTACAATATATTGTTATATTCCTTATTAATAATAAGAATACCTGTTATTATATACATTTTAAAGACATCTTTGGATTTATATTTGTCAACCATTGTTTCACTCTCCTGGTGGGGCCCCTCCTCGTGGCGGATGTCCATTAGTGTTTAGACCCGTGGTTAAAAGTCCTGAGATTCCTTATGCCATTTTATATTTGGCACTCTTTCCTCCCTACCTTTCCCTTTGTCATTTACACTACATACTATTCCTTCTGTTGAACACACCTCTAGTTATCTCTACACATATATTCTTCCATCATCAAATAGCATTACCCATTTGGTTAATTTATTATTTACCTGATCTTTGTTACGGTCCAAGGTCCTTTTTTATCCCCTTACTTCTCTTTTCTTTTTCCTTTTTTTCTTTTCCTCTCTTGTCTTTTCCTTTTCTCTCTTTTCTTTCCCCTCTTTTCTTTTCCCCTCTTTTCTTCTTTCTCGTATCTTATTTCTCTCCTTTCACATATACAGCAACATTATATCAATCTTTTAATTTACTACATCACGTTCTGGCATCCTTATTAAATTTGTATCGCTAGTCCTTCTTTTCCTTTTTTTTTTTTTCTTCTTTTCTTTCCTATTCTTATCTGTCATGGCCACTTCACACGATCTTCGAGTAACAACATGGAATGTTCATGGATTAAAAGAAAAAAAGACACTCTCTTACTTACAGTCCAAGCATGTGGATATAGCTCTTCTTCAAGAAACCCATCTTGACACTAAAACTAAAGAGTCTGAAAAATTACGTAGAGACTGGGTGGGACGGGTTATACATAGCAGTATACAGAAGAGAACAGATCCAGATGCGACACCTACCCGCAAATGTGGAGTTGCGATTCTTATCCGTAAATCCTTACCAGTGACAGTCTTGAAATCCTGGATAGATCCGGCTGGACGATATGTCTTTGCCAAACTTCGCATCGGTGATACACACATATGCGTTGGCTCAATTTACGCTCCCACAGGAGCAAAACGATCATTTCTCCTTCAACTAAACCGCCTTTTAACTGAAATAGGTGCTTCCCAGTTTCTTATCGGTGGAGATGGAACCTAGTGCGTGATCCAGTCCTAGACAAAACAGGCCCTTTAGATAAGGCAAATGTGGCAGATAGAGCTCTAATGGACGATGTGGTGGCAGATAATGGCTTGGTAGACCATTGGCGACTTTCTCATCCGATGGATAAGGACTATACCTTCACTTCCCATGCGCATGGCACGCTCTCTCGTTTGGACTACTTCCTAATCTCCCAAAATGTAGTTCAAATAACACAGGACTCTCAGATACTGGAGGCAGGGATCTCTGACCATTCTCCAGTTCTACTTTCCTTACAAACTGGTTTATCTAAGCCAGGTCGCAAACCCTGGCGTCTAAACATTCAACGTTATAGGATACCCAAAAACAAAATTTTATTACAATCCCATTTTCAAGACTTTGTCAGTCAATCAAGGGTCCGTTGACTCCAACAGATCTCTTTGGGCGGTGGCAAAAGCCACTATCCGCGGGCAGCTTATGAGAGATGCAGCGCAGTTTAATAAACAAAATGCTAAGAGGCAAAAAGAATTGGAGCAAGATATTGTGTCTCACACTCGATTATATACACTTAATCCAACGATATCACATCGTAAGTTATTGGAAAAAGCTTGTATGGCTTTAAATAACCTTTTTACCTCTAAGGCAGAATACGCCCTGCATAGAATGAAAGGGAGACATTATGAGCAGGGGGAAAAAGCGGGAAGATTATTAGCAGCCCAGCTTCGTCAGTAGCAAGCAGCTATGGCTATACCGGCCATTAAGTCAATGAACGGTGTTACTCTAACTAAACCCCAAGATATTGTTAACGAATTTGCCCAGTATTATCAGTCTCTCTACATTGCTGAAACTCAACTTGACACTGACAAATTGGATTCTTTCCTTACAAATGTAAACTTACCCTGTTTGTCAGATGAAGGTGGAATCTTATTGGAAGGTGAAATTACCAGGGAAGAAATATCGCGTGCAATTGCTGGCTTGCCATATCATAAGGCCCCAGGAGAAGATGGCTTCCCTGCAGAGTTTTATCGTTGGGCAGGAATAGATGTGCTTGATTCTCTTTTACTCGCATTCCAAGAGGCAGAGCGTGAGGCCTCCTTGGGCCTTATATCAAATAAAGCTATTATTGCTGTGTTACCTAAACCTGGTAAAGACCCTTTATTATGTAGCAGCTATCGTCCCATATCTTTATTGAATTGTGACATCCAAATTCTAGCTAGCATTCTGGCCTCTCGCTTGCGTAAGGTTATCCCATCTCTCATACACTGTACCCAAGTAGGATTTGTTCCGGGGCGTTCCTCTAGGAACCATCTTCGCACTCTTGCCCACACACTATGGTATGCCAAGAATCTTCCTGATGACGCTTTGGCCTTGTCGCTTGACGCGGAAAAGGCGTTTGATCGGATTGAATGGGATTATCTTTTTAGGGTGTTACAAAAATTCTGCCTGGGAGATCAATTCATAAACAAAATACGCTAGTTGTACAAAAATCCTTCGACACAGGTAAATTGTGGGGGCTTTATCTCAGATTCATTCTCTATCAATCGAGGTACTCGTCAGAGTTGCCCCCTCTCCCCGTTACTCTTTCTTCTAGCCATGGAACCGTTAGCTGCCTCCTTAAGACAATCTACTTATATTAAGGGCATTTCTCTTCCGACAGGAGAATCCAAAATTTATCTCTACGCAGATGATATTCTTCTTACACTCACAGATCTCTCCACCTCTTTACCATCTGTGTTAAAAATAATAGATGACTTCTCCTCCCTTTCTGGGTACAAAATTAATTGGAACAAAAGCGAAGCACTGCCCATCTCGAACGGGACCACAATAGCGGCCATTCAAGGTTTTCCCTTTCAATGGAAATCTTCTCATCTCAAATATTTGGGCATACTAGTGAACAAAGGTCTAGAGGGTATGGTTACGGATAATCTCAATCCCCTCATTGCTCAAATGCGAAGTGATTTTGAAAAATGGAAGGCATTGGGTCTCTCAATGTGGGGCAGGGTTCAAGCCGTGAAAATGGTTACTCTCACTCGTTTTCTTTATGTCCTCGGCATGCTCCCTATGCAGGTCCCTTTAACCACATTACGTTCAATTGATTCTAAGATAAAATCTTTTATATGGAATTCTGCCAAACCCTGTCTCTCAGCTTCAAAACTAAAGGCTCATCGTTCCTATGGAGGAATAGGTCTACCCTCAGTGGAACATTATGCTTTGGCATTACAGCTTTCTCAAATGTCATTTATGCTTTCACATTCATCGGATGCGCCACAGTGGGTACATCTTGAACACTACCGTTCATTCACAAAAGCAGGTCTTTCTGTTTTATACGGCTCTGAATTTCGTCCCCGAGACTCCACTAATCCTATTTTGTCGGCTATGCGCGCTCCCTGGCAAAGGGCACACTACTTACTGGACTCACATCCTCGTCTCCATAGGAAAGCACCATTATGGAATAATTCTGCAATTCATATTAATAGAAAATCAATATTTTGGCCTATTTGGGAAACAGCAGGTGTTTCCACTCTAGATCAACTTTTTTCAAACGGTGATATTAAATCATTTGTCCAACTGCAGGAAGAATTTCATTTGCCTGATATGCAACTCTCAAAATACAACCAATTACGACAATCCTTACGGAGAAGTCTAGGACCTCCACCATGGCTCTTGTCCGACTCACCAATTGTAACATATCTCCACACTTGGGGTAAGATGAAAGGAGTTACATCTGGCTTCTACCAAACTCTCACTTCGCATCTTTTTTCTCAACCCTTATCGCAAACTTTACGTACTAAATGGCAAACCTTATTATCGGTCTCTTATACCGATGATGAATGGTCTGACATTCTTAGCAATCTCAATAAGGGTGCACGTGAAGCACGATTGAAATTTTGTTTATTCAAGATTTTACATGATTGGCACTGGTCACCAACAAAACTGCATAAAGCTGGCTTGCTTCCCCATTCTAATTGCTGGAGATGCGATAGTACGTCTTGTAACATTTCTCATATCATCTGTAGATGTCCAGTGATCTAACCCTTTTGGAATTATATTGGTAAAACCTTACATTCCACGATGCCTCTACAAATTCCACTTTCGCACGCTACCATTCTTCTGCATGATACACGTCAATCACAATCCCTTTCTAAACCACAAGCCCGACTCTTACACACAGCTTTAGCTACAGCCAAAATTTGTATATTACGGCAATGGAAATCGCTTCAACCACCATCACAAGAAACATGGATGGTGGCCATGATCCAAACAGCTTCCTACGAACGTATGATATACAACATACAGGATCAATCTGATCTCTTTCTTTGAGTATGGTCACCTTTTCTAGCTTCAAATACCGATGCTAACGTTAATGACTCATCTACGCAGTAATTTAATTTCTATCTCCTCTTATTCTCGCTCATTATTCATTATTGGTGGTTAATAAATTTTTAATACATATTGTATTTATCTACTACTTGTTGTTGTTTTTAATAGCTACTCACCAGAGCATTTACATGTAATTCTGTATCTTTTAATATATATATTTATACATGTGTGTTTCTCTGCCTATACTTTCATCCTGCACAATATACCTATTGTTTTCATTTATTGTTTACACATTTCTCTACATTACCCATTTCATTATCTTTTTCTATTCTTCTTTCGTAATTCCTTTTCCTACTTCATCTCCCTTGGCTCCCTAACAATATATTCATATACCTGTAGTATAATGTAATTTATTTAATTTTGTTTATATCAAGAATATTACTTTTTCTCTTTCTTTGAATCAGCAGAACTACTTTATGTTATGGTAAGTATTTATCGGATCTTATCTTATCTTACCTTACTTTATCTATCACTTAGACTACCCTCTTTTACTTTTACATTTACATTTATGTACATCAAGTGAAATTACTTAACCCTTATATTCATCTTTTATCTATTCGCATTGTTTCTCTAGAGTGTCTTCTTTTCCTTGGAACATATTCATATTGCATTATGTTTTATATGTGTAAATTTTTCACTTATCGCTTTCTTTTGTGATCCCTTCTTTCCTTCCCTTTCTCCTTCCCCTTCCCTTAATTCCATCTTTTATGGCCTCAATATAAAACCAAATATTTGTCTTTGCATTTATATGTTTATATATTTATTAAATTATATGATTATTTATTTAGAAAAGTTTTACTATATGATTATATATAACAATTTTCTTATATATTTCTTGTATGACAATGCATACAGTTATTATAATATATGTATTCTTTTTGATCAATTTCAATAAAAAATTGAAACACAAAAAAAAAGAAGATGTTACAAACTCCTCTCGAATTAAGCTGAGGTGTAAAGATTAAGGGGCTCAGTTTCACAAGTTGAATAATTTCGGTGGGCTTCCTAGCTCGGCCATGGACTAAGCACTCGAGTTGATTATCAGCCAACCGGATGTTTTGATGCATGGTCTGATCGTATGTATACCTAGGTTCGAAGTCCTCCCTCCTTCTACTTTAGTCGGGCTCCATACCTGCGATCTCTACTTTCTGTATGCTGTAACCCTTCAAGGGTTGGGGGATCAATCTGCTGTTTTCGCTTCCCACAATTTCCGCTGGTAGGGATGGACCTTCCAATGGTTCCAGGTGTTTTTTTGCATTGCTCTCCTTCAGTGTCCCCTTTACTTGGCAAATTGGACGTTTCTTTTTTTGTTGAATCCCTAATTTGACTGCTCTCCTCGTGTAATGTACTGGCCTGGAGCTCCAGAACAGTGCTATAATCAATCTTATTGTGCTTCTTTTTGCCTTTCTGATTCCTGGTGTTTCTTTTTGTAATTTTCCTCAACCTTTTTTTTTCCCAGTCTCGTCAGTGGTCTTTTTGTATTTAGAGTCTTGCTTGAGGCGGAAACGAACAACATTGAACCAACAGAAAAAGTCAAGACATCATATCCATGGGCATGTTTTGCACATTTATGTATTATCTCATCATGAGGCATTATTTCATGTTGCAACCATAAGCGCATTATAAGACACTTTACAGGGTGGCACAAAGCAGAATCATGCAGATAAATTTTCAGGCAATCAGAATGAAATTACCTGGAGCAGGACTTCCAGAGCTGTACTATTCTCTTCATTCTGAATCAGGTCCCATAGCAAAGGCTACCAGGAAAAAGAAACAACTCATGGGTAATCTGGTAGATCACAGACAGCATCAGGTCACACACTGTTCACTTACTCTTTACATGTGGGGGGCATATTCTCAAGCGCCTATCGCCACGGGAACGTCACTTTTTCTGACGTTCCCGTGGCGATAGGGTCAGCGCCTTATTCTCAAGGTAGCGTTAACCCACTTAACGTGGCTTTAAGCCACGTTAAGTGGCTTAACGCTGCCTTGAGAATAAGGCCACTTTCACGCTAAATTTAGTGTGAAAGGGGCGTGCAGTGGGTGTTGCGGTGGGCGTTTCACCGCAACACCCATTGTGATCGACGCTACCTCCTATTATCAAAGGCGGCAATAATAGGTGGCAGCGCCGAACTTAAGACCAGAAAAATCCTGGTCTTATAGGTGGCGAAACGAGGAGAAATGCTTTATTTCTCCTTCGTGTTTGTTTTCCATGTGTGCTGCCTTGTGCAGCACACATGGAAAAAGCAAAATGCCATGGTTTGTTCATGTACAGGAAGGTGTCCCTTCCTGTACATGAACAAACCTTTTCAGAAATGCCATTTTGTAACTTTGATGTGTGCTGCACGAAGCAGCACACATGAAAGTTACAAAATGGTATTTTAGGATTGTTTATGTGCAGGAAGGGGCACCTTCCTGTACATAAACAACCCTACCTTGCACACAGACACCCTTGCACTCTGGTGCAAGGATGTCTGCGTTGGCGCTAAGTCGTGAAACTTAGCGCCATCGCAGGGGGAAACGCCAGGCTGCACCACATTCTTGAGAATATGGTGCAGCCTCGCGTTTCCGAAGTGGCGGTGAGAGGCGTTAAGCCAAGGAGGCTAACGCCTCTCACCGCCACCTCCTTGAGAATATCCCAGGTGGGTCTCTTAACCTTACACTACTTGCAAAGCAGATAATCAGAGTAGTCTAGTTTACAGACAGAATATTTACTCTATCTCAGACAATGGTCTATGATTTTAATATTTGCTCCTAAAATGATGGTTTGCTTACCATCTACAAAAATATCACCTCCTTGGAGTTAATAATAAAAAACATAGGTTAAAAAAAAAATCATGAGCTTTTGAATTTGCCAATGCATGTTATAAAAAGACAGGATGTGGCAGAGGAAGAAGCAAAGAAGTAGGTGAGATGGCAATGGAGAAAGGGTGGGGAAAAAAACCACGAAGAATTAACCGTTACAATCAGAAGAATGTAGGTAACAAGGCGCTAGGACCCTGTGGCCACCAGATTTGTTGGTGGACACCGGACACCACTTCCTGAGGAAGAGGCAAAGAACAGGAAGTAGATGCACACATTCAAACAGGAGGCATAAAGAGAAGGAAAGAGGGATAAGCTGACCCGGTCAGAGAGTAACGCTCCCTGCACTAGACCCCAAGCTGTACATTATTAGAGCAAAGAATAAACAAATTGCAACAGTATCTCTGTGTGGTAGGAGGTCATCATGCATCTGGGCCAGGATATGATTTCTGATGATGAATTTGAGAGAAGCTCAAGCGGTGATGGGGCCCAGACACACTCCATTAGTACAGCACTGAATAGGGGGGCGAACCAATAGGCTGTGTTAGTAAAACGAAATGCAGCGGTGCTGAGAATGATGACAGTTGTGTGAGCTGGCCCCAAAAGTCAAGTGTTTATCTGCTAGAGAGGAAGTGAAGTGAAAAAACATTGCTGAGTACAGACACAGTGTAGCAGCTAAATAGACCCAACAGCAGGAACATCCCAGGAACCTTAGCCATGGGAGCTCCACAAAAGGCGGTGCAGCTGCTCATCCAAAGAGCAGGCACATGAGTGTGCAGAGAACAAAGAAGTGCCCTTTTTAAAAAAAAACTTGTCTTTATTAATAACATTGCACCGTATCACATTCCAAATCCGTCATATGCATGTTACAGCATGTCTGCGATATACTATTAAGAACAAATTATTACTTTCCACATCATTAGAGTATCTGTGTATCACATACAGTGGTACATTTTTTAGGCTCATCATAACTCTCGACGGTGTTCAACAACCTCCACTTACCCAGTGGATCATTGTACATAGCAGTGCTCATCAATATTTTTGATTAAAGAAACATAAATTAAAGGAGACAATAAGTAAACTAAGAAACAAGAGAAACCTTTGGCAGCGACTGGCGGCAGTGCCCAACCCATGTGTGAGAAGTATAAAAAAAATGTGTCTAGGGTCTGACCTTCAGGGAGACTGGTGTATCTCGCTTTACATTTGGGTGAGAGGGCCATTCTCATTTCTTGTGGTGGATACCGGTGGGGTGTGGTTCTGGGTTTGTGTGTGTACGACCTCACTTTCATTCTGGTCTGCGTCAACGACATTCCTTCCAACATTTGTCCCCCCTCTATTAGGTCTCTCCCTAGAAGTGACCTTAAAGCTATTAAGCCATAATGCAAAAATAAGTAGAGAGAGGAATGCTCTAGCTCAGCTGGAGGTAAGTACCACCATAATATACATTCCAGCACCCCCAGCATGTACAAAGGGATAAGACTGTGATGCTCGATGTCCATATTGGAGAAGCCCGAGTGACCATCTTATTGGGCTCTGTGGCCATGCAGCATGAAGTGCCATCTTGGGGTCAGGCACACCCCATAGGAATACACTACCTCCTGCCACTTGAAAGAACCACACAGATGAACAAGGCAGAGATGTTTTCCTCAACCTAGTGAGGGATGAAGTTAAAGAGCTGCTTGTTACATTCCCACCCAAATCCATTGAGATGTACATAGGCTTGAGTGAGTGCTTAAAGGAGAAATGTGAACTGCAGCAGAACATGGACTACAAGCAATACATGTTAAACACAGCATTCCAGGGGGCTGATGAATTGCTAGACGACTTTGACAAGAGATTGCGAAAATTAGTGACCTATTGCAAATTCGTTAAATTAAAAAATGAAGAAGCGATACCTGTGGGAATTATCAAGGGATGCTACTCTACTGCATCTGCAAAAAGATTATGAAGGAGATATACACGCTTGATAAAATACTGGCCATGAAAATACAGAAGCAAGTACTGTGATGCATGCCATAAACAAGGAAAATGGCAAAACCAGGATCCGGGATATGGAACAATGTTCACCGGATGATGGTGGAAAGAAAATCTCATGGCAGACTTGCACAACACTGACCAAGAATGACAAGGCCTGCTACCACTGTGGACTATCGTACCCTCACATTGGTGCCTGCCCGCAATAGTGCAAAAGTATCAAAAGTTCAACAAAGGCAACCACTTCACAAGTGTTTGCACTGCAAAACGCCTAAAGGCGGAAAATGAGTGGTCTGAAAGACAAAACCAGATGCAGATGGATGCACAAAGTCATGATACTTCTTGATGGACTATGATTTCAAAACTGCCTAGAAAGGAGCCTGGAAAGGAATGCAATCCTGCTGATTACATCTCAATACACCCTCTTCCCCACACCACCACCACGCTCTTACTGGCAGAAGAGTACATTACCTTCATGCTGTGCTAGTCAACCCCTGCCCAAATATCCATGGAAGAACTAAGGCAAGAGTCATAAGCTAGACCGTCTAGTCGAGGCTGTGATTCAAACCAGCCACTTGTGTCAAAGTACAGGGAAGCCTTCTAAGCCAGCACTATTGTTAAGGTCTACTAGTAATCATTGATGCATGTTTCCTCTTGCTCCTGGTGTGCCCAGCATCCTTTACATCATCGGCTATCATACTGTCAACATTAGATGACAGTTGCACTGCACGGGGTATCAAAACAGACAGTGACTCTCCTTTCTCAGGGGATGTGTTTTGAAAAATCATTGTGTAGTTGGAGATTCACAATCGAAAAATCATGCCACTTTGGCCTCAAGCGAACGGCATGGCAGAACGGTTGAGGCGAGCAATAAAGAATGCAGTGCTTTCAGCCAAACTAACCCAGATGTCAATTGGGCAAGCCATGTGTCAAGTCCTCTGTGACTACTGCAACACGCTGCACAGTTCCACAGGAGAATTCCATTCGGACCCGGCATTTTGGAGAAACAGTCAGAACTATTACCACAGAAAGAAGACAACACATCAAAACACCACAACAGAACAGCAGCCTGTGCCCAAAAAAGCCAAGGAAAAGATGAATATGTATATTGACATGCGACACTGAGCTCTGTCGTCCCAAATCAAACCTGGAAATCTGGTGCTAACAACGCAACCGGAAATCAGACACCCAAAGCTTCTAGCAAAGCCTCTGACTGTCACTCATATCAAAGGCACCATGGCAACCACAGCAACTGGCTCACTCTGAATAACCAGAAACATATTTCAAGAAATAATGCCCACTAGTGGAGGAAGATAGTCTCTTCAATGAGTAAAGTGGAGAAGACAGCTCAGGCAACACTATCTCAATCGAATGTGGTGGCAACCAACTCCACGAAGCAGAACATCCTCCTGGTGCAGAGCTGCAAAAAATACTGAAGCCCATCAGTGCCCAGCACTCAAGTGTCTGATTGAACAAATATGGCAGGCATGACAACTTGGATCAGGAACCAAGTTCTTTCTCTTGCTCCTCTCGTTTTCTTTCCTTCTATTCTTCCACCTTGTTTCCTTCTGTGATCCCAGACAGAGCTTTCCTCCTCGATTCCTCCTCTGGAAAAAGTGGGTAGATGTTGTGTATGGAACAAGGCGTGAGGACTTTGTGATTACCGGAGGCTCTGACCTGCTGATGGACACTGGACACTACTTCCTGAGTAAGGAAGGAAGGAGAAGCTATGTGGGCAGACACACCCAAACAGGGGGCACAAAGAGTAGGGAGGAGGAAGGAGCAGACCTAGGCTAGGAGTAGCTCTCACAACAATAGGCCCATTTCTGTACATTATTATGATAAAGAATAAAGGAACTGCAACTGTCCCTCCATGACATCAGAGGTCATCTGTGCAAATGGCCCAGGACATCACAAAATGGAGGCAAACAAGTAGGTTTTATTTTTCTCAGTTTTTCAAGTAAACTTTATAAAGTTATGGTACGTTATGTTATGTTGTGTTATGTTATTGGTGTTGCTATAGTGCGCTAGTCACCTGTGACAATTTCCAGGCGCTCTATAGCAGGTGTGTGAGGCCAGCCCTGGGGGCTTACTCTAAAAGTCAGGTCTTCAGCTTCTTGCAAAAGTCAAGAAGAGAGAAGGAGGCTCTGATGTGTTGTGGGATGTGGTTCCAGGTTTAAGGGGCCAGGTACGAGAAGGTGCGGCCCCCTGCTCTGCTTTTGTGTATCCGTGGGGTGTGTGCTAGTAAGAGAACAGCAGAGAGGATGTGTCTGGAAGGTTGGTGGAAGTGAGTGTGGCTGTTCAAGTAGGTATGGCCAGTGTTGTGGAGTGCTTCGTATGTGTGGGTGAGGAGTTTAAAGTGTGCACACTTGTGAATCAGGAGCCAGTGAAGTTCCTTGAGGTGTGGTGTGATGTGGGCTCAGCATGGGAGGTTGAGTACTAGTCTGGCTGCTGTATTCTGGACTGTCTGCAGTCTTCTTGTGAGCTGGTTGGTAATCCCTGCGTGCAGGGTATTTCCATAATCCGTACCAGATTAATATTGGTAGATTAAATTGTCTGTCTTAAATATTGTGTTGTAAATATCGTTAACAAAAATATCACCCAGTTGGAGTTAATAATAGAAAATATCCTCCCAGTGTGACAATATTTCCATAAACGCTATTTGGGACATAAATAATATTTATGTCAGACGATATTCCCGCATACAAACTTTAAAAAAAATTGGTGTCATTATTTCATCAATGCACTGAAGCAAACTTAGCTAAACATGAATGGAAACATTACTTTTCTCTTTATTACAGGTTTATATTAAACAGAATCTCCTGTGCATCGTAAAATAAATTAATAACGTCTTGAGTTTCAGATATGAATGCAAGTGCTTAAATAACTACTGTCACTATATTTGACAACCGCTGACCACACTGTCTAATCTTTGGTAAAGTGAGTTTGGGTTGCCACCAGGCCTACACCCGCACGAGCCATTTAACAAAGGTCGGACAGCAGTTAGATGCCACTTCTTCGAAGATGAAGCAAATGTAAATTGGTCCATTAGGAAGACAGGTTGTTTCTTGGCAAGCCTAGCTTCTGAAATGATCTCAGGCTCGGCCAGAGTCAGTCCTATGAAGCTTCAGTTCTTTTCAAGGACATGAGCTCCTGCGATGCTCCACATTCCTATCGAGGACAAGCAGGTTTTCAAAAGCCACTGATAGGTACGTAAATTCTGATTTGGGCAAATGTTCAGGGAAAGTGGTGTAGTGTAGGTATTCATATGACGACCCATGCCGGAGGCCAAGAGCTGTACATCAAGGGTGCTACAGCAATGACTTGAGTTTGTGTTTTAAAGTGTCCATGGGAGTGGGGACAGAGAGACAAGGATTGGAGGTAGGAGCTGAAATTCTCTTATCGATGACTGGTAATCCTCACAGCTATGGCTTGCAGAGCTCCATGATCCAGAGGCACTAGCAGTGGCCAGAATTCCACTTCCGGTCACTATCAGTGATAGCTCGTGAAGAGGCGTGAGCTCTTCTTAGCACTGGATGCCAAGGAGCAGAACAGTCTTGCTTCTAACGGAGACCGAACCGTCAGCAATCATTCATCTTGAGGTGAGGAGAACAGACTGGAGCTTGAAAACCTTGCAAGCAAGTTTGGGAATGATGCAAACTTCCAAGGGAAGCCAATGAAGCTTGATGAGGACAGATGTGTTGTGACTGAATTTCACTGCTTTAGGAGAGGCTTTAAATCACAACCAGTATAACCTAAGAGACAAGCAACTACGACTTAAAATAAGAGATTTCACACCCTGCAAAGATGGAACATTGTGAGCAACTTTAATCTTTAGTACAAAGTTCTAAAAAATGGGTGACAGTCAATGTAAAATCTGTGTTTGATTAAATATACTATGTTTGCACATTCACAAAATATATTTATCAAGAAAGGTCTCATGAAGAAGCTGTTTTGTGTGATGCATACTGCATTGAATCAAAGCTTCACCAGTAACCAGCGATTTAAGAAGTCATCACGGTTTTCAGAAACATTTGACTCGCTCTATGTTGTTCTTTCTTTTGTCTGGAGATAAGTGGTAAATAAACAGGAGACCAGTGATGGACGGTGACCCTCAACAGTGGAGGGTCGTCGAGGCGAGTGCCAAACCCAGTAGCAGGCACTGTAATAAATCACAATGCCTTTAGGCTCACATTCCAAAGCTCTCAATCATGGCTTGTTAACAGATTTTATTACGGGCTGTGACTGAGAGCTCTGGAATTAGGGTTGAAAACAGTATGAGTTACTCACAGTGCCTGTCAGTGGGCCAAAAAATGTAAAATAAAATGTAAAACATACTTACCCAAACTTCCTCGACTTGAGTGCAGTCAGCTCGAATTCTCTATGTCAGGACTGGTGGCCCCAATTATGCTTCTCTTCCTTTACTACTCAAAAACAGCTGCCAATGAAAAAACATCTTACATACAACATATACCACATATCCCACAATGCTCTGCCTATTATCCACCAATCATGGTCCATTACAAATGATGCTATGTATGGCTTGATAATTGCTGTGTTTCAATATATGGATTGTTTGTCCCCCTCATTGTTACATTCTATCTGTTTTCTCTGTGCAGGTTCGCGACCGCGCCAGAGCAGTCTGGCCTCGCTTCCCGCTATCGGTCCTTGTGACCGGGTGAGGGCGCATTGCTTCCCTTTTTCAGGTGGTTTTGCTCTGTTCTGCTTTTCTGCACAGCCTTTTCCCCCCGGACGTTTCTGCTCAGCGCCTTCCCTGATCGGGCCCGAACTCCTGAGCCTGAAACACGCGCGTAGCCCAATTGGGCTGCTTTTGGGCTCTTCTTGGGCTATGCACCATCCTCTTTCGATTCCTCCTTGCCGAAACGTTCTTTTAACACTCGCCACCGTGTTGTTCATTAATTCTATTACAGGACCGGAGGCTTCTGATTATGCTTCTCTTTCGTTTATTTGCTACTCACAGCAGCCAATGAAAAACGTTTTGTATGCAAATAAAACTACTTTTCCCATGATGCTTAGTTATACATCACATCCTGCATGACCCTATAAGAGCCACCATATCCTGTTGCTGAGCCTCTTTCTTTGCTGCTCACGCAGAGTTAAGTCGACTTCTTTATACATTACTAAGTTAATGTGCTTATTGTTTGATGTAATTTATGCGGTTTGCAGGTCGCGCGTTCTCGCGCTTTATTGACTTCAGCCCGATCGGGCGGTGTGACTGGCAGGCTCCCGCTGGGAGCAGATACGTGCTCAATTGCTTGTGGCCAGCTCGGGCAGTGTTTTGTCAAACTCCCGCTGGGAGCATTGGTACCGCGCTGTCTCCGGCAGCGTTAATCAATTGTTAATGGTGCGCGCTTCTCGCGCTTCCCGCTACAGGCTTCTCTCATTTGCCGGTGCGGCTATTTTTCGAGAGCTTTCATCGCTCCGACATGCGTAGCCCAATTGGGCTACTTTTTGGTAGGTTTTGGGCTACGCACGTCGTGCGCGCCCCTACTTTGCTCCGAGACTCATTTAGTCTGGAGAATTTATACGGAGAAGTCCTGCTACGCCTGACTTGGCTGCAATAATCGTCTGGCCCCCTGGAGTGAGCACACGCTCCACACACCTGTTCATTGGCTCTCCCTACGCCCTGTGGGCTGTAACAGTTGAATATACAGCTTTGCTGAAGAGCTAGGTACCTTATTCTTTTCTGTGTGCAGTGGGTTGGCTCCCCCCTTTTACTCCTCTGTATTAGTCCTCATTCTTCTATTAAAGCTATAGAAATACATCACAGCAATGGATGACTGGGTCAGATATGAAGAGGATGATATGTACCAAGAGGAAGTGCAAACAACTTCTTTGGAGGACAATATTGTTGAAGCTCTGGACGCCTCTGTCCAAGAGTCTGTCAACCGGGCCATAGAGAAAGCAGTCCCTGGTACGGTGCAGCAGGCACTGGCCGCTGCGTTGAAACCCATTACTAAACAGTTGGAGAGGTTTGCTAAGCGGCATGGTTTTACGCAGGCCTGGGCGGTAAATTCCGCTCTGCTCGCGGAATTTGCGGAATTTTGGCAATTCCGCGGAGAACGCGGAATTGCCGAAAATTCCGCGATCCGCTGCGTAGCGTAATTTTTTCCTTGTTCGCGCTTTCAAAATGCGTGTTCGCGCGCGCGGGAGTGACTTACCGGGATCCCTGCGTTTGCCGCGAGTTTGGTAGCCGGCCGCGCGATCTCGCGAGAGTGTGCGATCGCGAACATGTCATTCGGACGCGCCATCGGACATCCGCGTTCGTGAACAGGAAACACGCATTGCGAGCGGGCGGGACAAGTGAAACAAGATGGCCGCGCCAATTGGCGACCGCATGGGCAAGTTCGCGAGATATTTCCCCCCGAGCACGCAAACAGCGTCCCCGAACAGGAAAAACGCATCGCGAACGGGCGGAACAAGCAATTCCGCGTGCTCGCGGAATTCTGCGTAGCTCGCGGAGATTTCTTACCGTTTCGCGGAACTTTGCGTAACGCGACTACGCAAATTCTGCCCACCCCTAGTTTTACGGCACCAGTCGACCCTCAAAAGGACGAGGCATCGGACGAGCCTAAGGCAAAGTCGTGGCCCCATGCTGGTGCATTACCAACACTACCTAAATCTTCTACTCCACCCAGCATGGGAGATAAGGTTAAGCGCCAGGAACGTAGGGACACTGACACTGACACGGATACGGACACTACGGGGACAGGGACCCCCGAGGAGGAGGCTCCTCCCAAGAAACGGTCACGGAAGACAAAGAATGTGGAGCAAGATCCACCCCAAACCTTAAACACACCCTTTACTTTTAATCCGGCCAACATTGTACACCCTAGGTCGTCGGATTGGGCACCAGCCCCAGAAGTGGCAGCGTACCTCCACGACAACCTGCGCAAAAGCTTCGATAAAGATGTGCGTAACAGGTTGCGTTCCGAGTGCCCTAGGCCCGATATCCCTGATAAGGTGGCGGACACGCCAGACATAGACGTCAGCCTCCTTACATTTCTAAAGAAATTCGCTAAAGACCCTAAGAAGGGAATTGATCGTGCCTGGCGAGGCTGCCAGGACAAGCTCCTGGATGTGGCGGGCCACTAGCCAAATTCTTGGAAATGGCCCTGGAGGCGAAGGAGTCTGGTGCTCCCGTAGATCCCGACGTCTTGGCTGGGTGGACCCAAAGGGCGATCTGTTTGTTGGGGAACGCCAACTGTGCTATCTCCACTGAGAGACGTAAATCGCTCCTCATGAGGATGGATTCTAACTTGACGGAGCTTGCAGCAGCAGAACCTGGTCCTCTGGCAGAGGGTAATCTCTTCGGTGAACGCTTCGTGAAAGACGTTTCTAAATATGTAGGTACATTCACGTCCCTTGACAAGGCCCAATCTGGCATAAAGCGTGTTTTCCAGGCAGGCCTTTTTAACCGGGCCGGGCGAGGCAGAGGACGCTCGCCAGGCCGCCAGTACCACAAAGGTCCTCAGCGAGGAGACTACGGCCGTGGTCGAGGCGAGTGGGATTCCACTCATGGTGGAACATTCCATCCCAACAGACAGCGCTTCAACAGAAGTGGACATCGAGCGGGCTTCCAAGCTCCAGAGTCTGCAGGTAAGAGCTACCGACAGCTTTCTGTTACCCTTGGGGGGTCGTACTCAGTTTTTCTATCACAATTGGGCTTTGATATCACAAGATGCGTGGGTTCTACAGACAATTCAGGGTTTTCACCTAGACTTTTACCAGACTCCTTTCCAGGACATTCAACCCCGACAACTCTCTTTTTCCCAACTAGAGTGCGATTTTATAGATGCAGAACTCGACGAATTGCTGCAGAAACACGCGATTGCATATTGCGACGATGGTCCTCGCGGTTTTTGCAGCAATATATTCTTGGTTCAGAAGAAAGGCGGAGGTCACAGGTTAGTACTGAATCTAAAGGAGTTCAACCACTTCATGACCTACAACCATTTCAAGATGGAAGGCATCCATCTCTTGGCAGATTTGCTGAAGGAAGGGGACTGGATGGTCCGGTTGGATCTGAAAGACGCCTACCTGTCGATTCCTATATTTCCTCCTCACCGCCGTTTTCTGCAGTTTTAGTAGCGGAACCGGTGGTTCAAATATTTGGTCCTTCCTTTCGGACTTTCCTCGGCGCTGTGGTGCTTCACCAAGGTGTTGAAACCGGTGATAGCGCACTTACGAGAACAGGGCGTCCGCATGATAGTGTATCTGGACGATATACTCATCATGGCACAGACTCCGACTTTAGCTACTCAGCATTTGTGCATGACCATGTCTATTCTTCAAAACTTGGGTTTTGTGATCAACGAACCCAAATCGGCTCTATGTCCTTCACAGACTGTGGACTTTCTGGGGTTCGTCATAAATTTGCGAACGGCCCAGTTGAGCCTACCCCGCTCCAAATTGAGAGATATCAAGAAGGAGCTTTCCACACTGTTGTCCAAGCAGACGGTCTCATTGCGGGTGATTGCCAGAATCGTGGGTCTTCTGGCATCCTCCATACAGGCGATATTTCCGGGCCCTCTTCATTACCGGGCCCTTCAGAGATTGAAGATCCAACAGCTTCGGAAGGGTCTGTCCTACACGGACCGGGTTCCACTTTCCCACGAAGTGCGAGAGGAGATACAGTGGTGGCTGGGCCACGTGGTAGCATGGAACGGCAGAGCCATCTTCGGCTCTCAACCAGAGGTTGTCATAGAGTGGGACGCCAGCCGGTGGGGCTGGGGTGCGCGCTGCGGAGATATCTCCACCGGAGGTTGGTGGTCCCTGCGTGAGCTCAAACTGCATATCAACTGCCTAGAACTGTTAGCGGGGTCGTTCGCGATCCGGACACTCTCTCCCAAACAGGTCTCCTGTTGCATCCTTCTGCGGATGGACAATATCTCAGCAATGAGGTATATCAACAAGTTGGGAGGCACGAGGTCGTCACTACTAGCGGAGATAGCAAAGGACTTCTGGCATTACTGCCTGAGTCGTCAGATTTCGGTCATAGCAGAATACCTTCCGGGACAATCCAACATAGTGGCGGATTGGAACTAACGGTATCTCAAAGATTACAGCGACTGGCAACTCCAGCCCCAGATATTCAGTTGGCTGCAAGCTGTATGGGGCATATGCGAGATAGACCTCTTTGCGTACAGACTGAATCGTCAACTGCAGACGTTTTTCAGCTGGAGGCCGGATCCGTTAGCAAAAGCGACGGATGCGTTTTATCAGGACTGGTCCAAAGGTCTGAATTATGCCTTTCCCCCCTTCATCTTGATTCCCAGGGTGACTACACAAGTAACCCGTCAATGGACGGAGGTGATTCTAATAACCCCACTGTGGAGGTCGCAGCCCTGGTTCCCAATACTATTGGAGATGAGCTGCGACTCCCCCAGGATGATTCCGTGGTCCTCGACGATGCTTCAGGGCCCTCATGGAGAAATGCACCCGATGGTGTTATGGGGCAGTTGTCCCTGATGGCCTGGAGGCTTTCAGGCAAAGATGGGAAATGCCGGGATTTTCGGACAAAGCTGCGGCTTTCATCAACCAAGCCTGGGCTCCCTCCACCAGGAAACGATATTCTTCAGCCTGGAAGGGCTGGGTTCATTGGTGCGTGGAACGACACGTGGATCCTGTGGGGGCTGACCTATCCCATGTTATGAATTTCTTATCAGAAAAAGCGTCAGAAGGTTTGGCGTACCGTTCGGTCAACAATTTCCGTTCAGCCATTTCTGCTGGTCATTTCCAGATGGATGGCAAACCTGTGGGTATGCACCCGGTAGTCTGTAAGTTATTAAAGGGTATTAGGGTAGCGAATCCTCCCAAACCTAAATACTCCTCTCTGTGGGATGTTTCTCTAGTTCTTTCCTTATTTGATAAATGGCCAGCCAATAATTTGTTAACAAGGAAACAACTAACGTGCAAGTTAGCTATGTTGTTATGCCTCTCTGCCTGTCGACGTTCCTCCGACGTGAAAGCTCTGGATCTTACAGGTAGAGTATTTACTCCGGAGGGAGTTTCTTTAACATTACTGCCAGGACTAAAACTTTGTCAAGAAGTGTTGAATATCATGCCTTTCCTGGTAATGCAAAGCTATGTGTGGTTCAGTGTCTCAAGGCCTATGAGGAATGTACTCGGTCTATACGACCGGATGGTTCGGCACAATTGTTGATTGCGTTGCAGAAGCCCTATAAACCTGTGTCTGCGGCTACCATAGCCAGATGGTTAAAGTCAGTTATGCAAGAGGCTGGTATTGATACCCAACTGTTTGGGGCACACTCTGTTCGTGGTGCCATGGCATCAAAAACTTTTATGTTGGGCTCTACCATTCAAGATATTATGAGATCTGTTGATTGGTCTTCTGAGTCTACATTTAAACAATTTTATTTTAAACCGGTGGGTGATATAGCTTCAGTTGTGTTTGATAAGCGTTAAACTAGCATAATCAGAAGCCTACGGTCCTGTAATAGAATAAAAAATTAGCTAGCATTCGCACCAAGAATTTTCAATTCTATTAAGGACACGGAGGCGAGGATTATCCCACCCGGTTATATTACAATGTTTGTAATGTTTGCCCACCCGTATGTACTTTATACTCTGTTAAGCAGAAGTTACGGGTTTTTCCTGTGTTTCGTTCCTTTCAGGTTCTGAAAAGAAGATGGAATAGAAGTACTTCTGGTTAAGAAGACATATACTTTCCAGTTTGGTTCTGGTTCTTCCACGTTGGAGGATGTTGTTTGGACTTGAGTTAATGTTATTGGACTAAAATGTTCGAGCAAATAAAGAGGCTCAGCAACAGGATATGGTGGCTCTTATAGGGTCATGCAGGATGTGATGCATACTAAGCATCATGGGAAAAGTAGTTTTATTTGCATACAAAACGTTTTTCATTGGCTGCTGTGAGTAGCAAATAAACAAAAGAGAAGCATAATCCTCGCCTCCGTGTCCTTAATAGAATTGAAAATTCTTGGCGCGAATGCTAGCTAATTTTTTATTCTCCTTTACAGCCGGACAGGACACCTGCTCGGGCTCAAATAATAGAGTTTTGCCCTACACCGAGCTGAGTACATACTCTCTCTGACACCCTCTATTGCAATAATCTGAGTACAGCACCTGCTGAGGAGCCTGCCCACACCACTTTCTTCTTTGCACTTGGGGTATGGCTCCCCCTGCTTATCCTTTGGGATAAACTTAGCTATATATACCTACACCTTTATCATTTTTTCATCATGACTGATTGGGTGCCCTTTGAGGAGGAGGAATATGAATCCTACTATGAAGACGAACAAGAGCACCATTTAAAAGATAATCTGGTTGACGCCCTTGACGCTTCAGTGCAGCAGTTTGTCAACAGGGCAACTGGTGTTCCACTCACTGTTAATCAAGCTTTGGTGGTGGCCTTGAAGCTCATTATGGCCCAACTTGAGTTGCTTGCCAAACAGCATGGGTATGATCAACAGGTTGCCCCAAAACTTGACGAAGGTAATTCTGACCCACCTCACAAGGTGAAAGGCCTCTGATAGGCCTCAAGCTGACGTCTTGTCCGTCCGTTCCTAAACCTCTATTTTGGATCACCAATATTGGTCAGCTCCTTCTACTTCCAAAGGGTCTCAGTTCAAATGCAAGGCTGGTACAGAAACAAACTCTACACAGAGGGACTCTACTCATTCCAATCATTATGTCACACTGAGGCGCAAGAAGCCCATAAAGTCCTCCTCTGATAGACTCCGATCTCTTCTCATTCTTCTTCCAACCTCCCCCCCATTTTCAACCCTGAGGACATTGTCCAGCCAAGATCTTCTGACTGGGCCCCCACTCCAGCGATTTCAGAATATTTGCATTATAAATTTTGCAAGGGGTTCGACAAAGAAGTGCACAGTAGACTTCAAGTGGAGTGTCCACGGCCAGATCTCCCCAACAAAGTGGCTGAAACTCCAGAAATTTACTCTAGTATGTTAACCTTTCTAAAAAGGTTCGCCAAGGATCCCAAAAAGGAAATAAACCATGCTTGGCATGCGTGTCAGGATAAAATGCTTGATCTCACTGGTGCTTTGGAAAACATTCTGGAAATGGCCCTAACCGCCAAGGAGATTGGTGCCCCTATCGAAGCCAACATATTAGCAGAGTGGACCCAACGGGCCATATGCCTGCTAGAAAACGCCAATTGTGAAAGAAGAAAATCCTTCCTGATGCGTATGGACACAAACTTGGTTGAATTGGCTTCGGCGGAAGCTGGTACTTTAGCCTAAGGACACCTTTTCAGAGACAAATTTGTAAAAGACATCTCAAAATATGTCACCATGTTCACATCTCTGGACAAAGCAGAAACCAGCCTAAAAAAGGTATTCGAGGCAAGCCTTTTTGGAAGGCCCAGGCAAGGCAGGGGACGCTCGCCAGGCCGTCCCTACTATCAAGGCCCTCCCAAGGGATTCTACGGACGTGGTCGAGGAGAGTGGCAAGACTCTATGAAGGGAGGTACTTTCTTCCCATCAAGACAGCGATTCTCCAGATGCCACTTCAGCAGAGGCTGATCTAGAACCAACTTCCAAGCTAATAATTCCACAGGTAAGATTCATCGATGTCTCCGAGGTTCATTTGAAGGGTCGAGTACAATTCTTTCTCCACAATTGGATGAGCCTATTGAATCAGGATGCTTAGGTACTGCAAACCATTCAAGGTTTCAGGCTGGAATTCTACCAGACAACCCGTCAACAGGGGTCCCCTCCCCAGCTTCATTTTTCCCTACAAGAGTCAATTTTTATAGATGCCAAAATAAAAGACTTGCTGCAGAAGCACACTGTAGCATATTGCGATCCTCATCCCGTGGGCTTCTGCAGCAACATCTTTCTGGAACAGATGAGAGGGGGAGGACGCAGATTGGTCTTGAATCTGCAGGAGTTCAATTACTTCGTCATATACAGACATTTCAAGATGGAGGCTATCCTTCTTTTGACAGATTTATTGCAGAAAGGGGACTGGATGGTCCGTTTAGATCTCAAAGATGCCTGCCTATCTATCCCCATCTTTCCTCCACACAGACGGTTCCTTCAATTTAGGTGGAGAGACAGGTGGCTGGAATATTTGGTCCTGCCTTTCTGGTTTTCTGCAGCACTGTGGTGCTTCACCAAGGTGATGAAATAGGTGATAGCACACCTCAGGGAGAAGGGGAGTACGCATGATCATTTATCTCAACAATGTTCTGATCATGGCGCACTCCCAAGAGCTGGTCTCTCTATACCTGCAGATGACGATATCTCTTTTACAAGACTTGGGGTTTGTAATCAACAAAACTAAATCAAGTATTTGTCCCTCTCAATCCATAGAGTTCCTAGGGCTTGCGATCGACTTGGAGTCAGCTCGCTGAGGCTCTCCAAGACCAAGTTACGGGACATCAAAAAGAAACAAGTCAGTTCTTTCCTTTCAGACAGCCTCCCTGTGGGTGATCGCTCGCCTTGTCGGTCTACTAGCCTCCTCCATACATGCAATATTTCTGGGCCCCTTCACTACAGGGCCCTTCAGGGGTTAAAAATTCAGCCTTTGAGGAAGGGCTTCACTTACACAGATCAGGTTACTCTGACGGAAGAGGTGAGAGCAGAGCTCAACCAGAAGTGGTTATAGAGTCAGACGCCAGCCATTGGGGTTGGGGAGTGTTCTGTGGAGATATCTTAACAGGCGGAAGATGGTCTCTTCAGGAGTTAGAACTCCACATCAACTGACGGGGTCCTTTGCCATCAGGACTCTCTGCCCCAAAAAGATGTCTTGTTGCATCCTCTTCAGGATGGACAATATATCTGCGGTGAGGTATATCAACAAGTTGGGGGGCACCACATCACCCCTATTAGTGGAGATAGCTGAGGACTTTTTGCATTATTGCCTGAATCACAGGATATCTGTGAAGGCAGAATACATTCCGGGACAATCCAATATAGTGGCAGACTGGAACTCCAGATACTTGAAAGATCACAGAGATTGGAAGCTCCATCCTCGGCTTTTCAGGTGCATCCAGAATCTTTGGCGTCCCTGTAGGATAGACCTCTTTGCCTTCAGACTGAATCACTAATTGGAAGAGTTCTTCAGTTGGAGGCCGGACCCGTTAGCAACGGACGCTTTTTCTCAGGGTTGGTCGAAGAACCTGAATTATGCCTTTCCCCCATTCGCAATGTTCCCCAGGGAGCTGCAGGTAGCAGAGGTGGTGCTAGTCACCCCAGTGTGGAAGGCCGCAACCTTGGTTCCCAGTCCTCTTGGATCCAATGGTGGTATTGGAGCAACTGTCCCTGATGGCCTGGAGGCTGTCCGGTTACAGTAGTGTTTGTCAGGCATTTCGGATGCGGCTTCAGAGTTCATTAAGCAAGCCTGGGCCCCCTCCACTAGGAAGAGGTATTCTTCAGCATGGAAATGCTGGATGGGTTGGTGGTTGTAACGGCACGTGAATCGGATCCCGTGGCAGCAGGGCTCTCTCACATTGTGAATTTCTTGTCTCAGAAAGCAGCTGAGGGTTTTATCATACAGGCTGGTGAACAATTTTCGTTCTGCTATTTCAGCAGGTCATGTACAGGTTAATAATAATCCTGTGGGGGTGCATATCGTCATTTGTAAGCTTCTTAAGGGTATAAAGGTTACTAATCCTCGCAAACCTAAGTATTCCTTTTTGTGGGAAGCAATTTTGGTACTGAGCCTTTTTGAAAGATGGCCGAGTAATGATCAGTTGTCCAGGAAACAGTTGTCGATTAAGCTAGCCCTGCTGTTATGTCTCACCATGTGTGGAAGAACTTTGGATGTGAGAGTTAGGACATTGCAGGTAGAGTATTTAGTCCTGAAGAAGTTTCTTTTACGATTACTGGCAGGACAAAAACCTTTTCAAAGTGTATTGAGTATCATGAATTTCCTGCTAATGATAAACTGTGTGTGGTCAAATGCTTGAAAGCATCTGAAGAATGTACTAGTAGATTGAGAAATGATACTTCTGGTCAGTTGTTGATTGCTTTATAGAAGCCTTTTAAACCAGTGTAATCTGCCACTATAGCCAGATGGTTAAAATCAGTGATGCCAGAAGTTGAAATCGACATCCAGGTGTTTGGGGCCCATTCTGTTTGAGTGCTATGGCCTCTAAGTCCTTTATGTTAGGTTTGACTATTCAGGAGATCATGAAATCGGCCGACTGCTCATCTGATTCTACTTTCAAGCAATTTTATTACAAACCAGTGGGTGATATTGCCTCAGTGGTATTCAATCAACTTTAAATTAGCATAATTGGAGCCTCCGGTCCTGACATAGAATAAAAAATTTGCTAGCATTCGCTCCAAGATTTTGACTGTTCTTCTCTGATTGTTTATCCTACCTATAGTTAGCACTCAGGGATATATGGATATTGAGGTGCCTTATTTCTTTTGTAGGTTCCGATCAGAAGATGGACTGAACACGTTCAGATGTCATTCCCAGAGTTGGCGCTTTGCGCTTCAGTTGCTGCCTGAGCTGTTGCTCGCGGATTGGTGACATGTGATGGAGTAGTCCCTTCGGCTTCAGTTTGTTATCGTTGGTCTTCAAGTTCTTATTGACTATTCTGAGCAAAGAAAGAGGCTCTCAAGATGACGTTGTTTATACTTATATGGGCTACTGGGCTATGATTGGTGGATAATAGGCAGAGCATCATGGAATATCTGGTTTATGTTGTATGTAAGATGTTTTTTCATTGGCTGCTGTTTTTGAGTAGTAAAGGAAGAGAAGCATACAATTTGCCTCCATGTCCTTAAAAGTACTGAAATTCTTGGTGCTAATGCTAGCAAATTTTTTATCCTCCTGGAGCCTCAGCCAACCCTCGCCAAATTCCAATGCTGCTCTCATGCTACAGATGAGCAGCATGAGAGCAGCACCTGGATTGGTTGGAGGGGGCTGCCTCGACGCTTCAGCAGGCACAGGGGGCTTGTGCCTGCTCTCCACCCAGCTGTCCAAGACAGCTAGGTGGAGAGGTTTACACTGCACATGTCAGGCTGGCCATTGCGGCCAAAGTGACATGTGCAGTGTAAACTGGTGGAGTGAGCACTACTTACCTGCTGCCAGTCAGCAGCAATGCCCTGCCCCCAAACACTGCTCTGGATGGGAGCAGTGAAAAATAAAATGGTAATTCATTTTATTACCATTTTATTTTTTACTTTAGCTGCACTTGCAGCAGGGTGGGGGGCGACGCTCCTCCGCCCCATTGGGGGGCCACCGCAGCAGGTGAATGAAATACCTAAGAGCAGCAACAGTGAATGTGAAAACTGCAATAACAAGCAAGGTCAGACTGGGACAGAAAATAGGCCCGAAGACCAAAATAAAAGCGGCCCCTGTAAAAAAAAGTGGCCCATGTTTGCAAATTGGGGCAGGCTTGAACTTCTAAAGGAATGCTGTATAAGTATTTTGCAAGGTAGGGAAGACTGCATGGATTTGAACTTGCTGCAAGCAATGCTTATTTGAATATCAGGGAAATGACCAGAAAAATTTGGGCCTTCAGCCTAAAAACAGCCAAAAAACAGCTCTCAAACTGACTTGTCAGACCAACCCGGGCTTTGCCTGATTGCTCTATAGGACAATCCAACCCTGATAACAAGGAAATGCAGATGTTCGCTGGATGAATCCATTTCTTTTCATGTTAAAACCTATGTTACATTCTTTTAACCAATTAGGTTAGCAATCTAGGCCTAAAGGAGCACTCTGGCATTACCAAAAAACATTGTATTGTCAATGCACTGCACCATGAGTGCCAAACCACTCTCCTAGACATAGTACTTGGAAGCTAGAATTAGAAGGGGTTGTAAGAAAAGCTTCATCATGTACTTGCATATGATGCTGTCCTGGCAAAACGTCACTGTTGGTTAAACACTTACGGGTGACACCTGCTGTGATTTACATGCCAAACAGTTAATCTCAATCTGTATTATTGGAAAGATATTCAACTGAATGTCAATAGACTGGGTAATAATGTTATTTACATCTTTATTACCAGCACATCTCTGTTCCAATTATGGCCCATGTTGGCGAACTGCCAAATACTCAAATTCAGCCTGTTTTTTTCACGATATTTGCAGTGAACATGCATGAGACCAATTTAGATGTAATGATGCAATTTCAAACTAGATTATTTGTATGTGTGTTAGTCGTTCTGATACTCAACTGGATTTCTACCATACTACTAGCCGGTTGCCCATTTACAATCATCACAGTTCAGTGTTAAATGGTCTTGCCTTTATCCTAAAAACTGTTTATACCGACTACACACTTTTATTTGAATAACGGTACCACTTTGTATCACATTCTAAAATCCTGTTCCTCACAAAAAGGAATCATTTCTACGATGAAATACTATCACAAGGATTAAGTCTGGACTTTTATTCAATCCACCTTACGCTTGACTATTAAGGGCCTGGGTTTCTTGGACTAGTTTTTGCCCGCCTTTCAATAAATAGTGTATAGACGTCCTCCCTTATTATTCTCTGCTCCACATCCTATTTAATATACTATTTACTGACATCTGACACGGTTTGTGTACCAGTTCCTCAAATACCATGCAGTATTGCAAACTACGTACAATACTTTTGATTTAATGCATAAAGTTCATCCTTGGTGGAGGATGTTGACACAACTTACCCTGTGTATATTGGACCCATATTTCACTCAATTTATTATCCACTCGTAAAGCCAGATCATCAGCCAAGAGCTGCTCTAGATTCTAATAAAACCAATCAAGACATTCATAATTCTGTGTTTCTGCATGCTCAATGAACTGTCATGATTCCTTAGTCTAACCCAAGGCCCCACCCAATCGAACCTGACTTGAATTATAGACAACAGATATCTCTTTGGCCACAAAACCCTGCATGTGAGATATTCCAAATTGCCCAATTTCTAATACACCCCATACTCAGCAATGTATTCTTGGTGTTAAAGGTTATAATTAATTGTGGCATGTTTTAATGAAAGCATGTATTCTACCCTGGAAGAGGCATTCCTAAACAGACAAAGCATGTAAGCATGTAAGGAAGAAATGCACAGATACCTTGCCCTATATTCAAAGGTAAAAGGACAGTTGAGGCTTCAAGGACCTAAATATAATTTGGCGAGAATAGTGGTAATTATAATTAACTATAATTACAACCCATGCTTTAATAATAGTAGTGGGACACCCATGAGAAACCGGTGAGTCAATACTTACACTGAAGCAGCTTAAAAGATCTTTTTTGAGGGAAACATTATGTTCTTCTTCAAGGTACCATTCCACAGTCTGCAGGATACTAAGTGAGGAGTTCACCTGGAACGAGGCCCAGAAGGAGCTGTTATCCAAAAGACTGGTCAGGAGTATGGCCTCCGCAACCTGGTCTCGGACTTCGTTTTCCACCTCACCCAGGTTAGAATATGTCAGGACAAAGTCCAGCAATTTAAGGAGATAGTTTACATTCAGGATCCAATTGGAGGACCCATCATCACATTCAGAAAGTTGGGTGACCACAGCCATAAAGTAAGCAGCTGGTCTCCTGCAGATCTGCGACGAGTCAAAGTTTGGCAAGACCGGAAGTCTATCCACAATCCTCTGAAGAAAGCACTTTTCATCCATGAGGGAGTCCCTAAAAATACCTGAGCAATAACCCTCAATCCAAGGATGGGACAGCATCAGAGACTCATACAGAGAGATGTTTCTGCAAACAAGAGCCTTAAAGCCATTAGCGTTCACGCCTCTGCATTGCTCTACTAGACTTTCATTTCTAAACGCCCTCGAGCTCCATGCTTTATAGTTACAAAAGGTGTCATTCGTAAGAAGTGATGTATTACGTACATTTGATTTAATCCTCTGGTTCTGGCAGATTTTAGAAAACCAGGTTCTGTTGACCCCGGATGCATTCTGGAGTAAGTCGTTGCTACATAAAATTTCCAACGAGCTTGTTCTGTTCTCAAGAAGACAACGCCAGATGATTTCCTGGTTTGGGACAACATCATGCAATGTCTGAAGGCAACCACTGCTGTTCCTGTAGAGCTTGGCCTCATCATCGCTGTGAGACAAGTTGCTACAGAGCCCCTCCATCAGTGGCTGGTTGTAATTCTGATGCTTTACCAGAGACGAGTTTCTGCAGACAGTGACGTTGAACTCTTCCGGGAAAAACTCCCTGCACACTCTGACCCACAGTGAATCCCCATCAACAGCTGCAAGGTACCATGCGGCATCAGAGCAGGTGGCACGAAGATCCGGGGCTGGCTGGTTGCTGTAGTCTGTGCTGTTAAAGAAATTGCAGTACAAGTAAATGGTAAAGTTAGAGATGCCGGGAAGACTTGGAATGGAGTCATTGCATACCGCCTCCAGAACATCATCTGCATTCCAAGGTTCCTCCCAAGCGACTGCATTCAGCATCCTGGTGGCACCGTAGTCTTGGATGGCATTCCCTGCAAGGGTGCCAGCAGACTTCAAACATGTCAGCATTGGAGGGAGTGGTGGGAAGCTCCTAGTACTGAAACCCAGAGTCTCTGCATTCCACTTGATGTTGTGTTTGATCCCCCTGAAATAGTATAAAAAAGTAAAAAATTAGCTCGTTCTCCTCTCCTTCTCGTAGTATTATAATTGCTTGCTGCCTCAATCAAAAGTAGTTCTCTTAATACCATAAACTCTAACTATCCTTGTCCATCAAAAGACATCAGGTACATCCTTTTATACAATGTCCCCGCCGATTTATTTATCCCCCGCTGCACTCTGTGTGCATCCTCTGGATTGCCTTTGCAAAGTGCTTCAGACAGCCAGCTGCTTGAGATGTTCATCCTACAGAAATCTAAAATGTAAACAAATAAACGTGGAAAACTATCTGGGCATAACTGTATATACGTAGGCTCTTTATGACCAGTCACTAGTGATAATAGATTCAGCATATATTGGAAACACTTGATATTGGTGAATAGTAGTAACTTTCAGTTAACTCCTTAGACGGTCAGGTGTATGGTTACTACCCAAACATCTGCATTTTGTTTGATTTATTCAGGCCATTTTAGAGTACTAGGAAATTTTACAAACTGGAAGGTGCCACATTCAGTCACATATGCCAAAATGACACCCTCACACCAGTCTAAGGAAACTCGAAGCCCAACTCACAGTTTCTGAATATACCTTTTACTAAAACTCAGCCTTCATTACTCTTGACAAATTCACCATCCGGTCCTGCAGGTCCATGCCCTTAGATCATTGTAAAATAATGCAACCAAGCACCCATCTAAATACCACATTCCATCAAAAACCTCTCTGGGCTAAGGATTCAAATACTGTACTTGTGTGTAGTATTGTCATATTAGTTGATTATTTAACTGATGAGAAGTTCGCACAAGACCAGTATATATATGTTTTTTGACATGTGGTTTCACCAACAACAAAAAATTATCTTGTGGCACTTCACAATGACCTCTAACTTCGTTAGGTCTTTTCACACAAGACAGTTGCTAAGCATTTGTTGGCAATGTAGAACCTTTTTAGTGTTTTAACTTTGCACACGATGCAATGTCATACAATATTTTACCAGCTGTTAAACATTCATAAGTGTATTATTTTGCAGCCCTATTCTGCACTTGACTACCTTGTCCAGTTACTGCCTACTAACCATATCAGACACACCCTTCCTCCTCAGAATCCTCAGAAAACACCTGTCTACCTGCAAACACAAAGATATCACATTCTGGTGAATGGTCAGCCAACTTCTGCCCAACTAGATGTATGGAGACAGCCTCCTTCAGAGCACCCATAAATGGCTCCCAGAAACTGAATCACAGCAGCAAAGCAGTTGTCGTCATCCTTCTTGACCCCAGAACCACAGATTTACAGGAAAGAGCATATCCAAGCTCGATAAAACTTCACAAGTTAACACTAGCTTGTTTAATTCATTATTGTCAGTCCGAACATCTTCAACTAATTTTCACTTGTGCATAACTACACTATTTCAAAGGTTAGCACACAACGTGATGGGCTTGCACTGCTACTCTGACAACAACTACTTCACTGGACAGCTTCAGAAACATCTATGAGCCTAAAAGACTCCAAACATGAACTACTGTTGGTTGTCTATGAAGGCTGGCTTGTGACCAGGCCCAATAGCAACTGCACTATCAGCATCCGGGGGGAAAATTTCATAACGTAAATAGTTAAAACCTCATGAGTAACAATCAAACAACTTTAATTGTAGAGTCCTAGAAAGACAACATCATAAAATATAACCAGTAACGCACTAAGCTACTAAGACCTATAAAGGTTTTTTTCTTTTCCTTACTTGGTCACCATGGACTGTGCCACAATTGACCTTTGCTACTTTAGCCTTCTACCTACTTGTAAACATTGTGTTACAATTAGCAGCAAAACAACAAGTAGCAAAAGCTGCAAAACAGTGTACACAGAGGCACTCAAACAAAGAAGAGACCTTGCATCACCCCTGCACTGAGGTACAGCACTGTATCTCCATCCTTGTTCATATTACCTTTGAGTTTCTAACCCACAGAGCCACCTGTGGCGCAATGCCACAAGGCGCGTAATACAGAACATCTCTGGCAATCCAAAATCAACCTATGCTCCAACTCTGAGACTGTTCCTAACACTCATCGTTCCTCCACATCTGGTGTATGTTAAGGAATGTATTGGTACCTGCCAGTACCAAAGGATCTATGCAAGCAACCAAGCGTAACCGTCTTCAGGAAACATATCAAGATGCACCCTGCACCCTCCCCATGCCCCATTCAGAAATCCAGAACAACGAACCAGGAAAGAGGTCGCCCACATGTGCTCACAAGCGTACACGTACCCCCAGACCCCCTCTTTTGCCTTGGATTTGTTTACATCTTGTCTTTTAATGTAATATGCCAGTACAACAATGCATACAAATACAGACAGTATACCTTTGCTAATGTCACTAGCCCCATAAACACACGCACTTTTTTTCTTGAGGATCATTCTCTGAAAAACATTTTGTTGAAGCCTAATGACAACAACTCTGGCTGTCGCCTCGTATAGTTTTTCGCTGTGCGTTACTCACCACAGAAGCAGCTGCTGTAGGTTACCTGGGTAGCCAAAAAGAAATGAAGGCAGGTCAGAAAATATTTGAGACTCTTAAAAAAAAGCATTACAGAAATTAGAAATATACAGGTGCATAAAGACAGCTTCTTAAAAAAGGATTACAGGTGCAGTCAGTGCCCCGTATTTATCCTACTTGGTAAAACCAATGGATGTTCAAAAAGAGCAAACAACATGCAACAGTGATAGGGGAGGGTGGGAGATTTGGAGCAAGAGTAGGCAAAGTGGGTAACTAAAGAAGAGGATAAGTAGGATGGCAAGGAGAGTGACTCAGATAAAGTGAGCCAATTACGTTTTGAGGGTGTCAATGGGAGAAAATGGCCTGGTTACTTATCCGTAATCTTCATTACTCCAAGTCCAGGTCTTCCTCATCACAGTCCTTCCTTGGTGGGAGATATTCCATCCTCACAGATATTGATAGCCTAGACAGCAAAAAAAATACACCTAATATGGCCACCACTTCCCATCATACCATAAGAGGAACTCCTAGCAACATTACTTCCTGTAAACCACAAATTAAGAAAAAGAGAATCAAATCAAACAGATACGAAGGGGAGTAGTGCCTGGGAAATCAGGACTGTGATGAAGATCACCTGGACATAAAGTAATGAAGAATGCCGGTAAGCAACTGCGATTTTACCTTCTTGTTCGTCTTCCTTTCACAATCCTTACCCAAGTAGGACGTTTGGGTTTGATTCTATGTATAACACAAAATGTAATTGCTGCTCAAACAGAAATTTTAATATGGGAAAATAAAAAATGCATTAAACATCATGCACTGCTGACAAAACATGTGAATCAAATCTGGTGAAGATGTACTTCCAAGTTGTAATTGGTAATGCAGAATGAAGGTACGTGGAGATGACCGAGAGGCTGCACAACAAATGTCTCTGATAGAGGCACCTTTAAAAACTGCCCATGAAGTTGAAACACCTCTTGTGGATCTGCCTTGCACAAATGCGATGGTAGTTCTTGGCCTGCAGTGTCATAGGATTTTGATATGGCTAACTTGATCCATCTTGATATTGTAAAGGATGAAGGGTGCATCCCTCTGCCAGACAACCCATGAGTAACAAAAAAAGAGTCAGCTTTACGAAATGAGGAGGTTCTAGATAAATAGCTGGAAAGTGCTCTGTGGAGATCTAGAGTATGAATGAAACTGTGTCCAAACAAAAACAGGTAGGCCTATATCTTCTGAACAGAGAAACATAGTGGGGACCTTAGGGAGAAACGAAGGACTCAATCTCAAAACCACTTAGTCTGAAAAGAAAATGAATGAATGGAGAAAAACAAAGCAATGCTCCAGTTTCGCCTATTCGTCTCCCTGAACAGATGGCAACTAAAAAAACAACTTTGGCCAATAGATAGTTATGGTCAGCCGTTATAATGTGTTCAAATGGGGGATTTTGCAGGGACGTGAGGGCCAAAGGTAGGTGCCAAGGCGGGATGGGAGAATGAATTACCGGGCCTCTAAGAAAAAAACCTTTAAGTAGATAAGATGCAAAGTTAGAAATAGTCATCACTTCGGACCTCCTCAAAGCTTGAATCACTGCCCACTGGCCTCTGAGTGTCAAAACCAAGAGAACCAGCAAGAATCAATTTCTCAAAAAATCAAGAATCTTTTCTGGATCACAAGAGAAGGGGAAGAAAGCTTTGGTACCACAGGAAGCCTCAAATTTCCTCCAGAGTCTAGCATAAGACTTACGAGTCAAAGGGCATCTAGACTGCTGGAAATTTTCTGCCACTTCACTAGAGCAAATCTGAGTCATCAGTCTGAATTTCTCAAATGCCAAACCCCTAGACTGAGGCATTTCATCACCAAGTGGGAGAGATGGGGATGGTGTAGATGAGATGGAATTAGGGGAAATTGCCAGCTGAGCTGAACTGACAACTGGAGAAGGAGAGGATACAAAGGCCTTCAGGTCCATTCAGATACCACTCCGAGTACTTTCGCTTGATCATTGTGGATATTCCTGAGAACCTTCAGAAGAAACAGTGGAAATGGGGGGAAACAATATAGGAGACCAGATGACCAGGGATCGAGAAGGCATTCGTTGCCAAAGTCTTCCTCGATGGAATGGGAGAGCACAAAACTGGAAGAACAGCAATCCCTCCTGTCGTGAAAAGGTCGATTCACTAAGTCCTGAACCTCCTTACAATCTGATTGAAGAGGTGAGACCTGAGGCAGAGAGACAAGGATGTTGGGAACTGGCATCTGAGAAGGTTGTCAGGCCCATTCTTCATCCCCAGAAGATATACTGCAATGAGAGAACGGAGAATACTCTCTGCCCTGAGGCAGATCTGTTGAGAAAGGAGAGTCAGGCTCTGAGAACCTATCCCCACCTGATGATTGATATACAGCTGTACAACCTAGTTGTCCGTTTGTACACAAACAACATGAGATTGGATTAGAAGGGAGAAGAAAAGCATAGTCCTGTGTACCGCCTCCAATTCTCTCCAGTTGGAGGATTGGGATGCTTGAAGAAAGAACAACTTACTGTGAGCTGAATGGTCTCTGAATACTGCACTCCACCCCTTCCTGCTGGCATCCGTTGACAAGGTCAAAAGAGGAGGAGAATGTAGATTCTCCAAGTATGTGAAGAGAGAATCTCGATTTCATTAAATACACGGAGCCTAGCATTATGCATATATCTTTGATTGCCAGCTCCTTGCAGCACTTTAAAGTAAAACATAACCAAACATAAAATTCCTTAACTAGAATGTGACTGTAGACTATATAACTCTCTACACAGCAGCCATCTTCCTCTTTTAAGCTGCTCCATTCCCATAACTTGAATCATCTTCCCATAACTTGAATCATCTTGAAAACTAACGATCAAAAATGTCGCCCCAACTTCTTCTTTTACCTTATTGTGCATCTGAAAAAAACAATATAGGAAAATATATACTGTTCTTCAAAATCTACTCACAGCAAGTTTCACATCTTTTGTCAATTATGACACAGTATACCTACCCCGCCTCCATATTTATCTTACCTGGGAGGGAGGGATAATGCTAGCCTCTGTGTCTTTAATGAAATTAAGATTCTCTCTTCACAAACTTGGAGAGTCTACATTTCTTGTCAAGACCAGAGGCTAGTATTATGCATGTTTAAAAATGTGACAACACCACATATGACACATGTTCCATTGGCTTTCAATGAAACCTTGCAAACACATCTGCATTAGACCAGTTAGTTACCTTCAAAATCTCTTCCAAACGTCCACCTGCCGCGAAAACCTTACTTGCAGTCACTCCTCTTACTGAATGCGCCCCAAATTTCTGCAAATCAACTCCTGCTTCAAGCATACAGCTCCTCACCCAACGAGCTATTGTTGCAGAACTTACAGGATTGTAAGGCCTAACGTAAGAAATCAACAGTTGACTTACTCCATCTCTTCTGTACACTTCCATTCTACTATCAAACTCCTTCAAACATCTAATCACACATAATTTAGGATAGTCATAAAATTTTAGGTAAAAAATAGAAGAAGTCCTAGTCTTTGTCCGTCTTGTAATCTGAAATATTACTCCATCTGAATTAAAAAATCTATGACCTACCTCCAAAGCTCTTACATCTGAAACCCTCCTGAAAGAGATTAAGCACAACAAAGTTGCCACCATACCAGACAACTGTCGCAAAGATAAATACTTATTCACTATCCAACTCTCAAACAATTGAAAAAGCAAATTCACATCCCACAGACATGTGTACCTAGACATAGGAGGTCTCTGTAGTTTAATCCCTTTGATTGTTCTACAAATTAGAGGATCTCTTCCTATTGAACAACCTCCTACAAGAGCATGATCCGCTGCAGCTGCAGACCTGTAACAATTTATAGTCCTATACCTCAAACCTCTTTTAAACAATAAGGATAACAAATTAGAAAGCCCTATGGCAAATGCCTCCATGGGTTCAAAATCCCTCTCCATGCACTAACACACACATTTCTTCCATGCACCAACATATCGGTTCCTAGTGCCTGGTGCCCAAGATTCTCTAAGTAACTCCTGAGCCGGTTGTGAAAGTCCTGCGAATTGATTTCCTCCCCTGAAATCTTCCAAACAAGAAGGCTCAATGCCCCTTCCACAACCAATGGATGCAACTCTTCTTCTGGCCCTAAAAGTACCTCCTTTGAATCTGGAATCAAAAAGGGTTCCTCCACCGCTAATTCCAACAACCCTGAAAACCAATGTTGAACTGCCCAAAAAGGAGTCACCAGAACTACCTGATATTTCTGCTTCCTGACAATCAACAATACCTTCTGTATCATTCAAATGGAGGAAAAGCATACCCCTGTACTACCTTCCAATACTGCTGAAAAGCATCCACCTCCTCTGTTTGAGGATCAGGTCTCCAACTGTAATAACAGGTTAACTGGTAAGTCAGCCTTGACGCAAACAAATCCACCTCTAAGGGACCCCATATTTGTTGCATTCTCTGGAAGATATGTACATTCAGCTTCCAGTAGCTGTAATCCTTGAGATATCTTGAATTCCAATCTGATACTGTATTGTCTAGACCTGGAAAACACTCTGCTTTTAACCCTATTATCTACTCTAGATAAAAACTCAAAATCTTCTTCGCAATCTGCGTCAGATTCCTCGACCAGCTTCTTCCTAATCGGTTTACATACCGAACTGCCGAAACATTGTCCATCTTTAGTAAAACATTGCAGTTTTTCAATACCTTCCCAAAACTTTGTAGAGCAAAAGGCCCTGCTCTCATCTCCAATCCATTTATGTGTTCTGAACTCTCTTGCCAAGACCATCTGCCTGCAGTCTCCTGATGACCCAGACAACCTCCCCACCCGAAAAGGCTTGCGTCTGTTTCCAGCACATAATCTGGGCACACCCCAAATATCGCACGGCCAGTCCAGGCAGCCAGTTTATCTAACCACCATATCAATTCCTCCCATGCTTCCTCTGAAAGATGAGTCTGGTCCCCGTACCACAATCCTTTCCTCAATCCTTCTGCCTTTAGTCTTTGCAGGGCCCTGTAATGCAGCGGTCCTTGAAAAACCGCCTGAATTGAGAATGAAAAGAACCCTATCACTCTCGCCAAAGCTCCCTGAGTTATAGACTGTCTTTTTAGAATACTCCTTACTTCGGTCTTTATCTTTACCACCTTCTTCTCTGGAACACTCAATGACACATCCACTGTGTTCATCTGAAACCCTCAAAATTCCAAACTCTGACTTGATTCTAATACCAACTTCTCTTTGTTGATCAAAAATCCCAGAGATTCTAACAGAACTATTACCAAATGAAGTTGCTCTCTTAATTCCTCCTGACTTTGAGACATTATTAAGAGATACATTATCATCCGTATTCCTCTTTCCCTGAGAAACGCCGATACCGGTCTCAACACCACTGTAAAACACCAAGGTGCTGATGCCAGTCCATAACGAAGTAAAGTAAACTGATACAGGACTCCTAACCACCTGAATTGGAGAAATTTGCGACTCTCCTTCGTCACTGGAATTGTAAAATAGGCATCTTTCAAGTCCAATTTTACAAACCAATCGTTCCTCTGCAAAATGCCCCTTAATAGATGGATGCCCTCTATCTTGAAAGTCTGTAGACCTAGAACCAATTCAGTTCCCACAAATTTATCACGGTCCACCAGCCCTTGTGCTTCTTTTTGACCAAAAATATTGTACTTACAAAAGCTCCTTTCTTTAACATTTCCTGCACCTCTGTCATAACCAAACCCTGTAAGTCTTCCTGAAAAGTCATCTGTCTTAGCTTCTTTAGCTGTACTGGTTTCTCCCTGAACTCTATTGTGTATCCCTGTACTGTGAGTAACACCCATAAATCCTTTGTTAATATTCCAATTTCTCACATACCTTAACCTTCCCCATACCCCCCTGGGGAAAAAACAAAATCTGTTCTCATACTTACCCTGAAATTTTTGGGTAAACTGCGCCTTTCCTTTGGTCTGTCACATTCTGCCTGTTCTTCCTCTTTGAGGATAAACTACTGTCGCTGATTGGAATCCGCTGAAGGCACTACAATCTTGCGATTGGTAGTGGGACCTTGCAAATGATCGGCCAGGGAACCGTCCCCTTGCCCCAGCCCCCAAACACTCTCCTCGGGGAGGATTGATCCAGACTGGTGAAAGTGGATACATATTTACCCACTCCCTTCATCAAACCTTCTCCAAATACCCTCTAGGGGCCTCTGTTCTTTTTTGCAAAATCCAACAAACTAGGGCTTATTCTCATCAGAATTGCTTTCTGTCTTTCTGCCATTAAAGCAGCATTGGAGTTTCCTAAGAAACAAGCTTCTCTTTGAGACCAACCACGGAACAAACCATTATCCACCTGTACTGATTTCATCCTTGCCTCCTCAGCCATGTTCAAGATTCTGGCTAATGGTCCCATTATATCTAATAATCTATCCTGGCACTGCTTCAGTGCCTTTTACAGATCTTATCTGGGGTCATGCCCCATCCTAAATAAGAAACTGATGAGGTCAGGATCTACATCAGGTGTCACACAAGCTTTGTCCTCAACAACTGGGTGAGAGCACTCCGCTCTCATCACAGCTCTAGCTTCTTTCTCTATTGGTCTCTTTACCCATAGTTTGATTAAATCAGTCACATGTGGTAGCGGCTACCAATCGGCACTTCTGGGATGTCTAATCATCTAAACATGTCTTTCCCATCCGGGTCCTTAACAATCCCTCTTGCTTTCGGTTAGACCTGACATCATTGGAGTGGGTTTCCCCTGTATTTTTGCCTTTCGCCTCCTTTTGCTGTGTGTTGGACTTCGTTTTGGTGGTCTAGATGCTTTGGGCACTTTGCCACTGCTGTTCAGTGCCAACGTGCAAGTGCTCCCTCTGAAAATTGGTATGATAGATTAGTGTTTCCATGATTGGTTTATTTGGTTTACTGTTAAGTCCCTAGTACAGTGCACTCAGTGTGCCCAGGGCCTGTAAACCAAATGTTGCTAGTGGGCTTGCAGCACTGATTATGCCACCCACACAAGCAGCTTTGCAACAGAGTCTCAGGCCTGCCATCGCGGTGCCTGTGTGCAGTCTAGTACTGCCATTTCAACCTAGAAAGTGCACCCACTTGCCAGGCCCTAACCTTCCCTTTTCTTACATGTGAGTCACCCCTAAGGTAGGCCCAAGGTACCCCTGCGGGCAGGGTGCAGTGTAGGTGAAAGGTAGAGCATGCGCTGATGTGTGTGGCATGCCCTGAAAGTGAAATACTGCCAATTTCATTTTTTCCTATTGAAAGGCTATCTGTCCCATAGGATAGAATGGGGAGTTTGCTTATAACATCTTATAAGCATAACTGCCCAGGGGAAAAAGATAGGAACATGGAGTTTAGTATGTCTGAACTCAGAATATAAAGATGCATCTTTTAGTGAGGGTGATTTTTACATTCTTTGTTTGAAAATACCACTTTTAGAAAGTAGGTATTTTCTTGCTTAGCCATCCAGTGTGCATTTGCTAAGTTTGTGTATTGACTGTCTTACTTGGGAGTGACAGGGGCTGGGGATGTGCATTCTGTTCAGACAGACACTTGGGGTGATTAGGTGTGTCCTGCCTTTCCAGGGTGAGTCAGGGCTGGGCTCTATAGACCTGGGCTGCATTCAGAGTAGGGGGAGGAGATTTATTTCACACCTGAATGGCAGTGGCGCTTTCTGTGCACGGGCGTTGGGGCTCCGCCCCCTTACATTCACAGAAAAATGAAGCAATCATAGCAATGGTTAAAATCAGTTTTTTAATTAAAAAACAATTTTCCATGTAAGTTTCTAGAATGGGGGGCACTGTCTGCCCTACTCACGGACATTGGCGTTGCTGTGCTCCACAACAATGCGGACACGTGACAGCGCTTTAACTAATTGCTCCCCTGGCCCTGGGCAGGGGGGTATTTGCCGGGCTGACAATCTCTCAGCCCTGAGGCCTGTGAGGTCATCAGCTCGTCAAAGACCTAGCATTAAGGCCCAGTCTCCACCCCCTGATGATGTGGAGGTAAAGTTGGCCCCGGGCATTTTAAAAACAAGCCCGGTTTCGCCAAGCCTCCACATCAATCAGGGAGTAGAGAGCATTGTCACCCCTCCCTCCCCTAACTCGTTACAGGGTGTGGGTGGGACCACACCCTGTGACGAGTTGGAAAAGGTGTGGCAGACGGGAAAACCAGAAGTCGAGTCTGCGCAGACACGACTTGTTGTGTGTCTGAGACTGCTTCCTGCACGAGCTTGTTCATTGTGGAGTTGGACGCCATTGGAGGAGAATAAAAGAGAGTCGAAATGCGCTGTAATTTACTAGTAGTCTTGTCTAACGCTATTAGCCACTTTGCTCAAGACCGTGGGCCTTATAACTCACAAGTGCACATTGCGCATGCTTGCGCATAGACACAGCCCCCCCCCTTCCTCCCTATCGCTCGCTCGCTCTAGCACTTACATGTTGATGCGGCTGCTTCCTGTCTAAGATGGCGCCCTGGGACTGAGGTCACAGCAGCCACCATATGCTGCCCTTTCAGGGAGGGCTGCATTAATACATCTCACCTCACCTCAGCATGAGTCATTAGTGCCCCCCCAAGGAATTGCCCAAATGGGGCCTGGCATGATTGATTAGGCAGAGGCGTGCAGCCCGTTCACGGCTGCACAGAAGGACATAAGATTTATTCTTACGTGCGCACACGGGCAGCCCAGTTCAGGCCTGGCAGGGAAGCACCTGTGGGCGAAGGACAAGATGTCTCTGTATCTTTCAGTAAAAATACAAAGTTATTCTTTTCATAACACGCGGCACAAACAAGCACAAAACACCAGCGCAAAATGCGGGAGTCCAATCAGCGCTAAAGTACCAAGGAGAAAGCAAGCCATTCCTCATTCCGGCCAGCATTTCAGACAGAGAAAAACTGCTCTGTGCGTTTTGTTTGATTTGGCTTAGATTAGAATTCATTCTGCAGCTAATCAAGTCATGGCACCTCGTACAGCTCTGCATCAGCGAGGCCTTGGAGGACAGCAGAAAAAGATTACTTAATTGTGTTTTTTGTATATTTCGCTAGTGTTCACACAGTCGGACACAAGAATGATTTACTGCATCGCTGGCAGCTTGTGAGCAAGACCCCATATGTGAAGGAGTCGGCAGGCAGTTTACAAGGTAAGGAACTGCAATTATGCAATGGGGCAGAGTGTATGCTTAGTGCTATGTGGAGCGCATGTGCGTCAAAGTTGCACAGGCTGATGGATTTGCTATGGACCCTGTCCAGCACCGCCGAACTCCCGCTGGTGCCAGACTATCAATTACGGGCTCCGAGGCCCCGGGTGCACTTCCTCGTAGTTTTGGGACCGGGCTCATCTCAAGCACCGTTCGCCATCAGCAGGCACCGACACAAGTCCCGATCCATTTTTGGCCTCCCCCTTGGGCACGTCTCATGCAGACCTAGGAGTCCGGTAGGCAGCAATCCCCAGCAGGCCGGACCATTTGCACCAGGGCCGACTGCCCTTCGATAGCCGCTGTGTGGTCACAGACCACGGGTGCACCCTTGTAGCAGTGTGCACTCTAATCGTGGTCGCTGGGCAATTCAGGGCAGGGCTCCAACTGCACCTGGGCCCCTGATTATTGCGCCGACTCACCCGGGTAACCGCTCTCACCCTCTGCCTGTAGGCCGCACTGGTGGCCCGTCAGCACCGCCTCGCAGTTCACTTCCAATGGCGAGTTCAGGCCTGCAGTAGCGTCCAAGTATCGTTTTTATGACTCACAGGTGGCATATGAATGTTGTAGACAGCATATGGGCGGCTTTAGCGGACACACTGCCACTTTTTAGTGCCAGGATGATGCAGGATTAATCCACGGCCGAAGGAGCTCGCCTATTGGTGGCCATCTTCAGACCCGGCAGGCTCCCTCCCCCGCTTAAGCAGTGCCCCCACTACTACAATGGATTCAATGGAGACAAGTACTCCCGTTATGAGTAACGTGGTAACTCCAACTCGGTTTCTCTAGTAGGTTTGGCTCCAAAGAGAAATATTCTGTAGACTCATAGGAGTTTTGCTTCATCAAACAAAGCTACCTTTACCTATTTTTAAGCATTGCAGGACCTTACGACCTTGATTCAACCAGAGAGTCCATGTGTTTTATGTCTTTAAACTCTGTATACCTGTGTACAACGGAGCCGTGACCTTAGAGTCTCCATGTGTTCTGTCACACTGGGTTGAGTTGTTTGTATATTTTATTGCCTTGAGACTAGAATCATTATAGATTCTCTGGTCCAGAGCCCAAGATGACAGTATTATGTGACTCTTCGCTCGCTTGGGGTTCCTCTTTAGTGCGTGTCAGTGAGCACTGAATGCATGTGATTCTTTGTGGCCCACATTTTATGTGAATTTAGTTCTATGAGTTCTCGATTACAGGGCCTTCACTGCGCCGTAGGTGAGTGGTGTGGTTTTGTATGTCGTGCATGTTCCCACCCTGCCATTTATGTAAACCATTACTGTGTGAGTTTGTATGATTTCCTGTATGAAGAACATTGTTGTAATTTATGCTCTCACTCTCTCTCTTAGTTAAATATGCTGCGTGTATAGAACTATTGCCATGGTCATTTACAAACAGTGCTGTAAGTGAAGCACAATTGCCTTGCATTTTCAGAGTGCCCCAAATGTAAAATACATAGTCAGGTCAATTACCTTATTTCCCTGTATGACTTGTGAACCAGGCATTATCATGGCTATTTCCAAATGTAATTGCTTGGTATGTAAGAGATTATTGCAGTGTCATATTGCTTCTCATCCAGGGTGCAGTACCCACTCACTCATGCGTGGCACAAGGCAGGAAAGGTTGGCAATCTGATTTAGGACTCAAAGGGGTCACAGTGACTTGGCCACCTGGTTTAGGTGCGCAGATGAAGAGCGAACAGGTGGACAGTGGCAGATTATGGCGACTAACCTCCCAAAGAAAATGCCGTAACACCACCCCCTCTGCCCAGTCCCAGTCCCAGCCCCACCACTCACAGACCTCACCAGCCGCCACTGCTGAATGGGCCTGGTCTGCCTTCGACAATGCTGTCTCCATCTCCTGCCAGGAAGCTGCACCGGAGAGGACAGAACTAGTTCTGGCTGGGCAGCGACACTCTGCCTCCAGAGAACAAAGGATTTTGTACAATAAAGAGTGGGGCCCAGACCCTTGAATTTTAGATAACCTCTGGGAATCAAGAGGAACCTTTCCCAAGGAGAAGAGCTGGAGAAACTGAGGAGAAGTACTGCCCCTTTGCTGTGTGCTGTCTGGGGTTGGCCTACAGTGGCTGTTTCTGCCAAGGAAAGGACAAGGACTTTGCTGTGTGCTGTGTCCCCTGCTTGAGGAAGATCTCCAAGGGCTTGAAGTAAAGCTTGCCTCCTGTTTTTGAAGTCTCAGGGATACAAAGACTTCACCCCCAGCTCCCTTGAAATTCCTTGCTGGGAGTTCTGACCTGCCAAGAGGTGCCTGCTGCTGTTCTGGGCCTCTGGAGGTTGTTCCTGCTGTTGGGAGCTGGAAAAGCAACGCAACTAAGAGAAGTGCGACGCATCCGCACCTCTTTCCGACGCATCGCCAGAGAAACTGACGCAGTGCCTGTCCCCGGCTCGAGAAATCGCTGCACGCCGCATTGAGTGCACCGATCTACGGAGTCCGAGATCACCGCGCCGATTCCGACGCAGGCCCGGCTGTGCAGCTGCAAAAACCAACGCATTGTGGAACCCCGGCTACAAGAACTGACGCATCCCTGATCCTCACGCATCACATCCGGGCGCCACACCTGCAAGAAGGCCGGGGCCGCAGTAATAAACCAACACATCACCTCCCCGCACAGTAAGAAACCGACGCATCACCTCCCCTTCAGAAAGGAACCGACGCATCACCGCCCCTGGGAGGCAGTAAAGCACCAACGCATCACCTCCCCTGAAGTAAGGAACCAACGCATCACCTTCCCTGGGCGTAAGGAACCGATGCATCGCCTTCCCTGCAACAGTTTTTGTTTATGCGCGTGATGCATCCAAGGTACTTTGTGTGAAAAGTGTTGCATCTGCAATTTGCTTTGAACAGAACTGTTTCTACCTTGTGAAAGTCATATTTGTATTACTGTATCGTGGATTTTTGTCGTTTTGGTCTTGTTTGGTTTAGATAAAGATTACTTATTTTTCTACACTGGTGTGGTGTCCATTTGTAGTGTTTTCACAGTATTACTGTAGGTATTCACAAAGGCTTTACACACTGCCTCTGAGAAAAGCCTGTCTACTCGTGCCAAGCTACCAAGGGGGTGAGCAGGGGTTATTTTAGAAGTGTACCCCCCTTACCCTAATTAAAAGAAGGGTCCCTACTTGGACCAAGGTGCAAACCATTTCCAACTAGAGACCCCCATTTCTAACACTTTCCTATCTTTATCAATTTTATCAATGTCCATATCCCAGCCATCATTATCATAGTCGTCCAGGACAAACTCATCATAACCAACGTCCCCTTGGTCATGGCTATAATCATCATCAGGAAAAACCTAATTCTCCTTTAAGAACACCTTCTTTTGTGCCGAGTTGGACACACCCATCAACTGTGGTGTTTGGCACACCTCTCTCACCTGACAGAAATCTGTCACACTGTTCGGCATTTTTTGTCTTCATTCTTCTCTTACCATATCTTCTCTCCTTAACTCCATCGTCCTCATCCAAGGACCAATATTCATCCCCTGAAACATCCACTGTCTTTCTTTTCCTTCTAAACACTGTCTCAAACACCTCCTTAACAGAGGCCCTTACCTCCTCTTGAATCATCTTCTTCAAAGATGCGTCTCCATTTCCTCCTGATGTCTCACCTTATCCACTCATTTTATCTAACCTACACTAATACTGTTTTTAATTTCTGATTTAAGTAAATCCGCTTTTTTTTATGTCTGATTACAGTTCAAACGATGTTGCTATTCCAAAAACTTTTATTCTGTCAAAAAGCGGCAAGACTAATTCTTGTCAGCTGTTTTGACGGTTTGCCGATCCTACAGTGCGTATTTTCTTTACTAAAATGGCATTTTATGACTCTTTAGATGCTGATAATATTGATGACCCTTCTTCAATATGGCCACCAATGTGACGCCATCACACACACACATGCACGATGATGTCACAAGCAACCCCTACGGAAACCTCTGAAGAGCAACTACGCCCTCTGAGGCTCCGCCATCTTAAACTGGACGAGGCCCTTTTTTCGCACGCTTTGGGCCCTTGTGTACTCACAGCGCGAGTGCAAGGAATGCCTCGCGATGTTGCCATTACCCCGCTCCAGCCGAAAAAGCTTCCCCCAAGGTATTTCCTTTTTTCTTTTTTTAAAGATAAATCCCTTATACCGCTTTAACGTTTGCCTAATCCCACATTCAAACCCATAAATTGGGTTATTTATACACTATAAACTTACCATACGTAAAACAAGCAACATATATAAACTTTTAAACATCAAAACATCCATATACCAATAAAACACCATACATAAAAACCCATACTCTTAAAACTAAATATTACAGTGGCTGTGACCTATTTCAATATAACATCCACACAATACTTATCTGTCAAGGAGCAGCAAATAAAAGAGGAAGATGGCTACTATATAGAGAGCTATATAGGCTACATTGACATTCTAGTTCTGGAATTTTGCGTTTGGTTATGTTTTACTTTAAAGTGCTGTAAGGAGCCAGCAATAAAAATATATGCATAATGCTAGCCTCCGGTCTTGACATGAAATTCAAGCTGTACCCCTTATCCATATTGAGAGGATTCAGTTACAAAAGGAGCTGATGTCTGATCTCCTCTTTCACTAGAATTAGAGTCTCGTATTCCCCTGATGCAAAGTCCCAAAATTGAAGAAGATGATGAACCAGGGGATAATGGTGCAGTCGAATCCAAGGGAGGAGGCTTAACGTTGAGGCCATGTCCCCTTGACTCCTCAGCCAGGTGAGTGCTGAAGCATGCGACCTATCCAGAAGTGATGAAAAATGACTAGATTCTTGTGTGAGCACAACCTCGCCCAAAACTGTCTGCAATAAAGCTCCTATGAATTTCAGGGTGCGTGTGTTAGCCAAAAATGTGATTTTTTTTCATAGTCAGGAGAATTTCATGTCCCTGAAAAGCATTGCAGACATTTGACATGAACTTCTACCTTTGGAAGAGAGGAAGATGAAATTAACAAATCATCTAAATATGGGAAGGGCTGAATGACTTCAATATGGAGTATACCAACCAAAGGAGCCAGATGTTTTTTTGAAGATCTTGAGAGCTGTTGAGAGTCCAAAGTGTAAAACACTGAACTGGTAGTGGACACCAGCTACTGAAAACCAGAGAAACCATTGGGTATGGATCGGATGGGAACGTGAAGGTATGCATCCTCAAGGTCAATAGAACACAGGAAGTCTCCTTGCTTGATGAAGGAAAAAATGGTCTTTAGAGAAACCATTTTGAAAGTCTGATGAGGAATGTATATGTTGAGTCCTTTCGGGTTGAGGACTGGCTGAAATTCTTCTGATTGTTTCTGGACTAGGAAGAGAGTTGAATAGAACCCTCGGAATCTTTCTTGCATAGGAACCAGGTGCAATAGCTTTTTTAGACAAAAGATGATGAAATCCTAGATGCAGCGCTTGTTGACATATAGGACATTGAGGAAGGTGTCTGATGAAGATGCTGTAGTTGTTGAGAAAGAAAGGGAACCTGATATCCCACAGAGACTACGTCCAGTGCCCAGGCACCTGACTTGGTTGCCTGCCACGCATCTTTGAAATGCAGGAGTCTGCTCTCGACTGGAAAGGCCTGTATATAATCAAGCCTTAATTGGAGGATGGGGGTTTGGGACTCCGAGAGACAACTGAAACCAGGATTTGTCAGACACTGGAGCGCCCCAGCCACGACACCTGGTAGGAACGGGCGGATTACCCTTTGATGTAGATTGCCCTTCAAAAACTCTTTCGTATCCAAATCCACAACCTCTGCCAAAAGTTCTAGAAGGAGCCATAAGTTTCTAGTTTTCCACAGATCTTTTCCAATTTTTGCCTGAACATCTTGAAACCTGTAAAAAGGGAGTTTCATCAATACTGCTTTTTGCGCAGTGTTAGCTTTCCCGGATCTCATCCAGATGTGACGACAAGCTGCTATGGCTGCCATGGATGATGCAGCTAATACACATAGGTTGACAAATCAAATGTCCAGGAGGAGCCGGACTTGCCATTCCATCGGGGCAAGGATTGAAGAAGAGTCTACTCCCTCATTCATCCAATCAGCAAGTGCATAAAAATCCTGGAGTAAAGATTGTGTACTATAGATGGTATAGACGTTGGCTCTGACAGCAAAGTGGATGCTGCATAAGCACACTTAACTGCCTTTTCAATCATCTCATCAACTGCATCGGCAGTGCGGGAATCTTCAGATATTACAGTGCCCTGCGTTGACAAACCAGCCATCAAATTATACACTTTGACAGAGGATGGGAATTCATTTGAGAAATTTTCACGCGGGTAGTGTTTGGTCAGGAATGAGGAAAAGATAGCTTTTCAAGATCCTTCAATTCATGGAAAAGAATTTTTCGAATTGCTCCATAAAGAAAGAGACTCAGGTTCCCGATGGTGATATTGCAACAGAACATCTTCCTTTGGATGGGGCAGAGGTGCCGAAAACCCCAGATTCTCCCTGAAGTGCTGCAATTCTTCAGTCAATTCTGTTCCCTGGATAAAATGCCTCCTCACATCATCATCAGGATCAGCAACAGAATCATCCATCTCAAGTCTAGACTTTAGGAGGTAGAGGAGCCTCCCTGGCCTTCAGTGCCATGTCATGCTAGGCCACATCTGAGAAGGGCCAGCAACCATTTGGGAAGAAGCAGATGGTGGAGCATCTCTAACAGAGTCCCCTTCCATGGTGAAGCGTGTTCCTTCGTGAATACGGCTTCCTGCTTCCTTCCCCTTTCTATGGGAACGACGTCCTGTAACTCGCGAGAAGACGAGAGGGATGCATAGCAGAATTAGGGTGAATTAAAAACTCCCATTCAAATAGAGAGCTGCAATAAAGTAAAACAGCCCCAACGCAACTGCAAAATACAACAGGGCTCGCTACGTTTAAGAAGACCACCCAGCGAGTCCACAACAAAGCATACTTGGAACCGACAGCTCAGCAGTCGGAATGATCAATACCTGTGAATAGGGCCGCTAGAGCAGGCCTAACATTGGGAGAAAATGTTACATTCAAACATAAAAATGAAAACTATATACAAAACAAAATTACCTTACCTCTGCTGGCTGAGGCTACTGCATACTGTGAACACAAAAAACAGGAAGTGATGTTGCTAGGAATTCCTCTTATGGTATGATGGTAAGTGGACGGCCATATTTTTGTTGGCTAGTCTATCAATGTCTGTGAGATGGAATATCTTTCACCAATTAAGGACTGTGAGAGGAAGACCGACGAGGAGGTAATGAGGAAGACTGTGAGAAACTATTATATGTGAATAAAAAAAAATGACTGAGAGAGAATGAGGAGTGACTGGAAGACTGGACGAGTGAATGAGAAAGAAAGAGAGGGGTGATGAGAGTAAATAACATAACGTGAGAGTGAGTTAATGAATGAGTAGTACAGAGTGAATGAATAGGTATGTGTAAGTAAGCAACACAGAAAAATGAGTATCATCAGCAGAACTTCACTGTGGGGCCTAACAGCGCACATGGGTTCATGCTTGGCACTTGAATGTTGCAGTAAAGCATGTGTAGAAGGAGTAAATGACATGCTGAACATCAGAAGATTTTGAGTGTGGGGAGAAACAGTATACCTGGCATCAAACTTGTGACAATCTGAGTGGGTATGCAAGATATATGAGTATGTAACACTGCTGCATGCCTTTACGATTGAAGAGAAGACAATTGAACCGGGGTACATGCGTATCATGGTCGCAGAAATAGCATTTGTGAATTTGGACATGTTGGTGTTTGCACACACAGCACGATTTTGGATGCATGGTTTATCTGACAGGAAGACTACATCCGATGAGTGTTTAATTTCAGCAGGTGGTTGCAGGTGTGGCCCACCAGCACTCATTTTTGGGGAACATCACTTATATTTTTTCATCATCCTTTGACCCAGAGAATGAGAGGGAAAAACATACAAGTGAGAAAGATGGAGGAAGAGAAAGACGGAAAATTGTGACAAAGGGAGAAAGCAGGAACCTGCAAGAGTGTGACAAAGGGGCAGAGATTGTCTGATGGTGTGTTAAGGAGAGATGAGATGGAATTGAGATTACGAGGTCTTGGTATTCATCAGCTGACATTCAGTAGCAATGGCTAAGCAAAGGTTTGAGAACTGGCACTCATTCTTTTACAAATTAAGTACTGCAGCCAATAATTCTTTGTAGACATGTAGCGTGGCAGTAAGATCTTACCTGCAGAGCACTTCCCCTCCTGGTCCGACTTGGGGACACCAATAACAGATGAGACCCTGTTCACCAGAGAGCCTGTCATACGGGAGACCTTCTTGTTAACGTTTCCATAAACGGACCTGCCAACTCGTCTCAAAAGGTTTTGTCGCAGCTCCTCCAGTCCTTCCCAGAGTGTGTCATCTGATCCCATAGCTGATCCCACCGCCTGAACTCTCTTTCCTCTCTCGTTGGAGCGGTAGATGATTTGAAGAAGATTCTGCATCTCATGGTTTTGTCCTGAGGGATGCTGGGTCAGATTTGAGCGTTTTCCCCGAAGGACTCTTGGTAGCAAATTGAAAGGCCTCAGCCGTCTTTGGTCCACAGTTGAGCTCCCCGACTGCACATGGACCACTGGCTTCCAGTTTGTCCCTTCAAAGAGCTCCAGCAGTTGCTGAAGCCATTCTGTACTCAATCCGCAATGACTACGACCCATCAGAGAGCACAAGACCCCCTGGACGGTGTCGCTGGCTTGGCCAAGGGTGCCGCTGATTAAAGCTTGGAAAAGTGTGTCCATTAAGCCACTGAGTATCTCCCAGTTATCCCTCAAGAAAGTGACAGCAGTTTGATCCTTGCTGAACAGTTTGAGGACACTTTGTACAAAGCTGAGCAGGCTGTCCCAGTTCCTGCTCCCTCGCAATGACACCAGGAAGTCCTTAAGGCGCAGTGCAGGAGTAGGCCTTGGTTTCTCTACAGGCACTGGGAAAAATGGCTGCAGAATGTTTTCCCAAGAGTCCCCTAAATGCTCCCGGGACTCTTGGTTCTGTAAGAGGATGGAGATGTTCTGTAGAAATTCTGACAGTCTATTCTGGTTTTCTTTGCTTTTCTGAACAGTAGGTAAAGATGACCTCTTTTCATTCATGATCCTCATAGATTCCAATCCCAGCGCCACTTTCTGGAGCAGGCTCTGCACATTCTGCTGATGCTCTGTGTGCTTTTTAATATTAGGCAAGACAGAACCAGTGTAAAACTGCTCCAGGTTTGATTTCCAGCGTGAGGTAATCTTTTGTAATCTGTTTTGATTCACATCGGCGCTGTGACCTGTAAGGAACCAACACAATAATTGAATTGCCATTGACAAAATATGGTTCAAATCCTGATAGGATGTGAGAAGCTGAACAATTCAATCTTGGGAATTGCACCCTATTTGCTGCACTCTCACCTTTATGCTTACATAGACTATAACAATCACTAGTAGCGTGAATCTATGGCCCATTGGGGAAAGGCGGGCACGCTCAGAAGATCGGCTTCACCTCACAGGCGAACTTTATTTATATATCCCTGCCACCAAGCTACTTGCCACACAAAGCCGTGGGATCAATTAACTTTAAGAGACTGGGCAGGAAGAGAGCCCTCTTTCTTAAATCTGTTTTCAAAGGCTTGGTCAAGAGGGTTTTATGCTTTTTGGTGATGGCACCATATGCACGTTTTATGCATTTTTTATGTATTTTATTGTGTACTCTATTGCAACAGTTTTAACAATCAACCACAAAAGATTTACTTACTTTCTTACTTACAATATTTAAAGGAGCAGAAAATACACCAATGGCATGGGAGTGAAATTTCATGTGTACCCTGCAGTGTGTATTTACACAGTGTATATTTACCCTAGCCCATAGCAACAAAAATATATGACTGCCAGGATCACCACTACATGGCTGGGAGGCACTGCATTAACACATGGCAAGTAAAAGTTCTTTCACCGTGTACAAGAAACTACTTCAATATTAATTGTTCAACCTTCAAATGTACCCTGGAAGCCCACAAGGCAGGATGCCCAGCATATATAACAAGCATTTGCAATGCAATCGGTCTCGCCTTTGGGACCTTGTATGTATTTAGCTATGCAGCACCTTAGCCTGGGTGCTGAAACATCATCTACTGTTCTTTAACATGGAGGGAAAGTACGCATCAAACTGTGTGACACGCCAGGTATGGGAACACATGGAGAGAAATATTGCCTTTCAGCAGGAAATGGTATAGTACAAAGCTCTGTTTTTTATATAAAATCAGGGCCTTCGGTGGTCATATCACTGAAAATACAAGATTTGAAAAAAATATTATTGTCTACGGGTGCTCGTTGAAGATAATTTCTATGGAGTGGAATCTAGAGAATGCTAAAGTGATTCTGGTATTTTACTGATCTCTGCTGGTCGTTTTCTATCAAGAAAGTTAAATAGAGGCAGTTGCCAGAATTTTTTTTAAAAAGAGAGTCCCTCAGCAGAAAGCCATTCTGGTATTTTACTGACCTCTACTGGTCGTTTTCTATCAAGACAGTTAAATAGAGGCAGTTGAACAAGCAGAAAGCAATTCTGGTATTTAACAGACCTCTACTGGTCGTTTTCTATTAAGACAGTTAAATAGAGGCAGTTGAACAGAAAAAAAAAGTCCCTAAGCGGAAGCAGACAAGTCCTAGGGCTGATCTCCAGAGCCCACAAAGTACATACACATATAAGTATATACTAAAGTATATACAAGAGGTCTCGAATGCTCGACCTAAAAATGGCACACAATATATTTAAAAGATTTGCCCTCACAGTGACTAAAGGTCTAAAAGTTATTCCACCTTCAGCCCACGCAGCAACGCATTTTCCGTCTTAGGAGGCAAGTGTAAAATTGTGGATGGCTCATCATCCTCAGCATTGTATTGTTTCTGAACAAAGATTCTAGGAGTGCCACAGACAAAGTGAGTGCGTAGTTAATTTGCCTTTTCTGCATGAATATCCCAGCCTTTTTGCCTTTTTTTGGACCCTAGTTATGCTGGTATTAAGACTCTGTGCCCTGTAACACTACTAATCAGGAACTCTGCGAAGTGACAAGAAAACTCCGCCAAGCTATGCAGAGTTCTGCAAGCGACGGAGTGCGTTACCTCGCGCTGTTCGCGCTGATTTTTAGCACTGGGTGTTTGTCCCACGCTGTAAAATCAGCGCAAATAGCATCACACGCAGCGCAAGAGGGTGCAGCCTCCTTCTGCCACTTGAGTAAAAGTTCTACTTAAGCAGCAGCTTCCTCAACGCGAACGGAAGGTTTCTCAACGCGAGTGGTAGCGACCATCCGCGACCGCCAGCGTTGAGAAATCTCGCTGGGAAGCAGTCTAGCGTTGGATTTTCCTCGCTCGCGCTCGCCAACTTGCCATTGGCAAGTGGGAAAAAAATTCTGTTCCGCTATGCGGAGCGGAGCTTCTCCAAACTCTGCGAGCCCAGCGCGGATCCGAAAAACTCTGCAAACTCCACAAACAGTGCAGGGTTCACCGCCCAGGCCTACTTAGCACACCGTAGGAGCTCAAATACACACTATTGGCTGGGATAGTTAACTACCTTGGTTCTAAAGAATAAGCCTAGGAGTCCAGGAATTTACAATATATGTTCTCAGACGCTATCTTCGGGCAGCCACTACTGTAGTCCTGTACCATCAAGAATCATCAGAAAGAAATGGTGCCAAAGAGCATTTCCTTATGCAGCACTGACTTTATGGCATGCTCTCCCTAGCAACCGTTGGCTTATAGATAATCACTTGACTTTAAAGAGATTGTTTAAGACCCACTTGGGTACTGCGGCTTAGGAGAGGGGTATGTTATCCATACATTTAGCCTGAGCATCAGCATGTGCAATTTGGTAATAACGTGATTCACAAAATGCAATTCTATAACAAAATCCAATAACATAACATGGGCTAATATTTTTGTAACCAATATTTAGGGCTCAATATTTACGGCAGACAATAATTCTGTATACGATATTCTGATATACAATCATCAGTATAGGCTTTGACATGGGATTAATTCACATTCTGCTCTTTTTTTTAGGACCTGCATCCAAGTCAGGCTCACACGTGCACTTATCCCAGGCACTAATGTGTGTTGCACTGGCTCAGAAATCAGCGGATGCAGCAGTGGGTGCAAGAAGGCAATCACCCTGAGAAATCCACAGCTCGCGCCAGGGGATCAAGAATGAGAGGCAGGTGAGAGGAGTGACATTCACAAACGCTGCCTCTCATGACTTCCAAACTTCTAATTCTTCCCATCATCGGCTGGCAGCCGAATAGACCGTGAAACTTAATCTGCTAATTATTCTGTTGCATTTTGTATTTTGTATTCCTTCCTGGATTCAGGCATGCATCAAACTCTCAGTATCTGGTTACGGCCTGCACTGAGATACACTGTTTACCAGCTCACTCACTTTGTGCTGTTCCCTCATATCTACCCATCCTTCACCCAAGCGGGGCTCTTGTGCGTTAGGTAGTACTGTTAGGCAGTCAAAGCCTTTGGGATGGAGGTTTATCAACTACACTGGCTCATCATGCACAGATAGATGCAGGCATACCATCCCCACCCCATCACTGACAGAGATATTGACGATAAATAAGTGCCCCCAGAACCATGCAGTCAGTCTGTTTCCATCTGCGCTGGATCTACTTGCTCTCTAGTAGGGCTCCCTTGCACTGTTTTCTCACTGCACTTAACCTGCATCCATCCCTGTATCTTGCCTTTCGCACCTCATGTCCTCTCTCATCCTTGTTGTGTCACCTAAAGCCAGCCCTCCATACCTGTGTTTAGAAGGGGAATCACCAGCAGCACTGCCCAGAAGACCCCAGGCAGGATGGCCATCTCTTCTCAATGTCCCAGGTCAGAGGCAATCTCAGACCGACGAGCACCTAGCAGCCGCTGGCCGTGTGACCTGGAGCTCCATGCCTGGTCCTTCCTTCCTCGGCTGATGCCCAGCGACTGTGGTCAGTCTTCACGCCCGCCTCTGCTATCGGAACAAGAGCTGAAACAAGATACGAGAAGTGTCACCAAAGCAGGCGCTCACGGTTCACCTGATCCCTGTCCGCAGCCACGGCCACTGCTCACAACCAGAGCATCCCTGGCAGACTCACGTTACACTTTCCAAGGAGTCTAGAAGTGAGAGCACGCCCTTCCAGGATGTAACATGAAACCAAGCACCCCTCTCGCCAGCCTTTTATTTACCAAAGGTTCCCAAAATAAGTGGTTTAGTAAAGCGATAACTAAAGTTTCACTATTTGGTGCCATCAAGGTGTGCAAAGATGCCCTTTCTTCAGTCATCTCAGACAATTCTGCAGCACAGACCTCACGCCCAACTCCACAGCGTATCATTCAGCAGCTAGTAAAGTCCGTTGATGTAGTTAAGGCCTTTATGTCCTATTATGTAACCCAATGCAGATGGAAGCTTACTGCGGACGATTCACAGAGGCTTAGGTGTACAAATGACCGTACTGTAATGTACACAATCGGGTGTACTTAGATAACTATTCTTTAGGCATTTCACTTACGCATGCATACATTTATCATGCAGTAATATATATGTTTAAATGCATTATGTTTAATTCATTTGAAAACTTTTTTACTAAATCAAGTGTGGGTACCACTCACTTTGCATACAGTGCACATTAATAAGATTGGGAAAATTGTAAAATTATATTATATATTGCTGTATTTTTCCTGTACTGCAAATATGTTCATGTGTATGGCAACCGTGCCCACATACATTCTATGAAACCTGAACAGATTGGCACGTCTTATACACAATTTCTGTGCCACTTGTGCCTGCTTCCATTTGTGTGCACGTTAGGTGCACAGTTTAGCGTAAAAAGTGATTTTTTTTGTTAAAATGTAGAGTTCAATTTTTTTTAATTTCTATTTCAGATTGCTGAATCACACCCTAAATACGTCAATGAGCACTATGAAAATATGTATTGAAATACTTTGGGGGAGATTTACGAAAAATTCTCGCAGCGCAGCCCCCCGCGAGGTTGCGCTGCCTTGCGCGACAGGGAGGGAGCAGGAGAGCGCCATATTTTCAACGATATGGCTCTCTCCTTCCCTTTCCCTTGCGCTGATTACAGCTGCCGTGCGCCACCCAGACACCTTATCGCCATAGCGCTAGGGTGTGTGTGTGAGTACAGCATAGGTTTTGTACAGGAAGGGTGCCCTTCCTGCACAAAAATCTATGCCTAGACATGAGGGAAAGCTTTTTCCCACTTTGTATGCGTGCTGAACAGTGCAGCACGCATGCAAAGTCGGAAAAGGAAGGAGAAATGAAAGCATTTCTCCTTCCTTGCGCCTAGTTTAAAAGGGCGCAGTTTTCTCACGCTAAACCCAATCTACTGTGTTTAGTAAATTGGGTTTAGCGTGAGAAAGCTTGGGTGGTTGCATGGGATTGCCCATGCACCACCCTTGATATGCCCCCACGGCGCAAAGTAATGCGAAGCAGCGCTATGCGCTGCTTCGCGTTACTGTTACGTTATTTCCAGGACTAAACAAGTTTAGCGCTGGAAAGTAAATATGAAAAAAAAGAGTTTGCGCAGTTTTGCGTCACTTTTGTGATGCAAACGCGGCGCAAAAGCTTAGTAAATCTCCCCCTTAGAATCGATAGTATGCACCATGAAAGAGAAAAACATACACTAAAATAATAAAACGCTCTTGTGAAAGGTAATAAAGCCACGGGTAATCATAAAAACAACACACTGAAGATGTAAAGGGACATTTGAATATGTACATTATTAGGACTGGATGAACCAAACTCAGTTACTCAAGGGATGTGCTTCAGGGAGGAGCTCATTCCATAAACATAGAGAGGCTGCGGAAATAGCCTCAAGAGGGAACTGTGTGCGCCTGAACCTGGAGATGTCAACAACCCTAAGGTCCTTGACCTGGGGGAACCTGGCCTGGGGGAGCCTCCTGGAACCCCCCTCACACACCTCTGACACAACAAGACAATGGCCTCAAAGGTTACAAGGAAATTGTAGAATGGATTCTCCAAAAACCACGGCCCTGAGTGAACGTGGACATCAATTCATCCGAATCATGTCCGGAATAGCAGACAGGACAACACACGCATACCCTTTGACCCCAATGATATCTCAGATGTGAGCGACTAACACAAGTGCCAACGAGTGAACACTGGCACTTGTTTCACTCCTTGGCTTCCATTCACCATAATGCTAGGGGTAGCAGAAATGATATAATGCACCTGTTGAGACCCAGGGGTATCACAGGGAGGAGGCCCTCAAATCACAAGTGCCCTTGGGTGAACATTGGTTGAGCTCTTGTCCCATGCATACCGTGTCAAGAGCTCAGTGTTTATTTCTGAAGGGCCAGAGGAAGTGCAAAGGGTGAATGTTACAGACATTAGACATGGCTCTCGGAGTCTTGTTTGCTCTCTGTTCCTGCTACTTTCATGGCTCTTAAAACCAGGGCTAGTGAGGGCAGTGCCAGAGGTACAAAGGGGTACGCCAGTGGTACTACCTGCTGGTAGGGCATTGGAATACAGAGGACGAAATATGACCAGAGAAAAATATCGTGGCCTAAATATAGTTTACAAAAATGTCACCCCATTGGTGACCATAGCAGGAAATCTACATCAAATGGAGTGAGATTTTCTCAACCAGATGATATTTTTGTCATCAATGTTCTGGCGTACAACTGACCCTTCTGCCTATCACTACTCCCACCTGGTGTCAGTCTAAGAGAACGAGTGCCTTCTGAGAGAAACAAGTCGAAAGATATTATTACCATCATCCAACCCTGAAATCACTCCATAGTGTGGTGGATCTCAACGCTGTGAGGTAGGGAGGGTCAAGTGATTGTGAAGTGTTCCCTCTGACCTCAGTCTGAATCAGAAAGATCTTGTCCGAGAGGGAAGCATTGACTCGACGGACACCATGAGTAGAACAAGCAGAAGGGGGGAAGGCCCAGGGATCAGACAGGGCCTGCAGACTCGATGACACTTGTAAGGCGGCCACTGCAGTGGGGATACGGTCCTGTAAAATACAGCTTTAACAGATCTCGGGTTCAGTTTGTGGGTGTTTCAAACATTCAAGAGGAAGGAAGGGATCAAGTGACTCTTGCCAAAGTTGGATATGTTCCAAGTAGCAGATATTGCAAGGAAGAATGTAGAAGAAGAATATTGTGTGAGTGTGGCAGTGATGGCTGTAAACTATTGTGAAATCAACAGGAGAGTCTGGGGTAAGAAGCAGAAGTGCTGAGGAGAGCAGCATCACTTGGGAAGAAGGGGTGGGAATGCGGAGGGTAATTTTAACACCATTGAAGGGTCGGGAGACTACGGCATTTCCCTAGTCACAGCCCTGGCATTTCTCTAGGCACATCCGCTTCTTTCATTAATGTCAGAATTTGGGTCTGGCAAGTGCACACCTTCACTGCTTAGGCGACTTAATGAAATTTTACATCTATACTCAGCGCGCCTCAGCTCAATCCCTGAAAGAACAACTTCAATCTATATTCATGGACTAACTCTCCCCCTGGTACAGACAGCTGCATTTGGCCATCTCCACATTGAAGATTGAAACCACAAATCTCTCTAACCTAACCATTCCCCTGTCAACGTGGAAAAGAACTATAAAAAGCCAAATTACCCTAGTGTCATTTGAGAGAGACAATGCTCGGCTTCCTAAAAACCCACTCTTCACAGCCCTGGACGCCTCGTATATCAAGGGGAAACCCCAACCATACTTTAATTACTCCCTTCAACCACAGACTCGCAACAAAATCATTTATATGAGGCTGTTAGCCCTTCCAATTTACGACTTTAATCCGCTTTGGGCTCGGAGGAATGGACAGCTAACGTGTAGGCTTTGTAATTACCCAGATGAGTCTTGGTTACATCTGCTATGCTGTTGTCCCCATCTTGCTCATGACCGTCGTCGACTATTGTTCCCAGTCTATCGGGATAAGCTGCTGAGGCATTGCAGGGAAGCATCTGATTTGTGTTTCAGCAACAATTCCGCTCAAGTTCTAGCAAGGGCTGGGAAGTTTATTAACATTATTTTAACCACACTGCACACAGCTCAGCACTAAGAAATAGTCAAAGAATATGAGACGGGGTCCAGGGGGTCAAATCAGATCTCCTTGCAGGGTCTAACAACGCACTCACAGAGGTAGCTCACTAAGAGCTGCTGAAGCAATCTCAAGTTCCTTCTTATATTGCCATTGTACAAATGGAGTTTGCTGAAAGCTAGGTATTGGCAACTGTAATAAACCCTGGGACATTCTGATATTGCCTTTTGCACTCCACACTTTCCTTCTGGCTCTAAATGGCCAAATTTGACATTCTTGCCGTCAACCAGAAATGCTCCTTAGGAACTGTAATTAATCTTGTACTGCTTGCTTTTATAATGTGCTTTTAAATTTTAATCCCTGTTTTAATTAAGTATCAATGCGATGTTTGTACGTTACGGTTTTAATTAACTGTATAATAAAGAGAGTAATGTCAGAATGTATGTGTGCGTGTCAGCTCCAGTCACCTCAACACCTGATCCTTTCACGAGTTGCATGTAATGCACGGAAGGTATTAATCAGGCTCGTGCCTGGAACATATTTTGTGACTCGGCCACGTGACATTCACTGCCAGGTCATATGTCTACAATAAAGCACAGCATCTAAGATTCCCTCAAGCAGTGCACCTCTTTAAATCTTAACTGACAGGTAAGATATTTATCTTTTCAGACATGAAACCAAATCCACCATCACAGATGAACAAGAAACTGACACCGTTAATGGGAAAGAAATCATTGTCCTTGGCGGCTCTGCCCGACGGAGCATCACTGGGCATCTGCCATCTGCGCCACCGCATCATGTATGTGACAAGAGTGACTTCTAGCCACAGAGGACTGACTGCCTGTATGCTTACTCCACGGATGAGTGAGCAGCAGGAACAAACAGTCCATCACAGATAAGAATGCTAAAGCGCCTAGGGTCCTGGGCACTAGCTTGGCACTCCCTCATTATCGATAGCACTGCTGACTGGGTTTCATGCCCAGTCATTGTTCAGGTCATTTCTCTTACAAGGAGGTCAGCAAGTCAAACCCGCCACATCTATCTCCAGTAGTAATGCGGTCCCTTCCTACTACCACTACTCCCATTCAACCTGTCTCTTCAGCCTCTCCTGCTGGCGTTCTGTGTACGTCGTCCTATGTGGATGATGTATGGACTCATTTCTATCGCTGATGCCTCGGGACTCTCAGGTGACCGGTTGAGGAGGACAGTGCCAAACTGCACAGGCAGAAGTACTGCTGTGGCGCTCTCCCACTTTCTGTGTCTTTGCTCAGCCCTCCTGGTGCTGTGTCAGCAGATGGTCACCAAAGATAAACATTGCAAAGACATGCCAGATTTACCCCAACCGCAGTCTAAAAATGAAATCACACCTTCGAGCCCTCGTAAAAAGGAAAGCTCTTTGAGTGCATTCCTCCTCAACATCCTTCCTCACCTGCAACACAAAAAAATTCCTTTAACACCAGATCGAGTAACACTAATTCCTTGAATGTCCATCTACCTTGACACTATTTGGGCTGTTTGTGAAACACATTTAACAAGCATTTGCAATGCAATAGGTCTCGCATTTGTGAAAGTTTGAGCTATTGGCGTTGTAAATGACAATGACTTACACCTATGTGTTTTGGTTTGGAGTGGAGTGGAATTATGTGTGTTGGATTGGAATTGTTAGTTGTGGAATTAAGTGTGATGGAATTGTGTTGTGAGTAGTGGATTTGTGTAGTGAAATTATGTGGCATGGTGAATAGATAGGGGTGAGAGCTGCACAGAATAGTTAGAAAGGAAGATAGAGAGGGATAGGTAGTTTGCGCATGAAGTGGTGAATGAACTGCAGATGGAGGAGCAGAAAGAGTGTGAGAAAGAAATAAAGAGGTGGAGAGCAGGCCACAGACGCATAAAGAGGGAGCGCCTGTGTATGCAGTAGACACCAGAAGAAGAGGAGGAGAGGGCGGGTTTGAAGGAGGTAAACCTTGGAAAGGCACAGGAAAGAAGCTGTGCTCGAAGACCTGAAGTGCACCACATGAGAGAGGTGGAAAGTGTGTGTGAGAGAGCGAGAGAAGGTGTAAGATATGGTACGAGAGAGAGGGGCGAGTGGGAAGAGCACCTGGGAGGGGGCGGGGGGGCTAGAGGTGGACCAGTGCATAGCGAGAGGAGGAACAGGAAGGTAACAGTTCATAGAAGCCAAAAGTGTGAAACATTTAAAAGACTGTTGTGAATTTCACACAAACAGCTAACCAATTAACGAAATATGTAATTATTCAGGGCAACCTTGTGAAAAGTTTGCTTCACACACCTGTCTGCAGAACGTGTGCTTTAAAGGCAGTACGATCTTTGAGAGCTAAGATTGAGAAAGCAAGTGATTACTGGTGGGCACAGTTGGCACCAGCCCTGGCACCCCTCTCGCTTGCCATGGGAAGCTGCAATGAGCTGACCGGGAAGGAGCAAAGAAACATGGACCAGCACATGCCTGGGAGGAGTTTCACACAGCTAGAAAATGGCTTATTTCTTTATAGCACTTCAAGCTGGCAGCCCAGCATGTCCCTAAACACTGGCACTGAACCACAACCCGTACCTCTCCTGCGGCAGCTTAGTGCCATAAAGTGTCCCTAAAGTTCACAAATGAGCGCTCTCTAAAGCTCCAGAAACGATCAAAGAACGCTCGCTGGATGGCCTCCGGAAGTACACTGGAAAATGCGCAAGCCACATTAATCCCTTTATATCTTTCACTACGGCGCAGGGCAGTCTTTTAGCTAGCAGCAAGAAAGTTCTAGTTCGGAGCAGTGCCAACTGTGCTGTTTTCAATAAAAAAAAAAGATACATAGCTCCCTAGAGAGAGCTTCGTGTTGATGTACTCATGCTATGCTTTAGTAAACGTGAGGAGAAATAGGCATTTTTTAAGATCGTTTCCTTGTAATATAAAAAAATATATTTACCATGTTGAAAATCTCATTGGATTGTCACAGCCATCCTAACCGAATTTAATTTTGTTTGGCCATACTGACCTCTAAAAAAAAAAAAACAATCTCTAATGCTGAACCAAAGTTATCTTCATCCCGATTTGAAGACGTCCTTTTAATTATTCTACGCGCTGCCTAAACAGAACATATTGTGTGTACTCCCTGTTCCAAACATTATTTTTAGGGGGAGCACATAACATTAGGCGAGTGCCCTACATTAACCCTTTTGGCCACTTCTTAAGTGCGGGAAACTGATGTGGTACTGTTGTGGGCTTGTGCCTTTTACCCTGACAGAACGATTCTTCAGATGTATTATTCTTTCAGAGAACCAAAGCCATAATTCGGGCACTGTTCCGCCTTTTGTATATAATGACTGACACTTTCCTTTCCACCAACATGTTGCATAAAAAATACCCAGGCAATGCTGCGAATGTCCATTACTGTGCAATATGCCTCGTAAAAGCACACTACTTTTCTCTCAAAGTATCGTAACACCTGCACACCAATTTCAACAAACCGATTGCTGGCACCAGAAAACCACGTGTTTTTTTTTGTTGTTGCATATTTATGTAGCGCTAACTCGACCCGAAGGTATTGGAGCGCTTTACATGAGCACCGTATTTACATTACAGATTCAGGCATGGGGAGATTAAGTGATTTGCCCAGAATCACAGGATGTGGATGTGGACGCAACCCCGACTTTAAGCCATGGTAGCCGGGTGGGGATGCGCACTGCGCACACGCTCCGCAAAAAAAATCAATTAAGAAAATTGAAACAAACTCACCGCCGGATGTCCCAGCGTGGCCACAGTCCTGCCGCAGGTATGTGTGCCCGTGAGCTATCTCTGTTGCTGTGGCTTGCATGCTTGTCTCTTGGCACTAGACGCCGTACGCGTGCACATCTCCTGTCCGGGTGTGCACAACTCCTGGCCCGCGAGATGCCTGTGAGGAGCGGGCGCCATCAGAAAGCAGCGTCCCGCTAGTGGTGCACACACAAGCCCGCGAGTGGTGCGCGCGCGACAAGGCCGCGAAATCCCTGCGAGGAGCGTGCGCCATGAAAAGAGCCGGCCTCCGTGTTTTTGTTTCCCGCCCACAGTGCGATAGGAGGAGCCACAGAAAGTGCTGGAAGTCTGCGCTACTCCTGGGTGACAGCAAACGGGGAGCCCAGAGAGGAACTCCCGCAGCCCCCGGGTGCGAGGCGGGACTGGCCTGCCCCGCTGCCACCTCGGCCGCCCGTCAGTCTCACTTGGAAGGAGGCAGCAGCGGGCAAGGGTGGACACTGACGGGAGCAGGAGCGGAGGGCCGGCTGAAAGTTAGCACTGGAGGAGCCTGGGAGAGGAGGAAGGGACCGATGCTTGAGGAACATGCTTCTGCTCCCGGGTAGCCAGGAAGCCAGCCGGGGCTACTGCTTGGTGCTGGGCGTGCTGACACCCTAGGTGAGTCCGTCCATGGTCTCGTGACAGTGGGGGTGCAGTACGGGTAGTGCCGCTGGAGCAAAGTGCGATAGAGCGCGCAGTCCTGTAAAGCGCCTACTGGGCATACAGTGCTAAGGGGCGCTGGAGGAGGTGAGTATGCACATGCGCTGTTAAAAGTGCAGTGCATTACGTGCCGGGTGCAAGGGGGTAGCGTGAATGCACCCTGTGTGCAGCATGTGTCTGCCCTAGGGGGTGTAGTCGCGCTCGGAAGGAACGCGGACATCGGGAGGAGGGCGAGAACTGGACGTCAACAGAAAGGACGGGAGAGAAAGCGAAAGCGCGCTATGCGCGCATTCTGCTTAAACGCCGCGACCTGTACGCATGCACATCTCATGTCCTTGGAGTTGTGCTAACGCCGCCGTACGCGTGCACAACTGCAGTCCTTTGTGCGCGTGCACATGTCCTGTCCCCCTTCGAAAGCAAGTCGACAACAATAGATCTCGCTTAGCGAGCAGCGCATGGCGCTGCATCGCTAGGCGAGACCTAAAAAGGACTGTCCACCAGTTGTGAGCTAAAAACAAAGAATTGTGAACACCACTCTCTGTATGATCAGGATGAAGCCCTTGGCACCAAATTTGCTCTACAAATACCTATCAGGTACTGCCCCTCTGTACCCATAGAGGGAAAACACTCCTTACACTCCTCCTAGTTCTCTCTGAACCCCCCATTTCCACCAGCTCACCATCCCCGAAACCGGTCCTAGGATGCTTGTTTCCAGTCCAGGGAGGACCTGGCTTGGCAGTTCGGGCTGGACTGTTCCCATGAGGCACAGGGTCAAGACTGATTTGCATATGGCTGGGTTCAAACTGGAAGGGCATGGTGAGCAAAAAAACGATGGATTTAGGCCCAGATCTCTGTACTGGGGTGAATGTATGACATTGTTCTGCATTCTGTCCATCAACTGTTGTTTTTGCAACCATCGCCAAAAGGCTGAACATATATAGGGGTGAGGATGTGCCGTTATGGCCAGAGCTACCAACTATGGAACTTGGGAACCAGGTTTGAGTCTCGGCGCCAGCTCAACATCCTTTGATTCTGGGCAAATCACATAATCTCCCCATTCTTAAAAAAAACAAATATAATAAAAAGAATGTGTTCCTGTGTAATGTAACCGGTGCTCATGCAAAGTGCTCCAATATCCCTTTGTTAAATTCCCGCTATATAAAATTGAACAAAAAAATTTTGTTGTTTCAGCGCTTAACGTTCAGTCCATTCCCATCACCCATAAATTCAACCTAGAGCTAAATGACCTTATCAACTACCTGCCTATATCAGCCACTTACTTTTCATTGAAAAAAAAATGAAAAATAAGTTACCCTTCTTCAACTATAAGAATCCATACATATATCAACTGACTATCAAATAGGCTTTGGGACATGCTGTACCACTGAACAGCATCATCCAAGTCACTGATGACTTCCCAATCATTCCTGACAAAGCAGTCTCTGTTACCTACTTCTATAATACTGGCAGCTGCCTTCAAAGTGGTCGCCCTCCCGGCACTGGCCAACAACCCTGCAACAAGTATGACATTCACATAAACCTTAATCCAAGGAGTCTCTCCTCCCATCTGTCTGACTGATCCCAGTTCAACCAGATGATTACACCCCCTCCCTTCGAGTACCAGAGGTTCCTCAAGGCTCAATCTCCTCTCCAGTTATTTTGAGTTTGCACATGGAGCCTTTTGGAGTCCGCTTCGCCGGTCATGGGATGAAGATACACCAATAAACTGATTAAATTCAGCAAAGAGTGTGGTACCAAATCACTTGATTCTACAAACCCCTCCATTTACCCCTCAGAAGGTGATTTCTGAAACACTGTGCAAGCCGTGGTCGTCTTCCATCAGAATGGCAGAACTGTGCTATTTACAGGTGTTCCTAGGTCTACCTTGTTGCCTATCAATCACAATTATTGTTCTAATCCACGCCTCAGCAAAGGGATGAATACATTAAACCAGCTCTCCTCCATTCTTACAGAAGTGCCCTGGCTCCTGTCCCAAGCCTGCATCATCTCCAAGGACGCCTGGATGACATACAAAGCAGTACAACAGCACCTTTCTGTATGACCACAAAGCTCAGTATCATCGGGGGATAGAGGCATCACGAGATGCCAGACTGGAAATAAAGAACGGCGCTCTTCATGGGCAGGGGTGGTGCGTCCATTGGGGCGGTGGGGCGTTGCCCCACTAGCCACATGGCCCATTCAACTGTAGTTCATAACAATAACTACATTAATAAAAGAACTACAAAAGAAGTCTTTTGTAGTTCTTTTATTAATGTAGTAAGTTAAATAACACTCGCTGCGCCCGCTCGGCTCGCGGCACTGGCAGGCAGCAGCTGATTGAAGGGGGTGGGGGCGGGGCTGGCTGCGGCAGCGGGTTGAGTGACAGCTGCGCTTAGTAAGCGCTGCTGCAATAGTGCGCATGCTTGATTTTGGGCTGGTCATTTTTATGACCAGCCCGAACATGCGCACTACAGCCACCCTACTACCATACTTGAGCCAGGAGAGCGAGGGGGGGTCGGGACCGAGAGGCCGAGGGTTGCTTGAATGCAGCAGCTCCCGGTCTCTTAATGGGCGAGGCGTCACCGTGCTCTAGCCAATCCTGGTGCTGCTAATGCATCGTCTGGATTGGCAGAGACACCGCGCAGCCTGAGCCTGAGGGCAGGCATTTGCTGCATTGGGTGCCGCGCGTGGGTGGGTGGCACTGGGCGCTGTGCCGCACTGTGATTGGATTTGGCCATCGTGATTTGTGACGTGACCGCGCAGGCTCCGTCACCGTGCCAGTGCCGGCGCCCGCATGAGCCTGCTGGAGCTGAGCCGCCAGAACGTCAAGTACCGCAAGCTGCAGAACTATCTATACAAAGTGTTGGAGAGACCCCGCGCCTGGGCCTTCATCTACCACGTCTTCGTGTGAGTACCGGTCCTCTAGGCGCTATGTGGTAGAACTTCGCTGAACTGCGGTGGGACTTCTGTACTTCAGAGAGGCTTACAAGTTCCCCGCGCGGTGTTTATGCTTACAATGTCTGCCTTTACTGTGTCGTGAGTCTCCTTTCACAGTAGGACCTGTGCGTCTCCTTTCACAGTAGGACCTGAGCGTCTTTATCTCCAAGTTCAGCTCTTGCAATGTTTTAATTTTACAATATATGGTGTTTGCGGTGTTACACTCTACCTGCTTGTCTTTGATGTATCTTACTTGGGAATATGGTGTCTTTTCCTCGGCCGTTAGGTGTGGCTCCGTTCGGCTTACTATGAAATGTACCGAAGGTCTCTGACTTATGCTTGCTTTTAGCAGTGGGTGCTGCCTTGGTGTATTCGGGAGATATCAATGCTTAAAGTATCCTCCCTGACCGTATAATGCCTCTTCATTTTCCGTTTACCGCGCGGTAGTTGTGCTGATTGTGAGAAGCCAACTTTAACTATATAGTGCTTGTCTTTAACCGTTATGTGTGACTGCGTACAACTCGCTGTACAACCCCAGGCACTTTGAAATGTATAAGTTTGCAGTGCGGTGGTTGCCTTTTCCACATTGTCTCTACTTTGTATCATGAGTTGTATGTCTTTATCGGGTCTTTCTTAAAATGTTCATACCGTGAGTCTGACTTTATCGTGCGCTGTGAGGCAGCTCAAAGGACCATCCGGGGCAGCATGCTGTCTGGGAGGTGCCTCCGCGCCACGCACATGCTCTGGCTGCAGAGAACAAAGTTGTAGGTAGTGTATATGCTGGTGGATTATTGTCACATGCAGTGAGTGCATGGCGTACCATGGGCTTCGTTTGTCGTTTGGTTTTATGCTAAAAAAAAAGTGCAGAATTACGAAGAAAGTACCCTAAATACCACGATGGAGACACGAAGTGTGCTCGGTGTGCGCAGCCAGCAGCAGGTACCACTACCAGAGTGAAGTTGGAGCCTGGCCAGGGAGAGATGCAGCGGTCCTGCTGCCTGCTGCTGCCCCTTTCAGTCGCGCACTGGCGGGAGGAGGGTGTAATGTGCGTGTTGGGGTAGGAGAGCTTTCCGTGTTGAGTGAGAAGTGTGCGCGGCCCGTGTGTGCCACGGTCGGTGTCTGGCGTGTGCCTGCGCAAACTGAGGGAACTGGTCCCAGTGGTAATTCCTACATTTTAATTCCTCTAGGCAGTACTGCTGTAGTGTGCTGTTACCTCATCTCTACCTAAACCTACCTACGGCTCTGCTGTTTGCATAGGTTTACTGTCAGCACTTTTCATTTAAGCATAGATTAATACTGTGGCTTAATTCTTTGAAATACAGCTCATAGATCTAATTACATTTGGTTTTGCATTGTCATCTGCTAGCTTAATATGATGCAAAAAGCCAGTTATGTAAACTATTTGCAGGTACACATAATCTGTTCTTTGTAAGCATTAAACTCATTCATATAGTCAGGTAAATATTATACAAATAAAAACAATACATGTAACAAAGTGGAAGACTGGTCAGGCCTCAGCGTGCAGTAATTGTCTCATTGTTAATGTACATTCACCCCTCAGGAGGCATGGGCACATGCATTGTTGTGATGTTTACTTTACCTGTCATTTTATTCAGTTAATATTTTAGAGAATAATGAAGGCTGGAGCAAAAAAAGCACTCGTTTTGTGGCTGTGTTTCTATTTCTAGTTCATTTCGGGCTCTCCTTGCAGCTTTCACCGACTATCAATGAGGTTTAAATCCAGAGGTATGGATGTGATACAGGGTATGGTATGCTGTGGTTGAAATTTGCTTGAAAATGCACCATTTTTCACCTCTTTTTTCAACCCCCCTTAGGTTGTTAGGGCTCGCTCGCTACGCTCGCTCGCTCGCTACGGTGCAGTATGACAATCATTTTACGGCCCACCAGTTAAAAAAGTCACCAGCCACCACTGTTCATGGGACATCTCATCACGCATTGGACTTGCCCCTTTACTCATATAGTTCATAACGGATCTAACAAAAAGCATCAATGCCACCGATGGGGTCACCCTCTCCTAGGACATGACCATCGCTATATTGCGCTAGGTATGTATATGAGCACCATACATTTACCTCCCCTGCCGCCTGTACCCTACACCTTACTTATGCAGTGCTCTGTTGCTTCCTAACTCGGTTTGCACTTTATTGATACACTTACGTGCATTAATGCATACATAGATACATGCATGCCTACATACATAGGTATTTGACACATACAGTTTCAGGAAGACTGCAATCCTGCAATCCTCTTCTCCCGGCTCCGATTGCCGCTCTCATCAAGCTGCGGTACCGCGCCTAGTCACGGTTCAGTTTGTGGTGTTGGCGCTATAAATCTCTGTGACATACAATACCATAGCTCCTCTAACACACCCTGCAGCCAGCACCAGTACACCTTGTAGTACACGAATGCACTGGATCACTGCGTCCCGGGGATGTCCAACCCTAAATCCACATTATCTTACGTCTCTAGTATCAGACTCTCCTCACGTTTGTGGAAAGTCACAGCTCCAACGGCCATAGTACAAAAGTCGGACCGTATAGCGCTACTGAGTTTCAATCATTGTAGTGCTTCGTACCTCATATTAGAGTCCCTCGTGACCGACCCCGAAAGCAGCGGTTTTTGCAGGTCCTTTTAACTGAGCAGACACTGTGCTGTCCGCGTTCTCCCCTCCTGAGCAGAGTCCGGTAGTTGTGGGCGCTGCAGGTGTTTACATCTCTGCGCGCGCTCCCACTCCATGCAGAGACTAAGCGCCCCTTCTCTGCCTCGCGCTCTCTGAGCACTGCCTGGACAGGAAGGCGCGCGCTGCTTCAAGCTGCGGCTCCGATCAGGTTTCCAGGCTTTAACACAGTATCTTCGCTCTTGTCTCTTCAAGCCTGTCACGTGGCGAGCCAGAAAGAAAGCGAGCACTGGCGTTGGAAACAGATCACACACTTCACTTTCAGCTCAAAGTATGCCAGGGTTGGACCGGGAGCCAAAAGCAGCCCTGGCAAAAATGTTCAAACCAGCACCGCTCCCTTCACCTCCTTGTGCAATATCCATCCATCTCTCACTCCTCTTCCCTCTCTGATTGCTTTCTTTCTACCCCTCCTCCCTCTTTCTCTCTTTCCATCCATCCATCCCTCTCTTCCCTTCTCTACTCCCTCCTTGATTGCTTTCTCTCTACCTCTCCTCTCTCTCTTTCTCCCTCTTTTTCCACCCTCTCCCGCGGCCCTTCTCTCTCTCTGATCGCTTTATCTCTACCTCTTCCTTCTCCCTCTTTCTCTTCCTTCCATCCATCTCTCTCCCCTTCTCTCCTTTCTCTCTCTGATTTCTTTCTCTCTACCTCCCGTCCTCCCTCACTTTCTCTCTCTTTCCATCCATCCAATCGATTCTTATTATTAAAAAGAACCCCCAACTATGGTGTTCCGTATTTCAATTCTGAGTTTGTGCTACTCCAGATCAAGCACTCTTAAACTATACTGCCCGCCTGTGTGGATGACATGTCGCTCCTACACCTTGTAGTCCTCTGGTTTATGAAACATTTCCTATAAGCTGATTTACACACATATGATTGATTGTCTCTGTGTAATGTGTGTGTGTGTGATGCAAAGTGCTCTGTCACCCTACACTGGTATGAGTGGAACTATATAACTAATTAAATGTATCTGAAAGAGAGTGGTTATGGAGGTTAGAGGGGCACTGCTAAAAGGTGGTGGTGTGCGAATCTGTGGTGGAAGTGGTCACCACCTCCATCATGGATGGGGGGGCGCCAACAAACATTGTCGCACCGGGCGCCACCAGCGCTAAAGCCTGCCCTGCACACTGGGCACATGTTAGCATTGCCGAGGTGTGATTTTCTACCACATCTAAAACAGCCCCGCTCCCTGGAAGCTGATGCCTCTCCTTCCTGTCATGCTTGCTAAAGCGGTTTGTCTACTATTGCTTTAGGGGAATTTTTAGATATACTCTTAACTTCACCACATGCTCTTCTCTGATCAGTGACAGACATCTCTCAAACACCTGAGTGAATGCCAAATACTGTGAGCAACGTTTAATGCAGCCTCCAGTGTAGGTCGCTCAGTAGATATTATCCTTTCCTTTATTTTTGTACTGCTTGTGTTTTTCTAGCAGTTGGTCTCTAATAATTTCATCCTTTAAATCTCTGTAGTTACACGTGGCTCCTAGTTTCCTTAAAGCTGCCACAAATTCATCTATGGGTTCCCCTGGATGTTGGGCACCTTGTAGGAATTTATCTCTCGCCAAATCTACATTCTTCCTAAAGTTAAATCTTTTATCCTGTTTTATCTTCAAAACAGTGTCACATTCATTCAGATCCATGACTGTTTCACCACGTTCTTGAGCACCAGAATTAATCTTTACTTCCTGTAACGGTAATATTTTTAAAATGCTTCTAGCCTCTGGATCTAAATTATGGACCAAAAGTGCTTTTTAAAAGTAAATATATATCCCTTAATAGCCTCCAAATAGCCTTTAAATGCCTCCCTCTATTGTTGCCAATGTAATGGAGGCAAACCAGCGCTACTAAAAAAGGAGGTGGAGTTTTAACTCTTTCCATCTAATTTAACTTTCCTTAATTTTGCAGTTTCATGAGTTTGAATTGTTTGTTGTCATCTAAACACCAATACTTCGTGTTGACAAATAGTCTCTGTACTACGTTTTTTTTCTTCTTTTTTCTCTCCGTACTTTTCTTTGTTAGGATTAACTGTCTTTGTATTGCACCACAGAAATTTAGGAAAATACAGTCACTTACTGTTGCTAGTTGTTCAAATAATATGTGTTTCTAATGCTTATGCTCAGTCGTACAGACGATCAATTTCCTACTTCAAATAATTCAGTAGGGCCAGGATGCACATACACTGTGTGGATCCACATGCAATGCAATGAAGTCAGCAACCTGATCAATGATACGGACAGCCATGTGTGCAGATGACGAAACAGGGAAATATGCTTTTATGAAGTAAGTCAGGAAACAAGCTAACACTGCCTGCGCTCTTCACAGGCGAACAACAGACTCCTCAGAATGATGAGAGTTCAAAGTCAATTTTTCAATCGTTTGGGTGATATAACTTTACATCAGGGGTTACCTGGGACATGCCATAATCACAGTAAAAGAGCATTTTATACGAAACACAAATCTAGTTTAATATTCTGGCAATCAAAGCACATGCCACATGTCTGGGGGTTTTACCTGATCAGTCATAAATGTATACCAGTGTATGCTCCATTTTACATGATCAATCGATCCTGTTTGGTTCTTCTAAGATCTCGCTTTTACCTTGCTTCTAAGAACTCCTTCTTCACTTTCAATCATTCTTCTGGGACAAAAATCTAGATGTGTGTCGTGACCAGGCCAAAGGACCCATTGGTTGTCTTGTGATTATTGTGGAAAATGAGAGGCTGACCACCCTGCAATGGAAGCAGTTGATATGAAGTAATGGTGACTACTAGATAGAGAGGTGATGCAAAATGATTAATATGTTCTGGGTGGGAGATTTCAAAGCTATGTGCAAGTTAGCATTTTTTCAATATTTCAGTGAGAGGGTTGCATGCCTGGGAGTGGTACTTGATCGGGCCATGCATGTTTCCCAGTGTATGCTCCGTTCCAGGCCCTCCATATTCACCTTGCTTTTGAAACCTTGTTCTTCTCATTTAATAGGTATTGTAGGAAAACAATCTGAGTTACAGTGGAAACGATGGCCCAGCCACGCAGCCACACTTTTCTGCCTCTTATTCCATTTTTTAAAATCTTAGACAGCTGTGCATATCTTAAAAAAGTTTGATAATCATTTGTGAAGTTGTGAAACATGAGTCTTAGCACACTACCAAGAATGGGTGAAGTGTGCTGTAGCAAAGCACCGAAAGTTATCCAAGATAGACTATAATCCCACACTCCCTTCCTCCTACATTATTATCCTGCCAATAGGCATTGGCTCTATTTCCTACTCTCCCTCCCTCATACATTTACAGATCACAAAAAGGGGCAGGTTTTCTCCTTGCCCGTTATTATTGATGACAAGAAGTTATTGAGGTTGAGTGCTTTGACCTAGCTGTTAGCCTTATTTACTTGACTCAAGTAGCGAGTAAATTAATTGACAATGATAGTTTCCTTTAGAACTGGAGGTGCAGAACTATTGAGATGTAGAACTATTGAGAGCCAGTTGTCAGTGACCTAAGTCTGACATCTTCACTTTATAATTTTTGTTTATGGGATTAGGCGGAATCAAATCACTGCATGGACCTAACCTTGGAAATGCAATGGGTGTTGTAATCCTTGCATTTTACTTTGCAGTACTTGTTTTACATTAGTGGAGCCAGGAACAGTCAGTCATATTTCAGGATCTCTCATCTGAAAGGGTGTCTAGTCCGTGGCAGAATCACTCCTATATCAGTTTTGCATTGTAAAGGGCAAAGGGCGTGGGGCAGAGTTAGACACATGACGTCCCAAATACCCTCCTATATCTGACTAACTATCCCCCTGCACTGCCTTTTATTAAAATTAAGTAACCCGAAAAACACATAATAGACATATTTGTCTTACATATGTTCACTGCATGGGGTCACTTGGAGATACTGACAGTAATGGATGCTTTATTTTTACCCAATTCAATGGTTATCATTTTGTCAGCGAAAAAGCGAAAAAGGCTGAGTGGACCCACCATGATCGGAATCAATGACCATGAGGTAAATCATATATCCATGCAGTGGATGCATCAGTCCACTCTGCTAACACCTCTGGCATAATGCAATAACTTTGACATATTAAAAGATTTGATAATAAAATATACGTTTTACTCCTACCTCATTAAAAAAAAGTTGAGTGGAGACCTTGTGAATCTAGTAACTTTGTTAAGTTGCTCGTCTTGTAGATCAAGCAGCAATTTGTTGATTTTTGAGGACCTCAGTGGTGTTTGCAAAGTTGCAAAACTTGGCCCTCCACAAACAGAAGAGTAGAAAAACAAGGGGAGTGAGAATTGGGCCAACCCCCGGCCTCCCATAAACGTTGTAATCAGTACACAAAAGAGGGAAAGCCTCACAACTAATGAATTCCTAACATTTCATGAGGTCAAATTAACTGGTCTCAATATATATCAAAGTAGAAAGGGTCTGCACCCAGGTGAATCGGTGCGACCCTTGCATCACATGGATATATTAGTAGGGTCCTCACCCACTAATACCACCAGTAGCATGCTTCATCATCGGATTCTCACCCACTGCACCTAGTGTGAGTGGGTGGGCTCAATGCGATTTGTAAGCAGAGCACTTCCTAAAACCTAAATGCAAGTTAAAAAAGCCTTCAGGGTCCTAGTTCTTGTTTAACAATAAGGTCCTTTAGCTGGGATAAAAACAGTGTGGTGTTCTATGAGTGCAATGACTCCTTACATCTATATCTCAGTAAGGTTCACATGTTTCAGCCTGTTACAAGTGCCACTCAGGATCAGCAGGTTTTCTTCAGGACCAACTAAATCCGTAGATTTTCTACAGATTGTATTAAATACAACTCCTAATGCTGGTTTACACAGTACTGAACCAGCATTCAGGAACTGACAAATTTTATCATCTGGACCCAATTCAATAACCCCACAGTCCCTAATACGCTGGGTGAGTTTAAACCAATCTTACCATTTGCTCATCCTAATTATCCTTTCTTGGCGATGAATCTTTTATAGTTAATGAGGGTTTCGCAAATAATAACATCAGAATTTACCATAGAATAATTTTGTGTTACTAAATCATTGAGTCTAATAATGACAAACTCATTTGAAAGTTTAAAATGGTTTATCTAAATAAATGTGACTTGCTCATCAAGTACAATACAGCTTGAATTATAGGTCATCACACAAGAAACAGTAGCAAATAAACATCAATAATACATCTCAAATGTCAGCGCAATGAGTGAGCGGCTAGGCGTAGAGACAAAAGATAAAAGACATTTGCAAATAGATTTTATGCAAATTCAGAATATCATACTAACCAATCATAAGATTCAAGAAATCTGGAAAGCTACCCTCTGGCCATCAGAGTAAGCAAGGCCCCTCAAGAAGAATTAAGGAGCAAAGTCAAAGAGTAAGGATGAGCAGAACAATCAGCCAGCCCATTGAAAGCAACACGGCTCTCTCCTCTCTCAAGTAAGAAAACGCGCACCAAAAAAAAAAGCTCCACCCCTTAGTACTGTTAGTTATACCCCAAATTCACTAAAGTCCAACCCTCATTGTGTCATCTCACATGGTTTTATGCTTTTGATTGGTCAAAACAGGGGGTGTTCAGTCACACCACTCTCTCAATGTGCCTAACTTCATAGTGTCCCATTGTTCTAACTTCGCACACTGTAATCACTTCCAAAGGAGGAAACTAGTATCTGGTTTCCGTGTTTTGTTCGACTCTCCATCTCACTCATGTATCAAATTTTGTACAAATGTCCTCATGCTTCGCTCGGCAAGGAAGCTCCGTCTTATTATCAAATTCCTCTCTGTGCAACCTTGGCCATCATCAGGAACTTGCGAAGGACACATCACATTTTCTTTTCTCCCTTCTACATTTTTTCTGCAGGCCAGTAAGTATTCTTCTAAAGAAAACAAATACAAGTGTTAATTATCATTTTACAAAACTAAATGCTCTTTTAAATGCCTTCATTTGCTTTCTTCATGTGCATTTGCGGCTTACTCTAACACTCCCAGCACACGCTTGCGCAATTTATTTTACCCCTTTTAGTTTTGCACAGTTAGTTTCCACAATATTTGGTTAATGAATCACACGTTGAGGAGTTCAATCCGAGCAGGTTTTATTTCGCAAAAACCCTGCTCCATCAATCCCCCCTTTGATGCGAACTTAAGCCATCATAAAAACAACCCAAAAATCTGATTGACATCATTTATATTATTTTTAAAAAGCAGTAGTTCTCTTTTGTTTCAACATAACGCCATCTATATCCTTTACTATTTCATAGTAATTTCCTCTTCTGTCTTCTAATTCTATCGCCTCTCTCTTTCTCTTTCTTGCTCTTCGTTTAGTATCCAGTGTTTGTTTCTTGTATTTGCAACATTTATATATTAACACCAGCATTAGTATCCCTGTAGCTGTAGCAACTATAGGTGTTAGTATTTTCCCTAAGAAGCTATTACCAAAAGTAGCAAACCAATTACCCACTGAGGAGAAACCCTTACCAAGTCTCTCCCAAGCACCATCAACCTTCAGTTCAGTTAAATCTTCCCGCAAATGTGTAATAGTCTTCATATATCCCTCCAGGTTCTTACTTTAGTCAGGGATATAAGTACATCACTGTTGAATTTTCAACATACTACAGACTCCGTCCTCTTTTACCAATAATACATCAAGAGCAAGTCTATTCTGTAAGACCATAGATCTTATAGCAACCATTTCTGTATCAATCATTAAGAACCCACCAGCAGTGTCTGTTGATAATCGATCAACCACTGTGGACAATTTTCTAATTTTGTGTGAATTTAAAATTACCCCAACTGAAGGCATCAATGCTCCAAAAATATCACCCACAATCACAGCAGCACTAATTCCCTTTTTATTTCGTGCCAGTTCACCCTTCTTTTCATTGATTCCATGATTCTTATCTAGATGATACACTTTAGGAAAAACTATCCCCATATAACAACACCCAATATCAATGTGCAGGCAACCTATAGTAGGCATTCTTACCACACACATAGTATATTCCAGGGAAAACAGGATCCGTACCACCTCTTATTCCCCATCCTCCCGTAATTAAGAAAACATGATCACTTTCACTGGAACCAATGAAATGATTGTTAAAATCTGTTTTTAGTCTAAGTAAGCAAAGCTTTCCCCTATGATGCCTTTCCAGAGTCATTGCAGCATATGTCTCCCCTTTTTGTAATCACCTTCTCTAAAAGCCCAAGGAGGTACTCAGGACTTTTGCTCAGCAGCTTTTTTCTCAAAATTCTGTCTTCTATCTTCTACCAAATTTATAAACTCAATCTCCTCCTGACGCAAACTACAGGTTAAATTATTACGATGTGCATATACAGTATCTATTGTTTTAGTCGTATGGAAGAATTCTCCCATGTATTCAGCATTTTTCGCACTATTTACCCTATTCATATTTTTTCTAATTGGCACTTCAGAAAACACTAGATCATAATTGGAGTAGTAATACTGCAAATTACCCTTTTCATAGCACAGACTTGTTATTACACTACACGAAACTCCATAAGTTAAAGGCAGGTGATGATAAGTCACCCCCTCAGACACAGACAAAGGTAATTGCATGCACACATAACAATTTCTCGCATCCATCGTGTCAACATTCTCATACAACAATTTTATAAAACATTTAACGAAAAATCATTAATGGAGTTGTCCTGGTGATGTATATTATCACCTGTAATTTTCTCAATGTTAGTTTGTGGTTCTTCTTTAAGATTTCCCACATCTACTTTTTCAGTCAACACACTATTAGTAATATTATTTTTAGTAGGGTACATAAAATAAGGCACAACAACAATCAGTGTTTACCAAACAAACATTAGTAGTAAAACACTTATAAAGCAAGCATTAATACATCTACGTTTAAAACTTTGGTTTTGATATCCAGTCTCTAGTGAATTTGCCTTTGCCATTTTCTTTAAAAATCAAAAATTAAACTAAAAAACCTAAAATGAGTGAAAAAATAGTGAATAGTGTATCCAAGCACTTCTTAAGCCTTCTTGCTTTACCCCTTTTTTTATATATCTTCACAGCCTTTATTTCAATTCCAGCTTAGTTTTCGGCACTCTTGAGAGTGATCTTTCCAATCTTCTGCAACCCAATTTTTTGACACAGTTCATTTAGGGTGGCTCATAACAGTTCTTGTGACTCGACTCTGCAACAGTCTTTTCTCCACAATGATCTGTGTTTACAACTGTTTCTGTCACCATGTATGTCCATTCAGGTGCTGTGTACTTCTTGTTCGGAACTCTTGCTCTTTTCGTTCTCCGAACTGTATCTTCTTCAGAGTCACTTTGTTCTCTTTGGCTCGATATTTCAATTATTGTGCTTGGAACTTTTTCTTTCAGAGTGTATTTCAGTCTTTTCACTCCCTTTGGCCATATATCCTCCTTTCTTGCCTTTTTCACTTTCACAGCTTCACCAGATTCAAGACTAGGTTCACAACTTCTTTTGTTCATTTCTTTTCTCGTTTGCACTTCTTCTTGAATCAAATTTTCTCCATTATTGGCATTGACAACAGTCTCACGAGACCCAGTAGCTGGTGCCCACTTTATTCGACTTTGATCAGGTTCAGGCTCTCCTTGACTCTCAGCCTGTTCTTGCTCTTCTTCTGGTCTTTCAAGTGGACTTGGGACTCTTCTTGTGTGACTTGCGTGTATCCAATTCGGTAAGCCACAACACTTTACTGCTATCGTTGTTACCATTATCACTTGGTATGGTCCATGCCAACGTGGTTCCAAACACGACTTTCTCACATGTTTCTTCACCAGAACCCACTCTCCTGGACTTAAGTCATGTGCTTGTTCTTGCTGTGTTGTGCTTGCAACTTCTTCAACCTGATGAGACACAGAACCCACTACATCAGCCAATCCTTTGCAATAATCAAGCACTAGATCATCAGTTATATTCATCAGTTGGTTTGCTGGAACTATTGGCTGCCTCATTGCTCTCCCCATAATCACTTCATGGGGTGATAATCCAGTCTTTTTATCAGAAATATTCCTCAGACTCATCAAAACCAAAGGTAAAGCATCAGGCCATTTCAGTGCTGTGGACGCACATACTTTTAAGAGCCATGACTTAATAGTGCCATTAATTTGCTCGACCACGCCTGAACTTCTGGTCGATAAGCACAATGTAGTTTTTGCTCAATTTGCAAGGCTGCACAAATCATCCGAATTATTTCAGTATTAAAATGTGTTCCTCTTTCTGTTTCTAAAGAGACTGGAAAACCAAATCTTGGTATCATCTATCTTAGTAGCAATTTAGCAACTGTTAGACTATCATTTCTTCTTGTTGGATAAGCTTCTACCCAACGAAAGAACAGACAAACCACAACCAACACATATTTCAAACCATTACATGGGGGCAACTCTATGAAATCTGCTTGCAGTTGGGTAAATGGTCCTGCTGCTTTTCCAATTCGTCCCCAACTGACAACTGTCTTTCTTTCTGCATTTTGCTGCTGGCAAGTTATACACCTCTGGCAAAGACTTTCTGCAATGACCCTGAACTTTGGGTTAAACCAAGATTGTTTGAAAAGCATGATCATTGCATCTCTCCCTACATGTGTTAAGCCATGATACATCCTTGCCATCTGTGATAGCAGGATATCTGGCATTATTGGTCTCCCATCTGTACACACCCACACTTCATCTTCAGCCCTTCGTGTGCAACCTGCTTTGATCCATGTTTCTTTTTCCTCCTCACTAGCTTCTTCCTGCAACTGTCTAACTTCTTCTCATGTCTCCACAGAAGAGAACATTAGATGACAATTTGTATCAGATTTTTGCGTTTCTATGTTTATCGAGATTGAATTTCGAGCACAAAATCGTGCAACTTGATCCGCTTATCGGTTACCACTTGTCACATAATCGTTTCCAGATTTATGTGCCGAACATTTTACCACAGCAATCTCTTTGGGCAATTGTAATGCAACTAGCAAATACTTCATGTTATTACTGTTCCGGATTGGTGAACCTGATGATGTCAAAAATCCACTTTGCATCCACAATTGTCCAAAATCATGCACCACCCCAAAACCATATTGACTATCAGTGAATATGGTTAATCTCAGATTTTTCCCAATTATACATGCTCTGGTCAATGCCACCAGCTCGGTAATTTGAGCAGAACTTATTCCCTTCAAGCATGAAGTTTCAAGAACCATGGCTACCGTACAAACAGCATATGAAGCACGAAGAGTGCCTTTTTCATCTCTCAAGCAAGATCCATCCACAACCATCACACAATCAGATTCAGGCCATGGTGTGTCTTTTATATCTGGCCTTGGTTTTGTACACAATTCATTCACATCCAGACAATCATGATCTGCTTCGTCCACCACTTCTTCACAACTTGGACTCGGCAATAATGTAGCTGGATTCAAATTCATACATCTTATCACAGTCACATTCTCTGCTCCCAGTATCACTCTCTCATACCTTGTCAATCGACTACTCGTTAGATACTGACTTCGTGCTCATGTCAGCAAGATCTCAACAGAATATGGCACAAACACTTTCAATGGATATCCCATCACAATCGATTCACTCTGCTCCAAACTCACACAAGTGGCAGCTACTGCTTGTAAACAGCCTAGTAATGCTGCAGCCACTGAATCCAAAGTAGCAGAAAAGTATGCCACCGGACAGCGTGCTGTTCCATGCGTTTGCGTTAGAACCGAAAGTGCACAGCCATCTCTTTCACAACAGAATAGTGCAAAATCCTTGTTATAATCTGGCATTCCTAATGCAGGTGCTCAACAAAGGCTGTCCCGCAACTCTACAAATGCCTTCATGCATTCTTCATCCAGTTCAATTGGATCGGTCACATCTTTATGTGTCAATCTCAGTAATGGCTTGGTTTTCAGTGAAAAACCACTGATCCATTGTCTGCAGTATCCAACCATACCCAAGAACATTCAAACTTCTTTCTGTGTTCTGGGAGGACTCATCTGCAAGATCACAGTTATTCAATCTTGTGATACTTTCCTGACTCCTTTTTCAATTTTGTGTCCCAAATATTGAGCCTCTTTTTGGCAAAATTGCAATTTAGCAGGTGATACTTTATGCCCATTACTGCCGAATGGTTCAGTAGAGCAATTGTATCTGTCACACATGCTTCTCTTGTTTTTGATGCAATAAGTAAGTCGTCAATATATTGCACTAGAACCGAGTCTTCTGGCATTACCAATGACTCCAAACATTTTTTCAAAATCTGATTGAAAATTGAGGGACTTTCTGTATACCCTTGAGGAACTTGGCATCATGCCAAGACACGGTCTCCAAACCGGAATGCAAAAAGATATTTGCTTTCCGGATGCAAAGGCATCGAGAAAATGCTTGGCACAAATCAATTACAGTAAACCACTACGCGTCACAAGGAATTTGGTAAAGAATCACTGCTGGGTTTGGCACTATTGGACAACAAGGTATCACCTTTTTATTTATTTTCCTCAGGTCCTGAACTATCCTATATTTCCCACTCGGTTTCTTAATCCCCATAATAGGTGAATTACAAGTACTCCCTAGTATTTCTCTCAAAATGCCTTGTTCAATCATTTGTTCAATTACAGGCGTCACTCCTGCAATGGTCTCAGGACTCATTTTATACTGTGATGTCTTTTGGAAATCTGCACCTTGTTTGAATGAAATCTGAATAGGATCAACTCCATTCATCAATCGAATGTCTTTCCCTGAAAAATCCCACACATCAGTCATCACTGTGTCTCTCAATTCAACAGGCAAATCCTTTGCTGTAAATAAAGGATACAAATCATTCACCTCTGTCCCTTGCCTTGCCAACATCACTTTAAACGTAACATCTTCATTCGGTGTCTGAAATGCAATACCATCTGGTGTACAATAGAGGGTGCAATTCATTTTACATAACAGATCCCTACCTAACAAGTTGACTAGACTCGTATCACACACCACAAAATGATGCAAGTCTCTGAATTCTCCAATGTGTACCTTCATTGGTTTTGTCACTGGAGTTTTAATCAATTGATTCGAAACATTACGACTTGGATAGTTTCTCCCGAGAGGGGTAGGTTTGGGATTTCCACAGTTCTCACAGTGGAACGGGTAGCACCAGTGTCTATAAGGAATGTAACAACATTACCTTCAACTTCTCCATCCACAAAAGGACCACATTGATCTACCTCTAAGTATGCGCCAAGTACGCACTCCTCCTCCCCCCTCAGGCACCGTCATTGAGATGTATCTGAATCACTCTCCTGGCATTGCAACCAGTATTGCAAAGACATTTGTACATTTTGATTATTACCAATTCATTCTCCTGTATGGAAATCCACATTCGCAGTGTATCTTTGTGTTAGACTTGGCATCTTTTGGCGTGTTTCCCCTGACTTTTTCCTTTCTGACCTCCTGGTTTTTGACTCTGTTTTTGCTGGTGTAATGATTCTGCGCACTTTCCTCACTGCTGTCCAGTGGGAAAGTGCAAGTGCTCCTGTACAAAATGTGTTATGGATTGGTATTTCCATGATTGGCCTATTTGATCTATGTGTCAGTCCCTAGTAAAGTGCACTGAGAGTGCCAGGGCCTATAGATCAAATGTTGTTGGTGGGCTGCAGCACTGGATTGTGGCACCCACGCAAACAGCCCGTAAAGTGTAACTGTGGCCTGCCTTTGCAGAGCCTGTGCACAGCCTGGGGCTGCCATGTCGACTTGGCAAGTGCACACACTTGCAAGTCCCTAAACCTTCCCTTTTCTACATGTTAGTCACCCCTAAGGTAGGCCCAAGGTACCCCTGTGGGCAGGGTGCATTGTATGTGAAAGGTAGGACATGCCCTGGTGTGTGTGGCATGTCCTGATAGTGAATTACAGCCTATTTCGTTTTTCACTATTGCAAGGCTACCTGTTCCCCATAGGCCAGAATGGGCAGTTTTGATTATTACAGCTTATAATCCTAACTGACCCAGGGAAAATTGTAGAAATTCGAGTTTAGTATGCCTGGACTCAGAATGATAAAATGCATCTTTTAGTAAAGTTGGTTTTAACATTCTGTGTTTGAAAATACCACTTTTAGAAAGTGGGTATTTTCTTGTCTAACCATCCAAGCCTGCCTCTGCTAGGTTGTGTATTCCTTGTCTGGAGTGTGAGTGACAGGGGCTGGGGGATGCCAGGAGACAGGGTGAGTCAGCACAGGGCTGAATAGCAAGATCTACATGTAGATGGGTGGGAGGAGATGCACCTGGGACCTGAAAAGGGCTGGGCCTTCCCTCCACAATGCTGGCTCCACCTCCTGTGGTGTGTCTGATGTCCCTGGCCTGCACTGTGAAAGGAAAAAAGGAGACTTGTCAACAAAGTGCTCCAGGACTGACCAGAACTGGTTTGGACTAGGCAAAGGCCTCTCTGCCTTCAGAGAACAAAGAGAAATTGAGGATAAAAAGGGGGACCCAAACCCCAGAAAATTAGAACTCTTTTGGATCAAGAAGACTGCCAAGAAGAAGAGCTGGAGAAGCTGTGAGGAGGAACTACCACTTTGCTGTGTGCTTTGCTGTGTTGGCTTGCAGTGGCTGCTTCTGTCTTGGGCAGTGAAAGGACTGGAGCTGAACTTTCTGCAATCTACTTTGTGAGTGTCTCCAAGGGCTTGAGGTAGAGCTTGCCCCCTGTTCAAGAAGTCTCAGGAACAGCAAAGACTTCAAGTTCTTCTGCCCTCAGCACTGGGGACTGTGTGTTTTGTGCTGCAACAGAAGAAAAGCAACTCGACGACGTCGACGACGCCGCTGCCGACTCCGTGTCCCGACGGCACCGCAGAGGGCACCGCCGCAACGCGACCCTGGTCTCACCGGCGACGCCTGCTGACGCCGCCACTGAGCCGCTGCTCGCACCGCGACCTGTGGGCACCGCACTTCGCACCGCCTCGCTTCACGACGACGCCGTGGCCTTCCCGACGACGCCGCTCCACGTCGGACTCGACGCCTCTGCTTGCACCGTGGTTCGGGGGCACCGCTCGTAAGTTACACGACGCACCGCCCTCATCCCGCACCGCAGCCTTGGCCCACCGACGCCGGTGCCATCGACTCCAGTTCGTCAGCCGACGACAGCGCTGCAGCTACGACGCCGCCGCTGCTGCACCGTGACCTGCCAGCACCGTGACGAGCACCGCCTTCATCTCACACTGCGACCCTGGTCTCACCGACGACGCCATCCGACGCCGCCACTGAGCCGCTGCTCGCACCGCGACCTGAGGGCACTGCACGCCGCACCGCTGCACTTCGCACTGCAGCACCCGACGCCGGCCGACGCCAGCGCTCCTGACTTCAACAGAGGAGATCGATCTGCAACGCGTGTGACTTCGAGGGCCCCGACGACGCACGCACCGACCTCCGGAACCGACGCCTGTGGACGCCGTGTTTTCGGAAGCTCACCGCGAGGTCATCGACGCCCTGCATTTCTGAAAGGTACTGTTTGCGGGTCTTCCCGACACCGTAGCTGACCCACGACGCCGCGGTCAGCCAGAACTGTTTGGTTTTGTTTGTTCACGACGCCGTGATAGCCCTGGACGGAGCTATCGACATCAAGGAACTGTTTTTAAAGACATTTTGAGAAGTAACTATTTCTGAAGTACTGTACAGTGGCTTTTTATCGTATTTGGTCTTGTTTAAAGTATATAAAAATATTGGATATTTTTCTAAACTGGTGTGGTGTCCATTTGTAGTGCTTACATTGTATTACTGTTGGTTTGGTGCAAATACTTTACACACTGCCTCTAGAATAAGCCTGACTGCTCGTGCCAAGCTACCAAGGGGGTGAGCAGGGGTTATTTTAGGAGTGTAACTCCCTTATCCTGACTAGGAAGAAGGGTCCCTACTTGGACAAAGGTGCAAGCCCTTGCCAACTAGAGACCCCCATTTCTAACATTGGTTGTCAGCGGTGAGGATAGGACTTGTGTTTGCACTTGACTTACAGTGATTGGTGTGCACTACTACCATATCGCAGACCATTACGTACCACTTACAGGTTCTTTTTCTTTTTGGCCTATTTTTGATCTTGCCAGTTTAAACTTGCTACTTCAACATGTCTGAAACTGTAGTATCATCAGTTGCATCAGTAGAAATTGCCTTTGAGGAGGATCGATTGGAAGCCTACAATGTCAAGGAGTTAAAATCGATTTGCAAGAACCTGAAAGTCCAGGTCAGAGGCCTCACCAGGAAGGAGGAGCTACAAAAGGCGCTGAGGGCCTGGGTAGCAGCCAGACATGCCAGTGGGCAATCTGGTGATCTCAATGGAGAGGTGGAGGAGCCTGTTCATAGGGTGGATGTGCTTTTGGGAGGGGGGGAACCCTCCAGGCCAGGCAGCAGTAGTTTGTCCCCAGAGGAGATGGAGGACAGGCGGGAAGTAAGGAAGTTTGAATTGGAGAAACTCAGAATAGAAAGTGAGAGGGAAGACAAGAGAATAGCCATGGAGGAAAAGAAAATGATGTTAGATCATGAGAAAGTGATTAAGGAGCTGGAGCTAAAGAGTAGAACCGGCTCAGATGGTGGCAGCAATTCTTCAGCACACACAGACAGGGTTGTACACATCCCCAAGAATGTAGGTAAAGAGTACAAAAAGGGTGATGACATTCAAAGGTGGTTTCAAGGGTACGAGGCGTCTATTCATATGAATGGGGTCCCTGAGAGGAACTGGGGAGCGGGGATGTGGCCTCTCTTTCCAGAGGAAGCTAGGGATACTCTGATAGCTTTGGGTAAGGGGCAGGACCTCACCTATGCTGACATGAAAGACGCTCTCCTCACTAGATTTGGGCTCACACCTGAAAAGTACAGGGATCAGTTTAGGTCCAGTAAAAAGTCTGAGGCCAACACTTGGTTGGAATGTGTAGATATGTTCTGTAGGTCGCTGGATGGTTGGGTGAAGGGCAGTAATGTAACAGATTTTCAGGGGCTCTACAATTTGATTGCATGGGAGCACTTGTCTAGTCTATGTTTTGCAGATCTGCGCCAGCACCTAGTTGATAGTAAGCTAACTGACCCCAGGAAGCTTGCTATGGAGGCGGACCGCTGGGTGAGTACCCGGGTCCACAAGAAAGCGTTTGGGGGAGACTCAGCCAAAGCTGGGCAGGGTCCCCAGCAGAAAGGCGGGGGGACAAGGGTAAAGCACAGGAGTTCTCTAAAGGGCCCCAAACTAGTACCCAGGGTAAAGGTTCCCATCCCCCAGGTGATAAGAAGACAGGGGTCTCTACAGGAAAGCCTGCTGAGACCGGCCCCCGCAAGTGTTATGCATGTGACCAGGTGGGTCACATGAAGGGGGACCCCAAGTGCCCAAAGGGGACACAGCCCCCCACCGGTGGACAGTCCAAAGTGTTGGCCAGTGTAGCGCTTGGGGAGGAGGGGTGCCCACAGGAGGGTGGGGATCCCGCAGAAATGACCCTTGTCTCACTAGGGGACAGTGAGATGGTCCCAGGAAACCAGATGCCCCCTAACACAAAGAAATATAGCACCTGAGTGACCATTAATGGGAAAAGGGTAGAGGCTCTCAGAGATACTGGAGCCAGTGTGACCTCAGTCTGGTGTCACCTGGTCTATGAGAAGCAGGTAGTCCCAGGGGCCTTCCACCAAGTAGTTGCTGTGGACAACTCTGAGCGCCAGTGTATGGTGGCGCAGGTTCCCTTTGAATGGGGGGGGTCTCAGGTCCCTTGAGGGTGGTTGTGATCCCTACCATGCCTGTAGATTGTCTGCTAGGTAACGACCTGGAGCAGTCCTTATGGAAGGATGTTGAGCTCAGGTCTCACTTGGAGATGCTTGGGTTGCCAGAGTGGGCATGCGTGTCGACTCGGTCAATGGCAGCCAGAAAGGGTGATCAAGAGGACTTGGAGCCTGGAACAATGGCCCAAGTCCCTGCCAAGAGGAAGGGCAGGGGGCGCGGGAAACCGGCCCCCGAAGTTTCCACGGACCGGGAGGAGGCGGACCTCGAGGGGGACGCCCCAGTGCCTACAGGGGAGCAGGTAGCCGAACTGGGAGACATCTCTGAGCTGACCCATTGGCAGCAAGAAGGGGGTCCCACCAGGGAGGAGTTCTGCAGGGAGCAGAACGAGTGCCCTACTCTGGAGGGTCTGCGGCGGCAGGCTGCAGACCAGGCAGCTGGTAATCAGTCCGGGTCACATCTGATCTACTGGGAGAATGGTCTCCTATACAGTGAGCCTAAGGTTGCTGAGCCTGGGTCAGCCCGTGTGCTTCAGGACCTTCATACTGGGTCTGGCTCATGACGTGCCTTTCGCAGGACATTTGGGGCAGGACAAGACCTTTGACCGGCTTGTCACCCACTTCTTTTGGCCCCAAATGCGAAGGCAGTCAGATGCACACTGTAGGTCTTGCCAAACTTGCCAGGCAAGTGGTAAGAGTGGGAGGAAGGTCAAAGCTCCTCTCCAACCTTTTCCTGTTGTTGGAACACCCTTTGAAAGGGTAGGGATGGATATTGTGGGGCCACTGGATCCCAAGACAGCCATGGGCAACAGGTACATCCTGGTCTTGGTGGACCATGCCACCCGGTACCCTGAGGCAATCCCTCTCCGGACAACGACGGCGCCAGTGGTGGGCCGGGCGTTAATGGGGATCTTTTCCTGTGTGGGCTTCCCCAGAGAGGTGGTTTCTGACAGGGGGACCAATTTCATATCCAAGTATATGACATCCCTGTGGAAGGAGTGTGGTGTAACCTACAAGTTCACCACTCCTTACCACCCACAAGGAAACGGTCTGGTGGAGAGATTCAACCAGACCTTGAAAGGCATGGTCAAGGGTCTAACAGAACCCATGAGGCGTAAGTGGGACGTCCTCTTGCCATGCCTACTCTTTGCATACAGGGAGGTGCCTCAGAAGTCTCTTGGGTACAGCCCCTTTGAGCTCCTGTATGGCCACCCTGTCAGAGAACCTCTGAGTTTGGTAAAGGAAGGCTGGGAGGCAGCTCCCAGGAAAACTCCCCAGGATGTGTTTAGTTACATGCTGGCCTTTAGAAACCAAACTGCCCGCTTCAGGAAACTCGCTCAGGCGAACCTAGAAGCAAGCCAGGAAGAAATGAAGAGGTGGTATGACCAGAATGCCACTCTGGTCGAATTTCAACCTGGGCAAAAAGTGTGGGTCATGGCCCCAGTGGAACCTTGTGCCTTGCAGGACAAGTGGACTGGGCCATATGAGGTGGTAGAGCGCAAAAGTGACGTCACCTACCTGGTGGATTTGCAGGCTCCAAGGAACCCTTTGAGGGTCCTTCACGTGAACCGTCTCAAGCCCCACTTCGAGAGGTCCGAAGTGAGTATGCTCTTGGCGACAGATGATGGGGTGGAAGAGGAGAGTGAGCCTCTCCCTGACCTCCTGTCTACCAAGGAGCATGATGGGTCAGTGGAAGGTGTGATCCTCTCCCCTACACTGACTCAGGAGCAGCAGGGGGACTGTCACCCATTGTTGGGACAGTTCGCCCCACTGTTCTCTCTGACCCCCGGTGTTACTCACTGGTGTACCCATGACGTGGACACTGGTGACAGCCCTCCTGTGAAGCACAAGATTTACAGGTTGACTGACCGGGTCAGGGCCAGCATCAAGGAGGAGGTCTCTAAGATGTTGGCGTTAGGGGTGATTGAGCCCTCCAACAGTCCTTGGGCCAGCCCAGTGGTCTTGGTCCCAAAGGCTGCTGCACCAGGTGCCACTCCAGAACTCCGGTTTTGTGTGGACTACCGTGGGCTCAATGCCGTCACCAGGATTGACGCGCACCCCATCCCCAGAGCTGATGAGCTCATTGATCGGTTGGGAGCTGCCCGGTTCCTCAGCACGTTTGATTTAACGTCTGGGTACTGGCAGATTGCCTTAACCGATGGGGCCAAGGAGAGGTCAGCATTCTCAACCCCAGAAGGTCATTACCAATTTCGGGTGATGCCCTTTGGGTTGAAGAATTCCCCTGCCACCTTTCAGAGGTTGGTCAATCAGGTGTTGGCTGGACTGGAGGATTTCAGTGCCGCCTACCTGGATGACATTGCTGTGTTCAGTTCCAGCTGGGAAGAACATTTACAGCACCTTGAGAAAGTGTTGAGGGCTCTGCAAGGTGCAGGCCTCACTATCAAGGCCAGTAAGTGCCAGATCGGGCAGGGTTCTGTGGTGTACTTGGGACATCAGGTAGGAAGCGGCCAGGTGGCGCCCCTACAACCCAAGATTGACACCATCCTGGCTTGGGAACCCCCCAAGACCCAGACAGAGGTGAGAGCCTTCTTAGGTCTCACCGGCTACTATAGGAGATTTGTTAAGGGCTATGGCACCATTGTCGCCCCCTTAACAGAGCTGACTTCCAAGAAGCAGCCCAGGAAGGTGATCTGGACTGAGTCTTGCCAGAAAGCTTTTGATGCCCTGAAGGCAGCCATGTGCACGGCGCCCGTGCTCAAGGCACCTGACTTCTCCAAGGAATTTGTTGTGCAGACTGATGCTTCAGAGCATGGTGTGGGAGCGGTGCTCTCACAACTTAACGAAGAGGGCCTGGATCAGCCTGTAGTCTTCCTTAGCAGGAGACTACTTCCCAGGGAACAGAGGTGGAGTGCCATAGAAAGGGAAGCTTTTGCTGTGGTCTGGGCACTGAAGAAGCTGAGACCATACCTGTTTGGGACTCACTTCCGGGTTCAGACAGACTACAGGCCCCTCAGATGGTTGATGCAAATGAGGGGTGAGAATCCAAAACTGCTGAGGTGGTCCATCTCCCTACAGGGAATGGACTTTACGGTGGAACACCGCCCTGGTACAGAACACGCCAACGCAGATGGTCTGTCCAGGTTCTTCCGCTTTAGTGAAAAGAACTCCAATGGGGTTGGGTAGTTCTCCCTACTTTCAGCTGGAGGGGACATGTGGTAGACTTGGCATCTTTTGGCGTGTTTCCCCTGACTTTTTGCTTTCTGACCTCCTGGTTTTTGACTCTGTTTTTGCTGGTGTAATGATTCTGCGCACTTTCCTCACTGCTGTCCAGTGGGAAAGTGCAAAATGTGTTATGGATTGGTATTTCCATGATTGGCCTATTTGATCTATGTGTCAGTCCCTAGTAAAGTGCACTGAGAGTGCCAGGGCCTATAGATCAAATGCTGTTGGTGGGCTGCAGCACTGGATTGTGCCACCCACGCAAACAGCCCGTAAAGTGTAACTCTGGCCTGCCATTGCAGAGCCTGTGCGCAGCCTGGGGCTGCCATGTCGACTTGGCAAGTGCACACACTTGCAAGTCCCTAAACCTTCCCTTTTCTACATGTTAGTCACCCCTAAGGTAGGCCCAAGGTACCCCTGTGGGCAGGGTGCATTGTATGTGAAAGGTAGGACATGCCCTGGTGTGTGTGGCATGTCCTGATAGTGAATTACAGCCTATTTCGTTTTTCACTATTGCAAGGCTACCTGTTCCCCATAGGCCAGAATGGGCAGTTTTGATTATTACAGCTTATAATCCTAACTGACCCAGGGAACATGGTAGAAATTCGAGTTTAGTATGCCTGGACTCAGAATGATAAAATGCATCTTTTAGTAAAGTTGGTTTTAACATTCTGTGTTTGAAAATACCACTTTTAGAAAGTGGGTATTTTCTTGTCTAACCATCCAAGCCTGCCTCTGCTAGGTTGTGTATTCCTTGTCTGGAGTGTGAGTGACAGGGGCTGGGGGATGCCAGGAGACAGGGTGAGTCAGCACAGGGCTGAATAGCAAGATCTACATGTAGATGGGTGGGAGGAGATGAACCTGGGACCTGAATAGGGCTGGGCCTTCCCTCCACAATGCTGGCTCCACCTCCTGTGGTGCGTCTGATGTCCCTGGCCTGCACTGTGAAAGGAAAGAAGGAGACTTGTCAACAAAGTGCTCCAGGACTGACCAGAACTGGTTTGGACTAGGCAAAGGCCTCTCTGCCTTCAGAGAACAAAGAGAAATTGAGGATAAAAAGGGGGACCCAAACCCCAGAAAATTAGAACTCTTTTGGATCAAGAAGACTGCCAAGAAGAAGAGCTGGAGAAGCTGTGAGGAGGAACTACCACTTTGCTGTGTGCTTTGCTGTGTTGGCCTGCAGTGGCTGCTTCTGTCTTGGGCAGTGAAAGGACTGGAACTGAACTTTCTGCAATCTACTTTGTGAGTGTCTCCAAGGGCTTGAGGTAGAGCTTGCCCCCTGTTCAAGAAGTCTCAGGAACAGCAAAGACTTCAAGTTCTTCTGCCCTCAGCACTGGGGACTGTGTGTTTTGTGCTGCAACAGAAGAAAAGCAACTCGACGACGTCGACGACGCCTCTGCCGACTCCGTGTCCCGACGGCACCGCAGAGGGCACCGCCGCAACGCCGCACTGCGACCCTGGTCTCACCGACGACGCCTGCTGAAGCCGCCACCGAGCCGCTGCTCGCACCGCGACCTGTGGGCACCGCACTTCGCACCGCCTCGCTTCACGACGACGCCGTGGCCTTCCCGATGCCGCCGCTCCACGTCGGACTTGACGCCGCTGCTTGCACCGTGGTTCGGGGGCACCACTCGTAAGTTACACGATGCACCGCCCTCATCCCGCACCGCAGCCTTGGCCCACCGACGCCATCGACTCCAGTTCGTCAGCCGACGACAGCGCTGCAGCTACGATGACGCCGCTGCTGCACCGTGACCTGCCAGCACCGTGACGAGCACCGCCTTCATCTCACACCGCGACCCTGGTCTCACCGACGATGCCATCCGACGCCGCCACCGATCTGCAACGCGTGTGACTTCGAGGGCCCCGACGACGCCGCACCGACCTCCGGAACCGACGCCTGCGGACGCCGTGTTTTCGGAAGCTCACCGCGAGGTCATCGACGCCCTGCATTTCTGAAAGGTACTGTTTGCGGGTCTTCCCGACACCGTAGCTGACCCGCGACGCCGCGGTCAGCCAGAACTGTTTGGATTTGTTTGTTCACGACGCCGTGATAGCCCTGGACGGAGCTATCGACATCAAGGAACTGTTTTTAAAGACATTTTGAGAAGTAACTATTTCTGTAGTACTGTACAGTGGATTTTTATTGTATTTGGTCTTGTTTAAAGTATATAAAAATATTGGATATTTTTCTAAACTGGTGTGGTGTCCGTTTGTAGTGCTTACATTGTATTACTGTTGGTTTGGTGCAAATGCTTTACACACTGCCTCTAGAATAAGCCTGACTGCTCGTGCCAAGCTACCAAGGGGGTGAGCAGGGGTTATTTTAGGAGTGTAACTCCCTTATCCTGACTAGGAAGAAGGGTCCCTACTTGGACAAAGGTGCAAGCCCTTGCCAACTAGAGACCCCCATTTCTAACACTGAGCATTCACATAATTTGGCATTGGGGCTTGAGGTATTTGTACCTGTGTAACTACCTGTTGCTGCTGCTGTTGCTGTTGATTCCTGTTCACCTTATTCTGCATTTGTTGATTACAATTCTGATTCATTTCATTATTTTCTAGGAAAACCTTACACTCACGTTTCCAATGTCCCAACTTGCCGCACGCATGACAAGGAAATTTCTTTTTAATTTCTTATTTGTTACCTCTACCCCTACCTCTTCCTTGAGTAGATACACCTCCATTCATCATGACACCTCCCATGTTAGAAATCTGACCATTTTGAATATTCTGATTCTGACCTTTCCCTTGAAAACCTGTTTGAGGATAATCCACAAAATTACCACCTTTTTGTGCTGTTTTCATTTGTGTCCACATCAATTTCTCTTTCAATTTTTTGTGTTTCGATTCAATATCATCGCTACAATATTTTGCATACCGTAGTATCTCATCTACACTTTTATTCTGCCAACAAATCAAATGCTGTTGAATCATGTTACTAATTTCCAGTTTCAGACCAAACACAAACTTTTATACAAAATGTCCCATATCTTTGTCAGTTATGCTTTCAAAACCACTATACTGTTTGAACACTTGTAAAAGCCTCTCATAATAAGCATGTACTGATTCTTTCGTCTCATGGGTCGTTCTATCAATTTTAACCCAATCTGTCTCTTTTGGTGAAATCTTTCCCTTCAAATAGGTAATTACTTGATTATATTTTTTCATCACTTCATCTGGCGGGGCTCCAGTCTTTGCATCTCTAGGATATTCCTCTTTTGGCCAATCTATTGCAATTTTACACTCAGTCCATAAATCAGCTGGAACTACAATATCAAACAACCCATCCAACCTTTGAAAAACCTTTGAAACTTTTACAAATCTCTACTTGTTTATACCATTCAACTGGTTTCTCTCTCAATCTGGGAAACTCATTTGTAAAAGACAATATATCCTGTCTTGTCCATGGAACGTGAACATATCCACCTCCTGGTACTTCTCTCATGGGATATATCATTTCAGTCATTGTTGTCTCAGTCCCCGTCTCTCTCAATGGAAACATAAACAATGTTCCTTTATTTGCAAGCATTTCTTCTTTCTTTTTAGCCCATCTGCCTTTCCAACGTTCCAATTCACCCCATCATTTCAATGTATTTATCAACTCTTTAATCTGCAATCGCTTACCAGAAGCATTCAAACTCTCCAAATCTTTTTCACTAAAATCCAATCTATATGTCTTTTGCAAAGCCTTTGATTTCTCAATGTCAACTCCATAAGTTTGTGCAACTTCAGCAAATCTCTCATGAAGATTCTTCGCTCTCATTGTAATATTTTTACACAAAAACAACAACTCAACTTCCTGATATTTGCTCGGTCTCTCTGGACTAATTGTACCCAGAATCATTCCCTCTAAATCTGCCTTTAATCTGCTTACATCCATGCTTGTATTCACCTTATGGGACACCATCCCTCTAATCCATTCATCTAACTCTTCTGGTGATGATCCTACTGAACCCCCTGAAGTAGGCGTCGCTTACCTCACATTCTGTACCAATCTTCTAGGTTCCATCTGCACATTTCGTTTTGGGGTTTCCACTGATCTCTCTGTGATATCAATCAATGTTACACTCTCTCTTGTTTCAGCACCACTATTAACCCTATCATTATTAACCGGTACTGTCAAGGCATGCACTTGTGAAATATTCTGACCCTCACTATACAATGGAACTATGGGACCAATCGTCACAGGAACTGATAAAGCTTCTGCATTCAGATTCAATTGTGTAATCTTTTGTGTTAAATCATCTTTCGCCTGACCCATTACACTTGTATTTCTCACTTGTGAAGAGTGAGCAACCTCTACTTGAATTAATGGTGCATTCGGGGTAACTCTCTCCTGTTCTTCCTGATATGGTGGGGGTCTGTTTAGCAGGGGAGTAGGAGACACTAAATATCTGGGGGGGACAAGGACAACCTTTTGGACTTTTCAGTGACCCGATACAAATCGACCATTGTCTGAGAACCGTACACTCCATTAAACTATACCATCGCATAGTTTTGTAGTGAAACATTGATGAAGGCAGGCATGTAGTCACAGTTTGCAAGTATGCTTTAATTGTTATTTACATTCACAAAGTAATTAGACCAAGTGCGAAAAAACATGTTTTTGAATCTTACATCTTCATGCACCAAGCAAGCAAAGGTGGGACGAAAAAGGAAGAATAAACTGAATGCTCGTTGTGACATTCCTAAACCTCAAAATGCAATTGGACTAATATTGGAGTGTAGTGGAGACAGGCTACAAGCACACAGAGCTGTAAGAGCAGAGAAATGTCCACTTTGTAAGAGTGGCATATCTAAAATAGTAATATGAAATCCAACCTTACCAGTTAAGAAGATTTATCATTGCCATTCCAAAGATGCAAAACATGGTACAGCTACTCCTTTCTAAACAGGAATTACAGCTCAAAAGAGTGTATTGAGGACTTCCCAATGTTAACCTATGAGAGGAGTAGGCCTCTCAGAAGTGAAAAACGAATGTAGGTGTTTTTCACTACAAGGACATGCAAAACTTAAAAGTACATGTTCTACCTTTTAGTAACACAGCACCCTGCCCTATGGGCTACCTAGGGCCTACCTTGGGGGTGATTTATGTGTAATAAAAGAGAAGTTTAAGGCTTGGCAAGGGGTCTTTAATGCCAAGTCGACATGGCAGTAAAACAGCACATACAGGCTCTGCAGTGGCAGGCCTGAGACATGTTTAAATGGCTTCTTGTGTGGGTTGCACAATCAGTGCTGCAGATCCACTAGTAGCATTTAATTTACATGCCCTGGGTATATGGTATACCACTGTAATAAGGTACTTATAAGTAAATTAAATATGCTAGTTGTGTATACACCAATGTTACCATGTTTGGGGGAGAAGCACACGCACTTTAACACTGGTCCGCTGTGGTAAAGAGCTCAGAGTCCTAAGGCCAACAAAAAGAGGAGGTAAGCAGTCAAAAGGTTTGGGAGAAGATCACCCTAAGGCTGGTAGGTCTAATAGTATGGCATAGGATTTGTGTGTCTGAGTATTGAGGTCAGTGGATCCCTTTTGGAAACCCCTGGTTTAGCAGGGCACAAGAAGGAGAGCGGGAATAATTTCTCAAACACTGAAACTTTATCGCCTGCATACCTGTGACTGGAGGATGGAGAAACTCTTAATGCATCGCAAAGTATACAACACAATACAGAAACGTTTGTTGTCTAAACTATGAGAAGCGTTATTTCAGATGGATGATACAAGTGTAGAGTGCATTCAAACAGTATTATCTTGCACAAAAATATAAGAAGCTCTATAACATAAATTTACAATAAGAATTAGCCTTGTGTGGGATGCTCACAAAAATGGGATGTTCAGTGTTTGTGTGGAAGAGAGATGCTTACCAATGTAAAAGGCCAGCTGTGAGAGACATGTATGAGATGCTCACAGAAGATGGGTATAGGGAGATATGCAAAATGAGGTGTGTGGCAAAGCTCAGATATGAGGTATTAGTGATGAACACCAGAAACATAGTATTTGTGTGTGAAGCTTACAAATGAATAGAGTGGGTAGAAAGTCACAAATGAGTAGTGCATGGAATGCACTAAAGCACAAATACTTTGTTATATGGGAGGCTCACAAAAACTATAAAATGCTCAAAACAAGCAAATATGCCTTGTGCTAGGATTATTCGAGCCAAAATATTGAGCGTTTAATTGAAACAATGATTGAAGGCGTGGAGGCCTTGCTCAAGACTATGATGATTTATGTACAAGTGATATTTGAAGAGTTGTGTATTAACAGTAAAGTAATCTTTGGGAATAGTTATTGCTACCAAGAAAAAAGGTCAGATGGGCAGGAAAACTTGGATATGGGTGGTGATGCTTCAGAAAACGAGCCGGGGTGTCCAACACCAATGACTCTGCTTCTGAACATGTCCAGGAGGAGTCTGAAGACCCCTTACCAGAGAACTCTAGTCCGCCATGGGAATAGCTGTAGTGACATAGAGGGATGCCCTTGAGGTAGGACCCCCTTTATTCCTCCTGGGAGAGTACAAAGGGTTCAGGGGAGGTCCAGGTCCTCCTTAGTTAATTCAACCTCCTCTGCCACTTCAATAGGGACCTCCATCTCTAGCAAGAGGGAAGATTCTTTAGAAAGGGAATACCACCTGCTCAAAGTTGAGAGAGCCAAGCTCAGAATCAAGAAGGAACAGTTGGCCCTAGATAAGGAAACCCTAGAAGTCCAGGGGACTAGGAAGAATTTGGGATTAGAATCCAATGGTGGCAGCACTAGTGAACCTAGAGTTAAGGAACACTCCTTTGACACTAGGAACTTGAGCAGGATAGTCCCTCCTTACCAGCAGGGTGATGACATGCATAAGTGGATTACTGCTTTAGAGAGGGCCTGAATATTTCAGAAGGTTCCTCCGGCCCAGTGGGCAGCTATCCTGTGGCTCTCCTTTGCTAACAAAGGTAGAGACAAACTCTTGACTGTGAAGGAAGAAGATGCAGACAATAAAACGTCTTGAACAGTGCCCTCATAGATGGGTTTGGGTTAACCACTGAGCAATACAGGGTTAAGTTTAGGGACGCACAGAAGGCAAACACTCAAGACTAGGTAGATTTTGTAGATAGTGCTATTAAGGCTCTGGAAGGCTGGCTTCATGAAAGTAATGTGCATGATTATGAGGGTCTGTACAATTTACTTGTGAGGAAGCACATCCTTAACAACTGTAAAAATCATCAACTGCACCAGCACATGGTGGACTCGGATCTGACCTCTCCCCAAAAAGTGGGATAGAAGACAGACAAGTGAGTCCGCACCAGGGTGAAACAAAAGTCTCATGGTGGTGGTGACCAGAAGAAGCAAGATTCTTCCAAGGCCCAAGAGAATGGTGGGGAGAAATCTAAACAAAAGAAAGAGTCTTCTGAAGGTCCTCAAAAATCTTCCTCTGGGGGTAGGTCCCATTCCTCTTCCTCCTCTAACAAGAAACCTTGGTTCTATTTGTGTAAGGAAAAAGGCCAGAGGGCAAAGGATGCTGATTGCTCTAAGTCTAGCACCAATACAGTTACTACTACTCCTAAACCTCCTAGTGCCCCATAGGGCCCGATTCACAAAAGTAATCTAAGACAAAATCCTAACTTTACGACTTTTGGTATTCACAAAAGGCATTTAGGAGTAGTAAAGTTAGGATTCCTAACTTTACTACCTAAATGCCTTTTTTGAATACCGAAAGTCGTAAAGTTAAGATTTTGTCTCAGTTTAGGAGCGATCAAGTTAGGAATCCTAACTTTACTACTCCTAAATGCCTTTTGTGAATACCGAAAGTCGTAAAGTTAGGATTTTGTCTCAGATTACTTTTGTGAATCGGGCCCCAAGAGTTTAGCTGGGTTAACCTTGGGTACTGAAGTGGGTTCTGGCCTAGTCAGGACACCCACTCAGGCTTTTTTAGTCTGTGATGGTGTCACTGAGCTTGCCACCCTTATTGTAAGTCCCACTAACTTGGGCAAATACAGACATCAATGATCAGGAATTTGTGGCATTCAGGGACACAGGGGCCAGTGTCACTATGGTGGCAGAGAAACCTTTGTTTAGTGAGCAGATTCTACTTGGTCAGATTTACCAAGAGACCAATGCTAACAATACCAGGACAGATCATTCCATGGCAGTTGTCAATCTCAGCTGTGGAGGGGTAACTGGCCCAAAGAGAGTTGTGGTATCCCCCAACCTACCTGTGGACTGTCTACTGAGCAATAATTTGGAAACTTCAGCCTGGTCTGAAGTAGAGTTCAGGACTCATGCAGAAATTATGGGAATTTTAGCCAGGGTCTTTGCTGTCACTAGGGCTGAGGCCAAGAAGTTAGTCACTGAGAGAGCCCTTGATTCTGAAGAGATGGACCAGCCAGCTCCCAAGAGAAGGAGCAAGAAGGATAAAGATGTATCCTCCACTCAGACTCCCAATGAGAATCAGCCTCCTGAGGGAGATGATCTCAGTACCTGTGAAGGAACTGTCCCAGAGGAGCTTGGGCCTGACAAGGCATGACAAGGCAGAGAAACTGGGGGCAGGGGTCCATCAAGGGAAGACTTGAGTCTGGAGCAGAAGGCCTGCCCTCTCTTGAACAACTCAGACATCAAGCTGCTGCTGAGAAGGCAGGGAATGTCAGTGGGTCCCATAGGATCTATTGGGAAGATGGGCTTCTGTACTCTGAAGGTAGAGAACCCCAGCCTGGTGCCACCAGGAGGGTGGTAATACCTCAGAAGTTCAGGGGTTTCTTATTGACCCTGGCACACGACATTCCCCTTGCAGAACATCTTTGGCAAAGCAAGACTTGGTGCAGGCTTGTCCCTCACTTTAACTGGCCCCACATGTCTGAAGACACGAAGGACTTTTGTCGCTCCTGTGTCACTTGCCAAGGCCCCCTTAGTCCCACTAAGGCCCCCTTAGTCCCACTACCAGTGGTTGGGGTTCCCTTTGAGAGGGTAGGGATAGACATTGTAGGTCCCTTAAACCCTCCAACAGCACCTGGACATAGTTTTATCTTAGTGGTGGTGGACCATGCCACTAGATATCCAGAGGCTATTCGCTTTAGGACCACAACAGCTCCTGTAGTGGCCAGGGCTCTCCTGGAAATCTTTTCCAGGAGTAGGGTTCCTTAAGGAGGTCTTGACAGACAGAACTACTAACTTCATGTCTAGCTACATCACTGCTATGTGGAAAGAGTGTGGTGTTAACTATAATTGTACCACACCCTACCATCCACAGGGCAATGGGGTTGTTGAAAGGTTCACCAAGACCCTCAAAGGTATGATCATGGGACTCCTAGAAAAGCTGAGGCAAAAAAGGGATGTCTTACTACTTTGCCTTCTCTTTCCCTCTTTTCCTCAGAAGGGGGTAGGCTACAGCCCATTTGAACTTCTGTTTGGACATCCAGTTAGGGGTACATTATGTCTAGTCAAGGAAGGGTGGGAGCAACCTCTCAAGCCTCCTAAACAGGACATAGTAGACTATGTTCTGGGCCTGTGTTCTCACATGGCTGAGCATATGAAGAAGGCCAGCAAAAACCTCGAGGCTAGGCAGAAGCTTCAGAAAGCTTGACATGACCAAAAGGCTGTACTTACTGTTTACCAGCCAGGACAGAAAGTGTGGGTGTTGGAGCCTGTGGCCCCAGCAACTCTCCAAGCCAAGTGGAGTTGCCCCCAAACTATACTGGAAAGGAAATGTGAGGTCACCTACTTAGTTGACCTAGGTACTCCAAGAAGTCCCCACAGGGTATTTCCTGTGATTCACCCAAAACCTTTTGTTGACAGGGCTGACATGAGCTTGCTCATGGCCACTGATGAAGGACAGGAGGAAGAGAGTGACCCTCTCCCTGATCTCCTCTCTCAGGACCCTGTTGATGGATCAGTTGAAGGAGTAGCCTTGGAAGACAGCCTCACTGATCAACAGCAAGCTGATTGTAGACAGGTTCTCAGTTTTCTGGTCTCTTTTTTCTGACCCCCAGTCAAACCACCTGGTGTAAACATGAAGTGGACACAGGTGACAGCCTGCCTGTGAAGAGCAAAATTTACAGACAGCCGGGCCATATCAGAGATTGCATCAGGACAGGGGTCCAAAAGATGCCAGAGTTGGGAGTCATTGAGCCGTCAGGTAGCCCTTGGGCTAGTCCTGTAGTCCTTGTACCAAAAACCTCACATCCAGGATGGTAAGAGAGTGATGAGGTTTTGTGTGGACTACAGAGGCCTCAATGCAGTCACTAGGACTGATGTTCATCCAATTCCAAGGGCAGATGAACTGATTGATACTTTGGCCTCTGCCAAATATCTCACTACATTTGACCTGACTGCTGGTTATTGGCAAATCAGACTCTCTGAGGATGTCAAACCAGAAACAGCATTTTCAACCCTCAGTGGGCATTATCAATTTATTGTGATGCCTTTTGGTTTAAAGAATGCACCTGCCACATTTCAGAGGCTGGTGAATAAAGTCTTAACAGGTCTGGAAGCCTATAGTGCAGCATATCCAGCATTTAGCTGTCGGAAGGCATTTGATAACCTGAAGCAGGCCATGTGCTCTGCTCCAATTCTGCAAAGTCCTGACTACTCCAAACCATTCATTGTCCATACAGATGCTTCTGAGATAGGGTTAGGTGTAGTATTGTCACAGCTAAATGCAGAGGGCCAGGATCAACTAGTAGCTTTTATAAGCAGAAAGTTGACCCCCAGGGAGAAGCGTTGGTCAGCTTCTGAGAGGGAGGCCTTTGCTGTGGTCTGGACCTTGAAGACGTTGAGGCCATACCTGTTTGGCACTCACTTCATTGTTCAGACAGACCATAAGCCCCTCTTATGGCTTAAACAGATGAAGGGTGAAAACCTCAAACTTTTGAGGTGGTCCATTTCCCTACAGACCAGGGAGTAGCCATGCCAACGAAGATGGACTTTCCAGATATTTCCACGTAGAAAATGAAGACTCAAATGGGCAAGGTTAGCCTCATGTCCTTATGTTTGGGGAGGGGTGTAGGAAAGTAGGATCTGCTTTCATGGTTACCCCCACTTTTTGCCTGGTGTCAGTGTGTTTTGACTGTAGACTGCTGGGATCCTGCAAGTCAGGACCCCAGCAACTGTGCTTTCTCCCCTAAATTAGCTCTGGTAAGTACTTTGGTACATCTACAATTGGCTACTGGTGTACCTTATAAGTCGCTCGTATATGGTACTAAGGTACCCAGGGCATAGGTACACCCAAGGCTCCCATGGGCTGCAGCATGTATTTTGCCACCCATGGGATTCCACTTAAAATTGACTACAGGTCTGCCATTGCAGCCTGTGTGAGTTGGTGCTTGCACCTCTCACAACAGATATAAGTTTCCTTATATCTGAGATCACTGCACTTAAAAACTCTAAGTCACCCCTATGGTAGGCAGTGTGCTTGGTTACAAATGTGAGGGTGCCCCTGCATGAGCAGGACACCCTACAAACCCCAGGGTAGATTCTCCAAGCTTTGAAAGAGGGGTCAGCAATTTTAAGATATATAGTGGACATCAGTTATTATGAGATGTCTAACTATATAATGGCTGCACTGGACCTGGTCATGTTTTGTATCAAACATGTTGGAATCATACCCCAACACTTATTCCGGTGCTAGAAGAATGATCCCAAGTACTGGGGGGGTCATTAGGGGACCCCCCTGTACTCAAGTAACAGCCTCTCAGGGCCTGCCAGCAACCTAGTGTTGCTGCCGACCACAGACACAATTCTGCCCTCCTGCTGCTGAGCTGAGCAGGGGAAGGTAGAACAATAGGTTTCTTGTCACAGGGAGGCGTGACCACCTCCCAGACAGGACTTAGTGTATTGAGCTGGGGTGGGGGCACTTGCCAGTGGCACCAGGCTGCTTTGAATGGCATATTTGGAGCCTTCCTTGCATACTCCTGTTTGAGACAGTTCAGGAACCCCTGGTTTCCACTCTGGCATGTAACTGGACAAAGAACAGGGGAGTATCCTCCCCTCTGTCCAGCTCCTCCTCTGGGAGGGACCCCTGAGTCCTTCCAACCCTTTCCCTAGGGTACCTAAGGGCTCCCCCGTGAGTAGGTCCTCAAATTCTTCATGGAACAAGACTCACCTCTAAAACCAAGACACTCTTCGACGGTTTGGACACTTGGACTTTGTCGGACTTCGACTGGACCCGAGACTGCATCAAGGAAGACTCCTACTGCTCCTGGTCTTGCTGTTCTTCAAGTCTTCTGCGTTGTCTGTGTCTGTGCATCATCCAGGTTCTCCAGAAGGCCTGTGGGGATCAAGGACATCCGAAGTAATCGTACTTGGCGTGAAGAAGTCACGCCCCTGCATCTGCAGGCACCGCAACAAAGCTGACCGGTCTGCTGCTCCTGTCATTCAATGGATTTCCTGAGGCCCAGCAACACAGGTGGTGGTTCTACAGCTCCCTAGAGGCCTGACCTGTCTTCTCTGCAATTTTAAAGACAGTATCCCTCATCGAAGCCGCTGGGACCAAACCCATGTGCACTGCATCGACTTGCCATTGCCAAGGATTGTTGGCTCTGCACTCCAGATATCTACAAGAAGCTTCAGCCTCGAGCACCTAATCCCTCAAAGATCAGCATCCTCACTGCATCCTCTGCACCGTGAGCCTCCATCTTTGGTGAGCTGTCTGAGGTCCTCTTGCAACTCCTGTGCCTTCGGCCTGTGGGTCCTCTTGAGGCTCTTCATTTGCTTTAGAAGACTCCCCTGCTTGCTCGGGGCCTGCTCTGACTCTCCTGCACGTGGTGAGTCGCTTGGATCCTACTGGTCCCAATGTTTGCATCTTTTTGCTTTCCACGCCAGTTGTGGCCTAATTAGGCTTGTTGGTCCTCCTGCTAGACACCGACCACCTGAACACCGACACCCAATATGGGACAGCTCGTGCATGGCTCCTGGTCTTCCTCAGCATTGCCTGGTCCTCACAGCTGCAGCAACAAGGTCACCGTCTTCACACTTGAACCTCCCAACATCGGTGGGCATTGTGCTTTCGGGCCTCCTGGTCACTTCCGAGTGGCATAGACTCTGTTCCCTCTGCTTGCAGGTTCTCTTCTTCAAGAATCCACACTTGGATTCCACCGGGCTCCTTCACATGCTTCTTCAGCGGCATCTTCTTCGAAGTCTTCCATTGTCGTCTACGACAGGTTCCGCGTCTGTTCATCCCTATGCACCCGGCTTCCCTGGTGCAAGTAACCTGGTTCCTGGGGCATCCAGGGGTGGGGTGACTCTCCAACCTCCCGTCTTCCAAAGGGTTTCTTCGGGGTCCTCTGGAAAGGGTCCTTCTTCTGTAAAACTGCAACCACGACTTCTCCATTGACTTCCACTGGGCATGCAGCTGTTTCTACTCTGCACACAGCCTCCGTGGGGTTCCTGGGTACTTACTTTGGGTAGTTCCTTGTGTCCCCATCTCCTATGAGTCTTCTGGTCCAAGTTCCATTCTCCTTGAAGTTTGCATTCCACTTTCTTATTATGTGGTTTGGTCTTCCCCTGGACACCAGGGTATATTTGTGCTACTTACTTAATTATTTTGAGGTATTCTTGTGTGGATTGGTGATATCTCCGGGTAGGAGATATACCAACGTGTTAGTGATTATGTTGCATAATAAATAGCCTTATTTTTATAAACACTGTGTGGTTCTTTTTCATCTAATCTACAGTGTCGATTAAATGTGGTAAAACAAGCTGCTTTACACTCCTTCAAGGTAAGCCTGAAGGCTTCTCTCCACAGCTACCACTTTGAGAGCTTTCTATGGTTATCAAAGACCACTAAAATCACCATAAGGGTTGCCTGGATTAGTGCAAGGTGCATCACTCCTGAGAGTGTGCACCATATACTAAGCCAGCCTCCTATAACCACCAACACCAGTTCTCCAATATACTTCTCCCACCATGGCACAAGTTCTAAAAAAAAGAAGTGGGGCACTAACCAAGTTAGGCAGTATGTAAGTGACATCACAGCTCATGACATCACACGTGACATCACAACCCATGACCTCACAGGAATTAATATCACAAAAAATGACATCAGATTCTAAGACCTCGCATATGTTAAGCAGGTCTATCATGAGTACATTTGAGCGCATCACAATATTTAACAAATTAGAGTTTGTGTCGGAGTTGTGCCAAAAAAGTGATGCAACCCCGGTGCAAGATCTAGGTATTCACTTATACATTTATTTATTAAAACTCTGCCAGAAAGAAATTGGCAACAAGGAGAAACGTGGCAGTATAACTGTTCTGCTTAATTGGTTACAAAGTCTGCATTTTAAAATATCTTATGGGGTTAAGGCACCTGCTGCATAGATCTTTATGTAACCAGTAAATCTCAGAAAATAATAATAATGGTAAAATAACTCTGAAGGTTAATGCTCTTGCTAGAGAGACAGGTGTTTTGCCTAGTCCCAGTTTTGAATCAATGTAGCATAGAGGATTAATTTGTCTCACGCAAAGCACATCATGTGATATACAGATGACAGATTTTTATGTAGATGGGTAAGTGGGTTATTGCTTTTAACACAGAGATCCGTTAGTTACTTGCAGTTCATAAATTGTAATCCTTCTAATATAGCACAGCGAATTATAAAGGAAAGGACATGTGACTCTTCCTCCTTGTAAATTCACTATCTTATGTAACACATCCTGTAAATTGATTTACACACATATGGTTTATTGTCAATGTATAATGTTTATGTGTGATTTAAAGTGCCCCGACACCCTGGATTGGTTTGGGTAGCACTATAAAAGAAATAAGACAGTGGTATTTAAATTGTTATTTGTATAAATATTAGGACAGACCAACACATCTGACACAACATAATGCAAGATGTGTGCTTAGACTATGTCTGATGCTAATTGTTCTCATGTTCCAGGGCGAGGGTCAACTGCTCAAAATAAACATTTCAACAAAACATTAGTCTTTGAGTGGCTGCATTGCGCAGTGTGGAACAGTCAAATGAGGTAGGGTCCCAGCTGAGGAGGGGCAGGATGCAGACAGCAAGTCCTGTAAGTTCAGACTGCAGGCAGCGGTGGAGGCGAGGATGAGGTGTGAAAAATTCCTGGAGCTTTTGCAGCACAACAAAAGGGAAGGTCACAAGTCAAGTGCAGGGCCATTAGCACGTCAAAGCACTTGCGCTTTGAAGGATCAATGGCCCAGCCACAGACAGAAGAGAGAGGGGAAATTCTTTTGTCCCCTTGTCCCCCCCCACCCTTGTCCCCCATGCACCCCCACTACAAAATCTGGGGGGGGGATATATCCCCCACGTCCCGCGCACTTCCTACGCCCATGCTGTTTAGTAATAATTCATCCAACAACTCATCATCAATCTCATTTCGGTCTGGATCTGAACATTCTAAATTTTTCTTTTTCTCTTTGCACTTTCCTCCAGCTTGGTCCTCTACTGCAACAACCGGATATAAACCTTCACCTCCTGCAATAACATCTCTTCTCCATCTTTTCATTTGGGCATCCCATTTTGCCTCAGAATATCTACTCACAGTATTCCTATATTTATTTTGAGATCTGTCTCTGTCTCTCTTATATGCTTCATGCTCCCATTCCTCAAGCGCTTCGTACTGCATAGGTCTAGGATTTGGTCTCAATTGATTCATTTGATATCTCAGGCTTTCTAAAATGTTCACATTAAAAGTACCATGTTCTGGAAATGCCATATTCCCATCACCTTCTGTATACTTCACCCAATTCTCCAACCATGTACACGTATGATATCCTCGTTCTAATGACATAAAAGAAGCAGGCGTACCCTCAGGTGGCACAGGAATTCCCTCTCTAATAGGTATAGTCTCATCCTTTCTAAATAAATTCCTCATCATTTTCAATAACTTCATGCTAATTCTCCTACTACGCTAAAACTCAAACAAACCAAGAAAACTCTTCTGTATATCTACACACGCTATTCGTTCACGCTGCCCAATACCAGCGCGGCTCACACCACCAACCAATGGCAACACAATCACCCTTTCGTGACGACTTACACTAGCTGACCAATGCCAGCGCGGCTATTTGTGACGTCAGTATAACTCCTACTACTGACCCTCCCATTACAAAATATTTCGGCAGTAGATTACAAACCCTTTTTTAAAGAAAACAAAATTAGAAACAACACATAACAAACCTGCTTTGTCTGCCCCACTAATAAAGAGATAGATTCAAACAAACAAAAAAAGTATTTCGCTACTAGCTGAATATCGACCAGCGTTACTCCACTCTCAATCAAGTGAAAATTCTCAGGACTTCTTCAGCTGCGCTCTTCGGCCACTCTGTGCCCGTCTTTTCTTAAGGTCAACAACGGACCACTACATATAACAATAGTACGATATATTAATAACCAAAATCATTAATTCTGACCTATTAATTTGACAAATTAATTAATTAAAACCATCAGGTCTGCTACCAAAACTGATCCAGCGTTCAGGAACTGACACATTTTATCATCTGGACCCAATTCAATAACCCCACAGTCCCTAATACGCTGGGTGAGTTTAAACCAATCTTACCATTTGCTCATCCTAATTATCCTTTCTTGGCGATGAATCTTTTATAGTTAATCAGGGTTTGGAAAATAATAACATCAGAATTTACCATAGAATAATCTTGTGTAACTAAATCAATGACTCTAATAATGACAAACTCATTTGAAAGTTTAAAAGGCTTTATCTAAATAAATGTGATTTGCTCATCAAGTACAATACAGCTCGTATTATAGGTCATCACACAAAAAACAGTAGCAAATAATCCTCAATAATACATCTCAAATGTCTGCGCAATGAGTGAGCGGCTAGGCGTAGAGACAAAAGATAAAAGACATTTGCAAATAGATTTTATGCAAATTCTGAATATCATACTAACCAATCATATAAGATTCAAGAAATATGGAAAGCTACCCTCTGGCCATGAGAGTAAGCAAGGCCCCTCAAGAAGAATTAAGGAGCAAAGTCAAAGAGTCAGGATCAGCAGAACAATCAGCCAGCCCATTGAAAGCAACACAGCTCTCTCCTCTCTCAAGTAAGAAAACGCACACCAAAAAAAAAACTCCACCCCTTAGTACTGTTAGTTATAACCCGAATTCACTAAAGTTCAACCCTCATTGTGTCATCTCACATGGTTTTATGCTTTTTGATTGGTCAAAACAAAGGGTATTCAGTCACACCACTCTCTCAATGTGCCTAACTTCATAGTGTCCCATTGTTCTAACTTCGCACACTGTAATCACTTCCAAAGGAGGAAACTAGTATCTGGCTACCGTGTTTTGTTCGACTCTCCATCTCACTCATGTATCAAATTTTGTACAAATGTCCTCATGCTTCGCTCGGCAAGGAAGCTCCATCTTATTATCAAATTCCTCTCTGCGGAACCTTGGCCATCATCAGGAACTTGCGAAGGACACATCACATTTTCTTTTCTCCCTTCTACATTTCTAATATGCCAAGTTAATTTAAAAGACTCTCTGGCCTTTTTTTCTGCAGGGCAGTAAGTATGCTTCTAAAGAAAACAAATACAAGTGTTAATTATCATTTTATAAAACTAAATGCTCTTTTAAATGCCTTCATTTGCTTTCTTTTCTACGCGCTACTTATTATTTTCTAATTGTTAGTGGGAAATAAACCCTCTACTTTTTCATGTGCATTTGCGGCTTACTCTAACACTCCCAGCACACGCTTGCGCAATTTTCATTTTACCCCTTTTAGTTTTGCACAGTTAGTTTCCACAATATTTGGTTAATGAATCACACATTGAGGAGTTCAATCCGAGCAGGTTTTATTTCGCGAAAACCCTGCTCCATCAGTACGCTAAACATAAAGCATGCAGTCATACAAACCATATAGGACCTTTTCCCTCTAATTGTCTATGACTCCTAAAAATTCAGGCTCCATGAGGTAGTGGGGGGTGGGGCAATCCCTGCCGTCACACTTACACCCAGGGACATCGTCCTCCCATGCACCTATTTAGCTCCCCGCAATCTTCGGTCCTATATGGTGATTCTCAGCAAACAGTAGGTAGCCCATATCACAATAGCTTAAATTCCCACAACAGGATATCAGGCAGCAGGGAATTGTTTTAACCACTGTCTCTTGGGACTGCCCTTAGCCTTCTGGGTGGTGGCTGCAGGAACACATATGCCACCATCGTAAGTGCTCGATGAGAAAAATACTTCACTTCCTCGTGCTCCATGCAGCTGGAATTGCTCCGGCAAATGAAAAACTGGGATCATGTGGCTAGTCATTAGGAGGGCTATATACATGGAGAGGGTGAGTCCGGCACACGATGACCAGCATTCTCTGAGCTCTGAACATTGACCCAGTCTTAGAGCCACCTTTTTGCTGCCTCTTTAATTTTTTTAAAACTTTGACAGCTGCTCCATTCTGCAGATCTGGCAAAGGTTTGAATACAAATACGTGAAGTTATGTGCGTCAGCGCTTGTCTTAGCAATTTTTCACACAAAAAAAACAAAGGTGTGCAGTGAAAAAAGTGTTGTGAAATTATTACAGTGATTACTGAATATTAAATCAAGAATGAATAAATATAACCTATCACCTTCTCTCTCCACTGAATGCAAAACTGCCACAAGCTTTCATATCCTAAAAGAAGAAAAAGGCCCTAATTACAGTAGTGACTACTCTACAACTAACTAGATTAAGCACATGTACACAAAAGTTAAACAGTACCACAAATCTGCTAATTGATAAATTCATATCATTAAAGGTACATACCATAAACCCCATTCCTCCAGCATAACTGCTCTACTTGTCCTATGAATATTATTCCACTTCCTTATCCCTCATTAATTTACACCATCACACACCTGTGGAGCCTGCAAAGTAGCGACAGGTGTCCCTTTATAAAAATGGGCAGTATTTCCTGAATTATACATGGGACAATGTTGCAAAGAACACCATCCCCAACAATATCCTTGCAACCCGACATCCCATTGCACACAGCGGGACTTCAGGCTCAGGAAATTATTTTCCCCACCGTCACTCATGGCTATCCGGTTGCACCAAAAGAGGATGTCAGGAGCCTTGAGTTGTGGCAAGTGTTTTTTAGTCATAGCAAGGCAACGCTCATCAACTGCCCCCAGCGGCGGCTCCCCCGCATTGGCGGAGGAGCGTTGCCCCCCCACCAGCAGCCTCAAAACTTGAAAAGTAAAACGATAACAAAACAGGTTTATTATTGTTTTATATTTCAAGTTCTAAGGGCAGAGTCTTTGGGGGCGAAGCCATGTGATCACAGTCACGGACGGAGAGTGGTTGGCACTGCTGTCAGCCGGTTTGGCCGTCCGTCTTAGGACGGCCAAACCGACATGCGCACTGAGATCTCCAACCCGAGCTGCGTTGCCGTTGGAGACAGCAGGCACACGGCCCAGTCACTCTGGGAGCGCAAATCCAGGGCGCGCAGGCGAATCCTGATGCTGCTCTCATGCTGCCAGCAATATGAGAGCAGCATCTGGATTGGCCAAAGAGGAGTCTGGGAGCCAGAGAGGAGCAGAAGAGGGGTTATGCAACGGGCAGCAGGAAAGTTCTTTTTATGTTTTTTCGTCAATGTCTGTCCCCCTCGCTGCACCCCACCACTCTGCCTTGACACCAGCCTCTACTGCCTGCCCCACATTTGCAGATAAACATTCCAGTTGGCAATAAGATCCCCTGAGGTTCTAATTCTACATTCTGGCCTAGACATGGCAAGTACTAAGTCCAGACCAGACACAGGTATAACATACCCCATGTCCCCTAAGGAGCAGATGAGAAGCACATGTTCCACTAACACAAGTGTGTGAAAAGCAGCATACTTACTATCACTCCACTTGCTGCTAGAATTCCTCCAGCACAATCAAATTATAAGTATGAGGCACATTACGAAGACCTCCACAGGGAGATAATGACATATGGCTGCTGATTACTGATTAGCAGCGTTTTTGGCTGCTGTGTAAAACAGCACAGCTGAAAATAGAAATAATATGTGAAATTGAGAAGCATGTGCTATAGCAGCTTCACAATACCCACAATGGCAGAGGCATGCTGTGGAAATCAATTGACAGGTCACAAACACAATTTAAATAGATTAATTAAATAAATCTAACAATATTAAATTAACAAATATTAAAATTGTTCTGTTGGACATGGCCCTTATTAGGGGAATTCCCTAAAACGTTTTGCTTTTTTTCCTCCTGCTTTTTGCTGATTCTCTTTTCATGGCCTTAGGACTCTTGGCGCTTTCCCCACTGTAATGCAGTGTGAAAGGGCGTGCACCCTTCCTACACATGCTAGGAAGTGGTGGTTACTTGATTGGTTTACTTGTTGTACCTGTGAGTGCCCTGTAAAAAGGTATGCTACATACCCATGGCAGGTACTTCACTGGCTAATAGTGGAATACAGCACTGATTGTGCCACCCGCCAGAATAGCCTTTCAAACATGTATTAAGCCTGCCATTGCAGGCCTGTGGGTGCGCAGTTGCACTTATACTCAGGTTGGCATCTCTAACTCATTAGCCAACCACTACCACTAGAGTGCTCCTAGGGTAAGACCCGAGGGGCGGAGCAATTGGTAGACACAAAGCAGGGCAGGTACACATGGGTGTTCCACGCCCAGGTAGTTTAGAACCCCCATGTGGGTTTTCCCTACCTATGAAGTCGGCTCTTCCCATGGGACAATACCGGGGTTGCAGACTCTCTTTTAGTGGCCTTAGGGCTCTGGGGCACTTTCCCACTGTAAATGCATTGTGAAAGTGTGCACAACCTTCCTACACATGCTAGAAAGTGGTGCTTACCTGATGTTTCTAAACATGTCTCAAGCCTGCCATTGCAGACCTGTGTATGCACACTTGCACTTATGATGCTTTTAAACATGTCCCAAGCCTGCCATTGCAGGCCTGTGTGTGCGCACGTGTATTTGTGCCCAGGTTGGCCTTTCTAAACCTTTGGCCACTCCTGAGGGGACCTTTCAATACCACCAGAGCACCTCCAGGGTAAGTCTTGAGGGCAAGTGGTAGGTGAAAGACAGTGCAGGTACACATATGTGTTTCTTGCCCAGGTAGTGAAGAATACGTGCGTTTTCACTACCTATGAGATTTGCTCTTCCCATAGGTTAACATGGGGAATAGTTGAAATTACTTCAAGCTGCAATAGTGTCTTATAGTGGAGCAGCCTCATAATGTTTCCCTATCATTGGATTCACAATGACAAACCCTCTCCTGTGCTAACAATGGATTTGTCATTATTAGCTTAGAAATGCCACTTCTAGAAAGTTAAAAGAAAAAGAATAAATGATGGACAGAATGCTGAACAATGCAAACATTCACCACCAATCACAAGGATCTGGGTTTAATCCATCGTTTTTTGCTCTCCACGACACCCCAATTTGGACCCAGCCATATGCAGATCAGTCTTGACCCTGCTCCTCATGGGAACAGTCCAGCCCGAACTGCCATGCCAGGACCTCCCTGGACCTGAAAGCAAGCATCGTAGGACCGGTTTTGGGGTATCACCCTTCATCAGCAAGGCTAGCTTGAATCCAGTGGCGTAGTGAGTGTGGGCATACCCTTCTCACTTAGGGCGACAAAAGCAAAAAGAACAAATGATGGATGGAATGCTGAACAATGCAAACATTCACCCCAACCACAAAGATCTGGGTTTAAACCATTGTGTTTTTTGCTGACCACACAACCCCAGTTTGGACCCAGCCATATGAAAATCAGCCTTGACCCTACTCCTCATGGGAACAGTCCAGCCCTAACTGCCAAGCCAGGTCCTCCCTGGACCGGAAACAAGCATTCTGGGACTGGTTTTGGGGTATCACCCCATATCAGCCAGGCTAGCTTGAATCCAGTGGCGCAGTGAGCACGAGACCCCTGCCTGGGCATACCCTTCCCACTTAGGGCGACAAAAGCAAAAAGAACAAATGATGGACGGCAAGCTGAATAATGTAAACTCACTATGAGAAAGTACATACAGTGTTTGTAGGAGAAAAAATTAATACTGCAACCTCCCAATCAGAGACAAGATCATGCAGCCTGAGCGGCATTAGGGCTTTCCCTGACCTTTCTAATACCAACAAGGGTTAGGGATCAGTAAACCCACTGTTTTCCACCTCGAAACCAGCCCCACTTATTTAGTAATAATTCAAATTCGATCAAACTTCCAGAAGGCACAACATGTGCCCCCCCCCCACCGCATGCACCCCCATGAGCAAAATCACCCAGAGGCCCTGTTAGGTCCCCCTTACTTGCATATTCACCACCCTTTCCATGGCGGGCTCACCGCCATGAAATGGGTGGTGGAAATGCAACTCGGAATATGCTCGGTGGTGCGGCATCGGCACTGCTAGCATATTCCTGCCCATTTCCACACTGCCGCGGGATCCTGGATGACGGCGGAGGAGGCAATCTTGTGGTGGTCCAACTGTCACACTCGGAGTATGGCGGGTGGACCCCCAGGAGTGGCCATGGTCGGACTGCCACCGCGAGTATGGCGGTCCCAGTACTGCCGTATTCGTAATAGGCCCCTTAATACATGTAATTCAAATGGGAATTATGTTCATTTGGTGTAGGAAAAATGTTGTTAGATTGTTAATTAATTGTATAGTGGCAAATGAGCATAGAGAAAATACCCAGATAGCAAGGGATTATTGAAGCCCATTTACAGAAATTCAGAGCAAAGCAGTGCTGTGTGCTCAACAGCCTCCATTTTAGCTTCTATATGTGATATGTAGAGGGTGGCTTAAGGAAAACGAGAGATTACAGCCATCATTCTGATGAGGTAAAATCTTGAGTTTAGGGATCGAACACACACCCTTGCAGCCCCTGCGGCACATGGGGACCCCCAACCTCCAGGGTGTCTCCAACCCTACATGAGGCCCACATTCAGCCCAAGGTCAATGAATATCTGTGAGGTATGGGAGACCCAGGTGCCCCTTATCACATTCTGCAGGAGGGCCCCATCATTTTGCGTTACGCTACTCCATGAGGCTACACTACTGGGGGAAACATTAATAGTACAGGATGTTGGTTTTACCTGATGCACAATTGTCTCGCCATTTGAGTTTCACAGATAAGAATGAAGGGTGACGTGGCAAGACTGCAGGTTTTCCCTGTTCCAAGTGACAATCCTGTAGTTTTTCCTTGCACAAATTTTACAGATCCTACCTGGTGAAATATCTGGTAGGAAAAATGCAAGGTCAGCATCAGATTGGCCTAAAGGGCACTCAGGCAGTACCCAAAGGGCTGGTCTGAGAGGTCAGTGACTGGGCCGGTTTTTATGTCTGTTTGTTGGCCTGTTTTATGGTCTGGTGGGCCGGTTTTTATTGTTAATTTCCACAATATTACCACAAATATTGCCTGGCAGCCAGCACAAATGCAAACTGTGTCCCATACCTTGAAAAACACCTATACAGAGAATCTTCACACGTTGAAAAGTGCCCCACTTTGCAAATGTCGGTCATTTTTTAGCCATGTAATTCACTAATGGGGCCACTATTATTTTGGAGTTCGGGCCTATTTTCTGTCCGGGCCTAATGTCGGAATCATCGCAGCTGTGCCCAAGGCACAAGGCAGCGCTGAACGGAGGCTACGGGATCGACACAGCACGCGCTCTGAGGCAGGCACCACCATAAAAGCTTTGGTTGACATTTGCGGCTGACTGACCCCGATTCCTGAACCAGAAATGTGGGGGAGAGGAGTATAGTGCCACTTACTCTGCCAAGTCAGCCGCAAACTTCACCGGTCCGCTAAGTTATACTAAGTAGATCCTCAATAAGGTGGGTTGTGATAGATATTGAAACTGCAATTGCCAGCGCAAACTGTTCTGGTGTTCCTGAACAGATGTTCCTGAACACGATTAGGCACGGGGTGGCGCTGTCGGTGCTGTGCGCTTTGAGCAGTTTGTTCCGGGGGTCCAGGTGTTCGCTTTGTTAGGCGCGAGCGGTTCACTTCACAGCACTGGTGATACTACAAAACAGCGATATCACATATGAAGCCAACCCTTTGAAGCATTCTCATTTAGCTAAGGAGTTATGCGTAAATTTCACCCCATGGCGCCACGTGGAATCAGCATCCGGCGTGCAGCCAGTGTGGAGGCATTCTAGGTATGCCTAGGGGAACCGTTGACCAGGAATGGCAGGGCAGGTCACAGCAATTCCCCAGTCGCACCCTGGCACAGGTATCAAAGCAGCTATCCCATTTGATGACGATAATGGAACTCCAGATTATCATTGTGCCATATGGGTCAACCTAGAAAGCCATTAGCTGCAGATTCCAGGTAATGCTCCTATATGCTTTCATAAGTCAGTGGCTGTGTGCCCTGTCGGGCGCAGTCGGTGAGTCTTACACTTGTCCGGCACAAGGAGAGGCAGATTGTGGGGCAGGTTAGCTTACCTCCAAGGTGTCTCTGAGGGCCTTATGTGTCTTTCGGCGCAGTGCTTGTAGAATGTCACGTACCATTAAGGGCATGTTACTACTACAGCTGTCCCAAAGTTGGGGTCAAACTGGGTTGGAGCAGTAAGTTAAAGCTCAAATAGGCATTAAAGAACATTTGGTTTCCTTGTATTCAGGAGGGGGCAGGTATTGATACATGTAGTTCTCCTCCTGTGCCCACTGCCTTGTCTGCTCCCTGGTATACCAGCAGAAGTTTGGGAGGGCAAGACTTCACCTAGGGTGGTGACTGACGTAATTCAATGGACAAATCCAAAATGTTACACATTGGCGAACGTAAAAAAATTTGGAGCTGCCTGTGCGTAGTTTTATTCATATGCGCAATATTATCAAGGTAAATAATCGCTGTATTGACTAGTGCGACCAGCGGGCGTTTATGCACCAAGGCATTTGGCAGCGGTGGACTAGTGATGGACTAGTCCAGATGTTCCACAGCAACTGCACGTGGGAGAGGGTCAACTACCTGTGCGTAGTTCAGTCAGATACTCAGTATCATATTAATTTAAATAATCGTTGTAGTTGCAGGTTGCAAGCGGGAGATTCCCTCAATGTCAGCAACTGCTCACATTGCCAGCAACAAAAGCTGCCTGGGAAGTCTGGGTGCAGTCACCACAGATTTAACTGAACAGGCAACAGTCTGGCAGGAAAGGAGGGATGTTGAATCAATTGCCCACTTAGCAGTATGACTATTGCACGGGAAGATGGAGGGTGATTCAAGGGACACAGGTGGTGTGACGGCAACACAAGACTGTCAGCTTATGCTGGGTAGGAGGTTCCGTATCAACAACCACAAGGGTGCCATGTGGAAAAGCCAGTAATATGTTAAGGTATGATATAGATGCTGGTCAGGAGAGGAGTGTCAAGGCATTTCACTTCTTGCCAGGCATCGTAACAACCCATCCTCACCAAGCGTTTGCTTAGGTTCCTGGGCCGCATACACACAGCCCAGTATTGGGCACCTGCGGTTGTCAGCGCCTTGAGTCACTACATTACAACTGTACAGTGGGCGTACTGGCTGACCGGGCAGTATTACGATGGCCTCCAAGGGCCAATTAGTCAGATACCAGTAGCAGTGAGGGTGGCTGGCCCTCAGTGCAGTTGTTAGGAGAATTTAAATTCCATGTGCAGGTTATGCTGGACTTGCTACCAGAACGGTTTAACTGCATGGAAAAAGGCATAAAAGGATTATGGCATAACACATAGACTACTAGGAAGTAAATCGCTACCCCTACACATGGGTCGGTGGAGGGCAATTAAGTCCGGGGTAACCAAGGTACCGGCTCTAGTGCGGTGCTTCTTGGGTGAAAGCGGGTTTGCACGCAGGGGATGTCCAGGATCGTACCAGGCACGCTCTGCAGTGTAGAATGCAAAAGAGCTACACATGGGCACTATTTTCAGTGTGACAGATGCAACAATTTGATCCCAGCCAAAGCAAACCAAGGTTCTTACTGTCAGATGCACAACATACAACCGTTCACTCCAGCCTCACCGAAGGTAGTCCGTTAGCAGAAGCATAGAACGGGACGTCTTGCGCCAGGGTGCGGACATTGCACGGGCGACACACCAGATAGTCTGCTGTCAGACGAGGGTGCTGGTAGGCTAGGAGGCCAGGCAAGGTAGCACAACCAATGCTAAGGATCCCTCCCCCCCACCGGACCGCCCGAGAATGTGAGGGCAGTGGGAGGTACAATGTTACAGGTATTTTACTTGCCCATACAGGGGCAGAAGGGTACATTGCAGGAATCTCCGTAAATAGAGTGGGGGCAAGACCTATAGACGATGTGCACTGGTAACCACGAGAGCGTGATGCTAAGATCAAAATCTCGCAGCGACGGGTGAGACAGGTGGCTTGCGTCAGTTGGTTAGGCCAGAAGGTGTGCCGTGGCTCCAAAGTGTCTAGAAATATAGGTTGGGAGCACCAGCACTGACGATTCCAGAGCACACTGCACCCGATTCCAGTGGGTGAAGGCAATATGCTCAGGTGCGGCTTGATCTCGTGGAGGGCAATGTTCCTGGGATAACAAAGTACTGGTTCAAATAGCTGGAGTGAGCATCAAGGGTCACAGCTGGTCAGCCGGTATGTGTGTATCTGTGATCGGCTTTAGTTAAACAAGCCTGGTAGGTGGCGTAAGTTGTCACTCCATATGGTTGCTGTGACTGCAAGAGGGCGCGCGATGCGGACAGTCCTGTTCGCCATGGTTCATTAACCGCAAAGGTCTGTGCACATGTCTGGTCAACTTCAACAAAGTAGGTGCACTCTGCTCCCAGGGCAGGTTACGGGTTGCTTCAGTTACGCATGAAATGCCCAACCCGCATAGCCATAGTATATAGGCTGGTGGTGGAAGCGGTCTTCTAAGCAAGCGTGCTGCAGTTCCAAATTGGGGAAAAAGGTGTTAGGGAGCACGAAAGGCTAGAAGGATTGCAACCACATGTTGCAGGAGGTGGGAGCCTACATCAGCTTGAAGGGTAATATAGCGATGGTTAAGAGTAGAGCTCCCTCCTGGGAGCCCATCACATTCTTGCTGGTCATGTGAGGCAGTGGTACATTCCCAGAGAAGGATAAACCGCTCCATGTGCAAGGTCGCAGAGCAAGGGGCCTTTGGCTTCATCAGGCATGGGCGATGCCAGGCGAACACCAAAGGTTATTTTGACAAAGTTGGGGTGCATCGACCTCACTGCCAGGGGCAGGGGTGCACTTTTACAAGCCATGAAGACTGACTTGGGGGAGATCAGCAAATGCATGGGGCAATGTGAGCTGTTCTGGTCGGAAATAGTGCCGTGCATGGTTTGGCACGGGGCCAAGTCAAGTGAGGCGGTGAAACATTCACGCAAAAGGGTGAATAGTGCAATGCGCAAGTTCACAGAACAAAGGGGCTTTGCTTTATCAGACATGAGCTGATCCCAAATGAAGGTGAAGGGCTATTTTGATACGGATGGGGTTCACCTGTCACAGGTTGGAATGGATCTGTTCCGCTTGGACATGCAGGAGGCCCTGGAAATAGCAGGTTGCAGGTGAGAAAGAGCTGTTTTGGTGGGGGGCTCTTTAGGCGACGGTGGCCGCCTCCAGAGCTGTGGCGGAGTTACAGGGCGATCTGGAAGCATATGGGTACAGAAGGGTACCTCTGTAAGAGCACAAGAAGGGTGCCAGAGCCAAATCCCAGGAGCCTCATGGGAGGGTCCTGGAACAATTACGTCGGCGCCCCGTTAGTCCTTCGGGCGGTTGTGGGCCTGGACAACCGGGGGCTTGCCTTGCTACCCTCCGCCCTGAGAGGGGCGTGAGTAATAAGGGACCAATGCGTCACGTGATCCAGTAAGGGGATCACCCCCATAAGGGTAGCGCTGATTGGAGTCTCCACAGTGCTTGGCTCACCAGGCTGGCAAGGCAGCATAGGTTGGTACAGCTGCCTGCCCTTGGATCGCCCGTAAGATAACCCACCATGTTGCATACTTTTGTATGGAATAAACCTGCAGCAATTTTTCCCAAACAAAAGTTGTGTTGTGTATTTATCTCTGTTGTGGTGCGGGTGGGGTGTGTTGCCAATAATGGGACTATGCGGCTGCCCGCGGCCCCCGCAGGGGGCCACCCTAAAAGGGCGGCCCCGTTAGTGTCATTTGGGCACTTCCCCACCCCCCCCCCCGTTTCTAAGGAGGGACCCGAGGAGGAGTCCCCATGCCAGGCGCACTAGGCGCGTCAGTTCCGGCGCGCCGTGGGGTGGGGAGGGTATTTAAGCCTCCCCCCTCCATTTTGGGTCCTCTTTGTCGCCTGGCACGCCGTCTCCCACCCTACCGCTTACCCGGCGTGGGGCTGGCAGGCGAAAGTACTGAGGACGTTGTAATGTTTTCTTTGTCGTTGCAGGCGGAGTTACAGGGCGATCTGGAAGCATATGGGTACAGAAGGGTACCTCTGCAAGAGCACAAGAAGGGTGCCAGAGCCAAATCCCAGGAGCCTCATGGGAGGGTCCTGGAACAATTATGTCGGCGCCCCGTTAGTCCTTCGGGCGGTTGTGGGCCTGGACAACCGGGGGCTTGCCTTGCTACGCTCCGCCCTGAGAGGGGCGTGAGTAATAAGGGACCAATGTGTCACGTGATCCAGTAAGGGGATAACCCCCATAAGGGTAGCGCTGATTGGATTCTCCACAGTGCTTGGCTCACCAGGCGGGCAAGGCAGCATAGGTTGGTACAGCTGCCTGCCCTTGGATCGCCAGTAAGATAACCCACCATGTTGCATACTTTTGTATGGAATAAACCTGCAGCAATTTTTCCCAAACAAAAGTTGTGTTGTGTATTTATTTATGCATACATACTCTGTTGTGGTGTGGGTGGGGTGTGTTGCCAATAATGGGACTATGTATTTTTGAACATTTCCAGTGTGGCAGAACATTCCGAATCGGCCTTGTCGAGGCGTTCCCTTTCTTCTGCAGCCCTCTGACTCCTGGCAGGGTCTACGTGCATCTGATTGTGCCCCTTTTACAGTCCAAAGAGAGATCATTCCAGTTGTCACGGTGGCGAAACCCGAGCCTTGACAGCCCCTGTGTAACTCGAGGCGCTGCCGCTGCGTCCCCGGCCAGTGCCAGCGGTGCCCGGGCCTTTCTTTTCCGGGGAACAAAAGGCCCCTTTTCAATTATTAATCTTCCGGTAAGAGGCCCTGCTCCAGGCCCAGCTCATTTTACTTGCAGAATAACAAATAAGAAAGTGAAACGGCAATTTGATTTATTTTCTAATGCAGTCGAATATTAACAAGGGACTATTTAATCGCCATGTCCGCAGGCCTTATGGACTCTCAGGGGCCTATTACCAACAGCGTGCGCTAATTAACGCAAACCACAGTTAGCGTCGTTTTTTTTATCGCTGGATTCGTTTGCGGAGATAACGCGTTATTAGCAACGTTTATCTCCAATGCGAAACAAATCCAGCGATAGCGGCGATTCCCAGCATTAGCACGAGAATTCCTTGCGATAAATTCCTATCGCTAAGGAAAAACTCGCTAATAGGCAGGTGGGGACTTAACCGTAGAATCCACCTCCCATAGACTATAATGGCTAAGTCAGGTTTCTAGCAGGTGTTAAAATCCAGCGCTAATCGGGGTTAACGCACATTTTTTTATCGCTTCGCGGGCCTTGCTAATAGTGTGAAGTTGTGTTTGCGACTGTCTGCGTGTATTTTTAGTGAGGAACGCCCACTTTGCATGTCATTAGCGATAAATATCGCTGACATGCAAAGCGGTAAAAAACGGGCGCTAATGCCCGAAAACTGTCGCTAACTGCTGTTAGAGACAGTTTGCTGATAGGGCGATAAAAATATCGCCGCTTTAGCGGCAAAAAGTGCCGCTAAAGCGGCGATAGTGCCCTTGCTAATATGCCCCTCAGTTTTATGCCCAGGAGTATCTTGAGTGGAAATGTCCAGGTGCAGACGGTATGTGGCAATCACGTGCCGAGACCATGCGTCCCTGCAGCCCATCTCTTTCTGACTGGTGAGTACGAAGGCTCAAAATGAAAGTCATCAATGAATTAAGACCTGGTTAGTAGCTACCAGTAGGAATGTCTCTGCAGTGGAATTGCCTCAATCTGGGGTGTCTTCTGCAACACAGCTGGATTCAAGAAAACAACTCCAAAACCTTTCCAGCACTTCGCCTTTTTGAGGTTGAAACATATCAGATGAGCAATTTCAAAGAGCTAATCATTTATAGAATATAATTTAAATTTCATTACCAAACAGCGCTAGTCACTCAATAAAACGCTCTTCTTTAACATAACAATTCATGTTAGATCTGCATGCCAGTGTTAGTGTAAACACCTGTGCCCCTCCTTCTCAATACGGCGCAGCACAGCTTGAGTCGATCTTGTGTTGTCACAAAACGGCTCAAGGTACAAGCCACACCCTGAACAAAATGGCGACCAAGCCAGGTCGAAGAGGTGATACAGGCACAGTCGTGTTCCTTCATCTGCTTTTTAGGTCTGGGTGAGTTTTGTCAGAAATGCTGCCAAGCAGACCTATTGCTAACAAAATACGTGCAGTGGGCTATGGTTACGTCCCTTTCAACCATTTGCTTTCTTCGACTACCCTCTTTCAGTCATTGGCTTGACACTCTGGGCATGATTTAAAGTTGGACAGATGGGTTACTCCGTCACAAACATGATAGATACCCCGTTGGCCTTATTACAAGTGTACTATATCTTATGGCACTTGTAATAAGGCAGATGGTACATCCATCACATAGTGACGGAGTATCCCATCTGGCTAACTCTAAGTGGGGGTCTTTGCCTTTCACATCTGGGCTCAGCTCAGTGGAGAGTATTCATCCCCCACCCATTGCTTCTGGCTCCAGTCCAGTGCTAGCACTGAGCTGCATGAGGTACTGCTTTAAACCTGCAGCCTTCTCTGCTCGCTCCGGAAGACTTCCTTCAATGGGTTCCACTCTGTTTCCTCCTTACCATCCCTCTCATATTGCTTCCTCCCTCTTCCCCCGTGCACGCACCATCCAACCTATCCTGCCCACCACCCTCCGTATTGCTTCCTCCATCTTCCCCTTCTGTTCTTCATCACCTCCACTACCCATCATCCTCTTGTATTCTTCGCTCCTCTTCCTCTATCCCCTGTGCTCTTTGTCAGCCACAAACCCGATGACCGTCCTTTGCATATCTCACGTTCTTCTCCCTCTTTTTATGTGTGCTCCTCATTAGCCCCAGAGAGTCCACTATCATTTCCTCTCATAATTCTCACTCCCCTCTTTTATATTCCTTGTCAGCCCAAGTAAGTAGCCTGTCACCCTCTCACAGCCCTACCTCCGTCTACACCTTCTGCGTATTTCCCTTCTGGTGGCTCTTCATTAGATCCGCCGGGACCAGGTTTAGATTCCAAAGAAGCAAAAGGCAGACTATATTGAAGGCTCTCTTACCTTCAATACTATCCTCTTTTTGTTTCTATAGCAAAATATGGTTGGTGGAAAGGGAGTCTTTATTATTGTCTTTTGTTTCTGTTGTAGAAACTCAGGAAGGACTATAATGAAGACTCCATTGCCTACATTTATTTCAAACAGAGCTGACGCAGGAGCAGTCTGCAGCAGTTTTCTTCCAATTTGACTCCAAAGAAAAGAGCATTTAAACACTGTTTCTGGAGGCTGCTGGTGCCCCTGACTGCATTTTCACAGTTTTTCTTCTCATAGCTCCTCAATCTCTTTCCCCTTCCCGTTCCCCCATCCCTCCCATTTTTTTCAACCCACAGTTAAAGAGGACCAATGGTAGGGGGCACCAAATTTGGATTCGCCCAGGGAGCTCTATGACCAAAGACCAGCTTAGGTTTTTTTTTTTTTTAAATTTTATATAGCGCAAACTAGACCCGAAGATATCAGGTATCAGAGCGCTTTACGTGAGCACCAGTTACGTTACAGAAGGACACATTAATTTTTGTTAGACACGGGGAGATTAAGTGATTTGCCCAGAATCATAGGATGTTGAGCGTCGTTGCCGAGACTCGAAGCTGGTTCCCCAACTTCAACGTCGACCGCTCTAGCCGTAAGGCTACATCCTCTCCAAATAGAAACAAAAACAGGACTAAATTGATGCAAGTAAATCTTCCACACAGTCTGCCTTCTCTTTTCTCTGGTTTTAATGTGCTTAGGCTGCATGCATTAGAACAGTAATACATTCCAAACGTCATTGCTAATGCTTGTTATGCTAGGGTTCCCGTCCACGTATGTTTTTCCTGCACAGCTGAATGGAGCAGCATGAGCTGGAAGCACTGACATGAAGAACAAGACTTAGAGGCTGGGAGCTGTGACTTGAGGAAGAAGGGCATGGGAAGTAGGAAGCAGTGACACTACAGTAAAGAAGAACATTGCAGATGTAGGGCTCAGGAGTTGGGGAGTTGAGAAGGCCCAGGGTGCTGAGATTTGACAGGGTCAAAGGAGCACAATATCTTCTAGCACTTGCAGTCTTATGGAGTTGGCCTTTGGGGATGACCAAATAAATGATTACATTGCTTCTGGTCTCCATGGTCACGAGAGAACACTCTCAGTCAGAGGCCTTTGACTGCCCTATGGATACAGAGTCTAACCCCAGTGACAGCCTGAAGAGATGGAGGAGCAGACACACCTGCAAAAAACTCTAACACCTGCACAAATATTCAGTTAGTCTACACTCTAATGTGAGACATCAAAGTTCAATAGTTTCCAGTACACCACAACTGCAACCCATGACAAAGTCATCACTTCATAGGTTGAGCTTCGTTATGAGTGCCCTAGAGCCACACTCAGTGAATTGGCACTGCTGGAGTTAATGTCATCAGCGGGTCTTGTGAAGTCCGGTGGCGTGGTATTATTAGGGGACCCTTGAGTATTTCATGAGAAATAGGTAATTACTGGGTGAATTCATAATCCAATTCACCTGGCAATTTCCCATCCCGCCGCTTAGTTTACCCAAAAGAGGTCCTGGAGGGAAACAAGACATATGTTTCTGCGGATCCCATAATATCCCACTTGGCTTTCCTCAGTAAGTTCTGGGGCACACTTAATGAAGCCCTAACTAGTATGCCTGTGGTCCTGTGTACCATGTAGTACCTCGCCATCATGTTGCCTTCCCTTATCCACAACATCCAACACCATGCAGGGCACCACCTTTTTGTGCAGAATGAATGGATGCATCATGCCACGTACATTCTGTGCCACACAATTGTAGCTCGTGGGAACCCTAGCACGTGTGTGTACCATACCTCTAAAAAGCCACATGAAGTGGCATCATAAAAAGGATGAAGAATGCACGCAGCAATCATCCACGGGCCAGCAAACATGCACCAGCGATTTTGCACTTCCTTGTACAAGTAACCCAGAAGTTGTCACAGCCAGGAAATGTAGAGAGCCTGTAGATGCTCCTACCACTATAGGACAGCAACCGAAAAGGGAGCATTCCTCAACATAGTCAGAAATACACCTGGAGCCCACCTGGACCATGTCTGATTAACGCCAAATGTGTGGCAATGCTGGCTGCACAGCTTCTAAACAAAGATTGCAAGGGCATTTTAGAAAAGGATGGTCCATGCTTCAGTTTCCCAGTCAACTTAATTTTTCATGCATAGCCGTGTGGTAGTTGGAAGACAGAATGCGTTCCTTGGTGGTGGAAGTATTGGATGGATCAGGGTGTTCTAGGGCTATTTTCTATCAAGGACTGTGGAACACTGGTCGGACCAGTGATCCTCTGGCTCTCACAGCACACTGGACCACATTACTCTCTAGTTGTATACAACAGGGGCGGTTGCAGATCAAAGCTATTTGCCAATTAGCCACTTTGTTTATTTACAGTTTAAATTGCAGGACTAACAGAGGTGCTGACCTTTAAGAGAAAGGGAAGAGGATGGTCACAAACTAGCTATGTCCCCAAAATATTGAACTGAGTTTTGTGGTGAAAGACAATTACTTCAATGCCACTGATGCCCGCATGCTGAGGGGTGCAATGAATGTCCCTTGCTTTGTGAATGTTCTCCACATGATTGCAATACAATTTTCCAGCGATTGATAAATTCCATCATACAAGCCATCACTAATTCGTAAAAGTAAACCCATTACATGTGAACCATGATTTACATGGTAGCTAAATACACGGCTACTCACTGACTTCAATGTAGCAAATAATGCCTAGTTCCCAGAATTCTATGAGTCCTCTCTTCAGTGTCTTCAGGTGGCATATATATATATATATATATATATATATATATATATATATATATATATATATATATCCAAGAAAGAAGTGACTCAAACAGATAGATTCACCAAAGAACAAAAATATATTTCAACTACAACGTTTCAGCTTCCGCCTTCCTCAGGTAGTACAAGATGGTTTGCTCAGTGGCTGCACAGATGACAAACCATCTTGTACTACCTGAGGAAGGCGGAAGCTGAAACGTTGTAGTTGAAATATATTTTTGTTCTTTGGTGAATCTATCTGTTTGAGTCACTTCTTTCTTGGATATTTTATTTCTTTGTGACTCATTGTATCCTTTGGGATCCAGATTTTTGCCCTGGCTGGCTGTTGTTTTCTTGTGATCCTCCATCTTCAAGTATATATATATATATATATACACACAGAGAGAGAGAGAGAGAGAGAGAGAGAGAGGGAGAGAGAGAGAGAGAAATACGGTCCTATAAAGTCCCAAATCAGCACTTTTTAAAGGTGGGTGTCTGCCACCTGAAGACACTCTCTCTCTCTCTCTATATATATATATGTATATATATATATAGAGAGAGAGAGCGAGAGCGAGAGAGAGAGAGAGATCTCGACAAGTATTCACAATGATGCCACAGGGTGGGGAAATCCAAAGGGACTTCAATGTTCCAGGACAAGGTGTCTGAAGATGTCCTGAGGGAAAACCTGCACTTTTGTGACACAGTCATTGCAGAGACTTACAGTCCCAATGTACGAAAGCATTTCTCCATAGACATAGAATGGGAAAACCCCTTTGATACATCAGGCCCTATGCCCTCCACTATAAAACTCTGTCTAATATAATTGAATTGATAAGGTAAAGGGGTCTGTCTTGAAATACTTTTACACGCCAAAAGGTTAGTAACGTTATTTTCACTGCTTCGGTGCTTCCATCTGATCCATTCCTAGTGCTAATAGCTGTCGCTCGACTTCTGGAGGCAAAAAGAAAGCAAAACTAAGAAGTGTAAGCCCCAGTTTGTCTAATAATGAGCCTTCTTGGGATTCTGTTCAGCCTTCTGACTTGCCGACCAGTGGTGCAATTCCAAAAACAAGTAGTGGTCCCAGTCCACATTTCAGACCCTTTAAGTAGGAAGCCTACAAATCTAACTCACTTATGAGAAAGAAAATGTAATTGCCCCAGTAACGGATACAGATACGGACAACCCTACAAATACCACTAGCATGAATATGAATGATCCTGTTTCGCAATGGTTTGTGCATCTTAAAAGTGGAAATTTCTCACACAGTGAAATTTCTAAATGATATACCTTGAGACACTCAACCTCCAACCAAGTTTTTGACATCTAGGTGATGTAATGATTGAACCCACTCATATTCAACATCCTCATTCATTGGAGTGGATTGCCATGCCCCATGTGGTATAATACGTACATAAGCATATCCATTTCCCCTTTAGACAAACCAGCAAGCTATAAATTGCAGCGAGAATGCCTTTGTCCTACTCTACCTATATGAGTGATAGTGGCCCTGGCGAGTGACCCTAGCTTCAATCATCCTTGGCAAAATCAATGAAGACCTTAAGAAAAACACCATAAGGGCTTAGACCTCATGCCAGGACAAAATACTTGAGCTAAAGGACTTCTCACGAAAAGTCTGGATTTAGTTGAAGAACCAAGACTTTCCAGTCCCCTATCCATCCAGACATCCTATCCAATTTCGCAGAGTGCTCAGTGGCGGCTCCTTTGCTAAGGCGGAGGAGTGTCGCCCCACTGAGCAGGTAAAAGAGGAAAATATAAAATGATATTAGCTCATTGTTATTATCATTTTATTCTTCCCCTTGCTTAGCTGGGTAGGGGCAGGATGCTCTGCTCACAGAGCAGGGCAGGGGAGGAGTGGTTTGCCCACTTCAAATGTGCAGGACGCTTTGGCCGACCATCTCGGGCCGGTCAAACTGTAACGCGCACTTTGCATGTTCTCCTTGCAGGCTGCATTACAGCCTGTATGGAGAACATGCCCAGCCTCCCATTCTCTGGCTGAGCGCCGATCCACGTCGCTCAGACCAATCACAACACTGCATTGCAGTGTTGTGATTAGCTATTTGGAGGCTTTGAGCCGGGTACTTCCTGACTCTGAAGCGGGCGAAGAGGATGAGGAGGAGGCGGCGGCGTAGTTGCATGCCAATGATATCACCAGTAGAGCTTGGACTAATTAATGCTGTTGGGAGTGAATGTTCAGCTTCACATTGTTGCCCGGAGGTGAGTCAGCAGTGTTGAGCCTAGGATTTGTTCTTGGGGTTACAATTCCTATGTGCAGAAAACAGCAACAGGGGTGAGATATGTAAGATGTGTGTTTTTGGGTAAAGCACACATTACATGTAGGTATATCAGAGGTGATATTGCTCCTTAACCATTTTTCCACCTGCTTTTTCTTGATTTTAGGCCTTGGGGCACATCCAGATCACACTACTTCAGTAGATCTGTCTTTGTTCCAAAACCTAAGGTAGTTGCGCTGGCCCGCACCAGGCATACATTAATAGGGGCGTGACACAAAGAGGATTGGGCACTGTACCAAGGTCAACATTCAGTGCAAAACTGCTTTTGCAAAGCATTTGTCACTGCTGTTTGCACTTTAGAACAATTTGCATTGCATGAGCATCAGACCAAGCCTTTAGTAAATCTGGCCCTAAGGGCCAGATTTATTAACATTGGTAATAGAGATTTCCAAAATGCGATTTTCCCCAAATCGCAGTTAGGAAATCGCTATTCCTAATGTATGAAACCATTATTTTAAATTACCTATTCCTAGTGGGTCGCAAATCGACCTACCTCATGAATATTAATGAGTTAGGTCGAAGTTTGCAACCTATTAGGAATGGTAGCCATTACAGAGATGGTGGCCTGCTGGGGTCAGTAGACCACCATGTCTGTGACTGCTTTTAAATAAAGCAATATTATTCTTTTGAACGGTGTAGGAAGCTGAGTTTCTGTTGCAGTAACTGCCCCACTTTTTGCCAGACTACTGATGAACTTTGACTTGATGTGCCCTGGGTCCCTGCCAATCAGGTTCCCAGGGCCTGTGTTCTTTCCCCAAAACTGTACCTTGTACCCCCAATTGGGACCTCTCTGGCCACATGTCAGTCCCTTGTAAAAGGTACCATGGGTACCAAGGGCACTGTGGCCAGGGAATGCCCCTAAGGCCTGCTACACTTATTGTGTCACCCTTAGAGGCCCTGTACCTTTACACACACACACACACACTGCTATTGCAGGCTGCGTGTTTTGGTGCAGAACAAAGTGAAGAGTTGACATGCCTACAACCCACTGCCCTGGCATAGATCAGCCACCCCTCTAGCTGGGTGCACTATACCATTGGTGAGGGTACAGGTGCATGAGCCCTGTACCCCTACAGTGTCTAAGCCAATGGTGCTGGGAGTTTGTCATTATGAACTCCACAGCACCATAATGGCTTTACTGAAAACTGGGAAAGTTTGGTATCAAACTTCTCAGCACATTAAACCCACACTGATGTTAAGTGTGGGATTTAATGAAATATGCACTCAGAGGGCATCTTAGAGATGCCCCCTGAAAAACGACCAGCCTCTGGTGGGTTCCTTGACTGGTACACAACAGCCTGCCACCACGAGACATGTTTCTGGACCTCTAGGGTGGGAGCCTACGCTCCCTGAGTCCAGAAACAAAGCCTTTCCTGGGTGGAGGTGTTCACACCTCCCCCAGGCCAGGAAGAGCCATCTGTGACAGGGGAGCTTCAAAGGCCTTGCAGCCTTTGTAATGTGACCCCCAGCCTCTCCTGCTACCAGGAGCAGGCCCCCTTCCTGTCTCCCCTGCTTTTCGGTGGGAAGACAGGCAGGAAAAATTAGCCAGCCCAGAAGGTGTGCCCACCTCTGCCAACCCCACCCCTCAGGTGGGGGAGGCGAGGTGAAGCCCACTCTTCAGTGCCCGCCATCTTGCAGATGGCAGGCACTCCCCAATCAGGATTAGGGATTGTGCTCACTCCCCCAAGTGGGGTGAGCCCACAAAGGGTGTAGTCACCATAAGGTCAGTAGCCCATTGGCTACTGACCTCGAGACCCCTAAAACGCCCCCTAAATACAGTATTTAGGGGGCAGCCCTGAACCAAGAAGACAAGACAAGAAACCAGAAGAAGAAAAGAAGAAGGACCGAACAGCCGTGCTAAAGCTAACAAAAGGAGGACGCCTACTGACTTGGCCCCAGCCCTACCGGCCTGTCCCCACCTTGAACCTGCAGAAGTGAAACCCCGGTGTGTCCTGCAGCCAGCAGCCTCAAGAACCCCGAGGACCTGCCCTGCCTTCAAAAGAAAAGACTCTGTCTCCCGTAAACACCGGATTTGTTCACTAACAGACTCCAGCTCCGGCAGGATCCGCGAGTCTACATCACTCTCCACCCGACGCCCACGGCCCGAGTTCGAGTTGCCCAACACCAAGAGGAGGTCTCCCCGGCGATCCTGACCCAAGATCCGGTGACCCCTGACCTGCCTCAAGGCTCCAGCCGACGACTGCAGCCTCAAACCGGAAGGTCCCCCCCAACCGCGACCAGGAGCTGGTAAGAAGATCCGACCCTAAAAGGCACCACTGCACCCGACGCCCGATGGCCTTCGGTGGCCCAACCGACGGTGCCTAACCAACCCACAGCATCCCAACTTACCTCTCCTAGTGGTGGTCGCACCCAGAAGACCTTCGTCCCCGAGCCTGCAGTGTGTTTGCAAACCGGAGACTCCCCATTGAAAGCTACAGGGCTTCCGAAGCCAAAACAGCACTCTGCACCCGGCCGCCCCAGTGCCGCTGAGGGTGCACCTTTTGTGCTGGCTCAAACCCCCATTTGCCCTGAACTTAAGTCCAGGAGCTTTGCTCCCACAACCCAGTGGTCTGCTCGTCAGCAGCCACCAACCGGAAGCCCCCTATCCCCCATTAGATAACATTGGGCCTCAGCACTCTGCACCCGGCCGCCCTAGTGCCGCTGAGGGTGTAACAAAAGTGCATCCTTGACCCTGGGGGACCCCTGAGTCTAACCCCAGAATACCAACTCCCACAACAAATTACTTACCTGTTAACCGATAACACTATTTTCCTCCATAGGATAACATTGACTGTTTTTCTATGAAAAGATTCTAAGTGTGGAGTTGGAAAATCTATGAAAACCTTTAAAACTGTAACTAAATAACAAAAACACTTTTACTTACCTGTTTACAGGAAATGTCCCAGTGCAGTATCCAGGTATACTGCACAGTGTAAGAAAAGTAATCTGTAAAGTAATCTACTTGACATTCTACTAAAAAGCGTATACAAAGTATATGTACAGTATATCCAAAGGATTGCATTACCAGTAACTCAACTGTAATCAAATCAAAGTGCATATACAATTGCAATTCAAACTGTTGACAAACTGCATTACTAGTGTAAAGTATTTATTGCTTACCTGTGCCAGGCTTGCTTGGTTCTAGAAAATAAAATAACAAAAGAATATTTTTATACAAAACCAATTGGTCTGAAGTTCAGTCTTTGAGTGTGTGATATCATTTGCTGATTAAGTGTGTACAACAAATGCTTAACACTACCCTCTGATAAAGCCTTACTGCTCGCCCACACTACCACAGATAGAGAGTAAGGTGCTATCTACTTTTACCTCTGCCTACCTTGGGGTTCCACTGGACTCTGTGCACACTATACCTCACTTTGGTATAGTATATACAGAGCCAGCTTCCTACAAATGGCTCTTCAATCCAGACACACTGCGGGCCCGATGGTTACCCCGTTGAGTACTATTAGCAGTTCTGAGACATTTTAAACCCTCATTTGTTACATTTTTACACTGCTGCAATACAGTGGAGATCCTTTCGACCAGAACTGGGCTGCGCCACTATAGTGGTCCTTCCTATGGGGGGCCTTCCCCAAGATCAGTGTTCTTCCTGCCTCCCCATCTCACTCATCAATGCTGACATTAAGATTTACGCCAAGGCTCTGGCAACCCAACTGACCCGTGCTCTTCCGCACCTTATTCACCCGCACAAATGTGGGTTTCTGTCGGGTAGGAGCACTCATCACTGCATTTGTAGAGTACAGGCGGCTCTCTTCCAGATACAGGGCTTAGATGGCATGCTGACCCTCCTCCTCATAGATTTCTCCAAGACCTTTGACACTGTCTCCTAGGACTTTCTAAATGTGGTTCTCCTGCGGGTGGGCTTGGGAGCCTCATTCCGCAGGATGGTCCGCCTTCTTTATAGCGTTCCGACAGCCCAGGTCCGGGTGAATGGTTTCCTGTCTGCCCCCTTTCCCATCTGGTGGGGTATGCACCAAGGCTGTCCACATTCTCTTTTACTGTTTGCTCTTGCGATAAAGCCCCTCACGTGTCTCATACGGTGTTATGCTGGGGTGCAGGGTGGGAGTCGGAGGATGGATTTGAGGATCGCATAGCATTATATGCTGACAACATTCTTCTGTACCTCGGCAATCCTCAGACTTCCGGATCCCAATGCCTTGAGATCCTTCGTCTCTGTGTCAAAGTGTCAGCCTTTAAATCAGTGTGAGCAAATCTAATTTGTTGGAGGTGAGAGGAGACTCTAGGGGGCGGCACTACCGGATGGAATTCCTTTGAATACCAGGGGATTCACGTGGATTCACGTGCCCCACCTCCCAGACTTGGCGTAGAATCTCAACTTTCAAGGCATAGTTCAGGCTCTTGATCGGGATCTGCATCGCTGGGCCAGCCTACCCTTCAATCCCATGGGGGACACCGTGCTCTTCAAAATGGTATGTCTCCCCCGCTATCTATATCCCCTAAGAAACTTTCCTTTCCCTATCCCGCTGTAGTATGCTGATGCAACATGTAATTCTTTTATGTAATGTGCATTTCTTTACCGCATGGTTTGCTTACACTTTCTGTGTATTTTACATTGTGTTTTCTTTCAACATATACTCCACGTTCTATAGAACGGACTGGATGGTACTTGGAACCTCAGTTGACAGATCTGCTGTGTTCATCGAAGCATCCTAGATGCGTCCTTAGTTGTGGGTCGTTACATGAAGAATAAACTCTTCTTCAAATCTTCATACTGAATCTCATGGATTTTATCTTTATTGCCTACCCTACCACATTTTAGTACCAGGAGTGGGGTGGCTTTGTTTTATTTTTCTACGTGAGTTATTACGCATTGCCCAGCTTCCCGGCTCTACCTCAGACCCACCGACTGAATATCTTACTTAGATGTTGCTGGACGTGAAGAAGTGCGCTCGTGTAAGGAATTGGAAGAAACAAGAGGAAAAGTTAGTAAACTCCTTACTTTGTGCGTCCGTCACACTCCTAGAAGTGCACCTTTCAGTTCTGATAGGGTAAAAATTAGTCATGTGGATGTTCCTATTGATTCAGAAGATTTGAATGAGTGTAATGAGAGATTTTTAAATGCTGTTCTTATTGTTGACACTACCTTTTGTAAACAGGTACAAACCGTCAGAGGTCCTTTCTGTCAAGCTACTGTAGACCAATCAATCAATCAATCAATCACGGCATTTATAGAGCGCGCTACTCACCCGGGAGGGTCTCAAGGCGCTGGGGGAGGGGGTAGGTTACTGTTCGAACAGCCAGGTCTTGAGCTGCTTCCTGAAGGAGAGATGGTCCTGGGTTCGCCGAAGGTGAGTGGGGAGGGAGTTCCAGGTCTTGGCTGCCAGGTAGGAGAAGGATCTTCCTCCGGCGGTGGTTCTGCGGATGCGTGGTACGGTGGCGAGGGCGTGGCTGGTTGATCGTAGCTGGCGTGTGGGCGTGTAGAAGGTCATGCGGTCGTTGAGGTACTTTGGGCCCAGGTCGTGGAGGGCCTTGTGTGCGTGGGTGAGGAGTCTGAACGTGATTCTCTTGCTGACGGGGAGCCAGTGCAGGTCTTTCAGGTGTCCGGTGATGTGGCTGTGTCGGGGGATGTCCAGGATGAGTCGTGCGGAGGCGTTCTGGATGCGCTGGAGTCTTTTTTGAAGTTTGGCTGTGGTTCCGGCGTAGAGGGTGTTCCCATAGTCCAGTCGGCTGGTGACGAGTGCCTGGGTGACGGTCTTCCTGGTTTCAGTGGGGATCCATCTGAAGATCTTGCGGAGCATGCGCAGGGTGTTGAAGCATGAAGATGAGACGGCGTTGACTTGTCTGGTCATCGACAGGGAGGAGTCCAGGATGAAGCCCAGGTTGCGTGCGTGGTCCGTTGGCTTGGGCGCGGTGCCCAGGGCCGGGGGCCACCAGGAGTCGTCCCAGGCGGAGGGAGATGAGCCCAGGATGAGGACTTCCGTCTTGTCCGAGTTCAGTTTAAGGCGGCTGTTCCTCATCCAGTCGGCGACATCTCTCATCCCGTCGTGTAGGTTGGCTCTGGCGGTGGTGGGGTCGTTGGTGAGGGAGAGGATCAGCTGGGTGTCGTCGGCGTAGGAGATGATGTTGAGGTTGTGTTGGCGTGCGATGGCTGCGAGGGGGCTCATGTAGACGTTGAAGAGGGTTGGACTGAGTGAAGATCCTTGTGGAACGCCGCAGATGACTTCGGTGGCTTCGGATCTGAACGGGGGAGGCGGACTCTCTGGGTTCTTCCGGCGAGGAACGAGATGATCCATTCCAGTGCTTTCTCTCGGATTCCGATGTTGCTGAGGCGCTTCACTAGGGTGCGGTGGCAGACGGTGTCGAACGCCGCGGAGAGGGCCAAGAGGATGAGGGCAGCTGTTTCCCCGTTGTCGGTTAGGGTTCTGATGTCGTCGGTGGCTGCGATAAGGGCGGTCTCGGTGCTGTGGTTGGCCCGAAACCCGGACTGCGAGGGGTCGAGGGATCCATTCGTCTCGAGGAAGGCAGCAAGCTGTCTGTTGACGGTCTTCTCGATGACTTTGGCCGGAAACGGAAGGAGCGAGATGGGACGGTAGTTCTTGAGGTCGGTGGGGTCCGCCGTTGGTTTCTTCAGGAGGGCGGTAAGCTCGGCGTGCTTCCAGCTCTCCGGGAAGGTGGCGGTGTGGAAGGAGGAGTTGATGATGTCCCGGAGATGGGGTGCGATGGTGGCGTCGGCTTTGTTGAAGACGTGGTGTGGGCAGGGGTCGGTTGGTGATCCGGAGTGGATGGAGTTCATCGTGCGGGTGGTGTCTTCGGTGCTGATCGGGGTCCAGTTGCAGAGGGTGGTGGTGGCGGGCGTTGGTTCGGCGGTAGGGTGCGTGGTTTGTGCGTCGAAGCTGTTATGTATGTCGGTGATCTTGCGGTGGAAGAACGCGGAGAGTGAGTTGCAGAGGTCTTGCGAGGGGGTGATGTCGTTGTTTCCGGCGCTGGGGTTGGAGAACTCTTTGACGATGCTGAAAAGTTCCTTGCTGTCATGGGCGTTGTTGTCCAGTCGTTCTTTGAGTGCCGACTTCTTGGTGGCACGGATCAGCTGGTGGTGTTTGCGGGTGGCGTGCTTGAGGGCGGTCCTGTTGTTTGTGGTCTGGTCGAGTCGCCAGGTTTTCTCGAGAGTGCGGCAGTTCTTCTTGGATTCCTTGAGTTCGTTGGTGAACCAAGGGGTTTTCTTGCTTCCTGGTCTGCTGGGAGGGTTTTTAGTGGTGCGAGGTCGTCGGCGCAGGCGGTCAGCCACTTGGCGAGGTTGCTGGCTGCTTCGTTTGGGTCCGTTGTGTTGGTGGGTGTGTTCTGGCCGAGGGAGGCGGTGAGCTGCTCGGCGGTGATCTTGCTCCAGCTCCGGCGGGGAGCCTGTTGCGGGTGGTGGTGGGTCGCAGTCTTTCTGAAGCTGAAGTGGATGCAGCTGTGGTCGGTCCAGTGGAGTCCGGTGGCGTGGCTGAAGGAGATGTGTTTGCTGGACGAGAAGACGGGGTCAAGCGTGTGGCCGGCGTAGTGGGTGGGTGTGTTCACCAGTTGCTTGAGTCCGAGGTTGGCGAGGTTGTCCAGCAGGGCGGTGGTGTTTCTGTCGTTGTTGTTCTCCAGGTGGAAGTTGAGGTCCCCTAGGAGGATGTAGTCGGCGGAGGGCATGGCGTGCGGGCTGATGAAGTCTGCGATGTCTTCGCTGAATAGTGTGCGTGGTCCCGGGGGTCTGTAGATGAGGGTGCCTCGGAGGGTGGTCTTGGGGTCAGTGTGTATCTGGAAGTGTAGGTGTTCGGGCGGCGGTGAAGGTCTCGTCGGAGTTAGTCGAGATGCGGATGGTGTTCTTGTGTACGATGGCGATGCCTCCTCCCGTCTGGTTGACGCGGTCCCTCCGGGTGATCTTGTATCCGTCCGGGATGGCTATGGCGATGTCGGGCGCTGAGGAGGCGTTCATCCAGGTTTCGGTGAGGAAGGCGATGTCCGGTGCTGTTGCGTCGAGCAGGTCCCAGAGTTCCACGGCGTGCCTGTGGACGGAGCGGGTGTTCAACAGGATGCATTTCAGGTGGTTGCTGCTGGTGCTCGACTTGGCGGAGGTGGTGCACGTCCGGGGAGAGGTGAATCGGCAGGTTTGGCAGGTGAAGGGTCCGTGGGTGCGTCTCGGTGAGGCTCGGTAGCAGGCAGGGTTCCGGCCGGCATTGAGTGCGGTGAGTGTGGCGGCGTCGTAGGTCCGTCGAGTGGTGTTGCATCGGTGGGTTCCAGGGGTTCTGGCGCTGGGCGCGGTCCAGTCGCGGACGGGCGCAGACGGGCTTGCCTTTGGCGCGCCTTCGGCGCGCCAGCGGCGCGGCCGCGCAGCGGCCGCCATTTATGGGGAGGTGGGAGGGAGGAGCAGCTGGGAGGCGGGAGGCAGGGGCAGCGAATGGGCAGTCAGGGGGGCGGGGCCGCAGGGGACGCAGCGGCGGGACTGGCGAGAGGCAGCGGGGGCACAAAAGGAAAATGGGGGGTGAAAACAGACAAAATGGCAAGCACAACGCTAATGGGGCAGCGAGGGGCACAGAAAGGAAAAGGGGGTGAAAACAGACAAAATGGCAAGCACAACGCTAATGGGGCAGCGAGGGGCACAGAAAGGAAAAAGGGGGTGAAAACAGACAAAATGGCAAGCACAACGCTAATGGGGCAGCGAGGGGCACAGAAAGGAAAAGGGGGTGAAAACAGACAAAATGGCAAGCACAACGCTAATGGGGCAGCGAGGGGCACAGAAAGGAAAAAGGGGGTGAAAACAGACAAAATGGCAAGCACAACGCTAATGGGGCAGCGAGGGGCACAGAAAGGAAAAAGGGGGTGAAAACAGACAAAATGGCAAGCACAACGCTAATGGGGCAGCGAGGGGCACAGAAAGGAAAAGGGGGTGAAAACAGACAAAATGGCAAGCACAACGCTAATGGGGCAGCGAGGGGCACAGAAAGGAAAAAGGGGGTGAAAACAGACAAAATGGCAAGCACAACGCTAATGGGGCAGCGAGGGCACAGAAAGGAAAAGGGGGTGAAAACAGACAAAATGGCAAGTACAACGCTAATGGTGGCAGCGTGGGGCACAGAAAGGAAAAGGGGGTGAAAACAGACAAAATGGCAAGCACAACGCTAATGGGGCAGCGAGGGGCACAGAAAGGAAAAGGGGGTGAAAACAGACAAAATGGCAAGCACAACGCTAATGGGGCAGCGAGGGGCACAGAAAGGAAAAGGGGGTGAAAACAGACAAAATGGCAAGCACAACGCTAATGGGGCAGCGAGGGGCACAGAAAGGAAAAAGGGGTGAAAACAGACAAAATGGCAAGCACAACGCTAATGGGGCAGCGAGGGGCACAGAAAGGAAAAGGGGGTGAAAACAGACAAAATGGCAAGCACAACGCTAATGGGGCAGCGAGGGGCACAGAAAGGAAAAAGGGGGTGAAAACAGACAAAATGGCAAGCACAACGCTAATGGGGCAGCGAGGGGCACAGAAAGGAAAAAGGGGGTGAAAACAGACAAAATGGCAAGCACAACGCTAATGGGGCAGCGAGGGGCACAGAAAGGAAAAAGGGGGTGAAAGCAGACAAAATGGCAAGCACAACGCTAATGGGGCAGCGAGGGGCACAGAAAGGAAAAAGGGGGTGAAAACAGACAAAATGGCAAGCACAACGCTAATGGGGCAGCGAGGGGCACAGAAAGGAAAAGGGGAGACAAGCAGGAAATACGGGCACCGGGGCCACAAGCGGAGGGCGATCTTACCTGCAGAAGCAGCGGGCAGACAACACAGGCGGAGCTGTGTGGTGGGGGAGCGACCTACCTGGCAAGGCCTAGACAGTAAGGTTATCATGATGATTGCCGATTCATGAGCTTCAGTCAGCATATTGGCTGACGTGACATTCTATTGGCCTGTTGATACTATTTTGAGCACACCTGACATTTGTCCAAAAGCTTTTGGAGCAGGATATCGAACTCAAAAGCTATATAGTTGCTACACTTGAAGGCTTAGGTAGACACATTGACACTAAAGTCTATGTTGCTGTAAAAGGGAGGGACATTATCGGATGGATGGATCTCGCCAGATTGGGTATTTTATTTGTGTCCTGGACATGAAGATCCTATAGTTTTAGGAGACATGCCGGTTGTGGCCATAGAGAATCATGAAATGTAACACATCACATGGCTGAAGGTTTCCCAATGTATTCAATGACACTATAGGCAATGTAAAAGGTTTTGAACACACGATAAAATGTAAATAATATTTTGTCCCAGTCCTACACAAAGTGCGTCCTGTACCATTGAGTACAAGAGATGATTTGAAAGCTTTATTAGAGACACTCATTTCGCAGGGAGTTACAGCCAAAACAGATTCTTCTGAGTGGGTTTCTCTGGTAGTTTTGACTCGAAAATGCTCAGGAGATCTGAGGCTATGTGTGGACTTGAGGTCACTCAACCAAATTATCCTGGTGTACTGTCACTCTCTTCCATGCATACAAGAAATTATGGCAAACATTAATGGGGCAAAGTTTCTTTCAACAGTAGATCTTTATTCTGCATACCATCAGGTACCCCTTAGTTAAGAGTCGCCAGCTTTGACTACTTTTGTAACTCCTTTTGGAGCGTTTAAGTACTTAAGATTACCCTTTGGCCTTGCATCAGCTGCAAGTGTCTTTCAGAGGATGATAGACACAATATTTAATGATGTCCCTTGTGTTCAGGCTTTTCAAGATGACATTTTAGTTTATCATAAAAGTGAAGAAGAACACATGCTTGTCTTAAACAAAGCATTTCAAATTTTAGGGATGCATGGTATGACAGTGAAGATGAGTAAATGTAATTTGTTTGTACAACAAGTTGAATATTTTGGACACACAATTTGAGCAGAGGGAATAAAACCAAAAGCATGCAATGTGGAAGCCATTAGAGCTGCACCAGCTCCTAAAGACAAAGACACTCTGAGATCATTCCTAGGGTTGTGTGAATATTATGCTCGTTTTATCCCAGGATATGCCTTACAAGTACAACCATTACATTCACTTTTAAAAAGGAGTTACATTTGAGTGGAATACACAGCCGGATCATGTCTTTCAAGAAATCAAAGCTTTAGTAACCAATGCTCCGGCTCTACAGTCCTTTACCCTAATGGTAAATCATTCATCATGGTTGATGCCAGTATTAAGGGTATAGGAGCAGTCTTCAGACAAATAGTTGATGGATGTAAGAACACTGTTGCATTTGCGTCACAAACACTCTCCCCTGCCGAGGTTAATTACAGTACTATTGAGTGAGAGGCGCATGCTTGTGTCTGGGCTGTGGAAAAGTTTAAGACCTACATTTGGGGAACATCTTTTGACTTATTCACAGACCACAAGCCATTGGTATATCTGTTAAGTGGCAATGGCCTAGGCAAGGCGTCCTCACGTTTGGTAAGATTACTGTCTAAGCTCCAAGAATTTCACATTTCTGTAAAATATATTCAGGGTGGCAAAAGTTTTACTGCGGACTGTTTGTCCCGCATGCCATTACGTTGTGAAGTTGACATAGGAGGGGATGAAGAATGTGTGGTGGCCATGGTGGATGTGATGCATGCATGTGAAGGAGTTATATCAGAAGAAGAATGGCACTCTGCTTCTATAAAGGATGAAAATTTGCAAAACGTTGTCAATTTCAGTAAGTTTGGTTGGCCGCCTGGAAAATTACAGTCAAAAGAGTTACGTAGCTTTGCCAGTGTGGTTGCGGAAATATTGTGCATTGGACAAATTTGTATGCGTGGTAGCTTGTCTATTCCACCATCCGATTTACGTGAGCATATAATTTCTTTAGCACACACTGGACATTTAGGTATCTCTTCTACTTGTAAAAAACATAAACAATTGTTTTGGTGGCAGTGTATGGATAAAATGGTTGCCATATTTATTGACAAATGTCATCAGTTCTTGGTATCAGACAAACATTGGGTTGCCACTGTTAAACCTCTGCATCCTTTCAATTTGTTACCAGCTGAGCAGAGATTTCTTATTGTTCTAGTAGATTATTTTTCCAAATGGATATACTATTCTTTTGTGAACACGCCAAGCACAAAGTCTGCTATTGATTTTCTAAAGAAAGTATTTTTAATTTGTCCACAATCTTTAGTGACTGACAATGGCACTCACTTTGTGTCCAAAGAAATGAACAGTTTCATAACCAGTTTAGATATCACTCACCTAAAAGTAGCTCTCTATAGCCCATCTTCAAATGGTTTTGTGGAAAGGGCCAATCGCATTCTCAAGGAGGGTATTCAAACGGCTCTATCAGCAAGACTGAATGTTGTAGAATTTTTAGAGGACAAGATTTGGAGTTACTTGACTACTTCCCACACGACTACTGGGGTAACTCTGTTTACATGTTTAAGAGGTAGAAGTGCAAAATCCCAGCTCATTCCAGGGTGGCTACAGCTAATGTCAGGCCATGAGTCGAGTGGAAGGAAGGTTTCCTCTTCGGATTGATGGAGTGCGATGGTGCTCTTTCATTTGTATGGGTGCATCATAATCACGAGTAGGCTGCACCTACATTTATTCTTTTGTCATGTTAACATTTGGTCATTAGAATGCAGTTGTTAATAACGTGTAAAACTGAAATGGTAGAATTATTACGTGCCATGCAAAGAAAAAAACGTGGCAATTGTGTTTTGAATAATGTAACCTTTAGCATTTGTTTGTAATCAATTAATGAAATTACTCATTTATAATGTAATGCATAGAGTTAAACGTGCACAATACTAAAGTTGCCCATGGATATGTTAATTGAGCTTTAAAATGTTAGATTTCAGAGGCTGCTCACAATGATTTGTGTATTGATGTGTTTATATAACATGATGATTTAGAAATGCTTAAGTGAAATGTTCACGTATATGCATGTTCATAGGGCCTATGTGCTTCACTCTTATGTTGGCCGATTTCTGTAGGCCTGAAATGTTTTCTCCCTGACAGCTCTCGTAGAGGGGTCGAAATCTGAATTTCATGTGCCTGTTGAAATTGTACTGTTTTCACGCTTCTGTTGCAGGTGGAGAAAGTCGTCTTAGTTAGTTAGAATAACGCCTTTTGATTTAGGAGTTAGGCTCGGGGAGGAGTGGATACTTTTATGCAAAGAACGCTGATAATTGGGAGACGGTGTTCTTTCTCACTGAAGGAGGCCTGGGAATCAAGGTCATCGAGCCAGGAGCTGGGTGTATCGAAACTAAATGGAAAATCACATATGAGAAGTGCCCAGCAGCATGAGGTGATCCAGATGCAAGCAGTGGGTGTGTTTTGAATTTTGAATTAGGGACAGTGCCCCGGGGGCTGCGTCAGGAGAAGAGGTGAGGAGATCGATGAAGAGGGGAGGAGCATCTTAGAACGAGCTCTGTAGCTTTGGCTACTTGACCCATACAACGTGAGTGTACTTATTAGGAAGTCTTCACGCGCTGACACCTTTTCCTGATCTTGCCTGAGGAATGCTAAGTAGGGATGTCACGGTAGTAGTAGTGTAGGGACAGACTAATGCTTTTCACTTTCCAATCCCAAATGAAGACGGATCTTGAAGTAGGGGTAATCATTGCCTGCGTTCTGGAATTTGTCATTCTTTTCATGCTACAGCGTTTCAATCTCACCCGTAGGTTTGGATTTGTATTAGTTCCAATGTACTTGTACAACCTTGTCTTGAGGTGTCTGTACATCCAGTTATTTTTGGCATTGTAATAAACCCACTAATTTGGAATTCGGAGTCTGTGATCCTTCAGAATCATGCTTCTCTAAATTTATTAGTTTTCCTTAATGAGATATTTCTCCCCTCTACACTTCTCAGCAGGTAACAAAGATTCATTGACCAAGGGTTCCGGAGTAAATTGGTAGAGAGGAACCCGGCCCTATCAGGATATTAGAGAAAGAGTGTTGTATAAACAAGAAAAACAAAAGAGTTGGTATGACAAAAGATTTAAGGTAAGTGATGTTGATATCAAAGTAAATGATTTTGTTCTCATAAGAAAACCACACAGGAAATTGAAAGGAGAATTTCAATACATTTCACCAGTTAAAGTAATTAAATCTGATGCTGCTTCTGTTTTGCTTCAGGGAAGAGGCTGGTGGAACAAAAAGAATTTGATTCCTATCTCTAAGAGTCAAGCGGTCATGTATAATCAGACGTGCTGTCCTACAGAGGATTTTGATTCCATGCGGTCTACAGATGTTGTCTCTTCTGGTTTAAATAACCGTGCTGATCACAATGAGTCTAGTTCTTGTCTCATTGAACACTCAGTGACAAGAGCAGGTGTTCCGCCTGTTTAAGAGTTTGTGACTACTCGGTCTTCTAGAGTAGTTGAAGTACCAGAAAGATATAAAGAATATGAATTGTATGGAAATGTTTCTTACTATAATGTTGTTTTGTTGTTTTATTTTATTTCAATTTTAGGGGGGAAGGTGATGTAGTATGCTGATGCAACATGTTATTCTTTTATTTAATGTGTATTTCTTTACCGCATGGTTTGCTTATGCTTTCTGTGTATTTTACATTGTGTTTTCTTTCAACATATACTCCACGTTCCATAGAATGGACTGGATGGTTCTTGGAACCTCAGCTGACAGATCTGCTGTGTTCCTCGAAGCATCCTGACGCATCCTGAGTCGTGGGTCGTTACATAAACTCTTCTTCAAATATTCATACTGCATCTCGTGGATTGCATCTTTATGGCCTACCCTACCACAACCCCGTAAGTGGTTCCACTCCTTGTGGCATGCTCTGTGATCACACATTCCACCAAACACTCTGCTCCTTGAATACAGTCTGCTTGAGGTTAAGATCTTCCTTGGATGTCTGGGGAAAGGAGCCATTCATGCCGTTCATTCATGCCCCTGACGGTTTCGATCTGCTTAGACGTAAATGGGTAAATTGGGCGAGAGACTTTGATGAGGATGACTGGAGGGAGACTTGCCTCGCACCTCGTGAACTGGCACTCTCATCCCGTATGCGCATGATTCAAATAAACTACCTTCACGCGGCCTATCTCGCCCCTCACTGCCTGCACCGAATATCACCTAATGCCCAGGCAGCTTGTATGCGATGCACACTTCCTGCTGTGGATTTCTTCCACTTGGCCTGAGACTGACCGGCGCTACGTTCCTTTTGGGACAGGGTGGGCCGGAAGCTCTTGTGGTTCTTGGGCGTCCACTTGACTTGGCTCTGTGAAATGCCCTATTGGTGCTGGTGGAGGAATTGGGGGGCCCTCAGGCTGAGCAAACTTTTCTTCAAGTAGCCTGCCTAATGGCCAAAAGGGATGTGGCCCTTGCATGGAAGCAGCCAACGCCCCCTCGATCTTAGGGGGGTAGATTGGTGTGCACAACAGAAAACACCTGTCTACGCTGCTCGTGGATGCCCCCATAAGCATGAAAGGGTGTATGAGAAAGGGTGTTCATTCTATGGTTTATCGATGTAAATTAACTGGTACTTCCTGCCGAGATTATGACATGTTCGATGTGTTTATCCATGCACAGCTCCTATTATATAAGCTGATGAATGTACTTGCTGTAAAATCACAATAAAATTGGTTATAAAAAAAAAGAAAGCAATCTTTTTCTTTTGAAATGCAGCCTGTTTTCCATAAAGTAAAACCGGATGCGTTTTTTAAAAAAATGAAACGGTATACTTTCATTTTTTAAGAGCAGGTAGCGGTCCATGGGACTGCTGCCTGCTCTTAAAATATATATTTTTTGAACATTCTGAAAGAGGAAGGGGTCCCATAGGGACCCCTTCTCATTTGCGAATGGGTTCCCACCAATTTTGAAATGGTGGCAAAATATTGATGTTTTGTAACTGGAATTCGGTCACAAAACATTATTACATACATACCACTGCGATCCGGTTTTTGGAAGGAACACCCTAAGCATGCCCCTTCTAAATACCAAATTGCATATCCGATTTGCAATTCTGTAAAATCACAGTTTGGTGTTTGTACAAAAATGTTTCCCCAGTGCTTTGTATTTTTAATGCTAACCCTTGGCTGTTGCAATAAGAGTGGCAGATTCTAAGCATCATACTTGCCTCTATGCCTTTAATAAAATGTACACACACACTAGCTCGCAAAAAACACATTTGAGATAGTTTTGCACTTGGATCAGTAAGCCATCTCGAAGGAGGATTCCGATATTTTTTACAAGAGAGACTGCAAAGAAAATCAAATAAATTATTAGAATTAAGTAAAGCATTCCGCATTTGAGGAACAGTAAATCTGAATTGTTTGTATGAGTTAGGGACTGAGATGTTGAAGGCTGAAATCAGTAAACAATCTGGGTCTCATCGTTAGACTAGTTCTTATTTTGTGCATTTTATGTTGTAACACTTGCAACCTAGAAAAGCGCCACTAGGTGGCGGAAAAGACTTTAGAATACCGTTGAGAATTTACACTGCGTCTCAGTAGAAGTATTCGAATCTGCAGGTTTGAATGCAGTTTCACAGCGGCGGCGATATTTCAGTTTAAACTGCCCAACTCAAATGCGTCACTTAATGGGCCATCAGTACTCTTTTTGTTCTAATCTCATCCTGGCTGAGAGCTTTACCATCCTTGTATCTATACATCCCGTGTGTCACTTCACTGGAGCTTGAACTATGCATGCACTCGATGGTCAGAAGTACACCTGTAAATGTTAATGATTACACCAGTAACCATTTACTAATAACAATATGAATAATTTGTACGAATTTTAAATTGAAGAAAGACTGAAAAAAAACCTGCATGTTTCAAGGTGTATGCATGCATCTCCGTGATGCTGTATTTACAAGGGTTGTCAGCCAATACTGCCACTCTGGTTCCTATCGATTGAGAGTGCAGCCCCTGTGACTGCTGCAAATATGTACCTGATGGAACTAAAACATTTACTGATTATCTATACACTTAGGGGCATATTCTCAAGGACCTATCGCCAAGTTATCGGCACTTTATCGCAGCCAAAGTCGCGCTAAATTTACCGCCATATTCACAAGCTGGTGCTAACAGCCCATAACACCAGTTTTCCTGCGAAAGCACTCGCTAAAAACATCGCCACAGATTACCCCGGCAACTAACGCTAATGAGATGCAGAGTAGGCTTTCCCGAGCAAAAACCCGCGACAACACCACACCTCCACATTCTCAACGACCAGCCACATCGGCGATAAGACCACAAAACAGGCGATATGGCGCGTTAGCAGCAGGAAACTAACACCTGCTCTGACCTGGTGTAAAGTCGGACGACAAGCTGCACCATCAAAGGGAGCCCAGCCCAGAGCTACACAGGAAGAAAAACAGATGCCATGGAGCCACTCACCATGCACCCCGGAGCCCCAAGGGGGCAACAAAACCCACCTCCACCACCCCCAGGACCGCCACCCCCCCAACGGACCACTCCCCCAGACCACCACAGAGGCAGCGCAGACAAAGACAGCGGACATACAGGAAATGCACCAGCCCTACAGACCTAACACCAGATAATGCCAATGCCCACTACAGGCCCAAAAGGACAACCATCCTCCGCATCCTGAACATCATTGCCCACAGGCTGACGGTACCAACACAGCGGACAACCAACATCCCTCCGCAGACAAAGCTGCTGGCTGTGCTGCACCTGTTGGCCTCTGGTATTCCCCCAGACAACAACTGCCCGAGTCGGAGGAGTCTCACAGCCAGCCCCATCCAAGTTCCTCACACCTGGCCTGGATGCCCTCACCAGCTAGGGACCCCAGCGCCCATACGTCCCCCACAATGCGCAGGAACAGCTGGAGACCAAGCAAGGACTATACGCCATAGCTGGATCCCCGCACGTGTCGGGGGCAATCGACTGCACACTTGTCCCACTTGTGCCCCCTGCCAACACCGCACACAATACCCCAACAGAAAGCACACGCATCCCATCAACGTGCAGGCAATAGTGGACCACAGGGGACTCCTCACCAATGTCATAGCCAACTACCCAGGCAGTGTGCATGATCCCTTCATCTTCCGACAGTCCAACATCAACCAGCGCTTCCAGGATGGCACCTATGGAAATGCACTGCACGTTGGCAAGTACCAAATGAACACACCTCAACTCCACAATCATGCAACTCACAACTCAGGCACTGCCCACATCACAAAATCACATACAACATGCCAAACAACATGCCCCCCCCACCAGACACGACAGCACAACTTACTGTGGCAACCTTGGTTAGCCATGTACATGAGCCATCAACGGCATGGCACCTCAGCCACACAATGCCGGAATGTGGGGAGAGGTTTGAACCAGGCATGTGCGAAGGAGGCAAGTCACCCATGAATGAGAATGTACACAATGCCAAGTGTTGCGGAGATGTGCTGGACAGACTGCAGTATGCAGACCACAGACATAGCCATGTCTACATGCACTGCTGGTATTTGGAGTGTAGTGGACAGTGGACGCAACCATGTTACCCCAGCCAGTGGGGAAGATCGTGGAAATGTAGCTTGTGACGTCCTCCCCTGTAAGCGTGTGCGGTGTGGGCTGGCCAGGAGGACACCAGGCCAGCGTAGGGGTGTGAATAAAAAGCACATAGCCCTGGGCGTGGTTCTCTTCCGGAATGCCCAATGTGCCTGCCAGGGCGGTGTAAAACAGGAAGGCAATCGACGAATGGAATAACCTTAAGTATTGCCCGGCGATGTCGCCTCTATTCCCCAAAATATGAATCAATGAAGAGGCAGGCGCTGGAGACTGGAAGGCAGGAAACAAAGGTTTATTCTCTCCGGAGGAGAACACGTCAGATCAGACCAACAGGGAATCTTCACGAGGTGCTCTCTGCATCTCTGAGGCCTGGCTTCTTATACACGCATTTATGGCAGGAAGACATTCTTTATTACAGTAAAGATACTTTGAAGTATGAAAGACATCCCTGGGATCTTCCGCTTCAGACCCGTTCCCACGCACCCTTACAGTGAGAATCCCCTCCCCATTCACCATACAGAATCGTCATCAGACGGCAGGATCAGCAGGGCATTCCGCCGGTTCCCGGAATGCATGTGGTGTGACGGATCTCATGGGGTGGGGGCCTTGATCTACTGTAACTCCTTTGAAGAGGGGCGATTCCTTACAGTCGGGGCCATAAACTGTATCCGCAGGGCTAGGTGATAGCCTGGGACCGGCCTGGACAATCGGATACGGAGGAAGAGGGGTGTCAGAGGGTGTGATAGTGTATAGGAGGAAAGGGAGGTGTCGGGCAGGCCCGGGGTGAGATTCCCAGGGAAGTGCAGCGCAGTTGGAGGGGGTTAATGGCCCGTGCATGAGAGAGAGAGAGAGAGGGTGACCAGTGCGGGGGGGGCTTGCGAGGATGTGGAGCCGCGCTGGGGATTAGCGGTGTGCAGAGAGTGGGTCTGATCAAGGTAGCTAAAATGGCCGCCGCGGACGACGAAAGTGTGGCATTGGGAAAAAGGGCAAGATGGCGCAGACAATGTTTATCGATACAAATTAATTTTCCACAGTCCTCCCTTTTAACATTTCTCGCCAACTTGTTAATTCGGGTCGATCCCCATAATGCCACGTATTTCTGTCTCATACAAAGTTTTCATGTGTTCAGCCTGTAAGTCCAAAGTCTTTGGGCAAATGCAATTTGAAAATAATGAACACAGAGGAGGCAGACATTGGATACTTAAGCAACACCCGCATAGCACCACAATCGGAATCAGAATGAATGTGAACAACCTCCACCCCCAGGCTTTCAGTAAGTCCCAGAACCAGCTCCCAAGCGACCATCCTTCTTGCTCCTGGTGTACTTCAGAGGACAGTCTATGGAGGTGTTCGATGGCTTTGTAAACAGAAGGTGAATTGTCTGGCACGTAGGTGCAACAGCTGGACCCAATGATGCGGCATGCTCCTCCTCGGTCTGCCAGAACCACGTCTAGAACAAGGCGGTTCTGCAGAGCCACCAGGCGGACTGCCTGAAGCTCTGCGGTGTTATTGGTCAAGATGCCAGCTGTGATGTTCATGGTGGTTTCAACTGCCTGGGTCAAGTGTCGGATGGCGCGGCTGTTCGTCATCGGACCCCAGAATGGCACAAGTCCTTTCGCGGCATCCAAGAACTGTGCTCCTGTCGAGTCGGCCTGGTCGATGTCCCTTGCACGCTTTTGCCGGTGATGGCTTGCTGGGGCCACATACGTAGGTGGGAGGATGAAGGCAATGTAGCATGTGCCCCCCAACCTTTGGGGAGCCAGGTGTATGCTTTGGTGCCACAAACAAAGTACATATTTGGAGAAGCAACAAAGGAGGGAGGGTCGGATGAATCCAGTGTTCTGGTGATGACGCAGGCGCTGCGGCCCACCAGTTGCGTCCCCAGGCCTTCGATGCACACAAGGCCCGAGACGTTGACAACAGACAAGGCCACTGTCAGAGTGGTGGCTGTTCGTTTCCGGAGGTAGGAGAAAGTGGGTCTGGCTGGGTTATGGAAAACTTGCATTTCCACTCGTTCTTTGGCAGGGATGTCCATGTGAATAGAGGTACCAGAGGTCAGAGGGTAAAAAGGAGTAGCGGTTCGCCCAGTCTTATTCAGCCATGCCTCGTGGTAGAAATGCGAAACAGTTCTTTCTGATGTGGCATTGTCTTTAAAGCTTTCTTGCAGAAGAATCAGCCAGGCAAGACAGGAGCCGTGGATGGAAAAGGGCGAAGGAATGAACGGGATGGAGTGTCCGGCTGCATGGGGCAGCAGCCCGCAGATCCAGCAATTAGTGGCATTAGCGGCAAGGTTGTGTTGGTGCAGCAGTTGCACAAAAGAGTTATTCCAGAACTCCCTGCGTCTCTCTCGGAGCGGTGGAGAAAGGGCAATCAGGAAGTGTTCCTTGGTAGTTATCGGCAGTTCAGTGGGGAGCAATGTTTTGTGAGCGGGTGTGCTTTCTTCGATGATCCAGAAGGTTGTCATGAGGAGGAGGCAAAAGAGAAGGGTAATGAAAACGGCTATAGTCTTTGAGCTGTGCAGTTTGTTAGTCTTTGGGTTTCGGTAGGTCCTCTTCGGATATCCAGTTGCTTCCATCATTGGGGAGTCGGGCGCTTCCATCATCTTCAGAGTGCTCGGTAGCGGGCAGAACCACCGACTTTCTCTGACTTCTCTTCGGGCAACCTTGAGTGTGTTAGGCTACCGTTCTGAGATTTTACCCAGTCAGTGGTCTGCTTTGCCGAAGCTCCTCCCTTTTACGTAGGTTGTACCCTTCCCTGGACGGTACGGTGGGATCGGGAAACTCTGCCAGTTCGAGCGTTTCTGTGTCGGTGTGACAGCTCAACGATGGTTTGTCTTTTGTCAGGAGCTCTTCCTGAGTCGCGATGTCTTCTTCCGTCGTCAGAGTTGGGGGGCGCGTTTACAATGGTGCGCATGCGCCCAGTGACGCTTGCCTTCCACTCGAAGGGCCGTCCGTGTAGTGATCAGGACTTGCCAGGGGCCCGTCCACCGAGGTTCCAAGCTTTTGGCACGCTGGAAGTTGCGGATCAAGACGTGATCCCCTGGGTGAATGTCGTGTCCTGGGCCCCTGGAAGCGTCTGGGATGGCTTGTAGCACCTGTTGATGGATGACAGTTAAGGTTTTAGTGAGGGTGCACAGATAGTCAGACATTAGGACGTCTGGGACGTCATGGATCGAAGTTGGCCTAGGCGCCGCCCAAATATTCATTGGCCGCCCGAATACTACTTCGTAAGGGGTCAAGTGGTGCTTAGTGGGGGTGGAGCGCATTGATAGCAATGCCAATGGGAGGGCATCAGGCCACTTCAGTCCGGTGGAGGCAACAATCTTAGAGATTTTTAGCTTGAGTGTGGCGTTGTGTCGCTCGACCAGGCCTGCAGATTGGGGGTGGAAGACTGCGTGAAATTTCTGTTTTACACCCAATCCCTTTAAGATAAGTTGGATGACTTCAGCTATGAAGTGGGGGCCGTTGTCACTCCATAAAATCCGACAAAGGCCATATCGGGGAAAAACTCTTTTAACAGGACTTTGGCAGTGGTCATGGCAGTGTTGTCGCGTGTGGGATAGGCCTCCACCCATTTGCTGAAGGCGCACACGACAACAAGGACGTACTTCAAACCCAGGCAACGGTCTAGCTGAATGTAATCCATCTGTAGGACTTCAAAGGGATGGTCGGGGACCCCGAACCCACCCCGAGGGACAACAGTTCCTTTCCCTGGGTTGTGTTGCAAGCAGATTAAGCATTGTTGAACTAGGCGTCTAGCAGAGTCGGGAATCTTGTCGTTGTGCCAGACTCGGGTGATGAGTTCAATCATGGGGGCAGATCCTATGTGTGCTGGGGAGTGTGCCATAGTCAGTATGGGGATCAAGTAGGAATTGGGTAGCAGCCATTTGTTCGTGTCTTTTGTCAACCAGCAGCCTTCATCATCTTTCAGTCCCACCCGTGCCCATTCAGTCAGTTCTTGGGGGGAGCAGGCCATTTGTATGTCTCTAATGTGCTCTCTAGCGTCCTTCCATTTTTCCGTCTGTGACCTAGTCACGTACATGCGTGTCGTCGTCCTATTCTCAGCTGTGGTTCGAGCAGTGATGTCGGCTAGTGCATTTCCTTGTCCAATGATGTCTGTCACTTTCTTGTGTGCCTGGCATTTGATGACTGCAAGTCGTTCGGGGAGGAGGACTGCTTCGGTCAAGGCAGAGACTAGATCTCCGTGAAGGATGGGTGTGCCATGCGAAGTCAGGAATCCCCTTTCCTTCCATAAGAGCCCAAAATGATGAACCACCCCGAAGGCATACTGGCTGTCGGTGTAGATGTTTGCGACTTTGCCTGTTGCTAGGACGCATGCACGTGTGAGGGCAATTAGTTCTGCCGCTTGTGCGGACCGTTGGGTGATGCGGGCCGTCTCAACTACCGTCCGGGCTGTGGTGACTGCATAGGCAGCCGAGGTCGTGCCGTCGGGGAGTTTAATGCACGAGCCGTCTACCCATAGCTCTCCATCAGGGTCTGGGATGGCAGTGTCACGGAGGTCAGCTCTACTTCTAGTTTGCTCGTCCGTGAGGGTCACACAGTCATGCATAGGGGACATATTGGGGTCGTCATCGGGGAGGGGCAACAGAGTGGCAGGGTTCAGAGTGGTACATCGTTTCAACGTGATGTGGGGTGTAAGCAGAGTTAACTCGTAACCAGTCAGTCGTGCGCTAGTCAGGTGCTGAGTCTTGGTCTGGTTCATGAGTGTGTCGACAGCATGGGGACCAGCACAGTGAGGGAATTCGAAAGTACGATCCCCTCACTTTGTCGGATAGAGACGGCAGCGGCAGCTACCGCTCGAAGGCAGGCGGGCAGAGCTCTGGCTACAGGGTCAAGAGTGGCAGAGAAGTAGGCACAAGGGCGTTGTTTGGGACCTATGGGTTGCGTTAGGACAGACAAAGCGCACCCCTCCCTCTCGTGGGTGAAGAGGGAGAAGGGCTTGGTGTAGTCAGGGGTTCCTAGAACAGGGGCTGAGCAGAGGGCATCTCGTAGTTCTTGAAAGGAGGATTGGCATTCAGGGGTCCAAGGGAGTGGGAAGGGAACGTCTTTCGCTAACAGAGAGAGTAGAGGTCTGACTATGAGACTAAGGTTTGGCAACCACTGCCGACAGAAGGACGTGAGGCCTACTAAGGAGCGAACCTGCTTTTGAGTCTTGGGAACGGGGGTCTCTAGGATGGTCAGGATCCGATCGGGTGTGAGCTTTCTCCCGTCCTTGGACAGGAGGTGGCCTAAGTATGTCACCTGTGGTTGGCAGAACTGCAGCTTCTTCTTGGAGACCTTGTGACCATTCTCCGCGAGGAAGTGCAGGAGTTGGATGGTGGCTGTGGTGGCAAGTGGCGTAGTGTCGGCAGCCAGGAGAATGTCGTCGACATACTGGATTAACACCACTCCGTCCGGGAGCTGGACTGCGTCCAGCTGTCTCTTGAGAGCCTGGCTGTAGATGCTGGGGCTCTCAGTGTAGCCCTGGGGTGCTCTACAGAATCTATATGAACGGGCTTTTAGGGTGAAGCCGAAGAGGTATCGGCTGTCTGGATGGATGGGGATAGAAAAGAAAGCATTTTTGAGATCTATGACGGTGAAAACAGTGGCAGTGGAGGGGATCAGGGTCAAGATGGTGGTGATGTCAGAGACTACTGGGTACTGAGGTACGACTACTTTGTTTACTTCGCGGAGGTCAATGATGAAGCGATAAGCCTTCTCATCTCCCTCGCCTTGCTTCTTGACAATGGGTAGGATAGGGCTGTTACAGATATTACTGACTACTTCCTCTACCACTCCTGCATCGACTAAGGACTGAATGATTCCTACCAATGCCTTCTCGCCCTCGGGCGATATCCGATACTGTGGGAGCTTTGGGAGCATACCGTCTGACCGTACAGTGATGTGCACAGGGTCTATCATCATGCGTCCTACGTCTGAGTCGGTCTTGGCCCAAAGGTACGGGGGTAAAGTGTCTAGTAAGGACAAGTCAGCGTCAGTGATGGAAAACATGCGTCGGGTGGGACAAGGTCTGAACAGATTCTGGTTATCGTACAGTATGACTCGTACTCCGTCTGGGGAACATCGAATGGTGGCTCGAAAGTGCTTCAGGAGGTCAAGACCCATAATGGCGTCGGGGGTGTTGGAAGATAGCAGGAAGGTCGTGTCCGTGATGTTGTTCTCTAAGTCAAAGGGAATCGGTGTAGATAAGGGATTAGTAGAGGGCGTTCCATCAAAGCCTATTGATGTCACGTGTGAGCCAGACAAGGGTGCCCTTGGAATCAGTCGTTTGGATAATGCACTACGTGTTGCCCCAGTGTCCACCAAAAATGGGGACTTCGTACCCAGGACCTTAGCAGTGACATAAGGACCTTGCTGGTCAACACAAAGCTCGACTGGATCCCTCCCTTGTCCCTGGCTGTCCTATGCGAAATAGCGGACGTTCTCGCAATCGGACTGCTGATACTGATTCTGTCGTGGGCGGTCAAATGTGTTAGGTCGGCTTGGTCTGTCATAGTTAGCATCATTGGTGTGTCCCCGTCCCTGGTCCCTGTTCTTTTGTCCGTTTGTCCCATCCCTAGCCTCTCGGTTCTTGTTTGCTTCATGAAGGACCGGGCACTGCGACTTCCAGTGACCGTATCCTTTACAAAACGCGCATTGGTTTTCATCTAAGTCCCTTCGGCTTGTATAGGGTACGGGCATTCGTTCTCTGGAGGGTGTATTTTTAGGGGCTGTCGGCTGGTAGTTCCCCTTGGAGGGTTCCCTACCTATCGTCACCCCCTGCAGTTGAGCTATCATGACCCGCTCTTTCAACTCCTTCTTTTTACGTTCGGATGCCCTATCATTCTCATTCTTCTGATGTTCATAGTATTGGGCCATCTGGAGGATAGCCGTGGGTTTAGAGGCTGCCCAACTGCTTTCGCTCGCCTGCAATTTTTGAGAAACTTCTTGCACCAGGCCTTTCACGAAATTCTGAACGAACAAGTGGTGTCCGGTTGCAGTGGCCATATCTTGGCCGCTGTAGTCGGAGAACACCGTTTCGAACCTAGAGAAGTATTCCGAAGCGTCTTCTTGTGGTTTCTGTCTACAGGCCGTCACTATTGACCAGTCTATTTTCTTCTCGGGAATCAGGGTCTTGAGTTTCTGGACGATCTTGTCCGGGAGTTCAAGGATGGCCGTTACGGGTTTCTGCCCGGCTCCTCGTTGCTTGTCGAACTCATCGAGTTGTTTCCAGGTATGTCCGAACAGCTCAAGGTGGTCGACCTTGCGGATCTGCTTCCACACATCAGCTGGCAGACATAACCCGAAGAACAAATCGAGGTCCGTTAGGGTCATGATAGTGGAACCTAAGGCTGTACCTAGTTCAGTGTAGAAGGCGGTGGGGTTTTTCGTAAATCGGGCAGAGATTTTCGGAACGTCAGAATATCCTGTCGATCCCATGGTTGGTAGACCCAGTTGTACACTATCCTCCCTTTTGCATCCGTATGGTTAACATCATCGTGTGTTCCCTGACCTCGTGGGGGACCCAATAGGGGCGGCCTCTCTTATCGGCATCATGGTGCTAGGTTGCTCTATTCGTGGTTCGGCCGCTACGGATGTCGTAGGTTTAGCTTCCACCTCTGATTCAGTGAGGTGGCAGAAAACCCTAAGTGTACGCGCAAGGAGGTCCGTCACGTCACACTCGCCCTCATCCCCGATATCAATTTTTCTATACAGAGTCGTTAGGCTCTCGGGACCTCTATCTCGATATCGGTCCTCATAAGCGTTTAGGACATGATAACATAATCGTACGACAAAGTGTCGTCTGTGGCTTCCCGCATATGAGTTGAATATATCCATAACGTGTTCCTCCTTCTCCTTTCGTTCTACTAGTGTCCTGACTACCTTGTCAATCCTCTCTTGCTCGTTTTTGCCCAACCTGTTCGTCCTTGTGGGTTCTGTGTTTCGGGCCTCATGGTCATCTAATATTGCTGCTTGTTTTGTATCTGGTGCGAGGGATTCCGCCGGTGCGGAGGCCTTGGGGGCCGAGGCCCTGGCGCTACTCTCGTCTGTGCTTGGGGGTCACGAGTGTTGCGCTGAAGGTTGGGAAGGGGCATATGGAGGGGGCATGTAGATGATCGGAGGACCTAATAAGAGATCATCGTTGGTTCGCTGTTTCGAAGGTAATTCAGGGTAGAGCGCAGAGGGTGTTCTAACAGGACACTGGCTCGGTGTTTCGATCTCTTGTTTTCGCTTAGCCTCCTCTCTCTTCTTTATTTCTTCCTCTAGTTTCTTTGCAGCTAGGTGGGCTGCTTTACGTAGCTCTTTGTCTAACCTAGCTTCCTCTTTCTTCTTTCGCTGTACAGTTTCTTTGCGCCACAGGCCAACGCTGTCTAGCATGGTCGGTGTCGTTCTACGAGTTTTTAGGGCTTCATCTAGTGCATCTAGTTTGCTTTCTTCAAAGGATCCTATCAGTGGCCACTGACTCTGGGGTTCCTTCTTCGTATACCTGTGTCATAATTTGCAATATGCTATAGCGACTAGTCCATGCTTTGTGAACATGTCTTTGTTAGGGGTGCCTTCCAGTGGGACTGGATGATCCACCTCTAACAAGCGGTCCGGGCTGAACCAGCTACCACTCAGTGGGGAGAAGATAGGCATGACAGATTACAAAGGGGGACAAAAGTCCGCGTTACCTACCCTTCACTACCTGCAAAAGACTAGGCAGAATATTGCTATTCCAGGTTGTTTGCAGACAATGAATGTTTCAAGAGAACTAGATCCAAATAAATAATCAGTGGGGAGAAGATAGGCACGACAGATTACAAAGGGGGACAAAGGTCCGCGTTACCCATCCTTCACTATCTGTAAAGGGAGAGAGAATATTCCTATCCCTCGCCGTTTGTAGACAGGGAATGCCTCAAAAAGGAGCTACTCTGATACTCAAAGAAAAAGGGAGCTACCCTTGACAATCAATCAAACAAACAATCAGTGGGGAGAAAAGATAGGTACGACAGATTACAAAGGGGGACAAAAGTCCGCGTTACCCACCCTTCACTGTTCACAAAGGAAGATAGAGTATTTGTACTCTTCCTCGTTTGTAAGCAGCAAATGTCTCAAAGAACCGTTATCGTTTCACAATTTGTCGTTTTGTACGACCTTACCCGGACCGCATGGGCTGTTTCTTGTCTTCCGAATCCAGCGCCCGATCGTCCTCTATCTTCTATCGCGGCACTCCTGATGGTTCCCAGTCAGGACCGTAGATCACTCGAGAGAGGTCTGTTCGGAACCAGTGAAGTTCGGATGATCGGCTGTCAGACGAGGGTCTATCGGACAGGAGCTCTCCCGATCGTTGCAGTCGTTCACTCTGTCGTCAGGACCTCTCCCACTGGATCCACGTGTCGCTGATGGGCCCCACGCTTGGGACGCCAATTGTAAAACAGGAAGGCAATCGACGAAGTATTGCCCGGCGATGTCGCCTCTATTCCCCAAAATATGAATCAATGAAGAGGCAGGCGCTGGAGACTGGAAGGCAGGAAACAAAGGTTTATTCTCTCCGGAGGAGAACACGTCAGATCAGACCAACAGGGAATCTTCACGAGGTGCTCTCTGCATCTTTGAGGCCTGGCCTCTTATACACGCATTTATGGCAGGAAGACATTCTTTATTACAGTAAAGATACTTTGAAGTATGAAAGACATCCCTGGGATCTTCCGCTTCAGACCCGTTCCCACGCACCCTTACAGTGAGAATCCCCTCCCCATTCACCATACAGAATCGTCATCAGACGGCAGGATCAGCAGGGCATTCCGCCGGTTCCCGGAATGCATGTGGTGTGACGGATCTCATGGGGTGGGGGCCTTGATCTACTGTAACTCCTTTGAAGAGGGGCGATTCCTTACAGTCGGGGCCATAAACTGTATCCGCAGGGCTAGGTGATAGCCTGGGACCGGCCTGGACAATCGGATACGGAGGAAGAGGGGTGTCAGAGGGTGTGATAGTGTATAGGAGGAAAGGGAGGTGTCGGGCAGGCCCGGGGTGAGATTCCCAGGGAAGTGCAGCGCAGTTGGAGGGGGTTAATGGCCCGTGCATGAGAGAGAGAGAGAGAGGGTGACCAGTGCGGGGGGGGAGGCTTGCGAGGATGTGGAGCCACGCTGGGGATTAGCGGTGTGCAGAGAGTGGGTCTGATCAAGGTAGCTAAAATGGCCGCCGCGGACGACGAAAGTGTGTCATTGGGAAAAAGGGCAAGATGGCGCAGACAATGTTTATCGATACAAATTAATTTTCCACAGTGGCGCCTCCCACCCCGGCACGAGGCCGACGCCGTCGCCGTGAGCGGTGTGGCCTGCGATCCTGTGCGCCTGCTGCACCCCGGGCCGCTGGTCCCCGAACCCATCATGCCCGCCCCTGCCCAGCCAGGCCTCATTGCTCACCTGCCGACACCGGCATGTGTCAAAGAGGGCCCACCACCTGCCGGCGCAAGCTCCAAGCCCGAAGCCCGCGACCTTGGCAGCCTCCTCAGACCATCACGGCCTCCGCGACACAGGCCCGCATTACTCCTTTCTCCTTGACGTACTCCACCGCTGCCTCCGGCCTACACTACGGTCAAGTAGGTCACACATTTGGAACTGAGTCTTGAGTACACACCTTATGGCTGAGTTAATATCACTGTACTCCCTTCGATGTGGTGCCACCAACTCTGTGCATAGCATTCGAACTACACCTGTCTGTGGTCCCTTGCTGACTACTGCCTTCGCCCCACACTGCGGTCGAGTGGGTCACACATCTGGAACTGAGTCTTGATTACACAATGGCAGAGTACACACTTCATGGCTGAGTTTAACTCACTATACTCCCTTCGATGTGGTGACACAAAGTATGTGCTGGGCATCCCAACCACACGTGTCTGTGGGCCCTTGATGTCTACGCTTTCGGACTACACTGCGATCCTGCAGACCCCACACAAATCCATGCCATTCCGTACCAGGCAGGACACGGCATCGTCGCTGGCTAAACACCCGCTCAGTTCAGTCGCTACTGCCTCGGTCAACCACGAGTCATCCCCACATGCCATTTCAACGCCGTGTGTCAGTGTTCCAGGAGGAGCTCGCTGAACAGCGGTTGGCCCGCGCTGGCCGCTGCCTCCGGACTACACATTGGTCGAGTAGGGCACACATTGGGAACTCAGTCATGATTCATTTATGGCAGACCTGATATCATTGTACTGGCCTCGTCGCAGACTGCATCCCCTTCCAGCTCCGGAGTCACTAAGTCTGTTCCCCGACAACCATGGACACTTTCTTCTTTAGATTTGTTGGCGACTGAGTCCATGGACTGGGGGTTGTCTTCATCATCATGTCGGTGATACTATGTGGCCAAAACGAGGCAGTAGCATTCCACTCCTCCATTTGCCGCTTCCGGCCGGCTACTGCCCTCTGCATCATGCCCTGGAGGACACCTTCCACTGTCCCCCGCAAACCTCCGCTACATTCACCTTCGCGTGGCCCTAGCTCACTGCACCGCAAGTCACAGTCTCGTGGCGGTGTGCCTGTGCCCGCCGCAGTGCATCCGGGGCCACTAACTCTGTGCAGCTCAAATCATGGCCCCAGTCTGGTGGCATGTTGGATGGCGTTTGGGTCGATGGCCTGGGGGTCATCAACGCCATGTGTCTGTGGCTCTGCGCTGTCCGCTGCCTCCGCCCTCAACTGCGGTCCACCTGGGCTCACACATCAAATCGAGTCCTGACCTGCATGGACGTCGCATCACCGCAGGATGCACACGCCGCCACCGCCAGGACCAACTCCAGACAACAGGTGCCAGAGTCGGAAGTGTCTTACTGCCAGACTTTCAGAGTAGCTCACACCAGTCGTGGGTGCCATCATCAGCTTGATACCCTGCTCAGCTCCTCAGGTGCCACTAACTCAGTGCACCACAAATCAAGGACCATTCTGCTTGCATGTAGGGTGAACACTGTACTCTCTCCGGCAACCACCATGATGCTTCACAGTTCTTTCTGTTATGCTGATGTTTTATGTTTCTGCTTCAATTGTAATCACTTTTCAAGTTGTTGCCAGCACCAACGACTCCCTGCGGGCTGGCTTACACTCACCCCACACACATCCAGCACATACATCACTGTACATGTGACCATGCCAATAAAGGTGTCGAGCGCACGTGCTCGTGGCCAGTTCAACGAACTATCTGAGTGTGTCCGTGTGCTCATGATGTATGCATTAGGGCCCCGGCCCCACAACCTTACATTGTGCCGTGTGCAGAGGACGCAGCCATGTCACCGCAGGCAGCGGGTGGGACATTGCACATGTAGCTTTGTCGTCCCCCACCCAATATGTAGGAGGAGTGAACTTGGCCGGCGTACGCCAGTCCGGCGTGGGGGTGTGGGTGATTATCACATGGCTCTGGGTGTGGTTCAGTACTGGAAATGTGCAAAGGCATGTGTCCCTGTCGCAGTGTGGGTCTCCGTTGGGGTGTGTAGGTGGTCCATGATGGGACTTTAACACCCACGTATGGGATCTACTTCGTCTCCCATGAGGTAGTACCCCACCCGCACATGTTCGGCCAGCCCCTTCTGGCAGTCTGACAGCTGGCTTTGTAATGGGATGTGTGCTTAGGTGGGCTGCTGTGAGCCAGCCGGGGTGGTGGGTGCGTCCAGCTGTGTTGTCCGTGCAGGGGGTGGTGTGTCCTCGGTGCAGCGGGGCTGCCCTGCTCCTGGAGCTCTATTGCCTGAGATGTCCATGGACTGTTGTAGGGCGTCGGTGTCGGAAGTGTGGAGGTCCTCTTCAGCATCACTGATGGGTTGTCTGGTCTGCTCTGCTGGAGGTGTTGTTTGTCCCTCTGCAATGTGAAGGGGAGCTGCTTGTTGACATTGTGTTGGCATGTATGTTGACGCATTGTTCGGGTTTACATACAGACTGCATGACAATGTACATTGTGACTGTTTTGGATTGGCGGACTATTTGATGCGGGATAGTGGGCAATTGGACTACATGACGTAGGTGATGTTGTACACGTACATTTTCATCTCACAGTTTCCAGCTATGTCAGATGTGATTGGCCATTTTCTACGCACAGGCGGAGCCAGTTGTGCCCTCTGTTCTGCAGTGTAAATGTTGCACTGTGTCCCACATTGCCGTCCATGTGGATGTGCTGTGATTGCTATGTGTGTGTGCTGCATTGTGTGAGAGTTGCACCTGCTGCTGTGATTTTGCTGCCCCATATCCCTTGGAGGCGGTGTGCCTTTGGCTTTTGTGCTTTTGAGGGGCTGTGATGTTGGCGACTGGGGTCATTTGTGCTCCTGGACGGATTTTGTTCTCTTGTGCATTGTTTGTCTGCAGATGTATTGTTGACGTCAGTGGTTGTTTGTGCACGTGGATGTGTCAGGGTGTGACCTGCTCCTTCCGGATGTAGTCCACACTCAGCCACCTCAGTCTCGTGGCGCGCACAGCGTCATGGTGATTGTACTCCGGCCATGCTGCTCGTCATGTGGTGTCACTTGCATTGTCAGTGTGGCTCTCGCATATGCATTTTTGCTGTGTTTCGCACTGGTGCATGTGTGTGTAGTGGAATTGGTGTTGTGTGGGGTGGGACCCCTTCGGGCACATGGTGGACGGGGGCCTACTTGGTGTTTGTATGTGTGCTGCAGTGTGCCACGGGGATCAGGGACATGACCCAGGGTCGTTGTGGGTGTGCGGTGTGCTACACGTCGTTGTGCATGTGTGCCATTGTGCCCGTCCCCCCAGTCCCTGTTAGTTACTCACCCTGTTGATGTTTTGTCAAGTCATGTCGGGCAGTGTCCAGACTCCCGACTCCTTGCACCGTCTCCACACTCATGACTGTGTCGGCCATTTGCTCCAGCTCCTCCTGTGGCGCAGGACTCCCACCTCCATTTGCCGTTGCTGCCTTCCGGGTGGCAGCGGGTTTCTGCTTGGTTTGGCTTTTGACTTCGTGCCAACGCATCTTGGCCTCCTCGGCAGTCCGACTGCATTCACGATGGAATGCCATTTTTCCGTCTGTGTTGCCAATGACACGGTGGTGGAGACGGACAGTTGTTGTTAGTGCTCTGTCACCTCCGTGACGACGATCAGGTTGTCATGCGGACTGTACCCCGTCTTCCTCTTCCTCTTCTCCTTGGCCTTCCCCGACCCCGAGGTTCCTTGCTGGTGGTCTGTGGGGCTTGTGGGGTTCGCGTTGACCTGGGCACTCGTTCCGGGTGCGTCCATGTTGCTACGCATTTTATTTTGTTTATGGTGTGTTTTTCTTGTTTGGCTTTTATGGTGCATTTTCCCGCCAGGCACGTGGGAATTGCAGGCCTGTCGCTGGTTATGGCTGGTTTTTTTTTCGAGGTTGGCCTCATCGCAACTTTATTCGCGTTAGTGTTTCGCATTTTTTGGGCGTTGCGTTGTTTTTTACACGGTCATTTGGTGCGTTATCGTGGGACTATCGCATGGTGCCGCCAGGTTGAGAATGCTACGTTAACACAGCGTTGTTTTCCCGCGATGGACTGCGATGTGAGAAGTTGCGTTAAGCTAAACTTGCGGTGGTTATCACACGTTCTTGAGAATATGCCCCTTAGGTTTTTCAAATTGAGGACCTTGTCAACTGCAAAACTACTACTACTTCTACTGAGTTGAGATAATTCAGTGAATTTGCTTGAGGCAATATATTGGCTCCTCAAAACACATGCTAAACGAGAGGTGAGAAGACCACCGAGCATTTGGAAACTGGATAAAAAGTAGTGCTTAATTTGTAAAATATGAAGTGCAGGTGATCACATTTTTTTAGGAGGCCACACCCACTTCCCCAGCTCCGCCCCCAACCTCCAGTGGCTCCACCCACTTCCTTTATTGGCCCCACCCACATCCACAAGCCTAAACACATTAGAGCTACCTCCTCACTTCTTGAGTTTCGCTAAAAGCTGAAGACCTAGTTCTTCACATAAGCACATCGAAGACCTTACACCTACACACCTGCCCAAGGGCCTGGATACCCTCTCGGTGATTAGTGCACTGTACGAATCAATATAACATAACATATTTTAACATTGAGAAGCCTATGACAACAACTTAAAAGTGAACTCAAATTAGAAAATGTGTGTAAATCTCAAAATTTACTCATTTGAGGGCCTGAGGCATCTTTATATACTAAAGAGAATGTGCTTGGACTGTGCTGTTTAAAAGAAAGGAAAGGATGAAGGAAGGAATACATTAAAGAAGACAACAACAAATGCAGACAGGAAGGTGAGTACTGGAGTGAGGAATTAAACGAGTAATGGATGAGAGAAGAAGGAAATAAGAAAAGAATGTGAAAGGAAGAAATGAAGGGATAGAAGAAAGGAGGGAGAAAGGAAGAGGACGATGTGTGATGGATGATTAGAAAGACGAAAGGAAATGAGGAAGAAAAGCAGAAGAAAGGCTTGAAGATAAGAAAAGAAGAAATTAAAGAAGGGATGAAGGAAGGAGCAGGCAAAAAAGAAAGTAAGGAATGAAAGGAGGAAGAAGAAATGCACCAGGAGAGGGAGGATGTGGAATGAATGAGGGTGTAAGGAAGCAAGAATGGAAAGAGGAAAGTAGGCATGACTGGAGGTGCTGAGGAAGTGAACAAGAAAAGAAAAAGATGGCACGAAGGAAAGAAAGGAGGTCAGGGGAATGGATACGTGTATGAAAGGTACTGGGTCAAGGAAGGACAAAGGGAATAATGGCTGGGTAATATTGCAAAGAAATTTAAAAACAAAAGCTTAAAATACATATCTGTGTCCTTAACACACCATTTATGTTTGTAAAGCACATATTCACCAGAAGGGGCCTTGACACCGAATAAAAATGTTGTTATCCAGCTCAATGGCACTAATTTTACCGACCTCAGAAAGAAAAAAGACTGAGTGGCCACACCAAGATTTAAATTTATGACCCTGACATCAAACACAGATTCCTGGAGTGGATATAAATATATGCTCAAGAAGGAAAAACATAAAAGAGAGAGTGTGATAGGAGGAGAGGTCTGCAGATAAAGATAGATACAGTAGACAAAGAATGTGAAGAGAAGTGGGGAAAGCAGAGATTGGGAGTGCAAGATTGTAGTTGAACATGATGAGAATGAAAAGTGGAAAGAGGAGAAAGGCAAGGGAAGAAGAGCAGACAGCATGTGAAAGGAAAGTGGAAGAGAAAGAGGGGAAGGTGAAAAGGCGGCGATTAAGAGGAAACACGGACGTAGGGCAGATAGTGAAGGAAGAATGGAGAGAAGGGAAGGAGTGAGTTGTGAAGAGGAGAAAGAAAAGCAGATACTGAGGGAGAGCATAAAAAGAATAAACCTCTGTTTTATTACCTATAGAGTAATTCATTATGTAAAGTTGAGGGGTGACAGGGCTGTATCAACCTGTCTCATCAATGCATAGCCGAGCTGTCCAAGACACACAATAGCAATTCTTGAACTGTGTTAAGGTTTTATGCCATCAAAAGATGTTTTGAGGCATCACAATTGGTAATCCTGATAAAAGTGTCAGTGAAAGGCCCAAGTTCAGGGCTGAGGTGGCACAGCAGAGCTGTGAGTGAAGGGCCACTGCCCAGCCAGTGAGAATTATGGATTAGGAGAGAGCAGCACTGGCAGAGACGTGGGGATGCACTGATGCTCTGGAATTAGCAGAATACCTGTGTGGGTTTATTGTGCTGTGGCCGTCGGAGGAGAGAAGTAGAGCTGAGCTCTGTAAGGCTTTCCAACATTTTTTCACCAGTGTCGTGTAGGTTCCTAAACTAAGCTTCAGCATAAGGGGCCACAGATGAGACTAGGACTGCACATCCTGGGCACAGACACCCTCTGAAATATTATCACTTGGTGCAGGCCAGACTGTGCCCCTCCCACCTCTGGTCTCCGGTGCATTTTACCGGCTGCAACAATGGTCACTATGCCCCTGCTATCATCCATTAGAACCACCTTTCTTGCTTCTGTTCCTCACAATTTTAAGTGCTTGCTTCCAGTTCATAATGTGTATTTTTTGAAACGCACTTTCACTCCTGTGTTTCCAACTCAAAAATACTCATATTGTCTTGAGGAGGAAAGCCTGCATGGCTTGCCAGGTTTCGAACTTATGAGTATGAGGCCAAATGCAGATCGATGCAATGAATACATTACTCCACTGACTCACCAGACCCTGCATCCAGGCACTCTCTCCATCATCATATAACTTGGAAATTGCTGGCTTTCCTGTTATTTTCTCAACAGTGCCTAGAATTATTTTAGGCTAATGGAAATACCACCTCTCATCTCTAGATTTCCCTCCTAAAGCCACCTATATGAAGTGTTTCATCTTTTCTATTACTTCCCTGGGTTTTTGAAGCTCACCCTTCCAAAAGTTGAAAGAATTGCAGCCTACACTAAGTCTCACAGATTTTGAAAGTTTTGATTCAAATAGTTGGTACAGCGCATTCTCTTGCGTGGTATGTGCCCTGCTTGTGCACCTTCCACACCGGGCCGAAGACAGCCCAGCAGCCACGGAAAGACTGTGTGTGGACCCTCTGCGACACTTGCATGAAAACAAGGAAAAAACACCATCCCTCCACGCAGCACACTGACATGGCAGTTGTTGGACACTCCCATTGCCCATTTACCACCAATAAATATCACCATATAAGCAACACTCTTGACGCAGTCCGCCATTCAAAACTAATAGCGCTATGAGAATGACATATTTGCTAGTACAGCTTCAAACCTGTGCACCAAAAGTGACATCACACCTGTCATGAAATGGTACCCTGGACCGTACAGCTCTTAAGAAGCATACTGTAGTGTCTCGTAAGAACCCTGGACATGTTTTGGAGGATGGGAGGGGGTGGAAATATGGGATTCATGCTCAAAACCTGCATCACGTTTTTTTTCCTGCAGTTTTATATAGCGCCATCTTGACTGAAGATATTGGAGCGCTTTACATGAGTGTCCCTGGCTGGGTGCAAGTGAGCCCTTGTGCTGAACGGTTTCAGTTTCTGTTCTCTGCCGTTCCCTTCTCACTGCATGCACTGTCCAGGGCAACGTAAACAAAATAATCTCAGACCTGCTGGTGTTTGGGATTTGCGCTGAATCAGGTCAGGTGACTGTGAACTTCGGGTGAGTGGAGAGCAGAGTTTAGGAGGCACCGCAGGAACTCACAGCCCAGCCTGTGGGTAGGCTCGAGCTCCTGCTCTGCTGTCGCACATGTACACTTCTGTGTGTGCATGGTTCTCGGCAGTGGGGTGTCTGTTATTTCGCTCTTGCTCCACTTGTATAGCTTTTGGCCACTCCAGTGCATGGCCTCAGCCGCTCGGCTGGTCTAGGTGTTAGTGCTCTGCACGCAAAGCATGACGCAGTGTTGCAAGATTTTTTAAGCATTCTCTAGCCCAAAGACAACCAAAAAGTAGCCCAAACTAGCCCAATATTGCTACTTTAAGGAAGGAGGGGCAGGGACATCGTCAAGCAGGCGGTGATGGATTGGAATTGATGTTGCAGCAGGCTGCCAAGTAAATATTTGTCTAATAAAGCGCTTTAGCATACTAGTTTGCTGGAGCGCTGTATATATATTTATAATCTGGCAACTAGCACAAACCTAAATTTTACCGCACAACCGGGAAAAATATAGCCCAATTGTGCGTGATCTAGCCCAATCTGGCAACAGTGAGCATGGGTGTTGCCACTCCTCCTGCCTCGGTCATCCAGTGTTTTTTTACCCTTTCCCTAGCCTGATAAAAAGTAAAAACAAGCACAAGACTTACCAGAAGAGCCCAAAACAAGACAGGCCCCACATAACGAGGAGACCGGGTTAGATTGGAAGCATTCGGCGTGCATCAAATTGGATTTCCTGTGCTGAATGTTTATGAATGATTAATTCTGCCCATCCCTACGATAGACCCGGCCCTGAGAAATAAGTTCCAGTGCTCAGCACTGGAAAGCACCGGCACAAATTAAGCACCTGTTTTAAAATGAAACATAGTCTTGATCAGCAAAAGAAAGTAAAAGTCTTGGGTATTGACCATCAACAAAGCAGGCAACAAAGCCAAGCTCCTTAGACAAGAGGAAAAATGGTGGATAGAAAAGATGAAGGGAATAAAAAGAGGACTCAATTTAAAGATACTGACTGTTCTCTACACCTGGCATTATTGATTGTAGAGACAAAACCACGCTTCAATAATAGGAATCAGATTGCCAGTGTAGGCTGCAATTGATGCATTCCAGCTAATATAGTCTCATATACAAGACAATGAGACTATTTTACTTTTAAATAGACAAATGCTTTAGCTAAAAGGTTGTGAAAATATGCATGTAATTTGAAGGTCCTGGGTTCTGAACCACGCGTAACGTAAAGTGTATCGCAGCTCTGATTCAGACTAGCCTTATTTTGGTAATAATTTGTGAGGCTAATTGGAACCAGGCCTCTGGATGCCACCGAACCAGATCGCATGGACTAAATCCTGAGCATGGTCTTGAAGTAGCATTGTGCATGTCTAAAACAGATTAGATTTATTGATGCTAAGCAACTATGGATCAGAAGGTTGTTCAATCTGGAGGTCCAGAGTTTGAAAATAGTCAGAGAGGGTATTGATTGTTTTTTTTACCTCTAAAAGAGTTAAAAACGACACCAAAATAATTTGTAATTGTATATAATATGTTGTGAATACCCTCTACATAGTTTTGTCCAAAAGGGTTTTAATGCCTTTGTTGTGGTATTATTAACACATCAGATAATACGGGGTTGATCTTCAAAGTTTATTAGCAGACAAAATCTTGTGCCAGGTAAGTCAGACACTAACAACCTCCTTCTCCCACCAACTGCCTTGGAACCCCATGAAGTCACAATCCCTTAAAATTCCAGGGCGACATCACAGAGCTGGATAAGTGGAAGAGTACAGGCTAGAATAACATAAGCCCACAGAATAACATAAGCCCACATTATAACACATTACCCTTCCCTTCCCAAATACAAACACCACCCTCACACACAACAGAAGCAGGACCCAATATATATCTCACATACCTTCCTCCTCAAATACAACACAAACCACGCACATGGACATTTGACAAGGAGAATATCCACAAAGCACTGACATGATGAATGGACAACAATGAAACAAGACACTCATACCCAAAAAACGAAACAGTGCAACAGGGCAAAAACAAACATTACACAAACATCACACCCACACAACGTCACCCAACCAACCTGGTGGTCTGCGAGACCAGACTGCTTGCATAACCGAATGATCATTCCCATTAGCATGAGCATCTCCCCCGTCATGTGCAGCGCTCGCTTGAAAATCTCCATTCTGCATCAACAACCACCTGGAACACCTCTCAGCTGCCCTCTGGTTCCATCACACCTCTTCCATCCTTCTGGAACAAAGCAACTCTACTCAAGTTCCAAGTGTTACCATTCTTCAACTTCACCCAATTTCCACCTGCCACTCTGTAGGGACCCAGGAACTTGGACAACCCATGGCCCACACCACTGTGTCTCTACTTCACCCAATCACCTAGGTCAAACATGCACTCACCCTGACCTTCCCTTGAATTCCCTTCCGACACTTTGAAATGTTGCTCCCGCTACCACAAAGGAACCGGTTTTTGTCCCACACTGCCTACCTCGCTTCATCTTAAACTGTGTCTTGCCCTTGCCAACATTCACTATAGTGTGATGTTCCCACAACATGTCCTTCACAGGGCTCTGAACATCTAAACCAGCTCTACTAGCTAACTCTATGGTTCCCTTAATCAATCAGTTTATTCTCTCAAACTGACCATTCCCTTTTGGGTTGTATAAATAGGTGCACACATGCTTAACTCTGATGTCACTTAGGAACCTTTGCTTTTTACTTAAAGTAAGTTGTGTGCAATTATACGTTATCAACCTTGAAGGTATTCCTTCCCTCTTGAAAATATCTCCCATCACTGCAATGGTTGCTCTCGTGTTGATACACATTATGAAATCCACCTGAAACCACTTGGACTTAGCATCAACTAAGACTGCTGCATACCTCTCATGTTTGGGCAAGAAAGTTAATGGCCCTATGAAGTCTAGGCATACCTTTTCCCATACATAGTTTTCTTCAGACACGTTGATTGCTTTCCAACGCACTCAAATCCACTCTCAACCTTTTCTCTGAATTCTTGCACACCTCACACTCCTCCACCCATTTCTTCACCTGACCATCCATCACAGGCAACCAAAATGTTTCTTTGAGTCTCCTAAATGTCAGCGTCTGACGCAAATGACCTTCATGTGTCAGCTACATGAGTTTTTCACTGATCGCACTGGGTACACAAATCTTCCATTCCTCATAATGAGCATGCTCCAACCAAGGACAATTCTACAACCTTTGTGAAATGGCTTCATTGCATCAGGAAAAGAGTTCTCCCTTCACACAGCACCTTTGAGCATTTCCACCAATGCCATGAGGACCAAATCGTCTTCCATGGCACGCATCCAATCTTCCATGGATACACACGCCTGGAAGCCTTCTGTGGCATCCTCTACACTTGCCACCACTTCATCCGCATCACAATCACACTCATCTGCTGCTTTATCTGGAAACCTCGATAAGCAATCAGCCACCTAGTTCTTCCAGCCTGGCAAATATTCCACACAACAATCGTAATCTTATAGTTTAACTGCTAACCTTGCCAGCAGCCCAGAACAATTACTCCTGCCATTTGATTAAGGGTTAATGATCTGTTCTGAAAATTAATCTGGTGCCCTCAAATGAAAGCAGAAAAATAATTAATTGCCCACTTTCACCATCTGGTGTCATGCCCACTATCCTCCCTACCTTCCCCTCCCAACCCTACAGACCCCAATATGTCTCACATTGGTGCCATATTTTCTCCCATTTCCTAGGGCAGCCCCTACTCTCATATACTACTTTTTCTGCAGCACAACACCAATCTAGGTTGGCCTTCCACTGATCCACCTTCGGTGGAAGGGCAGCTCCCCACGCAGTGGCAATGTTTCTCTTAGCCACCATTGCTGCCACCATTAGCCAGATTTACTGGTATTTCAGCCATGTCTGTTCCCCCGTTACACATAATATGTGCCATCTGGCATCTATAGGAATTTCTTGTCCCAGGACCTCTGACATCACACGTATTACCTTCCCCCAATAGTGTTGTATAACTGGACACTCCCAAATTATGTGGAAGAAGGTACCCATTCGGCCACAGCCCCTTATGCAGTTATCTGTGAGGATGCGTCCAAGTTTGTGCATGAGCGTACTCGTAGAGTAGGACCTATGGAGGACTCTTAGCTGTACTAGCCTGAATCTCGCTCTGACTGCTACTTCTCTTGGGCTTTGTATGGCCTCTACACAATCATCATCTTCCAATAGGCCGATGTCAGTCTCTCAGGCCTCCCGCAGCGCCCCCAGGGGTTCGGGTGAATTGTTAACAATCTATCTGTATGTAAGGGATAATGCCTAGCCGGTCTTCCAAGGGACTATATTCCTGAATGCGTTCCCCATCTCTAATATGCTTACGGACTGCGTGCCCCAACTGCATATATCTATACCTTTCTGCGTCCGCTAGCTGAAACTCCTTCTGTAGGTCTTCGAACGGGATTATCGCCGAGCCCCTCCATACGTCACCTAGATGGGCTTTATCCAGCAGTTTCCATTTACCGAAGCCCTGTAATTTACCAACCTCCTTTAACATAACGCTATCCCATAGTGGGGTGCGTTCTGTCAATTTATTATCCCACCCGAGGAACTTATTGGCCCCTTTCCATGCATCCAGCACAGTCTTTGTATGTGTGGGCATGTGCCTCCCAGCCTGTTTACGATACAGTGCAGCTGGATAGCCTCTAGTGCCCATCACGAAGTGGTCTACTCGGTATGCCGGGTCATTTCTATCCCCAAAGATCCAGTCATTTATAGTTATCAGCTGCGATGCCCAATAGTACTTCCTAAGGTCTGGTACAGCCAGGCCACCCTCATATACGCCTCACTGGTTTTTGACCAATGCTATTCTTGCACCACCCCCGTCCCACAATAATTTCCGCAATTCACTGTCTACTTCCCTGAAGAATCTGTCAGGTATCTTGTACGGCGTGTTCTGGAGGACATATACCATACGTGGCAATGACATCATTTTGAGCAGGACCGCTCTCCCCATCAGGGAGATTGGCAGCGTCCCCCAATGCGCCACATCTCTTCTCAGGCTTTCTGATTGGGGCAACAAATTACTGTCTAAAAATCCTGTTTCTGTTTTGGCAATAGTGATACCCAGATATTTGAAGCTATCTTTCAGTTGGAGCTGTATCCCTTCGGGGAGAGCGGGCGGCGGGCCATCTGAGAGCAGAAATATGAGAGACTTATCCCAATTAATTTGATAACCGGAATACCCCCCGAATAAGTGAAAAATGTGTATGAGTCTGCTAATTGTAAAACAAGGCCTAGTTCCATATAAAAGGACATCGTCGGCATATAAGGAAATTTTCTCTTCCCACTGTTCACCGCCTACGATTCCGGAGGCCACCGGGTCTACCCGCACCCATGCTGCAAGCAGCTCCAGAGCCAACGCCAACAATACGGGGGACAGTGGGCACCCTTGTCTCATCCCCCTGTGCAAAGCGAAGGAACGGGAGGCGGAGCCATTCACCAATACCCTAGCCAAAGGGTTTTTGTAGAGTAATCTGATCCAGGATTGGAACCGGGGGCCAAACCCGAATCTATCCAAGACAGCGAACAGGTAGTGCCATTCGATACTGTCGAATGCCATACGCGCGTCCAATGACAGCAGCGCTGCTTCCTCATCCGGACGGGATCTGGTCACGTGTATCACGCCATACAGACGGCGTAGGCTTAGTCTGGTGCTCCGGCGTGGCATAAATCCGGACTGGTCAGGATGTATCAGTGATGTGATCACTCCCGAGAGGCGGTTCACCAGGACTTTAGCAATCATTTTAACTTCCATATTCAATAAGGATATGGGTCTGTAAGAGCTACATTGATCCAGTGGTTTGCCTGCCTTGGGTATAACAACAATGGTGGCTGTCCATTGGTCCAATGGCAGGCAACCCACGTCACTAGCCTCCTCAAACATAGTCAGGATATATAGCGCCAAAATGCTTGTCATGTTCTTGAATAGCTCTGCTGCCTGTAAATCTTGGATTGCCCCCTCGATCTCTTCGACTGCTATATTTTTCTCCATGCCCTCCCTATCTTCATCAGACAGCGTGGGTAGACGAACATCAACCAGCAATCCCCGACATTCTGCTTCTGTTCTGACGGGGTTGGAGGCATAAACCTCCTCATAATACTCAGTGAATGCTCCCACTATCCCCTCCCCAGTTGCGTGTGTTGCCACCTGAGAGTCACATACCTCAGCCACCCAATTGCGTTCTCAGTCCCTCTTATCACCGAGGTCATATATCCGCTGCTGCGTTGCCAAGGCGGCGGCCCTCGCGGAGTTATCTGCAAGACTCCTTATCTCCTGCTTTTTAAGTTCAAGTTGGTGCGTGAGCGATGGGTCTGCCTCCTCCCTGGCCAGAATCCTAGCTTCTATCGTGGCTACTTCGGTCTCTAATGTATCCAACTGAATCTTTTTTTCTTTTTTACAGCCCCACGGTGGGCCTGGATATGCCCTCGTATTACTGGCTTGAATGCCTCCCATTGGATGCATGCCGAGTCTACCCATCCCTCAATTTCTTGGAAGTAGAGTTTCGCCCTCTCCCTAGTTTGATCGGCCAAGTCTTTATTCTTAAAAACCCTAGTGTTTATTTTGGGCGGCAATACATTGGTTCTTTTCGGGCCCTGCAGGGTCACCTCCACCGGCGAATGGTTCGAGATTCCTCGCGACTTGATGCGGGCATTACGGAACCACCATTCACAACCCCGAAGCGTTAAGACATGTTCCAGGCGAGAGTAGCTGCCATGCACGGCTGAATAAAAGGTGTACTGTCGCTCTCGGGGATTATGGAGACGCCATACATCCGTTAGGCCCATGGCCTCTACAAAGATGCGAAGTGGCTCCACCCTCCTCCCCCTGGTAGCCTTAGTTACCCTATCTCTCTCCGGGTCCATAGTGGAATTCATGTCTCCCCCTAATATTAGAATCCCCAGTGGGATGTCCACCAACAGGGCCCCTAGTACCGACAATGCCTACGCGTGCAGAGCTGGTGGTATGTAGCCTGAGACTATATTCAGCGTCTGTCCCTCCCATGTTCCTGTAAGCGCCACGTATCTTCCTAGGGGGTCATGCCAGATCTTTCTCACTACCAGAGGGAGGCCAGTCCTAACCATTATCCATACCCCCTCGAACCTGTTGTGTACCCTTAGTGTGCTGCGAGCTTATAGCTATATCTATCCAGTGCTTTGTACCTATTGCCTTTAAGGTGCGTTTCTTGGATCAGCGCCAGATCCGGTGTGTGTCTATGGAGGTATTGCAAAACTACAGTGTGTTTAATTCGATTGCCCAAACCGTTAACATTCCAGGGCAGGATTCTAAGATTATTGGCACTCCGATGTTCCCCCTAGCGCACCGCCTTCACACTCCTCCATTCAGAGTAAGATAGCACCTTCACTAACCACTTAGATATCAACCACATCATCTCAGTCGCTAAGTACTGTATAAATCCTGCATACCAACATTTCTCTAACAAAAAATATACATCTCTAAAAGAACTGTAATAACCCTTCATACCCTGACCCCCCACATCCCCCCTCCCTGCTACCCTACAGGCGGGTGAAACAACCACCCACCTCCCCAACTCGCAGAGTGCCTGTCGCCCTTAACTGAATATATAATCGGGGGTTGGCAGGGGCCGAGCAAATTAGAGCACCGTCCCCGACCTCCCGCACATCCTAGGGTTCCCTCAGTTCTGTTCCAGTCCTGCCGGACACTTGTCGGGCCCTCAGCCAGTTGTATGTCCCAATGGGTATGGTCCCATAAACACAATCATACCTTCCACCTAGTGCAGGATGCCCACCCACGTGTCTCTAGTTACCAATGCTGCATAATCGCATTACCTGCTGAGGCCGGACCCCCCTTCTGGACATGTCTTAGTCCGAAACCTGGGACCCGTCCTCCGTTGGCCCCCCTTGCTTCTCCTTCGCTGGTCCCTGTCTTCTCTCACGTTGGAAGTTGCGGCCCACCGTGCGCCAACCTTCCAGCCAGTCCCAGGTTTCCTCAGCGGTGTTGAAGTACCACGTTTTCCCCTCGGCGACCACTCTTAACTTCGCTGGAAATAGCATTGAGTATTGAATCTCTTTGCTGCGCCGTTCTCTTCTGACTCCCTCGAATGGTCTTCTTTGCCGTTGGACTTGCAGCGAGAAATCCGGTAAGAAGTGTAACACTGCGCTCTCATGGTGTAGATCCCTGTGTGCCCGCGCTGTCTGCAGGATAGCGTCTCTGTCCCGATAGTTAAGGAGCCGTGCTATAATTGTTCTGGGTGGGGCTCCAGGCTTTGGTTTGGGAATGGGCGCCCTGTGTGCACGCTCTATAGATCAACGCTCGGTCCCTCCATACCTCCCGGGACCCCCACCACCCTGATATTATTCCTTCATGCCCGCTCTTCCTGGTCTTCTAGCTTAGCCGCCATTGCCTCATGCTGCTTCGTAAGGGACTGAACTTGCTCCTCGAGGCTTTTCGTGCTGGTCTGTAGGTGCGCCACTTCTGTCTCTGTAGCAGCAACTTTGTCAGCCATTTTGTGAATATCGTCCCGCAGGAGATTCACATCTACAGTTACGGCATCCAGTTTGGGTTCTATCGTACCTTTTAGATCTGCAATCGCCACCATTATTGCACTCAGGGAGGGTCCCGTTGTGTCCTCTGGTCATTGACTTCGGGACAGCGTACTTGTCCATTTTGTTAGCCTGCGTCCTGATTTGCCCCTTGGGCTTCATCCGAGGGCCCTGTGTCACCGTCGATTCCCTTGCCGGTGATCCCCTCGAGTTGGGGCACTTTAGGTGTCTCTCACCTCAGTTCTGATCTGTTCTCTCCCCGTGGGGCCGTAGGGGGTCAGCACTGCAGTCCAGTTCTGGTTCTCCCAGTAAGCATAGGCCCCTCCTGGAATCGTGTGCTGGACTTATCCCAAGGGGTCCAGACCTGTTTCACCACAGCAGTCGCGGCTCCTCACTGTGGGTGCATAGCCACTGTCGCATGTCTTCTGCAAGATCCCTGGGTTCTAAGCACCACAATCGCTCACTCACTTATGGACCGACACAGTGTGTGCAGGCTCTTTTCCCTCCGCTATTGCGCGGAGGGTACCGGTATCACTCCCATCTGCAGCAGCTATTTACTGTGGCACACCTTAACCTTCGCCACACCGTTCCTCTTTCTCCCTGGGTAGCAGCTCCGCAAGAAGCAGCGTTCCACACTGGATCATAGGCAGCCACCACAGGCCCCCCGGCGCACACTGCGGGTGTCGGTCTCTACTCCCGGGGCCCACTGCGTCCGTTGCTGCCGCTCACGCGCTGAAATGGCTGCCCCCGCCGCTCGAGCTTAGAGCGCTGTGGGGAGCCTGGTAACACCAGCGGCTCTGTGCGGCCGACCCCTGTCTCGTTGTCCTAGGTGGTGTATATAGGGGCCTGAGGCGGTATGGATAATGTCCGCTGGCTCACCTCGGTCACCGACGCACTGCCCTTTCACGGGGCCACCCGGCCGATGGTACCGTTGGGCCCCCAGATTACTCCGCAATCGCCGGTCCCCGCTCCTCGGGTCTACCACTCTGGCCCCTTGCTCTTGTGCTCCGTGTCTCGGGCCGACCGAGCACAGATCGCGCTGTGGGTCGCAGTCCGCTGCATATCTCTGCCTCGCTGTAGGGGTAGAGAGCGGCCGCCTCTCACGCGATCTCCGCTCTCCCCTATGGTAGTACGTCAGCAGGCGTCGAACAGGCCACACTCGCCCCGATGTGTGTGCCGGCTCGTTGGTGGTGTCCCCGCGGCGTTGCACTGCTCCGGGCAGGTCCGCAGAGGTCCTCAGCTCAGTTTTTTTTTTAATATGTGTTTATTGATTTATAGTCATGTAACATACCACAATACTTGAATCAGCGTTACATTTCGTAATCAAAATATATAGAAGAGGTAACCACACGGGGATATAATACCAATCTGTCAGGAGATGAATACGCATCTATAGAATTGACATCAGGACATACAGTATTGTGGTGAATCATAATAGAACAGTGTTATCGAGAAAAAGAAAAAAGGAATATATCATCGTAACTTTAACATGCCCCTCCCCCCACCTCCTGAGTCACATAAGGAAAGGTCTATCCTGGAACTTGTAATACAGGCCAGATGGTGAGTGTATGCAGGCAAATCTACACTGCGCTCAGGGCATGAGAGGCACGCGGACTCATCGTCTTGTCGGGATCGTCACCACTATTGTTTTGTTCCACAGCCCCTTGTGATATAAGGTCCTCCCCCGTGTGAATATCCGTGATCATGCCATACCAGGCCATCGCGTCTTCTTCCAGTTTATCATCCCTACGGACTCGCCTCATCCGGATTAGTTCTGCCGTCGCCCATTCCCGCAGATCCCCAGTCCACTGCTCTATCGTGGGGGGCCTCGGACTCAACCAACTAATTGCTATCCTTCTCTTAGCCAAGACCAGTCCAAACTGAAGGAATCTACGTGTAAGCTTTTTCCCTTTAGGTCGAGGGAGTAATCCCAACAGCACTTCTTTAATTGCTTGGGGTAGAGTCCACCCCGTCACCCGCCGCAGAGTCTCTAATGTAGATCCACAGAAGAGGCCCAGCTCTGGACAATCCCATATCATATGTAAGAACGAGGCGCCGCAATGCCCGCACCTGGGACATCCATCCGGGCGATCCGGGTATATTTTATGGAGTACGCTAGGTGTCAGGTAAGTTTGATGTACTATATTAAATTGTGTGAGTTTAAATCTAGTATTTGAGCTTATAGCTTTAACCCCTTCATGTACCTTTTGCCATTCTGAGTCTGTCAGAGCTCTCCCAGCGTTGCGTCCCACTTAGCTTGGATAGGGAGCGGGTGCATTTTCAGATCACCTCTCAATGCCCTATAAATGTGTGATACCAGCCTACGACCCCCCGCCAAGGTCATGAGAGCCTGGAGCACAGCAGTAGTGGATGGCTCCTCCGGGAACGTCGGCCACACCTCTCGAGCGACCGCTGAAATTTTGGCATACTGAAGATACTGCCCCCTGCCTAGCTCGAACCTGGATTCCGCCTCCTCTCTGGTAATGAACTGTTGTCCAAGATATAAATCCCCCATCATGCGGCAGCATCCCTCTGTCCATCTGAGAGTAGACATGGTTTGACTTATTTGTTTAAACGGCACCACCGCCCACAGCGGGGCGTCCGGGGCGTATGGTGCTCTCTTTACCGCAGTTTTAATTGCGAGTTCCCAGATTACAGCCACATGTCTAATAATATATGGGAGGTTCTCTGGTACTCGGGATCCCATTATAAGAAGATCTGGGAGAGGGGTCTCCCCGTGAGTATCCTCCAACAACCGCCTCTCCCAGTTGTCATTCTCATCTAGCCACTGGACGGCGTGTTGCAACTGTGTTGCCATATAATAAAAACCCAACCGAGGAACCTCCAATCCTCCCTGCTCCCATTTCCTCTGTAATGTATCAAGTTTCCCCCTCCTCCGTTTAGACCCCCACAAAAGCTCGACCAATAGGCGATCTAGCTTACGGAAGTACGTCCATGGGATACGGTAAAGGGAGTTTTGCATAGTATATAAGCAATGCGGGAGAATCACCATTTTGATTAAGGCAACTCGTCCCATCAGGGACAAGGGTAAATCCTTCCAAAATTCAATCGATTTACGGATATCCTCCAAACACTTCCCCATATTACGTTCCAGGTAAGACTCCTGTGTGTGCGACAGTGTAATCCCAAGGTAGCGTGTCGAGTCTCTAATCCAGGTCATCCCCACCATGTGTAACTCACTCTCCTCCTTGCCCACCAGACTCCCCATAGGGAAAAGTTTGGACTTCCCTGGGTTAAGACAGAGCCCTGACAATTTGCCAAAGCCTTTCAGCTCCGTAAGGAGCTCTGGGACCGCTTCCTCCGGGCGCCTAAGGAATACCAAGGTATCATCGGCATACATTGACACCACATGAACTGTCGCTCCCAACCGAATCCCCCGGTGTGCCATCTTGCAACAAAGGGAGGCCGCCAAGGGCTCCATCGCAAGCGCGAAAAGGAGCGGTGACAGGGGGCAACCCTGTCAAGTACCTCTCTGGAGTTCGAAGCTATCAGATACCTGGTTACGAAGGCGGATCCGGGCCGTTGGCTTATTATATAACATTTTTAACCATCTCAGATAGCCATCTCCCAGTCCTATCCCTCCAAGCACCATCCACATATAAGCCCATTCAACAGAGTCGAAGGCCTGATGTATATCCAGGAGACACAGAGCCCAGTCCTCCCCCTGTAAGTGTGGCGCATGTCTGCGTAGGCTATGTGTTGTATTCCGACCGGGAACAAACCCAGCCTGGTCTGAGTGGACCAATCGGGTGATGTTCGGCAGAAGCCGTGCCACTAACACACCACTCAAAATTTTCTCATCAATATTTAATAGAGAGATGGGCCTGTAGGAGCCCGGGGAGAGGGGATCTCTATCCAGCTTCAGACTCATGGTCACTAGCGCTTCCATCATGGTGGTAGGGAGGGTCCCCGTGTCTAGAGCCTCAGTATACACCGCCAGCAAATGATCCACTAGTTGTGGGGCAAACTTTTTATAAAATTCAGCAGGGAGACCGTCACTCCCTGGGCACTTCTCTGGCTTCAATGTTTAATTGCTGCTAATATTTCTCCCTTAGTGAGTGGCGCCCCTAGCAATTCAGCATCTTCATCCCCAAGTGTGGGAAATGGTATGTCCCCCAAAAAATCCTGCAATGTTTGCGGCCGAGTCCCTGTCACACTCGAGCATGTCTGACGTAAATGGGTAGCAAATTCCTGTAGAATCGCACCCTGGGTATATACCTCGTCTCCCACATTATTGCGAAGCTTCAATACTGGGGTCTGTACCGTCTCCGTGCGGATAAGTCGTGCCAAGAGCGCTCCTGATCTGTCCCCCTCCATATACAATCGTTGTCTATAAGTTGTGTAATTATGTTTCTCTAATCGTGACCAAGCCTCAAGGAGGTCACCCCGAAGTCGTGTCCACTCCGTCATGTCCTCTGGAGTCTTATATAGTATATGCTCTAGGCAGTGGCGTAACGAAACTTGTGGGGGCCCCCCTGCAAAGCACATGGTGGGGCCCCCCCCCCAGCGTCCCGGCCCACCACCTACCACTTTGCCCCACCGACAGAAATAAGCAGTCACCTAAAGCCGTATTTTCAGCACTTATCTGTGCATACTTCGAACAGCAAATATAAATAGAATGCACTTTAATTGTGTTCTAGGGCTGCCTGAATGATGAGATCCATGACTGATAATTAAAGGGAACAAAGACAGAAAAGTCACATTACAAATGAATACATACATTTTTATTTATAACCCTATTTAGTGCCAAGACGAGGCCTTTCCAGGCTGTTTAAACACATGGCTGGCATTTTTCTCTTGGCAACCCTACTTTATATTCCTTTTCATGAAATGCATTCTCACACTACAGCAGTAAATGTCAATTTCAAATGCAAGGAATAGGCAGAGTGGGGGCCCAGGGGGTACTGGAACCAGAAAAAAACTAAGCCTCGGTAACCAGTTTACAAAGGTATGTTGACTGTGCACCTCAGATAGAGCGTACAGCTGACTGTTGTGGTGCACTGTAGCACCCAACAACACTTTTCAATAATGTACATCACACGCAGGCATGTAATAGCGCACACTGGGTAGAGCTTATATAGCACATAGCTCAGAAATACCATATAGCTGGTTGGCACGCAGCTCCCAAGAGGATTGTAAGTAGTTTAAAACACACGCAAGCATCGAACAGAACGCACTGGACAGACCTTGCATACACCCCCACATAGCGCAGATATACTATTCAGCTGGCTGCAATGTGGCCCCGAAGAGCACTTTTCAATAGCATGGAACACACACAAACCTCCAACACAACACATTAAATAGAACATTTTGCTTACATCTAAATAAGCACAGACATGGCATTTGGGCCGTGGGCCATATTTTCCATAGAATGCAGTATATAAACATAAATAACGTAACATAACATGTAATTGCTGCCCCTATAGTTGTGTAACTCTATCTATAACTTGGTCATCAGAATGTGCTACAACAAAGACGATGATGCTGGGCTGGTAAACAGGAGAGAGGAGAGGGGCAACCCATCTTCACTATTGAGAGGCTCAGAAACGCACCATTTAATTTATGAGGCAGGCCGCCTGGCCGCAGGACTGATATGAGGCAACTGGTGCACCCATGCTGCAGCTGCGCACTACAACTACTGCGCTGATGGCCCGAACTCTACGCCACTCTACTCTATGCCACTGCACTCTACTCCACTGCAGTCTACTTTGCACCACTCTGCTCCACTCTGCACCACTCTAATCTGCGTCACTCTACTCTATGCCATTGCACCAATGCACTCTACGTCAATGCAATCTATACCACTTTACTCAAAACCAATCCACTCTATGCCAATCTACTCTGCACCACTGTACTTAATGCCAGTTCACTCTAGGCCACTTTACTCCACTCTGCAACACTCCACTCTTTGACGCTCTTCTCCACTCTGTCACTCTATGACACTACCTGCGCCATTCCACTCTACGCCATTGCACTCTACGCACTGCAGTCTACTCTGCACCACTCCACTCTATTCTGCACCACTCTACACTGCATCACTCTACGCCAATGTACTGTATGCCACTTTACTCAAAACCAATGCACTCTAAGCTACTTCACTCTAAGCCAGTCTACTCTTCACCACTGTACTTTATGCCACTTCATTCTAAGCCACTCTACAACACTCCACTATATGATGCTCTAATCCACTCTGAGACACTACTCCACTCTACGGCACTCTATGCTACTCCCTCTACTCCACTTCATGCCATTTTACTCCACTATATTCTACAGTACACTCCAGTCTACTCCACTCTACGCCACTGCACTCCATGCCACTCCACTCTGACACTCTATGCCACTCCACTCTACGACACTACTCCACCCTATGCCATTTCATTCTACTACACTACTCCTCTCTATGCCACTCTACTCTACAACAATCTACTCCGCTCCACACCACTCTACTCTATAACTCTGTACTCCACTCTACGCAACACACTCTATGCCACTCCACTCCACTCTGCTCTACACCACTCCACAACACTCTATGCCACTCCACTCTATGACACTCTGCTTCACTCTACAATACTCAACTATATGACACTCTAATACACTCTACACCCTTCCAATCTACGACACTGTACTACCTCCGTGACACTCCACAACACTATGCCAGTCCACCCTATGCAACTCCATGACACTCGACTCAACTCTACTCTACACCACTCCATGACTCTACACCACTCCATAACAGCCCACTCTACTCCATGACACTCGGCTTTACGACACTAACTATCTTTAAGCCATGCTGAACAGCTGCCAAGCTGGTGTACAACAGGGCTAAAACATATTGGCAAAACCAATAGCTCTTGCATTGCGGAGACCTATTGGCTTTGCCAATACTTGTTTAAGAGTAAGCAGTGGTACATGGTACCACTGCCTGTTCTGTTCTAAAAAAATATTTTGTTAAACATTTTCAAACGGGAAGGGGTCCAAGAGGTCCCTTGCGGCCCCCTTCCTATGTGAATGGTTACCACCTCCTTCGAAGTGTCAGTAAAAAATTAAAGTTTTGTAACCGTAATTCAGTCGCAAAACATTAATACATACCACTGCGATTCTGTAACAAGTTAATTAATAGCAATTTGATTTTTGTACATATGAAAATGCTTTGTTGCAGTCGCAAATGGCCTTATTCTGCGAATTGGGCCGTTTGCAACCTCCAAACAAGTTTTGTGTATCTGATCGTTTGTTCTTTACTTTACCCAAAAAAATGTCTTAGCTTTCCAAACCTTGCCTTTCAAGACATTATTGGAATTGATGATTGTACAGGTCGAGAATGAGGTACATTGGAAGAGCAAGGTGTCGCACTGTAACAGAAGTGAATGTCATGTCAGGATTTCGGTACGTTGGCAGAGCCGTAACATCTCTGGACAACTATAACCGTAGGTCTATAATCATGTTTCCAGGGGAACATTCCGGAGAAAGTGCTCACCTTCCAACTTCTAGATGTGTTATTTGATTTGATTTGAAAATGTGTATAGCGCTCGAATGCCCAAGGGCATCTAGGCACTGTTGCCAGAGAGTAACTTCTAAGTAATAATCCCCAACTATCTTCAGATAATTATGCAGCACTGGAAAAGCCACCCTCAAGGTGTACTCTTGTTATGGGACGACTGAGATGTGCCCCTACTTTTGAAACACTACCAGCTCAGCAGCTTTTGAGAACACCCACTGGCGGGAAAATACCTCCACAGTCTTAAATGGTCGCTGAACAGTTCGCATCTTCCCTAGAAAGCTGCACCCTGAATGTGTGGTGACAGGTCTTCCTGCAGACCAACCCCATAGACGTTCAAGTTTCAATAATCTATTCTCTCGCTGGTTATCTTTAAATTATAAATGGAAACTCTGGCATAATTAGTACAACCATGCACCAACTGCCAAGGACAAACGGTCAGACACCGAGAACAGTGTGGTCCACGAGACTGGACCCTAATGCAAATCAACCTCCTTATGTACAGTCGTACTTCGTGGGGCCCCCAGGATGCACCTCGGAGGGCCACTGGCAGCGTCTCTTGCAGGGGCGCCTCCCTGTCCGGCTGGGCTGCTTGGAGTGTCTTTCAACCACTCAGCAGGATACGGTCTCACAGCAGAGCTCTGAAACCACCCAGGTCACCATGAAACCTCTGGTTCTCAGCTCTCCAGCCCGTACTAAGCATTACATTCCAAACAAAGCAGGCTAGGTATATGTTTAAGGTCTAATGAGCATCTTTCCCTCTTAGGAGCTACCCCACAGTGAAAGTTTATTATTGGGTTAAAAGCAACTAGTTATCTTGAAAACTGTGAAATGGTCTTGTCACGCTATACCAGTTCAACAAGATAACTAACTGTCCTAGTAAAGAGGGTGGAGTATTCTGGGCTCAACTTTCCTTCACCCATAAAGAATTCCATATAATTCAAATTTTATAATTTATTATGCAATATAACTAATATTTAATATTAATTTAATTAAATATGAATGTTTACTTTCATGTAATAATATTTCATATGCTTTAATATTAATATTTAATATTGTATTATTATATTAATATATAATGAATTCCACATAAGTTGGAGCTATGTCCAACTATCAGCATCTTGAGAGTTCTTGCTTCCAAAGAGCAGAAGAAAGAGTTTACAACCTAAACATGAGAGTTGTCTGAGTACTCTACACGGAGGGCTCTGCTCTTCGCCAGGAATCGGTATCATCTACGCAGCAGTAGCCTCTAGCTGGCAGGGTTCGAATTCTGATATGGCGGGTAGATTCCTTCATTACTCCACTCAAGTGGACTGGGTTCTATGAGGCATCCCTGCTGACTCTGTGTAATCGTGCTTTTGGCTGGGACTCTGTGAAGTGGCGGATACCAGCATCACGGATTCTTCTGCTGCGCACATTGCTTAATTTGAGCCGGTGGTTTCTTGTGCTCGGCACTGGCAATTGTCAGCACCGGTTCAAGTAATAGTCCACCACATGGTGCATTATCTGTCCAATTATGAGATGAGCACAACAACAGTGTTTAATAAGTCAATATCCATTAAAAAAGAAAAATACATGTCGCTTATATAGCTTTGGGTGGCCTGGAATAGTCTGAATTGTCACCCTTGTAGGAGTGTGATGGTTGGTTGTGATGGTACTGTCATTGGCAGCACTGGCAGGGGCAATGGGTGGTGCTGGCTGAAGTGGCCTCCCGAGAAGGGCCCCTGCACTTACTGTTTTTTTTTTGTTTTGTTTTTACAAATTAAGCAATGTCCGCACTTGAGGAACCCCCACAAGATTTCTAAATTTACCCCTTGTTGGACATCAGCTCCAGGGCAGGCGCTCAGTTTGCACAGGTCTGCTGGGGACACATTCAGTTTTTTTCGCTTTGGTTTTAGAAGAATCCTTCCAGACAAAGGAAACACAAAGACCGGGACATACGAGTGTGAAAAGCACTCAAGTGTTCAGAAACGTCTCATTGTTCCATTACTCGGCTCCCTGTATGCACAAAAAGCCCTCAGCTTTCACCACAGAACTGCCCCAGTTGGTTTCCACAACTGGCCAGAGTTGTAAAAGGAACAGACGAGTGTACGGGGCACTGGGAACGTGGGTTCGCTACTTCACAAAATGCTTCAATGGAGTATTTTATGGTATTGTCCACAAGACGGCAGTACAGCCACTTGTTCCAAAAGTGGAAAGTTTAAGGTTTAAAGATACACAAATTTGTAGTTTTCTTTCACCTGAAAGGTTTAAAAAAAGTAGTAGTTGGCCTCTTACCTGGGAACTTTGAGCAAGGCCGTTATTCATTCAAAATGTAAAAAAACAGTTCAGTTAGCAAATAAAGCAAAACAAAATCACAGGATTTGTCTTAAAATGATGAGTCATATATAACCAAACAATGAAAGGATTTAAAAGAAAACCAATATATGTTCACCGGGTCTTCGTAGCTGGTATTAGAAAAGAATATGCACTGTAAAAAAGGATACAGTGTTTGCGAGCCTCGAATAGTACCAACATGCCACAAAAATAAAAGCGGCACTCCCAGCCCATGCTGATGGCGGTGGGGTGGAGGAAATGTTTCAAACGTGAGAATGTATAGGCGACAGATTGACTCACCTGAGGCTTGGCCTGCAGCTTCAGTGGCCGGCGTGAGCGGGCGGCAGAAGACCGGGCAATAATTAAATTAGACAGCACCAGTCCGTCCTGGGCTGGGCCGCACGGTCCCTCTCAGCTGCCTCACCTCACGCGCTCTTTTAATTGCGCAAAGTGGCATGCGTATGAGAATGACCAGCCTCGCCATAGGGTGAAGACCGCGCAGACGCGGTTGCGCACCATTCCAGTCCTGCACCATTCAATTTATGAGGAGGCCGCCGCGTGTGCAACTACGGCGAGCGTAACGTAAGTTACGTAACTTACTCCCAGCATCCGAGACGGATCGGATGTGTGGAGTGCTAAGTGGTTGCTGGCTGTGCGGCCGCAGAGGGGGCCCCTGGAGCGTGGGGGCTCCCCCGCACTGCGGGGGCTGCGGGGGCCTGTGCTACGCCCCTGGCTCTAGGGTCTGTAGACGTTTTTCTAAAGTGTCAATATCAGCACTGAGTTTCTGTTGAACCCCATATGTAGTCCTCATGCAAACCCCTCTAATAACAACCTTCATTGCCTCCCACTCTGTAGACCTAGTGGCTGTGGAGCCCCAATTTTCCCCAAAGTAATGACTAAGTGCCTCTGTTACGGTTTGTACATATGGGGGGTCCGTAAGAGCCTCAGCCCGAAGTCGCCATAACGGGATAGGTGGACGTCCCGGTCCGCTGGACAGCGTCAATAGCAATGGCGCATGGTCAGAAAGATATCTCGGCAAGTAGGAAATAGCCTGCGTGGCAGTGGACAGGCCCGCAGAAAGCCAACAATGATCAATGCGGGAGAAGGTATGAGCTGCGGGGGTATAACAAGAGAACTCCCTTTTTGTGGGATTACGCGCTCTCCATTCGTCCCGAAGTTGCATACCATGAAGGATACCTGAGAGGGATCGCAGCATGCAAGGTTTGGTAGGATCTCTAGGGGGTTCCCTATCCAGAGCCCCATCAAATATACAATTAAAATCCCCAAAAAGAAGGACTTCATCCCCTAAGTACGGGGTAGCCGCCTTTAGAACCGTGGGGAAGAACTCAGGGCAGTCCAAGTTGGGGGCATAAACATTGATAATACATATTTCCCTCCCCTCCCACCTCCCAAACAGGATAACATACTGTCCGTCAGGGTCTAGGACATGGTGTTGGAACGGGACCCCTGGCGCCACCCATATAAGTGCCCCTCTTGCAAAACCAGAATACGATGTGGCATAAATCTGCCCTCTCCATCTCTTCCGTAGGCTCAATAGCATGTTCCCCGATACATGCGTTTCTTGCAGTCCCGCTATTGCTATCCTATATCTCTTCAGGAAAGCGTGTATCCTTCGGGCGCTTATCTAGGCCTGCCATGCCCCGAACATTCCAGTTAAGGACCTTCAATATTTGAGTTGCCATGACAATAGGACAGTGAGCATCTTTCATATGTGCCCCCGAGGTCAGCGCACCCATCTGGTTGGTTCCCCAGCCTGTATATCCAAGTATAGTCCCGTGTGACTCTATTGGTTCCCTTATAACAAAAACATCGTAGAAGAAATGAACAAACCCTTACCCCCCCACCCATGGGCAGTAGTATAACTTGGTATTTGCATCCCCCGTTCCCTACACCAAACAATACATACCGCCCCAAACCTCCCTCCACCCCTTCCACCCGTAAACATTCCAAGATCAATATATTCTGCTTAAGGCATTGGCTTAAGCCCTCACTATCTGATATAGCAATAATTGCGTCTCCTAAACGCTGTGCAAGAGAGCTGGTGACGCCAGGGCGCGAGATTTCTCTCAAGGCTCCCCGACGGCCCTGGTCTCTAGTGGGGGCGTCGCTGCTCCCGCAGCCGCCCGTGTTCCCAGCAGACCAACCGACCCCCAACCTATATCTAACAAAAAGGAAAGAGAGGCCACACAGGAGAAACCCACCGGAGCGGCCAGTGGCATCGCTCCCCCGATCAGGAAACCAGAGACCCCCCATGGACCCTTAATGTAACATTTCCAATCAGATACATCAAAGTACCATCCTACCAATAATACCAGCAGAACTTATCTCTACAGTACAGCAGGTAATGTTCAGTGCATGGAGTTCATTCACGGCCACCACTGGGTCCGTCGGCCCTCCGGTCGATGTCTGGAGTCATGTCTGCGGTATCTGGAACCACCTCCGAATCGGATGCCTGCAACGTGCCATCATGTCTAACTGTGATACGACCCAGGCTCATCGTCCTTTTTTGTGGTTCCTGACGCGTAGGTTGTCTCCGGCCCCTCGAGGACGTCAACGAGGACGGTGACCCCATGGAACCCGTAGAAGGGACCAGACGTCTCCCATCCGGGGCTCTGGTATATAACCAGTCACTCGCCTCTCATGCCGAGAAAAAGAACAACGCTCGCCCCTCACTTTCCACTCTGAGTTTCGCCGGGAACATGAGGCTGTATTTTAAGTTCAAGTCCCGTAATCTCCTTTTCACTGTAATGAAGGTTTTCCGTTGTTCCTGGACCCTCTGGGTGTAGTCTGGGAATATTGCGATGGAGTGTCCTTCAAAGAAATATCGTTTGCCACCACGAGAAAGCTGAAGCAGAAGATCCCTGTCCCGAAAGTTAAATAATTTTGCAATTATGGCACGGGGAGGTGCTCCGGGTCTAGGGGGCGCAGCCAGCGCTCTATGTGCCCGCTCCACACTAAAAAACTTCGACAAGTGTTTAGGAGCCATTTCTCGAACGATCCGATCCTCCAGGAACAGACCCACATCTGGCCCTTCCACTTTCTCGGGAAACCCCACAAATCTCAGGTTCCCTCTTCTAGAGCGACCTTCGGAATCCTCTGCCCGGTCATCGAGCTTGATCATCTGCCGCTTCAACTCCACCACTGTCTCGCTAAGGTTCTTTACCTCTTTCTTGAGGGCCTCCGTGTCTTCCTCAGTCGTCGTCACTCTGTCAGAGACTTTACTGAGGTCGCACCGTAGTAGATTTACATCAATGGCCACAGCATCGATCTTTTTTATCATATCGTCTCTGGTAGATTGGACAGCCCGGATAACATCCATCAGTGTTGGGGTGTCTTCAGCAGCCTCTTCCATCGTCCCTTTTTCCGTGGTAGGGTCCTCGCCTTTGTTCTCCTGACCATGGGATATAGGCTGAGCATAATTGGAAATCTTATTGGATTGCGATTTCGCTGTTTTATCCTTCCCCATACTGTTTGTGTAGATGGCACTTTCCGCGGGGAGGTGCAGTCTGTCTGCAACTCTACCCACTAATTCGTACTTCACGAAAGGTCTTATTCTTCCTCGCTCAAGGTACCTCTCTCCTTATCACGGGTAGCCAGGACACCAGTCATAAGCCAGCAGGCCCCCTATCCTTGGTTCCGGAGTAGGAGATCCCCTAGCCACCTCACCGTTTCGTCATCGTCTAAGGTGGCGAGTCCTTTCAGACCCTCCACACCCACCTGCATACGGTTCTCTCAGGGGACCTCTCCAGACCCCTTCTTCTCGCTTCCAGGCCACAGGGGTGGGGCCACAAATCGTCACCTTCTTTGTCCAGGCTCTCTTCTGCCAGACACTTCCAGACAGCTCAGGATTTAGGCTGCCCTCCTCTCAATTACCTTAGCATTGCGGCTATGTCATATCCTGGGAACTCGCTTCACTAGGAGTCCTCTGTTCTCCAGACTACACCATACTGTTCTCATCCCAGGTTGCATCCATTGTTGGGTACCCCTATCATTCAGTGCAAATCAGAATATGTCTGTCCCACGCAGGGGTCTCGCCCCATGCCATGCGCAACACGTCTCTACTGTTGCAGGTTTACTGTACCCCACTAAGCATTGCCAAGGTAATGGGAGTCACCGTAGGTATTCTTTGATGGCTACAATCCCACAGCACAGTCTGGCAAGGTCCACAACGGGTATCTCCTGGGGCTGTTTAAGTACTGGTATCCGGTGCTGCGCTGTAAGACCAGTTTCGCGAGGGCCGGTAGGACCCAAGCGCCAACCACTGTCCCCTTGGCACCTCAACCTCTGCTCAAGATATCACCTATAGGCCAATCGTGCCCAAGGCCCGGGCAGCGTCACTCCCCTACCCAGGTGCGAGGGCACACCACCAACCAAGCGCACAGGCATGGGGCTCTCACCGACTGCTGGTCAGGAGCAGGCCACTCCGCAGGCATTAGCTCCTGAGACGGCGCCGCACCCAACGGCTTCCTACAGGGGCGGGAGCAGGGCTCTCTCGTACCGCAGTGCAGGGCTCCTCCGCTGCGTCGCAGCAGCTCTCCTTCACCACAGCCTCCTCCTGCGCACCTCCGGGATTCAGAATCCCCGAGCACTCTTTTTCTGCGCCGGTGAAACAGCGCTGCACCGAACGGCTCCTTACAGGGACGGGAGCAGGGAGTCTGTCTTGTATTTCAGTGCAGGGCTCCCCCGCTGCGTCGCAGCAGCCCTCCGGCTCCACAGCCTCCGCTCGCGCACCTCCGGGACTCAGGATCGACCCCGTGAATCCCCAGACTTGCTTTCTCCGCTCCGGCGGAACCTGGAGAGAAGCGTCTGGATATTCCGGCACTCAAACTCTTCAGCAAACCCGCGGCTCAGTACCACGCGGGTGAAGATGGCGCCGCAACGCAGTACGCCCGATACTGCTGCTCCGGCCACACCAGCGTTACTCCCCCCTCCGCGACCTCCTCGGTGGTTGTTTGGGGGTCTGCAGTGTTTCAGGAACGGACCGGGCTCACATTGGGCCAAGGATCATGCAGGATTTTAATTTTGATCGGGCTGCCGCGCGGAGGTCGCCTAAGACACGTCTAGGCGGCCATGAAGTCAAGCCACGCCCCCGAGGTCCTCAGCTCAGTACCGGTATTAGAACGCCGGCAGGATCGGATGGGTAGACGGATTATAGGATATCACGGAGTCGGTTGTCAGAGCTCCGCTAGAGTGCCGCCATCTTGCTCGGCTCCCAGGCCACGCCCCCGATTCAAATGATTTTTGTGATTCAGTGTAAAAGTTATGGCGCCGCACCACAATATTCACCGTTTTGGTAAAGCAGTTCTGCAATCGCAATTTGACTTCCTTGTACACATCTCCATTTTTCTCATACACTTGTGGTGGGTATTTGAACACTTGTCGACCTTCTGTACCCAAGCAACCTATCAACAGTGCTTTTTTCCTAAGTGGAGAACAATTTATGCCTTCGAGTGCCACTAAGTAATTTTCAAAAGTTTTCACCCAATCCTCCAACTCAATTGGTGAGTCTCCATGCTGCATGAGAAATTAAGGTGGTGCAACAATTGACTGATTTATGCTCATAATGAATGAAACAGGAGTAGGCTTCACTAGAAACACAAAGTATCAAAGGCCACTAGATGGCGCTGCCCAATGCCAACACTCTGATTAAGACCATTGAGTCTTGAAACTGTGTTACATTGTGTTTTGCAATCCTTAGATGGCGCTGTGAGCATCAATCTGACAGGAAGGTCATGAGAGCAGGACGGACTGCAGCGCAGGGATGGGCTACCTGCTGGGCACAGGTAAAGAGGCTCATTTGTCCAAAAAAAAAAAAAAAATTCTCTACTTCTCCGTTATACTTTTTCCTTTCTATTCCTTTTAAATTTCTGTTCTTGGAGTCACAAAGCTGTTTTCCTCATGGCGCTCACTCTGGGAAACGACGCTGTGGCAGTGCCAGCCCCTTTCATCCCTCCGCTATCCTTCTGAATCCAAATAACTGACTAACCTATCCACCACTCAAATTACTTTCATATTTCACTATACTAATTCAACACTAATCCTTTATGGGTTCCGGAGTAGTGTGCTACTTGCCGAAAAAGCACTTAGACGGCTGGTCAGGGGTAGTAAGCGCTATATAAATGCAATTACAATTAGAATTAGAATTACAATTACACTCGCACCAGGAGGTCCTTCTTTGGCTGCACGAGATCTTAGGCAACGCCGCGTTGCGATGCAGTGTGCACGGCTGAGCACGAGACGGCACCACACTCAACAACAGTCTCAAGGGAGCACGGGCCTGCTGGTAAGACTGCACTCATGCTTCTGTATGGACCTAACGTCGGGAGATCCCTGTCGGGACATCTCCGGGTCCCACTATGGTTATCCTAATTATTATTATTTTTTTATTTTACGCCGCAAGCACTGCTGATAAAAGCAACAGTCCAGGAAAGCACTGCTGCCTAAACAAATCTGTGGCCTACCATCAAACTGCTTTAGAGAGCATTGGCACAGGATCTTTCCTGCAGTAAAGAACTACTGATGGTAGGTGTCTGGACATCCCATCCTCCTCACCAAATGTGTCATGGTATTATCGAAACGGCAGTGTTGATTTTCTATAAGTTTATTAGCAGACAAAATCCTGCAACTCCTTCTTCCACCAACCACCTTAAACCCCTTGAATTCACAAGCCCTTGGACAGCAAACATTCCAGGGCAACATTTCAGACCTGGATAAATGGAGGAGTACAGGCCAGAATAACATATGCCCACATTAGAACAGCCTTCTTATTTTTTTTTTTGATAAACAAACTTTATTGAATTTTAGACCAGCTTAGCTGGTGGAGAAGTGTTCATGGCACACATGTGACACTTACAAGGTGGGGTTTACAGTCCATATAAGCAGAACATCGAGTAGATGTAGAGCAATAAACATAAAGATGATCCACAAGCACACATCCATATTTAGCTAAGCAAACTGACCCAGCCATTTCCCCCACACCTGTGGGCTTCAAAGACAACGCGCTCCTGTTATGTGCACCAATCCACACCTCGTCTCCTCCCTGGAAGAGTAGGAGATTCGGGAGACATCCATCGCGTGGCGGTCTCACTTTACCACCAGGAAGGTCGTGCCCAGAAATGCCCTCTCAGCCCCGTACCCCCAAATCCCTCATACACCCCAAGAAGAACCAATAAGTGGGAAAGGGAAACCTCCCATCCCAGTACCTCCAACAACTATCGGGTCACCCTAGTCCAGTACTGAAGCACCACTGCGCAGGTCCATACCATATGAAAGAAATCTACTTGGTCAGTTCCACACCAAGGACATGCGGAGGTGGGGCTTAAGCCCGCCTGGTACAGGCGAATTGGGGAAATGTATACCGAGTAAAGATAATAGGTCTGAATTAGCCATAGTTTGGAGGAGGTGGTAAGTTCACGAGGACCATCAGGGTGTCCCACCAGTCCTCGTCCTCTATGGGGCCCATCCAACCCTCCCAAGGGGTCCTAAGGTGGTCCACTGAGCCAGGGGAGTTGATAATGAGTGTGCAGTAGATCTGAGAAATCCCTCCACAGCCCAGGTTTCCCATGAGCACCTTGGCTTCCAGGGGATTAAACTCTGGGAGATTGTCGGTGGGGAGGGAATGATCGTGGAGAGCGTGTCTGAGTTGGAGGTATTTATAAAATTGGGTGTGTGTAAGGCTGTATCTCTGTCGAAGTTCCTGGAAGGAACGCATCTGTGTCCTTAACTATTCCTTTGCCAATTGAAGTAATCTCTAGATGGTGCCAGGGGAACCAGCACCAATTTAGAGGGGTTCATCCAAAGGCCAGAGGCACTTTGAAATTGTTCAAGTAACAGGAGAGATCATGGTCCACTCACAGCCGGACAGCCAAGATAAAGTAGGACATCATCAGCATATAGTGCAATGCGATCCTCATGCCCCTCACTCCAGACCCCAGGGGTCTGCAAGAATAAGTACAGCCAGAGGCTCTATTGCTAAGGCAGAGAGGAGGGGAGATAGGGGGCAGCCCTGCCTAGTCCCCCGTTCTATGGCAAAGGCATCAGAGAGGACACCATTGACCCAGACCCGGTCGGTGGGGTTTGAATAAAGAACCCGAACCATACTCTGGAATCTCGGACCAAGGCCAACGCGAGCCAACACCAACTGGAGGTAATCCCAGTCCACCGTGTCGAAAGCCTTCTCAAAGTTAATAAGGAGCAAGGCTAGGTCTGAAGGCAGTCAATGACGGTGAGCCAGGGCCACATGCAGCCAAGGGATATAGCCTCTCATGCTCTGGGATGGCATGAAGCCGCATTGGTCTGGTTGCACCAACTTAGTCAGTGCTTGTTTGAGCCTGTTAGCCAGTATTACTGCAAACAGTTTAACCTCGCAATTAAGGAGTGATATCAGGCAGTAATCTGGTACTATTTGAATGGGGGGCTGCGTCTTAGGTACTGCTATTATAGTGGCCAAGTCCAACTCCAGCGGGAAAGACTCAACCCAGCAGACCTCTTGAAAGAGTGACAGAAGATGAGGGATAAGGGTTTCCCGGAACGTAATGTATATTCCATGGGAAAGCCATCTGGGCCCAGAGTTTTATCCGGCGTCATACTGGACAGTGCCTCTCCAATCTGTGAAAGGTTCATCCAGCAGGTGAGTGTCGGAGGGAGGCAACTGAGTAAGGGGGATCAGATCGAGGAAAGACTCGGACACAGCCACGTTCCTGTCCATTGGCTTGGAGTATAATGTCACGGGAAGGGATTGCTGAGACCGACCAGAGTCATCTAAGATCTCGGGGACGATCCTGTTGGCCTGCTGACGGGAGACCAGCCAATAAAGTAGTTTCCTGTTTTTGTCCCCCAAGCCGTAAATGCTAGACGTTGTGGCGCGCCAGATGTGTTTGGCTACTTCAAGGGAATGCAGACGAATATCTTTGCGGATAAGCCCTATTTGGCAAGAAGTATCCGCCTGTGGGTTGGACTCCAACTGCTGCTCCAGGCAAAGGGCACGTGCCTCCAACCGAGCAACAAGAGCAGAGCGATTGTGTTCTTGGGCCCTAATATAGATCTTAGCAGAGCTCCATATTGACGCCTTACTAGCGGCCCATAGGGTTCCCATACGTGTAACTGAGCCCTCATTATTGTGGAAGTAAGTATGAAGCTCAGATCTGAGTGAGTGGGCAAACTTTTTATCCTGGAAGTAACAGGCATTTAATTGCCACATGGGGCGCTGTCCCGTAGTTGGGCGCCCAAGATAAAGGAGCAAAGGAGAGTGGTCCGGTATACCGCAGGACAGAATCTGGAACAACAATTGGCAGTCAAGTGCGAGTAAGAAGGCAAGGTCTATTCAAGAGTGAGTGTGGTGAGCCGCCGAGGTATGTGTGAATTGCCGATGTAGAGGGTGCCAGGATCTCCACACATCACAGAGACCCAGGGTCATGGTTCATTTAGAGAGATAGCGGGCACCAATCCGTCGGGAGGCAGTGGGGGTTCCAGTACTATCCAGGTCGGGATCAGGTACTGCATTAAAGTCGCCCCCTATCACTGTGAGGCCCTGTGGGAGGCGGGTGAGAAGATGGGAAATGTCTCGAAGACTAGGAGACAGTGAGGCAGGATGCACATAGACACATACCAGCAGGACCACTCGTCCCTCTAATGTGCTCTCCAAGGCAATAAAGCATCCCTGTGGATCACGTGTCATGCACTTGACCACAAGAGGGAAGGAACAGCGCAGAAGGACGGAACCCCCTTGGCTCACCGGGAGTACCCAGCGTGGAAGACTCTATCATAGCCCTTATGCTCTAAGAAGGGGCAGTGTTCCCCATTAGATGGGTTTCTTGTAGCAACAGGACCTTGGGGAGGTGCCGGTGAGTGAAAGTAAAAACTGTCTCTTGTTTCACTCGGTCCAGTAGGCTGTTGACATTCCATGGCAGGACTCGAAGGGTCATATAGGTGGTAGGTGGAGATTATTGTGAGGGATGGATGGCGGACAGCCCAAAAAGCAGGGTCCGCCGGGTCTGGTGGGACCATAGTGAGCGTGCCAGTGGTGTTTTGTCAAGGGATGCTACGGTGTGTGCCAAAACCTAAGAAGGGAAAAACGGAAGTTTAACAAATACAGTAAACAGTATGCAAAGAAAGCCCCACCCTCCAACTCCCACCCCTCCCACACTTCTACCCTAGGAACATCTGTCACCCTGTAAAGAAGGTACGTTAAAGAAAACAATAAACACAATATCATGTACATCAGAAGGGAAGAAAACCCCCATCATTGCACGAGAAGTCAATAAGACAAGACCATGGCCGCCATCATACAAGCAAATAGTAGACCCCTAAGTGCCGGGTAAACCCAGGAGGTAAGTAGAGAGATAGATAAATAACATGGCGGATAAGAGAATAAAACAACATCTAAAGTAAAGGTTGCGTAGCCAGTAGAGTCAAGCCCTGTCTTATTGCAGGGCTCTGGAGCAAGTCAGACCCAATATCGGGAGGCCGTTTCGCCCCAGCTCTGTATTGTCGTCTCTTGCTGCCAATGCCGAACCTGAAGTGGAACAGAGCGTCTGAGGATAGCAGCTATCGTGTCACAGCCGCCAGAGTATGCTTGGACCTCTGTGAGTCCGCAGAGAAACGTAGTTGGGAGGCAAACAGAACACGGCCCGGGTCAGGAGGATGTGCAGTCAGTAGAGTTCAAAAGCAGTCAAATGGCAGAGCTGCAGGACAAATCGTAGTTGGTGTGAAGTGTGGCTGGGTCAGGAAGCGAGGCTGCATGACCATCGGTCTCCACCCTTCTCACCCTCACCCCCAGAGGCAGGATTTGAGGCATGTTGAGAAGATTAGTGTGGATGCTCCCGGGGGGACCTCGTGGGTAAGAGCGACTGGCCAACTCTGCGCCCCCTCTGTGATCTGGTACTACGTCTACCGGTGCTGTAAGGGGGAAGCGACAGATCCATGCATTGGGTGATCTTCTGTGAGCCACTGCCAGGCAGAGTCGGGAGTATAGAAGAAGTGTAACTTTTAGAGGTGGATAATACAGAGTCGCGCTGGGAAGAGCAAACAGTATTGAAGCCCCATAGCCCTCAGTTTTTATTTAACCTCCATGTATGAGCACCTGCGTTGTTGAACCTCACAAGTATAGTTCATGAAAAGAAGAACTTTGGCATTCCCGCAGTGGAAGTCGGGGTGCCATTGAGCCTCTCGAGAATGGCATCTCTGTCCCGGTAATTACGAATGGCCCTGGTGGAGGCCTGGTGGTCAGGGCTTAGTGAGGTTACTCAATGGTGAACCACAAGGATAGGTGATCAGCAGGCATCCAGGATTTGGTCTAGCGTTCCATGGAATCTGCCATCTGTTGAGGATAGTCTCCTTCTGCCCGCTCCGGGACTCCAATCAAGTGGATGCTTGTTGTGACGAGAGCAGTTTTCTGCATCTTAGACACACCTGTGGAGTTCAGCTGTTCGAGTGAGTAAAGTGGAGACCTGTTTCTTGAGAGTCGAGATGTCGTCCTCGGCCGAGGAGATCTGGGATTCAGCCTCCATGAGTCGCGCTGTGGCATTATGGAAATCCTGGCGCAGTAATGCCACATCCATTCAAACGCACCAATCTTGGTATCTACTGCTGCCTGTGAAGTTTGGATCACTTGCAGCATTATGGTAAGGTCAGTAGCGGAGGAGGCGGACCCGTCGCCATCCGGGGGTCCTGGAGGACCACTGGAAGAGTCAGTCATGTACTGGTCCATTTTCATCTGTGTAGGTGCGGAGCGGGTGGTTCTGTCCTTACCCATCGTGTCAGGGTGGTGTGAGGCGTGACTGTAGTCACAATATCAGGCAGGCCCATGTTCCGACCACCCATGACAAAGAAAGGGAAGGGGGAGGGGAGACGTCTAGCCCCGGGTGAGTTGCCACTGAGCCCAATCACAAGGGCTGAGTGGAGCTTTCAGTTGGACCGAAGAGAGAACAGTGTTGGGGGGGACTTCTTAGTCAGCAGCAGCCATCCTGTATGAGCCCATAAAGTGAAAGTCACCTATGCAGGGGGAGGCAAGAGTTATAATTGTTGAAGAGGACCTCACCCCAGTCTAGAGTTGTGCCCCTGAGGGGACCCGACCAGTCACATGCCGTATTCCAGCAGCAAGTGGAGGGGCACCAGGGGCGGCACAGAGGGTATTGACGAGAGGTTTTGTGGTTGCTTCAACTGAGCCGATGCTCCATGCAGTGCCGATCACCCAGTGATTGCAGGCGACGTGGGGCACAGGCCTCACCAGGAAGCCGGGTGTAGTCTTCAATTTATGGTAAAGAAAAATCTGTGAGGCCCACCCCAGGGAGACCCATCCATTTAGCTACGCAGCTATGGCCTCACCAGGGGAATTGCTGCCATGGTGTCTGACCTCGTAGAGGTGCTGCTCAATTGGGGCGGGGCCCCTAGCTCAGCAGAATGCATGACAGCAGCGGTGCTCCGGTCATAAAGTGGAGGGCCGAGTTAGGAGGCTGAACTTCCGCATGGGGGCACGACTCTCCACCAGCCCCCGGGTCCACGGGGGCTCTTACGGCGACACCCACATGGGTGGCCCAGCCCCGAGAGACAAAGCCGCAGGCAGGCAATGCCCTCATGTCTGTAGTCTGTAGGAAACGCCTGATGGGTGGCCACGCAGCATGGCTCTCACCTCTCAGGCCCGCGCCGGCCTCAGATTTCAGCCACACCGACAGCAGCCAAGGATGCTTCACCGGTGATCGGCTCCCTGAAGCCTCCAGAATCACCTCGGGTCTTTCTCCGGCATATGGCTCTGGTAGTCACTTCAACTCCAGCCGGTATCGTGGAGGCAGCACCCAGGTGAGGGAGTCCTTGGGCAGTGCAGCGTCCCACCACACCTCACGGCGGCAAAGGTCTGCCACAGTCCCCGGAGCTGTACCAGGTCCGCCAGGGAAGCCACAGGGATGGAGGAGGTAGGAGTGTCTCACTCAGAGCCCCTTAGTGTGGCACAAAACAGCAGATGGTGGCTATGGTAAACAGCCATTACATCGAGTTTTTTACTTCGCGATACCATTACAACGCATGCATTACCACGCATGCGTTGTACATCGCGAAGTAAAAAACTACACATTTTTTTAGAACGCATGGTCATTTACCACGCATGCCTTTACAACGAATTTCGTTGTAAAGGTATGTATAGTAAATGAGCATGCGTTCTAAAAAAATGTAGACGATCCACGTCATTGTAAGGAAACAGAGGCTGTTCAGTTTCCTCATAACGACGTGCACCACCCCTCAGAGACGACGTGAAGCAGGAAGCAGGAGGAGAGAGGAACCACGAGGAAAGAGAGGTAAGGGGGATTGGGCATGGGGTGGGGGTTACTTTTTTAGGGTTTAGGGGGGTCGGGGGGTCGTGCTGGGGGTAGTGTTTTAGGGTTTAGGGTAGTGTTGTGGTGTTTGTGTAGTGTAGGGTAGTGTTTTAGGGTTTAGGGTAATGTCGGTGGGTCGTGCAGGGTAGTGTTTCAGTGTAGGGACCGGACTGGGGGTCGGGGGGGGTCGTGCTGGGGGTAGTGTTTTAGGGTTTAGGGTAGTGTTGTGGTGTTTGTGTAGTATAGGGGGTCGTGCTGGAGGTAGTGTTTTAGGGTTTAGGGTAGAGTTGTGGTGTTTGTGTAGTGTAGGGTAGTGTTTTAGGGTTTAGGGTAGTGTTGTGGTGTTTGTGTAGTGTAGGGGTCATGCTGGGGGTAGTGTTTTATAGTTTAGGGTAGTGTTGTGGTGTATGTGTAGTGTAGGGTACTGTTTTAGGGTTTAGGGTAGTGTCGGGGGGTCGTGCTGGGTAGTGTAAATGTAGTGAGAGGACTGTCACTTACCTTAGAAACTTTTACCACGTCTATACCTTTACCACGCATGTTTTTGCGTTGTAATGGCATGCGTGGTAAAGGTATAGTCGTTGTAAAAGTTTGCGTTGTAATGGTATCTCGTTCTAATTGACAACGCGTAGTGTCGGGGGGTCGTGCAGGGTAGTGTCTGAGTGTAGGGACCGGACTGGGGGTCGGGGGGGTCGTGCTGGGGGTATTGTTTTATGGTTTAGGGTAGTGTTGTGGTGTTTGTGTAGTGTAGGGTAGTGTTTTAGGGTTTAGGGTAGTGTTGTGGTGTTTGTGTAGTGTAGGGGGTCGTGCTGGGGGTAGTGTTTTAGGGTTTAAGGTAGTGTTGTGGTGTATGTGTAGTGTAGGGTAGTGTTTTAGGGTTTAGGGTAGTGTCGGGGGGTCGTGCTGGGTAGTGTAAATGTAGTGAGAGGACTGTCACTTACCTTAGAAACTTTTACCACGACTATACCTTTACCACGCATGTTTTTGCGTTGTAATGGCATGCGTGGTAAAGGTATAGTCGTTGTAAAAGTTTGCGTTGTAATGGTATCTCGTTCTAATTGACAACGCGTACTAATACCCGCATTGTAATGGTATGCGTTGTATTGGTACGCATTGTAACGAGTGCTATTCGGTGGCTATGGGCCCGGATCTGCGTCACATAAAAGGGGTTTTACGGCGGGGCAGCGTTATAGTGCGACTGGCATGTTGGCCTCCTTGGCCACGCCCGACTTCTTGTTAATAGATGTGTCTTTGGAGTTAGAATTAAGAATTATAGCCCACTGTGTGGGCTATGATGGCTGCTAAAGGCTACAATCCAGAGTTATAGGTCCGAGCAGTAGTCAAGGGCCTGTAACAAAGGAGGAGACTTTTAACAACTGCTATGGCCTAAGGCAAAAGGACAATAATGCAAGTAGAATATTCCACTCACTGAGGGTAGAATATGTCAAAATAAACATTGAGAAACAAAAAAAAGGAGCATTGTAATGTTTCAGCAGATGTTTTATGCGAGTCGCTATTGGTTCTGAGATGTCTTTAGTGGAGCTCACAGCATCCCTATGACTACATTGAACATTAAAGCCCACTACATAGGGCTAAACTGTTACTAAAGGCCCAGAACCTGAGTTTTAGGCTCAAACCACTGACGAGAGTCTATAACGCTGGTAAGAGCTTTAAAACAACCATTATTGCTCTAGGGAGAAGGGCTATAAAGCTGTTAGAACATTCCACCTACGGGGGTAGAATGTTCTAAACTGAAAAGAAAGAAACAGAAAGACAAACATTGGAATGTTGAAGGGGGTCTGTACCAGCCAATATCGGCCCTGAGCCACTCCAATGTCTTCAGTAGAGCTCTGAAAATTCCAAAGTTCTAATTGATTTTAATTCCTGTCCACTCTCAACAAAAAAACATGAAAAAGTTATGTTGTACAAACTGTACTATCAAGCAAGCAATTTAAACTTAAAACGCTTTCTGTTGTAATTTTCCTGCCACTAATGGTAATGTTTTCAGTCGCAGCGATACTGCTAGCTTAAAAGACTGGTAAAATGGTGGCATGCTAACCTATCCAGACTGCACTTGACTGGGAAATCACTTGGTCCACCTCTGGTAAACTCCTCTTTCTCCACATGATATGCCTCGATAATTCTGCTTTGCGGTACTTGTAAAGGTCTATGGATTCATGATAGTTACTATAATTTTTTCTTTTTCGGAAGCCCTATAATAGGTTTTACCTCAGACAGACACTTTTTCTACTTGTCATGTAGAGACTGAACAGATTTTAAGAAAAAATGTTTTTCTTATTTCGTATATTGGTAGAATTCTATATTTTCTTTGTTTACTTAAAAGGTCTGTATATAATCTAAACTACTTTCATCCACACACAAAGTCGTTTTTTGTGTGCTACGGACTGCCGTGGCAGTGTGTGCTTTTTGAAACCAAAAAATTGTTTTCCTTTTAACTTATTTTTTTTTAGATTGATGAATGTCTAAATACTTCTTTAATAATGTTTTGCACAAACTGTGACACAATAAAACAAGCATTGACAACCCTGAAAAGACTGCCTGCTTATGCCAGAACTGGTGGCTTTGCCTATGCTTGTTTATTTATCAGTGACACCACCTCCGCTATGGCCAAGGAGCGTCGCCCCACTGCTTTCAAGCAGTGAAACGTAAAGGAAACATAAAATAACAATAACTTTGAGTTATCATCATTTTATGTTTCTGTGCTGCTTTGCGGGCGGGCGGGCAGGGCTGCTCTGCTGTCGGAGCAGGTCAGGGGAGGAGTGGCCCTCTCGAGCCTCCCAAAACAGTCATGTGCACTTTCCCTGTTCTCCATGCAGGTTGCATTACAACCTGCGTGGAGAACTTGCCCAGGCCCCCATTCCCTGGCTGAGTGTCAAACCAGGACGCTCAGAGCAATCACAACGCTGCATTGCAGCATTGTGATTGGTCAGAGGAGCCTGGCTGTGCTTCCTTTTCCTCGAGTCAAGACGAGGAAAACAGGAGTAGAGACGCTGGACCCAGCGGCAAGGTAAGTGTTTTTTTTTACATTTCGCACAACCCCGTCGCCCACTGTGCGCCCTCACTCCCTCCGCGCCCACCTCGCCAACCGCAAGGCATGCCGGCCGCCACTGTTATTTATGATATCTCTTTTTACATGAAGCTGGCAGAAAACACATATCTGCCTCCAGGCCTGACCTCAAAACTTATAAATGAATGTACTTATTTTTGAAACTATGTTTGTAGCTAGAATAATGCTGCTATCTTCAGGCTTGAAAGAATAAAGTATATCTGAGCTATACATCGTTACGCCAAGAAAATCTAAAACAAAATTAACTTCAGACTAAAATTATCCTTTTAGTCAAAATTTAATATGTAAACACTTAAACACAATTAAATACATCTGAATAGGAAATTAATTACTCTGACATTAATCTCCTTAGCTTAATGGCAAAGTAATCAATGATCCTGGAATGGAGCCAGGTGCCATCATAGATGTCCAGAGTATGCAGTGATTTCCTACTATTATGGCAGGTCCACCAATATAGTGGGTACCATCATTACACAGATGCTAACATTATGCCAAGACTAACCAGTAGTATGTCAGATGAGGGTCCAAACATGTCACAGAAAGTAGGCTGGTATATATACTTTTACTTAGCATGCGTTACATCACATTCCTTTACAACGCGGTTGTTACAACGACCGCGTTGTTACAACGACCACGTTGTTACAACGCAAACTATTACATCGCAAGTCATTTCAATGACTTGCTGTAGGGGGCGCTCTGGACTTAGGAATAGTATAATTTACTATTCCTACTCCAGTTTGTGCAACAGCAGGGAAGATGTTGGATTCTAAATCCAACACCAGTGCGCCCCCTACAGCAAGACGTTGAAACGACTTGCGATGTAATGGTTTGTGTTGTAACAACGCGGTAGTTGTAACAACTGCGTTGTAAAGGCATGCGATGTAAGGCATGCGTTGTTGTGGCTGTTTCCCATTTTTGTGCATCATTAACAATGTGCTGGATGTATTTCCACACTTGATTACACATGTACACACTGATTCAGTACTATTGTTTTTCAAACAAATTCTCTACGATGTGTAGAAGTGTATTTTTTTCTTCCTTGTTAACTAGGCCTTAATTGAGTACAAACACCATCTTGCCCAAAATGGAAGTCACCCCTGCCACTCATGTCTTCCCCCTCCACATCGCCCTGCCTGTCCTTTGTGCAGCATGTAGCCAAGCAGTTTGTTATATTTGTTTATTTCCACTGTTGCTGTCCCTGCTGACTTCAATGAACTTCCTTGGCTCGGTTATGAAACTGCAACTATTACTTCAAGGTCTTTCCACTAGATCACTGTGCCCCATTCATTCTTATAACACCCTGTTGTTCATGTATCTAGTTTGTTCTATCATCACTGGATGACATTAGCATAGAGGGGGCAGAATAATTATTCATGTAGTGGGATAGTGTGTAGGTGTTAAGGCAATATGACGTTTAAATTGAATGCGCTCTGATTTTCTCACACCAAATGATTCTGCTATTCGGTTAATTTGCTATGCCAAAATAGTGTATAAAACCCTTGATTTTGAGGGTGAGACAGAGCCAGAAGACTTTCCTGCTCTACTAGGGATGCTGTCCGTTATTCTCCCGATTTTGCAGCCCACTTGAGGCTTAGACTAATTTCTCAATTTGCATTTCTTTGTATTACCTTTTTCATTGAGAGCCTTCATGGCATTGACTCTGTACCACTTTACTTTTGAATTTTGTAATAAAGCCCTTTAACCTTTCCACTGGTCTAGAATTCAGTTATTGAGTGGGCCCATTTACTAGTTGATTGTTTTCCTAATATTTTGATCCATCGGGAGGTGCCTTAACACGGTGACATATTGCCTCATGAAATTGAGGTTTAACACTGTCCGATCCAGTAGAAAATTGTCATTCTGACTGAGGTGAATTTTAGGATGTATAACATTTCTGTTACCTCCCCACCCCACACACACACACACACATTATGAGGGCCTACACTTGTCCAGCATCATTATGGCCTGACTTCACTTCAGCTCCTCCTTCTGAAGCTCACTTTGTGGTCTTTGGTGGCTTTCTTCAGCTTGTTCAGCTCCTCAGCCGTGCAACAATACATTGCCTGCTCCTCAGTGTCCCCTGGGTCGGTCACTTGGGACAACCTGAAGATCCTAGAAGGTTGTGGCAGACAGGTTAGCGCGCTAGTGTTCTGGGCATAGGTCATGTGCCAAAGAGCATTACAGAAACTGTTGGGGGTAGTCAAAGTCTGGTTAGACTTACATTCCTTTGTGGAACAGTCTCATTACTGGCACCAGTCCTGTTCATACAGATCCCAGGGCCCCTACAGCTGTCTCATGCCCTGTGTGCTCCAGTAGTGTAACAAAAACTTGAGAGGGCTCCCCTGCAAGGTACATTCAGGGGCCCGCTCCGGTCTTAATGAGGAGCTCTCAGGTCAGGATACTGTGGTGAGGGGGCCCCTGGAGCTCGGTCCCCCCTACACCATGGGGGCTGTAGGGGCCTATGCTACAACACTGGCGTACTCTGGTCACTGAATGCGACAGGCAAAGTCACCCAATGAGGAGTCAGCAAACCCTTGACTGATAGAAGATGTGGTCTTTCAGCAGGGAAATAATATGCAGTTAGCTTGTGCAGTACACAGACAGGACACCGTAGTCCATAGACGCTGGAAGTAAGGGTGTGGGGGTGGTGCTGAGGCACCCCCAAAATAACCACGCTGGAGTTAGGAAGGAGAATGAGAAATTAAGATGCCTTTCAATTGTGCTTTTTATCTTGTCATATTTGCTGTGTGTTCAGTGATTGAGGACAAATGTCTGGCTATGGGCCTGATTTAGAACTTGGCGGATGGGTTACTCTGTTACAACAGTGACGGGCATCCCGAACGCCGAAATATAAATCCCATAGGATATAATGGGATTGGGAAAAATTACCATATATTTAGAAAAACAACTTATTTAGTATGTTAGAATTGCATTTTAGAACGCGTTTAAATGTTATTGAAAGTCTTGTTCTAGAAAATAACTCACAAATAAAAGCGTAAATGCACTGTTATAAAAAAAATCAGAAGATATATCTCATTATGTTAATATAGAAGTTGAAGATGTCATTAGAAATGTTTCATTAATAAATGTGTGTTTTTCAAAATTTTGCACCAAATAACTATACTTTAGCCTGTGCCGTGACTAGGCCCAAAAGCTTTTCTCTTGATCTTTGCTCATAGTAAAACATTCTGTGTGACTACCTCCCATTGATTTCATCTTTAGAAATGTGCTGACTATAACATCATGTGCAAGTAGTTCCTCACCCAATATTAGATCATTTCCCTAGAATACAATAAACTTAGTAAACCTGTATAGAATGAATGGTGATTTATGACTTTATAAATGTTGCATCCGAATAACTTGATATTTGCTTCCACATTACTGACTAGCCTTTGTCTACGGAACAAGTTTACAGTGCATCTTTTAGCTTAGGTGAGAGGGTTTTCATGGGAACCTTCCCTCATGTAAAAATTATGTTAAAAAACTGTATCAAATCTGATGACAAGAGTGCAGACTGTGGGAATCGTATGACTAATGACACCACTTTGTGAACAGTTCTGATTGGACAACAAGTAGAGACGCCATCAATGTTAATTTACACATGTTGTTACTTGTATGAGAAAACTATAATAATGAGTGTTCCTAGCTAGTTAGTGTGACACACCTCTTTATTCCTTTGCCCATCCGGTGGTCCTGCTGCTGGACTTTTCCTTTGTCTTGAGACTGTTCTTTATGGAGAGTTGATTCCTTTTAAATATTCTTGAGGTGATTTGCTTTCATTCATTTCAGGATCAATGTTACTGCACAGATCGCTTTTGTAAATACAGTTGTTATTGCAACTGTAGGAAACTCAGCTGAGTTTCCAGAACTACTCTTTATGAGAAGTTCATTCCTCTTTTCTGCTCTTTTCCAAATGGAATTCTTCATGGGTTCCTTATTAGAATAGGTCCCTTAGTTAGTTTATTGGGTTTCTTTACGGAACACTGTTCCTTTAAATGCTGACTTCTAACCATTGTTTTTAATTCTGAAATCTACTAAACTGAATAAAAATAATTAGAAACTCTAACCTGATAAAATAAAGGTTTTAAACTTTTCCAACCTCTCATTATTGACTCATCCCAAATTCTAAATGTTTATGATGTTTTAATGATTTTCTTTAAGGAGCTCTAATTCGTAAACCGTGAAAAAGGTCCATTGACCTCTCTGAGTCCCTGGAATTCTCCTTGGTGAAATTTGTAAGTGGGTGTATGTAAAGGATCTGAACCATCTTGGAGAGTCCAATTTTGGGCTCCAGCAGGATTTATATTTCATTGGACGGGATTTTTGTCACCGTTGTGATGGAATAACCCGTACGCCAAGATCTAAATGAGGCCCTATGTCTTTTGACAAATTGCTGCATATTCTTTACTAATGGAGATTGGTGTTTACTTCTCTTTCTCTAAGTGCAAATTATTTGTAAAGTAATTTGTAAAGTGAGCTATATAACAATTTTGCTGTGGTACAGGAAGTTTGAAAGGAAAGGCTGTAGATTGTCATTTTATCTAACACAAAACAAAATGTAAATACCTGTAAATGAACTGTGCAAATATTACCCAGTATATATGCAATTAGGAAAGCACAAATGAAGCACATTTTTAATTCTGAAGCGAAATAGAAACAAAGATTTTAATAGATTCAAAACAAATGAAGACACTTGGTGATGTACAAATGATAAATATTTTCTGAAACCTGTTTTCCACACATTGTCATTTGTGTGCTATATATTTTGTCTGTATGTCTGTGCAAATTTAGGGGCCCTTTCAATGATTAAATGACTAAATGTCAGTGTGACACCATAACATGCTTCATTAATATATTTGTGACAGCGTGCTCCAAAATGATCCACCAGTTACATACTCCTGCTGAATGGGCATGGCTCATTTGCTGCACTTTCGCGTTGTGCGACTCTTGGACTTTTCGAAATCTCTATGTCTTCACTGATGTAACATTGACAGCAGGACCCCTACTCCGAAAATTGTTCCAGCACCGCTGCCACAGTCAATGAAGAACTGAATAGCATTGTTTTTGCCCACCACTCCCAACTGACTATACCATCTGAGGCCCTAAAGTCAACAAGCAATGAGAAATCCAGTAGTTAATACAATGTTGGAGACCTAAGTTCCCCAACCAGTCATCACTACTACTGTATGTCCTCTTTTGGATTAGATGTGAATACCTGAGTGCTCAAGCTCTGGCCCTGATTAATGTAATTAACGTAATTATGGGGCAGGAGATGCGTGGTAATAGAGTAATAATAGACTCCATTCTAAAATAACAAGCTCTCCAGGGAATTTCTCAACAGGTGGTAACGCTAGCAGCACAATAGAAGGGGACACAAGGGAAAATGCATGTGGGAAACTGACAGCATGAGACTACCATTCTTCAGAAACAAAAGCACACTTGAATCAGGCTTAATCCAATAAACCTGTTAATGAGCTATTATATTTCACATTTGCACCATAAACAAAGACAGCTGACTGGGGTATATCTCATAAATGTTGAAGAAAGACAGGAAGGCTACTGTATGTGGGATTACAATCCGAAATGGCAAATTCACACTAAGATAAGGAAAAATACTTTAACCACTCATTTTGCATTCCAATTATCACCACTCACTATATTTTATAAGTATTTAATGGAAACTTGTCAAGAAAGGTAGTGAGGATGATCAAGGTCCGACTTGGAATCAAAACTAGCCTGAAGAAAAATGCTCAAACATGCCCCACATTTCGCCATAATGGTGAGTGTAGTGAGCAAGTCTGAACCTTCCTGTTGGTATAGAGTAGATCTCAACCCTTCAAAGAAAGTTTTAAAAATAATGGACACATACACTGCGTAATACAGCGCAACTTTTGAATTATATTAGCTAAAATGACATAGACTTTGCAGGTGATTCTGAAGGGGATCTACTGAAATCTTCAGAATCTGTCAGTTGAACAATATTTCTTCTGATCTGAAAACCATGTGCAAGCATACAAAGAATGTATGCATCAAATACAAAAAGAGTGGATGCAAAGCAAGCAAACCTGTTTGCCATAGAAAATGCAGCACCTATCTGATACTGGATGTCATAATGGGTAAATTCCGATACAGGCCCTATTTATCATTACATTTAAATTCTGTGCTAGGATGTAATGCCTATGACTCTTCATTTGCCAAGTAAGAGTTCATACAAATGTGCTGTTATTAATATGTGAAATATGCCAGACTACCAAAGGTGCTAAGCATAACTAAGTACTTTTCAAAATACCTGGCTGTTGAGTGTGATTACTAATGCTAAAAAAGGCTGGTTCTGCTCATAGGATAAGAGAAAGCACGGTGTGCCCTTAGCTCCTCAGTGTGCCATGGACACTGCTCGGTGAGCTGGGAATGCTTATTATTTATGATGAGACCTCGTATAATGAGGATACATACAATGGGGAAATGTACTAAGTGACTGAGACTGAGTACACCTGGATCTGCAGGGCTTTTCCACTGTCAAATGTACCAAGTATCTGCTGCTCAGTATGCCAGTGAAAAGATAGATGGCAGCATATGCTTTCTTCTTCTGTGGCATTTCCTTTTTAGGTCTTGCCTAGACAGCGCATGCGCTGTCTCTTCGAGACATGCTGTACCTAGGATATGGGCTTCAAAAAAACGCCCATCTTTTTCATTGGCTCCTCTTGCTATGTTTTAGAAATGCGGGTGTTTCATTGGTGAATACACTTAGTAGTCCCTCTTTTTGGAATTTTGTATACTCCCATGAGGACTGCCCCTGTTACATGTGGTCTTACTCTTCAGCTTATTTATACTTTGAGCGCACTCTTTTTTTGGTTGGCCTGACTCTTTGCTCATTAAGTGTTCTGTTTACTTGTGCAATGAAACTTCGTTCCGCTTCATTTGCTTGCCGTCCCTTAATCTTCCCGTGCCTTCCCCTCACCCCTCCCACAACACTGCTCACAGGCACCACCACCCCTCCGAGGCCACTGCTCGTTTTGATCGTCTTTTCGTTTGGTTAATTTACGCATGATTTGCAGTGAAGTGCCTTCATTTAATTTCCCTTTGCCATTTCCCCCCACCCCCCTCGCACAACACTGCTTGCCTGCTCCCACCTCTCAGATCGCTGCATTGATTTCTTATTGTTATTTTAAATTAGTAGATTTCCTTTATATAGTGCAGCTATCCAGGCGCTCGGGGAAATTAAAAGGTCAGCTCATAATCACAGGATGTTGAGCCAACACCAGACTCGAACACGGATTTCCCAGCTCCATAGCCGGCAGCTCTCACCGCTGTGCCTAATCCTTTCCCTATCCATGTTGCAGGGTGCAGTACCTTATGTGGACAAAAGAGGTCCCATGGGACACCTAGTGACAGCATGTGGTACTGCACCCTTCCACTGCTTTGTGCACAGTAGAACAGTGAATGTTGCTGTACCCACAATAATGTGCTGCATGGCTAAATACTTATAAGTTCCCAAAGGCGAGACTGATTGCATTTCAAATGCTTGTTTGCTCCTGTAGGGAGTGAAGTGGGCCTCTTCCTCCAGGCTCCTGCTCAGATCACCTATATATGAAACCTTGTTTGTGCATGTTCATGCTTATGTTGTCTCGCACCTGTGTATAGGTTGTTTGTTGTTTTGACCCAACAGATATTAATGACACCAAGTCTTGGTATTACTAAGGGATGATGATTCGATACTCTATAGTCCCATATACAGTGGTGAATAACATGCAGGAATTAGTGTTTCTGCACAGATTCTAACATGTGACCTCATAATCCCAAACATTTTACTGAGGAATAAGTCCTCCAGGTATGACCCGGAAGATCTGCCCCCGGTAAAAAAAATGGGGGATTATTGCACCCGGGGACACCAGGTGCAGTAATACCACACCTCTTGTAATCCCTTTTAAGCCAGTTTTCATAGAAGGATATTTTGTTTTCGAGAAACTGCCCAACCACTATATGCAATTAGCAAAATTCTGAAATCAAAATAATATTTACAAAATTCTAGCATATGCTCAGATTCCAGATCTCAGATTTTGGGTACAGTTTATGTCACAGTGAAGGGTAGTGTGGGCATTCCTAAAATGAGCTCCACATGCCAAAATGCAGAGGTCTGTTGTCTTTAGTTCCTGTGGGTGGCATAGTACCAAGTTTCTTGGCCATGCCTAGTCAATAAATACCCTTAAGGGTTAAGGATTATGCATACCAGTCAGAAGTCAGAGAGATGTCCATCAAAGCTGAAATAAGACTGCATAAACTATTTGAACGTGGTGAGGTGTTAATATTGGCTACAACTGCATTGCATTAGCAAGCAAAGAAGGAAAGCCCAACCTACTTCAGCGGTGTTGACATGGATAGTGTAAGGGTTCTTGGATGATTTAGGGCATATTTCTGAAGGTTTTGTGTTGCCCTTTTGCCACGCAAGGGGGACAAGTCTGACTCAAAGCTCAAGTCAAATTTATCAAGCCAAGCAAGGCCACCTTGTGTGGCCCTTCAGGGCTTGATAAATCCAGAGTAAAGCAAAATGCTGCATTGTTTTACTCTGCCACAAGGAGGCGTTCCATGAGTGGAGTGTGGATATTTCCACACATTCATCCATGGATTTTGGTGCATTCCCAGATTTACCAACAGCGTTAAACCTGGAAATGCGTCAAAATGCTATGCCTCTCCAGGGGAACCGGAACGAGGAGAAATATGTTTATTCCTCCACTGTTTTTCAAAGAGAAAAATGCCTCGGGATTGTTTTTGTGCAAGAAGGTGTCCCTTCCTGCACAAAAACAATCTTGCTTACAAAGCAGGAACCCTTGCACCACGATGCAAGGGTACCTACGTTGGCGCTAGGCAGCACATTGTTCACCAGCACTGGGAAATGACATGAATGCATCGTATATTGTTAAGTATGGCACATTCCTGACCTTTCCCTGTCACGCTGCGCATCACTGCAAGATGAATATTTGTTAAATATGCCCCTCATTGTTTTGGGTTTGGAAATTGGGCCAAATGATACATTTTATATCACACTTGTCACATAAACCTCATAAAAATACAAACAATACACAACTTGGAAGAAGGAGGGTGAAAAAATTGAAAGTTTAAACATTATACAGATGTCACAATATGAAGCCATACACAGAAAACCATATTGATCATTCAAACTCGAACAGCAGAACTACTGCTCAAGAGACAGAGGCCATATAGCTTCATACATATAAGCAGGATTACAGGCGTAGAACTCAAGCAGCAGTAGTGACAGAGTCGCAAAAACATTTACCACTATCATTAAGGAAATGGCTCCTCACGAGTCATGAAATATCAGCCATAGCAGAGTGCCCTCTGGTTCCAAGGACACAAGATTAGTAATAGGTTTCCTGAATTTGTCAAGAATGATTACTCAAATTTACGTTACCAAAACATTTTAAAAATACAATCATTTTGCCAGCCTGTCATTTTTTGAAACTACAAGACATTTTGCCATTAAGAAGCATAAACTTTGTAATTGTGGATGTAAACTGATTTTCCCACACAAATAAAAACTAGTTATTCTCATCGAAAACATTGTTCATTATTTTGTGATTTTTACACATGGTCTGGGACAAAGATGTCACCTTACTAGGACTAGTTTAACACCGAAATACAACAATAACCAATTGAAATACTACCAGTCAACCTTTGCGAAGGGCCTTCCTCTGCGCAGGAACACGCGTTGCAACTGCCTTTAGTAACTTTTGTCCCGTTAAAATCTGTAGATTATGCAGCAGATGATGGATTATGTGGCAAATCCATAGTTATGCGGAAAACGCTGCTGCTGCCCAATCACATAATTCCAATGGCCCAGACCGTAGATGACCCTCGGCCAGTCTCCTAATGAATATAAATGAACCATGGCCTGCCGAGGATGCACGTGCCCTATCATCTACTGCTGGGCAAAGCAAAGATAGACACACAGGGTTCCCTATCTGTGGTTTATCAATTATTGACCGTGGTGTAAACAATGGAGTGATAAGCGCTGGAGACTCCACGCCGGCTCTGCACATCTGGAATGCCAGGGCTCTGCGCCCATGCAGACAACAGCTGCTTGCGCCGCTCACGCACAGACGTAGATTCATTCACTCACGGCTCTTCGGTGTGTGACCAGCGCATGACTGGGGTCTAAAGCAAACCGCGGCTAAAAATAAACCTCTTGCTCCTGTGACTTTTCTTTTCTGTGGAAAGCCAGGCAAGGTGGCAGTTTGACATCACTATTTTCAAAGCTGAAGACTTATTTTTCAAAAGAACAAGACTACACTTCCCCAAATAGCACGCAACATAAAAGCTTGGGATGTAAATTAAAAATTGCAATACCTATTTCGACTAAAAGGTTATGGCGGGTAAATGTTTCACCATTATCCAGTTAGGCATAGAATGACATTAGGTGTCTTTACAAACAAGAACCCGAAAGCCTTGCATGTAAAACACTTGGGGCTAGATGTACGACCTGCCAAATAGCGACTCGCAAATTGCGTCACTTTTGCGACTCGCAATTTGCGGCTCGCTATTTGGCATGTACAACAGTATCTTGGACACTGTTTGCGATTCCCAATGGGGTCGCAAAATGCAAGGCTCATGAAAATTAATGAGCCACTCGCATTTTGCGACCCCATTTGGAATGGCTGGCCCTCCCAGGGATGGTGGCCTGCTGGGCTCAGCAGACCACCATGTCTGGGACTGCTTTTAAATAAAGCAGCTTTTAAAAAAAAAAAAATTCAGCCCGTTTTCCTTAAAGGAAAATGGGATGCATTTAAAAAAAAAAAAAAAAGAAACGTTTTCATTTTTGAAGGGCAGGCTTAAAATATAATTTTGCATTCATTTGCAAAGGGGAAGGGGTCCCCTGAGGACCCCTTCCCATTTGCGAATGCATTACCACCTACTTCAAGTAGGTGGTAATTTGCGAGTGTTTTGCGACCGCAATTGCGGTCGCAAAACATTCGTACATGGCTATGGAGTCCTATTGGAAGGGGACGTCCCTTCCAAATACCGAGTCGCAAAACAGTATTTTGCGAGTCGTAATTTATTTGCGTACTTGCTATTTGGCATGTACAACAGTGTCTTGGACACTGTTTGCGATTCCCAATGGGGTCGCAAAATGCAAGGCTCATGAATATTAATGAGCCACTCGCATTTTGCGACCCCTTTTGGAATGGCTGGCCCTCCCAGGGATGGTGGCCTGCTGGGCTCAGCAGACCACCATGTCTGGGACTGCTTTTAAATAAAGCAGCTTTTAAAAAAAAAAATGCAGCCCGTTTTCCTTAAAGGAAAATGGGATGCATTTAAAAAAAAGAAACGTTTTCGTTTAATTTTTAAGGGCAGGCAGTGGCCCCTGGGACCACTGCCTGCCCATGAAATATAATTTTGCATGCATTTGCGAATGCATTACCACCTACTTGAAGTAGGTGGTAATTTGCGAGTGTTTTGCGGTCGCAAAACATTCGTACATGGCTATGGAGTCCTATTTGGAAGGGAACGTCCCTTCCAAATACCGAGTCGCAAAACAGTATTTTGCGAGTCGTAATTTATTTGCGACTCGCAAAATACTGTTTGTGCATGGGCCCATGGTTTTCAGCGTGCGCAAACGGGTCTAAGACCCGTTTGCGCACGCTAAAAACCGTCGTACATCTGGCCCTTGATCTCTAAGGTTTCAATGGCCTGCAGCTTACGGGTCTGATTAGGGTCACCGGGTGGTTCCATGTCAGGAGGGACCCCATTACACTTTTCTAGCTTTCCTTTAATGATACATTTTTCCTTGCTACTACAATTAGTTTTGTTCAAATGAGCTAAAAGTAGCTCTTACTCGCAAATGTCACACACTGAAAAATGATCCCAGGACTGGAAAATATTGTCCAGCTGACATGGAGCCAGGGCTGTAAGTGGAATGAGAAAGGCGAGGGCCGAAGAAGCATACCCATAAATCCTTATCATTTAATTAAAGGTGAGGCGTAAAGCCTTCAAAGTAAAATCCTGTGCTTCACATAGCGTGCCACCTGAACAGCCTTTGGGTGCCTCCAGACATATCACACAACAACAAATAGATGCCTGAAACAAGCCAGACCTATTGGCTTTGCCAATGCTTGTCAGCAGAATCAAATATATGAGTAACAACAATGATTTTGTTGTGAATGCTTAGAATTGATTTTTTTTTCAATTCTGAATATTTAAGACTGTGAATTAAACATTACTAATATCTGGGGGGTTAGTGGTCTTTAACCCCTTCGATGCTCATGACGGAATGGTTCCGTCATGAGCATCGGTGCCCTGTGCTCATGACGGAACCATTCCGTCATGAGGCCAGGGGCATGCAATCCCTCTGCTGCAGACAGCAGAGGGATTTCCTTTTCTCCCCCACAGCCTCGGGAGCTGAGGAAGACCTTCTCCCGAGGCCCCCCTCCCTTTCAGTGAAATGAAGATCAGCGCGCACGTCGCGCTGACTTCATTTCACTGAAAACGAAACTAAAATGAGCCTTTAGGCTCATTTCAGTTTCACTTTCTATGTGCTCAGGGGGCTATCTCAGCCCCCTGAGCACGTAGAAAGTTGGGAGAGGTATCATTGGAAAGGGGAGAATCTCCCCTTTCCAATGGTACCCCATCCCCAGTGGATCCCTGCTTGGGGATCGCCCCAGGAGGGCGATCCCCAAGCGAGATCCACCCACTAAGGCACCAGGGAGGGGAGCGGCCCCTTGGGCAAGGGCTTTTGCTCCCCCAAAAATTGCCAATGTTCAGTCTTTCTGCCCCCTGGGGGCAGATGGGGGCAGTAGCCCCAATCTGCCCCCTTGGGGGCAGAAAGCCCACTAGACACCAGGGATTTTTATTTGGTGCATTTGTTTTAGGGTGGGGGCTGCCCGAAACGGGCACGCCAATGCCCCCACCCCCCAGCCACCATTACAGCCTTTCTGCCCCCCCAGAGGGTCAGAAAGCCCACTAAATGCCAGGGATTTTTTTGTGTGCAATTTGTTTTAGGGTGGGGGCTGCCCAAAATGGGCACGCCAATGCCCCCACCCCACCCGCCACCATTACAGCCTTTCTGCCCCCCCTGGGGGGCAGAAAGCCCACTAAACACCAGGGATTTTTTTGGACGCATTTTATTTTAGGGTGGGGGCTGCCCGAAACGGGCACGCTAATCCCCCACCCCCCACCACCATTAAAGCCCACTAAACAACAGGGATTTTTTTTGTGTAATTTTTTTTAGGGTGGGGGCTGCCCAAAACGGGTACGCCAATGCCCCCACCCCGTCACCATTACAGCCTTTCTGCCCCGCCCTGGGGGCAGAAAGCCCACTAAACGCCAGGGATTTTTTTTGTGCAATTTTTTTTAGGGTGGGGGCTGCCCAAAGCGGGCACGCCAATGTCCCCACCCCGTCACCATTACAGCCTTTCTGCCCCGCCCTGGGGGGCAGATGGGGGCTGCAGCCCCCAATCTGCCCCCGGTGGGGGAGAAAGCCCACTAAACGCCAGGGATTTATTTTTGTGCAATTTTTTTTAGGGTGGAGGCTGCCCAAAACGGGCACGCCAATGCCCCCACCCCGCCGCCACCATTACATCCTTTCTGCCCCCCCTGGGAGGCAGATGGGGGCAGTAGCCCCCAATCTGCCCCCCCGGGGGGGGCAGAAAGCCCACTAAACGCCAGGGATTTTTTTTGTGCAATTTTTTTTAGGGTGGGGGCTGCCCAAAATGGGCACGCCAATGCCCCCACGGCTTTGCCACCATAACAGTCTTTCTGCCCCCCCTGGGGCGGCAGAAAGCCCACTTGACGCCAGGGATTTTTTTTTGCCATTTGTTTTTAGGGTGGGGGCTGCCCGAAGTGGGCACGCCAATGCCCACATCCCCGCCACCATTACAGCCTTTCTGCTCCCCCTGGTCTCCTGATAAAAATGGTACCTCACACGCGTGGGTGGGGCAAGTACCCGCAACAGGCACCATTTTTATCGGGAGACCTGGGGGAACGCTGGGTGATAGGAAATTTGTGTCAGCCTGGTGATGCCACAACTTTCCCACACAAAAATGTGTGAAAAAAGTGATTTTTTCAGCAAAATTTCAGGTTTCTGGGGGATTCTGGGTAAGAAAACGTTGGTGGATCCACGCAAGCCATACCTCCCTGGAATCCCCCGGGTGTCTACTTTTCAGAAATGTGTGGGTTTGCTAGGTTTCCCTAGGTGGCCGCCGAGCCCCGGGCCAAAAAGTCATGGGACCCCCCTTGCAAAACCAGGTCGTTTTGTGATAGGCATTTTTGATGCCGCCTCAATACGTTTTGGGCCCTTGCCTGTCGCGCGTACTTGGGCCTCCCACCCGAGTGAGGCACCATTTTTATCGGGAGACCTGGGGAAACGCTGGGTGATAGGAAATTTGTGTCAGCCTGATGATGCCACAACTTTCCCACACAAAAATGTGTGAAAAAAGTGATTTTTTCAGCAAAATTTCAGGGTTGCAGGGGATTCTGGGTAAGAAAACGTTGGTGGATCCACGCAAGCCATACCTCCCTGGAATCCCCCGGGTGTCTACTTTTCAGAAATGTGTGGGTTTGCTAGGTTTCCCTAGGTGGCCGCCGAGCCCCGGGCCAAAAAGTCATGGGACCCCCCTTGCAAAACCAGGTCGTCTTCTGATAGGCAATTTTGATGTTGCCTCAATACGTTTTGGGCCCTTGCCTGGCGCGTACTTGGGCCTCCCACCCGAGTGAGACACCATTTTTATCGGGAGACCTGGGGGAACGCTGGGTGGTAGGAAATTTGTGTCAGCCCGGTGATGCCACAACTTTCCCACACAAAAATGTATGAAAAAAGTGATTTTTTGAGCAAAATTTCAGGTTTGCAGGGGATTCTGGGTAAGAAAATGTTAGTGGATCCACGCAAGCCATACCTCCCTGGTATCCCCCAGGTGTCTACTTTTCAGAAATGTGTGGGTTTGCTAGGTTTCCCTAGGTGGCCGCCGAGCCCCGGGCCAAAAGTCATGGGACCCCCTTGCAAAACCAGGTCTTTTTGTGATAGGCATTTTTGATGTCGCCTCAATACGTTTTGGGCCCTTGCCTGTCGCGGGTACTTGGGCCTCCCACCCGAGTGAGGCACCATTTTTATCGGGAGACCTGGGGCAATGCTGGGTGGTAGGAAATTTGTGTCAGCCCGGTGATGGCACAACTTTCCCACACAATAATGTGTGAAAAAAGTGATTTTTTCAGCAAAATGTCAGGTTTCTGGGGGATTCTGGGTAAGAAAACATTGGGGGATCCACGCAAGCCATACCTCCCTGGAATCTCCCATGTGTCTACTTTTCAGAAATGTGTGGGTTTGGTAGGTTTCCCTAGGTGCGGGCAGAGCTAGGGTTAAAAAACTACAGCTAGGCACTTTGCCAAAAAAGGGTCATTTTTCACAGTGAAATTGGGGTGTGTCCACGTTGCGTTTTGCGTCGTTTACTGTCGCGGGCACTAGGCCTACCCACACAAGTGAGGTACCATTGTTCTCAGAAGACTTTGGGGAACACGGGGTGGGTGGAATTTTGTGGATCCATGCAGATTCCAGAACTTTCCACCACAGAAAAGCGAGGAAAATGTGGGTTTTTTTACACTTTTTTAGGTTTGCAAGGGATTCTGGGTAACAGAACCTGGTGAGAGCCAGTCAAGTCACCCCATCCTGGATTCCCCTGGGTGTCTAGTTTTCAAAAATGTATAGGTTTGCTAGGTTTCCCTAGGTGCCGGCAGAGCTAGGGTTCAAAAACTACAGCTAAGCACTTTTAAAAAAAAGGGTCATTTTTCACTGTGAAAATGTGGTGTGTCCACGTTGTGTTTTGCGCTGTTTCCTGTCGCGGGCACTAGACCTACCCACACAAGTGAGGTACCATTTTTCTCGGAAGACTTTGGGGAATGCGGGGTGGGTGGAATTTTGTGGATCCACGCAGATTCCAGAACTTTCCACCACAGAAAAGTGAGGAAAATGTGTTTTTTTTTACAATTGTTTAGGTTTGCAAGGGATTCTGGGTAACAGAACCTGGTGAGAGCCAGTCAAGTCACCCCATCCTGGATTCCCCTGGGTGTCTAGATTTCAAAAATGTATAGGTTTGCTATGTTTCCCTAGGTGCCGGCAGAGCTAGGGTTAAAAAACTACAGCTAGGCACTTTGCAAAAAAAGGGTCATTTTTCACTGTGAAAATGTGGTGTGTCCATGTTGCGTTTTTCGCTGTTTCCTGTTGCGGGCACTAGGCCTACCCACACAAGTGAGGTACCATTTTTCTCGGAAGACTTTGGGGAACGCGGGGTGGGTGAAAGTTTGTGGATCCACGCAGAATCCAGAACTTTTCACCACAGAAAAGTGAGGAAAATGTGTTTTTTTGGACAATTTTTTAGGTTTGCAAGGGATTCTGGGTAACAGAACCTGGTGAGAGCCAGTCAAGTCACCCCATCTTGGATTCCCCTGGGTGTCTAGTTTTAAAAAATGTATAGGTTTGCTAGGTTTCCCTAGGTGCCGGCAGAGCTAAGGTTCAAAAACTACAGCTAGGCACTTTGCAAAAAAAGGGTCATTTTTCACTGTGAAAATGTGGTGTGTCCACGTTGCGTTTTGGGCCGTTTCCTGTCGCAGGCACTAGGCCTACTGTTAGAAATGGGATCTCTAGTTGGCAAGGGCTTGCACCTTTGTCCAAGTAGGGACCCTTCTTCCTAGTCAGGGTAAGGGAGTTACACTCCTAAAATAACCCCTGCTCACCCCCTTGGTAGCTTGGCACGAGCAGTCAGGCTTATTCTAGAGGCAGTGTGTAAAGCATTTGCACATAACCAACAGTAATACAGTGTAAGCACTACAAACTGACACCAGTTTAGAAAAATATCCAATATTTTTATATACTTTAAAACAAGACCAAATACGATAAAAATCCACAGTACAGTACTTTAAAAATGATTACGTTGCAAGATAATTTCTTCTTTGCAGGAATAGTTCAAAAACAAAGTTTGTACGAGTCGGTAGCTCCGTCCGAGTCTACCGCGATGCTGAAAACAACAGAGTCGAACAGTTCCAGCCGACCGCGTCGATACGGGCCAGCACAAAGCGTGAACAGACTTGGTCACAGTACCTTTCTCGTTGTGGCTGACACGGAGTGTGCGAGCCGGTCGGCGTTCGTCGCGGTTGCGATGCAAGATGGAAGTGGTGCAGGGTGCGTTGTCCTCTCGATGCGGTGCAGGCAGCGGCTCGGTGACAATCGTGCAGACGGAGTCGGTGAGTCCAAGGCGTGCAGTGCACGGTGAGACGGTGCTCGATGCGGTGCTGGCAGGTTGCGATGCAGGCGACCAAACCGGAGTGCGGGAGCTGGCGTCGGACAGCGGTTCGAGTCGGAGCGGTGCGTCGCAAGCGTGCGAGCGGTGCCCCAACTTCGATGCGGTCACGAGTGTTGAGCCAGTTGCAGCGACAGCGTCGGTCTGGTCCGGCTGGCACAGTGAAGCGATGCGATGCGAACTGCGGTGCCCACAGGTCACGGTGCAAGCTGCGGCTTGGTGGCGATGGCGTCGGACGTCGTCGTCGGTGAGACCAGGGTTGCGGTGCGAGATGCGGACGGTGCGGTCTGCGGTGCAAACAGGACACCGGGCCAGCGATGGAGTCGGTTGACGGAGTCGGTTGCGGTTCCCTTCCTCTGTGGCAACTGAAACAGCGGTTCCAGAAGCGGTACCCAGAGGGTTGTGAAGTCTTTGCAGTCCCTGAGACTTCCTAACAGGAGGCCAGCTCGGTTTCAGGCCCTTGGAGATTCTCAGCACAAGTAGTAGAAAGTTCAGTCCAGTCCTTTCACTGCCCAAGGCAGAAGCAGCAGCTGCAGGCCAACCCAACAAAGCAACAACACAGCAAAGGGGCAGTACTCCTCCTGGCAGCTCTTCCAGCTCTTCGTCTTGGCAGGTTCCTTGATTCCAGCGAGATCTAAAATTCTGGGGTTTGGGTCCCCCTTTTTATCCTCAATTTCTCTTTGTGCTCTGAAGGCAGAGAGGCCTTTGCCTAGTCCAAACCAGTTCTGGTCAGTCCTGGAGCACTTTGTTGACAAGTCTCCTTCTTTCCCTTCACAGTGCAGGCCAGGGACATCTGTCATGGGGCTTGATACTCACTTAGCCAGTACTCTCGGGAGCAGAATGATGATAGTTTCTCAATTCCCACCTCAGGCTCCACACGAAGACCTAAAGGTACAGGCAGTCGTGTGAACCCCGTCGGGGGAAAGGGGAAGTGGACAGAGAAGAGACTGCCTAGATCCACTCGGTATCTTCACACTAGCCTTCCTCCTACTTCTTCTCAAGGCGCTTCCTCTTCCTGCTGGTCACCTTATCTTAATGGCTATGTGGGGATACTGTAACAGAGAACACACCATTAATATTCCCCTAGCACTCCTCCCAGCCTTTCCTTGACTTCCTCACTCTAACTTCCTTACCCAATTGGTTTTAGGCCTTCGCTCCTCTTCTATTTTCTTTTGTGTGAATTGGTTATCTTCCTAAATGTGAACAAACCTTGTAAGTATTCTCTTCGCTCTTCTCTTGTATTCGCAGCTCTCACTCATTCTCCCACTCTCTCTCTCACTTTGTCTTACTTGTATCTTCTGCTGAATTCCTTTATTATTTCTTCCTCAGGTGAACGAGTACGCTGTCGCAGTCGTCGAGCAGATGAAGCTGATGAAGACTCTGGACCTGAAGATTCACGGTAAGTGAATTAACCCTAACTGCCTATTGCGAAGTTATTACTAAATTAACACCTAAATCTATCTAATACCGCCGATACTCGAAACGCGCTAACCTACGCCTTGCCTGGCTGAACCACTAACTGTAACTCTGACTAACTAAGAGCTGTTTCCTGAAAAGGTTCCTAACGCTAGAAATGCATTGGTGAAGTGCGCGGTTTATAATTCAACCGCTGCACTTCACAGCTGAGCAAGTCCTCGCGCCCGGACCCAGGCGCGAGAGACTAGACCGCCAACTTCTCTTGCCTTCCTCCCTGTTGGGAGAACAGAGCGGAATGTCTTCCTATGTGCGATGATCACCCGCGATTGAAGTCGAGCGGGTGATCTTTTCCAACTGCCTTCCCAGGGACTATAGTGATGCTAAGGAGTTTATGAACTCCTTTCTCTGAGCCCTGACAGTACCCCCTCGCAAGGTCAAGCCTCCGGGCTGGGGTTTGTGTGGGTATTGTAATTGAAACACTTTGGTTAAACGTGGTGCATGAACCTCGGACTGTTCCACCCATGATCTATCCTCAGGGCCATAACCCTTCCAGTCCACAAGATAAAAGATTTTTCCTCGCATTAATTTGGCGTTTAAGATTCTTTTTACTTCAAATTCTTCTATTCCTTCAACTAAAAGGGGTTTTTTATGCTTCGACTCCTTTAGGTGGGGTGAAACCTTTTGAGCAGAGAAACATGAAATACTGGATGTATCTTCAACTGTGGGGGAAGTGTCAATTTGAAGGCAACAGGGTTCACTACTTGCTCTACAAGAAATGGGCCAACGAAACGTGGTTGAAACTTCCTATTTCCTTTTAATCTTAGATTTCTTGAATTCAGCCAAACCCTGTCCCCTACATGCAAATCTGGTTCTGGCCTTCTTCTTTTGTCAGCATTCTGCTTATAACGTTCCTTAGCTAATGCTAAATTCCTGGTGGCAGACTGGTGTACTTCACTAAGCTGTTTAACTAGATCTTGTGCTTCAGGCACCAACACTTCTTGGGCAGAAATCACAGAATTTGGGTGTCTGCCGTAGTTCAAGTAAAAAGGCGAATACCCAGTGGAGACATTCCTAGCATTGTTATGCGCAAATTCTGCTGTCCAGAGAAGATCGGGCCACTCTCCCTCTTGATCTAGAAGGAACAATCGGAGATACTTCTCAAGCTCCTGATTGGCCCTTTCCGTCTGTCCATCTGTTTGTGGGTGAAAGCTAGTCGAATATCGTGACTCTATGCCCAACTTCTTAGTATAGGCTTTCCAGAAGTGAGACAAAAACTGAGATCCCCTATCCGTAATTAAAACCTTAGGGATGCCATGGATTTTAATCAAACTCTGGTTTAGCTGGGTAGCTATTTGTTTGGCTGAGGCATTCCCCTTCAGGGCGACAAAATGCGCCATCTTAGAAAAGGAGTCCACCATTACAAGGATAGAATTGAATCCCTGACTGGAGGGTAATTCCACAATCAGATCGAGTGTCACTGTGTGCCAAGGACTGGGAGGTGTGGGCAAAGGTCTCAACAACCCCTGAGGTGCCTGTTTATCAGTCTTTCCCATTGCACAAATCTCACAACCCTCTACATGAACTCGAACGTCTTTGGACAGCCCAGGCCACCAGAACTGTCTTTTTAACAATTCCTCTGTTCGATGGATTCCAGGATGTCCAGCCATTGGACTATTATGACACTCAGTTAGCACTTGATGTTGGAGTTCTTGAGTTGGAATAAACAAGGCCTTAGAATGAAACGGTAGCCCATCACGAATTTCACGAGCTGGATTTTCCTTAGCCCATTCTAGCCCTTCTTCTGCAGTCAAAGGCTTCTCTAACTCTGTCTTCTAAGGTTTTCTCGACTGTTGCTCCAACGATCTTTGCCTCCGGAATTATCTTCTGTTCACTGATTTGGTTCTTTTTTCCATCTGTGTCTATCCGTGATAAGGCATCTGCCTTCCCGTTGTTCTTTCCAGGCCGATAAGTTATCACAAAATCGTAATCGGCGAAGTACAAAGACCACCGAAGCTGACGTGGCGTGAGAGTCCTGGCTGACTTTAAGAACTGAAGATTCCTATGATCTGTAAACACCGTGACCACGTAGCTGGCCCCAAGAAGATGATGATGTCGCCATTCTTGGAAGGCGTCTTTGATGGCTAGGAGCTCCTTATCGGAAATGGTATAGTTCACTTCTGCTGATTGCAACTTCCTGGAATGGTACGCTACCGGGTGTAACTGGCCAGTATCTTTGTGCCTCTGTGAGAGTACCCCTCCAATGGCTTGTTCAGAAGCATCTGTTTCCACGTAAAAGGGTTGAGTTGGGTCTGCGTGTAATAAAATGGGTGCAGTCGTGAAACTTTTCTTTAGAAACTGGAAGGCTTCTCCTGCCTCAGCAGTCCATTGAAAAGGAACTCCTTTTCGTAGCAATTTGGTGATGGGAGCCACCTTCAAGGAAAAGTCTCGGATAAACTTTCGATAGAAATTCGCAAATCCAATGAAACTCTGTACTTCTTTCACAGAGGTCAGGCGGAGGCCAATTCAGAACCGCTTCAATTTTTTTAACATCCATGGTTAGCCCTTCTGGTGCTATCACAAATCCCAGGAAATCCACCAAAGTGACTCCAAAAGCACACTTTTCCAGTTTCACGTAAAGATCATTTTCCTTTAAGCAGTGTAAGACCTTTTTCACTTGATTTTGATGTTCTTCTTCAGAGGATGAGTAGATCAAAATATCGTCGATATACCCAATTACGCATTGATCTATGAACTCCTTCAAAACATCGTTAATGAAGTATTGGAAAGCCGCTGGGGCGTTACTTAAGCCGTAAGGCATGACTTGGTACTCAAACAATCCATACTTCGTTCTGAATGCTGTCTTCCATTCGTCTCCACTTCGCACTCTGATTAAGTGATAAGCCCCCTGCAGATCTAATTTAGTAAATATTTTTGCATCTTTTAATTGATCTAGCAGTACGGAAATTAGGGGCAGCGGATATCGATTTTTGATGGTAATCTTGTTCAAGGCGCGATAGTCTATACACGTCCTCAGATTCCCATCCCGTTTCGGGACGAAAAACAGAGGAGATGAGACGGGGGATTGTGACGGTCGGATGAATCCGTTTTCCAAGTATGTTTGAATGTAATCCTTAAGATGACGATTCTCAGGTTCTGTGAGCGCATAAATCCGACTACATGGAAGGTTGGATCCAGGTTCCAAATCGATCTTGCAGTCGTAGGACCGATGCAGAGGCAGCCTTTTCGATTCCGTTTCACTGAACACTCGAGAGAACTCCTGATACTCTTCAGGTAAGGTAACTGTCTGAACTGCACACACCATCCTTTTTTCACATAGTGAGGTTGCTGGGTTCTCTTTTTGCTCATTCCGTTTCTCCTCAAAGCAATGTTTCAAACAATAACTAGAGTCGAACTTCACGGTTCTTTCACTCCAGTTAATTGCTGGATTATGTTCCGTCAACCAGGGAAGACCCAAAATAATTCCGAACTGCGGGGCATCAATTAAGTTGAATTGAATCTCCTCCCTATGACCTTCACTGGAGATGAGTTCCACAATTTCCGTTTGGCAGGTGATTGGGCCGGAGGACAAGTTGGTTCCATCTACGGCCCTTACGGCTTCAATTCTTTCCTTGGGTAACGATCTCAACCCGACCTTCGAGGCATACTTAAGGTCGCAGAAGTTCCCTGTAGCTCCTGAATCTAGCATCACCACCACGGATAGTTCACAATCGCGGAATTTCAGAGTCATAGTCAGAATGAGGTGTGGAGCGGAAGATTGTAGGGTGTTTGCTATTAAATGAGGATGCGGAGTTGTATTCTTGCTTGCACCCACCAGCCCAACTCCCTCTACTGGTGGTGCTGAGAGTTTTCCTTCTTGTAGATTTTGGGCCTCTTGGGGCATTCCTTCACGAAATGTCCACTGATTCCGCAATAGAGACATAAATTATTTTGTCTTCTTTTTCTTTTTCTTCTCTTGAAAGTGGCCCTCTAATGGTACCTATTTGCATAGGTTCGTCACTGTTTTCCTTTCCTCCAGGTTTAGCCAATTCAGTCCTTGCTCGGTCAAAGCGTGGAACACTTGGTCGGAATTCGCGTCTTCTTTCCCCCTTCCTCTCGGTTTGTCTATAATCTATCTCCAACACCAAGTCTATCAGGGCGGACACCTCATTGGGGCGATTAGGAATCTGTGACAAGGTATCTTTTAAATCATCTTTCAACCCTCGATAAAACAGAGCGGCCCTTTTTGACTCTGGCCAGTCCGTTTCTACAACTAACTTGTTGAATTGTGCCAGGTAGGTGACTAGTTCTCGATTTTCTTGCCTCAATTCCAACAATTCATTATCGGTGGCCTGAGCTACCTTCCGACGATCAAAAATTCGTAGGAACTCCTTCTTGAATTCCTCAAAGTCATATAGAATGGGTGAATCTTGCGAAACCAGAGGCATTGACCATGAGGCCGCATCTCCATTGAGGTATGATAAAATGAAGGCAATTCTAGACTGTGCATCTGGGAAGACTGTGGGTCGGCACATGAAATGTAATGAGCAATGGGTCAAAAGACTTGAGCCTTTGGGGATCCCCACCAAAACGCTCTGGAGGAGCCAAAGGAATAACGGGAACCAGTGAATGTACCACCTGAGTGGTGGATCCAGCACTGGCAGATGACCCTTGATTAAACATACTAGTTCTTGAGGGAAGTGAATGAGACTTATCCTCTGACCCATCTCGCCTTAACTGGGCAGCCATTTCTTTCGTCTCACGTCTGGTAGCCTCCATCTCAAATTTTATAACCTTATTCTCCTCCCTCACTGCCAATAATTCCTGTTGAATTTCCTTAAGGACATTACCCAAATTTTTTAAGTCCAAGCCTTCCGCCATTCTGCTCAGGTGAGTAAAGTCCGTGGGCACTTCACTCTGTCATGGGGCTTGATACTCACTTAGCCAGTACTCTCGGGAGCAGAATGATGATAGTTTCTCAATTCCCACCTCAGGCTCCACACGAAGACCTAAAGGTACAGGCAGTTGTGTGAACCCCGTCGGGGGAAAGGGGAAGTGGACAGAGAAGAGACTGCCTAGATCCACTCGGTATCTTCACACTAGCCTTCCTCCTACTTCTTCTCAAGGCGCTTCCTCTTCCTGCTGGTCACCTTATCTTAATGGCTATGTGGGGATACTGTAACAGAGAACACATCATTAATATTCCCCTAGCACTCCTCCCAGCCTTTCCTTGACTTCCTCACTCTAACTTCCTTACCCAATTGGTTTTAGGCCTTCGCTCCTCTTCTATTTTCTTTTGTGTGAATTGGTTATTTTCCTAAATGTGAACAAACCTTGTAAGTATTCTCTTCGCTCTTCTCTTGTATTCGCAGCTCTCACTCATTCTCCCACTCTCTCTCTCACTCTGTCTTACTTGTATCTTCTGCTGAATTCCTTTATTATTTCTTCCTCAGGTGAACGAGTACGCTGTCGCAGTCGTCCGAGCTGATGAAGCTGATGAAGACTCTGGATCTGAAGATTCACGGTAAGTGAATTAACCTAACTGCCTATTGCGAAGTTATTACTAAATTAACACCTAAATCTATCTAATACCGCCGATACTCGAAACGCGCTAACCTACGCCTTGCCTGGCTGAACCACTAACTGTAACTCTGACTAACTAAGAGCTGTTTCCTGAAAAGGTTCCTAACGCTAGAAATGCGTTGGTGAAGTGCGCGGTTTATAATTCAACCGCTGCACTTCACTGCTGAGCAAGTCCTCGCGCCCGGACCTAGGCGCGAGAGACTAGACCGCCAACTTCTCTTGCCTTCCTCCCTGTTGGGAGAACAGAGCGGAATGTCTTCCTATGTGCGATGATCACCCGCGATTGAAGTCGAGCGGGTGATCTTTTTCCAACTGCCTTCCCAGGGACTATAGTGATGCTAAGGAGTTTATGAACTCCCTTTCTCTGAGCCCTGACAACATCAGACGCACCACAGGAGGTGGAGCCAGCATTGTGGAGGGATGGCCCAGCCCTATTCAGGTCCCAGGTGCATCTCCTCCCACCCATCTACATGTAGATCTTGCTATACAGCCCTGTGCTGACTCACCCTGTCTCCTGGCATCCCCCAGCCCCTGTCACTCACACTCCAGACAAGGAATACACAACCTAGCAGAGGCAGGCTTGGCTGGTTAGACAAGAAAATACCCACTTTCTAAAAGTGGTATTTTCAAACACAGAATGTTAAAACCAACTTCACTAAAAGATGCATTTTATCATTCTGAGTCCAGGCATACTAAACTCGAATTTCTACCATGTTCCCTGGGTCAGTTAGGATTATAAGCTGTAATAATCAAAACTGCCCATTCTTGACTATGGGGAACAGGTAGCCTTGCAATAGTGAAAACGAAATAGGCTGTAATTCACTATCAGGACATGCCACACACAGCAGGGCATGTCCTACCTTTCACATACAATGCACCCTGCCTACAGAGGTACCTTGGGCCTACCTTAGGGGTGACTAACATGTAGAAAAGGGAAGGTTTAGGGACTTGCAAGTGTGTGCCCTTGCCAAGTCGACATGGCAGCCCCAGGCTGCACACAGGCTCTGCAATGGCAGGCCAGAGTTACACTTTACGGGCTGTTTGAGTGGGTGGCACAATCCAGTGCTGCAGCCCACCAACAGCATTTGATCTATAGGCCCTGGCACTTTCAGTGCACTTTACAAGGGACTGACACATAAATCAAATAGGCCAATCATGGAAACACCAATCCATAACACATTTTATACAGGAGCACTTGCACTTTCCCACTGGACAGCAGTGAGGAAAGTGCGCAGAATCATTACACCAGCAAAAACAGAGTCAAAACCAGGAGGTCAGAAAGCAAAAAGTCAGGTGAAACACGCCAAAAGATGCCAAGTCTAACACATGTCCCCTCCAGCTGAAAGTAGGGAGAACTACCCAACCCCATTGGAGTTCTCTTCACTAAGGCGGAAGAACCTGGACAGACCATCTACTTTGGCGTGTTCTGTACCAGGACGGTGTTCCACCGTAAAGTCCATTCCCTGTAGGGAGATGGACCACCTCAGCAGTTTTGGATTCTCACCCTTCATTTGCATCAACCATCTGAGGGGCCTGTGGTCTGTCTGAACCCGGAAGTGAGTCCCAAACAGGTATGGTCTCAGCTTCTTCAGTGCCCAGACCACAGCAAAAGCTTCCCTTTCTATGGCACTCCACCTGTGTTCCCTGGGGAGTAGTCTCCTGCTAAGGAAGACTACAGGCTGATCCAGACCCTCCTCGTTCAGTTGTGAGAGCACCGCTCCCACACCATGCTCTGAAGCGTCAGTCTGCACGACGAATTCTTTGGAGAAGTCAGGTGCCTTGAGCACGGGCGCCGTGCCCATGGCTGCCTTCAGGGCATCAAAAGCTTTCTGGCAGGACTCAGTCCAGATCACTTTCCTGGGCTGCTTCTTAGAAGTCAGCTCTGTTAAGGGGGCAATGATGGTGCCATAGCCCTTAACAAATCTCCTATAGTAGCCGGTGAGACCTAAGAAGGCTCTCACCTCGGTCTGGGTCTTGGGGGCTCCCAAGCCAGAATGGTGTCAATCTTGGGTTGTAGTGGCGCCACCTGGCCGCTTCCTACCTGGTGTCCCAAGTACACCACAGAACCCTGCCCGATCTGGCACTTACTGGCCTTGATCGTGAGGCCTGCACCTTGCAGAGCCCTCAACACTTTCTCAAGGTGCTGTAAATGTTCTTCCCAGCTGGAACTGAACACAGCAATGTCATCCAGGTAGGCGGCACTGAAATCCTCCAGCCCAGCCAACACCTGATTGAACAACCTCTGAAAGGTGGCAGGGGCATTCTTCAACCCAAAGGGCATCACCCGGAATTGGTAATGACCTTCTGGGGTTGAGAATGCTGATCTCTCCTTGGCCCCATCGGTTAAGGCAATCTGCCAGTACCCAGACATTAAATCAAACGTGCTGAGGAACCGGGCAGCTCCCAACCGATCAATGAGCTCATCAGCTCTGGGGATGGGGTGCGCGTCAGGCCTGGTGACGACATTGAGCCCACGGTAGTCCACACAAAACCGGAGTTCTGGAGTGGCACCGGGCGCAGCAGCCTTTGGGACCAAGACCACTGGGCTGGCCCAAGGACTGTTGGAGGGCTCAATCACCCCTAACGCCAACATCTTAGAGACCTCCTCCTTGATGCTGGCTCTGACCCGGTCAGTCAACCTGTAAATCTTGTGCTTCACAGGAGGGCTGTCACCTGTGTCCACGTCATGGGTACACCAGTGAGTAACACCGGGGGTCAGAGAGAACAGTGGGGCGAACTGTCCCAACAACTGGTGACAGTCCACCTGCTGCTCCTGAGTCAAAGTAGGGGAGAGGATCACACCTTCTACTGACCCATCATGCTCCTTGGTAGACAGGAGGTCAGGGAGAGGCTCACTCTCCTCTTCCACCCCATCATCTGTCGCCAAGAGCATACTCACTTCGGACCTCTCGAAGTGGGGCTTGAGGCGGTTCACGTGAAGGACCCTCAAAGGGTTCCTTGGAGCCTGCAAATCCACCAGGTAGGTGACGTCACTTTTGCGCTCCACCACCTCATATGGCCCAGTCCACTTGTCCTGCAAGGCACAAGGTGCCACTGGGGCCATGACCCACACTTTTGCCCAGGTTGAAATTCGACCAGAGTGGCATTCTGGTCATACCATCTCTTCATTTCTTCCTGGTTTGCTTCTAGGTTCGCCTGAGCGAGTTTCCTGAAGCGGGCAGTTTGGTTTCTAAAGGCCAGCATGTAGCTAAACACATCCTGGGGAGTTTTCCTGGGAGCTGCCTCCCAGCCTTCCTTTACCAAACTCAGAGGTCCTCTGACAGGGTGGCCATACAGGAGCTCAAAGGGGCTGTACCCAAGAGACTTCTGAGGCACCTCCCTGTATGCAAAGAGTAGGCATGGCAAGAGGACGTCCCACTTACGCCTCATGGGTTCTGTTAGACCCTTGATCATGCCTTTCAAGGTCTGGTTGAATCTCTCCACCAGACCGTTTCCTTGTGGGTGGTAAGGAGTGGTGAACTTGTAGGTTACACCACACTCCTTCCACAGGGATGTCATATACTTGGATATGAAATTGGTCCCCCTATCAGAAACCACCTCTCTGGGGAATCCCACACGGGAAAAGATCCCCATTAACGCCCGGCCCACCACTGGCGCCGTCGTTGTCCTGAGAGGGATTGCCTCCGGGTACCGGGTGGCATGGTCCACCAAGACCAGGATGTACCTGTTGCCCATGGCTGTCTTGGGATCCAGTGGCCCCACAATATCCATCCCTACCCTTTCAAAGGGTGTTCCAACAACAGGAAAAGGTTGGAGAGGAGCTTTGACCTTCCTCCCACTCTTACCACTTGCCTGGCAAGTTTGGCAAGACCTACAGTGTGCATCTGACTGCCTTCGCATTTGGGGCCAAAAGAAGTGGGTGACAAGCCTGTCAAAGGTCTTGTCCTGCCCCAAATGTCCTGCCAAAGGCACGTCATGAGCCAGACCCAGTAGGAAGGTCCTGAAGCGCTGGGGTACCACCAGCACACGGGCTGACCCAGGCTCAGCAACCTTAGGCTCACTGTATAGGAGACCATTCTCCCAGTAGATCAGATGTGACCCGGACTGATTACCAGCTGCCTGGTCTGCAGCCTGCCGCCGCAGACCCACCAGAGTAGGGCACTCGTTCTGCTCCCTGCAGAACTCCTCCCTGGTGGGACCCCCTTCTTGCTGCCAATGGGTCAGCTCAGAGATGTCTCCCAGTTCGGCTACCTGCTCCCCTGTAGGCACCGGGCGTCCCCTCGAGGTACGCCTCCTCCCGGTCCGTGGGAACTTCGGGGGCCGGTTTCCCGCGCCCCTGCCCTTCCTCTTGGCAGGGACTTGGGCCACTGTTCCAGGCTCCAAGTCCTCTTGATCACCCTTTCTGGCTGCCATTGACCGAGTAGACACGCATGCCCACTCTGGCAACCCAAGCATCTCCAAGTGTGACCTGAGCTCAACATCCTTCCATAAGGACTGCTCCAGGTCGTTACCTAGCAGACAATCTACAGGCATGGTAGGGCTCACAACCACCCTCAAGGGACCTGAGACCCCCCATTCAAAGGGAACCTGCGCCACCATACACTGGCGCTCAGAGTTGTCTACAGCAACTACTTGGTGGAATGCCCCTGGGACTACCTGCTTCTCAGAGACCAGGTGACACCGGACTGAGGTCACACTGGATCCAGTATCTCTGAGAGCCTCTACCCTGTTCCCATTAATGGTCACCCAGGTGCTATATTTCTTTGTGTTAGGGGGCACCTGGTTTCCTGGGACCATCTCACTGTCCCCTAGTGAGACAAGGGTCATTTCTGCGGGATCCCCACCCTCCTGTGGGCACCCCTCCTCCCCAAGCGCTACACTAGCCAACACTTTGGACTGTCCCCCGGTGGGTGGCTGTGTCCCCTTTGGGCACTTGGGGTCCCCCTTAAAGTGTCCTACCTGGTCACATGCATAACACTTGCGGGGGCCGGTCTCAACAGGCTTCCCTGTAGAGACCCCTTTCTTCTTATCACCGGGGGCTGGGAACCTTTACCCTGGGTACTAGTTTGGGGCCCTTTAGAGAACTCCTGTGCTTTACCCTTGTCCCCCCCCACCTTTCTGCTGGGGACCCTGCCCACCTTTGGCTGAGTCTCCCCCAAACGCTTTCTTGTGGACCCTGGTACTCACCCAGCGGTCCGCCTCCATAGCAAGCTTTCTGGGGTCAGTTAGCTTACTGTCAACTAGGTGCTGGCGCAGATCTACAAAACATAGACTAGACAAGTGCTCCCATGCAATCAAATTGTAGAGCCCCTGAAAATCTGTTACATTACTGCCCTTCACCCAACCATCCAGCGACCTACAGAACATATCCACACATTCCAACCAAGTGTTGGCCTCAGACTTTTACTGGACCTGAACTGATCCCTGTACTTCTCAGGAGTGAGCCCATACCTAGTGAGGAGAGCGTCTTTCATGTCAGCATAGGTGAGGTCCTGCCCCTTACCCAAAGCTATCAGAGTGTCCCTAGCTTCCTCTGGAAAGAGAGGCCACAACCCCGCTCCCCAGTTCCTTTCAGGGACCCCATTCATATGAATAGACGACTCGTACCCTTGAAACCACCTTTGTATGTCATCACCCTTTTTGTACTCTTTACCTACATTCTTGGGGATGTGTACAATTCTGTCTGTGTGTGCTGAAGAATTGCTGCCACCATCTGAACCGGATCTACTCTTTAGCTCCAGCTCCTTGATCATTCTCTCATGATCTAGTATCATTTTCCTTTCCTCCATGGCTATTCTTTTCTCTTCCCTCTCACTTTCGATTCTGAGTTTCTCCAATTCAAACCTCCTTACTTCCCGCCTGTCCTCCAGCTCCTCTGGGGACAAACTACTGCTGCCTGCCCTGGAGGGTTCCCCCCCCTCCCAAAAGCACATCTACCCTAGGAACAGGCTCCTCCACCTCTCCAGTGAGATCGCCAGATTGCCCACTGGCACCTCTGGCTGCTACCCAGGCCCTCAGCGCCTTTTGTAGCTCATCCTTCCTGGTGAGGCCTCTGACCTGGACTTTCAGGTTCTTGCAAATCGATTTTAACTCCTTGACATTGTAGGCTTCCAATCGATCCTCTTCAAAGGCAATTTCTACTGATGGAATTGATGATACTGTTGATTCAGGCATGTTGAAGTAGCAAGTTCAAACTGGCAAGATCAAAAATAGGCCAAAAAGAAAAAGAACCTGTATGTGGTACGTAATGGTCTGCGATATGGTAGTAGTGCACACCAATCACTGTAAGTCAAGTGCAAACACAAGTCCTATCCTCACCGCTGACAACCAATGTTAGAAATGGGATCTCTAGTTGGCAAGGGCTTGCACCTTTGTCCAAGTAGGGACCCTTCTTCCTAGTCAGGGTAAGGGAGTTACACTCCTAAAATAACCCCTGCTCACCCCCTTGGTAGCTTGGCACGAGCAGTCAGGCTTATTCTAGAGGCAGTGTGTAAAGCATTTGCACACTGCCAACAGTAATACAGTGTAAGCACTACAAACTGACACCACACCAGTTTAGAAAAATATCCAATATTTTTATATACTTTAAAACAAGACCAAATACGATAAAAATCCACAGTACAGTACTTTAAAAATGATTACGTTGCAAGATAACTTCTTCTTTGCAGGAATAGTTCAAAAACAAAGTTCGTACGAGTCGGTAGCTCCGTCTGTGTCTACCGCGATGCTGAAAACAACAGAGTCCAGCCGACCGCGTCGATACGGGCCAGCACAAAGCGTGAACAGACTCGGTCACAGTACCTTTCTCGTTGTGGCTGACACGGAGTGTGCGAGCCGGTCGGCGTTCGTCGCGGTTGCGATGCAAGATGGAAGCGGTGCAGGGTGCGTTGTCCTCTCGATGCGGTGCAGGCAGCGGCTCGGTGACAATCGTGCAGACGGAGTCGGTGAGTCCAAGGCGTGCGGTGCAGGGTGAGATGGTGCTCGATGCGGTGCTGGCAGGTTGCGATGCAGGCGACCAAGCCAGAGTGCGGGAGCTGGTGTCGGACAGCGGTTCGAGTCGGAGCGGTGCGTCGCAAGCGTGCGAGCGGTGCCCCAACTTTGATGCGGTCACGAGTGTTGAGCCAGTTGCAGCGACAGCGTCGGTCTGGTCCGGCTGGCACAGTGAAGCGATGCGATGCGAACTGCGGTGCCCACAGGTCACGGTGCAAGCTGCGGCTCGGTGGCGATGGCGTCGGACGTCGTCGTCGGTGAGACCAGGGTTGCGGTGCGAGATGCGGACGGTGCGGTCTGCGGTGCAAACAGGACACCGGGCCAGCGATGGAGTCGGTTGACAGAGTCGGTTGCGGTTCCCTTCCTCTGTGGCAACTGAAACAGCGGTTCCAGAAGCGGTACCCAGAGGGTTGTGAAGTCTTTGCAGTCCCTGAGACTTCTTAACAGGAGGCCAGCTCGGTTTCAGGCCCTTGGAGATTCTCAGTACAAGTAGTAGAAAGTTCAGTCCAGTCCTTTCACTGCCCAAGGCAGAAGCAGCAGCTGCAGGCCAACCCAACAAAGCAACAACACAGCAAAGGGGCAGTACTCCTCCTGGCAGCTCTTCCAGCTCTTCGTCTTGGCAGGTTCCTTGATTCCAGCGAGATCTAAAATTCTGGGGTTTGGGTCCCCCTTTTTATCCTCAATTTCTCTTTGTTCTCTGAAGGCAGAGAGGCCTTTGCCTAGTCCAAACCAGTTCTGGTCAGTCCTGGAGCACTTTGTTGACAAGTCTCCTTCTTTCCCTTCACAGTGCAGGCCAGGGACATCTGACGCACCACAGGAGGTGGAGCCAGCATTGTGGAGGGACGGCCCAGCCCTATTCAGGTCCCAGGTGCATCTCCTCCCACCCATCTACATGTAGATCTTGCTATACAGCCCTGTGCTGACTCACCCTGTCTCCTGGCACCCCCCAGCCCCTGTCACTCACACTCCAGACAAGGAATACACAACCTAGCAGAGGCAGGCTTGGATGGTTAGACAAGAAAATACACACTTTCTAAAAGTGGTATTTTCAAACACAGAATGTTAAAACCAACTTCACTAAAAGATGCATTTTATCATTCTGAGTCCAGGCATACTAAACTCGAATTTCTACCATGTTCCCTGGGTCAGTTAGGATTATAAGCTGTAATAATCAAAACTGCCCATTCTGGCCTATGGGGAACAGGTAGCCTTGCAATAGTGAAAAACGAAATAGGCTGTAATTCACTATCAGGACATGCCACACACACCAGGGCATGTCCTACCTTTCACATACAATGCACCCTGCCCACAGGGGTACCTTGGGCCTACCTTAGGGGTGACTAACATGTAGAAAAGGGAAGGTTTAGGGACTTGCAAGTGTGTGCACTTGCCAAGTCGACATGGCAGCCCAGGCTGCACACAGGCTCTGCAATGGCAGGCCAGAGTTACACTTTACGGGCTGTTTGCGTGGGTGGCACAATCCAGTGCTGCAGCCCACCAACAGCATTTGATCTATAGGCCCTGGCACTCTCAGTGCACTTTACAAGGGACTGACACATAAATCAAATAGGCCAATCATGGAAACACCAATCCATAACACATTTTATACAGGAGCACTTGCACTTTCCCACGGGACAGCAGTGAGGAAAGTGCGCAGAATCATTACACCAGCAAAAACAGAGTCAAAACCAGGAGGTCAGAAAGCAAAAAGTCAGAGGAAACACGCCAAAAGATGCCAAGTCTAACACCTACCCACACAAGTGAGGTACCATTTTTATCGGGAGACTTAGGGTAACACAAAATTGTAGAGCAACTGTTATTATCTATTGACTTTTGATGCATTTCTGCCTTCCAAATGAAAGACAATGTGTAAAAAAGAAGTCTTTTTGAAAAATGTCCTATAATTCTCATGCTAGTATGGGTACTCCCAATTTTGGAAATGTGCAAATATCTACTATTTCTAAACTCTATATTTTGTTCCCATTTCAGAAATACATAGGTGTCTTTCATACCGATTTTTCCATGTATAAATTTTCCCAGAATAATTGCTATATACCCGGTACATAATAAAAAACCATTGCAAGACGCTGCTCAGTTATTGGCTCTGGGTTAGTCGGGTTCTTGGTGAACCTACAAGTCCTATATATCGCCACAACCAGAAAGGTCCAGCGGATGTAACGGTATATTGCTTTCAAATAGCTGTCATAATTAGAAGAAGTTACAGGTGAAAACGTTGACACAAATGGCTGATTTTTTCAACTAATTTTCAACTTTTCCTATATTTAACTGTTTGTTTCTATAAAGAAAACTTGAAGGATCTACACAAATGACCCCTTGCTGAATTCAGAATTTTGTCTACTTTTCAGAAATGTATGGCTTTCCAGGATCCATTATTGCTTTCATACCCATTTCTACCATTAACTGGAAGGAGGTTGAAAGCACAAAAATAGCAAAAATAGACTATGTCCCAGAAAAATGCCAAAACTGTGTAAAAAGTTTGGTTTTCTGGCAAAAGTCTGCTTGTCCCTGAAAGCTGGGAAGATGGTGATTTCAGCACCGCAACCCCTTTTTTGATGCCATTTGCAGGGAAAAAACCAGACGCTTTCATCTGTAGCCCTTTTTTTGCATTTGTCCCCAAAAAACCAAAATTTAGCTGTATTTTGGCTAATTTCTGGGTCCCCTCCAGGGGAATCCACAAACCCTGGGTACCTTTAGAATCCCCAGGATGTTGGAAAAAAAGGACGCAAATTTGGCGTGGATACGTTATGTGGTCAAAAGGTTACAGGGGCCTAAGCGTGAACTACCCCAAATAGCCAAAAAAAGGCTTAGCACAGGAGGGGAAAAGGCCTAGCAGCGAAGGGGTTAAAGTGAGCTCCCGAACTCCCCCACACCGCTTTTCTCTGCAGTCTCTCGCTCTTAGATATGCTTGTTTTCTCCTCATATTTATGAAATCCTCCATCCCATACCCCACATCATCCCTTTGCTTCTCAGCATGCCTTTTTACTGTCTCCTTATGCACATACTTCCTTTCACTCCATTTCCTTCCATGTCCTCCCCTACATAATTGATAATTCCCCCACTCACACAACCCAACCACTCACTTGTATGCACTGCATTTTTCTTTTCCCTTAATGCTATCCGTGTTTCAACGGGTGTGGACCTCCTTCACGCGCTGTTCCACAATTACAATTGGCACATTGTTCTGCGTGCTCTTCAGAGACGCCAAGAACTGGGTGTGCTGTAGTCTGTCCACATTTCTGACACACTGACAGGTAGTGTGTGGAAATCATGCTGTCTTGAGCCTCAACTCCAGAGCTCTCAATCATGCCCCATCATAAACACCCACCAACAACCTGAACTCATTCAGGGCTTTGGAAGCAAATCATTTCACAGTATGCATTACCCAACAGTTGCATTTTGCTCGAAGAAAACTGGAGAAACACAGCATCTGGAAAAGGAAAATAATATTAGGGAATGCAAGGTGAAGTAAAATGTGAAATATAAACAGAAACAGCACCGCTGATAAAGCAATGTTGAGAAACCAATCAGTGTTTTTGCCTGTAAAGTTAAGGGCGTGAATATAGGGCCTGATTGGGACCCATTTCAAAGTCACTTTTTAATTATTGCAGGGTCTAAGAGCTGCCAGGACCTGCCCTACGTAAAGCCCTGCACTGAGCCATCTGGTACCCTTACAGTCCCGACCAGGGCGGTGCTACTATGTAAGCTGCGGAAGCCATGCTCTGACACAGGGCTGGCTGCAGGGCCGGACTGCCTGTAGGGCATGGGTCGTTTCCCCGGGAGGCTGAAAGGGTGGGGGTTTTGTTACTGGGGCAGGACTACCTGTAGGGCATGGGTCATTTCCCCGGGAGGCTGAAAGGGTGGGGGCTGGTTTTGGAGCGGTGGGGGATGGTTTTGTTACTGGGGCCGGTTTTGCAGTGATGCTGCAATATCGGCCCCCAGCAACAAAAGCAGCAGTGCTGGGGGACGGTTTAGTTAAGCAGCAGTGCTTCACACTTGCACCCTAGCTCCCCCCCCCCCCAGTGCTTCACATTTGAACCCTAGCCCCCCACTCCCCGGCCAGTCCAATAAAATTGCCTGGGCTGCTTTGTGTTCTTGGTCCGGCCCTGGCAGGCTGGGATCATTCACAGTGGAACAATGCTCTGTTTTTCTTCAAAGCTGCAAGTTTCAGCTCGTTTTTAGGTCTCGCCTGAGCCAGCGCGCATGCGTTGCTCTGCGAGGCTTTAGTAAGGGCTTTTAAACTCTAAACACATGCTCGTGCGTGTGCTTTTTTTTTTATCACCCGCAATTGGCCTTTGCATGCGTCTTTCTAAGAAAGACAGCACGCAATTGGTCCAAGGCGGGTGCATGTCCCGCCTTCTCTGTCCCCTGGCCTAGGGTGCTCGGGAGCGAGCAGCAGCGCCATCTGTTTCCAATTATCGCGCACGCGTCTCGCGGTCGCGTTAATTGGAAACAGATGGCGGTCAGCGCTGGTCACGCTGGTTTTCTTGTTTTGTTTTGTTTCTGATGTTTTGATGTAGATAAAATCAGAACTAAATATTATACTGTCGCTCATTTGAACAGCGTAACCTTCATTTACAACAGATTTGCTGTAATTATGCGGCAGGCTCTATTTCACCGCAGGTTTTTCATGAATGCCGACTATAATAAACCAGTGGGCATCGCGGCTCTACAGGGGCTCAGCGTGGTGGGCACTCGCAGCACTGCTAAAGACGCGTCACCACACACACAACACGTCAGACGTCCAAAAACCAGCAGTGACGTCTACGCAAAGTCCTACACACTCATGCTATATGGGTTAATTGTACTGGTTTGCACGCGCCTCTGTGTTGCAAAAACACACTGAAATACAACTATACAGAGGAAAGACGAAAATCAGATGAAAAGGGAATACATTATAAACTAGAATAAATGTGCACATTGAAATACATAAACGCATTCTCTCAGACAAGCGCGCGCACACCATAAAACTGACCACGTTTGTACCTTCCTGAGAGTACAGTTGGATTTCATTATTTACGTCGTGTCGGTGGCGCCCCAGGCCCGTCCCCGAAGCACAGCCCTGCCCTGGAGCCCCCGCGTGTGTTTTTTTAACACCACCGCACGCTGCTGACACCGGTGCGCTGCCGGGCAGGCCTTCGCTTATGCGGAAAACAGAAGTGTTGCCGGGTGAGGTGGCCTTCCTTCGGACACTGAACACACCTGAGCTCAGGCGGGCAAACTTTATGACATTTTAACCAGGGCGTCAAGGGAGTTATTTGTTTATTATTAATAATACTCAAAACAGGATTGGATTAAAAAAACTGCGGCCTACTTCTGGTGTGCCGATTACATTTATTTTATCCAGGTGGAAAACGCATCAGGAAGTTTCACTGGCATTGCCTACCTAATTGGTAACGGGAACATTTCGAAAACATCTTTTTTAAATTTTATCTAACGGTTTCACATAGCTAAATCCTGGTTTGTGTCACCGAATTTATATATATTCAAATACAGGTTGTTTTGGTGCAGGAGCCGCCGCCGGGAGTCGCAGAAAGTGTGTGTCTTTGTCGTATTACGGTGCGCTTTCGTTGTTCTTTTCGGCCTAATCCATAACATTTTTTTGTAGCGCCCAAACCCGTAGGCATTCAGCGCTATAATGCCCTTTCTGCCTCTCTGTGAATTGTTTGCGTCCTGCCAGCCCCACACCATGAAGGGAGTGGGTGTGAAGCGGCCTCTACTTGCCACAGACGGATTTAGAACCTCGCCTGCAGCTGTCCGAGACTTCGCCATCTCGTACACACATCAGATATCTTGACGTCATAAATAACGTGTTTCGGAAGAGTAGAGATGTCTGTGAACCACTCGTCGTTTGACACAAACAGACACATTAACTTAATAATAGCTCTCACTGGCGGAATCCACAGGGCCAGGGAACGGAGACGCGTTCTCTAAAATGTGAAAACATTTGTGTTTTTTAACTTAATAAATGAAATCGCGAGTAAATTGTTAATTCGGCTGGTTAACTGGGACACCCTACAGGACGAATTGTTTACTTTATAGATTCACAACCCTGACAGTTTCCTGCAAGGCCCAGATTAAAAACGACTCCTTAACATTACAGCCATATGCAGTGTTGACCACTTGAAAGCATGCTCGCACGAGGCCTATTGTGCACGTTGGGGCATTCTTTGTAAAACCCAAGGACCAAGCGATTGTAAATACAAGGCTGCGAACTTGAACCGGAAACCGGAACACATCATGCACGAAAACAAGAAGTGACATAAGAAACGTTTCCGGTGACTGCGCGCTAAATCGACGGAATAGCTGCACATTTCGAAGTGCATTTTAATTTCTTTTTTATAGCGTCAAACATGTATGTTATATTATTTAAAACAAAATAACAGCTTTAAAGAAAAATAAACATGTTCTGCCTCGCTCAACCCAGTAGTGCTTTATTAAACCAATTTAATCAGATCCTCGGGCGCTTCCCTGCTCAACTCCCTCTGCCTTTACTCTATCACACCACCCCATATTACAACTCATTTCACACTGTTTATCACTACGCATCAAAAAACAGTCAACATACGCATCAACATAATGCACAGCAGCCACAATGCTCTACAACATAGCCAAAAGTTCTGGCTAAACACATAAGGTCCCAAAGGCGAGACCTATTGGCAATGCCAATGCTTGTTTCTACCTGTTGGCATTATTTGCATGATGGCCTGCAATGACATGAGCTTCTTGCAAGCGTCCGAGAAAGCTGTGAAGGTAGCAGGGCAGGCATGAAAGCTGTGCTGTCACATCCCTCCCTCAAGGGCACAACATTGTTATGTCTCGTACAACACGCCTAACACACAGCCATATCTGAAGAAGACCTCGGTTGTCTTTCAGTTCCTCACCAGTGTAGCCACCTTCGTCGTTCCTACGGGGCGAGGAACACACAAAAGGAATCATGGCAAGTTCAAGAAGCAGCCGCATGCCCTGTAGAAAGCAGGTGGAAGCAAAGGAAGTTGCATTCAAGGTGAAGCACAGAGATGACAAGAGGCATGAGCGAATACCTTCCTGAACTTTTCTTCGTAGGTGGCTCAACACTGGTGAGAGGAATGTACAGCAAATTACACATGCATACAAAACGTCAGAAATGGACAACAGGTAATATTAAAGCATTGTGAAATCCCAGATCGTTATCCGAAATGCCGACCTTAGAAGTCTGTCCTTCCTTCCGTCCTTCACTTTTTTATGAGTTTTTGCGAGGAATAGGCAAAAATCGTGAGAAAAATACTTTGGTTCCCCTCAATAAGGATGCCCTAAAACCTGCACAGAAGGACAAGTACCCTGCTAAGGAGCTTGTTCATGTTAAGGATGAAATAGACTTTGAGAGGGAAGAAGTGACACAGAAGTGAAGGAGGTGGTTCACCATGCGTAGAGAAAAAAAATCTCATTCATGATTCTAACCATGATTTAACCCAACTGCATCCAACCAGGAAGCATTGACGATGCCTGTCTTAAAATGGTACAGGTAGATTTCATTTTAGCCATCTTTTCTGGCCAGGCATCCGTTATCTTCGTGGAAATGGCCTAAAGAGGACACAGGGCTAAAGAATTGATATGTAAGCTTGCAACTGGGGCAATGGATGAACACATGCTACTCATTTTTATGCAGTTCTTCTTGAAGGGTTTAGAGCCCTATTTAATATGCTGGGCCTTGTTTGAAATAATGAGGAAGGAAGTGGAGCTGGTATGAGGCATTGTGTTTGATGAAGTTAGAGCCTCTGTGTTGTCATTACATATGGACAAGTGACAGGTACGCATTAGAGAATGAAAGACATATTCACCTCAAGGTACCTTGCCTGGGAGTGTGTCTGTTTGAAGAACAGCTAGAAGACAAAGACTGCAAAGTTGTTAAGGAGAGAATGCATGCTTATGCTCTCAAGAAGAACCTTAGGGATTCATTCTCATGGTCTCATTGTGTGCAATTGCCATTACCATCATGATGATGAGCCTCATATGACAACAATAGACTCAAACAGTGAGTGATGCAGCCAGCATAGCAGCATCAGTTCAAGGGGCATTCTCCAGCTCATCAGGTTAAGAACTAGAATTGAGGATTGTGTGAAGTGGAAAAAACTGCTGGGTGAACAGCTAAATTTTTCTAGAAAGCTGGGAATCAACGTTTTCAGATCATTAGGTTTCAGCAACTTCCATCATAGCTGCCGCATTGGCCACCCACGCCCGCAGCTAATATTATGCCATAGCTGAATAACTCAAAGAACAGAGCAGCTCTATTAGCCTCACCAAATTAAAGGAATTTCAGTTTACAAAAGGCCGAATCCATACAGAACCCTGTTCTGTCTAGAAACCAGAGCATTGTAGTTAAGGGATCAATTGGTCAGCGCCTCCATTCCTGAGAGGCATCCGGTACGGAATGAGGGCAGATAGAGGGACATATGGTGGCTTATGTGTAGCTTCTACCAGGGGTCTGTCTCCCTTTAGAAATAATGCCCATGCTTCTGAAGTTTCGCTTCAGGTGCTTTTAGAAATAATGCAGGATAAAGATTTGCTGTTTGCAACTTTTCCTCAGGGTCTCATAGATATATTTCCTCTTATTCTTATTTTTAGGTCGAGCCTGGGCAGCGCATGCACTGCTCTGTGAGCCATGCTGTGTTGAAGTATGTACTTGAAGCCCCGCCTACTCTCCGCCCATATTTATCATTGGCTTGTGTCATTGCCCTTCGTAAATGCTGGCTTCTAATTCGTAAATAGACCTGTTAGTTCCTCCTTAGTACCGCCTTGTCTTCATTTGTAACCTCCCGTGGGGACAGGCCCTTGTACTTCAGTTGTTACACGGTATGTGTTATTTACTCGGTAAGCACTATTTTCTTTAATGAGTTTTTCTTACTGCAGGCACGACATGCGTGCCTGCAACATTCAGCTCATTCAGTGTGCCATGAGCTCTTTCACGGGGCGCTTTTACAAAAAAAGCATTTGTTTGTCAACTTGACAAACAAATGCTTTTTTTGGTAAAAGCGCCCCATATAGCACTTTCACTTTAGTAGTGGCCGTGGACCTTTCTTTAGACAAGGCTCGTCTAAAGAAAAGGGCGTGGTCTCTATTAGCGTAAAAGCGCAGGTCTTGCGCTTTCACACTTAAAATATAATAAAGTGCTGCATATAGGCTTGAGTGGGGTGGGTCTTCATTTTTGACGTCTCTTGTTATATACGCAGGGCCACAGGAATCATGTGGAGGGACTGACTAAATTAACCATCAGAAGAGGCAAATTACGCAGTGCAACCTGGCACTATGTCACTGGTGTATGTTTAGCACACATTAACATTACGTGGGTACAGTTTTCTCGTCAGTAATGTCAGTTTAATACGCGATTACAGTACACAGCAACAAAAGGTGAACAGTTAACCTTTTCAAAGTATATGCACTCAATCAATCAATCAATCAATCAGGGATTTATAGAGCGTGCTACTCACCCGTGAGGGTCTCAAGGTGCTGGGGGTGGGGGGGGGGTGTGCAGCTCCGGATCAGTCGAAGAGCCAGGTCTTGAGCCACTTCCTGAAGGTGTGCAGAGTAGGGGAGCGTCTGATGTTGACTGTGAGCTCATTCCAGGCCTTTGCTGCGACGTGGGAGAATTCTCTTCCACCTGCTCTGGTTCTGCGGATGCGTGGGGTCTCTACCAGGGCGAGGTCGGCGGAGCGGAGGTTCCTTTTGGGTACGTGGAAGGATACTCTCTCGTTGAGGTATTTAAGTCCGATGTTGTGGAGTGATTTGTAGGCGTGGGAGAGTAGCTTGAAGGTTACTCTCTTCTCGACGGGGAGCCAGTGAAGGTCTCGTAGGTGCTGGGTCATGTGCTCGTCTCGTGGGGTTCCGAGGAAGAGCCTGGCTGCGGTGTTCTGGATGGTTTGGAGCTTGTGTAGCAGGGTTCTGTTGATTCCGGCGTAGAGGGCGTTGCCGTAGTTCAGTCTGCTGGTTATGAGTGCATGGGTGACGGTCTTTCTGCATTCGGGGGGGATCCACTTGAAGGTCTTGCGGAGGATGCGGAGGGAGTTGAAGCAGGTGGATGCGACGGCGTTGATCTGGCGGGTCATGGTGAGGGAGGAGTCTAGGATGATGCCGAGGTTTCGGGCGTGGTCTGTTGGAGTGGGTGGGCTTCCGAGGGCAGAAGGCCACCAGGTGTTGTCCCAGGCGGTGGAGGAGGGTCTGAGGACGAGGACCTCTGTCTTCTCAGAGTTGAGCTCCAGGCAGCTGTTGTTCATCCAGGCTGCGACGTCCTTCATTCCTTCCTGGAAGCAGAGTCTGGTGTCTTCGGGATTTTTCGTGAGGGAGAGGATGAGCTGGGTGTCATCAGCGTAGGATACTATGCTGAGCCCATGCTGTCTGACGATGGCGGCGAGGGGGGCCATGTAGATGTTGAAGAGCGTGGGGCTGAGCGAGGATCCTTGGGGTACTCCACAGTTGATCTCTGTGGGCTCGAAGAGGAAGGGTGGGAGTCTGATCCTTTGGGTTCTGCTGAAGGGAAAGGAGCGGATCCAGTCGAGGGCGGTTCCTCGTATACCGGCGTCGTGGAGTCTGGCTGCGAGAGTGTGGTGTGAGACGGTGTCGAAGGCTGCAGAGAGGTCTTGTAGGATGAGGGCCGCAGTGTGGCCCTGGTCGAGTAGCATGCGGATGTCATCGGTGGCGCTGCCTGGCATTTTTGAGTAACATTTGATCCATTTCAGGTAGAAAATTTTTGTTGGAATCTGCAAGTAGTGCAGCAAACGGTGGATTTTGAGGCTAGTGTTGTAAATCCACACTTCTGCACACCATGCTACGACTTCAGACCCACATAGTTACAATGACCCTCATTATATGCATGTCATTTGTGCGTGGCTACGTCCGTTTCACATTTTCATAGTGACTGCTTATAAGCAGCGCCCATGCACACTTTCGTGGTTGTCATAAATAATGGTGTGTTCTATTGTGTTTGTAGGAGCTGTGCTTCCTTGTTTTGGGTGTCAGTTTACTAGATATACTGTTTTCATATGGCAGTTGCATCTGTGGTGTTGTGTGGTGTGTGTGTGCTTTTCTCACATTTATAACAACTTTCTTAAGGTGATTTGCATTTCATTTTTATTTTCAGTGTACTGCAGATATAAATGCTGGGGGCTGATTGTCACATGTTTGTTTATAATTGTGGTGTCTGTGGCCCCGGACCTTTCTTTAGACACAGCTCGTCTAACGAAAGGGGCGTGGCCTCTATTAACGTGAATGCGCGGTATGGGGCGTTTTTACCAAAAAAAGCATTTGTTCGTCAAGTTGACAAACAAATGCTTTTTTTTTGTTAAAGCGCAAAAGCATTTGTTTGTCAACGTAATAAACAAATGTTTTTTGGGGTAAAAAGCCCCATACCATGCTTTCACCGCGGACCTTTCTTTAGACACGGATCGTCTAAAGAAAGAGGCGTAGCCTCTTTTAACGTGAACGCTCAGCATGGGGTGCTTGTAAACAACAAGCATTTGCAATTCAGTAAGTCTCACATTTTAGAAACTTTGACCTATTGGTATTGTAAATGACAATGCCTTCATTTTTGCAGGTGTTTTTTAAACACATAAATACATAGCATTGTCATTTAGAAGGCCAATAGGTCAAAATCTCGCAATTGCGAGACCTATTGCATTGCACATGGTTGTTTAATTTCTGGTGAAGGTAATGTTGGAGTAGGCAGATTTATTGGCAAAGGCAAGGGTGGTTACTGATCTCAGCTCAGATGGCAGTTCAAGGGTGAAAGTTTTTTTATTTTATTTTATTTTTTATTTTTAAATCATTTTTATTGAATAAATAAGAAAGTACCAAGGTTACAAGCTGCATAAGGAAGAAAAATAACATGTTAAAAGATATAACGAGTAGAAGCCATGGTACAAGTCAGAGCAATGTCAAGCCTGACATTGGCAGTACCTTTATTCATCTGGGAGGGTGCAAGAGGTGGGTTTATGCAGTGACTAAGCAAAGGTAATGCAGTAGTTACTGAGGCCTTCCATTAGGACATCCTGCAACAAGCAGTGAACGGTTTGTGTGGAGTGTGGGATTTAAATGCATTTTATAGCCAATACAAAATGTTCGTGGGTGAATTGCTTGAGAACTATCTGTAGCTTCAGAACAGCTGCAGTAGGCGTTACTGCAGGAGGTGGGGGAACCCTGCAGTGGGTGGCCTGATCATGAGGACTAGGTGTCACGAGACAGAGAAAGAAATATGTCCATCTATAATAGTCGTTTGAGGGGTGAATTTAAGACTTCGAGTTTTGCTTGAGCGAGATCATATGATTCATTTTGCTGTCCTTTATTCCTATAGCTATTACAGAAGTTTTAAGGTCGAGATATTGAAGCATTTCACTGATTTGTTCAGATTTAAGGTAAACCATGTTCCCGTGTGTGACGATGTTTTTCATACAAACACAAAATATTTATGCACATTTATACTGAGCAGTTTCCATGAGTCCAATACAATTTTAAAAGAGTTGAACGGTGACAGAATTAAAGAAAAGCGAACACAGAACGAGAAATGTTTCTCTCACCAAGTTTTACATAATCATATAGACAGAAGGTTTCAATAGATTAATAGAGGTTTCACGAGTTACTGGTTTTATGTTCTACAGGGATGAATTGAGTCTTGCACAAACTACACTGGTGCCAGGATTAACACGCTTTCAAAAATGTTCTTTGTGGATGTGAAATTGTGCTGGTAATAATATGAATATTCACAATGTTGTCAACACGGATCCACCAGATGACAGAATGTCAGCTGTATCTTGTTCATTAAAGCGTCACTCTTGTAATGTCTGTTCTCTGGCAGAGATAACAAAAGCAAACTGTTCTTTCTCAAGGTCCGTAAAACAGTCGCAAACCGTTTTCAAATGCAGCTCTCACAGCTAAGTCGCCCTTGAATAATTTCTAGCATGTGTTGCCAGCGAACACACCCTTGGCCATCCAAAAATGCCAGCAGGCTTATCATTTTTGTATTTATTTTACTCATTTCTTTTTGTGATTTTATATAGCGCGGCCACGACTTGGAGGCATCTGTTGACCTTTTTCACAGTACAGCGACTCCGTGCAGCGCATAATTTACCCATCAGTGTGACACAAACACGTTCCTCAGACATGTTCCTATAAGAAGTAACATGCCTCTTCCTTTCAGCTGGTGTGCACTGGCACCAGTCTGAGGCACAAATGCCGGAAGGGGAGACATCTTCCACCCTCTTTAACCGGCCCCAAACTGAGGCCTCCCAGTCCGTCTTCTATTTCCCAGGCTGTAGAAGATGTAGCAAACACTCCAAACAGCCAGCGGTCATCACTGCACTGTGCCTGCGCCCTGACGGTGCTGCTCTGTGTACACTTCCAACATGCTTCACCACACAACAGGCTTGCGAGAACCTAGTGCTTAGAAGAAAGACATCGTGCACAGCAGGAGCCACAAAGTTGAAAAGGCACAGCTCACTAACTGGTCTGCTCCTTGTAACCTGCATACAATCCCTACAAATTACCGAAGGGGAAAGCTGCCAGTTTTCAGATTGCTCATGTGTGACATTTCTGTAGTTTCAATGTGCATATGAGTGACATTCTGCTGCTAAACGTGTGAGTGACACTTTGAGTGACACTTTCTCGCTATTAAATCAAAGCAGTAACTACTATTTGAGTGCCTGCCTGTGAGTTTTCCATTATTGTATGTAGACATTAAGGGGCATGGCAAGGGCTGGCGATATAATTATCGCCGCTTTAGCGTCCGTTTTTGGGCGAAAAGTGGCGATAATTATATCGCAATATCATCAAGGACACGCTGGCGCGTGTTTCCTTGATGTAGAGCCCGTTTTTCACAGCCTCGCCTCGCATCGCTAATGAGATGCAAAGAAGGCGTGGCTGTGAAAACAACACATGTTAATATCGTGAAGGCAGCTTCGCGATATTAACAAGGAGGTGCAGCGATAAAAAAATCGCGCTACCTCAGCCTTAACTCAGGAATTTAACGTCTGTTAAATTCCTGACTAAGACATACTTTTAATGGGAGATGGATTATGCTGATACGACCACAGGGTCGTATCAGCAATGTTATCAGCTGTTTTCAATGGAACATCGCTGGAAAACCAGTGATGTTCCATTAGCTACAGCTATCGCTGAAATATTATCGCCATAGCGCTATGCGTTGTAAATATAGCGTTATCATGGCGATAATATTCAGCGATAGCCAGCGATAATATTTCTATCGCTATGTACGGCCAGCGATAATTATCGCTGGCCATTGATAATATGCCCCTCAGATATCAGTTGAAGCAAAACCTTCTTGATTCATACAACTGCAATGCAAACAAAGAATAATCAGTGTTCCAGGTTAGAGGCCGTGGAAAACCACGGTCACGTTCACTAAATTAAGCAGGACACATCAATGCCATTCCTCCTAGCGGCTGGAGGAAAGTTAGACTGTATTAATACCCAGATAAATAGATGCAACATAAATTGCTGCAGTGAACAAAGTTCACACTTAGGTGAAACTGTTCCAAACCTCCTCTATAATGCCAAGCTATGGTTAACCTTAGGGGGCAACCTGTTCTTTGCAAGTATTGCTACTAACAGCGCGTCACCTGGGGAGGCCATCTTGGTGCACAGCATTGGGTGAAGTACATGGAGGCAGGCTGGGGCTCAGACATGCAACTTAAGCCAAGGTGGCAATCCAGAGTAGAAGGAATGGGCCCAAAGTAGCACCAAGAGGCTGAACATCGTGCCAAAAGACTGATGCTGCTGAGCTGCTGTAAACTCACAAAGGCATTGGGCCTAGCGGAGCAAAACAATGGTCACACCAGCAACCCAGCAGGGTCGAGAAGCAGCAGGCTCCCCATCTTAACACTAAGAGGCTAGAGGCTGCTATAATCTAAAAGTGCACAATTGCTTTGGGAGCAGCGAAGAGCAAAAACATGAGTTTCAATGGTGGCCTAATATGGTTGCTCTGTAAAAAGGGGCAAAATACAGTAGAGCAGACTTAGGGTTGCCACCTTTCCGGACGTGCCACTGTGTCTAGGCGGCCGCGGGCAGGGCAGAAACAGACATCCACCTGACTAGTCCTGGCCCCTTGATATACTTCGGTAAAAAATTGTTTTTCAGAGGTTTTCAATTTTGATTTGTGTTTTTGTATCATTAGATAAGAAATTTAGCTTGGATAGACATTGCTAATCCGGACCGAATTTTCCTGGACGACATTTTTAAAACTGGCAGATGTGTTGCAGTGATGCAATATTTCAGGAACCAAGAGACCTATATACTTAATTTTGGTGTCAAAACATAGGTTTTGGGGGTTAAGTACTCTTATAAAGACAGAAAATAACTCCTCAGAGCTATCCTTCCAAATTTTCAAAAATGGCTGCTCTATTATGATGTGTTTTAGCCATCATATTGGTAATTTATTTTAATATTGTTTTTGTTTCAGGTTTTCCATTGATTCAAATTCACAAACATGAATGAGGCAGGTGTTAGCTGAGGATTTTTACCCCCGACAGAGTGTTTGTAACTACAAAATCTGAGGACTCCTTCAATAAAGAAAATGTGCCATATGCCAAACTAATCCGAAAGAAAAGCTAACATCAACTGCGGCTGGACAGAAGAGAGTTTGAGATGCTGCAGAAAAACGGCAAGACGAAGTTCACAAAAGATTGAAACTGATGGGTGAAGAGCATCAAATATTTTATAATTTTAACAACCAGTGCTACAAGTTGTATACAATGGAAAAAAGCCTGGAAATAATTTGTCAAAAAATAGCAGAAACCAGGGAATCGCAACAAGAATTCAAGTCTTCTAAGAAAGCGATGACAACCAAGCCCAATGCCCATCCACTTAGACGATCAATGGCTACACCTCGTCCACCTCCAACAGCTACTCAGTAAGCAGAGGCTCTTCAATGTGTTATCTGTGGTTTAGCCAGAACAAGGGACAAAGTGATTGACGAAAGAACAAAGTACAGAGTATGTGAGTCTCAAAGGGTAAACTTTTTTATCTGCAGCTAGTTTCTTACAAGATAAGGTTTTCAGCCGAGTAGCTGATCTAAACAACTAGGTGAATGTATTTGCAGCAGATTTATATGCCCACCCAAACCACATGCATGCATATATTAAACAAGCATTGGCATAGCCAATAGGTCTCGCTTTTGGAACTTATAAGTATTTAGTTATGCAGCACAATATCCTTGGTGCAACAACATCAACTGTTGCATGGCTAAGCACTTATAAGGTCCCAAAGGCGAGACCTATTGGCTATGCCAATGCTTGTTTTTTCTTTCAGCGGCTTTGTTTATCTGCTGACAGGAGAGCTGCTGGTTTCCGGCAAGCTATTACCGAGATTCATAAACACCCGGCTCAAGGTTTATCCAGTATGGGAAGATAAAAAACAGTTCACTTGCAGCCTCGTTCTTCATGCAAACAAAAAGAGTCCAGGAGCACGAGCCTCTGGTTTCTTTCAAGCATGGGAATTTAGTTAGCCCTTGCATGGAAAAATGCTTTCGAGTCTTTGTGCCAAACTGTGTGAAAATTGGAGTTTAAGCTGAATTCTTTGCGTATGTAGCACCAGGCCCCATTCGCCGATTACCAGAAGAAAACTACTTACCTTCTGATCGTAGTAGTTTTCCACATGAGTGTAACATTTGACAAAGACTAGACACGAGGACAGACGCAGCGACGACACAGTATGCAATAGAAAAGACAGAGGCACGTACAAAGACATAGAAGATCCCTGCTGCACCCCACTGCCCTCCCACCCCCAAAAGAATAATGACAAATGGGGGAACCCAAATGCTGCGACAGGAAACATCCAGAGCCTGTGCTTGAGAATGTACAGACACTAGGACAATAAACACATTGAGAAGGGGATAAGCAGAGGTGGGCGAGCCACTGAAGGCTCGAGCCAGAAGACAGGCTCTGGCTCAGGCCAAGATCCTCTTGGACCCTCGAGCCAAAAACGAGCTGAGCTTCCATGTGGCTTCCGCCTGCCACTCACGCTCTAACCTCGCGCACCAAGCAAAAATAAAAGAACAAACCACTAACCTCTGATGTAAAACAGGAGAAAGAAAGAGACCCATCTAGTAGCTGAAGTGTAAAATGTGAAGCCAGTAAACCTGGGATCAACCTGGTTTCCATGCTTAACCAAACTGTGTGATCTTACGCAAATAGTGTATTTCACCGTACTCCCTTTATCTTCATTATTACATATGAGTGCATCTTCAAATAAGCATGTTCGAGATGTATGCTATACACAAACCTCTCATGTTTGATTTATTAGACTATAATGTTGCTTCATGTGTAATAAGAATCTATGTCACATGTTGGGGCACACAACAACAGACTTGCCTCTTACATGGTAACCCTCCGGTCTGCTAGTAAGTTGAATAGGACTGCGGATGTTGAAATAGTGAGACATGGAGACACAAACACTGTCACTAGGAGACAGGAGGCACTACGCACAAGTCCTGGGACAGGAAACACTGGCATGTGTAGAAGAACATAAAACAGTGAACAAGCAAGCATTGGTTTGGTGGAAAGTTGCCCTCACGCTACCCAAGAAAACAGTAGAAAACAATGTGCAAACTGACACGGATACAAGCTACAGCACTAAGAAGCAGTGGAAGCGTAAAAGCTGAGCTTTGTTATAAAAAAAAAAGTGTAAATAAGATATTGCACACTATATAAATGCAATTCAAATACAATACAAAGGCATGGTGTTCTTACGGTCAAAGACTAAAAAAAGGTCTAGGAATTAAATGGGGCAAGATGGACATGGGTATGGTTGGAAAAGAGACTATTTATGACTTTTATGTTACTTTAGTGTAACACTTTACACAGATTAGTGTCAAACTCATTCAGGGTGTGAATTTCATACCAACCAGTTGGCTAATTTAAAATGTGCCAGAGAATAAACAGCAATCTGCCTTGATGGCACTTTTAGGCCTAATGGCATTGCTCAAGATACTACACAGCTAAAGAGTATTGTGTGCTTGCCTGCCCCGCAAGTTAATGTTTGAAAGTTAATATTAATGTTCTAAAATGTACATGTTTTTTTTAAATTAAATAAAAGCTCATATTCCTTAACAGGAGATCATAAAGGGGTCGTCTAAACTGTTGCTGTAATAATAGTGACTTCTCCCAATCAGGATTGGGAAACGACCCAAGTGACTTATTGGGAGGGCAAGGTCTGTGGACAACAAAGGTCTCTCTCTAGCGTGTGGTCCTCTTCTAAGCTTCATCCTTATCCCTCACATGACAATAATGGAATGTCCATGAGGTGGCCAGGTACCAGGGAAGGAAGCAATGATGCCTCCAAATGTAAGGGTTAAAGTTACTGCTCTGCAGCCACGTTTGCTAACGCTTATGGGACGTTGAGCCTCCGCTTTTCCTATCTGACCTTCCCTTTTGGTTTTCACCAGTGCTCTCTGCTCAAGCCAATCAAGGGCTTACGCTTGAACCACTCTCCCGTACTGCCTGACACTAGTCAGCATGTACCGGATTGCCTTTGACCTTCATGACCCACAATTCAATGCATTCGTTCGCTCTACAGCTCAAAATCTGAATCTTGTACCTAAAGGGTTCATTCACTCTTTTGTCTGTGCATTTTTGTTTCAATATTATTTAGGGGAAAGGGAGGTTGAGACGGAGCCAGTGGATGTGGGTGGGTTTAATGTATGGAAACAATCTTCTCGTTTGGCATTTTGGCACAGGGGTGATTGCGAACCTTGTCTAGTCAGTTTCCTCTCAGGGCCACCATCTCCCTACAGACTTCTGGGAACCTGGATTCCAACAGCGAGAACAGTGTTCCTCCTCTGTTGCTCCTTAACATCTACTTCACCTCACAACTTCCCTCTGTTGTATGTGAGAGTGGACACATTCAGAAACATTAATAAATACACTTATCAGCAGTTGTGAAGAGACGTTTACCTTACAAGACGGGCTCTCGGCAGTTTTGAAGCCTTTAAATATATCCTGAATGCCGCCATCTTGTCAAATCGATATGCCTTTGAATTCAAGTAGTAGAATACGATACAAGGACAAGAGTACTCCACCGCACGAGGAGCTAGAGGAGCTAGCCTTTCCGGTTAGAAAATCACAACTTGGAGCACTTGTAAGTACAACAACCTGAGGGCGATTCGAAGTGAAGTTCTATATTACAATTACACACCCCAGTGGCGGACCCACACTTCTCCTAGAAACAGACACCCTGAGCCTGCTAGCAAAAGAGGCTGAAATAGGATATAAAGCGCTAGAAAACAGCGATAGTCACACAGGGAATGGAAATTCCACACAACACTAAATAGAAGCGACTACTTTCTAGCACAATATGTAATCCCAGTCAGTAACACAAAAGACAGACAACTGAGATCACATACAGTGTCTGCAATCACCGGCCGGAGATTACAAGGGGCCAGCACAATCAGACTTGGGAGGCAGAGCCAGAAGCGATTTGTCAGCTATGTGACATGGGTCTTGTGGGAACCGGATGTACTTCCTCATACTCTGCTCTATTAGGAAAGGCCGGGGTGTAATGGCACCCGAGGCCATACCATTGGCAGCACAGCGCAAAACAAATCTTAGTTACTACAGTACATGAAACACGCCTACAGGTTCACTGACGAGCTTTGCAGCCTGCGGGGAGAGACCCGTAGAGCTATCTCACACACATCCTTGTGAAAAAAGATTACAACACCGATGAATCAGGAAAGCTTTGGCAACTCTTACACACTCACAAGCCATGCCCCTGCAGCACTGTTATAATACACTGTACACAAATAGATCTGGGCAGTTTGAAAGAATTCTCAGCACTTGGGCTTTCACTTTTTTAGGTCTAGGGCTAAGTGCTTCTTTTGGGAGAAAGTGCGAGCCTCGCTTCTGCAAAGTGCTCATGGACTGAACATGATCTCAGCTTCTTGTTGAGCCCTTGGCGGATGATCACACGTATGAGCCCCGGGGTGTTAAAAACACTAATTAGCACAATCAATTTTCAAGAAGGTAAAAAGGTACATAAATCTAATAGACAAGCCTGTACCTCTCTAGCATGGCAGACAGTTTAACAGCTCTCGACTGGTGCTTTCCTTAAACAGTCAGTCCCTTGGATTCACAACAGAGCTTCACAGCTGCACGTGTTTGCCATGAGCCCAACCTGCTTCAACGAGAAGAGGGCTTCCTGCTTTTCTGGTTTATAGAAATGCAAATAACAGGTTCTCCTGCAGGTGGGCTCACACAATGAAGCATCTCAAAGGCTGCCTTGCAGGATATTCTGTTGGGGAGGAGCTAAGGGACTGTGTGGCTGAAAAACAAAACCGCGGAATCCTGTTCTTTCAACAGAATATTGCCAATGGTGGCACAGGAATGCAGGAGGCCCTGGCATGCCAGTCACAGCGCCCTGTCTGTCATTTTTGAGTCCCCAGCTGAATTTGAAGAACAAAGAAATATTGCCTCAATTGCTATGCACATAGTTAAATATTATGAGGAAGACAAAACACTGAAGCACTCGAGACCGTTTCCTTAAGAAAGAAAAAGAGGAAGGACATTCAGTAATGATCTTCAGTTTATCATCACAATGCATATAGGCAGTCTAAAAAGACTGCAACCGAGTCAAACTCAATAGAGGAACAAGCGCGCGCGCCTCGCGCTGAAAGTAAAAAAAAAACACGTTTGAGGGGGAGGGGAGAGAGGAGGGGGCCTGCGCCTGTTTCCCTTGCGGGAGCGAGCAGGAACCATCTGTTAATTACAAACAGATGGTTTCAAAGCTCGCTCCCGCAAGGGAATCGCCAAACGTGCACGCGCTGCCATTGAAAGCAATGCAAAGCGTGCACGTTTTTGGCAGAAAAGGCGAATCGATTACTAAAGGTCTCCTCCTAAGCAGCGCATGCGCGCTGCTTAGGCGAGACCTAAAAAATGAATGTACAATGAGCTTGCAAGAACGCATCTGCCAGCCTTCAGTTAAGTTTGCACTCTTTGAAAAAGCAAATGAAGTTTTAAAGCCACTCTTGAGTACTGGCTAAAGGTTCACACTCAGGGGCATATTTACAACGAAGTGACGGAGTGTGGTGTTAGCCTTCTTGGCATAATGCTGAACTCCGCCACTTTAGAAATGCAGGGCTGCACCATATTTACAACAATATGGTGCAGCCCTGTGTTTTCCCCTGCGCTGGCGCTAAACTTAGCAGCCTAACGCCAACACAGGCACCCTTGCACCATAGTTCAGGGGTGTCTGCTTTGAGAGGAAGATTGTTTATATGCAGGAAGGTCTCCCTTCCTGCACATAAACAATCTTTAAATGACGTTTTGTAACTTTTATGTGTGCTGCATTAAGCAGTTGCAAAATGTAATTTTTGCCAATCAATGGCAATTTGCTGTTTCTATATGTGCTGCACAACGCAGCACACATGAAACACCAAAAACATGGAGAAATAAAACACTTCTCCTCGTTTCACATGTTTAAGACCAGATTTTCCATGGTCTTAATTTTAGCACTGCCTCCTATTTACGCCACCCTTGTATTTAGGGGGCAGCATCAAAATCAATGGGTTTTTCGGTGGAACACCCACCACAACAACCATTGCCCTCCCCTTTCACGCTAAGTACAGCATGAAAGGGGGCCTTATTTACAAGGCAGCGTTAAGCTACGTTAAGTGGCTTAACGCTGCCTTGTAAATAAGGTGAAGCCCCTATCGCCACTACAACATCACTAGAAGTGACGTTGTGGTGGCGATATGGGTTTGTAAATATGGCCCAAAGTGAGATACGAGAAATAATGGTCAACATTGATGAAACTGTATTGATTCATAATAATGAAATTAAGATTTTTCTGGCGAGAATGCACAACGACAGAATTCTTTTTTGTCCGTCTAACACCAAGAATGAGGCACTTATGGTGTTCTCAGCTGGTTTGACTCCTGAAGTTCTTGCTGCCAAAATAACATCACAGGATGCAGTAAAATCAGCAGGAACCATTTTAAGAAATGTCCTGAAAGATTTAGATTTTGGACTTAATGACAAATTTTGTGATGCCCCATAGCTCCGCAAATCATGGGAGTCAACAAGAATGCCTTATATTGTCTTAACATTTTTTTCACGTCATTTTTAATATCAGCAAAGCAAAACTGTAAGAAACTAAAGTTCTTGAGTTCGGAACAGAGCGAAGAAGTGGAAGGAATCACTTGAACCAACAGGCTTATGCTGTGCAAATGTACTGTCTTTTCCAAACCATGTTTTATGAATTACATCACGACAAAAAGAAAACTCAGCTGCACACGCCTGGCCATGCAATCTATGACAAGTGCAAAAGTAGAGAGCTAATCACGTCAATGAGTAGGATTGGTGTATCAACAAATTATAATGACATAGTACGAAGCAAGAATTTGTTAGCTGCTCATGCTGTAAAATCTTGTGAATCCGACTGCACACCACTTCCCGGCCCCTTTACCAGGAAAGGATTTACAATTGCTACTCTTAATAATTATGATTTTGAAGACAGCTCTTCTTTGTCTGGAACATCCAGCACACATGATACTGCCATGGCGCTTTTTCGAGACTGTACCAATGACGTAGCTGCTGAAAAACAAGCTGTGTCAGCTGTAGGCATAAACAAACGAAGCTGCAAACTTATAAACCAACTGTCTTGCCAACGTGTTCAAAATTACTACAAGCCATCAACACGTCCCAGTCTACAAGAAACTTTCAAAGTGGCTTAGGACGAGGATCTTCTACTACTTGATGCTGCAGTCCGCAGAGCTGATTTAACTGAATTTATCATATCGCTTATTTGGTGAGGACTGAAGGATGAAGAAAAGCCAGCTCCTCCGTGGTCTAGAATTCATGCTGTGATCTCAAAGAATACGATCACACTGAAGAAGGTTGGGTTTTTCCAGTAATACCATCTCCAGTCGCAGCCTATTCTGCCAATTTGTTTGCAATGAAGGTGTTTTCTGTAGCTGGCATTTTTATGAGCAATCCAGTAGAATTTGAGGATCTTTATCCAGTGATGGTCATTTTCCACATGACAAAAGTTGCGTTGAGGTGTGCAGAAAGTTATCTCAGTGGATGTGGCATAGATGATGTCCTTATTAAGGTTGAAATATTTGGAAGCAAAACTGTCCAGTCAGTATTGAGCGGAACTCATTATGTTTGTTCGTTATAAGGTATGCTCATCCTATCTGAGGCTAAAGAAACATTGCTTTTGAATGCTTTCTGGAACAAGAATGACAAATTAAGTTTTGCATATCTTATCTCAGAAGTTAACATGGCAGAGTGTGCACTTCATTCAAATGACATAATGCAAAGCATGGCACTGTTCAGTATACTCAGTTCAAAATCAGAAAACATGAAAACCAAGTTTGAGAGTTTGTCAAAGAATGTGAAGAAAAATCAGAACTTTGTAAGGATTGTGGAAATGTTTTACACAGGAAAGCTATAGTGAAAAACGTGGTCCATGCTGATCGGGAAGGTTATTAGGAGCTGCACGTGAAGACTGTGGTGTCACTGATTACTGTGTTTCGTTAATGCGATTGCATAAACTACCTGAGATATGGGTCCTTGTATTTAGAAAGAGTGAAGAAACTAGAGGTGGAAAACCATACCTCTACAGAAAATTCATCCAAAGACATTTTGAGGTGAAAGACAGAGAGGGAAGGTTCAATGCTGGGGCTCCAGATATGAAACTGGAACAGACTATCCAGAGATCACAGAAAAGCTCCAAGGGAATTGTTGGTCAGACACGTAAAAGTGAATATGTTGCTCAATGGCAGCTAGTTTACCATGAAGTCTTTTCGATTTGCAATGTTTTCAGAGAGAAGTCAAATTCAAAATTGATAGACAATTGTGAAACTGTTCCTCACCATAAACTTGTGGGAAAGAGAGTCGGACTTTTTAATAAACATGTTCACAGCTTTCTTCATTTCATGCAGCAGCAAGAAAATCCCTTTGAAATGACTTAGCATGTGCAACCACACAACTTCGTGACCAAACAATATGTGGATAATGATATACAGCCACTTGTTAGAAATGGGATTTCTGGTTGGCTAGGGCATGCGCCTAAGCCAGGCCGAAACCACCACTCTAGTCAGGGCAAGGGAGTTACACACCCAAGATAATCCCTGCTCACCCGCTTGGCAGAGCAGTCGGGCTTATCCCAGAGGCAATGTGTAAAGCGTTTGCGCAACACACTCACACAGCAGCGACACACTAGGCACACCACAAAAGAAACTCCACACAAGGTTATATAAAAAATAGCCTTTGTATTATCCAGAAAACACATTAGAGCACATCACATATATATACACTGTGCCACCAGGCACTTGGCTTGACTTTTACAGGGATTATATACACCACAGGGCCAATCAGGCCACTGTCACAACATCACAACTTACAGTTAGTGAAGACAACCAGTAACTACTGGTAAGGGTACACTTAGCATGAGCACATTAGACATAATGCAATCAAGGAAGGGGGACTGAGGGCTTTTGAAAGGTCCAGCATACGTGCCCTGATAAAAGTACAAAACAAATAGGTATGCAGTTCCTAAGGGGGGAGAGAAAGGTAGAAGGCGAGATACTAAGCAGGAAAAACACATGTATCTAACGAAAGGAGGGAAGGGAAATCCTTCCTTTCGGAATGAGGGCCCTCACACACCCAGCCCGCTGGGTGTCATGCTTCATCATCGGGCATGCTCCTCATCGGGTCGGCGCTGCAATACCCGACGGGCACCCTATGCAGGGGCTCTTTGGCGGAGATCTTTTATTCCTTGCCGTTTGGTGAAGTGGGTGTAAGGGGCCTAGGGAGTGTAGAAGTGCAGATGTGTAAGTCAAGTAGACCTTGTGAGTTAAAACAGGGAAATGGAAGAGTCAGGCAAAATAATTTTAATGATCCTGCCTTCCACCCTGATTAAAAAATGGAGTGTCGACTCTCTGCAATGATGCTGCAGTGTGTTGCGCTCAATCTCATGCGGTCGACATGTTTCTTGCCTATTAGTCAGGTGGATCTAGCGGCAATTCCTCAGGACCTAGTGAAAATGGGATATGTCTACACTAAAAACAATGGCAATGTGGTGTGTTAACCTAATTTTACCATAAGTTGCACCAAAAGGTGTGGTACCTGTCGATGCAGCGGCCTATCTATAAAGACAAATGAGAAAATCATTTCATTCAAGATAACATTGTTGCATAATCGCGCCATCGTTCTCCCCTATAATACACCACTATGTGTACACACGTAACATAGGTGAGCCTCACATTGTGAAGGTGGCTGAGACCTAGCCAGAATCAGCCATGCTCGCACCACAATGGTCAAACACAATTAGTGCAGCTGTAGTGCCAAGTGAAATAGGTAATATGTGCTTAAAAAGTAGTAGCAGAGTGGTGAGATCAAACAACTCACCTATAAACTAATCGCGACTGGCCCCATCAAATCACGGCATGTAATGGACACGTTAAGGTAACGAGTGTCCTATGGAAGGGGCCAAAAGATGTGGACAGTTAATAAAAAATTGGGGTCCCCACTCAGATTTCAGGATAGAAGTCACAGCGTCTGATGCGGCAAGGGTAGTGACTGAGGTGGCTAATAGTCAGGGCCCCACGTCGGGGTCCGTCAATCACGGTCTGGGTGGCGCTATGCCCGTAGGCACCCACGAACCGAACGCATAACGGCCCAGAGAGGCCGGCCACACAGTACGGCCCGCCTGGCAACGAGCCGGCAAAGCGCCACCATAAGCAAAGACTCGTGACGATCATGCCCCAGGTCGATGGTGTACTGCTGATATCGACGAACGATATCATAGCCTAGGACCTCAAAGGCTCACCTTGTACAGACAAAGCACTGCGGGACACCCGGAGGGTGGAGAAGGCATAGGTACTCACGTTAGTGTTGTGCCCAGGTGGCGGAAGACCTACCCCGCAATGCCGGATCCAGGAGGTGAATGCACACCCGATTGTGGCAGCTAAATACTCGCGGAAGTGGCGCGCATAGTGGTTCGTCTCCATAGGCGGCAGAACACTAGAGAGAAACCTGCCTCAAAGAGAGACAAGTAGCGGCGGCCATATTGAAAGTACCGGTGTAGTGAGAACCGCCATGGGCGCCATCTTGTAAGGTGCAAATGGGCGTGAGAGGTCAGTCAAGTACTTGGTCAAAGCCGCAAGAGAACCTAATTAGGACAAGAATGCAAATGACAGGAAACAGAAGGATGAAGCCTCGAATGTGGTGTCATGTTGAGGCAGGTTAGCGCACCATAGAACACAAGTGCGGTTAGGCGAAAATTGGCTGAATAGTCAATATTAAGCCCAGCGAGTAAATTAAAGGGGTCAAGGTAGTAGGCCAATGGGATTGGGGTTCGAATCCAAAGGCAACGTGTCGGCAGGGGCCGAATCTCCGTAGCAAGACTGGATGCGGCCGTATTGATAAGAGCCAAAACAAACCCTGTGTGGTGAAATGCCCTGAACTAGGTAGAACGTGTGCTGCAGTTAGGATCTGTTCAGGGTACTCCAGGGAATGTCTTCGTTAAGGCCATGCTTATCTGTGGCCAAACGATGAACCCATCTTTGTTCAATCTTAAAAAGTGCCCCTGGGGTGATCGATGTATGTGCTTCCAATATCACCCATCTCAGGGTGTGACAGGCATGTTTAGATGTCTCAAAATGTGTGTACAGTCTTGTGGTTACTCTGTGGCATCTGATGTTACTTTTATGTTCGGTGATGCGTGTCTTGACTGTTCTGGTGGTCATGCCTACATAGTAGAGGTTGCAGGGGCAGGAGATCAGGTAAATGCAATTAGTGGTATTACAATTGGTGTGTTTGGTCAGTTTCCAGGTGAAATTATTGGCAAAGGTTAACTCTTTGGTTTGTCTAGTCAGTGGACAAACAGCACATGAGCCACAAGGATAGTGATCAGTGACCGGTGGAAGGTCCCACAGAAGTCTCTGTGTGGGGGAAGTCTTGGTTTTAGGTCTAGTATGTATTAGTATGTCCTTCAGGTTGTTGGTGCGTTTGAACGCAAACCTAGGTATGGGGAGTTGTAGATCACCCATGTTGAGGATACCCCAGTGTTTGCGTATGATGTTTCTGATCCTATTTGAATCAGGTGTGAAGGAGGTAACACATGTTATTGCCTCCGTAGGTCCTTTATGATTGTTTTCTAGCAAGACCTCTCTGTTGTTATTCCTTGCTCTCTTCATAGCATGTGTTATTGTTTGCCGTGGATACTCTCGTTTATGCAGGTTGGCTGCTAGATTGTTGGCTTCTGATTTGTAATCTTCAATTGAGCTACAATTCCTCCTGATGCAGAGGAATTAGCCGAATGGCAGGTTCTCTTTGAGGGCCCTGGGGTGGTGGCTGCTGAACAGTAAGAGACTATTGCTGTCAGTAGGTTTTTTGTAGCTCAATTGAAGATTACAAATCAGAAGCCAACAAGCCTGTGGGCGCTACACCTATAATCGTCCGTCTCTGCTTCCCAAATTCCTCCCATGACAAAGGTGTGATTACCAGCATAGGATAGGAAAAATTCCAGAACACAGGTAATGATTAGGTGAAATACTGTGTGAAACTCCACCAAAATCCTTTAGGTGGCATAGGCTTTATAGGGCTGCATTCCTGATGAATGTCTGATCAACAGGACTGGCATTGAACTTTAGGCAGGAACATGTTGACTACTGTGTAAGATAAGTAGAGTCAAAGTACACCAATTCTCTGGGGGCGTGGCCAAGATGGCGACCAAGACGGACATGCGTTGAGGAACTCTGCCGTAGGCCCGCTATAAATCCTGCTGTAATTGTTGTCCATCACCCAACTGACGGCGCTTAAGCCCTACTGTCCCACCAGTGCGGCTACCCAACCCGTTTGAGAGGGGCTGTGTTTCGTGGACACAGCGCCTGAGGTGCCTGAGCTGAGGACCGTCTGGCCATAATCGATGCCGCAGCCTGATCCAACCTTGGCCGCAACCTGCAGCGGGTGCTGCAATCTCTGGGGCTGCCCTGGGCTGCTGTAGGGGAGAGGTTGGGCGCTGCTTGCCTCTACTTGTAGCATAGACGCCCTCATCTCCAGGGAGTGACCCCCGTGTATGGCGGGGGAGTGACAACGCATTGCGGGGTGGACAGCCCCTTCAGACCCCAGAGCGGCGAAGGCACCCACCTTGTCCAGTGAAGCTAGAGGAGCCAGAGCTGCGATCACCCCCGTAGGTAAGATGGGGCGTGGCCCTGGAGGCCCTCCCTGCTTGGATCTGCTGCTCTACGTGGCACCTACCGCTGCCCTGATACCTCCTCCCCCAGTCCCCACAACAAGACTGCACGACCCTCCCAGGTGGAGGGCGAGGTGTATGGCGCGCACATCAGAGGGCTACCTCAGACGGCTGAACCCCTTGGGCCGTGGGGCCTGCAGTGTTTCTGCTACTTGGACCGGAGCTTGTGCAGCAGCCAGCTGAATACCGAGGACTGTTGCTAGCTGGTGGGGCGGAGACGGGTGCTGCCCGGGTGGTATGCGGAGCACCAATGTCCCACTTTTCAGAGTACGCCACGGCAGCACCGTGCTGTGAGCGCCCATCCTACGGGACGTAGGTGAAGTGAAGAGACTGCCAACAGTTGCGGTATCCACGGATGGATAACCCACACTGCATACATTGGTAGAAGGGGCCGAGGGGAACACCTCACACTAGCCCTTCTACCAGATGTGGCCCTCGCCTACATAGTTGCAGCAACTAGTTCATCAGTTGGACATTGGTTTTGGCACAGGCCACTCATGCAAGACCGTTCACTCAGCAACTCAATGGGACTGTATGGTCGGAGATGTGAAAGTGCGAACACTCGAGTACGCTGGCACCCACATCCTGCACTGTGAGCGAGGGACCAGGACTTGGTAACTATCTCTACCCCCCTAATCCTCCTCCGGCAAGCTGAGACTAATACAGGCATGAACTTCAACCATACCTGTGTGGCTATTACATTCCTCGTCACAACCTGCATCTGGCAGCGATACGCCTCACTCTTCTTCTGAACTATCCACTACTGCATGGCACTCACTACTCCGTATGGAGCTCCTACTGGCTAAGGTCCACTGGGGAGGAGATGCGTTCTGAGAGGGTGGCTGCTGTGGTCCCACTCAGTGAGGGGTGCAGTTGTCGAGGCCTCATCTGCCGGGGCACCACTTGGGACTGGCGGTGGCCTTACTCTGCATTTCTGCACAATCGCTACCCGTTAACAATTACTTGGTTCACTCTGGTTCTTCAGCAATAGGGAAAAGCAGACCAGACAGGCCCCAGGTCCTGCCTGGAGGTTTGTCAGAATCTACTGACTGTCCAATGAGCAATGCTCAGGCTGAAACGTCGCTGGTGGATACTTTAACAGATCCCTCCCACAGCTTCGATGAACTCCTCACAGTGGTTCTGGACATTAAGTCTATCCTGGGCCCTAAACAAGACTCATTATGTATAGAAGTGGGGCTTCTTCGTGAGGACCACAAAAAACTTAAGGACAGGGTTGAAAATTCTGAATATACGTTGGCAGCTCTTAGACCCACGGTGAAAGCAGCGGATGAGCAACTTAGGATCCTACAAGAGGAGGTGAAATATCTCAGAAGCCAGGTCGAGGACCAAGAAGGGCGATCTCGTAGGAACAACATTTGCATAGTGGGCCTTCCTGAACGCGCCGAAGGTCAAAGTATGGAACTCTACCTTGAAAACTGGTTCATAAATACAGTCCTCCAAGGCAAGCACTCAAAATTCTTCTCTGTGGAGGAAGCTCACAGAGTGGCGGGTGCCCCCCCCCGCCCGGACCCCCCGCAGAGACTGGTGGTGGCACGATTATTCAATTACGGCAAAAGGGACCATATACTGCAGGTGACGAGAGCACATGGTCCATGGTCGGTGAAAAATGCTTATGTGCACATCTACCTGGACTACACTTGAAGGTCCAGAGGCGTAGGTCCTCCTTTCTCCAGGTGAAGAAAAGTTTGTAGGAGCACAGCGTGAAATACGCTCTTCAATTCCCAGCCACTCTAAGGATACAACATGATGGAACCACCATTTTCTGCACTACTCCGGAGGACGCTTGGGCCTGGATGGAACAGAATGGAATTGCGCCCTCCCGAGGCGATGGGTCCAAATCTCGACTGCTGTGGCAGTCACAAAGACGACGTAGGCTGTGGAATTAGCGACAATCACAAGGCCCCACCAAAGAGCAAGCAGCAAGAGAAAGAGCTCAGGCAGTGAGGAATGCTGAAAAACATGCTACATCCCATTCTCCATCGACCTCGGGTCGGAAGTGGAGAAATCGAAGGAGGATACCCCATCGCTGACGGACTCACAGCTTGTGGTGGTACTGGGTGGGGGCCCTTCTGTTACCCCACAAACATCTGAGGATCTGGTGTGATGCTCTTCACACAGGTTTGGAGGGGAATGTCATGAATGTAAATTTTGGTGAATGGTCCGCCAAGAGTTATTGCCTTACCATTTCATACTTATACAGGGCTTTGGGCAATGGACTGAGCTATGCTGGTGCACTGGGTCTGCCGCTCTAACCTCATTCCCCACTTACATTATATTACTGATACAGATATTGTTATACTCTTTCTTTCTCTTTCTTTAACTGTTTTGAGTTGCATACAAGTGCTGATGGCTGCCCGCCCATTGGTGCACTGGACTGGGAGTGGGAGTTTGGGATTGTTGATGTTTAAGTTTCACTGTGCGCACAGTAAGGAAGTATTCACTGTACTTGGAGGATGGGGTCTCTTGCGCACTGGAGGGGGAGGGCGTGTCCGTAAGAAGAGAGGGAGCATGGTCACACTATATAGGGGGCTGAGGTACTGTACACTGCTATGACTACGATTCCAGGATTACAGGGAACACCTATATTATTACTGATGTGGAATGTCCACGACATAGCAGGATATGCTAAACGGTACTGGGTCTACCAGTTCCTGCGGAGGAGCAAGATCACAATTGCACTCCTACATCAGACCCACCTGACCTTCCAGACACCTAATTTAATGTGCAAACGCTGGAGGGACACAATAGTGGGGACCACGTATTCCAGATATGCAAGGGGAGCTATGATCTGGGTGGAACCTGGGACTCCATTGGAGGTACTACACACCCACATTGACACAAACGGGCGCTATGCGACTGGAGGAGTTGCTGGATTGACTCCTGATCTCACTGGTCTCATTATACACTCCTAACTCTGGCCAACTCTCGTTCCTGCAATCACTGATACCAGCGCTCCTCCCCGACCCAGTGGCCCTGATCTGGATGCAGACCGCTCACATACTCTGCTCCCAGGCGCTCACTCCGTTATGCTCACACAACACCTACAGTCATGGATCTCTAATTTACACTAACAAGATAGATGTTGCTGTATGCATCCCACTAATAGGGAGTACTCGTACTATTCAGGGCTCCATGACCTACACACCAGAATAGATGTGATATACTATTCTTGTGAGGCCCTCACCAAAGTAACCCGCGCGGAATATCTCAGACATACATTATCTGACCACTGTCCTCTACAATTGCAGCTTCCATGGGGGAATACCAAATCCGGAATCCCCACATGGCGCTTGCCCCTAGAAGCACTCCAAGATGGCTGCTTCATTCTTCCCTTTCGTAATCTAGCACATCATATTTCCAAGATAATGAGGGCACCGCGTCCAGTGCTGGGATAGAATGGGACGCACTCAAGGTGGTTATGCGTGGATACATGATAAAAGAAGTCCAACTCACCCCATACACCCATAACTGCCATTCACAACACGGAGGGACGCCTGGTTAACACACAAGAGGAGATTAATTTGGCTTTCCGCCTCTGCTACAACTCCCTTTATAAGGGCCCCCCCTAGTTCAAGACCCGATAGAGAGGCAATTCTTCCTGTAGCACATAGCTCTTCCCCAAACCATGCGAGCGCATCACGCAGCACTTGAATCCCCTATTACGTAAACTGAAATAGCAGACGCCATTCATGGAGAGAGGGAAAACTCCTGGGGCCGATGGGTGGCCCCTAGAATTCTACATGACATTCTGCACACAACTGGCCCCTCGTCTGCATCGGGTGTATATGGATGCCTATGAAAAGGGTATATTGCCACCCACGCTCCGGGAGGCCGTATTAGTGGTACTTCCCAAACCGGGCACAGATCTGTTGTAACTAGATTCGTATCGTCCGTTGTCACTCTTGAATACTGACTACAAAATACTCTGCAAGGTGTTGGCCAATAAATTATAGGAAGTAACCCAACTTTTGATTCACCCACCAAAACAGATTCATACCTGGCAGAAATACCTGCCTTAATCTGCGCAGGCTTTTCTTGTTATTGGAGTGGGCACACACAGCAGGCGAACCGGCCTGGATCACCTCTTTAGATATTGAAAAGGCATTCAACACCCTGGGATGGGGTATTTACAAGCGGTGCTCGTGGGTTACGGTATAGGCCTCCGGTTTCTAAAATGGATTGCACTTCTGTATGACTCACCAACGGCAAGCGTCAAGACAGGCCGCACGATATCGGACTATTTTGTTATTGAACGGGGCACCATACAGGGATGTCCTCTATTGCCAACTATTTTTGCTCTAGTGATGGAACCCCTGGCCTGTGCACTCTGACATCAGGCAGTTTGTTGGGGCATCAAGGTGCACAACCAATGGCATGTAGTCTCACTCTACGCAGATTTACCATCGCTGCAATATGACTGTACTGCGCAAATTAATGGAGGTGCTGGATCACTTCAGTCGCATTTCTGGACTGAAGATGAATTTGAGGTAAATCCCTTCTGTTCTCTATGCTGCCTCTGTCTTTGGAGCAACGGCGCGACCTGTCACATACTCCTCTCACCTGGTCCTGCGACTCTTTTAAATATCTAGGGTTCAAATTTACCACTCACAATCAGATTTAATAGACCTGGGCAGGGTGATAACCAACGCTCATTCCTCCTTAGCGTTTTGGACGGAATTGCCACTCTCTTCTATGGGGTGCATATCCATATCTAAAATGTTACTGTTACCCAGGTTCCGTGACCTTAGTTCACTTCTAACGTCTCTTATTTGGGGTAAGACCAGAATTCGATTCTCCCTCTCTAAACTTTCCGCTCCGCTCTCAGAAGGGGGTTTGGGTGCCCCCAACTACGAACATTATTATGTGGCCGCACAGCTGCAGTGGCAAATGCAATGGTTGGCTGGCAGCAACACCACCGAATTGGGGCGCTGGGTCTGAGCCAACACGCAATACTGGAATGGCTACTCGGGTCTGAGACAGTGATCCCGAAGAAGGTGGGAAACATATTGATGTCCACAGCCTGTCACTGTTGGTCTTGTTACCTACAGAAGGCGCAATCTCTACCTCCTTACGCCCCAGATTTGCTGCTTTGAGTGCTCCCTCGTAGTACAACAAGGGCCCCTCGTCCAGAGGTGGCGGACTGGCCTGGGGCAGGCATTACCACATGGGGTGACTTGTTCGTTGATTCGACTCTATGTGAGTTTGAAACCCTTGTGGATGACTACGGAATATCTCCTGGCTTCTTTCTGATGTATGCATCCCTCACTCACAAGCTACATAAAACATGGGGCAAGACAAATGACCAACCTGGGGTATCCAGACTACTCCAGACCCTACTAACACTTGGTACGGGCAAACGGGCAATCACTATGCTGTACAATTCTCTGAAGATGGACACTATGCCCCGCTTAACAGCACTCAGAGAAAATTGGGACACAACACTTTCGATGACACTGACGGACAAACAGTGGGCACACTGCCTAGGATTCCTGAAGATTATTTCCTCAAACGCCAGACTTAAGTACACACAATTTAACTACCTCCATCACACATATCTCACCCTCCATAGGTTGTCAGGAATGTACTTAAATTCCCCCGACATCTGTCAACGCTGTCACAGCACAGAAGCCACGTTTTTACACATGGTGTGGGTCTGCCCCCAACTGTCAGAGTACTGGAACATAGTGGCCGACACACTCTCCAAGGCCGCAGGCACGGACATTCCAGCACAAGGTTCACATTTCTTACTAGGTATCACAAAACGCAATGCGCAACGCAAAACCCTCAATAAATTCCTAGATTTAGCGTTGGGCTTAGCCAAACGTAGGTTAGCTATGTCCTGGAAATCTAGCTCAGGGCCCCCATTCCAAAGTAGCGCGCTGGCCTTCTCAACGTGTTAGTGGCTGAATACGAGCTGTCCCGCTGCAATATCCTGGGTCGTCCTACCCCTCCTAAGCCTCCAGATTGGAAGGAATACCTTATGATAATGGAATTGAAACTGCACCGAGATTTTCCCGAACTAGGAGCTTCCTAGGGGCATAGAACGCCAAAGTTCACGCAGGGAGAGCCCGGTCTTACAGAGAACATACCCTCACAAGCGCCCCTCTCCCTCCCTTCTTTCTTATCTCTCCTCTGCTGTCCTTGGATGGACAATCTATCATACTGAAGATATGCCCCTGCACTGGCACCAAATCCTTCCTCCCACGTGCTTGCTACTAGTCCGTACCCTACCGTCCACATGAGGATCACTGTTGCACTGCGTACCATGCATCACACTCCTATTTATTAATTGTCCAAGTGCTTCCACAGGTGTAAGACAGATGTTGTTGTATTGTTTTGTTATGTTACTGTGAACTGTGCAAAAACAAGAGACTACAATGACGCTGATGCTAAATTGCTGATTCTGTCATATGTACTGTATATTGTACCATTCTAAGTTATTGTAGCACAATATGTGAAACTCCCAGGACTCTCAGAGTTGTGTAAGCTTTATTGAAACTCAATAAAAAAATTTTTTTAAAAAAAATGGTATGCTCTTAATCATGAGAAAGTGGGATCAATAAAACATATATACACAATTGTACTACCATCTAAGATAAGGAGCAACCCTATGATGAAGCACGTCACCTAGCGTTAATGAGGATCTGTGTCCTTTTTAAGAAAGGAAAAGCAGGAGTGATAGGGTGAAAAATTACTAGAATATTTTAGTTCATCCTTTTTTACAGTTTCAGTAGGTTGCAAAAGAATTAGAAGCCAACCCCAGACCTTCTGAGGTAATTTAAAATCTGGAGTGTGGCTTGACAGAAATATTTTCTTTGGCCATCAAATCTCAACTATAGTTGAAAACGCCTAGTTATACCTCCGGCTGCTGAGAAGGATCCTCGCGTTGATCCATTTACTACATCGTTTCAAACTGATCATGGCCGAGGTAATGTTTAAACTGGACTACTGCAACAATATCTTTGAAAGGACATCAAAGAAAGATATCATGAAATTAAAGATACTACAATGTCAGGCAGTTACAGAGACTACAAAACCAGGGAGCTAGACTGTGCGTCAATCTAAAGAATTGGGAGAGCAACAATCCGGTTCTCGAAGCCATGGCTTGCATCTTAATGGTCCAGAGCATAAAGTAGTTCACCTGTTTCTGCAATGTTTTCAAAATATACAAGATCCAAAGGCCAAAATATATACAGACACTTTCTGCAAACTATACACCAAGTCTATCAGAAAAGAAGAGGGCTCCACTGACTTCACCGTGATCTCCACCGATTCCAGGATCTGACTGTCCACATAAGATCCTTGTGGCATGGCGTGTGCTTTCATAGATTGTAAGGATAGACTGAGTCATCACTGGGGTTAAGACAAAGTACACCATTAGTGCTATGTAGTGGCTCGAGTCACAAGGTGGTGCATTACAAAACAAATAATGACTTTCTCTTGGGCAAATTTAAAGAAATAGCTGGATTATTTTTTCCCATAACATGAATTTTTCTGCCATTTTTGTCACTTTAATTTTGGCAAAGTGGAAGTTAAGAGGTGGGAAACTATTCTTCGTTTAAAAAAAGATCAATAAAAGAATCCAATTTGATTTCCTTGGCCACGTTTAAGCTTCCTGCCTGTGTCTGAAGCATTGTGATTGCTGATAAATCACATACTTATACATGAACAGATTCTGTATAGCCCACAGGGTCAACAATAGGCGGAGAAATATTAGGACAGGATGTGCTGCCACATTGTATATTTTTTTTATAATAGCAAGTAGTCAATAAAATCTTTCTGAGAGAAATTTAGACCCTCGTTAAGAGTGGCCTGGATTTAAGAGCCAGGCATTATTAACACCCGGTCATGATAATACCAGAGGATCATAAGTTGACTCCCAGTAGCTCAGCATATAAAGGGAAATAAAATGAGGGTATCAATGTTTCTGCAATGATCCCAACATGGAAATCCACAATTGTGGGCTTTTTTACATGGAGCATGACCTGGAGGATGTGTCTCTGGTGCAACACACAGGATTATTGGATCCCTGGAAACCAGGTGTGCAAATCTTGCATCATTTGTTATTATCAGTGGGGATGGCATCTTGTGTTACTGCCCCACTTGGGAATTCCAAGCCACTTGTAATGAGGGTCTTAGCAGGGAATTTCACTTTGCCATCAATAGAGAAGATGAATGAAACCAGGAAGAAGTGCAGACCTTTTGTAATAAAAAAACATATTAAAATGTAAAGTAGGCATATTGCATACACGTGACAACATGCAATATAATACCATTAGTAATAAATTGAACAATTAATAATAATAATAATAATAACTTGCCTTTCTATAGCACGTTTTTCACTATTATTGCCATTTGACTTAAATTTCTGTTGTCCAGGTGAGGAGGTTTCTGGGCAGGGACTTTCCTTTTATGTGTCTCATTAGTGCTACAAGAAGGTCACATGACAGCTGGTTGCAGGATCTCACACTACATTTACTTTACACAAATTCACTCAAACTCTGCAGTCCTCATCCTGCCCTCAACACAAGAGGGAAAGGGGAGAAGCATCTCTGCCATAAAAATTTAAAACACAACATTCCTGTTTCATATCCTTCCATCAGACTTTAAGAGAAAATGAACACATTTTATTTAATTGTATCTACCCACTGGTCAATCAATCAATCAGGGGTTTGTTAAAGCGCAACTACTCACCCGTAAGGGTCTCAAGGCGCTAGGGGTGGGGGGGAGGGGAGGTGCAGGTTCCATTCCATCAAGGAGGGGGGTCTATCGAAGAGCCAGGTTTTGAGGTTTCATGCGAAGATGGGGAGCGATGTTGTCTGTCTGAGGTGGAGCAAAAGGACGTTCCATGCTTTGGCCGCGCGGAAGGAGAAGGAGTGGCCTCCCGATCTGGTCTTTCTGGTGCGGGGGACCACGGCGTAGGAGAGCTGGGCTGATCGTAGGGTCCTTTGGGGTGCGTGGAATTTGAGTCGGCTGTTCAGGTATGCTGGTCCGGTGCCGTGGAGGGCCTTGTGTGCGTGGGTGAGCATCTTGAAGGTGATTCTCGCCTCGACGGGGAGCCAGTGGAGTGTGCGCAGGGGCTGGGAGATGTGGCAGTGTTTTGGCAGGTTGAGGACCAGTCTTGCGGCGGCGTTCTGGATGTTCTGTAGCTTGCGGGTGAGGTTTTTGTTTATTCCGGCGTAGAGTGCGTTGCCGTAGTCGAGTCTGCTGGTGACCAGGGCGTGAGTGACGGTCTTTCGGTGTTCGAGGGGGATCCATTTGAAGGTCTTACGAAGGAGGTGGAGGGTGTGGAAGCAGGAAGACGAGACGGAGTTGATCTGGCGGTCCATTTTGAGCTCGGAGTCCAGGATGATTCCCAGGTTGCGTGCGTGGTCCGTGGGGGTTGGCGGGTTTCCGAGGGCGGGGGGCCACCAGGTGTCGCTCCAGGCGTTTGGGTTTGGGCCCATGATGAGTACTTCTGTTTTGTTGGTGTTTAGTTGTAGGCAGCTGTTTTTCATCCATTTGGCGACGGCTTCCATGCCTTCTCGAAAGTTGCGTCTGGCGGTGTTGGGCTCGTTGGATAGGGAGAGGATGAGTTGGGTGTCGTCTGCGTATGACACGATGTTGAGTCCGTAGGTTCTGACGATGGGGGCGAGTGGAGCCATGTAGACGTTGAAGAGCGTCGGGCTGAGGGAGGAGCCCTGGGGGACTCCGCAGGTGGTAGGTGTGGGATCCGAGAGGAAAGGGGGGAGTCTGACCCGCTGCGTCCTGCCGGAGAGGAAGGAGCGGATCCAGTCGAGGGCCTTATCCTGGATTCCTGCGTCGTAGAGTCTGCGTATTAGGGTGCGGTGGGAGACTGTGTCCAACGCCGCTGATAGGTCGAGGAGGATGAGGGCTACTGTTTCTCCTTTGTCCAGTAGGGTGCGGATGTCGTCTGTTGCGGCGAGGAGGGCGGTTTCCGTACTGTGGTTTTTTCTGAAACCGGATTGGGAGGAGTCGAGGATGTTGTGTTCTTCAATGAATGTGGCGAGTTGGTTGTTGATGGCTTTCTCGATGACTTTCGCTGGGAATGGGAGCAGGGAGATGGGTCTGTAGTTTTTGAGGTCGGTGGGGTCCGCTGAGGGTTTCTTTAGGAGGGGATTGACCTCAGCGTGTTTCCAGTCGTCGGGGAACGAGGCGGTCGCCAGGGAGCGGTTGATGGTGTGGCGGAGCATGGGTGCGATGGTGTTGGCGGCTCTGTTGAAGATGTGGTGGGGCAGGGGTCCGTGGGGGCCCCTGAGTGGATTGACTTCATTGTCTTCAGTGTGTCTTCGGTGGTGAGGGCTGTCCAGTCGTCAATCGCTGGTTTCCGGGTGTCGGGGGTGGTTGGTGAGGGTTCAGTGTGTTGGTTGTCTTCGTCGAAGTTGTCGTAGATGCTCTTGATTTTGTGGTGGAAAAAGGTGCTGAGTTTGTCGCAAAGGTCTTGTGAGGGAGGGATGTCGGTAGACTCGCTGGTGGGTTGGGCGAACTCCTTGATGATGCTGAAGAGTTCCTTGCTGTTGTGCGCGTGGGTGGAGATTCTGTCTTCAATCGCTTTTTTCCTCGTTTCTCTGATGAGTTGATGGTGGGCGTTGGTGGCAGCTCTGAAGTTGTTGTGGGCTTCTGTGGATTTGGTGTTCCTCCAGGCCTTTTCGAGGCGGCGGCATGTGCGTCTGGACTCTCGAAGTTCGGTGGTAAACCATCTGGCTTTCCTGGCGCGGGTATTGTTGTTTTTCTTGAGGGGGCTATGGTGTTGGTGCTGTCCGAGATCCATCTATGCAGGGTTCGGGCTGCGGTGTTGGGGTCGTCGTTTTCCGCGATGGTTGGGGTGGAGTTGTTGAGTGAGGAGGTGAGCTGGTCGTCGGTGATTTTGGTCCAGTTTCTTTGTGGGAGCAGGTGCTGGTGTCTGTGGATGGTGGGTGTTCTGAAGGTGAAGTGGACGCAACGATGGTCGGTCCATGGGAGTTCGGTGGTGTGGCTGAAGGTGATGGAGTTTCCTGTAGTGAAGAGGGGGTCGAGGGTGTGTCCTGCTGAGTGCGTGGGCTCGGTCACGATCTGGCGGAGTCCAATGTTGTGGAGGTTGTCCAGGAGGGATGTGGTGTTGGGGTCCAGTTGGTTGTCGAGGTGGAAGTTGAGGTCCCCCAGCAGGGTGTAGTTGGTGGATGCGATGGCCTGCGGGGAGATAATGTCCATGATGGAGTTGGTAAAGGGCCCGCGGGTCCAGGGGGTCAGTAGATGAGGGTTCCTCGGAGGGTGGCGGTGGGGCTGGCCAGAATCTTGAAGTGAAGGTGTTCCATCAGTTCTGTGGGCTCGTCGGGGAGTGTGCTCAGGCAGAGGCTGGATTTGTGGACGATGGCGATTCCTCCTCCTGGGCGGGTGCGGCGGTCCTTCCTGGAGATCTTGTATCCTTGGGGGATGGCGATGGCGATGTCCGGTCCCGGGGTGGTGTTGGTCCAGGTTTCGGTGAAGAACGCTATGTACCACCGGGGTGGTGCTGTTGAGGAGGTCCCAGATTTCGGTGGCGTGTTTGTGGAGGGATCGGACGTTGAGGAGGATGCATTGCAGGGTCTTCGGTTCGGTTGTGTTCTTGTGGGCGGGTTGTGCTGGATCCGTGTTCTTGGGGGTGTTGCAGGTGTGCCGGCAGCGGTGACAGCTGAAGGGTCCGTGGGTGTCGGCTGGTGATGCTAGCTTGCAGTTGTTGTTGCGGCCTGGGTTGAGTGCGTGGAGTGCTGCTGGGTCGTAGCGTTGGCGGGCGGAGGTCCAGGGCTGGTGATGGTGGTGTTTGTGTACACTCTCATCGCCTACAGTGATATTGCAACACGTAAATAATGTTTCCTTTCTACAGTTTTGCATGAAATATCAAAAGGCCTCCACAATAATCCTGAAAATCTACACTGATTTTAACTTAAAACGTCTGAATATCGACTCACCTTTTTCTTTCGAATGACTATCTCCTTCCTTTTCACCATCTGCATGCCTCCTCTCTCTGAGCATTTGCTACTCTAAATCAAATGTATGTTTTGTCTTAACCCTTACTATTGTATCTGTAAATTACCCACACCTCTTTTCAAAGAACACAACCTCTGCTTTAAAAGTCATGCCCCTGCAGTTTAATAATACCTAATCTCCTGTAGTTCATTTATTAATGGCACCAACCACTGCATGAATCCATATACCCCTGTACCCCAATAAAGATCACAGCTAACTCCTATTAATTTAATATACCACATAGAAGCATGGAATAAATGCATGGCACAGGTTTTATTAAGCGTGCAATACTAATCCAAATAACCAACAATAAACAAAAAAGCTAAATCCATGGGTTCCAGAGCAGTGTGCTGTCTGGCTTAAAGTGCTACAACACCTCATATGGAGGTTTCAAGTGCTATACAAATTGAATTATAATACATATATGTTGGACTTGGCCCTTTTTTGCAGGGTCATCCAAGAACTTTTTGCCACCCTCCTGTATTTTTTTCTGACCAGTTGTTGGTGGTTTTATGACTCTGGGCACTTTATCACTGCTGTTAAGTGCTAAAGTGCATGTGCTCTCTATGGTAAACTTGGTAAGATTGGTCTACACCTGTTTGGCATATTTAATTTACCTGTCAGTCCTTTGTACAGTGGTATCTCATCTACCCAGGGCCAGTAAATTAAATGCTAATGCTGGGCTTGCAGCGCTGCTTGTGCCACCCACCAAAGTAGCCTTTCAAACCTGTCTCAGGCCTCTGCCACTGCAGGGCCTGTGCACACAGTTTACTGCAGCTGTGACGTAGCACATAAAGTGGTTGCTACGTCTGTGACTCCCCTTTTACTACATATCAGTCACCCCTAAGGTAGGCCCTAGCTAGCCATGGGCTGGGTGCGATGAAGGTAAAAGATAGAACATGTGCCTTAACTGTGTGGCATGTCCTGGTAGTGACAAACAGTCTATTTGGTTTCTCAGTGCTGTGAGGCTGCCCTCTCATAGGATTGCATTGGAGATTCCCTGATATGTGCTTCAGTGGTAATTCCTGACATGAGAGAAGTAGAGTGATCAAGTTTGGTATGTTTGGAATAGTGGTGATAAATGCTGCGTAGCAGTGTTCATGGATTTATTATCACTATTTTAGAAATGCCACTTTTAGAAGTAGGCATTTCTGTGTGCAATGTGTCTTTGTGTCTGCCTGCTGTGTATTGACTGTCTGGCCTTGGAGTGACAAGGGGCTGGGAAGGTGCAGTGGCTCCAGAGAGTCTGGGTGAGTCAGTGCTAGGCTGAATAGGCCTGGTCTGTATTTGGAGTGGTGGGAGGAGTAGCACTTGCATCTGAATAGGGCTGTGACTGCCTCCCACAATCACCGCTCGACCCCCCTGTTATGTTTCATATAGGTACCCCAAGATAGGCTCAGGTAGAAACTTAACCTTTCACCTATATTCTCCCCTACCATTACATAACGGTTCTTGGGACTGACCTTTTACCTAGTTACGGTACTGCATACAGGACATGGGGATTTCCCTGAAACTAGCCTCATCCATTATGCATGAGGATTCTTGGAAACTCAGCAGGACTACCATCTCCTGCATAATAACTATGTACAAGGGTCATTCCTTCCATCATCCTAAGTCCGACATGACACAGCAAGGTAGAACCCCTGAGGGTACCACTTTGGGTATATAAACACCATATCTTGCTGAGGTAGTCAGAGGAGAAAAGGACTTCCATGCCGACACACTGACGCAAGACGCTGAGGTTCCTGAATGCAGACACTCCAGCTCGCAGTGGTCTGACATCCCTTGCGGGGTGTCCATCTCGAGACCAAGACGGGGTCCCACAGTCTCTCACTTTAGGTAATGAGGTTGACTTTATCCTAGAGGGATTCTTGGCTTTTACACCTACATACATGCTAGGTACACTTAGGTACATCTAGTTAGGGTCGCATCGTAGGAGTACGCATTCTACTGTCATGTATTTTATATACTTGCCTGTATTCATTGTTTTAGCACGATGGTAGAAATCTACCATCCTTTTACTCTGTTAGTGCTTATAATCATTTATATCTGTTACTAATGGTTGTTTCAGCACACCTATTTTACACTAGAATGACGCTGGTTCAATAAATGCTTATTAAAAAACGTTCCCACAATTTATTATTCTGTGTATTTCTCTGAGACAAAGTGAGCACGAATGACTGAGCGAAAAGTATCGCACTGTTTCCACGATCCTGAGGGATCAGGGTTGTCATGTTCGATAATTGCCAAGAACTATTCTATCCTTGGTAAGAGGGGTTTCTAGTGGCACTGTGAGCTAGCTGGTATACAGGCTAACATACCCGGTAGGGGTGTCTAGAATCAGTCTGACACCAATCCTACAGTGTATGTTGTCTAAACGCGCAGATCCTATATAGGTTTATACGAACTACACGACATGGCACGCCAACGTTGGTTTGGTACTTATTTAACGGTCAAATCTGAGTAGTTCAGTCGTGCTATTCTCAGAGACCCCTACTCACATTTCTCCAGAGACGTCTGGGGTGGGAAGGGAACTATCCGCCACAGCTGAGTAGGCATACCCAATGTATTGGCTGTAGGTTTATCAAGCTTGAAGGACAAACAGTTCCTATTGCGCATAAAACCTTATCTCAGTTTCCTTGAAATTTCTTCTTTCAAAAACAATGGCTGACAAAGATGCCGCTGTGCGAGCACAAAGTGCTACAGTCAGGGAAGAAGAAGAGGAAAATGAAATTAACATTTCAGAAAATGTAAGAAATGCCCTTACTCTAAAACTGCAAAAAGAACAATTGACGGACAGAATGCAGAACAATGTCATACATTCACCCCAGTTCAGAGATCTGGGCCTAAATCCATCGTTTTTTTGCTCAATATGCCATTCCAGTTTGGACCCAGCCATATGCAAATCAGTCTTGACCCTGCGTCCAATGGGAACAGTCCAGCCCGAACTGCCAGCCCAGGTCCTCCCTGTACTGGAAACAAGCATCCTAGGACCGGTTTCGGGGTTTCACCCCTCATCAGCCAGGATAGCTTGACTCCAGTGGCATGGAGAGCACGTGACCCACGTCTGGGCATACCCGTCCCACTCAGGGTGACAAATGCAAAAAGAACAATTGATGGACAGAATGCAGAACAAGGTCATACATTTACCCCAGTTCAGAGATCTGGGCCTAAATCCATCGTTTTTTTGCTCACCATCCCATTCCAGTTTGGAACCAGCCATATGCAAATCAGTCTTTACCCTGCGCCTAATGGGAGCAGTTAGGCCCAAACTGCCAGGCCAGGTCCTCCCTGGACTGGCAACAAGCATCCTAGGACCGGTTTCGGGGTTTCACCCCTCATCAGCCAGGATAGCTTGACTCCAGTGGCATGGAGAGCACGGGACCCACGTCTGGGCATACTCGTCCTACTCGGGGTGACAAATGCAAAAAGAACAATTGATGGACAGTGTCAGGGACTGTCCGGGACTATGTCGGGAACACAGTCAGGGACTTGGGCAAGGACTGGGAACTGGGTAGAAAACGTACACAGAAAGAGTAGTACAGCGCTGCCCAGGATCACACAGGAAGTCAGAGGAGAAAAAGGATCCAAAGGGGAAGCCTGTACAAGTGAACAAGATGGGTGAGACTCAGAAAGGACAGGCACTCATCAGGCGGCTCAGCATTCAGAATCACTACATCCAGGACGGATGTGCAATACACTTATATATAAAACAACATTAACAATAAAGGGGATGTGGGGTAAAGCACTCGGGAGCTCCACACGGTAAGACTGAAGCTCAGTAAGTTCCTCACCCACAATTGCTATTACAGATACTGACTGAAAATACCCACATATAGGATATGTATGCAAAGGCAGGGTCTGTGGAGCTTATACCTATGGTGATGTTATAACAGTAACTCAAAGACAATACTCACAGTGAACAAGAAACACCACCTAGGTAGTCAGCTGCATCCACGGATCCTGGCGATCAAACAGGAACACGCAAGGCAGTAACAGCAAAGGGGTAGAACTAAACACAAGCACAATAGACAAGGAGCTAGCAAGGAGGAGTGCTTAACAGGAAAGGAAGGAAATCACAGGGCACACTTGGCAGAAAGCAGGTAACAAACATACAAGGTAACAGAAGCAAGACAGCAGAAATAGAAAGACAGCAAACTAGAACCGGAACCAAGGAAATGAGAAGAAAGGCAGGGACTGGAAAAGGATGTACAGAAGGGGTGGCTACAAGGGTATACTAGAATAGTGCAGGTTCAGGAATCAAGAAAACAAAGTAGCATAGAAGGCAGTGCTGGGCAGGAACAAGGATTGAGCTAAGGCTCAGGAGTCAAGGTAGCACTGCAGGCAGTGCTGGTTCAGGAACAGGGAATTACTAAAGCTCCAGGAGTCAAGGTAGCACTGCAGGCAGTGCTAGTTCATGAACAGGGAAATTACTAAAGCTTCAGGAGTCAAGGTAGCACTGCAGGCAGTGCTGGTTCAGGAACAGAGAATTACTAAAGCTTCAGGAGTCAAGGTAGCACTGCAGGCAGTACTGGTTCAAGGAAACAGGAAATAGCTACAGCTCAGGAAACAAGGAGTCAAGAGAGCACTGCAAGCAGTGCAAATCAGGAACAAGTAATAGCTGAAGCCCAGGAACAGGAACAAAGAATAACTATAGCTCAGGAACTCAGGAAACAAGGTAGCACTGCAGGCAGTGCTAATTCAGGCACAAGGAATAGCTATAGCTCAGGAACTCAGGAAACAAGGTAGCACTGCAGGCAGTGCTAATTCAGGCACAAGGAATAGCTATAGCTCAGGAACTCAGGAAACAAGGTAGCACTGCAGGCAGTGCTAATTCAGGCACAAGGAATAGCTATAGCTCAGGAATCAAGGAATATCAAAAGCTCAGGAAACACTGGAAACAAGGGTATCAAAAGCTCAGGAAAACATTGGAAACAAGGATCGGCCTCACCGGTATACAGCTACAATGACCAACACTGGGCTGAAGGGAGCTGGGGCTTAAAAGAGCTCACAGTACTCATGCGCATCAGGAGTGAGCAGGCTAGCAGCAGCCAGCCACAGGTGAACTGAATTCCTCCACCCATCCTTGGCCTGCAGGGGTGCAGACAAAGCAGTGAGCAGGGGATTATAGGTAATGGAGTTTCCAGCATGAGCAGACTCGCTTCCACAAAACCCGGCATGAATTGGGAATGGATGTCAATTCCTAAATGATGTCCAAATGCCTGGAAGTCAGGATATGCATACAGGGGAGTGTCTGGAAGCATATTAGAATACTGGAAAGCCCCACAATTCGGCCCCCTGGTGGTGGGAACGAGAGCACAGGGAGTGAATCGTGACAGTACACCCCCTCCAACGACCGGCTCCCGGAATATGGGACTCGATTTAAAGCCTTTGCTGCTACGAAATAAGTCCATTCCCATCAGAGATGTAGTGCAAGATACCAGAGGACTACAGGAAAAATGTGATGTTCTGGAGGGTACGATAATAGGCTGTAAATTAACAGCAGTATTGAAGGCAGAAACTGAAGAGTCCAAATCCAGTAAAAGGGGCTTAGAAGCCTGAATTAAAGGTGTTTGAAGTCCTGATGATGGCAGGCTAGAGTAGCACTCTGAAAACAAAGGAAGATTTACTGTAGGGTCAAAAGCATATAACGGATTGGCAGGAGGCACAGAGGTCAATGGCAAAATGGCTGAAGACAAAGGAGACAAGGAAAAGCAGACCTGAGGCTCTGGCCCTGGATGAAAATATACAGAAGACTCACATGCAGGAGACTCTGGAAGCAGGTATGCAGGAGACCCAGGCCCTTGAGGCTTACATGTTGAGAGTTTTGTCTCTGATGCTGGAGATTCAGTCTCTGAATGTATACATACTGAGACCTCTGAAGGCTGGCAAACTGGAAGCACAGGGTCAAAAAGTAGGCAAGATAGAGGCTCAAGGCCAGAAGGCAGGGAGCCTGGAAGCTCTGGTGCTGAAGGCAGGGAGCCTGGAAGCTCTGGTGCTGAAGGCAGGGAGCCTGGAAGCTCTGGCTCGGAAGTCAGACAGCAGGAAGCTCTGGCTCAGAAGTCAGACAGGCTGGAAGCTCTGGCTCGGAAGTCAGACAGGCTGGAAGTTCTGGCTCTGAAGTCAGATAGGCTGGAAGTTCTGGCTCTGAAGTCAGATAGGCTGGAAGTTCTGGCTCTGAAGTCAGATAGGCTGGAAGTTCTGGCTCTGAATCAGACAGACTGGAGACTCTGACTTAGTAGGCAGGTGAGCTGAGGGCTTGTGCTCTGAATGCAGGCAGTCTGGAGGCTCCGGTACTAATGGCAGGCAGGCTGCAGGCTCGGGCTCAGATGGCAGGCAGGCTGCAGGCTCAGGCTCACATGGCAGGCAGGCTGCAGGCTCGGACTCACATGGCTGGCAGGCTGCAGGCTCGGGCTCACATGGCAGGCAGGCTGCAGGCTCCGGCTCACATGGCAGGCAGGCTGTAGGCTTAAGTTTAGAAGGCAGCAGGCCGGCTGAGGACTCTGGAGACTCCGAGAGCAGCGGGCCGGCTGAGGATTCTGGAGACTTTGCAAAAAGACAAGCTGATGACAGAGAGGCACAAGGATGATGGACTTTAAATTCTGGGAATGGCGATAGCCAGTGAACAGTAGATTCCCTATTGTCAATATTGAAATCTTCACAGTTCCTTGGCTCATTAAAACACACTGAAGGGCTTTCTTCGGGATGGCTAAGAATACTGCTTATCTTAGAGTCTCTGATGACCAGTCTCCCTTTACCATTTGGCAGTTCACATGTCTTAGTCAGAGGAAATAGGTCTGAGACTTCTTGGTCATGGGAGATTTGTTCAAATCCTTCTGCAATACAAGGTGGTACAGATGCATCAGAGGATAGAGTAATATTATGTCCTGACTTTTCAATATGTGGCGTGCTTGAAGGCGAAAGAGCAAACAAGGGGTCAGGATTTTGTTCCGTCTCAGTGAGGAGGTTGGCTTCAGTCGCAGAAGTTAGACTAAGAGCATAGACTGAGTCAGAGGGTATTGTCACATCAGGGATTATGTTGGGCACTGGTTCAGGTTTTGTCTATATGTCAATGGCCAGTGAATGTGATACCCCCGGGGTGGAACTGACCTCACTACCAGTAAGGGAAAGCAAACAAGTATTTAGTGTCTTTCCTGGAATCTGGGGTTCCTTAGAAGTGGAGGGACACATCTCAGATGTAGTGCCTATACAAGGTTTAGCACTAGAAGACAGTACATCAGAGGAGGTAGAAATTTCAGAATTCAAACAAATACTTTCATTAACTGGACTGTGAGACAAGGTACTATGGTTTTTCTGAATGGAATCTGAGGGATCAGCCACTGTATTGTTCACACAATCGCTGGACCAGCTCTGAGGGGAACGCAAAAGAGAGCGCAAGGTTTCATTCTCCATTTCTAAGGAGGCTAACATAGAGATGGAAAAGTTGTTTTCTATAGGGGTTTTAGATTCCCACTTGAACTCTGGGTTATAATTTTTTAACAGAGTCTGAAACATTTTATTCTCTCGTTGTAATTCAAGAATCTTAGATGTAATTATATCCTGTGAAGACTGCAGATCTTTCTCTACAAAGACAGTGGTAGACTTGGCAACTTCACAACAAACAACAGATATATACCTTGGATTTTGCTCAAAGTGGCTATTAGCCACCTGTGTTCTAGTAGGTCTTTTCTCTATTTTTGTTAAACTGATTATTGTGTACTTTGAATGTGTATCTAACAAGGTCCCTTTAGTATCCGGGACTGTGATCTTTACTGGACTACAAGACTGGGTAACATTATTTGAATGGAGAACAGAGGTTATGAAATGAATCTGCTCTTTCTTTGGCTGCTGTGTGGTTAAACATGCTTTAACTGGGGTAATTGAACTACCAGTTTTGGTAAGATGCTGATAAATACTGTGTCTGGAAATCGTCTTCAAAGAAAACATTGTCTTGACAGGGGGTCTCTGAGTTACAAACTTCAGAAAAAATTCCCCTAATAGTACCACTCTCTAAATTACTATTTTGTCTTTCTGCTGCTAACAAGGTTTGAGGAAATTTCGTTTTCATCCTGTAGGTCACAGGCTGACCTCAGGTGAGGATCAGGGTTACAGATGGAATGAGAATCTAACATAGAAGGATCAGCCAACCACAGGGAATAATAATTAGCACGTAAGAGTCTGTTTTGTTCCATGAATCGATCTCTAGAGTATAAGGACTTTCTAATAGGTTGTACGGAACTGCGCTGCCTTGGCAATGGATGTCTGCCATCATACGCAGACTTTCTGGTTCTGATGCTAAACATCTTTGCAAGAACTGACTGGGAGAGCTTTGAGAAAAAAAAAACTGGTAGCTAACTGAATGCAACGAAACCTCACAAGTGACCCTGGAAATGTGGGTTGGTCATTCTGTCAGGGACTGTCCGGGACTATGTCGGGAACACAGTCAGGGACTTGGGCAAGGACTGGGAACTGAGTAGTACAGCGCTGCCCAGGATCACACTGGAAGTCAGAAGAGAAAAAAGGATCCAAAGGAGAAGCCTGTACAAGTGAACAAGATGGGTGAGACTCAGAAAGGACAGGCACTCATCAGGCGGCTCAGCATTCAGAATCACTACACCCAGGACGGATGTGCAATACACATATATAAAACAACATTAACAATAAAGGGGATGTGGGGTAAAGCACTCGGGAGCTCCACACGGTAAGACTGAAGCTCAGTAAGTTCCTCACCCACAATTGCTATTACAGATACTTACTGAAAATACCCACATATAGGATATGTATACAAAGGCAGGGTCTGTGGAGCTTACACCTATGGTGATGTTATAACAGTAACTCAAAGACAATACTCTCAGTGAACAAGAAACACTACCTAGGTAGTCAGCTGTGCCCACGGATCCTGGCGATCAAACAGGAACACGCAAGGCAGTAACAGCAAAGGGGTAGAACTAAACACAAGCACAATAGACAAGGAGCTAGCAAGGAGGAGTGCTTAACAGGAAAGGAAGGAAATCACAGGGCACACTTGGCAGAAAGCAGGTAACAAACATACAAGGTAACAGAAGCAAGACAGCAGAAATAGAAAGACAGCAAACTAGAACCGGAACCTAGGAAATGGGAAGAAAGGCAGGGACTGGAAAAGGATGTACAGAAGGGGAGGCTATAAGGGAATACTAGAATAGTGCAGGTTCAGGAATCAAGAAAACAAAGTAGCATAGAAGGCAGTGCTGGGCAGGAACAAGGATTGAGCTAAGGCTCAGGAGTCAAGGTAGCACTGCAGGCAGTGCTGGTTCAGGAACAGGGAATTACTAAAGCTCCAGGAGTCAAGGTAGCACTACAGGCAGTGCTAGTTCAGGAACAGAGAATTACTAAAGCTTCAGGAGTCAAGGTAGCACTGCAGGCAGTACTGGTTCAAGGAAACAGGAAATAGCTACAGCTCAGGAAACAAGGAGTCAAGAGAGCACTGCAAGCAGTGCAAATCAGGAACAAGTAATAGCTGAAGCCCAGGAACAGGAACAAAGAATAACTATAGCTCAGGAACTCAGGAAACAAGGTAGCACTGCAGGCAGTGCTAATTCAGGCACAAGGAATAGCTATAGCTCAGGAACTCAGGAAACAAGGTAGCACTGCAGGCAGTGCTAATTCAGGCACAAGGAATAGCTATAGCTCAGGAATCAAGGAACAAGGATTAACTATAGCTTAGGAATCAAGGAGTATCAAAAGCTCAGGAAACACTGGAAACAAGGGTATCAAAAGCTCAGGAAACACTGGAAACAAGGATCGGCCTCACCGGTATACAGCTACAATGACCAACACTGGGCTAAAGGGAGCTGGGGCTTAAAAGAGCTCACAGTACTCATGCGCATCAGGTGTGAGCAGGCTTGCAGCAGCCAGCCACAGGTGAACTGAATTCCTCCACCCATCCTTGGCCTGCAGGGGTGGAGACAAAGCAGTGAGCATGGGATTATAGGTAATGGAATTTCCAGCATGAGCAGACTGGCTTCCACAAAACCCGGCATGGATTGGGAATGGATGTCAATTCCTAAATGATGTCCAAATGCCTGGAAGTTAGGATATGCATACAGGGGAGTGTCTGGAAGCATATTAGAATACTGGAAAACCCCACAATTCGGCCCCCTGGTGGTGGGAACGAGAGCACAAGGAGTGAATCGTTCATCATCGTTCATCATCAGCCAGGATAGCTTGACTCCAGTGGCATGGAGAGCATGGGACCCATGTCTGGGAATACCCGTCCCACTGGGGGTAACAAATGCAAAAAGAACAATTGATGGACAGAATGCAGAACAATGTCATGCATTCACCCCAGTTCAGAGATCAGGGCCTAAATTCATCATATTTTTGCTCTGCTCACCATGCCGTTCCAGTTTGGACCCAGCCATATGCAAATCAGTCTTGAGCCTGCGCCCAATGGGAACAGTCCAGCCGGCACTGCCAGGCCAGGTCCTCCCTGGATTGGAAACAAGCATCCTAGGACCGGCTTCGGGGTTTCACCCCTCATCAGCCAGGGTAGCTTGATTCAAGTGGCATGGAAAGCACGGGACCCACGTCTGGGCATACTCGTCCCACTCGGGGTGACAAATGCAAAAAGAACAATTGATGGACAGAATGCAGAACAATGTCATACATTTACCCAAGTTCAGAGATCTTGGCCTAAATCCATTGGTTTTTTGCTCACCATGCCATTCCACTTTGGACCCAGCCATATGCAAATCAGTCTTGACCATCCGCCCAATGGGAACAGTCCAGACGAACTGCCAGGCCAGGTCCTCCCTGGGCTGGAAACAAGCATCCTAGGGTCCAACTCAGGGTGACAAATGCAAAAAGAACAATTGATGGACAAAATGCAGAACAATGTCATACATTCAACCCAGTTCAGAGATCTGGGCCTAAATCCATCGTTTTTGCTCACCATGCCATTCCAGTTCGGACCCAGCCATATGCAAATCAGTCTTGACCGTGCGACCAATGGGAACAGTCCAACCCGAACTGCCAGGCCAGGTCCTCCCTGTACAGGAAACAAGCATCCTAGGACCGGTTTCGGGGTTTCACCCCTCATCAGCCAGGATAGCTTGACTCCAGTGTCATGGAGAGCACGGGACCCACGTCTGGGTATACCTGTCCCACTCGGGGTGACAAATGCAAAAAGAACAATTTATGGACAGAATGCAGAACAATGTCATACATTCAACCCAGATCAGAGATCTGGGCCTAAATCCATCGTTTTTTTGCTCACCATGCCATTCCAGTTTGAACCCAGCCATATGCAAATCAGTTTGGAGCCTGCGCCCAATGACAGTGCAGCCCGAACTGCCAGGCCAGGTCCTCCCTGGACTGGAAACAAGCATCCTAGGACCGATTTCGGGGTTTCACCACTCATCAGCCAGGATAGCTTGACTCAAGTAGCATGGAGAGCACAGGACCCACGTCTGGGCATACCCGTCCCACTCGGGGTGACAAATGCAAAAAGAACAATTGATAGACAGAATGCAGAACAATGTCAGACATTCACCCCAGTTCAGAGATCTGGGCCTAAATCCATCGTTTTTTGGCTCACCATGCCATTCCAGTTTGGACCCAGCCATATGCAAATCAGTCTTGACCTGATCCCAATGGGAACAGTCCAGCCCGAACTGCCAGGCCGGGTCCTCCCTGGACTGGAAACAAGCATCCTAGGACCGGTTTTGGGGTTTCACCCATCATCAGCCAGGATAGCTTGACTCCAGTGGCATGGAGAGCACGGTACCCATATCTGGGCATACCCGTCCCACTCGGAGTGACAAATGCAAAAAGAACAATTGATGGACAGAATGCAGAACAATGTCATACATTCACCTCAGTTCATAGATCTGGGCCTAAATCCATCGTTTTTTGCTCACCATGCCATTCCGGTTTGGACCCAGCCATATGCAAATCAGTCTTGACCCTGCGCCCAATGGGAGCAGTCCAGCCCGAACTGCCAGGCCAGGTCCTCCCTGGACTGGAAACAAGCATCCTAGGACTGGTTTCGGGGTTTTACCCCTCATCAGCCAGGATAGCTTGACTCCAGTGGCATGGAGAGCACGGGACCCACATCTGGGCAAACCCGTCCCACTCGGGGTGACAAATGCAAAAAGAACAATTGATGGACAGAATGCAGAACAATGTCATACATTAACCCCAGTTCAGAGATCTAGGCCTAAATCCATCATTTTTTTGCTCACCATCCCATTCCAGTTTGGAACCAGCCATATGCAAATCAGTCTTGAAACTGCGCCCAATGGGAACACTACGGCCGAACTGTCAGGCCAGGTCCTCCTTGGACTGGAAACAAGCATCCTAGGGTCCCACTCAGGTTGACAAATGCAAAAAGACCAATTGATGGACAGAATGCAGAACAATGTCATACATTCACCCCAGTTCAGAGATCTGGGCCTAAATATATCGTTTTTGCTCACCATGCCATTCCAGTTTAGACCCAGCCATATGCAAATCAGTCTTAACGCTGTGCCCAATGGGAGCAGTCCAGCCGGAACTGCCAGGCCAGGTCCTTCCTGGACTGGAATCAAGCATCCTAGGACAGGTTTCGGGGTTTCACCCCTCATCAGCCAGGATAGCTTGACTCCAGTGTCATGGAGAGCACGGGACCCACGTCTGGGTATACCTGTCCCACTCGGGGTGACAAATGCAAAAAGAACAATTTATGGACAGAATGCAGAACAATGTCATACATTCAACCCAGATCAGAGATCTGGGCCTAAATCCATCGTTTTTTTGCTCACCATGCCATTCCAGTTCGGACCCAGCCATATGCAAATCAGTCTTGACCGTGCGACCAATGGGAACAGTCAAACCCGAACTGCCAGGCCAGGTCCTACCTGGACAGGAAACAAACATCCTAGGACCGGTTTCGGGGTTTCACCCCTCATCAGCCAGGGTAGCTTGACTCCAGTGGCATAGAGAGCACGGGACCCATGTCTGGGCATACCCGTCCCACTCGGGGTGACAATGCAAAAAGAACAATTGATGGACAGAATGGAGAACAATGTCATACATTCACCCCAGTTCAGAGATGTGGGCCTAAATCCATAGTTATTTTGCTCACCATGCCATTCCAGTTTGAACCCAGCCATATGCAAATCAGTCTTGACCCTGCACCCAATGGGAAAAGTGCAGCCCGAACTGCCAGGCCAGGTCCTCCCTGGACTGGAAACAAGCATCCTAGGACCGATTTCAGGGTTTCACCACTCATCAGCCAGGATAGCTTGACTCCAGTGGCATGCAGAGCACGGGACCCACGTCTGGGCATACCCGTCCCACTCGGGGTGACAAATGCAAAAAGAACAATTGATAAACAGAATGCAGAACAATGTCACACATTCACCCCAGTTCAGAGATTTGGGCCTAAATCCATCGTTTTTGGCTCACCATGCCATTCCAGTTTGGACCCAGCCATATGCAAATCAGTCTTGACCTGAGCCCAATGGGAACAGTCCAGCCCGAACTGCCATGCCAGGTCCTCCCTGGACTGGAAACAAGCATCCTAGGACCGGTTTCGGGGTTTCACCCATCATCAGCCAGGATAGCTTGACTCCAGTGGCATGGAGAGCATGGGACCCATATCTGGGCATACCCGTCCCACTCGGAGTGACAAATGCAAAAAGAACAATTGATGGACAGAATGCAGAACGATGTCACACATTCACCCCAGTTCAGAGATTTGGGCCTAAATCCATCGTTTTTGCTCACCATGCCATTCCGGTTTGGACCCAGCCATATGCAAATCAGTCTTGACCCTGCGCCCAATGGGAGCTGTCCAGCCCAAACTGCCAGGCCAGGTCCTCCCTGGACTGGAAACAAGCATCCTAGGGTCCAACTCAGGGTGACAAATGCAAAAAGAACAATTGATGGACAAAATGCAGAACAATGTCATACATTCAACCCAGTTCAGAGATCGGGGCCTAAATCCATCGTTTTTGCTCACCATGCCATTCCAGTTTGGACCCAGCCATATGCAAATCAGTCTTGACCGTGCGACCAATGGGAACAGTCCAACCCGAACTGCCAGGCCAGGTCCTCCCTGTACAGGAAACAAGCATCCTAGGACCGGTTTCGGGGTTTCACCCCTCATCAGCCAGGGTAGCTTGACTCCAGTGGCATAGAGAGCACGGGACCCACGTCTGGGCATACCCGTCTCACTCGGGGTGACAAATGCAAAAAGAACAATTGATGGACAGAATGCAGAACAATGTCATACATTCACCCCAGTTCAGAGATCTGGGCCTAAATCCATTGTTATTTTGCTCACCATGCCATTCCAGTTTGAACCCACCATATGCAAATCAGTCTGGAGCCTGCGCCCAATGGGAAAAGTGCAGCCCGAACTGCCAGGCCAGGTCCTCCCTGGACTGGAAACAAGCATCCTAGGACCGATTTCGGGGTTTCACCACTTATCAGCCAGGATAGCTTGACTCCAGTAGCATGGAGAGCACAGGACCCACGTCTGGGCATACCCGTCCCACTCGGGGTGACAAATGCAAAAAGAACAATTGATAGACAGAATGCAGAGCAATGTCAGACATTCACCCCAGTTCAGAGATCTGGGCCTAAATCCATCGTTTTTGGCTCACCATGCCATTCCAGTTTGGACCCAGCCATATGCAAATCAGTCTTGACCTGATCCCAATGGGAACAGTCCAGCCCGAACTGCCAGGCCGGGTCCTCCCTGGACTGGAAACAAGCATCCTAGGACCGGTTTTGGGGTTTCACCCATCATCAGCCAGGATAGCTTGACTCCAGTGGCATGGAGAGCACGGTACCCATATCTGGGCATACCCGTCCCACTCGGAGTGACAAATGCAAAAAGAACAACAGAATGCAGAACAATGTCATACGTTCACCTCAGTTCATAGATCTGGGCCTAAATCCATCGTTTTTTTGCTCACCATGCCATTCCGGTTTGGACCCAGCCATATGCAAATCAGTCTTGACCCTGCGCCCAATGGGAGCAGTCCAGCCCGAACTGCCAGGCCAGGTCCTCCCTGGACTGGAAACAAGCATCCTAGGACTGGTTTCGGGGTTTCACCCCTCATCAGCCAGGGTAGCTTGACTCCAGTGGCATAGAGAGCACGGGACCCACATCTGGGCATACCCGTCTCACTCGGGGTGACAAATGCAAAAAGAACAATTGATAGACAGAATGCAGAACAATGTCACACATTCACCCCAGTTCAGAGATCTGGGCCTAAATCCATTGTTATTTTGCTCACCATGTCATTCCAGTTTGAACCCAGCCATATGCAAATCAGTCTGGAGCCTGCGACCAATGGGAAAAGTGCAGCCCGAACTGCCAGGCCAGGTCCTCCCTGGACTGGAAACAAGCATCCTAGGACCGATTTCGGGGTTTCACCACTCATCAGCCAGGATAGCTTGACTCCAGTAGCATGGAGAGCACAGGACCCACGTCTGGGCATACCCGTCCCACTCGGGGTGACAAATGCAAAAAGAACAATTGATAGACAGAATGCAGAACAATGTCACACATTCACCCCAGTTCAGAGATCTGGGCCTAAATCCATCGTTTTTTGGCTCACCATGCCATTCCAGTTTGGACCCAGCCATATGCAAATCAGTCTTGACCTGATCCCAATGGGAACAGTCCAGCCCGAACTGCCAGGCCGGGTCCTCCCTGGACTGGAAACAAGCATCCTAGGACCGGTTTTGGGGTTTCACCCATCATCAGCCAGGATAGCTTGACTCCAGTGGCATGGAGAGCACGGTACCCATATCTGGGCATACCCGTCCCACTCGGAGTGACAAATGCAAAAAGAACAATTGATGGACAGAATGCAGAACAATGTCATACATTAACCCCAGTTCAGAGATCTAGGCCTAAATCCATCATTTTTTTGCTCACCATCCCATTCCAGTTTGGAACCAGCCATATGCAAATCAGTCTTGAAACTGCGCCCAATGGGAACAGTACGGCCGAACTGTCAGGCCAGGTCCTCCTTGGACTGGAAACAAGCATCCTAGGGTCCCACTCAGGTTGACAAATGCAAAAAGAACAATTGATGGACAGAATGCAGAACAATGTCATAATTCACCCCAGTTCAGAGATCTGGGCCTAAATATATCGTTTTTTTGCTCACCATGCCATTCCAGTTTAGACCCAGCCATATGCAAATCAGTCTTAACGCTGTGCCCAATGGGAGCAGTCCAGCCCGAACTGCCAGGCCAGGTCCTCCCTGGACTGGAAACAAGCATCCTAGGACTGGTTTCGGGGTTTTACCCCTCATCAGCCAGGATAGCTTGACTCCAGTGGCATGGAGAGCACGGGACCCACATCTGGGCAAACCCGTCCCACTCGGGGTGACAAATGCAAAAAGAACAATTGATGGACAGAATGCAGAACAATGTCATACATTTACCCAAGTTCAGAGATCTTGGCCTAAATCCATTGGTTTTTTGCTCACCATGCCATTCCACTTTGGACCCAGCCATATGCAAATCAGTCTTGACCATCCGCCCAATGGGAACAGTCCAGACGAACTGCCAGGCCAGGTCCTCCCTGGGCTGGAAACAAGCATCCTAGGGTCCAACTCAGGGTGACAAATGCAAAAAGAACAATTGATGGACAAAATGCAGAACAATGTCATACATTCAACCCAGTTCAGAGATCTGGGCCTAAATCCATCGTTTTTTTGCTCACCATGCCATTCCAGTTCGGACCCAGCCATATGCAAATCAGTCTTGACCGTGCGACCAATGGGAACAGTCCAACCCGAACTGCCAGGCCAGGTCCTCCCTGTACAGGAAACAAGCATCCTAGGACCGGTTTCGGGGTTTCACCCCTCATCAGCCAGGATAGCTTGACTCCAGTGTCATGGAGAGCACGGGACCCACGTCTGGGTATACCTGTCCCACTCGGGGTGACAAATGCAAAAAGAACAATTTATGGACAGAATGCAGAACAATGTCATACATTCAACCCAGATCAGAGATCTGGGCCTAAATCCATCGTTTTTTTGCTCACCATGCCATTCCAGTTTGAACCCAGCCATATGCAAATCAGTTTGGAGCCTGCGCCCAATGACAGTGCAGCCCGAACTGCCAGGCCAGGTCCTCCCTGGACTGGAAACAAGCATCCTAGGACCGATTTCGGGGTTTCACCACTCATCAGCCAGGATAGCTTGACTCAAGTAGCATGGAGAGCACAGGACCCACGTCTGGGCATACCCGTCCCACTCGGGGTGACAAATGCAAAAAGAACAATTGATAGACAGAATGCAGAACAATGTCAGACATTCACCCCAGTTCAGAGATCTGGGCCTAAATCCATCGTTTTTTGGCTCACCATGCCATTCCAGTTTGGACCCAGCCATATGCAAATCAGTCTTGACCTGATCCCAATGGGAACAGTCCAGCCCGAACTGCCAGGCCGGGTCCTCCCTGGACTGGAAACAAGCATCCTAGGACCGGTTTTGGGGTTTCACCCATCATCAGCCAGGATAGCTTGACTCCAGTGGCATGGAGAGCACGGTACCCATATCTGGGCATACCCGTCCCACTCGGAGTGACAAATGCAAAAAGAACAATTGATGGACAGAATGCAGAACAATGTCATACATTCACCTCAGTTCATAGATCTGGGCCTAAATCCATCGTTTTTTTGCTCACCATGCCATTCCGGTTTGGACCCAGCCATATGCAAATCAGTCTTGACCCTGCGCCCAATGGGAGCAGTCCAGCCCGAACTGCCAGGCCAGGTCCTCCCTGGACTGGAAACAAGCATCCTAGGACTGGTTTCGGGGTTTCACCCCTCATCAGCCAGGATAGCTTGACTCCAGTGGCATGGAGAGCACGGGACCCACATCTGGGCAAACCCGTCCCACTCGGGGTGACAAATGCAAAAAGAACAATTGATGGACAGAATGCAGAACAATGTCATACATTAACCCCAGTTCAGAGATCTAGGCCTAAATCCATCATTTTTTTGCTCACCATCCCATTCCAGTTTGGAACCAGCCATATGCAAATCAGTCTTGAAACTGCGCCCAATGGGAACACTACGGCCGAACTGTCAGGCCAGGTCCTCCTTGGACTGGAAACAAGCATCCTAGGGTCCCACTCAGGTTGACAAATGCAAAAAGACCAATTGATGGACAGAATGCAGAACAATGTCATACATTCACCCCAGTTCAGAGATCTGGGCCTAAATATATCGTTTTTTTGCTCACCATGCCATTCCAGTTTAGACCCAGCCATATGCAAATCAGTCTTAACGCTGTGCCCAATGGGAGCAGTCCAGCCGGAACTGCCAGGCCAGGTCCTTCCTGGACTGGAATCAAGCATCCTAGGACAGGTTTCGGGGTTTCACCCCTCATCAGCCAGGATAGCTTGACTCCAGTGTCATGGAGAGCACGGGACCCACGTCTGGGTATACCTGTCCCACTCGGGGTGACAAATGCAAAAAGAACAATTTATGGACAGAATGCAGAACAATGTCATACATTCAACCCAGATCAGAGATCTGGGCCTAAATCCATCGTTTTTTTGCTCACCATGCCATTCCAGTTCGGACCCAGCCATATGCAAATCAGTCTTGACCGTGCGACCAATGGGAACAGTCAAACCCGAACTGCCAGGCCAGGTCCTACCTGGACAGGAAACAAACATCCTAGGACCGGTTTCGGGGTTTCACCCCTCATCAGCCAGGGTAGCTTGACTCCAGTGGCATAGAGAGCACGGGACCCATGTCTGGGCATACCCGTCCCACTCGGGGTGACAATGCAAAAAGAACAATTGATGGACAGAATGGAGAACAATGTCATACATTCACCCCAGTTCAGAGATGTGGGCCTAAATCCATAGTTATTTTGCTCACCATGCCATTCCAGTTTGAACCCAGCCATATGCAAATCAGTCTTGACCCTGCACCCAATGGGAAAAGTGCAGCCCGAACTGCCAGGCCAGGTCCTCCCTGGACTGGAAACAAGCATCCTAGGACCGATTTCAGGGTTTCACCACTCATCAGCCAGGATAGCTTGACTCCAGTGGCATGCAGAGCACGGGACCCACGTCTGGGCATACCCGTCCCACTCGGGGTGACAAATGCAAAAAGAACAATTGATAAACAGAATGCAGAACAATGTCACACATTCACCCCAGTTCAGAGATTTGGGCCTAAATCCATCGTTTTTTGGCTCACCATGCCATTCCAGTTTGGACCCAGCCATATGCAAATCAGTCTTGACCTGAGCCCAATGGGAACAGTCCAGCCCGAACTGCCATGCCAGGTCCTCCCTGGACTGGAAACAAGCATCCTAGGACCGGTTTCGGGGTTTCACCCATCATCAGCCAGGATAGCTTGACTCCAGTGGCATGGAGAGCATGGGACCCATATCTGGGCATACCCGTCCCACTCGGAGTGACAAATGCAAAAAGAACAATTGATGGACAGAATGCAGAACGATGTCACACATTCACCCCAGTTCAGAGATTTGGGCCTAAATCCATCGTTTTTTTGCTCACCATGCCATTCCGGTTTGGACCCAGCCATATGCAAATCAGTCTTGACCCTGCGCCCAATGGGAGCTGTCCAGCCCAAACTGCCAGGCCAGGTCCTCCCTGGACTGGAAACAAGCATCCTAGGGTCCAACTCAGGGTGACAAATGCAAAAAGAACAATTGATGGACAAAATGCAGAACAATGTCATACATTCAACCCAGTTCAGAGATCGGGGCCTAAATCCATCGTTTTTTTGCTCACCATGCCATTCCAGTTTGGACCCAGCCATATGCAAATCAGTCTTGACCGTGCGACCAATGGGAACAGTCCAACCCGAACTGCCAGGCCAGGTCCTCCCTGTACAGGAAACAAGCATCCTAGGACCGGTTTCGGGGTTTCACCCCTCATCAGCCAGGGTAGCTTGACTCCAGTGGCATAGAGAGCACGGGACCCACGTCTGGGCATACCCGTCTCACTCGGGGTGACAAATGCAAAAAGAACAATTGATGGACAGAATGCAGAACAATGTCATACATTCACCCCAGTTCAGAGATCTGGGCCTAAATCCATTGTTATTTTGCTCACCATGCCATTCCAGTTTGAACCCACCATATGCAAATCAGTCTGGAGCCTGCGCCCAATGGGAAAAGTGCAGCCCGAACTGCCAGGCCAGGTCCTCCCTGGACTGGAAACAAGCATCCTAGGACCGATTTCGGGGTTTCACCACTTATCAGCCAGGATAGCTTGACTCCAGTAGCATGGAGAGCACAGGACCCACGTCTGGGCATACCCGTCCCACTCGGGGTGACAAATGCAAAAAGAACAATTGATAGACAGAATGCAGAGCAATGTCAGACATTCACCCCAGTTCAGAGATCTGGGCCTAAATCCATCGTTTTTTGGCTCACCATGCCATTCCAGTTTGGACCCAGCCATATGCAAATCAGTCTTGACCTGATCCCAATGGGAACAGTCCAGCCCGAACTGCCAGGCCGGGTCCTCCCTGGACTGGAAACAAGCATCCTAGGACCGGTTTTGGGGTTTCACCCATCATCAGCCAGGATAGCTTGACTCCAGTGGCATGGAGAGCACGGTACCCATATCTGGGCATACCCGTCCCACTCGGAGTGACAAATGCAAAAAGAACAACAGAATGCAGAACAATGTCATACGTTCACCTCAGTTCATAGATCTGGGCCTAAATCCATCGTTTTTTGCTCACCATGCCATTCCGGTTTGGACCCAGCCATATGCAAATCAGTCTTGACCCTGCGCCCAATGGGAGCAGTCCAGCCCGAACTGCCAGGCCAGGTCCTCCCTGGACTGGAAACAAGCATCCTAGGACTGGTTTCGGGGTTTCACCCTCATCAGCCAGGGTAGCTTGACTCCAGTGGCATAGAGAGCACGGGACCCACATCTGGGCATACCCGTCTCACTCGGGGTGACAAATGCAAAAAGAACAATTGATAGACAGAATGCAGAACAATGTCACACATTCACCCCAGTTCAGAGATCTGGGCCTAAATCCATTGTTATTTTGCTCACCATGTCATTCCAGTTTGAACCCAGCCATATGCAAATCAGTCTGGAGCCTGCGACCAATGGGAAAAGTGCAGCCCGAACTGCCAGGCCAGGTCCTCCCTGGACTGGAAACAAGCATCCTAGGACCGATTTCGGGTTTCACCACTCATCAGCCAGGATAGCTTGACTCCAGTAGCATGGAGAGCACAGGACCCACGTCTGGGCATACCCGTCCCACTCGGGGTGACAAATGCAAAAAGAACAATTGATAGACAGAATGCAGAACAATGTCACACATTCACCCCAGTTCAGAGATCTGGGCCTAAATCCATCGTTTTTGGCTCACCATGCCATTCCAGTTTGGACCCAGCCATATGCAAATCAGTCTTGACCTGATCCCAATGGGAACAGTCCAGCCCGAACTGCCAGGCCGGGTCCTCCCTGGACTGGAAACAAGCATCCTAGGACCGGTTTTGGGGTTTCACCCATCATCAGCCAGGATAGCTTGACTCCAGTGGCATGGAGAGCACGGTACCCATATCTGGGCATACCCGTCCCACTCGGAGTGACAAATGCAAAAAGAACAATTGATGGACAGAATGCAGAACAATGTCATACATTAACCCCAGTTCAGAGATCTAGGCCTAAATCCATCATTTTTTTGCTCACCATCCCATTCCAGTTTGGAACCAGCCATATGCAAATCAGTCTTGAAACTGCGCCCAATGGGAACAGTACGGCCGAACTGTCAGGCCAGGTCCTCCTTGGACTGGAAACAAGCATCCTAGGGTCCCACTCAGGTTGACAAATGCAAAAAGAACAATTGATGGACAGAATGCAGAACAATGTCATAATTCACCCCAGTTCAGAGATCTGGGCCTAAATATATCGTTTTTTGCTCACCATGCCATTCCAGTTTAGACCCAGCCATATGCAAATCAGTCTTAACGCTGTGCCCAATGGGAGCAGTCCAGCCCGAACTGCCAGGCCAGGTCCTTCCTGGAATGGAAACAAGCATCCTAGGACCGGTTTCGGGGTTTCACCCCTCATCAGCCAGGATAGCTTGACTCCAGTGTCATGGAGATCACGGGACCCACGTCTGGGTATACCCGTCCCACTCGGGGTGACAAATGCAAAAAGAACAATTTATGGACAGAATGCAGAACAATGTCATACATTAACCCCAGTTCAGAGATCTAGGCCTAAATCCATCATTTTTTTGCTCACCATCCCATTCCAGTTTGGAACCAGCCATATGCAAATCAGTCTTGAAACTGCGCCCAATGGGAACAGTACGGCCGAACTGTCAGGCCAGGTCCTCCTTGGACTGGAAACAAGCATCCTAGGGTCCCACTCAGGTTGACAAATGCAAAAAGAACAATTGATGGACAGAATGCAGAACAATGTCATAATTCACCCCAGTTCAGAGATCTGGGCCTAAATATATCGTTTTTTTGCTCACCATGCCATTCCAGTTTAGACCCAGCCATATGCAAATCAGTCTTAACGCTGTGCCCAATGGGAGCAGTCCAGCCCGAACTGCCAGCCCAGGTCCTTCCTGGACTGGAAACAAGCATCCTAGGACCGGTTTCGGGGTTTCACCCCTCATCAGCCAGGATAGCTTGACTCCAGTGTCATGGAGATCACGGGACCCACGTCTGGGTATACCCGTCCCACTCGGGGTGACAAATGCCAAAAGAACAATTTATGGACAGAATGCAGAACAATGTCATGCATTCACCCCAGTTCAGAGATCAGGGCCTAAATTCATCATATTTTTGCTCTGCTCACCATGCCGTTCCAGTTTGGACCCAGCCATATGCAAATCAGTCTTGAGCCTGCGCCCAATGGGAACAGTCCAGCCGGCACTGCCAGGCCAGGTCCTCCCTGGATTGGAAACAAGCATCCTAGGACCGGCTTCGGGGTTTCACCCCTCATCAGCCAGGGTAGCTTGATTCAAGTGGCATGGAAAGCACGGGGACCCACGTCTGGGCATACTCGTCCCACTCGGGGTGACAAATGCAAAAAGAACAATTGATGGACAGAATGCAGAACAATGTCATACATTTACCCAAGTTCAGAGATCTTGGCCTAAATCCATTGGTTTTTTGCTCACCATGCCATTCCACTTTGGACCCAGCCATATGCAAATCAGTCTTGACCATCCGCCCAATGGGAACAGTCCAGACGAACTGCCAGGCCAGGTCCTCCCTGGGCTGGAAACAAGCATCCTAGGGTCCAACTCAGGGTGACAAATGCAAAAAGAACAATTGATGGACAAAATGCAGAACAATGTCATACATTCAACCCAGTTCAGAGATCTGGGCCTAAATCCATCGTTTTTTTGCTCACCATGCCATTCCAGTTCGGACCCAGCCATATGCAAATCAGTCTTGACCGTGCGACCAATGGGAACAGTCCAACCCGAACTGCCAGGCCAGGTCCTCCCTGTACAGGAAACAAGCATCCTAGGACCGGTTTCGGGGTTTCACCCCTCATCAGCCAGGGTAGCTTGACTCCATGACTCCAGTGGCATAGAGAGCACGGGACCCACGTCTGGGCATACCCGTCTCACTCGGGGTGACAAATGCAAAAAGAACAATTGATGGACAGAATGCAGAACAATGTCATACATTCACCCCAGTTCAGAGATCTGGGCCTAAATCCATTGTTATTTTGCTCACCATGCCATTCCAGTTTGAACCCAGCCATATGCAAATCAGTCTGGAGCCTGCGCCCAATGGGAAAAGTGCAGCCCGAACTGCCAGGCCAGGTCCTCCCTGGACTGGAAACAAGCATCCTAGGACCGATTTCGGGGTTTCACCACTTATCAGCCAGGATAGCTTGACTCCAGTAGCATGGAGAGCACAGGACCCACGTCTGGGCATACCCGTCCCACTCGGGGTGACAAATGCAAAAAGAACAATTGATAGACAGAATGCAGAACAATGTCAGACATTCACCCCAGTTCAGAGATCTGGGCCTAAATCCATCGTTTTTGGCTCACCATGCCATTCCAGTTTGGACCCAGCCATATGCAAATCAGTCTTGACCTGATCCCAATGGGAACAGTCCAGCCCGAACTGCCAGGCCGGGTCCTCCCTGGACTGGAAACAAGCATCCTAGGACCGGTTTTGGGGTTTCACCCATCATCAGCCAGGATAGCTTGACTCCAGTGGCATGGAGAGCACGGTACCCATATCTGGGCATACCCGTCCCACTCGGAGTGACAAATGCAAAAAGAACAATTGATGGACAGAATGCAGAACAATGTCATACATTCACCTCAGTTCATAGATCTGGGCCTAAATCCATCGTTTTTTGCTCACCATGCCATTCCGGTTTGGACCCAGCCATATGCAAATCAGTCTTGACCCTGCGCCCAATGGGAGCAGTCCAGCCCGAACTGCCAGGCCAGGTCCTCCCTGGACTGGAAACAAGCATCCTAGGACTGGTTTCGGGGTTTCACCCCTCATCAGCCAGGATAGCTTGACTCCAGTGGCATGGAGAGCACGGGACCCACATCTGGGCATACCCGTCCCACTCGGGGTGACAAATGCAAAAAGAACAATTGATGGACAGAATGCAGAACAATGTCATACATTAACCCCAGTTCAGAGATCTAGGCCTAAATCCATCATTTTTTTGCTCACCATCCCATTCCAGTTTGGAACCAGCCATATGCAAATCAGTCTTGAAACTGCGCCCAATGGGAACAGTACGGCCGAACTGTCAGGCCAGGTCCTCCTTGGACTGGAAACAAGCATCCTAGGGTCCCACTCAGGTTGACAAATGCAAAAAGAACAATTGATGGACAGAATGCAGAACAATGTCATACATTCACCCCAGTTCAGAGATCTGGGCCTAAATATATCGTTTTTTTGCTCACCATGCCATTCCAGTTTAGACCCAGCCATATGCAAATCAGTCTTAACGCTGTGCCCAATGGGAGCAGTCCAGCCCGAACTGCCAGGCCAGGTCCTTCCTGGACGGGAATCAAGCATCCTAGGACCGGTTTCGGGGTTTCACCCCTCATCAGCCAGGATAGCTTGACTCCAGTGTCATGGAGAGCACGGGACCCACGTCTGGGTATACCTGTCCCACTCGGGGTGACAAATGCAAAAAGAACAATTTATGGACAGAATGCAGAACAATGTCATACATTCAACCCAGATCAGAGATCTGGGCCTAAATCCATCGTTTTTTTGCTCACCATGCCATTCCAGTTTGAACCCAGCCATATGCAAATCAGTCTGGAGCCTGCGCCCAATGGGAAAAGTGCAGCCCGAACTGCCAGGCCAGGTCCTCCCTGGACTGGAAACAAGCATCCTAGGACCGATTTCGGGGTTTCACCACTCATCAGCCAGGATAGCTTGACTCAAGTAGCATGGAGAGCACAGGACCCACGTCTGGGCATACCCGTCCCACTCGGGGTGACAAATGCAAAAAGAACAATTGATAGACAGAATGCAGAACAATGTCAGACATTCACCCCAGTTCAGAGATCTGGGCCTAAATCCATCGTTTTTGGCTCACCATGCCATTCCCGTTTGGACCCAGCCATATGCAAATCAGTCTTGACCTGATCCCAATGGGAACAGTCCAGCCCGAACTGCCAGGCCGGGTCCTCCCTGGACTGGAAACAAGCATCCTAGGACCGGTTTTGGGGTTTCACCCATCATCAGCCAGGATAGCTTGACTCCAGTGGCATGGAGAGCACGGTACCCATATCTGGGCATACCCGTCCCACTCGGAGTGACAAATGCAAAAAGAACAATTGATGGACAGAATGCAGAACAATGTCATACATTCACCTCAGTTCATAGATCTGGGCCTAAATCCATCGTTTTTTTGCTCACCATGCCATTCCGGTTTGGACCTAGCCATATGCAAATCAGTCTTGACCCTGCGCCCAATGGGAGCAGTCCAGCCCGAACTGCCAGGCCAGGTCCTCCCTGGACTGGAAACAAGCATCCTAGGACTGGTTTCGGGGTTTCACCCCTCATCAGCCAGGATAGCTTGACTCCAGTGGCATGGAGAGCACGGGACCCACATCTGGGAAAACCCGTCCCACTCGGGGTGACAAATGCAAAAAGAACAATTGATGGACAGAATGCAGAACAATGTCATACATTAACCCCAGTTCAGAGATCTAGGCCTAAATCCATCATTTTTTTGCTCACCATCCCATTCCAGTTTGGAACCAGCCATATGCAAATCAGTCTTGAAACTGCGCCCAATGGGAACACTACGGCCGAACTGTCAGGCCAGGTCCTCCTTGGACTGGAAACAAGCATCCTAGGGTCCCACTCAGGTTGACAAATGCAAAAAGAACAATTGATGGACAGAATGCAGAACAATGTCATACATTCACCCCAGTTCAGAGATCTGGGCCTAAATATATCGTTTTTTTGCTCACCATGCCATTCCAGTTTAGACCCAGCCATATGCAAATCAGTCTTAACGCTGTGCCCAATGGGAGCAGTCCAGCCCGAACTGCCAGGCCAGGTCCTTCCTGGACTGGAATCAAGCATCCTAGGACCGGTTTCGGAGTTTCACCCCTCATCAGCCAGGATAGCTTGACTCCAGTGTCATGGAGAGCACGGGACCCACGTCTGGGTATACCTGTCCCACTCGGGGTGACAAATGCAAAAAGAACAATTTATGGACAGAATGCAGAACAATGTCATACATTCAACCCAGATCAGAGATTTGGGCCTAAATCCATCGTTTTTTTGCTCACCATGCCATTCCAGTTCGGACCCAGCCATATGCAAATCAGTCTTGACCGTGCGACCAATGGGAACAGTCCAACCCGAACTGCCAGGCCAGGTCCTACCTGGACAGGAAACAAACATCCTAGGACCGGTTTCGGGGTTTCACTCCTCATCAGCCAGGGTAGCTTGACTCCAGTGGCATAGAGAGCACGGGACCCACGTCTGGGCATACCCGTCCCACTTGGGGTGACAATGCAAAAAGAACAATTGATGGACAGAATGCAGAACAATGTCATACATTCACCCCAGTTCAGAGATGTGGGCCTAAATCCATCGTTATTTTGCTCACCATGCCATTCCAGTTTGAACCCAGCCATATGCAAATCAGTCTTGACCCTGCACCCAATGGGAAAAGTGCAGCCCGAACTGCCAGGCCAGGTCCTCCCTGGACTGGAAACAAGCATCCTAGGACCGATTTCAGGGTTTCACCACTCATCAGCCAGGATAGCTTGACTCCAGTGGCATGCAGAGCACGGGACCCACGTCTGGGCATACCCGTCCCACTCGGGTTGACAAATGCAAAAAGAACAATTGATAAACAGAATGCAGAACAATGTCACACATTCACCCCAGTTCAGAGATTTGGGCCTAAATCCATCGTTTTTTGGCTCACCATGCCATTCCAGTTTGGACCCAGCCATATGCAAATCAGTCTTGACCTGAGCCCAATGGGAACAGTCCAGCCCGAACTGCCATGCCAGGTCCTCCCTGGACTGGAAACAAGCATCCTAGGACCGGTTTCGGGGTTTCACCCATCATCAGCCAGGATAGCTTGACTCCAGTGGCATGGAGAGCATGGGACCCATATCTGGGCATACCCGTCCCACTCGGAGTGACAAATGCAAAAAGAACAATTGATGGACAGAATGCAGAACAATGTCACACATTCACCCCAGTTCAGAGATTTGGGCCTAAATCCATCGTTTTTTTGCTCACCATGCCATTCCGGTTTGGACCCAGCCATATGCAAATCAGTCTTGACCCTGCGCCCAATGGGAGCAGTCCAGCCCAAACTGCCAGGCCAGGTCCTCCCTGGACTGGAAACAAGCATCCTAGGGTCCAACTCAGGGTGACAAATGCAAAAAGAACAATTGATGGACAAAATGCAGAACAATGTCATACATTCAACCCAGTTCAGAGATCGGGGCCTAAATCCATCGTTTTTTTGCTCACCATGCCATTCCAGTTTGGACCCAGCCATATGCAAATCAGTCTTGACCGTGCGATCAATGGGAACAGTCCAACCCGAACTGCCAGGCCAGGTCCTCCCTGTACAGGAAACAAGCATCCTAGGACCGGTTTCGGGGTTTCACCCCTCATCAGCCAGGGTAGCTTGACTCAAGTGGCATAGAGAGCACGGGACCCACGTCTGGGCATACCCGTCTCACTCGGGGTGACAAATGCAAAAAGAACAATTGATGAACAGAATGCAGGACAATGTCATACGTTCACCTCAGTTCATAGATCTGGGCCTAAATCCATCGTTTTTTTGCTCACCATGCCATTCCGGTTTGGACCCAGCCATATGCAAATCAGTCTTGACCCTGCGCCCAATGGGAGCAGTCCAGCCCGAACTGCCAGGCCAGGTCCTCCCTGGACTGGAAACAAGCATCCTAGGACTGGTTTCGGGGTTTCACCCCTCATCAGCCAGGGTAGCTTGACTCCAGTGGCATAGAGAGCACGGGACCCACGTCTGGGCATACCCGTCTCTCTCGGGGTGACAAATGCAAAAAGAACAATTGATAGACAGAATGCAGAACAATGTCACACATTCACCCCAGTTCAGAGATCTGGGCCTAAATCCATTGTTATTTTGCTCACCATGTCATTCCAGTTTGAACCCAGCCATATGCAAATCAGTCTGGAGCCTGCGACCAATGGGAAAAGTGCAGCCCGAACTGCCAGGCCAGGTCCTCCCTGGACTGGAAACAAGCATCCTAGGACCGATTTCGGGGTTTCACCACTCATCAGCCAGGATAGCTTGACTCCAGTAGCATGGAGAGCACAGGACCCACGTCTGGGCATACCCGTCCCACTCGGGGTGACAAATGCAAAAAGAACAATTGATAGACAGAATGCAGAACAATGTCACACATTCACCCCAGTTCAGAGATCTGGGCCTAAATCCATCGTTTTTTGGCTCACCATGCCATTCCAGTTTGGACCCAGCCATATGCAAATCAGTCTTGACCTGATCCCAATGGGAACAGTCCAGCCCGAACTGCCAGGCCGGGTCCTCCCTGGACTGGAAACAAGCATCCTAGGACCGGTTTTGGGGTTTCACCCATCATCAGCCAGGATAGCTTGACTCCAGTGGCATGGAGAGCACGGTACCCATATCTGGGCATACCCGTCCCACTCGGAGTGACAAATGCAAAAAGAACAATTGATGGACAGAATGCAGAACAATGTCATACATTAACCCCAGTTCAGAGATCTAGGCCTAAATCCATCATTTTTTTGCTCACCATCCCATTCCAGTTTGGAACCAGCCATATGCAAATCAGTCTTGAAACTGCGCCCAATGGGAACAGTACGGCCGAACTGTCAGGCCAGGTCCTCCTTGGACTGGAAACAAGCATCCTAGGGTCCCACTCAGGTTGACAAATGCAAAAAGAACAATTGATGGACAGAATGCAGAACAATGTCATAATTCACCCCAGTTCAGAGATCTGGGCCTAAATATATCGTTTTTTTGCTCACCATGCCATTCCAGTTTAGACCCAGCCATATGCAAATCAGTCTTAACGCTGTGCCCAATGGGAGCAGTCCAGCCCGAACTGCCAGGCCAGGTCCTTCCTGGAATGGAAACAAGCATCCTAGGACCGGTTTCGGGGTTTCACCCCTCATCAGCCAGGATAGCTTGACTCCAGTGTCATGGAGATCACGGGACCCACGTCTGGGTATACCCGTCCCACTCGGGGTGACAAATGCAAAAAGAACAATTGATGGACAGAATGCAGAACAATGTCATACATTCACCCCAGTTCAGAGATCTGGGCCTAAATCCATCGTTATTTTGCTCACCATGCCATTCCAGTTTGAACCCAGCCATATGCAAATCAGTCTTGACCCTGCACCCAATGGGAACAGTGCAGCCCGAACTGCCAGGCCAGGTCCTCCCTGGACTGGAAACAAGCATCCTAGGACCGATTTCAGGGTTTCACCACTCATCAGCCAGGATAGCTTGACTCCAGTGGCATGGAGAGCACGGGACCCACGTCTGGGCATACCCGTCCCACTCGGGGTGACAAATGCAAAAAGAACAATTGATAGACAGAATGCAGAACAATGTCACACATTCACCCCAGTTCAGAGATCTGGGCCTAAATCCATCGTTTTTTGGCTCACCATGCCATTCCAGTTTGGACCCAGCCATATGCAAATCAGTCTTGACCTGAGCCCAATGGGAACAGTCCAGCCCGAACTGCCAGGCCGGGTCCTCCCTGGACTGGAAACAAGCATCCTAGGACCGGTTTCGGGGTTTCACCCCTCATCAGCCAGGATAGCTTGACTCCAGTGGCATGGAGAGCACGGGACCCATATCTGGGCATACCCGTCCCACTCGGAGTGACAAATGCAAAAAGAACAATTGATGGACAGAATGCAGAACAATGTCAAACATTCACCTCAGTTCATAGATCTGGGCCTAAATCCATCGTTTTTTTGCTCACCATGCGATTCCGGTTTGGAACCAGCCATATGCAAATCAGTCTTGACCCTGTGCCCAATGGCAGCAGTCCAGCCCGAACTGCCAGGCCAGGTCCTCCCTGGACTGGAAACAAGCTTCCTAGGACCGGTTTCGGGGTTTCACCCTTCATCAGCCAGGATAGCTTGACTCCAGTGGCATGGAGAGCACGGTAGCCACGTCTGGGCATACCCGTCCCACTCGGGGTGACAACTGCAAAAAGAACAATTGATGGACAGAATGCAGAACAATGTCATACATTAACCCCAGTTCAGAGATCTGGGCCTAAATACATAGATTTTTTGCTCACCATCCCATTCCAGTTTGGAACCAGCCATATGCAAATCAGTCTTGACCCTGTGCCCAATGGGAACAGTCCAGCCCGAACTTCCAGGCCAGGTCCTCCCTGGACTGGAAACAAGCATCCTAGGACCGGTTTCGGGGTTTCACCCCTCATCAGCCAGGATAGCTTGACTCCAGTGGCATGGAGAGCACGGGACCCACATCTGGGCATACCCGTCCCACTCGGGGTGACAAATGCAAAAAGAACAATTGATGGACAGAATGCAGAACAATGTCATACATTAACCCCAGTTCAGAGATCTAGGCCTAAAGCCATCATTTTTTTGCTCACCATCCCATTCCAGTTTGGAACCAGCCATATGCAAATCAGTCTTGAAACTGCGCCCAATGGGAACAGTACGGCCGAACTGTCAGGCCAGGTCCTCTTGGACTGGAAACAAGCATCCTAGGGTCCCACTCAGGTTGACAAATGCAAAAAGAACAATTGATGGACAGAATGCAGAACAATGTCATACATTCACCCCAGTTCAGAGATCTGGGCCTAAATATATCGTTTTTTTGCTCACCATGCCATTCCAGTTTAGACCCAGCCATATGCAAATCAGTTTTGACCATGTGCCCAATGGGAGCAGTCCAGCCCGAACTGCCAGGCCAAGTCCTTCCTGGACTGGAAACAAGCATCCTAGGACCGGTTTCGGGGTTTCACCCATCAGCCACGATAGCTTGACTCCAGTGTCATGGAGAGTACGGGACCCACGTCTGGGTATACCCGTCCCACTCGGATTGACAAATGCAAAAAGAACAATTTATGGACAGAATGCAGAACAATGTCATACATTAACCCCACTTCAGAGATCTGGGCCTAAATCCATCGGTTTTTTGCTCACCATCCCATTCCAGTTTGGAACCAGCAATATGCAAATCAGTCTTTACCCTGTGCCCAATGGGAACAGTCCAGCCCGAACTGCCAGGCCAGGTACTCCCTGGACTGGCAACAAGCATCCTAGGACCGGTTTCGGGGTTTCACCCCTCATCAGCCAGGATAGCTTGACTCCAGTGGCATGGAGAGCACGGGACACATGTCTGGGCATACCCGTCCCACTCGGGGTGACAAATGCAAAAAGAACAATTGATGGACAGAATGCAGAACAATGTCATACATTCACCCCAGTTCAGAGATCTGGGCCTAAATCCATCATTTTTTTGCTCACCATGCCATTCCAGCTTGGACCCAGCCATATGCAAATCAGTCTTGAGCCTGCGCCCAATGGGAACAGTCCAGCCCTAACTGCCAGGCCAGGTCCTCCCTGGACTGGAAACAAGCATCCTAGGACCGGTTTCTGGGTTTCACCCCTCATCAGCCAGGATAGCTTGACTCCAGTGGCATGGAAAGCACGGGACCCATGTCTGGGCATACCCGTCCCACTCGGGGTGACAAATGCAAAAAGAACAATTCATGGACAGAATGCAGAACAATGTCATACATTCACCCCAGTTCAGAGATCTGGGCCTAAATACATTGTTTTTTTACTCACCATGCCATTCCAGTTTGGACCCAGCTATATGCAAATCAGTCTTGAAACTGCGCCCAATGGGAACAGTCCGGTCGAACTGCCAGGCCAGGTCCTCCCTGGACTGGAAACAAGCATCCCAGGGTCCCACTCAGGGTGACAAATGCAAAAAGAACAATTGATGGACAGAATGCAAAACATTGTCATACATTCACCCCAGTTCAGAGATCTGGGCCTAAATCCATCGTTTTTTTGCTCACCATGCCATTCCAGTTTGGACCCAGCCTTATGCAAATCAGTCTTGATTGTGCGCCCAATGGGAACAGTCCAGCCCGAACTGCCAGGCCAGGTCCTCCCTGGACAGGAAACAAGCATCCTAGGACCGGTTTCGGGGTTTCACCCCTCATCAGCCAGGATAGCTTGACTCCAGTGGCATGGAGAGCATGGGACCCACGTCTGGGCATACCCGTCCCACTCGGGCTGACAAATGCAAAAAGAACAATTGATGGACAGAATGCAGAACAATGTCATACATTCACCCCAGTTCAGAGATCTGGGCCTAAATCCATCGTTTTTTGCTCACCATGCCATTCCAGTTTTCCGGTCCAAGGAGGACCTGGCTTGGCAGTTCGGGCTGGACTGTTCCCATGAGGCACAGGGTCAAGACTGATTTGCATATGGCCAGGTCTAAACTTGGGTGGCATGGTGAGCAAAAGAATGATAGATTTCACCCAGATCTTTTGACTGGGGTGAATGTTTTGATTTGTTCTGCATTCCGTCCATCAATTGTGTGTATTTTGCTTTCTCACTCTATGTGCGCCAGGCATGCCCAGACGTAGGTCCCGGGTTCACTGTGCCACTGGATTCAAGATATCCTGGCTGTTGAGGGGTGAAACCCTGAAACCGGTCCTAGGATGCTTGTTTCCGGTCCAGGGAGTATCTGGCTTGGCAGTTCGGGCTGGACTGTTCTCATGAGGCACAGGGTCAAGACTGATTTCCATATGGTCAGGTCTAAACTGGGGTGGCATGGTGAGCAAAAGAATGATGGATTTAACTCAGATCTTTTGACTGGGGGTGAATGTTTTGATTTGTTCTGCATTTCGTCCATCAATTGTGTGTCTTTTGCTTTCTCGTCCTAAGTGCGCCGGGTATTCCCAGACGTGGGTCCCGGGCTCACTGTGCCACTGGATTCAAGCTATCCTGGCTGATGAGGGGTGATACTCCGAAACCGCTCCTAGGATGCTTGTTTCCGGTCCAGGGAGGACCTGACTTGGCAGTTCGGGCTGGACTGTTCCCATGAGGCACAGGGTCAAGACTGATTTGCATATGGCCAGGTCTAAACTGGGATGGCATGGTGAGCAAAAGAATGATGGATTTAACCCAGATCTTTTGACTGGGGGTGAATGTTTTGATTTGTTCTGCATTCCGTCCACCAATTGTGTGTCTTTTGCTCTGTCGCCCTAAGTGCGCCGGGTATGGCCAGACGTGGGTCCCGGGCTCACTGTGCCACTGGATTCAAGCTATCCTGGCTGATGAGGGGTGAAACCTCGAAACCGGTCCTAGGTTGCTTGTTTCTGGTCCAGGGAGGACCTGGCTTGGCAGTTCGGGCTGGACTGTTCTCATGAGGCACAGTGTCAAGACTGATTTGCATATGGCCAGGTCTAAACTGGGGTGGCATGGTACGCTAAAGAATGATGGATTTAACCCAGATCTTTTGACTGGGGGTGAATGTTTTGATTTATTCTGCATTCCGTCCATCAATTGTCTGTCTTTTGCTTTCTCGCCCTAAGTGCGCCGGGTATGCCCAGACGTGTGTCCCGGGCTCACTGTGCCACTGGATTCAAGCTATCCTGGCTGATGAGGGGTGAAACCCTGAAACCGGTCCTAGGATGCTTGTTTTCGGTCCAGCAAGGACCTGGCTTGGCAGTTCGGGCTGGACTGTTCTCGTGAGGCACAGGGTCAAGACTGATTTGCATATGGCCAGGTCTAAACTGGGGTGGCATGGTGAGCAAAAGAATGATGGATTTAACCCAGATCTTTTGACTGGGGGTGAATGTTTTGATTTATTCTGCATTCCGTCCATCAATTGTCTGTCTTTTCCTTTCTCGCCCTAAGTGCGCCGGGTATGCCCAGATGTGTGTCCCGGGCTCACTGTGCCACTGGATTCAAGCTGTCCTGGCTGATGAGGGGTGAAACCCCGAAACCGGTCCTAGGATGCTTGTTTCTGGTCCAGAAAGGACCTCGCTTGGCAGTTCGGGCTGGACTGTTCTCGTGAGGCACAGGGTCAAGACTGATTTGCATATGGCCAGGTCTAAACTGGGGTGGCATGGTGATCAAAAGAATGATGAATTTAACCCAGATGTTTTGACTGGGGGTGAATGTTTTGATTTGTTCTGCTTTCCGTCATCAATTGTGTGTCTTTTGCTTTCTCGCCCTAAGTGCGTCGGGCATGCCCAGACGTGGGTCCCGGGCTCACTGTGCCACTGGAAACCGGTCCTAGGATGCTTGTTTCTGGTCCAGGGAGGACATGGCTTGGCAGTTCGGGCTGGACTGTTCTCATGAGGCACAGGGTCAAGACTGATTTGCATATGGTCAGGTCTAAACTGGGGTGGCATGGTGAGCAAAAGAATGATGGATTTAACCCAGATCTTTTGACTGGGGGTGAATGTTTTGATTTGTTCTGCATTCTGTCCATCAATTGTGTGTCTTTTGCTTTCTCGCCCTAAGTGCGCCGGATATGCCCAGACGTGGGTCCCGGGCTCACTGTGCCACTGGATTCAAGCTATCCTGGCTGATGAGGGGTGAAACCCTGGAACCGGTCCAAGGATGCTTGTTTCCGGTCCAGGGAGGACCTGGCTTGGCAGTTCGGGCTGGACTGTTCCCATGAGGCACAGGGTCAAGACTGATTTGCATATGCCCAGGTCTAAACTGGGTGGCATGATGAGCAAAAGAATGATGGATTTAACCCAGATCTTTTGACTGGGGTGAATGTTTTGATTTGTTCTGCATTCCGTCCATCAATTGTGTGTCTTTTGCTTTCTCGCCCTAAGTGCGCCGGGTATGCCCAGATGTGGGTCCCGGGCTCACTGTGCCACTGAATTCAAGCTATCCTGGCTGATGAGGGGTGAAACCCCAAAATCGGTCCTAGGATGCTTGTTTCCGGTCCAGGGAGGACCTGGATTGGCAGTTCGGGCTGGACTGTTCCCATAAGGCACAGAGTCAAGACTGATTTGCATATGGCCAGGTCTAAACTGGGGTGGCACGGTGAGCAAAAGAATGATGGATTTAACCCCTATCTTTTGACTGGGGGTGAATGTTTTGATTTGTTCTGCATTCTGTCCATCAATTGTGTATCTTTTGCTTACTCTAAAACTAGCAGACTATGGAGTCTCAGCTAGGGGTGGGACAGTCACATTCGTGATTGAGGCACACAAATCATAGAGAACAGAGGTATTCTATTCATGGGTTAAATTTCCACAAGCAGATGCACAATCACATACATTTCATTCTTACACTGAAGATGAACCACCAAATGAATACTGTCCGTATGAGGACATTGAAGTTCCACTCACCTACCAGGAGCATATAAATTGGTTTAAAGGTGCCCTCCCCCACACAAAAGACAAAGTAAGACTAGGTCCGCTCGGAAGAGATGGAGCCACTTGGCCTGTCCTAGCAGCTTATACATCACATCCAGACATTGACTCAATGCCAGTGGCAGACTTACGTCCACTTCATAAAGAAATAATAAAACTTTACAGAAACCTGACAAAGTTCGTGATGAGAACACTCACACTTCAGCCAACAAGAGCTACACCAACAGGACAAATACAGGGATCTACAACTAAAATAACACCACAAACGCTACACGCAGTTTTGGGTAAAATGCCCACTAAATGTGAGCAAATGCCATTCTGGAAGCTCAGAAAATAACACAGCTAGAGGCAGTATTTCCACACACAAGCCCTCAAGAAAAACACAGAATGTTAACAATCTGTTTCCTCCCCATATAGAGTATTGCACCACTTGGGGTACAGTTTTCGCTGCCATACATACCAGAACTCATGGTATCCCTTCAGTAGCAGTAATAGCAGACGTATTAAAACAAATACAGACTGAGTATGGAGCAGAACCTGCTCTGAACTTAGGGATGAAATTATTTGGTAATTTTGCCCAGGTATCAGCTATCATACTAGCTAGCGTTAAAGGGAATGCAGCAGCAGTAGCAATACGCCAACACCTGAGGGATTTCACTCCTTTACAACAGGAACGTGAATTACCTAAAATTATTGAGGACACCTATGCTGAATTAGGTAGAGATAGTTTGGGAGCTGGAGCAACAAAACCTCAACTCATGGGTGGTCCTGAAAAGGATAACTCCAAGCAAGCACCTGATTCTTCCAAGAAGAAATGGGATAATAACAATAAAAAACAAAAGTATAGAGAAATAGATCTCAATCCTGGAGTGGGTCTCCTCAACAGGAGCCTTCCGAAAGGAGGTACAACCTTAGGAATAGAGATAACATTAAAAAACCTGACAGGTATCAGGATACTGATACACGTTCCTCTCGTTCCTTTCAGGGTTCGCCAAGAAACTCCGAGAGGGAAGGACGGTCAGAACACAGACAAGAAGAGCGTACAAAGTCCAGAGACAAGCCACGCACTTCAGATTATACTTCCAAAAAAGAAGAGAAACCAAAATCAAAACCTCAATTTAAAAAGAAGAATGTAGCAGGTCTTAAAGTTAGACATGTCCAGAATTTTGAGGACTCAACTTCTGAACGGGGAATGGGCTCTGACAATGCTAGACAGCGCAGCAGAATTAACAATAGCTCACCAGAACCTGATGGAATTTCTGGTGACAGCAGAGTTGAATGAACATATCAAGGTGGAAACACCTGATACAAGGGTAAGTGTCCCACATAAGCTACACGAGATAACACTCCAAATGGAGGGGGACAGACTCAGAAAAATTAAAGGTCTCTTTTGGGAGAACCTGACCTTCGGCTATGACATCCTTTTAGCTGAAAAAGAGTGGCCGCCTGAGATTGTTATGGATTGCCCAAAGGGAGAAACAGTAATCTTACTGTCCTTTTCCGAACTCGTTCCAATTTACTTAAAACATACATACGCGCAGGAGTGGGCGGTAGCCCTTGCTCCAGCCTTATATCGCAACCATGTTGGGTGGGATGCTGAGTCACCACACCATGTAATCCCAGTAAAAACTACTCCAACTCCACAGAGACAGTACCCAATAAAACAAGAAGCGAAAAAACAAGTCAGGGTGATCTTAGATCAACTTGAATACCTAGGTGTAATAGAAACTTGCACCTCTCCAATGAATAATCCTTTGTTTCCCGTAATGAAACCCGATAATTCATACCGTCTAGTTTTAGACTCCAGACATCTGAACACATGCACTAAAACATTTGCAGTACAGAATGCACACAGTGTCGCATTAATGAATAACATTGTGCGGAAAAAATACAAAACAACACTAGATATCTCAAATGGATTTTTCTGCCAAAATATAGCGCCTGAAAGCAGGTATTTAACAGCATTCTCAGCGCTAGGTTCCCAGGGTCAATTTTGTCGACTCCCCCAAGGGTATAAGAATAGCCCCGGGTTGTTCAGCGCTCGGGTAACAGAGTTACTTCAGAATTTGGATGAAGAGGCATTGTCCAATGTAGATGATATCTATCTGACGGATGATGATTTAAAGGATCACTTGATCAGGGTAAGCAACGTAATTTTGGGGTTCGCCTCTAAGGGCTACAAATTCAACTTTAAAAAATCAAAAATAGCCTACCTCAATGTCCTATTTTTGGGATACGAGCTATCAAGTGAAGGAAAAAGCCTGGCAGCTAACTTTTTAGAAAAGTGTGCACTGCTCCAACCTCCTAAATCTTTGAAGAACTTACAATCCATATTGGGATTCTTACATTTTGGCCGAATATACATTTTAGATTACACAGAAAAAGTTAATCCTTTCTACGACCTATTAAGACCTGATTTTTCAGTTAGGCATTGGACACAGGAACACACAGATATCCTTCGTTCCCTATAAGAGCTTCAAAACACTTGCATACATGCGTAAATGTATGCAATCTGGTGATCCGTGTTCTAGCGGGTCAATCCGGGTACACTTACCTAACCTTCAATGAAGGAGAAACAGTATCCATAGCATACAAATCACACTTGTACACAAACGCTGAAATGCGCTTTGCTTCTATAGAAAAAATATTGACAGACCCCTGTAGTAAGAGAAAGAGCAATGGGTCAGGGGAAACGAATAATTGTCGTAACTCCGGTACCAGCCTTAGAGGCTGCTACAAAGGCAAGCGTTCCTAATGCTAAAGCCCTACATCCAAGATGGATATAATGGGCTAATTCTCTCACTACAATGGAGGAAGAATACAGATATGACCCTAGTCTAAAGGCACAAGCATTCCTGCAATATGAACAAGAATATCCTCTACCAAATGAAATAATGCCTCTAGATCAGTATGAATACATTATTTACACTGACGGATCTGCTCAGCCGGCATAGGAAGAAAATAGCTAACTTTTTAGAAAAGTGTGCACTGCTCCAACCTCCTAAATCTTTGAAGAACTTACAATCCATATTGGGATTCTTACATTTTGGCCGAATATACATTTTAGATTACACAGAAAAAGTTAATCCTTTCTACGACCTATTAAGAGCTGATTTTTCAGTTAGGCATTGGACACAGGAACACACAGATATCCTTCGTTCCCTATAAGAGCTTCAAAACACTTGCATACATGCGTAAATGTATGCAATCTGGTGATCCGTGTTCTAGCGGGTCAATCCGGGTACACTTACCTAACCTTCAATGAAGGAGAAACAGTATCCATAGCATACAAATCACACTTGTACACAAACGCTGAAATGCGCTTTGCTTCTATAGAAAAAATATTGACAGACCCCTGTAGTAAGAGAAAGAGCAATGGGTCAGGGGAAACGAATAATTGTCGTAACTCCGGTACCAGCCTTAGAGGCTGCTACAAAGGCAAGCGTTCCTAATGCTAAAGCCCTACATCCAAGATGGATATAATGGGCTAATTCTCTCACTACAATGGAGGAAGAATACAGATATGACCCTAGTCTAAAGGCACAAGCATTCCTGCAATATGAACAAGAATATCCTCTACCAAATGAAATAATGCCTCTAGATCAGTATGAATACATTATTTACACTGACGGATCTGCTCAGCCGGCATAGGAAGAAAATAGCAATACAGCGCCACGTGTGCGATTGTGAAGGGTCGTATGCGGGACGGCAAGTTCCATCCCAGCGATACGAAGACACAGTCTCTAGGAGACTGCACAGCTCAGCTGGCAGAACTAAAAGCCCTATTACTGGAACTAATAAATATGGATCGAGAATTCCCCACACTAATTGTGTGCGATTCTTTTTATTGTGTCCAGCCATACAACGAATATCTTCACTACTGGGGTCAAAATGGGTTTAAAGATTCAAAAGGTGGCACAATTAAGCAGAAAATGCTATGGGAACAGGTAGCTGAGTTGAAAAACGAACTACCAAGAGCTCACGTGATACACACACTGAGTCATCAACGTGATGGCGTTCACATTGACTGGAATTCATTGGCTGATGAAGCCGCAAAGGGAGCAGTACGAACTGCTGCCGTAGCTGCAATCACTCGTTCTAAAACGAGAATAGACAGACAGATAATGGTAGCTGTCATTGCTTCACGCAAAAACAGCCCAGCCTTACCGAAAGGTTTTCCACTCAAGTACTCCTACAAGTTAGATGCAAACAACATTCCGTATGCTCAGATTCCAGGAATGGGGGATAGAGTAATACCAAACATGGATCGCAGATTAGGCTTAATACTAGCTGCACACGAGGGTCTAGGTTTTGCACACGCAGGGATTACCGCAACGGTTTCTTTATTGAAACAGCGCTATTGGTGGCCTGGTTTAACAAAACAGACAAAGAATTTTGTCTTAAAATGCGACATCTGTCAGCAGATGAAGGGTTCCACCGTAGCACGCCCAGCGCAGACACCATTACTGATATCAGACAGGGTCACTCAAGGGTCGGATTGCCCCTACCTTCCCGCCGTGAGGGGAACGGCTTGCCTGCACCAACACATGCCGTGAGGGAAACGGCTTGCCTGCACCAACACACGCCGTGAGGGAAACGGCCAGCACACATTAATACACGCCGTGAGGGAAACGGCAGAACAACAACTACCAGCAGCCCCGTGCCGGTGACGCTGCACTTGCGCCCGGAGGCGTGATAAAAAGCTCCGCTACCTCCCTCAGCGCGGGACGCGTGCGGGCGATCCCGGGCCGCGCCCGGGCGCAGCCAAGGGTGGGCCTGTCTGTGCCCGTCCGCGGCCGATCAAGGATGGGCTGGGCCCCCTCTCCTGGCCTTGCTCCATCCCATTCCAACTCTCAAGCTCTTCGGACGGTCTGCTCTGACGTGACTGTATCTACCCAGAGCCAAGGCAAATTAAGGAGGGGACAGCCACGGCCATAGCTAGGCCAACCCTGGGACCAAACTGTAAGTGACTCTAGCACTTTGTTTCTTTCTCCAGCCGCATTTGTTATTAATTTTGACTGTCTGATCTTCCTCTTCCATTACCTTGGTACTTAAGTGTGGTGGGGCACTCATCTGTTCAGTCTAGTTATAGTCATAGTGTTCCCCTCATCGTACATAGCTAAATCTGCCGGCATGGGGAAGCAGACAACAATTGCCTTATGTCATGCACCCCGCGGCTCGTACCTCCCTCTTTTCCGCAGACATCCATCGACAGAATGCTCCAAAGGGCTATAGGCATTGTGGCCAATGAAATTGAACTCACCGAACGTAGATTATCACTGACCCCGGACCTTCCACAGATTAGCACCATCACGGACTCCCCCAATACACAATTTGGTATTGATCGATCCTCTGAAACAACTAAATTGACCCCGACTCCAGGGCTGGACACTGGCTCAACCCCCAAAGTGGTCACCAGAAGGAGGGGAGCTACCAAGGGATCTGCTAAGCCCATCCACTCAAGGCAGCCCACCAAGACTACTAGGGCTGGGGTCAAGCGAAAGAAGCCCAACGATGGTTCACCGGTGTGCACTCCCATTCCAACCGCGCCAATTCCAACCGCGCCGGAGGGGGAACCTCAGCCCACGGATTTGACACCACCAGCATGGGTAGCTCCCATACTGGAATTACTACGAGGCCAAATCCTAGATATTATGAGAGAGGAATTTGCCCAGATATCTGCCCGATTGGATCAAACTTTAACCACATGTACCTGTATTGCAGGAATAGCACTAAAGCCCCTATAATGGCAAGAGAGACCAGAAAAGTGACTATAGTCTCCGCTGTACCTGGAATTACAGAGAACAGAGAGAAGTCCACCATTCTTACCAGGGTCCCAAAAGCTATTCAGGATGCCCAAAGTGAACAGTGTGAGAAGTGTCGTATGGCACGGGGTAGTGCACTTGTTAATGAGGGTACTGTGACGAGGGGGGGTCGGAACAGGGCGAGGAAGGGACTGCAGTGGACTGGTGGACCCCGACACCCCTCTCTTCACCTCTTGTTTTCCCACAGCCGGAGGAATGGACCTCGTCATCCTACGCGGCGGACATACGCCAATCAGAAGGATGCGGCGGTCCCTTTAACTGGGGAAGCCTAGGTGGGAGGAACTCTCCCCCTCTCAGTGACGTCGCTATGCCTGGGCCAATAAGAGCTTGGGAGTTCCCCTCGACGGAGAGTGACGACATCGGAGCAGAGACCGCTGGAGCCGGAGAAGACGTCGGAGCCGTGGCGAGAGAACACGAGAGACGGGAGAAGCGGTGTTGTGCTGTGGGACTACCGGACGCCGGAGGAGAGCCAGGAGGCCAACGACAACACGTTCCGCCCAGCCACGCTCCAGGAGGAGCGTGGCTTACCCAGGTACGTGAACGTTTCGCGGGCTGGGTCGGGAGGAGGGAGAGCCCCGCCAAATAAGTTCGGCACCCCCCTGCCGCGTTTAACGTGTGTGTGTGTCCCTCCCTCTACACTATCACTTCACTCCGACAGGCCTAGCACCCCACACGTATATTTAGAAGTGGTTCACGAGTGTATCCCTCACTCCCATTCCCTCAACGAGAATCACGGTATCCTGATACTGACACCTGCTCTCTCCTTCTTTACCCGCGACGAGGTCAGAGCTGTTCCCCAGCAACCGAGGCATCTGAGAGGACGTTCCACGAGCAGAAGGAGAAGAAGCAACCCCTTCCCAGAGGACGGAAGACCAGATCGGATTGGACAGTTAGACCCCAAACCTGGCTATCCATAGAAAGCGTGTCTTGGGAAAAATAAAACCCTCACTACACCATACCGGCTCGAGTGTCCTTTATTCTATCCCGCAACAGGTACCTCTGAAACATCTTCTGACAAAGGGGGGACAAAGAGACTGAGAGGCAGGGAAGGGATGGACCTGCCAATAATAAACCTGCCGCCAGCCTCAACTCCTTATGTCATCGTTCTTACTGGAGTACCTCCTCTCAAAGAAGGCCAGAAGGAAACCCACTTTGAGCTAAAGGACAAATGTTTACACCTGTTTGCTAGACATAGTCAATTTAACCTTGTTAATGCAGGCGAAATTCTTTTGACACGTAGAGTGGACTGGGTGGGTAACAGACCCAAAGATGTCAGGGGGGACTGTGTTATAGTCAATTTTAGAAACCCCACTATTGTGCAAAACCTACTGCATTTTAGCGACTGTTTCCATTATCTGGTTCGGTTATCAGTCTTTTCCCGCTCACTCATTTTTATGTTCTAGCAACTTCCTACAATAACAGGGATGATCTTACACATAGACACAACACATGGCGCCAGTTTCGGCTAATGACAGGCCAGGGTGCCCCCCATGCCCCAGCATTTTTTCACGATGACAGGGTTGACCCTAGAGCTAGACATAATACATGGCGCCAGACTTGGTTAACGACAGGCCAGGGTCCCCTTCAAATGCAACCTCATGTTTTCAACCTACCTCTGGCGAATAGATATGGGGCATTGGAAGAGGTAGACTGACTTTCGGCCAGGTGGCCATTACGGTCTCCTTGTGCGAGGGACCACATAGTGGAAAAAACCATGGACCCTAAGAAGAAGTCTCCTAGCTCCCTCGAAATCGACCCTTTTATGACCATAGAAAATGCTCACACTGGGGTAATAGCCCCCTTTGAACCCCATACAAACACAACTACCACCGGTAGATTTAAAACTCCCACCATCACTAAGGACTCACAATCTGGCACTGTTACACACCCACTCGTTCCGATTCATTTACGAGGAAACAGGGAAAAAATCGGCAACGTAGCTTGGGGGGTAGACACCATGCTCACCTTTGATTCCCCGAACGAGTTTCAAGCAAAAACCATAGGTATAGCAGTGAAACCAGACATTGCAGTCCATTCAAGGATCAAAACTCAGGGAGACACTAGGATCAACAGCAGTACAGTAAACAATCTTAAGATTTTATCCTGGAACGTGGCAGGCATCAAAAACAAGCTTGACTGCCCTGACGGGGGTTTTGTAGAAATGTGCGACATCTGCCTGTTCCAGGAAACCTGGTCGGTGGAGAACTCAACCCGTAAGGGTTATGCTTCTTTCCATATACCGGCTGTAACCAAGGGACGAGGCAGGCCATCGGGTGGGCTATGCACGTGGGTTGGGAGTCATCTTGGATGTAGGATTACCTCAGTGCCGCACATCTCCCCAGACATAATGTGCCTTGTACTGACGTTCAAAACAGAGTTAACAATCGCCTTAATCAACATATACTCAAGGCCGGTTAGGACTGGCCAGGAATCAGCAACCTTAGAACATCTTGACAATTTGCTAGCCAGCCTCCCGAATAATGCTTTAGTAGTGCTGGGAGGCGATATAAACTGCCAATTTGAACCACTGAAAGATCTAACGGGTCCATCAGTAATTGAGGAGGACGAACTGTGGGCCATCCCCGAGACCAACATCACTCCTATTAGGGCCTGGACACCATTGGCACTCCAAATCAAGGCGCTTACCCTAAAGTATTCTTTGCGAGCCTGTAATGGTCGCTTTGACTCAGACTCCCCCGGGAACCAATCTTTTAAAAGAGCTGGCCATTCCTCTATCTTAGATTACATCTTCCTAGAAACCAGGCTATGGCCCCTGGCTAAAGATTTTATTGTCTGCCCGCGGCAAGACAGCGACCACAATGCCTTAATTTTCACACTTAAGTTTCCACCCATTGGGAACAAATCGGTTAAATCTTCCGGTGTTGACCATAGACTGACCCTTTCAAATAATAGGCGGAAAGTTAGGTGGGCCTGGGTGGAAAAATCGCATGAAAAATTGGCTCTCTTATTCAACACCATTATTCCCAATATTGAGGCCCTATCAGAGATTGTGAAATCTGGAGACCTTGCAGCGTCACTTGAGGAGGTTGAAAAGATCAATGAATCCACAACCACAAAGTTGGAGGAGACGTTTTGGATAACATGCAACAGGGGCCGTGGTAGGACGCCTAGGCAAACTTGGTTTAATGGGGACTGCCGGGCGGCCAAAAAGGCATTAATAGAGGCCATCAAAACAAAGTGCAATACCACAGTAAAAGCAGCCAGATATCATTATAAATCCACCATTGCAGCTGCTAAATCTTCGTGGGAAATAGATCAGTGGGACAGCCTGAAATCGGCCTTGGAATCCAAAGATATGAAATCATTCTGGAGCATTGTAACCACTGGTAGCAGTAATAGCCAAACGGCTTTTGAGCCAAACATTGCGGCCGACTGCTGGAGAGAGCATTTTTCAGCCCTTTATGCCCCACCAGACGGCACAGAGAGTAGTCAGACCCTAGCAACCCCGACTCCCTTAAGGTCGGTGACAGCCACCCCTGAGATATCCCTGACAGAAGTCTGTAAAGCCCTAAATAAAATTGTACCTGGCAAGGCTGCCGGTTTGGATAAGATCCCAGGGGATCTCTATCGGGCTGAACCTAAGATCTGGGGCCCTTACTTCTGGGTAATCTTTAACGTCATTTTATTGGGAATGGCTCTTCCCACAACCTGGCTAGGAGCCGAGATCATACCGGTATATAAAAAGGGATCGCCTTTGTCACCGGCAAATTATAGACCGATCAGTCTGATCGATGTCTCACAGAAAATCTTTGCCAGGGTTCTTCTAGATCATCTGCAATTTTGACTGGAAGAACAAAAAATCTTGACCCCCTTGCAGGCTGTCTTTAGGGAGAAAACATCAACAATAGACCAGATTTTCAGGCTCCAGCTTCTCTATTGGAAAACAGTCCATTTAGAAGGGGGTAGCCTGTATCTGGTCTTTGTTGACCTGAAGAGTGCGTTCGACTTTGTACCCAGAGATGCTCTATGGAGGGTTTTAAGCGAGCTAGGATTACCCCCTTACCTTTTAAATGTATTGAGAAGGCTACATAATGGAAATTATGCCCAAATTAGATACGGGAAAATGGGGAACTAACGCAGCCCATCCCTGTAAATAGGGGCGTTAGACAGGTTTGTGTGCTCGCCCCCACCTTGTTCTGCATATACATCAATGGTTTGATTGATGCGCTGAGAGTTTGTAAGGATACTGACGCTCCTAAAATCTCGCAAAAGCAAATTCCTGCCATGATGTTTGCAGACGATACCCTTCTTCTCTCTAAGTCACCAATGGGTATCCAAAGAATCTTAGATGGGTTTTGCGAGTTTTGTAGGACCAGGGGACTAGAGATCAATATTAACAAAACAAAATTTATGATCTTTAACCCTAGCAAATCTACACGCCCTAACCCTCACCTGAATGGTATCTCTTTGGAGCAGGTTTCTGTATTTGATTACTTGGGCCTAACTCTTACAGAGAATATGACTTGGGGGGCCCAAATTAGCAAGTCTAATCTCAAAATGACACAGACCACAGGTGGCCTGGCTAGGTTCTTCAGGGATGCATCCCAGAAACCAGTGAGCCCGGTCATGGAGATATACAAAACCCAGGTCAGGAGTGCTGCCTTATATGGGGCTGAACTCTGGGGGCATTCCAACCATAGGCCTTTGTCACAACTGAGAATAAATTTCTTAGACAATTATTCAGTTTACCGATCAGTTCCCCTTTGGTCCCACTGCGCATGGACCTAGGGGTGAGATCTATTTCTGTGGAAATTGGCTGCAGGCCATTACTTTTTTGGCGGCGCCTCTGGGTAACACCGGAACTCCAAGAGTATAGATTAGAGCTAACGGAAATCCTGAGACTCCCCGGATCAGGAAAACTGCCATGGCTTTTATTCATCAGGGAGGGCCTTTATGAAATAGGCCTAAAAGAACTATGGGATAACCCTGACATAGCTTGCTCGAGAACACCACGTACAATATTAACCACCAGCTACTGGGGCAGTTTATCTGCAAAACTCCATGCAGAATCCGCTCATGGCTCCCTCACATCACTCTTCCTGGAAGTTAAGGACACTTGCAGGCTGGAGGCATGCCTTGACGTAATCCGCCCGGCATTAGGCAGAAAATTATATTTACAGTTTCGTCACGGCTGTCTCCCCCTGCGTGCCTTTACGTGTAAATGGTCGGGTGGTAATCTAAGTGTGTGTCCAGCCTGTAACATGTGTGTTGAGACTGAACTTCATGTGTTTTTCTTTTGCCCAGCATATCACTCAACAAGACAAAGATGGTTGGTCCAGCTATGTAAAAACCTAGGCACAACTCATTGCATCGAAGCTTTCAGAATTTTAAAATACAGCACAGATTCCCATATAGTCTTTGCGGTTTCACGTTTTTTTAATTCTATGTGGTGCGTTAGAAGAAATTTCCTTAATATGTAAAATCAAGGACTTGATTGTGGCTGACTCTTTTCACCACCCTTTTAACCTAAAATGTATTATCTCAGATGAATTGTTTTATTTATTTTAAACTTTTTAATTATTTTTAACTTGTTTGTATATATCTGTGTTTGTTCTTTTATGGTGAATAACCGAAATAAAGAAATATTGGATTGGATTGGATATCAGACAGACCACTCGCTTGTGTCTATTTGGACCACTGCGGCCCCCTACAATCAGATGGGGCTTACAAGTATATCTTGGTGGCAGTGGATTCATGCTCTAGATTCCTATGGGTATGGCTTAGAGCTCGGCTGACGCTCAAACTGTTATAAAAGATTTGCGAGTCTTTATAGGGACATACGCAGTTGGCACATTACATTCTGACCGTGGCCCCGTGTTTAGCTCTAGGGCTTACAAGGAAGCCATGGAAGGTTTGGGTGTAGCATTCCGGTACTCCTCTCCGTACCATCCCGAGGGAAATTCGGTCGTGGAGAGAAAAACGGGACTTAAAGCAATCTTTAACAGCAAGAGTATTAGGTTTGGGTGGTAGTTGGGTCAATCACTTATACGGTGTCCAACGAGCCCTTAATAACATGCCAAGAAGGTCTCTAGGGGGTGTCACTCCTTACGAAGTCCTAAATGGGACGAAAATGTGGGTATCTGATCTCGATTGTGAAAGCACAGTGGCGAATGAACAACCATTTGATATCAATAAACGTTTGGCTGTTTTACAGGATCTGAATGAATCCCGGGCACTACTAAGCAATGTGCAAGTAAAACGCACCACCACTGGGGAAGTCTAATTAGTCACGTCAAGACCTGTCTGGATCCCAAAAGTCGGGGATCTGGTCAGAGAAAAGATAAAGGACAAGAAAGAATTTGGGCCATCATACAGAAAGCCTGTACCTGTCCTGTCTGTCGAAGGAACAAGAACAGTACTTCTTCCGCCTCTTGCCGGAAAAAAAGAAAAGCGATTCGTCTCCATTGATCTGATCAAACCACACTATGTGGCCGATATTGAATAGTAGGCCTCGTGGGCTCCTGGGTAGCCGATGCTCTCCTCTCGCTACCATACAGGAAGTTCAGACAGAAAGACTCATAACGTTCGAAGAGTCACCAATCTTTGTATTGGTGACTCTTCGAACGTTATGAGTCTTTCTGTCTGAACTTCCTGTATGGTAGCGAGAGGAGAGCGTCGGCTACCCAGGAGCCCACGAGGCCTACTATTCAATATCGGCCACAATGAAATGGAACTCGTTCCTCTTGAAACAGAACTTCAAAATACTAATGAAAGACAAATATCAATTTGGCCTAACACCGATGTCTACATCAATATGCCTCTTCAAGAGACACCAGCCAGTTCAACAAAACCTGCTGAGCTACCAAAGATAGATCGAACTGCATCTGGCTACTTCATCGATTTTGAGACCTTCTCTCTTAATCCCATTGAACCTGAGACAACGCCAGCTCCAGTTTCCCGTAAGCAACAAATTTGTGAATTCTACACTTTTCTGAAAAAGACTTACTTAGTTTCACCTTGTCTCCAGCTCTGGATCATAACTGGAATATTGTTTTTTCTGTTCTGGATTGGCCTAGTGACTGTCTTTTGCTTACTCATAAATGGAAAATATCTCCCAGAACGCTCTGCAGTATCAAATGTGAACTTGGTCCTGAAACCTCATACATCAACTCATTGTGAACAAAGAGACCTGTTCTCCGTGAACATTACAGCTGTTTCAATTCCTGATGGTATAGTTTGGGACAAAGTTGATTATGATCAATTTGGCCCCACTGAACTTTTGAAAATACCACATTTGTTTAAAATTTCTCTAAATGATATCATTACCTCCAGTACATTTTCTGATGATTGGGACTTTGAAACTGTAAATAAAATATTGTCTGATTTAGAAAAATCCGCTGCATTTTCAAGCAATGAATTGTTAGAGGACACATCTGATTTCGACAATATGTACTGTTATCATCATTATGATCATCACTTTTTACACAAATCCAGTATCCCACGTAATATCTTCACATACCACCAATGGAAATATTGCCCGACACCACCAAAAGGTAGTTCGAAAACATTTGCATAGAAATTTTCTTATTTTTCAGGGTTTAACACTTCTGACCTGACCTCATATTACTATAAGGTTGCACCTACACCTGCACAGAAAAATATGCTGACTAACACTAAACAGATTTATTCTGCATCCTTTATTTCCCAACTGTCTGAACAGGGTTTCGACTTATGGAAGGACACTATAGACACAAAATCAGTCTGGGGTTCTAAGGAATGGCAAGTTCAGGGAAAAGAAGCCCTTGTTGCACTGCGGACCGTGATTCGGCCCGTGGTGCTGCCCGCTTCTTCCTCGCGGGCTGCAAGGCAGCCCTCGGCACCTCCCTCTTTTCTTCGGGCACGTCACGGTGCTGCACTGCGGCCCGCTGTTGCTGTTTTGGCATTGCGGGTGCGTCCCGCATCGCCTGCTCTCTTTATGTGTCGGGCACGCCGCCTACCTACCCGGCGGCCCGTTATCTAACAATTTGCATGACAGGAATGCCGCAGCTCTGGTTTTGGAGCTGCAGCTTCTTATTTTCACATGTTGGGGCACTATATTCTTACCTTCCTTTCACTGGATATATATTTCTTTCTTCAAGTCTTCTTGGGGCTATCTTGCCTTCTCATGATTCCATAGTCTTCTTCCCAGAAGGCCTTGGGAAGTATCTGCTCTACCAATTCAAGATGACGACCTTCCTATTCTGTCCACTATCCTTTTCCTTATCCAAGATGGTGGTCACTTACTTCCTGTTTGGTCACTTCCTGATCCTGTTTGGTCACTTCCTGTTCCTGTTTGGTCACTTCCTGTTCATGGGTATTTAAAGGGCTGGATAATTCATTTCCTTGCATTGCAACACTTCTCACTCCTGCTGGTGTGTCCTCGCTCCTGTTGGTATCCTGTGCTCCTGCATGGTGTATCTGTGATTCCTGTGGCCTACCTTGTTCCTGATTTGGCCTTCTATTCCGGTTCGGATTCCTGGCCTTCTTTTTCTCCTTCTAGAGGTTTCTTTCCTTCCTCTTAATTCCTGGAGTTCCCACTTCCACCAGAGGTTTTCACTACGGGGGTTTTTCCTCTTAGGACTCCTTTTGGAGGGCACAGTATACTTTGGCTATTTCATTGTCAGCGGCACCGTGGCTACCAGAAGGGGTCATCCTTACCTCGGGCAGACCAGAACCCTCAAGAACCAAAGTCGAGAAACTCTCCAACACGCCAGAGCCGGTAAGAACATCACAAGTCTTGACAGCACTATTTAGAGCGTGCCTCATTCCACAGCAGATAATATTTCTGAATGAAACTGTGCAACATACTTCCTGTCTTGGACTAGCCAAGAACAAGGATTTGAACACACCTCAGATTCCCACACCTTCACACATCAATTCTATATTACGTGGAGGAGTTACAATAGATGACATAATGCAGTACAATACTTCAGACCCCAATTGGAAGGGATGGTTAGTCCAGCCCACAGACACAAACAGATGTCAATCAAGATTCAAGGGTACAACCGAAGGGTTTAGTATCCATAGGCCAGACCAACGCTATGTGCAAAGAGAACATCCGGGGGTAGTGACATTATACATTGTTGGGAAGTTGTGCCTCGATTGGCTAAAAACCTCGACACTGTATTAGGTGAAACAGCACTTATCCTTACTCTCAGAGGAGGTGGATCTAAGGGATTTTTTATTAGGTTCCCGAAAGCCACGTCAGAAACGTTTCTATTACGCTGTCTATAATGAAATCTGGAAAATCTCTCAACAAGCAGCTGCGGAGAGACCTCGCGAAATAGATAGAGTTAACCTAGAAAAGGCGTTAGCTGTAGTTGACAATGGTATGACTACATTAACATCCAGGATTTATTCACTGGGCAACATTGTATCTTCTGCTATAGATATTCTAGAACAAGACTTGTCCATACTACAGCACGGACAATCACAGTTACGTTCTATTATGTTATTAAGCTGGACGCTGCAATCATTGCGCGCTGGTTATGTGCCTTGGCGATTTATCAACAGTACATCCCTATTTTCTGCATACAATCTAACTGAGAAGCAGATAAAGATGGCACAAAGAGGAGCAAAATATACAATGCTGCGTATTGAAAAACTGGACAAGTTACCTTTTACTGTGGCAGAGTCACCATCCACAGAATGCTTAATCCATGGCCATATAACATTACCAGTCAGAACTTTCCAATTTCAGTATTGCCTTGAACAACAACAGGCAGATATGAAGCGATGGGTAGGGAATTAATCAAGGAATCTTGGGAATTACCATACAGATTTCGATGTAGGAACGGGGACATGGAAGTGTTTCTTAGCGGTACTGACTACGAGAACTCTTTGAGTGGATCTCTCATATGCCAGGATATCATGCTGCACGGGGCCTGTAATGGTTCAGTTGCTAACTTATCCTGTCACTTGAAAGGTTCCCCAGCTGCTGTGATTAATCCGGTGTTCAAGTTGCTTTCGAATGGGAGTTACTTGATGCTGAATGATCAAGGTTGTTGCAGGATGCTCCCTGGCATCGCATATCTTGTCACTGTAAGCTCCAGGGTTACTTGCTGTATACAAGTATTGTTTCCACCGACCCATACAGTCAGGGAGGCGCTGTTATGGCCTTCGTTGAATGTTTCCTCTATACGGTTTGATACTCTGAGCCGAATGAAAGCCATGCTTTTACAGCAAACCGTGCCCTTAACCTCCGCCCGAGAAACTTATGATCTCCAGGTTCCAAGTTCTTCGGCTGAGATACAGGCACTAGTACGGACAAACTGCCCTTTCCATTTCACGGAAATGGTACAACATATCTTTAACATGTCTGATACGACGGGTATAGTACACCTATTTAAGACCATAGGTTCTGGAATGTTAAGCACCTTTCAGTTAATCCTCTAAGTTATTCCCAACTTCATACACTCCATATTCAGAAGCATTTTTGGAGGGCTTCCGCTGATCCTGTTCCTAATAGCAGGTTTCCTGATTGTCATTTTTCTGCTACGCAATGGACGTCCCAGTCACCAAGGAGATGGAAAGAACGATCTTGGAGCGCCGATACCGTGATTGCATGGTAATCCATCATGGCACACCTCGTCTTCGAGAACTAAGCGAGTCTTGGTTCCTGTCATTTAGACCAGTCTGGATCAACTGTGTTCTGCCGTCCTTCGATGCCTGTTCTGCAGACAAGAATGCATTTTAGATCTCTGTCTAGCAACTCTAACGATTGCGCCAGCAGACGTTGATGCTTTACTGGACCCAATAACGGCCCATGTTCTGCTGTGTCCTCAGCGTATTCCCACGTTGATGTCAACGTGATTCCCACTTAGAGCCACCATAGGATGCTTCAGCTCCTGTTGGAATGGATACCGGCTCCTCAACAACTACTCAGGCCTTGGATGGCACACAGGCTACCCCAGCATCGGCTGTGGATAGTGCAGAAGAACATCTGTGCTCGATTGACCTAATTTGCGAGGTTTTGCAGGGATCGTCATCTGCGATGGCAAGCAACAGTGATGTTGCGTCTCCCGGTCAGGACACATAAACATTTGGCTCATCGTGTGCTGGAAAAAATGTGGCCTTTTTCTAAACAACCAAATTTGGAATTTTAAACAAGACACTTTTTCTAAACTGCATGGTTTTAGTCGCTCATTATTCGAACTATATATAAGAACATGTTTAGTACAGACTTCTATAGCATGCAATCATTTTTTTCTTCTTTTTAGCATTTTTAGAACTTTTACTTTTTTAAGTACTATTTTTAATGGACTTATTAATAGTTTGCGCACATCATTTAGCCGTACGTTAATTTTTTTTAGTAAGTCGTCCAGTCGGGGGGTTCATATAGGTACCCCAATATAGGCTCAGGTAGCAACTTAACCTTTCACCTATATTCTCCCCTACCATTACACTACATAACGGTCCTTAGGACTGACCTTTTACCTAGTTACGGTACTGCATACAGGACGTGGGGTTTTCCCTGAAACTAGCCTCATCCATTATGCATGAGGATTCTTGGAAACTCAGCAGGACTACCATCTCCTGCATAATAACTATGTACAAGGGTCATTCCTTCTGTCATCCTAAGTCCGACATGACACAGCAAGGTAGAACCCCTAAGGGTACCATTTGGGGTATATAAAAACCATATCTTGCTGAGGTAGTCAGAGGAGAAAAGGACTTCCATGCCAACACACTGACGCGAGACGCTGAGGTTCCTGCACGCAGACACTCCAGCTCGCAGTGGTCTGACATCCCTTGCGGGGTGTCCATCTCGAGACGAAGACGGGGTCCCACAGTCTCTCACTTCAGGTAATGGGATTGACTTTATCCTAGAGGGATTCTTGGCTTTTACACCTACATACATGCTAGGTACATTTAGATACATCTAGTTAGGGTCGCATCGTAGGAGTACGCATTCTACTGTCATGTATTTTATATACTTGCCTGTATTCATTGTTTTAGCACGATGGTAGAAATCTACCATCCTTTTACTCTGTTAGTGCTTATAATCATTTATATCTTTTACTGTCTAATGGTTGTTTCAGCACACCTATTTTACACTAGAATGACTCTGGTTCAATAAATGCTTATTGAAAAACGTTCCCACCGTTTATTCTGTGTATTTCTCTGAGACAAAGTGAGCACGAGTGACTGAGCGAAAAGTATTGCACTGTTTCCACGATCCTGAGGGATCAGGATTGTCATGTTCGATAGTTGCCAAGAACTATTCTCTCCTTGGTAAGAGGGGTTTCTAGTGGCACTGTGAGCTAGCTGGTATACAGGCTAACATGCCTGGTAGGGGTGTCTAGAATCAGACTGACACTAATCCTACAGTGTATGTTGTCTAAACACACAAATCCCATATAGGTTTATAGGAACTATATGATACTGTGGTGTGTCTGGGGCCAGGGCATACACTTACAATGGGGAGTGTTGTGCACTTGACAAGTGTCCCCCAGAACTGGTTTGGACTGGGTCCAGGGCCCTGTACCGGGGCAGAACAAAGACTTTGTGGTATATAAATATTGGGGCTCTGACCCCATGTGAACTGAGCTGAGCTTACTTGGAACAAGAAGACACAGCGTGGATTGCTGTGTGCCAGGAGGAACCACTGCTGGGAACTACCTTATGCCTGCTAGGTAGCTGAAGTAAAGTGCCCTCTGCAAAGGTACCCTGCGTGCTGGCCTGCCTGTGCCGATATTCCAGCTCCTGGGGACCACTCTGTGCTTGGGAGCACTTCACGTCCCCTCTCTCTGGGTCTCCCTGCTGGAGACAGGCGGAGCGCTCTGTTCCTATGGCCTGGAGCGCATGAGGAGCGCTGAGTTCCTTTAAGAAGAGGAGGCAGCCGGTGTGCCTGACAAGAGTGTTGGGCACTCTCCATTTTTGGATGCTTTTAGTTGTGGCAGAGTGAAGCCGAAATCGATGGAGATTTCGCTCCGTAGTCGCCGGAAGCCAGGCAGAGGAAGCCTGGTTGTGGGTGGGGCTCCCGTGGTGACGAGGAGAGCCCCGCGTGTTGCCTCAGTCTGTTGTGGTGGCGAGATTGAGTCGGAGCCTCGCGGGCTTGCCGGGCAGCCAAAGGAAGGACCGGAGCCTCGCAGGCTCCATTCCGCAACTCCCCGCCTCCCCCGCCTGGTAGAGGGAGAGGCGGGTCACCAGCAGTGAACAGAAATCCGGAAGCCAGGCAGAGGCTGAGGCTGGTTGTGGGCAGGGCCCACTGCCGCAAGAGAAGTCAGGCCAACGAGGCTTCGCTCCGTAGAGAAAGGCCAGCCCCGTTTCCCCAGTGAGGGGGGGTTCGACCGCCCAGAGTAAGCTGCCGAGACCAACCGGGCGAATTTGGCCAGATGCGAGAGACCCTGCGAGGTCTCCCCGCCGATGGAGGTGGTCCGCCCCTCTCCCTTTCTGGCACTTATCTTGTAGGGGCATTTTGTTCGAAGGTGAGCCCATGATCTAAGGTAGCGCGCAGGCGTTCACGCAGCCTGGGCTACCTCAAGGAGTTGATTTGTGTGTCAGCGCGGCCTACCCTTTGGGGTTGGCCTGTTTGGCGGAGGGGCACAGTAGTTTGTTGGCAGCTGACACACGGGACAGTGGCTTACCTCATTATTGGCTCTGCACTTAGTGCCTAAATTACCGCCTAACCTGTAGTAGGAGTGCAGCTGCACTGCCTCCTAGGTGTTTCACTAACCTCCGGTAGTTTACTAGGTTTAGCACGTCTCATCCCCTGATGTAATATTGCCTATAGAAGGGATATTCCCAGTGGGGATGCATTTCTACTGTGTGCACCTTATAAATGTTGTACTATGGTGTACTGCTGGTTATGTTCAGTGATTTCCATAATCTGTGCACTCTGCCAGTGTTATGTGCAGCAATAATGTTTATGCCTAAGAGGGGCATGATGTGTTATGGAAATGATGCACTGCGGATGATATTTTATGCCTAAAGTTACTGGTTGTCTTCACTAACTGTGAGTTGTGATGTTATGACAGTGGCCCGATTGGCCTAATGATTTATGCAAAGACCTGTAAATTCATGGCAAGTGCCTGGTGGCACAGTGTATATATGTGGCATGTTCTAATGTGTTTTATGGATAATACAATGACTATTTTTATATAACCTTGTTTGGAGTTTCTTTTGTGGTGTGCCTAGTGTGTCGCTGATGTGTGAGTGTGTTGTGCAAACGCTTTACACATTGCCTCTGGGATAAGCCTGACTGCTCTGCCAAGCTACTAAGGGGGTGAGCAGGGGTTATCTTCATTGTGTAACTCCCTTGCCCTGACTAGAGTGGTGGTTTCTGCCTGGCTTAGGCGCATGCCCTAGCCAACCAGATTTCTAACAATATAGAATATATAACCTACAATAATAGTAATACCATAGCATTCAGTGGTTGGCCAGTCGATTGTACTACATAAAGGCTGCATAATAATTCCCTTTTACTGTTTGACACTCTTACATTCACATAAGACAAAGCTACTAAGGGTCATGCCCATCACCCAGTACAGTATTAGTCTACAGCATATAAACCACCAATCACCAACTCAACAGGCATTGAATAACTGAAGAGCTCTACCACATACTACTGGCTAATAGACAAGTGTAATTTTGTCTACCACTGTAGGTCCCAACTAGCTAAATACTGCTATCGTTTCTTGACATCTCACAGTAGCAATCAGATATGGAATGATATTAACAAAGTACATTCCAGCAGATCGCTCCACCATTTCTCCCTTTACCCATGCCTGTGCAGGACCATTAACTTTACACAAAATATCTCAGAATGGACAACCCAGTGAAGTAACAAGCTAATTGGACTATGAACATAAGTAACATAAAAGGACCTTTAGAGCTGCTCAAAGATGCCCTCTTAATGAAAACCATAAACTGTGTGCCTATCTCTCGCCATTGCTTAATTTGTGCCAGTGGACCTCTGCAACAACCTCGCCACCTTCTTCCACCACAAGATCAAGGTGATCTATGACAAGTTTGCTAACCAAGACACACCCACCCAACCCGCAACCACCACACCCAATGGCTCCAGACCCCATCAGACCTTACTCAACTGATACACCCTCACCCCTGACGACACCCTCAGGATAATGAAGAGCATCCACTCCGGAGCCCCCTCGGATCCATGCCCTCTCCACATCTTTAACAGAGCCGGCACCTCCATTGCACCCGAACTCTGCTGCACCATCAACTGCTCCATCGAGTCTGCCACCTTTCCGGAAGGCTGGAAGCAAGCAGAGATCAACTTCCTGCTGAAGTACCCTCTGCTGACCCGACGGACCTCAAGAACTACAGACCCATCTCTCTGCTCCCATTCCCAGCCAAAGTCATTGAGAAAGCCATCAACGCCTAACTCTCTGAGTTCATCTAAACGAACCATGTACTGGACCTCTCCCAATCAGGCTTCAGAAGCAACCACAGCACCGAGAACACTCTCCTCGCCGCTACAGATGACATCCACACCCTCCTTGACCGAGGCAAAACTGTTGCCCTCATCCTCCTGGACCTCCCAGCCACCTTCGACACGCAATACATTGAGAACCTTAGGTATTTGCGGCCCGGCACTCAATTGGCTTATATCATTTCTGGCCAATCGCACTTTCCAAGTTTTCTCCTCTACAGCCAGCTCTGATATCTACTCGTCTCCCTATGGAGTACCTCAGGGCTCTATTCTTAGTCCTTTGCTCTTCAACTTATATGTGAGGCCTTTGGCTGCTGTTGCGGAAAATGCGGGGTTGTCCCTGTTCTCTTATGCGGACGACTCCCAAATCATCTTCTCCCTCTCCGCAGGAAAAACAGACGGGCTCTCCCTACTTCAATCGGGCCTGGGTAAAATTGCATCATGGATGCAGTTAAATTTTCTCAAGCTTAATGGGGAAAAAACAGAGGTGTTAATACTTGGCAAAGACAAGGGTCTCTGGGGCCCACAACATTGGCCCTGTGAGATGGGGGTCTTACCCCAACCCTCTTGTCAAGTTCGTAATCTGGGTGTCATCATTGATGACTCCCTAACAATGCATCCTCAGGCTGTCAAGGTAGCTGCCACTTGCTTTGCCATTCTTAAGTGGCTAAAGAAGATCATCTGGATGGTACCAGAGTCCACCCAAAGAACAGTAGTCCAGGCTTTGATCACCTCGAGACTGGACTACGGTAATGTTCTTTATCTTGGTTCCAATAAGGAGGTGATCCATAGGTTGCAGATGGTTCAGAATTCTGCGGCAAGACTTCTCTGTCGGATTCCCAGCGCCGCTTCTGTATCCGGCCACTTACGAGATTTGCATTGCTCAGGGTGGAAAATCGAATTCGATTTAAAGCTCTAAGCTATATGTTTAAAATTAAAGCGGGGACTGCACCTCAATACCTACGTTCTTTAATCCACCCATACGTTCCTTCCCGATGCCTACGCTCATCCACCCAGGGGAGGTTCTCTGTGCCAAGATTTAGGCTATCTCGGATGGGTGGTCGATCTTTTTCTTACCTCGGGCCCTCACTCTGGAATGCCCTTCCCATAGCCATTCGGAATGAAACAGCTTACGTCCATTTCCGCAAATTAGTGAAGACCTGGCTTTTTAACAAATAATTTTTGCTGTTTTCTATCTGGTCTCCTTTTTGCCTGGTGCCGGGAAACCCTTTTTGGGTAGCTGATGCGCCTTATAAATTAAATAAATAAATAAATAAATAAATACACCCTCTGCGCAAGACTCCATGACGCCGGCATCTGTGATAAAGCCCTAGAATGGATCCCTCATTCCTCACCGGTCGAACACAGAGAGTCAGACTTCCACTGTTCAACTCAGAACCCACAGAGATCAGCTGTGGTGTGCCTCAGGGATCCTCCCTGAGCCCCACCCTCGTCAACATTTACATGGCCCCGCTTGCAGCCATCGTCAGAAGCCATGGACTCAACATTGTCTCCTACGCCGATGACACCCAGCTGATTCTCTCCCTCACAGCTTAACTCTGACAAGACCAAAGTCCTCATCCTGAGCTCTACCCCTCCACCTGGGATGACTCTTGGTGGCAGCCGCGGCCGCTGCAGGTGAGAGCGGTGGGGCCCTGTGAGGGGGGATTTCGAGAGACGACCACGAGGGAAAATTAATTATTTATTTAATTTTCCCTCGTGGTCGCCTCTAGAAATCCCCCCTCACAGGGCCCCACCGCTCTTACCTGCTGCGACCGCGGCTAATTGGTGTCCCACAGCGCTCGAAACCGCCCCCCCCCCACACCCAGGGACCATGCACAAAACCTTGGCATCATCCTGGACTCCTTGCTCTCAATGAACCGCCAAATTAACGGCGTTTCGAGCTCCTGCTTCCACACGCTCTGCCTGCTTCGTAAGATCTTTAAGTGGATCCCCACCGGGTCCAGGAAAATGGTCACCCATGCACTCGTCAGCAGCAGACTCGACTACAGCAACGCACTCTACTCTAGCACCTCCCAGAAACTCCAAAAGAAACTGAAGAACATCCAGAACGCCTCCGCCAGACTCATCCTGAACATCCCATGCCGCAGCCACATCACCGGCCACCTGAGAGACCTTCACTGGCTACCTTTCAACAAAATAATTACCTTTAAGCTCCTCACACATGCCTACAAAGCTCTCCACAAAGCCAGACCTGACTACCTCAATCACCGCCTCTCCTTCTACACACCCACCAGATATTTCCGCTCTGCCCAAAGGGCCCTGGCCGCCATCCCACGGATCCGCAAGACAATGGCTGGAGGAAGATCCTTCTCTCACCTCACTGCGAAGACCGGGAACTCCCTGCCTCTGCACCTCGGGCAATCACCATCGCTGCCCCTATTCAGGAAGGACCTCAAGACATGGCTCTTCAACTGAGCAGCAGATCCCCTCCCCCTCCCAGCACCTTATGACCCTCACAGGTGAGTAGTCATGCTATACAAGAAACCTGATTGATTGATTGATTGATTGGGTGGTTTTCGGTGCTTAGCACCAGCAGTTATTTCTCAGGGCCGGGTATACATGGGGCGGCTGCTGTTAAGGGTCTGCTCACTAACAGTAAACAAAAGAAAAACCCATGGAGCTGCTTTCATGAATGGCTCTGTGGTGCTTAGTTTCAGGCAGTACGTAACCTGAAACTCGATTTTTTAAGCACTGTGGAAGTGGATGCAGCAGGGCATGCGTGAGCCTGGGTGAGTTTTCTAACCCTGGAGGCACAAGGCAGTGTTGTGTCATCAGGATGGTGGGCGCTGCATTTTGCAAAGCCAGTGTATTTGCTTCCTAATGTCCGGTAAGTCCTGTTGCCTGGGGCGGGGTGCATACAGCACCAGAGACAAGAGAGTCAGTGTTGATTAGGTGTAAGTGTGCCAATCCCTCCCCCACCCCATGCTGGTCTGGAATGCTTTTGCTTCAAAGAGGATGGGCTGGAGGAGGGGCCCACAGCGTATTTGGCAGTTGTCGCACGTGAGAGAAGTAGTAACGGGTGCGGATAATTTTGCTTGCAACTCAGCATGGTGTGCCTTGCTTCTGTCACCACTGTTGGCTCATGCAGCAGGATTGGAGACATATCAGTGTTGCCAAATGACCACCCCTTTGGAGCTGCAGTGTGCCTTTGTGAATTGGAGCCAGGCTGCAGCCCCAGCCCGCACATCTCCATTGACCGGCTGACTGTCTCATTGGAGAGTGGGCCATCTGCATTAGGTATGTAAAAAATGCAGCTAACAAATCACAGCATTAATGCTGTAAACAGTATGTTGCCATTTGTAAGTTTGATATGGAGATGCCATCCAAAGTCGGTCTAACAATTCTCCTGGCCTCCCTGCACATTGAAAGAGAAGTTTGCATTACAATTAGGGATATGCAAATTCATCTCAGGCATTTTTCTTGCGTTTCAATGAGGGAAGTCACTCTTTTGCAGTTAACAAAAATGCCCACTCTCCCTGTCGAGTGTGCATATTTCAACTGCATAATTACCCTGTACAGACACTTTAAATTCAGCAAGGGTCCCTAGAAGTGTCCAGACCTGCTTTCCGTCTTTATTGCCCACTGCAATGAAGAGATGCCATTAATCACAGCTGCTGGAAAGAGGAACACAGATGGTTCCTTGTTAGTTTCTCAGAGCATGAATTGATTTAACCATAAAAGTTCTGGTCTCAGAAAGAGGGTACTCCTCTAAAGGTATTAAATGTACTTAATGTGTGATCATGTACATCTACGATTCTACAGATTCCTGTGTGTGCTTTAATTCTTCCTGTTTTCTTTATGTATGAGTGCAGGGTGACTGGTGTACCTGTTTGAGTTCAGGGTGAGTGGTGAGCCTGTATGAGTGCAGGGCGAGCAGTGTGCATGTATGAGTGCAGGGTGAGTGCTGTGTCTGCATGAGTGCAGGGTGACTGGTGTGCCTGTTTGAGTACAGAGTGAGCGTGTGCCTGTATAAGTGCAGGGTGAGCAGTGTGCCTGTATGAGTGCAGGGTGACTGGTGTGCCTGAATGAGTGTACGGTAATCAGTCTGCCAGTATGAGTGCAGGGTGAGCAGTGTGCCTGTATGAGTGCAGGGTGAGCAGTGTGCCTGTATGAGGGCATAGTGCGTGCTGTGCCTGTATGAGTACAGGGTGAGTTGTGGGCCTGTATGACTGCAGGTTGAGCAGTGTGCATGTATGAATGCAGGGTGAGTGCTGTGCCTGTATGAGTGCAGAGTGAGTGGTCCAAACAGAATCCTGCACAGGTGGTCATTTCTGACTCGGTATGTGCAGTTTGCAGACCTCCATTATATGCGCTGTAATGCGTAAGTTATCTGCACATCTGAAAGAGTAAATTTCAGATACCACAGCATTACATGACGGTGCATATACAAAGGGTCTGCATTGTATTCTATACGCATATCACATTGCATTTTGCACGCGCCTATGAAATATGCACATTTTGGAGACCTGATGTATGCATATAATCAGAGGTTTTAGATGTCCATATTGGGCATAATACAGGACTGAATAATGTGCATAAATCAGTTACAGGTCATGCATATGCCAGAGAGGTGCCTATTGTGCATCTAGCAGAGTCCAATATATTCTTCATGTGATAAATGCCTTCATAGTGGGCTTGTACCTCTGAGCTCTATAATGCCATATATCCTTTGGCAACAAAATGTACATATATCAGTGGTGAATTCCCCAAATTCTCAGAGCAAAAGAATTGAGAAGTGTGGAAGGTGTGGTACTGTCTTTGACTAATAACTGGCCCGGGCACGTTAGGGTGTTATTTGAAAATCAAGCCTAGGGAGACAGTGGCGGCTCGCAGTGGGAGTGCTGCGGGGCGGTGAGGCGGGGCGGGAGAGGGGCAGGGTGGGGGGGTAGTGGAGTCGGACATACGACGTCCACGAGTAAAGTAGGTAAATAAATAAATAAAACTATTTGGCTTGCGCGCGTTGCATCGCCGAGTTGGCGATGCAGCGCGCGCAAGGTAAATAGTTTTATTGATTTATTTACTTACTTTACTCGTGGACGTCGTATGTCCGACTCCACTACCCCCCACCCTGCCTCTCCCCACCCCGCCTCACCGCCCGCAGCACTCCCACTGCGAGCCGCCACTTGGGGAGACACAAAATTCAACAGAAACAGATAGTCATTTCAGCCTTACTTTAGAGTCAGGCCTTTCATGGCCAGAAAAAGTTCATTATCTTTGGTTCCAAAAGTCACGACATCCAGTCTCTTTTGTGGTTTTGCCTTGATTTTATTAAGAAATCCTTCCCAAGGAGCTGGAAAACCAACACGTGTTTCAAGTCAACCATCATATTACCAAGGTAGGAATTCAGATCGTCTATTTCATCTGGCTTTTAGCAGTGCCAGTTAAGGGTGTGGGTGAAGCCAACAGAGTATGTGGGTGGAGCTAGTGAAGGAAGTGGGTGGAGCTGAGAGAAGTGGGTGTGGCCTCCTAAAAAATATTTAGCACCTGGACTTAATATTTTACTGATAAAGCGCTGTTTTTGCACTTGTTCATCCCTAATACTTTTAAGGACTATGCCCCATTAAACGATAACCACACCTCGCTGGTCCTCACACCTGATACCAAAACTCCTCCCACACAGGATCAAAACAAAGACAACACTCTTCCAACCATACACCCTAAAAGAGCTTCACCGCCCAACATAGGGGTAGTAAGTAAGATATAACTATTATAATGCAATGCAAAACAATTAATGCAGCAATGGACTTCATCAATATGGATATCATCTCCTAACAGACAGAAGGAGCAAATGGGATAGCAGGAACACCCAAGGTAAACAATAGCTTTGTCTACTAAGCCACAACATACATGTGTATTTCAGACCATGTAAATATTGTTGCTTCTATGTACATATGGGTTTATATTTAGAGGGGCCTATGCCTAGTACTGCCACTGTACTAAATGTCATGTGTATTTTTGTATGTATGCAGAAGACTTGAGGAGAACAGTAGAACATCTAGGGAACTATTTAAAATAGTGAAAGAATTAGTTCATCCAGTAGGTTTGGGTCAAACAGTTAGAGATTTAGGCACTCTTATTGAGTAATTGGCTGTGTTCATCAATGAAATAATTTATATTATCTATTTGGCCTTTGGAGATCAATCCCCGATGCTGGAGAACCATTTTGAGGATGTTAGTCCATACCCGGGGGCCTCGTCCAATTGAGATAGGTTCTCAGAGCTAACTGTGGAAATGGTGGAAGAGATGATGGTAAGGGTGGAATCAGGCTTATCTTTGACCCTTGCCCACACTTTATTTATACTTGTTAGGCCTCTATCCTTAGTCTGTATGTAACACTACTTTAAAACAGTGGCGGCTCCTCTAGTAAGGCGGAGAAGCATCGCCCCACTGCTTTTTGCAGTGTAAAAAAAGAAAAAGAAAATGATAATAACTGGACTTTATTATCATTTTATTTGTTCCTGCTACGGTGTCTTGGCGGGATGGATTTGCTCTGCTGACAGAGCAGGGGAGAAGTGGTTTGCACTCCCTAAGAGCGCATGAATGTTTGGCTGGCCGTTTCGGGCCGGACAAACAATCATGCGCACTTAGCATGCTCTCCACCTAGGCTGCATTGCAGCCTGGGTGGAGAACATGGCCAGGGTCCCATTCCCTGGCTGAGCACCGAACAACGACGCTCAGACCAATCACAATGCTGCACTGCAGAGTTGTAATTGGCTATGGGGAGCCTGGGAGCCCGGGTGCTTCCAGCTTCCAGTTTGCACAGGAGAAATCAGGAAGAGGACGGAGAGGACTCAGGAGAGGCGGCGGCTGGCCGGCAGGTGAGTGAATTTCTTTTTTAACCACTCCTCCTCCCCCTCTTTCCCCCTCCCTGCCCACTGCTGCTTCCGGGAAGCAGCCACCACTGCTTTTGAATAAATCTTTGAAGGATGCTGAGTTTCTCGCAGCCTGGAAGCAAGCTCTGGTTTTACCATTGGTGAGGAAAATTGGGGTAGATGCTTCCATATTCTCCAACTATCACCCTATTTCGATGTCACCATATATGACGAATGTGTTGGCAAGATTAGTCAACACCAACCTACCTCAGTATTTGGAGAGTAATAATCTGTTGGATTCCTTTCTTACTGGGTTTAGAGCTAAAAACAGCACTGAGTCGACCTTATTGGCGGTGTTGGACAGCATCAGGTCTTTGGTGGACCAGGGTAAATCGGCTGCCCTTATCCTTTTAGACTTGTCTGCAGCTTTCGACACTGTGTTGCACTGCCTTCTGCTACAGAGGCTGCATGAAATTGGCCTGCATTCTACTACCATGCAGTGGTTCAGCTTATTTCTGAGCAATAAATCTCTTTCAGCACAGCTGTCCACTTTTAAATCTGACCCTTAAATGTTGCATTGTGGGGGTTCCTCAGGGATCTTCCCTGAGTCCCACTTTGTTTAATATCTAGTTGTCACCTCTGGCGGGCATTGTCAAGGTTTGGGGATTTGAGATCCTTACTTATGCTGATGATACTCAGCTTAGTGTTTGCTTTGATGATAAGCATACTGAGATACAAGGGAACTTAGTATTCTGCCCTCACTAGTAGCAAGGTGGTTGTGGGCACACTGTTAAAATTTAATGCGGATAAAACAGATATTTTGCTTTTTGGTGAGGCATGCAATGTCTAGACTGACTCTTGCTGGCCCTCGTTGTTAAGCCCTGCACCCAGGCCAAAAAAATTTGCAAAGAAATTGGGCTTCCTGATAGATGACTCTCTTTCAATGCAGGACAAGGTAAATGCTGTCTGTAGGAGTTGTAACTCTCAGCAAGAGAGTAAGTGAGGTTATTTTCAAAACAAAAACACCACCCTTAATCACCTGTGGTGGTCTGTCTGTGGGTGTAACAATGGTGACCTCAAAGTTATAAAGCAAGAGTGCAGAAAGACTGTTCGCCTGGCCGAATTGTATAGGCACAAACATGTCCAATGTTACTATGTACTGTGATGTCACCCTTATATTAATTCTGTTCAGGATGCTCAGCAAATAAAGATTTAAAAATTCAAATAAAAAAGTAGAAGTGATTTTCCCAGAGAGCTGCTTTGCTGAGTGCGCATTTGTGTAAAAGACGAAAATACTTTCTTCAAAAACTTGATTGTCATATGTCTATCCAAGTTTCCCTAAGGTAGGGATAATGATTTTCCAAGGCTTCATTTCAGTGACTTGTTTTGCATCATCAGTTTGTGGCACATTCCTGAAATGTTATTACCCCTAGTGCAAAGAATATGTAATTTTAATTTAGAATACACAATGGATCTGTTGATCTCAAGATAATCCTGCAATACATAAATAAAGGTAGGTGGTGAAAAGCTGTATATGGTAATGAACGGACACACAAGTGCTCCAAACTGATATCCCATGCACATTACCAAAATGAGAATAGATAATCGGCTGCAGGCCTTGGAACTCCGGTCGGCAACCTTGACCAAAATTTGATGAGCTTGTAATGCGGTAGTCTTAGGCTTTAGATCAGGTGATAGTTACAAAGCTTGCAACTGTTCATATGTTTAAATGATGCTCATGATGATCAGTTGGTAAGACTGTCAACATTCTAATTAAAACAATTAAGAGGATTGAGGCGTCAGATTGGGACTTTCTGGGCCTTCATAAAACTAAATCCAATCCCAATAAATGAAACTCCTACAAGACAAGAATTCAAGTTGAAACCATAAGGGTTTATTCAAAATTAAGTTCATTATAGAAGACAAAAAGTGGTTAGCTAAATCATACAGATTCAGCAATCATAATAAGTCAAAATCAAATAATGCAAGAGAATGAACATAAGGTAATCTTTAAAGCAAGTAGCAGCCAGACCCAGAGTATAGTTAGGAAAGAAAACGGACATGGAGTTTGCCTCCAAAGAGTGCGGCAAACAAACAAAGGATAGGGTAAGTAAACAGACAAGCAGACAATTTGCTCAGGTTAAAAGGCAATAAAAGTCTAAGTATAAATCAGTAGACAGACTGACAGAGAATCTGCAGAGTCATCAAAGTAAGGAAAGTTTGGCACATCTCTCCAAAACATAATCTTTTATAAAGTTTTGGGCAAAGAAAGCCACACACTTAGCATAGTGAAACAGGAGCTAACAGGGCTGGATTATCAATGATACATTCACATAAACCAATTATGTTCAAATGCACAAGAAATATCAAATCAGATCAATTTAGCAAACACCTACTTTGCTACGTATTTATAAAAAGGTATGCATAGGAAATGAAGGAGAATGCATGACATGTATGCATCACAGAAATACAAATAGACCGTTTGGCTAATCAATGGCCCCTAGATAAGACTAGCTCAAAGGACCTTGGATGTTGCAAAGGCAGGAACATCCTGAGCATAGCTTCCTTGTGAGGAAGCTTCTGTTAGCTGATTTTCTGAAATGGAAAAGCGCACAGAGAAACACATCTATGTGGAGAATGCTTGTTCACAAAAAATAAAGGTGCAATTCCTTTCTGTAAATGTGAAATGATGTCAAGGCAAGCTGGGTAAGGCGTAGTTAGGCTATCTCAAACACATCTAAATGAAGCATTATTTTGTTATTATTATTAAAAACGCTTTTTCAATTCTATCTTTTGATATGTATGAGTGACTGTTGTACAATACACCATGGTTGTGTTTGAAAATTTCCATCCGCAAGCTTAGTGAAGGAGTCCGTATAGGAAAGATCTCTAGTAAAGAGCCATGATACCTACTGAACCTTACTAGAAAAAAATGATCAGATGTGTGTTTCTGTGGTTGCTTCTTTGATAATTGTAACAACAAGGAAATGGGTGGCATTATGAATAAGTGCTGCTTGAGAGAAGCACTGTCAGGCTGTACAAGGGCAAATGGAGCTGAAAACAGTGCCTGTGTCCATTAGTACAACCAAACGCATGGTCCCATCACCTACAACAAAAAAATGTCACCTCAGATCTCGAACATTCGACCTTCACTTCCATTTCCCGGATGGACAAATTTAACATTCAGATGATGGCATAAGTCAAGTTGTCTTTACCCAATCTCTGAATGCTTAAAGCTTTCTTAACAATGTCCATTAACTCTCACAAGATTATCACAGCTCTGTAAGAGTATTGTTACGTCATTGCATGGGAACGCCCATGTGCCACCCATTATATGCACCCCTGAGGCAAAGTAGAGCATAGCGCTACTTTGCATTACTTTAGGCAACTTTCCAGTGCAAATTAAGATTTGCTTTGGAAAGTAAATTGCACCACAACATTTTGTGCTGTGTTTGCAGCACTTTTGTGATGCAAACCCGTTGCATAATGTTAGCCTGTCTGGTTCACATTACCTACAGCATATGATGGGCTGGGCTTATATTAATAACTAAGTATGGATAATGTCACTTGTGGACTTTTGTATCCTATAGAAGGTCCGATATGAATTTTTGCAAAGCACTAGTATTCTGCACTGGAAAATCGGTTACAATCAAACATGATTTGAGCGTGAAACAGCTGATTGTTGATATTCCTTATTTTTCTCTAGCAGTCCATTGCTGTTTGAGTAAAAGGGTTTAAGTGTAGCACTGCTTGAAAAATCACAATTTGCGTTTTCATTGCTGCGTGTGGTTGCTTTTATTAACCATGAATATTGATTTCACATATGCGGTTTCATAATTCAACAGTGAAACATTCAAATGCTGAGAGCTCAATTGAAGACAATGGAGTAGATCAGTGGCTTTATTGGCTGGTATAGGCCTTCTGCTCCAACATTCCATTGTTTGTCCTTCTGTTTGTCCTTTTTTTATTTCTGTTATTTAGAACATTCTACTCGCAGTTGATGCAATGCTGTAATATCATTAAAGCATTTCTGCCTCTGGCTATTCTGGTGGTAAAAAGACCTTACCCTCGTTATACTTCTTCGTATGTGGCTTAGGCCTATAGTTCAGGATTAGGGCCTTTAATTACCAATGTAGCCATCAGCAGCTTGCTGTATTGATTTTTACTGTGTAAATTGAAATCATACGTGAGTGATGAAAAAAATACAGACGTATGTTTCGCGGAAGGCTAAAGTAAGCTGCAGAGTTTTATCAAGGCTGAATAAACAGTCCATACCTTGACAACTAATCAGATAAACATTGTATACATGTCTTCCCTTCATCAGGAGGTATTAAAAGAGACTTCCTTGACCCCATCAGTCAGTGCCTTCCAATATCTATCTCTTCGAGTTTCATAGTAGTCATTAAACTAGAGGTGCATGAGCCAATGAAGACTGTAGCATAGCTCAGGCTAAAGTCTGGCTCTTGCTCAGCCCTTGATCATATGGGTATGTCGAAATAGCTGTTTAAATATGAAAATTTATCTACAGAGTGCAGCCTGCTTGTAATCTGAGAACATGCTTTGTGGGACCTATTTGCTTTGCTAATCTGTTTTATTGCTTTGATTTGCTGTACTGGATGTCCCTTCTCTTCATGTAAATTATGTCCTAAACAGCATGCATGCACATTAAAAGCATGCTGTTTGCTACACTGACCCACACCCTTGTTTGAAAATGAATTGCCTTTTGTGATTTTTCTCCTTTTGAGATTAAATCTTTCTTCTTTTAGATAACTTTTTTACTGAGAAAAATCAATCAATCAGGATTTATAAAGAGCGACTAATCACCCAATAGGATAACCATGCGCTTGCAGATCCTGGAGGCTTATTAGAACAGCCAGGTCTGGAGGACCATTTGGAATTCTGGAAGTGAGGTGATTGTCCGGAGTTGCGTGGGTAGGCTCTTCCAGGTCTATGCTGCAACGTGGGAGAAGGAATGCCCTTCACTTCTGCTTCAGTAGATGCGGGGAGCATAGGCAAGTGAAAGGGAGACAGAGCGTAGTGTTCTCGATGGTTGGTAGAAGTTCAGGCAGTGGTTAATGTAGGCTGGTCCTTGGTTGTGTAGAGCCTTGTGTGTGTGGGTCAGCAGCTTGAATTGGCATCTCTTCTGTATGGGGAGCCAGTGGAGTTGCCTGAGGTGGGGTGTGATGTGGGTTCATCGGGGAAGGCCGAGGATGAGTCTGACTGCGGAGTTCTGTATGGACTGAAGGAGGTGTGCGGTGATTCCTACGTAGAGGGCGTTGCCGTAGTCCAGTTAGCTGGTGATAAGAGAATGTGTCATGGTGTGTCTCGTGTGTTTGGATAGCCACTTGAAGATCTTATGTAGCATGCACAGAGTGCGGAAGCAGGAGGAGGAGATGGCGTTGATCTGTGATTTCATGGAGAGCTTGTTGTCAATGATGATTCCAAGGTTTCTGGCGTGGTCTGATGGAGTGGGTGCAGGTCTTAGGTCCAGGAGTTGTTCCGTGTGTTGCTGCTGTTGCCAAAGATCAGTACTTCCGTCTTGTCTGTGTTCAGCTGCAGGCAGTTCTTCTTCATCCAGTCAGTGTCGCTTGTCAAGCATCTGTGAAATAGGCTCTGGTGGTGGTGCTGTCGTCGGTGAGTGAGATGATGAGTTGAGTGTCATCTGCGTAGGAAATTATGTTGAGACCGTGGGATCTGACGATGTTGGCCAGTGGGGTCATTTATGCATTAAAGAGCATGGGGCTGAGGGATGAGCACTGGTGGACACCGCATGTGTCAGGAATGTTCAGGAGAAATCTCCCAGCTCTCTCAAGTTACGCCTCTTAGGTAGAAAAAGGTATAAGTACTGCCTTGCCAAGCATCGTAGGGTCATGTCTTGGGGATTGGCATCCTTTTGGCTCTCCAGTCTGTTTCCCACATTGCGGCGGAAATCCAAGATGGCCGCTCGCCATGACCGCTTAGGTTGTCGGTCTAGTCTTTTGGCCGTTTTCCCTCCTCAGCTGTGCTCGCGCTCGTTAGCGCGATGCTCTGTGCACTTCAACTGAAGTATTTGTGGAAACGGCTGCGTTTTCTAATTCGCGGCCGTTTCGCTTCCACAGAAAGAGATTCTGGAAGATTTCATTTGGGCCAGCGCTCAGGTTTATCACAGTAGGTAACACTGTGAATAAGGTGAGCTTAATCTTTGAAATCAACTTCAACGAGTGATAACAGAACACGTTTCACTGAAGGGAGTTAGTTTTTCTAGCCTACAGTTCCAGAGAGAGCATTTCAGAGACAATCCTTTTTGAAAGACATTGTGGACAGTGTAATTCCTAATTACAGAATTCAGCCGTTTCAAACCACGTTTGAACTCAGTGTAATATTTCCTGTGGGCTATCTCGCTCATTCATTCCAGAGGAGTTCCTGGTCATAGAGACTGAATTACATAGAGACTTTGCATATATAGAACCCAGACAATCAGAGACTATCATTTATGATTTATGGTTATGACAACAGTATTCCAGAAAAAGCAGTCAACAGTAGATATGGTTATATATATATATATATAAATTTACTTACCAACTTGTCCACGGAGATTCAAGGAGAACTACAGTTTCCAGACAAGTACAGAAAATTCCTGCAAGAGAAAAGAAATACAGAGAGAAAGTTACAATTCAACTTATTAACTAAACAGAGGTGAATATAGATAGCAGAGGCGAGATAAAGAGAAATAGCGAAGTTAGCTCATACATAGAGTTAGTTACAGTGTGTTTCTATTCACAGAGTCCTACACCGTGAAGTCAACCAACCAGTAGTGACAATTTATATTCAAGCCAAAAGGTTCAACTTTCAAGAGAGCAGCAAGCCACACAGAAGGGACAGGTATTCTAAGGCGGGGAGCAAGAGACTTGGGTTGGTGTAATTTTTATTGTGGTTACATGTCCCTCTCTGTTTCAGGAAGCAATGCTAAGACAAGCAAGGGTTCCAGTCCTGGAGAAGAGTAGCTGTGGCGGTCTCTCTTTTCATCCCAATCCCCTTTCCCCCCCTTTGCTACTTGTGAACTAGTTTGCAGTAGCGGAGCTGGGGATTGTGGAACTATCATCTGCTCCTGCGGAAAATCCAGTTTTGGTTCAGGTACTTGACAGATTGAAGTGCCACCCAAAATTTCCGCTCGAGCAGTATGGCTGAGGGAATTGATGTAAAGGCTTTGGCGTCAGTGTTAGATGGGATACAAAAACAATTGAGTGATACCATGTCTGAGAATAAATCTCTTAGGGAAGAGGTTAGAAAGTCTAGTCAAGAGGCCCAATTTTTGCGTCAAAGGTTTGAAGAACTTTCCGCTAGTGCCATAGCTGGAACTAAGGAAAATAAGTCACAGACGTTTACTCCAGTCCCTTCAGCGGCGGAGTTGACCACTCAGGTAATTCATGCTATTTCACCTACAATCCCATTGGCAGCTCCAGAAATGTTTAGTGGGGATCCTCATAAAGCCCAGATATTCCTCACACAATGTTCTCTACACTTTCTCTGTCGGCCCATTATCTTTAAGGAGGATCAATCCAAGGTGGCCTTCATGTTGTCCTACCTGAGTGGTGACACTGCAGCCTGGTCCATGCCGTTAGTGAACAACAACGATCACATTTTATATGAGTTTGAGGATTTCAAAAGAGAGTTTTTGCGCATTTTTGATCGGAGATCTATTTCTCAAACTACAGATAACGAACTTTTAGATTTAAAACAAGGTAATCGTCACTTGGTCGCATACTTGGCACAATTCAATAAGTTGATTGTTGAAACGAATTGGCCAGAAGCCAAGAGAGCGGCCATTTTCTATAGAGGTCTTAAAGATGAGTTGAAGGACGGTCTAGCACAGATACCTAAGCGACCCACTGATGTCTCAGAATTAATAGATCTGGTCTTATAGATTGATCAGCGTCAGAGTGAAAGAAAGAGTGAACGGCGAAAGGATTTTAAATATTTCCCTCCGCGATTTGATCGAGCCCGGTCGGAGAACACCAAGGTCAAAGACGTCTCCTCGGAGGAAGAACCTATGCAAATCAGCTCTGTTCGGGGGCCATTATCTAAGGAAGAAAGAGAGAAGAGACGAACTGGCAAACTTTGTATGTATTGTGGTAATTCCGGTCATTTTGTAAAAGACTGCCCCAAGAAACCCAAAAATAATGCTTGGGTAAAAGACAGGCTCCACCAGTAGAGGGAGTTGCTCTGGTGGAAGCTAATGGCAAGTCAACTCCAGATTCGCAATCAATTGCCAACACCTTACAATCCTCTGCACCCCATTTGATAATTTCTGGTCTGATCAAGTTTGGAGATGCCGAAGTGGATGATATTTCTGTGATGATAGATTCGGGTGCAACCGGCAATTTTTGTGATATTAAATTCGCCCAATCCTTAGGTATTCAATTTATCAGAAAGGAAAGACCGGAATCTGTTCGAGCCGTTGATGGAACGAATTTATCCTCCGGTCCTATAGTTCATGAAACTGAGGACATCTGGTTGAGAGGGCCCAGTAGTCATCTAAGTATGTTGAGGTTCAGTCTCATCGACGCACCACAATTCCAGCTCATCTTGGGTTTACCTTGGCTTACAGAGCACAATCCCAGGATTGATTGGGCTAAGAGATCCATCGACATGAACTCAGACTATTGCAAAGGGCATTGCCATGATTGGAGTGTCAATTTTCCTCCAGCTTCTCCTCCTCTGTTGTTGGCCAGTCAGTCTAAATCAATCTGTTTCTTGGAAACCCAAGACATTCCAATGGAATATCAAGACTTGGCATCAGTTTTTGACGAACAGGAGGCTAACAAGTTGCCTCCGCATCGAGAGTATGACTGCAAGATCGAATTGGAGGCTGGCGCTCGTTGCCGTGCAGTAGAATTTATGCGCTTTCTGAAAAGGAAAATCAGCATCTAAAGGAGTACATAGATCAGTACCTGGCTAATGGTTTTATCCGCCCTTCACAGTCACCAGTCTCCTCTCCACTTTTTTTTATTCCTAAGAAAGATGGAAGGTTGAGAACTTGCATCGATTATCGAGCATTGAATCTCGTCACCAAGAAAAACAGATATCCATTGCCTTTAATTTCCGAATTGCTTGATCAAGTCAAAGGAGCCAAGGTGTACACGAAATTAGATCTAAGGGGAGCTTATCATTTAGTGCGCATGGCAGAAGGCGAAGAGTGGAAGACTGCATTTCGAACTCAACTGGGTCTTTTCGAGTACCAGGTCATGCCTTTTGGCCTGTGTAATGCACCTGCTGCTTTCCAGCATTTCGTGAATGACATTTTGAGAGAGTTCCTGGATCGTTTTGCAGTCGTGTATATCGACAATATTCTTATTTTTTCCGCCAACATGAAAGAACATATTCAACATGTACGATTGATCCTGAAGAAGTTGCTTGAAAATCAACTTTTTGTTAAGTTGGAGAAATGTGTCTTTCATTCTACGCAAGTGGAATTTTTGGGGTTTGTGTTATCCCCTGAAGGAGTGTCCATGGATGATGCTAAAGTAAAGGTCATTAGAGATTGGCCCTCTCCACGTAATGTGAAAGAGTTGCAGAGTTTCATTGGCTTTGCCAATTTCTACAGGCGATTCATTCCAGGTTTCTCTGAGAAGGTATCCACACTAACTCGACTGTTGAAGAAGGGGGTCAAGTTCGAGTGGACCACTGAAACTGAGGGAGCTTTCCAGGAATTAAAGAAGATCTTTATCTCGGCCCCTGTTCTTTTGCATCCAAACCCCGAGGAGTCTTTTTCGTTGAGGCCGATGCCTCCAATTTGGCCATCGGTGGAATCCTTTCTCAGAGGCACAAGAATACTGGCCAACTTCATCCAGTGGCATTCAGATCTCGAAAACTGACACCTGCAGAAATGAACTACTCAATTGCTGATAAAGAATTATTGGCAGTCAAAGATGCCTTTCAAGAGTGGAGGCATTATTTGCTAGGTGCCCGACGTGAGGTCACTGTGTTCACAGACCATAGAAATCTCCAGTTTTTGAAATCGGCTACGTACCCTTACTCCTAGGCAGCTGAGGTGGTCTTTATTTTTGCAGACTTCAACTTTGTGTTAACATACAAGCCTGGATTTGCTAATGGTAAGGCTGATGCCCTGTCTCGTCTCAATACTGGTGAATCTGAAAAGGTGATGGAGAAGGGTTTAATCATTCCTAAAGAGAAGATTGTTGGTGTAGTCAATTTTCCAGAATTTGAAGAAAGATTGAGTAAATCTTTGGCGGATTTGGAACTCCAGGATTGGGCCAAAGAAGGTACTGGAAGAGAAGTAAAAAATGGAAGGCCTTATTACAAAGGAAAACTGTATGTGCCAAATGAAGAACTTCAACTGGAGGTCATTCGACATTTTCATGATGAGCTATTGGCTGGTCACAATGGTGTCAAGAAAACCTTGGAGATGATTCAAAGAGAATTTTGGTGGCCGGCTTTGGAGACTCAGGTGGGACAATATGTGGCCTCTTGTGAGCAGTGCATAAAGGGAAAGGCTGTTAGAATGGCTCCACAAGGTTTGTTGTTGCCTTTGCCCCCAGCCCTGTATCCGTAACACACTGTTTCCATGGATTTTATAGTGGAACTTCCCTCTAGTCAAGGGTTCACTACGATTTGGGTTGTGGTAGATCATTTCACCAAAATGAGTCATTTCGTCCCTTTAAAGTCAATTCCTACCTCAGCTCAGTTATCCGCTCTGTTCACTCAACATGTAGTCAAGGCCCATGGAATTCCCAAAATAGTAATTTCAGACCGGGGTCCACAGTTTATCTCACGCTTTTGGAGGGCTTTTCTCAAAAGATTAGATGTGGATTCTCGTCTGTCTACCAGCTTCCATCCTGAGACTGATGGACAGACGGAACGAGTCAATCAGGAATTGGAGCAATATCTGCGCCTTTTTTTGATGGAAAATGAAGGGGAATGGCCTAATTTAATTTGGGCGGCAGAATTTGCGTACAATAATGCCAAACATTCTTCCACGGGGTTTTCCCCTTTTTATCTCAATTCTGGTAGGCATCCTAATACCTTTGTGGGGAAGCAGGAGAGTGATGTTCCAGCAGTCGAGGTAGTGGTTCAAGAACTAAAGAAGGCGTATCAGGTAGCGACTAGCAATTTGATCAAGGCTAAGAGTTCCTACAAGAAGCAGGCAGACAAGAAAAGACGTTCAAATCCCATATATGAGCCTGGGGACAAGGTATGGATTTCGACTCGAAATATGCACCTGAAGGGGAATCGAAAGTTTCAACCCAGATTCATTGGTCCTTTTCAGGTGGATAGAATGGTTAATCCAGTGAGTGTTAAGATTCGACTCCTCCTAGGTTAAGAATTAATTCCGTTTTCCATGTTTCTCTTCTTAAAAAGAATCCTCCAGAACTAAGAGTTAAAGAACCCCCAAGATCTGTTCAGTTTCAGTCAGAGGAGGAATTTGAGGTAAAACGGATTTTAGATTCACGATTCAAGAAGGGGAAGTTGTTTTACCTCGTGGATTGGAAAGGTTTTGGGCCAGAGGAGAGATCCTGGGAACCTAAGATTAATGTGCATGCTCCTAGATTGGTTCGAGAATTTCATAAGACTTACCCTAATAAGCCCACAGAGAGTGAGGGAGGAGTTTTGGTGGGGGGTACTGTCAGGACTGTTCAGGAGAAATCTCCCAGCTCTCTCAAGTTACGCCTCTTAGGTAGAAAAAGGTATAAGTACTGCCTTGCCAAGCGTCGTAGGGTAATGTCTTGGGGATTGGCATCCTTTTGGCTCTCCAGTCTGTTTCCCACTTTGCGGCGGAAATCCAAGATGGTCGCTCGCCATGACCGCTTAGGTTGTCGGTCTAGTCTTTTGGCCGTTTTCCCTCCTCAGCTGTGCTCGCGCTCGTTAGCGCGATGCTCTGCGCACTTCAACTGAAGTATTTGTGGAAACGGCTGCGTTTTCTAATTCGCGGCCGTTTCGCTTCCACAGAAAGAGATTCGGGAAGATTTAGTTTGGGCCAGCGCTCAGGTTTATCACAGTAGGTAACACTGTGAATAAGGTGAGCTTAATCTTTGAAGTCAACTTCAACGAGTGATAACAGAACACGTTTCACTGAAGGGAGTTAGTTTTTCTAGCCTACAGTTCCAGAGAGAGCATTTCAGAGACAATCCTATTTGAAAGACATTGTGGACAGTGTAATTCCTAATTACAGAATTCAGCCGTTTCAAACCACGTTTGAACTCAGTGTAATATTTCCTGTGGGGTATCTCGCTCATTCATTCCAGAGGAGTACCTGGTCATAGAGACTGAATTACATAGAGACTTTGCATATATAGAACACAGACAATCAGAGACTATCATTTATGATTTATGGTTATGACAACAGTATTCCAGAAAAAGCAGTCAACAGTAGATATGGTTTTATATATATATATATATATATATATATATATATATATATATATATATATATATATATATATGTATACTTACCAACTTGTCCACGGAGATTCAAGGAGAACTACAGTTTCCAGACAAGTACAGAAAATTCCTGCAAGAGAAAAGAAATACAGAGAGAAAGTTACAATTCAACTTATTAACTAAACAGAGGTGAATATAGATAGCAGAGGCGAGATCAAGAGAAATAGCAAAGTTAGCTCATACATAGAGTTAGTTACAGTGTGTTTCTATTCACAGAGTCCTACACCGTGAAGTCAACCAACCAGTAGTGACAATTTATATTCAAGCCAAAAGGTAGCAACTTTCAAGAGAGCAGCAAGCCACACAGAAGGGACAGGTATTCTAAGGCGGGGAGCAAGAGACTTGGGTTGGTGTAATTTTTATTGTGGTTACATGACCCTCTCTGTTTCAGGAAGCAACGCTAAGACAAGCAAGGGTTCCAGTCCTGGAGAAGAGTAGCTGTGGCGGTCTCTCTTTTCATCCCAATCCCCTTTCCCACCCTTTGCTACTTGTGAACTAGTTCGCAGTAGCGGAGCTGGGGATTGTGGAACTATCATCTGCTCCTGCGGAAAATCCAGTTTTGGTTCAGGTACTTGACAGCATGTGATCTCCTCGGGTTTGGAGGTGGAAGGTTGGAGGTGGATCCTCTGGGTTCTTCTGGTGAGGAAGGAGGTGATCCATATAAGTGCGCCCCCCTGGAAGCTGATGTAGTGGAGTCTTTCAATCAGTGTGTGGTGGGATACGGTGTTGAAGGCTACTGAAAAGTCAAGGAGGATCAGAACTGCTGTTTCTCTTCAGTCGAGGAGGGTTCGGATGTCATCAGTGGCTGTAATCAGGTTAGTTTCGGTGCTGCGGTTGCTGCGGAAGCCGTATTGGGAGGTAGAGTAGCTGGTTCTGCTCCAGGTGTACCATGAGTTGCTTGTTGATGATCTTTTCCAGTGCCTTCGCTAGGAATGGGAGCAGGGAGATTAGCCGATAGTTTTTAAGTTCGCTGGGGTCGGCAGAGTGTTTTTTAAGTAGTGGTCTGACTTTGGCGTGTTTCCAGGCATCAGGATATGTTGCGGTGGTGATAGAGGTGTTGAGCAGGGTGGTGAATTCCTGGCCGATCCTTTGGTTTCCGAGGTTAAAGATGTGGTGCGGGCATGGGTCTGTGTGAGCTCCCGAGTGGATGTATTTCATGGTGGATGTGGTGTCCTGGGTGGAGAGGAGGTTCCAGGAAGTCAGTCTGTGGTTCGTGTCAGTAGCGGTGGTAGCTTATCTATCGAGGAAGTCCGTCACTACGTGGTGGGATTCCAAGGGTCTGTATATGGTTGCGATCTTGTCGTGGAAGAAGTCGGCGAGGTTGTCACACAGTGAAGGTGTGATGTTATTTTTGCTGGTGTATATATGGCATCTATAGAGTACAATTGAGTTATCCTGTGGTATGAGTACTTTGATAGGCAGCATTACACATTTGTTTAGTCTAAAACTGGATACAAGAGGGGATGCAGGCCATGGCCTACAAAATATAGAAAACTATATCACAGAGGATCAGCTAAGGCCCACTCAGAAGGGGTTTACTGGTAGCCCTGCGAAACATTGGGTGGAAAAAGACAGGAATACAAACTACAATTCCTCCCTTAAGGCAACAGCCACTTTACTCACCTACTGGGACCTGGCAATCAGCAAAGGAGGGGTAACGACACACCTCTTCCATGACACCAATTGCATACAACTTAGATTTCACACCTGGAGTACTGGACAGATACTTCTGCCACTAGGAACATGGACATTATCAAACACACAAAGTTCTTTATGTCAAGGGTACAATTCGCTGACGAGAAACCTGCACCACACTGTTTCATATGACTCCAGCAGACCAACATCGACTAACACATTTATTCCTCTTGGCCAATACATCCAAGATAAAATTCGGGGGCTCCAGGGATCTTACACAGACCAGGGGCTGCGGCTTCGTAATGGCGGAGGAGCCTCGTCCCACTGGTCAGTGTCTGTCACAGAAAAATAAAATGATAATAAAACCATAATATCATTTTATTTTTCTGTGACTGGTTCTGGCTGGCATGTGATGGAGCAGGGTAAATGTAAAAATTTTAACCTCCTAATATTTTCGTACAATATTAATAAACATGTTCGTTTAAGTAAATAACCAACAATGTATGTTAAGGGTTAATGGTAACACGCAATTCTGTGTGCAAATTAATTGACTTATAATTGTTTACGTATCTAACATAACATAATATTTGCGTACTAATTAAATAATAAATGCATGATTTGTGCTTTTAAATAAAACGTGTGGTTGCAAAATAAAGCGATGGTAAGTAAGGGACAGCTTTATATGTTGCTTCTGCTAGGTAATACCTAATTGGGGTACGTAGAAAGACGGGAGGGAAACGAAAGGGTTTATATTTCGTTGTTTTAATAACATTTTGTTTATCTTTGAAAATAGTGCGCTTAGGCCTGCCGAGCAGCAATATAAAATGGCCGCGAGTTGCTAGAATGCGCATGAGCGGGAGACCATGTGATAGAGGAGAGAGGCTGTGGAAAAGGGATGATCACGCGCTGATGCCGAGAGGCTAAGATGAAAGTATGGTCAAGGCTGTTGTGACCCTTCTGAGCAGATGTGTGCCAAGATGATCAGCAAGAAGCGTGAGAAGCCTGGCTGAATCAATAGACGGAACTGTATTACATAAAATGTAACAGAAAAAGATACAATTTGGACTGATCGAAACGGATGAGCAAGTGCATGAACTGTGGGAAACGATGCTTGCATGGACATTCCACACGGAACTGGTTGAGACCAGGAAGTTTGATTAGAATGTATATGGACCTGAGTTTTTGACCAATGAGAATGAATCGCGCCATGTAAGAAGAAACATTTTATGCTGTAAGCTAGAATTAGGGTATAAGAAGACCTACTCTTGGTGGGAGGGGGTATGTGTATGCTGTTAGAATGCTGCGGGAGATGCTGCTGAAATTAGATGCTGCGTGAGTTAGATGCTGTAGATGGGAGAAGTTGCGGTCGCTGATGCTGACGAGCTGATGCTGCTGCTGTTATTTTCCTTTTCCAGTTGAGTATAAAGATGCTGCTTTAGGAGAACTTTTTAATGATAGGGTTTATTAGAATTATTAGGTTTTTACCCAGATAGATAGATAGATTGATCTATAGAGTTCTTATTATGATAACCTCATTTTTCCGTCTAATAAAAGTGCCTTGCAATTTCAAACTATTCTTATATTGATGATAAATGTAATGATCTGAATAATAAGCTTAACCTCATTACCTGCATTTAAAACTTTATATAAACTTTATTATTCTTTAAACAAATGACTCAGTGATTCTTTAGCTCAATGATTAATAATGAAATGGTAAAAGAGTTTATTGTGATTGAGCTGGTCTTAATCACCATCAACTGATTCCTACTAGTTGGTCCATCGACCAATGAGCGGAATACCTTAAAAGCAAATGAGAAATATTATGTCATTATAAAAGAGGTATCCCGTCTCCTTCCAGCGAATCGTTTTTCTCCTAGGTTCATGACGGAGGAAATCCAGGGAATAAATGAGTAAGTGAATGTATATGCGGTGTTATGGGCCCCACCGTCATATGGATATAGTGTGTGTGTTAGAGAAATAATTGCACCTGGATGACCAAAGCATAATAGGAGAATTATTTTTATTGTTAGCGCTGGATCAGATTTCTTGGTAGCAGAGTTATGGTTACTATAGATTAGTTTGGTGATTATTGATTTTTGATTATAGATTATTGATAAGTTCATGTCTAACACTTTTTGTTGAGTCGCGTTATGTTATATGTAAGTTTTCACGCTTCTGGGAAGTAGGAAGTGGAACACGTGTAGCAAGAGAAGTCACATGGAATTTTACACTGTCTGAGTTCATTTTTGGTAATAACACAGGTTGTGTTATAATAGGGACATTTTTGTGTATAAAAGGTGTGTAAGTGAAATAGTGATCGGTTTTCTTGTGAAACTCTGGCCTTAATTCTCAGGAGCAGTATAGTCTCCACATGTGTTTTATCCCCAGAGAAACGGGTTTACTGATTGCTTGAAAGAAGGGTAAGGTAGAGGGAAGTGCTACTTTATCGGCGAAACTGAAAATTCTGTGGTAGGGTAGAGGTAAGCGCTGCCTACTGGAAAATACAGAATTCTTGTGTAAATGGTCAAAGCTATCTTTTCGGTTTAGCGAATCAGACAATGGAAATGTTTTAAATGTTGTAATTAACAAAGAATTGTTGAAAAAGAAATTGCCGATAAATTTTGTAAAGGAGGGGTCAAGAGCAAGAGTGACGTAGACAAGAGTCGCGCTGGGATTGGACAGTGCGATAGTCACATGAGAACAGGAGCAGGACTGACGTAGACAAAAGCCGCGCTGGGATTGGACAGTGCGCCGTAGACAGAAATCGCTCTAATTGGAGCTTTGGTGTGAGTCGCGCAAGGATTGGTTGAATAGCCTAGTGACGTGGAAGTTTGTGATTGGAGTGTTGGTGTGAGTCGCGCTAGTATTGGTTGAAATAACGCATAGGGAACAGTGTTGAATTGCGGATTGTTTAAGGAGAAAAAGATTGTGAATCATGTCGTACTATGAGTATGGAAAAGAGAAAACGTCATGGATGTCGAAAGTTAAGAACTTCTTTAAGAAAGACAAAAAGGTAGTGACTAGAGAGGGACAAATAATTCCTCCGCCGAAATCACCAGCTTCACATATGATGCTGAAATATGGATATCATACATGCATATGGTTAGAAAATTGGACAAAATACACCAAGAATGATGGAGCATTGGCTTTCCCTGAGAATGGTTCATTTAATGTAGCTGTACTACGGAACTTGAGAGAAAAGATGGTAATGTTAGAACCTAGACCTAGACCAACACAGTTTGAAGCTTTAACGGAATGGGAAGATGAGATGTATGAGCGAGAGAGATCCAGAGGATTAAAGAATCATGAGTTTTTGCCTGGAAGGTTGTGGGGAATAAATCATGAAGACAGAGTAAAGCGTTGGAGATATGCTAACATGACAGGAGGTTTGTTTCCAGCTTTTGCAGTTGAGGAAGAAGCAAAGAGAAAGTGTACCGAGAAAAAGAAACATGTAGTGGTAGAAAAGTATGTGTATGGTGGTAGTGAAACAGATGACGAATTGCTGGAAGATATTTTAAACAGAAACCCACCTCCATACCAACAGACTTCTGCGGTGGTGACACCAAATGCACCGCCAATGGAAACTGGGAGGAATAAAAAACCCGAATGAAGAAATGAAATAAATAGGTCACAAGAAACATTTAAAACTTCACAAAATGAAGAGACAGAAAGTGACAATGCAACTGAATTAGCAAAAACAACAAAAGAATTGACTGAGAAAATAAGAGAATTGACAAAGAATATGGAAGCTGTAACTGTACCAGTAACGATAGGTCCAGTAATGCCAATTTTTGAGAATCAGAAAATTAATGAACATTCCTTAGTGATTCCCATGAATTCACATTTGCAAAGAAAAAGAGAAGGGATGGAACTGAATAATGAAGGGGCACACAATTTGGCTAGTACATGTAGACCAAGCCCACCTACAAATTTGACGATAAATGAGAATGAGTTTAGGAGAATGCCTATGGTGACAGAGTCCGCATCAGGAACACCAGAAAGAAGCAGTGATTGGATAGAATTAAATAGTACGCCTGTAGGTCCGACACCAGAAGAGTTAAACGAATGGATGAAAGCGCTAAAAGCAAAAGAACCGGAAGAAAAACCATTAGATGTAATTAGGTTGAAAATAGACATGGAAGAGTTGATTTTGGGAACAATTGGAACAGAAAAACTAAAAAATTACCAGGATGATGAGATTATGTTTTTGTGCAAGAGTCTTACTTGGAGAGCTAGAAATTTACATGACAAATTGGAAGAGATCGCAAGTGAACTAGGAGTAGAATTTGTGAAAGTGAGGACGTTGCAGAAACCGTACAGAGTAGATTTTTGTGAGAAAGACATAGAGAATTTGAACACATCAGGAAGACTGACCCAAATAAAAGAGCTGATTGTTTTATTGAGAAAATGGGGTGATGTGGATAGATGGAGAAATAGATGGTCAAAGAGGAATGAGAAAACAACAGATAAAGCATCTTTGGCGTTTGCAGTAACAGATAAAGAACCAGTTGCTAGGGAATACCCGATGAGAGAAACACCAGGTGGTAGTTATGTGCATGTTCCGTGGACCAGACAGGATATACTGTCATTTACAAATGACTTTCCCAAATTGAGAGAGAAACCAGTAGAATGGTACAGACAAGTGGAGAGATTTGTTAAGGTGTCAAAAGTGCTGTGGATAGATCTGGATGGATTGTTTGATATAGTAGTGCCAGCTGATTTGTGGACAGAATGTAAGATTACCATTGATTGGCCAACTGTAGAATATCCAAGGGATGCTAAAACAGGAGCGCCAGGTCCAGAAGTGATGAGGAAGTATGAACAAGTAATTACCTTTTTGAAAAATAAGATTCCACCAAAAGAAACAGATTGGGTAAAAATAGACAGAACAACGCAGGAGAGCAAAGAGTCAGTGCATGCCTACTATGAGAGATTGTTGTTGGTTTTCAAACAGTATAGTGGTTATGAGACACTAAGTGAGAAAGACATGAGTCATTTTGTATATAGGTTTGTGTATGGATTAAAACCAGAGATAAGTGAAATGATTAAGCAGCACTTGATTGGTTGGCAGAATAGCACAGTGGACGAAGTTTTGAGATATGCTAAGTATTGCAGTGATGAAATTGAGAGTAAACAGCGTAAATTGAAAGAAAAGGCCATGTGGGCACAGGTGAAAGTTGCAGAGAAGCAAGAAGCTCAATTGAGTAATACTGGTAGTGAAACTGGACAGTTTAAATCCCGACCTAATATAGGTAAAGGAAAAGGACAAATGAGCATAGATGAGGCAAAGAAAAAGTGGCCATGCCACAACTGCGGAAAGCTAGGACATTGGAGAAACGAGTGTAAATTTCCTCCAAAACCTAATATGGAAAATCAATCATTAAATTCACAGGTGCAGAGTGAGGTAGTTACTCAACAAGGTCAGGTGCCACAACCACCACTTCCCAAGAGTGTAAACCAACAGAAATACAGTGCAGAAACAGGATTCTACGGAGGAGAACAAGTAACACAGTTGCCACGTGCAGCTGCAATTTCTCAATATTGGTTACGACAGAATGAGGATGACACGGATGAAAGTTCCTGATGGTGCCTAGGAGAGGGGGAAGAGTGCGTGCTTGGCACAACTCTAGAGGTAGATCAGTCTGGTCCATTTGTGGATGGAGAAGTCAATGGTGCAAATGTAACATTCCTTGTTGACACTGGAGCTACCCGTTCTACTGTTAGGTCAGTGGAAATTCCGAACCTTCCTCTCTCAGGTGAACATATCCAAGTGGTTGGAGTTTCCAATCAGCAAATTAAAACGCCTCTTACTAAATTATTAAAGGTAAGAATTGGTCCATTTAGTGAAATGCACCGATTTGTGGTATGTGATTGTAGTCCCGTGAACCTTTTAGGACGCGATTTATTGTGCAAAATGAACTGCACAATTTATTGTACTCCAGACGGAATTGCATTTCAGACTCCAGATGAGGATGTGCTGTATAAAATGACAATGGTGAATTTAGAACCAGAAGTGAATGGTTTGTTTCCTGTATTTGATGCAGAGAAAATCCCAATTGAATTGAAAGGAACAGTGAAAGAAGAAGTGTGGGACTTTACAGGAGAAGATGTAGGATTAATGAAAGGAGTAGATCCACGTTAAAATAACAGTGAAAGAGGGAACGAGTTACCCAAATACGCCCCAGTATAAATTGACTCCAGAAATAATTGAAGGAATAACGCCAGTAATAAATAAAATGATTGAACAAGGGATTTTAAAAGAAATCATGAGCAGTCCATGTAATTCGCCAATAATGGGACTGAAAAAGCCAAACGGAACATATAGAATTGTACAGGATTTGAGAAAGGTAAACAAAATTGTTGTGCCTTGTTGCCCAATAGTACCGAACCCTGCTGTGATTCTATACCAGATTCCACGTGAAGCAGAATGGTACACAGTAATTGATTTATGTCATGCATTTTTCTCTATTCCATTGCATCCAGATAGCCAGCCAATATTTGCGTTTAGGTTTGGAGAGCGTATTTTGGCATGGTGCCGAATTCCTCAAGGGTATACAGAAAGTCCCTCAATCTTTAATCAGATCCTAAAGAAATCATTGGAAGATCTAAGAATGCCAGAAAAGTCAGTAATGGTTCAGTATATTGATGACCTACTGGTGGCATCAAAAACGAAAGAAGCATGTGTCAATGATACAATTGCTTTGCTGAATCATTTAGCAAAAAGAGGACATAAAGTGTCCCCTTCAAAATTGCAGTTTTGTCAACAAGAAGTCCAGTATTTAGGGCATAAAATTGAGAAAGGAGTGCGAAAGGTAACAACAGAAAGAATAAAAATGATTCAAGGAATGAGAGCTCCAATGACACAAAGAGAGGTAAGAATGTTTTTGGGAATGGTTGGATATTGTCGACAATGGATAAGCGGTTTTTCACTAATTGCTAAACCATTGCAGAAACTGACAAAGAAGGATGTTAAAGATCCTTTTGAAATGAATGATGAAGAAATGAAAGCATTCAGAGAGTTGAAAAAGAAATTGTGTGAGGCTCCAGCATTGGGAATGCCTGACTATGAGAAAGATTTTGAGCTGTATTGCAGTGAAAGAGATGGATGTGCATTTTCAGTTTTGGTGCAGAGACATGGAACTATGAAAAGACCAATTGCATATTTTTCAGCTGTTTTAGACCCTGTAGCGAAAGCGTTGCCTGGATGTTTGAAAGCAGTTGCTGCTACTTGTGTGAGTCTGGAACAGAGTGAAGGCATAGTGATGGGGTATCCATTGAGAGTGTATGTTCCCCATTCTGTGGAAATTCTTTTGACAAGAACGAAAACCCAATACATGACACATAGTCGGCTGACTAGGTATGAAAAGGTAATTTTGAGTGCAGATAATGTGACCATTGACAGATGTATGAATGTGAATCCTTCAACATCATTGCCAGATGAAGAGAGTGTGATTGAAATGGATGAAGTAGATCACGATTGTCTGAATGTGCTCGAATACTGTACAAAACCAAGAGCTGATATACGAGATGAGCCTTTGAAAGAATCAGATTATATTCTGTTTGTGGATGGCTCATGTTTGAGAACGAGTGATGGAGTTCTAAGTGCAGCATATGCAGTTTGCACAGTAGCAACTGTATTGGAAGCATCTTGTCTGAAAGGTGTACGGTCTGCCCAAGTAGCAGAATTAGTAGCTCTGATTCAAGCATGTAAGTTGGGAAGAAATGTACGGGTTACGATTGTGACAGATAGCCAGTACGGCTTTGGGGTTGTGCATGATTTTGGTCAGATTTGGTCACAAAGGGGTTTCTTGACGTCTGCAGGAACGCCCATTAGAAATGGAGATTTTGTGAAAAAGCTGCTTGAGGCGATACAGCTGCCTAAACAGATCGCTGTAGTGAAGTGCAATGCACATAAAAATGGGGAAGACTACATTACTGTTGGTAATAAATATGCTGACGAAATGGCACAGTACTGTGCAAAGAATGTGGTTTCTTTGAATAAATGTCGTGAAAGAGAGCATATTTCTTGTCCTTTGCTTTTTACTAACTCTATTGAAACATGGGATGAGGTGAGACAGTTACAAGAAGCTGCAGAGGATGAGGAAAAAGATACCTGGATAAAAGCAGGATGTAGAAAACATGAAGAAACTGATGTTTGGGTTTACAGGGATGAGAGACCAGTTATGCCTGATAGCATGATTTCTGACATGGCACGGATGTACCATGGACAAGCCCATATTGGGAGAGATTCAATGATCAGACTTTTTAGACAAACATGGTATAATCCAAAATTCAGAGCCATAGCTGAGAGTCTTTGTCAGAGATGTCTTATTTGTCAACAGTTAAATCCAGGAAGGAAGACAGTAGTGAGTCTAGGAAGAATAGGACGAGAAGGGGGTCCTTTCACTAGAATGCAAATGGATTTTATTGAAATGCCACCTTGCAACAGATTGAGGTATGTCCTAGTGGTCGTCTGTTTGTTTTCCAGTTGGGTGGAAGCATATCCAACAAGAAGGAATGATAGTATTACGTTAGCAAAACTTATGCTGCGAGAATTCATTCCGAGGTATGGTTTTCCAGTCACGATTGAAACAGATAGAGGAACACATTTCCAAAATGAATTAGTTAAACTGATTTGTGAAGCACTTAGTATTAAACAGAAACTGCATTGTGCATACAGACCAGAGGCTTCTGGAATAGTAGAGCAAGTGAATGGAACAATCAAGAACAGGTTAGGAAAAATGTGTCAAGCTACAGGACTCAAATGGCCAGATGCTTTGCCATTAGTTCTGATGACAATCAGAAGTATTCCGGAAAGGAAAACAGGACTCAGTCCACATGAAATAATCATGGGACGAGCAATGAGACAAGCACAAGTACCTGTCAACAAGCTACTGACTATAACTGATGATCTAGTGCTGGATTATTGCAAAGGATTGGCTGATGTGGTGCGTTCTGTGTTTCATCAGGTTGGACCGGATGCGACCACTCTTGAAAGAAAACCAGCTCACGACTTGAATCCAGGAGATTGGGTTCGAATAAAAGTCCACCGGAGAAGAAACTGTTTGGTTCCTCGCTGGGACGAACCACGACAAGTGATCCTGGTGACGACTACTGCAGTCAAGTGTGCAGGAGTGAAACACTGGGTACATGCCAGCCACACCATCAGAGTTCCAGAACCTAAAGATCGACATGTGAGTCGGCATCTGGAAATATCAGATAACAGTTCAGCATCAGAAAGAGAAGAAGAAACAAACAGGGTGCCAGAACCTGAAGATCGACCTGTAAGTCGACATCTGGAAGACCCAACTACAAGTGCAACGATAGAAGAAGAAGAGGAAATAGAAGAAATAGCTGAAGTTCCAGAATTTGAAGATCGACCTGTAAGTCGACATCTGGAAATATCTGACACCAGTTCAGAATCTGATACAGAACATTCGGAAGGTGAAGAAATTCTAAAAAGAAAGTGGAATTTTGAAAGCATAAGAGAAGAAACTGAGCCAGAAGATAGTGACAGTGAGCAACCAAGTACAAGTTGTGGTAAAATTCCTTCGGAGATAATATTAATAGATGAAGAAGGGAGAGTTTCAAACAAAAAGCTAGAAAAATCGGAAAAACCCCGAGGAGCAGTAGGGACAGATAGTCAAACACAAGAACAGGGAATTTTAGAAGCAGATAGAGAGACTGACACAAATTCGGAAGAACCTCGAGGAGGGACAGAAATAGGTGAACGAAGGAAGATAAGAAAAGAACCACAAGTAGATGAAAGTGAAATTATAAGCTTCAAAATAAGAGGAAATAGCGAAAGAATTGAAACAGAGTCTGAAGAAAGTGGAGAAGAAAGAAATGAAATACTAGAGACAAGGAAAAGAAATTGGAAAACAGAAAGAGAGGAAAAAGGGAGTGAAGCAAAAAGGCCAAGATAAGGAGACAATTGGCCCAACAAAGTAAGAAAATTAAGATACCGAATCATAAAGTTGGATGGAAAAAGTGCTGAACAAGTGAATGAAATAACAAGTCAAAGAGAGCAAGAAAAACAAGGTGGAAAACACTTGCAGAAAACGAAAAGAATAAAGAAGGTAAATCAGAAGTATAGATCGCCTGAATGGTTGTATCGTGCTTTGACTAGTCATAAAGAAGAGAAGAAAAAAGAAGAATTGAACACTCACGAAAACCCAGAACAAAGAAACCTGATGGGAGAAAGTGAAGTGCAACAAACCTGAAGCAACAAACCTGAGGAAGTTTAGATAGTTTTACCGGATTTGACAAAACACTGAACTGACGAATTTACCGGATGTGACAAAGAAAGAATTCTGAGAAAGAATTAAAAGAAAGTACCAAGCAAAGACAAAATATTGCAAGTACAGAGTGGCAAGCAAGTCATTTCTGAGGTGTAGTGACACAATTTTCTAGAAAACAAATAAATAAGGTTAAAAGACAAAAATGGAGAATACTAGAGATAGAAAATGTAGATGTGAGTTTTTAAGTAGATGGTGCAAGATGTGTTGTTTTTGTACAGGATTATTAATAACAGTATGGGTGGTTTTAGCAATCACTATTCCAATTAGTTTAGCTGTAGTGGAAATGTCTAATAACACTGAGAAAGAAAAAGGAGCTAACACTCAAGAGCCAGTTATTTTAAAGAGTAGTGCAGAATTACATAAGGACAAATCAATAACAGATTTTTCAAAAAATGTTTTTACTAAATTATTATATGAGTATGTAGAAACAATGGATGTAAGAGATTGCTATGTTTGTATGCAGTTGCCTGCATCTGTAGCAGAGGGTGTGACTTATCATCACCTCCCTTTGACATATGGAATAACATGTAGTGTTTTAGCAAGTTTATTTTATAAAACAGGTAGATTAGAATATTATTACACTGACATAAATAAGATTTTTGCAAAAGTTTCTGTAGTTCCCGAGCTTAACAAAATAAAAGAGGGAAAGACGTTTGAAGAATATTTTTTAGAAGATAAGATTTTAACATTAGATAGTATACTTAGGTACAACCTTACCTGTGAGTTAAAGAAGGAAGAAAAGGTATTTTTAGAGATGGTTGAAGAGAGAAGAGTGAAATTTCAAAGAAAAGTGATAGAAGAGACAAAAACACCTCTTTGGGCGTTTGAGGAAGACAATCATGACAAGAAAAAGACAAATGCAGCTATGACTCTGGATTGGCCCCAACAGGGAAGGTTGTGCATTAGAAGAAATAAGACAAGATATGACAATTATTTTGTGGGTTCCAGCAATTGCCATGACAATTACCAAATTTTAGGTGGATGGGGATTCAAAGGGGGAAAAGATCCAATATTTCCAGGGATTTATTATGTTTGCGGAAATAGGGCTTATTATAGGTTGCCGGACCATTGGTATGGGTCATGTTACTTAGGCCTGGTCTTTCCAAAGATTTTTCATGTGGATAGAAAAGAAAAAGGAACACACAAAATGATAAATACCTTTACACGTAGAAAAAGGGAAAGTTTTTCAGAAATAGTAGGTGATATTTTTGGTGCATTGATACCAGCAGTGGGAGTATCTTTGAATGCATTTAGAATTCGGAAATTATCCACAGTGGTAGATCGTTTATCTACAAATACTGCTGGAGGGTTCTTGATGGTAAATACCGAGATGGTTGCCATGAGAGCTATGGTGATGCAAAATCGTCTTGCCCTTGACATTCTTTTGGCAAAAGAGGGCGGAGTCTGTGGAATGCTGAAAGTCCAACATTGTTGCACTTACATTCCTGATAAAAGCGAAAATATACAGAAGTATATAACAAATATTACAAATTTGCATAAAGAACTTGTTCCACTGGAGGTTGAAAGTGCTTGGGGAAAACTTGGTAAAGGGTTTTCTTCTGTAATAAATTGGTTAACAAGAATGAGTGGATTAATAATAGGGAAAGTTATAATAATAGCAACCGTGATAATAATAATAATATTAGTACTGAAGCTTGCAATAACATGTATAAAGAGAAGAAGAAGGCAGAATGAGCTAGAAAAAGAAAACATGATAAACAAGGAAAGAGAGAGAGAAATGGGTGAAATAGAGTTAGAAGAAATAAAAGAGAACATGTACAAGAAAACGAAGAAACAAGTTGAAAGGGATACACTTGTGTAAACTAACAAAAGCAAAGGGATAAAAGATATATGCTGTCTGAGAAAATTGTATAACTTGGGTTTTGTGGTGATATTAAAAATCACCAAAGGGGGAGTTGATGGAGCAGGGTAAATGTAAAAATGTTAACCTAATATTTTCGTACAATATTAATAAACATGTTCATTTAAGTAAATAACCAACAATGTATGTTACGGGTTAATGGTAACACTCAATTCTGTGTGCAAATTAATTGACTTATAATTGTTTACGTATCTAACATAACATAATATTTGCGTACTAATTAAATAATAAATGCATGATTTGTGCTTTTAAATAAAACGTGTGGTTGCAAAGTAAAGCGATGGTAAGTAAGGGACAGCTTTATATGTTGCTTCTGCTAGGTAATACCTAATTGGGGTACGTAGAAAGACGGGAGGGAAACGAAAGGGTTTATATTTCGTTGTTTTAATAACATTTTGTTTATCTTTGAAAATAGTGCGCTTAGGCCTGCCGAGCAGCAATATAAAATGGCCGCGAGTTGCTAGAATGCGCATGAGCGGGAGACCATGTGATAGAGGAGAGAGGCTGTGGAAAAGGGATGATCACGCGCTGATGCCGAGAGGCTAAGATGAAAGTATGGTCAAGGCTGTTGTGACCCTTCTGAGCAGATGTGTGCCAAGATGATCAGCAAGAAGCGTGAGAAGCCTGGCTGAATCAATAGACGGAATTGTATTACATAAAATGTAACAGAAAAAGATACAAATTGGACTGATCGAAACGGATGAGCAAGTGCATGAACTGTGGGAAACGATGCTTGCATGGACATTCCACACGGAACTGGTTGAGACCAGGAAGTTTGATTAGAATGTATATGGACCTGAGTTTTTGACCAATGAGAATGAATCGCGCCATGTAAGAAGAAACATTTTATGCTGTAAGCTAGAATTAGGGTATAAGAAGACCTACTCTTGGTGGGAGGGGTATGTATGCTCGAAGAATGCTGCGGGAGATGCTGCTGAAATTAGATGCTGCGTGAGTTAGATGCTGTAGATGGGAGACGTTGCGGTCGCTGATGCTGACGAGCTGATGCTGCTGCTGTTATTTTCCTTTTCCAGTTGAGTATAAAGATGCTGCTTTAGGAGAACTCTTTAATGATAGGGTTTATTAGAATTGTTAGGCTTTTACCCAGATAGATAGATAGATTGATCTATAGAGTTCTTATTATGATAACCTCATTTTTCCGTCTAATAAAAGTGCCTTGCAATTTCAAACTATTCTTATATTGATGATAAATGTAATGATCTGAATAATAAGCTTAACCTCATTACCTGCATTTAAAACTTTATATAAACTTTATTATTCTTTAAACAAATGACTCAGTGATTCTTTAGCTCAATGATTAATAATGAAATGGTAAAAGAGTTTATTGTGATTGAGCTGGTCTTAATCACCATCAACTGATTCCTACTAGTTGGTCCATCGGCCAATGAGCGGAATACCTTAAAAGCAAATGAGAAATATTATGTCATTATAAAAGAGGTATCCCGTCTCCTTCCAGCGAATCGTTTTTCTCCTAGGTTCATGACGGAGGAAATCCATGGAATAAATGAGTAAGTGAATGTATATGCGGTGTTATGGGCCCCACCGTCATAGGGATATAGTGTGTGTGTTAGAGAAATAATTGCACCTGGATGACCAAAGCATAATAGGAGAATTATTTTTATTGTTAGCACTGGATCACATGCGTGTGTAGGACGGGACAGGGCCGGGCAATGACAGGGAATAGTGGTGGACACGTAGAAGTGCGCATGTCAGTGTGGTAGGCTGTCTTAGGCCGGCCAAACAGACATGCGCAATTCTATTTCTTCAACACAGCTGTGTTCACAGCCGGGTTGGAGAAAAGCCGCAGGCTCCCAGGCACTGTTTGAGTGGCAGACCAGGCCGCTCAGACCAATCCTGGCGCTGCTCTCATTTTATGAGAGCAGCGCCAGGATTGGGTTCTTGAGCCTGTGCTTTCCCAGTGACTGCTGGTAGAGAAGCACCGAGGCGGCTGTCGGCGTTGGCGGCAGGAACAGGTAAGTTTTTTTAAATTATTATTTTTCACCTCATTCCCAGTCCCTCCCCCTCTGCCCATACTTGTATTTGGCGACAGCCGCCACTGACATAGACAGAAGAAACTTTTGAAAAGTGTAGACTAGCAAAAGGAGTCTCTTTTGTAGAGGGTTCTTGTTCCGCCTCAGCCACACAATCACACCATGATAAAATTGGAAACAGGCCTGAAGCTCCCTATCTCAGAAGACACATGGTTGATTATATGGACCATTGATGTCGGGACATCCATTTGCTCCAAAACTTAAAATCAAGCAGCGACAAAGACACTAGGTATGGCCTTGGTAAGCCTGAAATGTTTGGTTGTTTATTCATTTTGAAAACATTTGCAATAGACATCACAAGTGTAAAAGTAATAACAAGTAAAGAGGAAGCTATCCAAATGTGGCATTAAGATGTTTGCCAGAAAGTAGTAACTTTGCAATTGGATCCTTTGATAGACCTTCTGGACTACACAGGAGATGAGGGACTATACCGCCTTAGATTCCCACATTGCCCACTGACTATCAATGTATTACTGGCAGTTAGGCTCACCATGGCCCCGAAGTGGAAGACGCAGGAGACAATATACATTCATCTATAGTGGACCTAAATCTGTCACATTAATGCAGTGGAATTACTGACAGTCTTAATTAGGGATAAACTCAACAAATTTAACAAATACCCCCCCCCTTTAACTGTTGTTACCCAATTTATGTATCAGTACTCCATGAACATGTACAAATAAAAGTTATTAAAAAACTGGATACAAGAGGAGATAATGTCTAGTTTCTGAAATGAAGACACAAATCCCCCTTAGCAACTTTAATTAACTGTGTGATTTTAGGCAAATTACTTCACTTTGCCTGCTTATACATCACTTCAACACTGCCGATTGCCTAAAGTAATTAAGTCGAGGATACATACAGAATTTATTGACTCATGCATATTGATGCTCTTGGCAATTTATGTAGAGAACATCAACACAAAAGTTTGTGTTAGAATAAGAGAGTGAGAGAGTTATTTTTCTTTATATATGTTTATAATGTACTCACTTTAATACACTACTCAGCACCTCATTTAAAATAAATAAACTTCAGCTCAGACTTGGGCTCTTAGGAGAGTCCAGGCTCGTCTCTCCCTATGAATTTGCTGGCTTACTAATCTCTACATAAAACTCCCCTTTATGTCGACTGCTACAGCAGGGATAGGGAACAGTTCCTTTTGCAAAAGTTACTGACTCTTCCTGTGGGCCCACTGCTGCCCTTTTATGTGCATCGTAGGTTTATCCTTACTCCCTTCTAAGACTGGCTTTGATTTTTGTTAGCGGCTGGAAATCTCTGCAGAAGGATACATAAACCAATGACAGGCGAGGCTCCATTTGAAGGCAGGCTTCCCCTGCTCTGCAGCCAGTATCCCAAAAGGCGGGGTTCATCTCACTCTTGATTTTGCCTCATACTTAGACTGCACTGTGCCAAGCCCAATAGGTGTGTCTGTCATGATGGGCCTATCTGGCCTTGGAGACTGTGCCAAGCTAACACTTATTGAGAAAACGAGTAAATGATTGATGAAGTACCGAATTACTCTTGCTTTGCAAGTGAATTAAATTAAGGGATGAAAATGGTAAACTCATACTGCACTGCTGGTACAGAGCCTCCAAAGCATGCATTAGAACCACAAAAAGACACCACTCCATGTGCATAATTGATGCTGACTGCCCTTCCAAGGAACTCCACAAGATGTTATCAGATTTCTACCCCATGATCGCAAGCCTTCTGCAACAACATCTCCATAGAACTGACCCCAAACATTGATAAGATAAAAACCTACCTTAAGGACAGAACAAATAATGCTCCCTTTACACATATTACAACCACCACTAAGATGAATATGACTCATTTTCCATCTACCACCACCAGACCCAGACCCTCCAAAAATCTTCAAAGATATCCTTAGGGGGAAGTAGCTAGGAGCATACTAAACAATTCTTCAGTGCTAGGATCTTTCTGACCTGAGTTGAAAACCTCTTACAATAGACCACTCTTCAACAAGAAGAACCTCGATCCGTCCAATCTAGCAAACTAAAGGGCTATATCTATTGGCCCATATCTATGTAAACTATTTGAAACAGCAGTTTGTATGCAACTCTCCAATTCTAAGGAGGAAAATAACTTGCTGTTGAGGCAATATCTGCATTTACACCAGGTAGAGAAACAGAGTCAGCCCTCAAATCCATTTGGGCTGGCCTAAAACGTACAGTAACCAAGAACAGAGTGGTTCCCTACTTCATTTGGTCCCCTCAGTGGCATTTGACACTGTAGGCCATCAGACACATCACCACAGACTTCATGATCTCAGAAAATGTGACAAACACTCAAAATTGGATTGCATGATACCTCAAAGATGGACAAAGCTTGTATTGCTACCACCTGTCATATCTGCCCTTTACACCAACATGACGTCCTTCGGGGACCATCATCTTTCCTCTCTTGTTCAACATCTACATAACCTCTTTACCCAACCTTGTCAGATGTTTCAACCTTTCCTGTTACAACTATGGAGGGGATGCACACATCATTAAAACAATGGATATTCAGAAGACCTCGTCAAGTCAAGACTTTGCGATTGCCCTTTGCCTTAGATGCAAGGATGATTATTACCCACCTAAAGATTAACAACACAAAGCTATATATCATGTCCTATAAACAATGACACAAACACTAGAGTACAGATATGTTGCCCAAGGAATGTGATGCCCGCCCAGCAACATTAGGAGAAGTGAGAACCTAGGATTAATCATTGCCTCAAACTTATCCCTGATATCACATGGCAATAAAGTCAGAAGGAACACCTTCCATACAGTGAAAATACTGACACGCATCTTCTCATACCTTGATACCAACAAAAACTACAAGCTATTATCAAACTTGTGATCGTCAAACTTTACTATACCAATAACATATGCCTTGGCATGTCCTGTTTCATCATAGGCAAAATGTATTGAATCCAAAATGCTGTGGCAAGACTGTAGTGATGTCCCTTCTGGGCCCACTTTGGTTCTCCCTTAGTTTTGCGCATTAGATGTTTTAGGCTGCTTATGCTCTGCACAGCCACACATAATACATTTGTTTTCGTGACACTATTTTAGAAATACACTGTACATGTTGTTTGTTATTTAGTGATTCTTCTTGGGAGTCAGTCTGCACATTTTGTATAAGGTTGTCTGGAAAACATAACAACATAGTGCACTGTTTTCTTTGCTCGTTTCAGCAACAGGTCCTAACGTTTTAGACATAACATAATAGCACAGATGCAGCTTTCCAACACAGTAGTTTTTATCATATAAACTGTGTCTCGTCTTGTCCCCATTGAGGCCAGAGAGGAGAATTTTAGCAGAGAGACGTGTCCCATAACGAACATACATGGAGCCTGACATGCAGCCTTGAGTAAACCTAGTTTACACTCATGATGCGGACCACTTAACCACATGCACCAGGTATGGGGGTCTGTTGCCAATCCCAGAGATCACATATATATCCCTGTACTCACACAGTTAGGGTAGGCCTAGACAGATAGATAATCTGCCATTGTGGGGGTGTTTCTTTTATACAGCCTGATGTAATGCTTTATTTAGTTTAATCTGCCCAGTGATCGCAGCACATTTGCTTCATAATGGACTACAATAGTTTTAACAAATCTATTGTAAACTTTCTTCGCGTCTTTCTTATGTCTACTACAGGAATGCATGAGTGAGTGACAAATGGTGAGGATCTGTTTCCACGGTTCCCTTGGGACTAGAGGGTCATGTTCTAGGTTGCCAAAATCACCTGCTACATTGGGAAGGTTAAGAGTTCAGGTGAGGCACTGTGAGCTAGCCAGGATTTGGGTTGACAGATACTGACTTTGTAGAGAGACTCAGTCCCTACATTCTGACGCCCTGTCATCCCACGGCACAGTTCTGCTTCACCAGCAGAATCCCTGCGATAAGACTCCTCCTCTCCCTTCTTCCAGAAAACACATGATGCAAATTCTGGCAACACTCCACTGGCCACCTGCACCTAGACAATCAATGTTCAAGGCACTTTACATCATCCACAGAGCCACCCCCCAAAGAAAAGGACAACTATACCTAAAAATTAAATTCAGCAGTACACACAAAATAAGACACAGCACGCAAAGCTAGAACCATGGATCATCATACCAGCTTAATATATAAAGCCCATAGGAGACTCTGTTTTCTCAGTACATGTTGTTAAGCTCTGGAACTTATTGTCAGCCTGGAATCAAAGGATCCTGTAGCATTTACCATTCCGAAGAGATGTTGAAACATCCTTGGCCCGAGATAATTACATCAACTACTGACCCTGGGATAGAACCCAAACAATAAAACCACTCCTATCAGTTTCAGAGTTCCACACTGCCACAGACCTATGGAACAATCACAACCACCACACCATGCCAAGAAGGCAGACACTACCCAATATGGGACCTCCGCTCAAAATAGTCTCAGAATAACCTTGAAATACAGATGGAATATGATAACTATGAGATAGTGTAATTGTAATTTCATTTATATAGCGCTTACTACCCCTGACGTGGTGTCGAAGCACTTTTTCTGTGAGTAGCATGCTACTCCAGAACCCAAAAAGTATTAGTGGCGAATTAGTATAGGGAAATATGAAATTAATTTGAGCGGTGGACATGTTAGTCTGTTATTTGGATTGAAAAAGGATAGTGGAGGGATAGAAGAGGGAAGGGTTTGCATTTATAGAGCGCTTGTTACCCCTGATGAGGTGTTGAAGCGCTTTTCGGTGGGTAGCACGCTACTCCAGAACCGAAACAGTATTAGTGGGGAATTAGTATAGGGAAATATTATATTAATTTGAGTGGTGGACATGTTAGTCTGTTATTTGGATTGAAAAGGATAGTGGGGTGATAGAAGAGGGAAGGATTTAAAATTTGATTTATTTGTTTTTGAGCTCATAGCAGTAGGAGGAGGTTTGGGATGAGTAAAAGGGAGGTGGAGGGGGAAGAGTCAGAGGGAACAAAAGGCTTGTTTGGGAGATCTGAATAGTAAAAGAGGTATGAGAGGATGCAAGGAGGGGTGGAGGAGGTAAGAGTCTAGAAAGGGTTATTTTGGGGATCGTAGTAGTAGAATGGGGTTTGGGATAAGTGAGAGAGTGGAGGTAGAGCATATATTGAGAGAGGTATTGGGTGAGAAATAGGGTAGTGCATTGGAAAGAGTATCAGAATGAGGTTTGAGATGAGTCAGAGAGCGGAGGAAGAGGATATATTGAGAGAGGTGTAGGATGAGAAATAGGGTAGTGCATTGGAGAGAGTAGTAGATCTGAGGTTTGAGATGAGTCAGAGTGGAGGTAGAGGATATATTGCGAGAGGTATAAGGTGAGATATAGGATAGTGCATTAGAGATGCTGAATTAGAAGAAAAGTAATAAATATAAAGATACATAAGTCCATGGAAGGTATATATGTATAAGGAAGGTAATATATATAGATTTATGTTGTAGTTAATAAACTCCGATTTTCAAGTGTTGCTGTATTTAAAGTTAATTTGTTTTTATTTTTAATTTTGTAATCCAATAGTGAACCAATTGTAGATAAATAGTTATGATTATTTAATAATGCAGTCACCTATATACATGTTAAACATAGAATAATATAACCATAAGTAAAATGTACAGTTGTTAAGCAGAATTAACGAATTTCTATCAATTTAAAAACATATTTGTTACACATGTTTATACAAAGCAACACACATGAGTAGGTACACATCTATAGTCCAAATAAATGCTTATATACAGAGCGATATGCTGTATATTTATGTTTGAGTATAGTGGTTATGTGGGGAAGAGCCAACTCTTGAGTAGACTTCTGAAGATAAGGTAGTTATCCGTGGATCTTATGTTTGGGGGTAAAGAGTACCATATTTTGGCTGCTTGAACAAAGAATGATGTGCCACTTATGGGTTTTTTCTTGTATGGTGGGATTTTGAGGAGAGGTGCCAATTTAGAGCGGAGGTTCCTTTGTTGAATGTATTTGGTGATTTTATTCCTGATGAAGAGCGGTCCTGTTCCATGTATCGCTTTGTGGGTGATACAAAACAGCTTGAATGTGGATCTTCTGGCAACCGGTAACCAATGTAGATCTTTCAAGGCCGGGGAAAACTCCGTATTAAAAGTACCCCTTGCCAGTCAGCACTGGAAGGCCTGCATCTTGCATAATGAGACAGAGCACACTCACCATAGCACCCCCACATGCATCACTGACATAGTAAAGAGATTCTGCCTTACCTCCTAACTCTAACCACATGTTGGACGACAGTAACTCTAGTCTTTGCAATAGTCCTTCCAGTCTCAATCTGATACAATCTATGTTACAAAATTATATCATACCCCAATTCACTTCCTAATCCCTAATTTATTAATGGGACTAATATGTAAATATGACAGGACCTATGGAACTTGCAGGCAACTGGAGGGCACAGTTACAGGCTATAACAGCCCACTTAACTAACCACTCACTAATTTACTGGTCACCAAACAACTCTAACATAGTACCCTCTGCATGTCACAGCCTGGGCACCAACTTCCCATAGCAAATGGCTGACTATAACACAGTGCATCTTGCCAAATCTATTTAACTTGACTTCTGGTAATGGCACTCATATAAAGGAGTACTGTAACACAGTCTATCCAGGAAGATCTCTTATTCCCTGTCACACTTTCTCTACACCCATTACCTCCCACAGATAAATACGATCTCAGAATGGACAACCTACTGCCACAGCCAGCATAGGAAATTGGATTGAGAACATTATAGAAAACTACCAACACAATAAAGGGACTTGCGGAGTTAATCACAGCAGCTGGGATATCACAAACTATAAAAATGTGCGTCTCTCACGCCACTTAACTCTGTGGTCATCACATACGAAATAGAAAGACTTGCCACATAGACTGAAAACAAAGACAACACACTTCTAACCACACCCCCACACAGTGTAGTGTGCCACCTGTGTGAGTAAGCACTTTACCAACCCACATAGGGTGGTAAGCGCTATACACATGCCATAATAGAATATATTACAATCGTAACTACGGGCAATTGCTCTATGCAACATTCCATTGTGTTTGTATTGCTGCCAACCCGTGCATCGTTTCCACCCCGTACTTTTCTTTCTTTTCATTTTTACTTGTACAGGTGAAGAGTTTAAGTCGTCAAGCTTTAGCCTAGATTTTTCAAGGCTTTAAAGCAAAATGAATGACTTCATGTAGAAGAGGCAAGCACATAAGTGAAGCTTTCAAAACAGCAACTTATACGCTACGGCTGCCCCACTATACTCATATTCACCTACATATCTCCAAGTCATATCGTTGACTAAGCATGTGCCTCTTTAAATATACACATATATACTCTCACCAATCTACAACTATCCAGAAGATGTTACTTTAGGCATACCATACACCTATGCATATAGAATGACACCAATAACATGGGCAAAAATACCTAGAATCCTAGAAGCCACCTGAAGATAACTAATGGATTCACCCTAGCAGAATAAATCAAAGCACTATGCTCTTTGGTTTATACATCCATATACACATACATAATTCTCCACACAGATCCTTAGCAGGATCTAACCAGCCAACATTCAATATAATAGATCACTAAACCATATGTTAGTCTAGTCTACTCTGGTCGACCACTTTCCAATATAACTATCTCTATACAGTGAGAAACATAACCAAATAGAATGGCAACAGATCACTATGACTTCGGTCAACAAGTAATGCAGAGCCATAAATCGCACCCAGATTTAGAAAGCACGACAAACCATACAAGTGGTAGTAAGCATTATATAAATGCACGTAACAAAACACAAAAGAGGCTAGCTTACACCCTGCTTTTGTCTACTGCCTGATCCATGATCCCACAGCCAAATATGTCTTCATGTGTCTGAAGACAGAGAAGGCACTGCTAAGGCACTGAATCAGAGCAGTGATATCTGCTGTCAGAACAGCGCTGTACTATAAATGTTGAGTCAGGGCACAGAGTAAATGATTAACTGTCACCAGACACTTTAGACAGTTGAGCTACTGGAAATACTGGCTCGCGGGTGGCAACAGGAGTGGGAGTGGTTATTGATCATGTCTCTGGAGCACGACACCTGATACTTAGGAAAAACAAGCAAAACCAGACGTCTGGGACAGTTCCTATAATCTCACACTTCAGAACTGTTTGCTGTACTTTCTGCTAGTTTAGGTTGTCTGATGCCGTCTTTTTGCTCACTAACCATCATTTTGTCCTATGTGGATTTTATGTTCCAACCAAAAATACTTTTGCAGTAGCAAATCCTGAAAGAAAATGAGCCCTAAAACCTCATAGACATGCCATTGCAGACTAGAGGTAAAATGGGAGTATTTGGCTGCAAATTGTGCCCTGTTTGACCCACCAGGTCCCCCATCTCACTTCGTGGTGGAGAAGTGGATCCTCAGTCAGCTCTGCCATAGAAGCCTCTTCCCAGCAGCCAATTCGTCGCAAGGCTGCTGACTCAACAGTGTTGGAAAGCTTACCCAATTTCAGTGGCGGCTCCTCCGCTACGGCGGAGAAGCATCATCCCACTGCTTTTCAGCAGTGTGAATTAAGGAAAAATAAAATGATAATAAATTACTGTTATTATCATTTAATTTTTTCCAGCTGCAGCAGCATGGGGGCGGGGCTGCTCTGCTCACAGAGGAGCAGGGGGAGGAGTGGTGGGCACTCTGTAAGTGTGCATGACTGTTTGGCGGGAAACAGTGTTTACAGCGCTGTTTCCACAACGCATGGCCTTACAATGACCGCGTTGTTACCACGCGTGCCATTACATCGCAAGTCGTAACAACGACTTGCTGTAGGGGGTGTGCAACACCAGGGAATGTGTTGGATTTTAAATCCAACACGTTCCCTGCTGTTGCCAAACTGGAGTAGGAATAGTAATTAAGACTATTCCTAAGTCCAGCGCGCCCCCTACAGCAAGTCATTGTTACGACTTGCTATGTAATGGCACGTGTGGTAACAACGCGGTCGTTGTAACGGCCGCGTTGTAAAGCCATGCGTGGTGAATGTATGCGTAGTAACGTCATACATTCCTGTTTGGCCGGCCCTCTGGAGAAGGCCAAACAGTCATGCGCACTTTGCATGTTCTCCACCCAGGCTGCATTACAACCTGGGTGGAGGTGGAGAACATGCCCAGGCTCCCAGTCCCTGCCTGACCGATGAACCACGGCGCTCAGACCAATCACAGCGCTGTATTTCAGCGTTGTGATTGGCTTAGTGGAGCCTGGGTGCTTCCTGGGTACTCTGTTCCTGTTCCTGTGCTGGGAGAGATGCGAAGAGACGACGGTGGAAAGACGCGGCGAGGAGGGAAGTTTATTTTTTTTCTTTACCCGCTTTTTCCCCCAGCCCTTCGCCCTGCCACCCTCGATCTGTGCCAGCCACCACTGCCCGATTTAGAGAGGGACTTTTAATGTTGATTTTTCATGTCTGCAGCTGCCATGAAAGGCATGGTGGTGGTGAAGAGGAAAATGCAGAAATACCCCTCACGTGGAGGGAGGAAAGTGCAGTATCTAAGGTATATTTCTTTTTTTTTTAGAGACAAGCCCCGCTGTTGAGAAGATGCATGTGGCCAGCCCTGCACCAGTCTTGTATCTATAGACAAGCAGCGCATGTCCTTCAGCCATGCACAATGTATTCTGAGCACAGCACCTATGTCAGCCAGACCCTATACTGTAAAACCAGCTGCACATGTCTAAGGACAGGCCCTGCACCAACTCCATGTGCCACTGATCCAGCACAGAATGGGCTTAGACATGCACAGCCCCTAAAGCAGCTGTACATGGCGCAGCAAACTTTGAAGACAGCGCCTTGCCTATACCCTGGTCTGTGCCAGCCCCTGGGTCTCCAGCTCTTACAGGGCATGCAGATTTGCACTTTGGTTTTTTTTGTTTTACATTTTTTCTGGAATCCCCAAAAATCAATATAACATTTTTCAATAAATGTGCAGATCCATCCATTGATATAAAGATTTGCAGACCTATAACAGGGCCCATGAATCCTAGGATGAAAACAGGGATTTTGTTATGTTATGTTATGTTATGCTAAGCTATGTTATGTTATGTTTTGCTATACTATATTATGTTATGGTATGCTATGTGAAGGGTTTTATAAGTCTGGCTGTTGCATAGTAGGTTTCTTGCAGTGCTTAATTTGAGCCGGAGCTTTCCGGTGCTGAGCACCGGCACTTAATTGGTTTCCGGTGCTCGGCACCGGCACCTAATTGTCAACACCACACTTAGGGCAGTCTGCCACAAGATGGCGCTGCTCATGTAATTTGGAGATGAGCAGTATAACAGTTGTTTAGGAAAACAATATACATTAAAAAATTACTAATACCTGCCTCCCCAGCCATTCCTTTGGCTTTGGGGACCTGGAATAATCTGAACTGTCGCATTTATATTCGAGAGAGATGGTTAGTAGTTGTTTTGGCAGTGATGCCAGGGGCGATGGGTGGTGCAAGCTGCAGTGGACTCCTGGTCAGAGCCCTGGTACTTAATATTTTACAAATTAAGCACTGGTTTCTTGTCTTGGGGCTAAAAGAGGCACACACTACACTCAAACCTCAGGTTTATGCACCGCACCCACACTTTACAATTGATATGTTCCACACTTTACAATTGATATGTTGTGATCTCCTGTGCACTACAATTTATAGTGTCACTGTAGACAGAACTGTATTCTGTTGATGACTCTTGTTTCAAAAATGGAAACCTAATGCTGGTATCCCACTGTGTGATTGTGATCAATATCTTCCTTCTGTGTTTTTCTTGCGTTGTTCATAAAATCAAAAAGCAATATAAATATTATGAAAAAAAGCCGCAGGTTTGTGCAAAAAGCCAGGTCTTCAACATGTTTTTGAAGTTGTTAAAATTGAGTGCACTTTTGATATCTAGTGTGAGGAAATTCCAGGATTTACCTGCAAGATGAAAAACTTCTCCCGCTGGAGCGACTTCAGTAGAAGCGGGGAATAACCAGCATCGATATCGATCAAAATGTTCTTTTGCACTGATATTTTATATTGTAATGCTTGCTTTAATGGGTTAGTATAGGAGCTGTAAAAACCTGATGCGCACTTAGCCCCTCTGAGCGTCACGTGCACTTTAACGGGTTTGTTGTGGACCAGGATGGTACATAGCATATTCTTGGTTTACAGTGTTATCTGCACTTAAAATTTTCATTCTCTGATTGAGATAAAAGACTGCACCGATTTATGCGGCACCAATCAAAAAAAAAAAAAAGTTGTTCTGCACCTTGTATTTTATTCTATACCATCTGTTTTAATAATGGCTCAGTTTAATCTTCTTTGTGCCGAATTCAGATCTGTTTGTCCTTATGGGACGTTTTAACTCTGCATGCTGAATGCTTTTAACTATTATGTTTGCTTGTTAAGGTTTTTTTTTATTATTAACTGTACAATAAAATTGATTACTGATTACATTACATTAGGTAGGACTCAAGGAAAGCCCCGAAGGACACCACAAGTAGTGGATGTGTTGGTGGATTGAAAGGAAGAAAGGGTGACTATTTGGGATCTCTAACTAAGAAAATACAGTAGCCAATCGAGAGCCTGCATGCAGATGCCTGGCTCAAAAAACCTGGTGATTAAAGCAGAGTGGGACACTGTATCAAAAGCGGTAAACAGGTCTAATAGGACAAGTTTTACACAGCTGCTTTGATCAATAATTTTCCTAAGTTTGTCGGTTACACAAAGCAAAACTCTCTACATGTTGCGAGTAAGACGAAAACCAGATTGGGAATGATCCATTTTTAGGGCAATATCCGCTCTTCTGGGATTCCCATCCCCATACATGATCCCCAGCCCAATTATAACTAATGGATACCCTTTACTCAGGACACCAGTGTAGTGTCTTGCTCAAGAGGCAAGCTGCTCTTGATGTAATATAGAATTTGGAATGTGTTGGTTGCTAAGCAAGGCTGGGAGCTTGTCAGTTGAAAGCTACCAGCCTGCAGTGTTGGATGGGGTCTCTCTGTAGTCTCTACTTAATAAAGACTTACTCAACCCCACTTTAGTCTCCTGTGTTCAAGCTAAGTGGACGATTTTACATTTGGCGACGAGCGGAAAAGAAGACTACCCACGTTGATTAGAAGAGACCCCAACACGCTGCCATTTTCACGTGATAACAAGCTCAAAATCTGCTTTGGAAGGTGCGACAGCGGAACAGAAGAGGAGCACAGATGCGACATGCACAGCCCACGATCCCTTGAGAAGCGACACTACTGGTGAGGTGTTTATACTTATCAAAAGACTGGATGTGTGACTTTTAAACGCGTGATTGAGGCTCCAATCACGGATTTCACCCTCTTTCGTATTAAGCGACTCACTTCTTGGGAAGGGTGTGTGACTTTGTTGCGCGGTCGGACACCGAAGAAAAGCTATTTCTTCCCACTTTTCCTCGCTGTGATCAACCGTCATCGTACATGTTTGAGCTGCGTGTTGCCATGGTACCTGCATGCTGATGTCCTCGTGGGCCTCTTGCTTCAAGCGCGCCGCGGTCTCCACTACGCACTCTGTGACATCACCACTGTTCTTCGGCTGCTCCTGCCTTCTGTGTATGCGTGTCTTTGATACCTACGCTGACACGCACAGCGCGTCTACGTCTCGCGTCATTACGCGTACACCGCCATCTTTGTAGTTTGATTTCTTTTTAGAGCGCTGACGAGCTCAGCTTTTCACAGCACTTCACGAGCTTAGCACAGCATGTCTGAAACCTATGCTGACACGCACAGCACCCCTGCTCGTGGCTTCAACACGCGCAATGTCAAGCTGATTTTGTTTAAAGTGACTCTACACTTCAGCGCTGATACACACAGCATTCCAAGAATTTTTCTACAGCGTGTTTCAAGTTGACGCTGACACGCACAGCACTCCTATTCGTAGTGTGTTTTCACGTGTTAATTTCTTCATATTTAAAAAAAAAAAAATTTTTTGGGTGTGATCTGTCATTGGCAGCATCCCTGTGGTCCTCAGATCTTTACTCTGACACGCACTACAATCCTAAGGCTCTTTTGAAGGCACTTTCCATCTGATTTCTGCAGCAGTGTGGTTGTTTGTGGTGCGGTTTAAAAATGCAAAACGTACCCGCACCTCCTTTCTTTCTTTCTTCTCCAGGGGATCCGTCTCTTCCGTGGCTTAAATGGAAGAAGGTTTTTAGCCACTATGCTAGAGTGTGTGGCACGTCACTCAGTGCAGAGAGGAAGACTTCCCTGTTGATGCATTGTCTTGGGTCTGAGGGCCAAGAGGTTTTTGAGCATCTTCCCGAACTATCGGACGGGGATGCCGCAGGTCTGAATGAGTTTGAAATTGCTGTGAAAAAACTAGATCTGCACTATCTTCCAAGGTTGAGCACTGTTCTTGTAAGGTACCATTTTGGGAGGAGGATGCAGAGGCACGATGAGTCTGTAGAGCAATACATTACAGTTTTGCGCAAACTAGCTGCGACTTGCAACTTCGCAGCTTCCCTTGATGAACGTCTCCGCGATCAATTTATGCTTGGCTGCAGTATTGACAAAGCAAGAGATAGTTTATGGCAGAAGGACAATCCGTCACTTCATGAAGTCTTGACCATTGCTAAGACACATGAACATTCAAAGATATGTGTTGATACTATTCTCAAGAACGACAAGGATCCTGTTAAGAAAGTGAATGGTAATGGGGTATTGGTAGTTGAGAAGGGAAGTGTAATCAAGAATAAGGTACCTACAAAGCAAGAGGGCAAGCCGCTGGCCTCCACACCATTCTTTGGTAAATGTTTCAGGTGTGGCAATCCTGGTCACATGGCCAATTTTAAGGGTTGTCCTGGTTTGAAGTCTGTGTGCAGTGCGTGTAGACGCAGGGGTCACTTTACAAAAGCTTGCAGGTCAAACAAGGACTTGAAGAAGGTTAGGGAAGTGGATCTCTATGAGGATGATGATGTTTCAGAGATTATTAATATCTCTCAAGTCAAAGCTTCTGGTGGGAATGATCCAATGGAGGTCGTTTTAATTAATGAAGCACCAGTAAAGATGTTGTTTGACTCCGGCGCCAAAGTGACTTTAATCCCAAGGTCATTCTTCAAGCAATATTTGGCAAAGAAAGTTAAGTTAATGAGACCTGACATCAGACCTAGGGGGTATGGTGGTGAGATAATTGGTCTTTTGGGTTGTTTTTGGGGTACCATTGATTTTAAAGGGAGGATTATTCCGGGTAAGGTATACGTTTCCTTGAAAGGGGATTCCCTGATTAGCTGGGTGCATCAACGTGATCTTCATGTGATCTTAGATCCTAATCAGAACCCCTCAGTTTGCTTGAAAGAGATGCCGTCTATCAGCCAAGTGGCTCATGAATGTAAGTCATGGGTCAAGGAATTTCATAATGTTTTTGATGGTAAGCTTGGGTGTCTCAAGAACTACTTTCATTGTATAAGAGTTAAGCGTGATGCCGTCCCTAAGGTTGCGAAAGTTCGGAGTGTGCCACTTCTGGCAAAAGAATGCATGAAAGTGGAACTTGATAAGTTGGTGGCTAATGGTATCATACAAGAGGTGGAGGCCACAGAGTGGCTTTCTCCCATTGTTATGGCTCGTAAGGCCAATGGGGAAGCCAGACTCTGTGTGGACTTGAGGGAGTTAAATAAAGCTGTTATAGTTGATCACTACCCGTTACCAAATATCAGTGAGATGTTGTGCTCATTAAACGGTGCCAAACACTTCTCCTCCCTCGACTTAACCTCCGCCTACCATCAGGTCAAACTACATCCCTTATCCCAGGATCTAACAGCATTTGTGACGCCCTTTGGGACATTTAAATTTGTGAGAATGCCTTTTGGGCTCATTTCTGCTGCATCTGTCTTTCAAAGAATCATGGAACGTATCTTGAAGGGCGTGGATGGTGTGAAAGTCTACCAAGACGATGTGCTTGTCTTTGGCACTGATGTCAAGGAACATGACGGCAGGTTGAGAGCTGTCCTGAGGAAATTAGGTGATGCTGGACTCACTTTAAGGGCAGACAAATGTCGATTTGATGTTGCAGAAATAGAGTATTTGGGACATATTGTATCCTCTGATGGAATAAAACCAAAACCTGCCCTTGTTAATACCATTGCTAATCTGAGAACTCCACAAGATAAAGATGAACTTGTGAAATTTTTAGGGATGACAGAATTTTACCACAAATTCATTCCAAATTTTGCAGGAGTCACGGAACATTTAAGAGCTTTGTTGAAGAAAGGGTGTGAGTTTGTTTGGTCTAAGGAGTGTGATAGTGAATTTAGGAATTTGAAGAGTTTGTTGAGTAGAGCTCCTGATCTTGGTAGCTTTGATCCCAAAAATTTGTCTTATTTAATGACTGACGCAAGTTCAAAGGGACTTGGCGCAGTTCTTTTCCAAAAAGTGGAGGATGAAGAGAAGCCCATATTATTTTTGTCTAGACCTTTGAGAGCTGCTGAATTCAATTATTCTGTGATTGAGAGGGAGGCACTGGCCATTTTTTGGGCCATACGCAAATTACGTAAGTTCTTGTGGGGCTGTGAATTTTCAGTTCTAACTGATCACAAGCCTTTGAAAGAGGTGTTTTCAAAGAAAGGTATTGATTTGGTGTCTCACCGTATCAGAAAATGGGTTGTAGCATTACAAGAATTTAACTTTATGGTAGATTACCTTCCGGGGTCCAGCAACACCTTGGCTGATTGTCTATCCAGGTTAGGTAATTTATGTGATGAAGAAGTAACTGTTCAGGGTGAAGGCGAATGGTTTGGTGGTGAGGAACTTGAAGAAGAAGTTGACATCTGTCTTATCAGTGAAGGCATTATCTCTGAAAAGGATTGGAAGGATTCTTTGACGGAAGATTAATTATTGCAGAAAGTCATTTCGATGGTCTCGAGTCGTTGGTGTGACAAAAAGTATTGTTGCGATGGTTTAATAGGTTTTTGGCATATCAAGGAGGAGTTATCTGTGGTAGACGGAGTTCTTTTTAGAGGGAGTAAATTAGTTCCTCCCACTGTGCTCAGGGATCGCTTGCTTGAGTGTGCTCATGCCAGTCATATGGGAATTGTGAAGACAAAAGAGAGGATAAGAGAAGTTTATTGGTGGCCTGGAGTGGATGCACAGGTGGAAAGAGTTGTAAGGGATTGTTTGGAGTGTGCTGGCAGTGATAGGATCTTGAAATGTAGAACTCAACCCATGGTGAAAAGGGAACAGTCTGTTGGCCCTTGGTGTGACATTTCCTTGAACATCTTAGGACCTGTGAGAAGGAATTCCTATGATCGTTATGTGTTGGTGTGCATGGACATGCACTCACGTTGGCCTGAAATAAAGATAGTAAACTCTGTTGAGTCTAATGTGGTGATTGAGTTTTTGGAAGAATTGTTTGAAAGGGAAGGTTTCCCATGTACTTTGTTGTCAGACAACGGCTCTCAATTTAACTCTAAGGTTTTTGAGGATTTTCTGATTTCTAGGGGCATTAAGCACAAAAAGGCTGCGCTCTACCATCCTGAGTGTAATGGTTTGGTGGAAAGGTTTGTGAAGGTTTTGAAGGAGTCCCTACAGCAAGCAGTGGTGTCTGGTGGAAATTGGGAATTAGCCATGAGAAAGAAGGTGAGAGAGTATAGATTTACTCCACATTCTTCCACGGGGGTTTCACCATTCCGGTTGTTCAAGTGTAGAGCTCCCAACACTGAAGTTTGTCCTTCTTGGGTTGTAGCGAAGAGATTAGTTGTTGATAAGAATGTTGGATCTGTTGAGGGGTGGAAGGAAAGGGAGAGGTGTGTGCTAGAAAAACGCAAAGCTTGGTTTGATGATCGCAAGGCAGTGAAAGAAACGGTGGTGTCTGTGGGGGACTGGATCAAAATTAAGTCACCCCGCCAGTCGTCTGGCAGTTCCAAATTCAGTAAACCTTTTAAGGTCATTAAGGTATTTAGGAATGCCATCAAGACAAGTGATCACAGAGTGTGGAATCTCAATCGTGTGTCAAAATGTCTTCCAATGGAAGTGCCTGACTTCCCTGGTACAAACTCATCCATATCTCCTTTGCCTCCTGTGGAAGAGAGGTTGAAACCCCACAGGACAATTAGACGTCCTGCTAAGTTGCATGATTTTGTTTAATAAGTTGTGGAGAAACGTACGACAAGTTGTTGAGAGTGTGTAATGTTACTTGTTGTGACTCTGCACATATGCTAGAGGTTCAGCCGAGCTTCGACCCTTAGGTAATATGCTTTGTTTACTTTTTACTGTGGCTTGCTTCTGTTGTATTAGAGGGAAGATGATGTAGTGTCTTGCTCAAGAGGCAAGCTGCTCTTGATGTAATATAGAATTTGGAATGTGTTGGTTGCTAAGCAAGGCTGGGAGCTTGTCAGTTGAAAGCTACCAGCCTGCAGTGTTGGATGGGGTCTCTCTGTAGTCTCTACTTAATAAAGACTTACTCAACCCCACTTCAGTCTCCTGTGTTCCTGCTAAGTGGACGATTTTACAACCAGCATCAGTCCCTGATATTCTGAAATGGCTGCAGCAACAAAAACATTTTAGCTGCAGCCAGCCAGATTGTCTGGATCTTTGGATCCTCAGAGCATCCATGGATCCTGTATTTGATCAAGGAAAAAATCCTACTCTGTCAATTTTTTTAATTTTCGACCCTCAAATCCTTCACAGACCGGGATCCAGAGAGTCTGTGAATCAATAGAAAAGATATACAAATGTTTCTATCCGATTAACCCTTGGAACAACACTTGAGACCTTTTTGTAACACAAATGTCTCATAAGCTACTGAGCAAATTGTAATGTTGTGATCCTCCAGCCAGTACATAGGCCACACTGAATATGTTGCTGATTAACACTTTGTATTTACTTAGTAGACTAAGAGTAGAAGTAGCCCAGCAGCCGAATTCATGGATCCTGAGCTCCAACAGACAACTACAGGGATATCTAGATCAGAACACAGGAACTGGTGTGATGGATGCACCAGGTAAGTATAAAATGTAATTGTAAATTTATAAGAACAACAAGATTACATTCATGAGGATGAAACATCTCCCCCTCTTAAACAAATAAACAGAGACACACCTAAGTGAAATAAGTGAAATAAAATTTTGCAATTGCTGAAATGTGCTGTTGTTTTAGCAATCCAACCACATTGTGCAAGAATACCCCTTCCTACACCTTCATGATTGTCACGCTAATCCTCAACAAAGTCATCTGCTCTGAAACAACGATATCAGCTTGAGGTAACTAAGTATGCAGTAGTGCATTCTCCTCTGTCCTGTAGCTGGGAAACATTATCTTCCACAATCCCACCCTCATCATCTCGTACAAAATCAATTTCGAGATTGTGTAATAGATCACCAGGTGCACCTTATTGGCAGTACCTCTACTTTAAAATGTATCCAGTGGAACTAAATTGCATTAAGCCCACCATCGGTTAACATAACAAAGTTGCAACTAAATTGAATAACTTTGTAAGGGCCTACAAATTTGAAATCAGTTTTGCACATTATAGACTTGGCTTTTCTAACATCACCCAAGAATCAACAACCTGATTTTAACCAATTGTGAGTATTATCATAGTAACTTTCCATTTTATCCTGTTTTTCATTCACCTAAAAAAAAAATCCTGTAACGGTCAACAGAGTCCGTGTGTGTGGTAACTTAACTATGACCTTTGTTACACAACCAATCAGCAACCAGTTCCGTTCTGACCCTATTCCCTCTCAACAACACTAAAGGTGAATAATCAGTAGAGCCGTACGGGGTATTATGACTGCCCATACCGTCTTTCTTTTTTTTTTTTTTTTTCCCAGTGTTTTATATAGCGCGAACTTGACCCGCAACCGGGTATCAGAGCGCTTTACATAGCACCAGTTACGTTACATGAGGACACACATTCATTTTTGTTAGGCACGGGGAGATTAAGTGATTTACAAAGTTTACCTCATCGACACCATACATTAAAGCAGATTGAACACCCTCCTTAAGCAATCTGTTAACCCTCTCAACAGCACCACTGTATTATGAGCTAAACAGGGAGACAGTGTCGTTTTTAATGCCTTTGCCCTTCAAAAACTGTCCCATTCTGTCTGAAATCAGCTGCACACCATTATCAGTGATGAGTGCCAATGGTGAACCTTCAATAGCAAAGATTCCAGATAACAAATCAACAGACACTTGTGTGCTCTTTTCCTTTATAAAATCATAATATACCCACTTTGAGAGATAGTCCATCGGACTATCAAATAACATATATTTTGTGGCCAATAATATTTCAGCAAAATCGAATGCCAGCTTCTCCCAAGCATTTTCTGGGAAAGGTAAAGGCATTGACGGGGTGTCTCTTAGTTTTCAATGCTTATTGGATAATTAACACTTCTTGTAGATATTAACAGTGCTTTCTGCACTGCAGGGCACCAAAACAATTGTCTATGTGTGCAAGCATAAATATTGTAGATCTATAATATGCAAAAATAAATCAGCAAATCTCCATTAAGATGTTTTGCACACGCAGTAAAACTTTTTCCATAACCAATCTTTCTCGCAAGCCTCGTACTACTCACTCTCCATGACTGTACCATGACACTGCTTAAAAAAATCAGCCAACGCAACCATCCATTTGTCTCCAAAATACACTCATCTTTATCTAGGCCATTAATAAGTAGTCTAGATAAACAATCAGCACATACATTTGCACCACGGCTATGTGTTGCGCTTGAAAGTTGTATGCTTGCAGGTCAGATAAAATGAAAATCAGCCTTGATGCTGCTGCTCCAATACCATTTTCACCTGAGAAATATGCTAAGGGTTTATGGTCAGTGCACAAGATAAAATGTGTTACCCAAACCTACGTATTCAACTTTTTTATGCCCCACACACATTCCAAAGCCTTCCGTTTGATTGTGCTGTACCTTTGATCCACTTCTTTAACCGATCTTGATGCAAATGCAATGGAATGTTCAGCATGACCTACCCTTGACATAGAACAGTACCAATGCCACAATTGTACATGTGTATCCTGAAATGAATGTCTTTAAACCAGGAACATCCGAAAGTATAACGTTGATGCTTTCAAAAACTCGTTCTTTATCTGTCCACACAATTTGCTCTATTTTTCTCAGCATTTTCTTTAAAGGTTCCATGATAGTGGCATAGCCTTCAACAAAACAGGTATAATTATCACTAAGACCAATGAATGATTTTAGTTGGTCTTTGTCACCTGGGCTTGCTGTTCCTTCAAAGCCTTAATGAAATCTACATTAGGGTTTATTCCTTCAGCAGTGACCTTGTGTTCAAGATAATCGACTGAGTCAGTCAAGAATTTACATTTGTTAGGTGGTGCAGTCATTAAACGCTCTTTGAGAATGCAGAGCACTTTATCCAAAATGTGATTGTGTATACTTTCATCTTAAGTTTAAATAAGCATGTGTCCTGAAAGCCTTGTACCCCAGGGACATCTTTGAACAGACAATGCATCCGTTTTTTAAATACTTTACAGCTGACGGTAAACCGAAAGGAAAACTTAAAAACTGGTAAGTACCAAAGGGATTAGAAATGTTGCGAGCAACTGAGAGATCTCTTCTAATGTCACCTGTTGGTGCACAGCCTTTGAGTCAATGATACTAAAATAGTTTGTGCCACCAATCAATAACTCTTGGATATCTGGTAAAGGGTGGCAGTTTACCAAAATATTTCTATTTGAAGACTGAAAGTCTACACGCAGACAAATCTTGCCTCCTTTTTTCCACTATCACCAGTGCACTCACCCACTCATCAGCATCCACCAGCTCAATTAACTTGCTATTGCATAGTTCTTCAAGATGTTTCTTCAAATGATCTTCTATGCACAGTGGTACATCACACACTTTGAGAGGCACAGGAACTGCATTTTCTTTTAAAATTATTTGGTGCTTTAACACACTGACTGCACCAATTTTATCAATAAATACTTCCTTGTATTTCTTCAAAATGTTTTTCAAATCATGTGCATTGTGCTCAGCAAACATCACGGGTGTGTCAGTACCTGGCTTTATAATGATGCCTAAATGTACTTGATCCATCCACCCCATGATATCTTTACCATTGACTGCCATGTATATTTTAGTAAAAATTACTCTACCACAGAATTCTACAGTATCTTCGAAAAATCCTAATATTGCTATGCCATTCTCACCATACACAAACACTTTTATGTCAGTGTTTATTAGAATCTGTTTTCTCTTTTCAGCTCTACTCCCTCCTGCTCTGACCCCTTTGCTCTTCCAAGGACTCAGCTAACTCTGTGCTGTACAAAAATGCTGATATTGCCTTCTTATTCTCCTCCTCAGCACCACAGCCAGTCCAGTCCTTTGGAGTCCACCTGTCCTTCACACAATGCAAAACAGCCAAGAGTAAAAAGACTGACCAGGGCCACCTAACCGTCCAATCAGCTGATGCACATGCTTGTTGCACCCCCCGCCCCCAGTACAAAACCGCTTAAATACCCAGGGGCTCATTTACAAGCCCCTTGCGCTGCCAGTACGTCATATTTTCCCACATTGAAAGGGACGCACCGGTGGCGCAATGAGTTTGTAAATAAGCCCCCAGTGGGTTCCGCTGCAGCCCATTCTTCTCAACTCTGGAGGTCTAATTGTGCTCTCTGAGCAAACTTCGAACCGAGCAGACACAAGGCATATTTCAGGCTGTTAAACCCGCCCTCCCCCATTCACCAGCCAATTGTCAGTCTGTGCCTCACAAACAGTTGGCCAAACAGTGCGCACTTGGGCAGCTGCAGCTTTTTAGGTCTCGCCTACGCAGCGCGCATGCGCTGCTTAGGAGGGCCTTTAGCCGTCGCTCTGGTCATTTTCAAGCACACACTCGTGCTTGTGGCGGCATCCACTTTGCGGGAGCGAGCAGGGGCGCGCCACAAGCACGAGTGCAGTGCTTGAAAATGAGCAGACTGCGCGCGTACGCACGCACCACTCCCGGGCTTGTCTGCATGTTGGAATAACAGCCGCTTTGCCGCTTGCAGATTCCTACTTTGACGCCTCTCATTCAATTTCTCTTTCCTCCATAGCTCTGCTTTACCAGGTCTCTCGTCTATCCCGCCGTCCACAAGGCCGCCTTCCCTCTTCAGTTTCACGCTCCATCTTGTTTTTTTTTGTAAATTCCACGAGCTCGCTGAAAAAGGATTCCGCTCCACAATAGAAATGCTTCTAGTTTTGATATTTTTTTTTGTCACATCTTTTTTTAATTTTTTTTTAACGGAATTGAAAAATGCTTTTCCACCTTCACTGAAGGTTTGCCTCAAATACTTTCAGGAGGGTTGGAGAGCAAAGAACGCGGATCCCTTCCTGCGCGGTGATTTTGTTTAAAACACATGATTTCTTTCAGACGGCGTCGTCTGTAGATTAATCAGTTCATCGCTGACTCCCCCCTTCCCTCCCCCCTCAGCTGCTGCGAAGCTACCAACTTGCAGCTCATTTTTTCATTTGATTTGTTTTTCATTTGTTACATTCCTGCCAGTTTTGGATCTAATAATTCCACCCCCAACAACACAGGCAGCAAGTAAACTGCATCATTCCTTTCACAGACGTTCATGGCAGACAAGCTCCTCGATTGAATGTTTATTTTGAACTGCAACAAAACCCATGTGTTAATAAATGCTCCATTATAATAGGCTGACCACTATGGAAATGTACCCACAACATGCCCAAGTGGCATGAGATAAAGGCATAATGCCGGATGCCAATCTAACACCGGTGTACCAGATTAATGATCTTCCAAATAACTGTTTCTTCCCTTGAAGCTTCTGAAACACCTTATACTCAGTGGAAGTATTATGGCATCCAGTGCGTTTCTGGAGTCTGGGTTAGCGCATGTAAATAGCCTCTGTACTGGTGTGTTTGACAAGATGCTGCACGTGTTGGAAGAGTGCTTAATGCTGCAGTGTGGCTGGTTCTGGGGCTCGGCATGCTTGATTGTGTATCCCGACTCCAACTCTCTCCGTTGGCTCAATAATCTTGTTTGTCTGTCTTACGTGTCTTGTACATAAAATCTTTTTCAGATGACATCCCACGTCTTGGCTGCTAAATAAAAATGTTTTGACACAAGGACAGCCCTGTAACCCTTCCCTCTGCACCAACCTGTGTCCCTAAATCCCATTATTAAAGGTCTGGCCACATAGGATGTAGGGCCCACGTTAACAATAAATGGCAAACTTTAGACAATATTTTTCAGCTGTGTTTAAAATGTTGGTGGCACATTCACCATACTTCTGGGCAAAGCTAGTGTGTGTGCGCGCAAGGCTGATTTGCTAGAGCTGCAAACTGGGGATTGATTGGTAATTGTTGTGTAGGCGCTGCTCACTCTATAATGCTTCTGTCTTGAAAGGGGTTTTAGTGGTGGCAATGGCTGCACATACAAAATCTAATAATTAAGAGTTACAGACGTCTTGGGTATGCACACCCTGTTATAAGCTTTCAATTTTTTATATTCTATTCCAACAGCATTTCAAACTGCGACACAATAACACTCAGTGCCACATAATTATATGCTACATAATTACACTGCACTCAATGCAACATACACTCCAAATAATACCACTCAGTGCCACATAATTACACGCCACATAATTACACTCTACTGAATGCAACATACACTCCAGACAATACCACTCAGTGCCACATAATTATATGCTACATAATTACACTGCACTCAATGCAACATACACTCCAAATAATACCACTCAGTGCCACATAATTACACTCTACTGAATACAACATACACTCCACACAATACCACTCAGTGCCACATAATTATATGCTACATAATTACACTGCACTCAATGCAACATACCCTCCAAATAATACCACTCAGTGTCATATAATTACACGCCACATACTTACACTCTACTCAATGCAACATAAATACACTCCACATAATACCACACAGTGCCACATAATTATATGCTACATAATTACACTGCACGCAATGCAACATACACTCCAAATACCACTCAGTGCCACATAATTACATGCCACATAATTACACTCTACTGAATGCAACATACACTCCACACAATACCACTCAGTGCCACATAATTATTTTCTACATCATTACACTGCACTCAATGCAACATACACTCCAAATAATACCACTCAGTGCCACATAATTACACGCCACATAATTACACTCTACTGAATACAACATACACTCCCCAAAATACCACTCAGTGCCACATAATTACACGCCACATAATTGCACTGTACTCAATGCAACATAAATACATGCCACATAAATGCACACTATACCACATACCCCAATCAACATAAATGCACTCCACACCATGACATAATTTCACTAAGCATAATTTCACTCAACACCACAGTTCCAGGCCACACAATTCAACTCCACACATTTCCAATACACACCGCATAATTACACACCAAACAACATATTTCAACTCCACAACTCCACAATCTACAACGTACCTCCAATCCACACCATATAGTGTCACCACCTGAGCACCAAACATCATTCACCACCACCATTTTGCATCAGCGCACCACCTAAGCATCACGTCAGTCTGCCCTTGGAATCTGGCATCTGTTGATTCTCCCCTAGTGTCCGTCCGCTGCTCGTGTTCTAATTAAATTACTGTTTTCCAACCTCCACTCCCCCGTTATTTATGTCCCGCTCCCCCATTAACAAAAAAAATTATAACAAACAAGCATGAGAACAGGCAGGAAGAAGTTGCCAGCAGTGCAAGTACAACAAAACTAGAAGACATTTTTTATGTTAAAATCTTTTTTTAATCAGGTTTTTCAGTTGTATATAATGTCGTCTTCGTTTGTATAAAGGTAACAAAAATGCTTAACACTTTTTATTATAACTTTTCAACATAATGCACAGCAGCCACAATGCTCTACAACATAGCCAAAAGTTCTGGCTAAACACATAAGGTCCCAAAGGCGAGACCTATTGGCTATGCCAATGCTTGTTAGATTGGGCACGAGTGGCGCAAGGTGGCCCGAACACCATCAAGTAAGGAAGAATACTGACAACAGTCTTGGCCATTGGGCCTTCAGCAATGGACAGCTCTGTTGCAATCCAACATTTTTTTGACATAAAAACAATAACAGGCTTGTAATTAAGACAAGAGAGGACAACTTTTGTTTCTAAAATTGTCTGGCTTTAATGTGCTAATGCTGTGTTATTGAACTTTGCTAATGCTTGTCGCTTCTCCCATCTGCACATTTCTGCGGTGTCTACTTGCAGCTGTCTCCACAATTCCTCATCCCCGTTGAGCTTACGTTTTAAGTCTCCTTTACCAGGTAAAGGCCCATGGCTCTAAGGACTGAGTTACTGATGCTCAGTCCTCTCTTGTAACTGCACAGCAGAGCTAAGGAATGGCAGAATAGTGCTCCCAGGACAAAACAACCACAGGCTAAGCAGGTAAAAGGGGAAGGCTCAAGCATCTCCATTGCATTTCTGCTCCCCACTACGCTGCACACAACAGACATTATCGAATGATTCCATGAAGTATCTAGTATTGGCAACGCCAATAAGTCTCGCCTATATGAGAGCTATTGGCTTTCCAAATGTCTTTTAGCCATGTTATACAGCAGCGTGGCTGTATAGCATGGCTAAAAGTAAAGTTTAAAGGGTCATGCGGATCTTACATTTAATGTAATTTTTAGCAAAGTGTGCAGTCTGAAGGATTGTTGCCAATCAACACAAAGATGACACGGGAGGTTGTAGAGAGAAATATATGCTGTATATATTAGACAAAATAACAGGTTAAAATAACATAATTGTTACCATCATGTTGTCTTTATTTTTATCATTGCTACAAGTGGCGATCTTCTGAGGCAATGCTTAGGGGAGAGATTGTTGCGTAACGTCCAGAACTGTCAACTTTGGAGCTGGGGAACCATGTTCAAGTCTCGGTGTCAGTTCAACATCCTGTGATTCTGGAAAAATCACTTACTTTCCCCATGTCTAGAAAAATGAATAAGTCCTTGTGCAATGTAACTGGTGTGCATGTAAAGTGCTCCAATACCTTCGAGTCCAGATTCACTATATAAAACTGCAAAGTAAATTAATATTACAGTAAAAAAAGCAGCAGCGACGAGAGAGGTGGTGGATGGGTCAAGCATGAAGGCGGGAGGGGATGGGGAGATGGACAAGCAATGACAAGGAAGGACGGGAGGAAGCAACAATGAAGTGGAAACCAAAAGAAGTACTGACTGCTTGGATATATATATATAATACAAATATCGTTCTCCAATTCAAACACGAAAAGCGGCACTCCGGGCTGAGTATTTCATATAGTGATTTATTCTTAGGCACGAGGAACAATCTACGTTTTTTGGACGCCAAACACAACCTTGTTCACGATCAAGCGCCATATTGTTTTCTTGACATAAATAATAATACAAAGTGACATACCCAAAATGCAGCCTACAATTTCATTCGATTCTATGGGCACAATCTTGGAAAGTACAAATTATACACATACATCCAATATACACAATGTTTAAATGTGCTTTAAATCTCCAAAAATTATTATAATGTTATATATCAAATTAATTACTCATCCCATTGTATGTCAGTGAACTTTTCTCTGAAATACATGATTCATAATACCGCCCCAATGGCCATGGAATTCCATATTCCATTCAATTCTATTGCATGCCCTCAAATTTTATTCTTAAAACACGTGATTCATGATACCGCCCAAGAGGGCCAATAATCCCTCTGCACAAAAATAATCCTTTTCTTTTCTTGCAGTGATACACTACCTATTGCCTCCCAAGTGGGCCACTATGATCACTTCCTTTGCCTGCTATTAATGTAGTACTCCCCCAGTGCGTTATATAATATGAATGAAGACAATTTTATAAACCTTACTTCTCTAATTTCGCTTATGTTATTCAGCTGGCTCCTTATTATTATATGTCTTTTTCCTACACTTTCTGTCAACAGTGATGCTGCCTCTATTGAATGTTCTTTTATGAGAAAAACTATTTCCTACACCCTCTTCTACCATATAAATGCAAATTTACAAAAAATCCTAAATATGATAAAAAAAACTTGGGCGCTGAATGCTACGGGAGGGAGTAAGGTTCCTTATCATCTTAGGCATGTGAACATTTCTTCGTTCATGTTCAGGCCAAACGGCTCCTTAGTGTCCATGTCCAATATAAACCTAGTTTCTAGTTTTCTGACCTTAGTTTCCCTGTCTCCTCCTCTCTGGCTCTTTGGGATCTGGGCAATGCAACTATACATCATCGGTGTTATATCACTGTTATGCTGTTCAAAATGTTTTACTACTGGATATGTCCTATCCTTGTTTGTGATTGTTCTCAGATGTTGTAGGATCCGCTTGTGCACGGGAAGTGTAGTTATGCCTACATAGACTTATGGGCACGGGCATTTAAGCATGTATACCACATATTCACTTTTACAGGTAAGTCTACCTCTCACTTTTATTGTAGATTTAAACGGTGTCGTGATTTGTGATATGTTTTCTCCATGTCGACATGCTTTACAGCGTGTGCATTTCGCAAAACCCTCCTTCTGGGTAAGCCAAGTACTTCTTGATACAACTGTTGTCAATTCACTCTTGACCAGTTGATCCCAAAGTGATCTAGCACGTCTAAGACTAATTTGAGGACAGTTCGACATGCTCTGACCAATAATTGGGCCATCTTTAATTAGGTGCCGGTGTTTCTGTAATGCTACTCGCAGCTATAAATGTTCCACATTATATGTGGTGACAAATCTTTACTCTCTTATGTTTCTTTTTTGTTTCTTTGAAGATGCAAATAATGCTATCTCCCTTTTGTGTGATCTGGCTCTAATAGCAGCTGCCTTAATGATACTGTCTGAGTAGACCCTGGCCTTAAAGCGTGTCATCATATCCGCCTCAATTTTGATATATTCCTCCTCTGTACAACAGAGTCTGCGGGCCCTGTAAAATTCTCCAAAGGGAACCCTTTTAATTAAGGGCACTGGGTGACTACTTTGTGCATGTAAAATTGTATTGCCACCAGTTGGTTTCCTGTGTACCGTAATCACCAAGGATTCCTCCTCAACTTTTACCCGCACATCTAAGAATTCAATCTCTTTATTGCTTATTTTGCTGGTAAATTTCAGATTCAAACTGCTTTGATTGATCTTTTCCACAAAGACATCTACTTCTGATTCAGTCCCTCTCCATAACAGGAATAAGTCATCTATAAACCTCAACTCTAAGACAACATGATCCATCCATTCCTTCATATTGCTGAGCACCCGCTCCTCCCACCAGGCCATATGCAAATTAGCATAACTGGGGGCGAAGCAGGTGCCTTTAGCTGTTTCTTGTAAGTGATGGTACAAAACATTATTTAAAATGAATATGTTCCTAGAAAGGCACCATTCCATCATTGTCAATAACATCTCACTATATCCTACAAATTTCATGGGCTTCATCCTTAAAAAATGTTTTGTCGCCCTAAGCCCATCACTTTGTTTTATACTCGTGTAAAGCGTAGTAACATCCATCGTCATGAGAAACATATCCCCCACCCATCTTACTTCAAATATCCTGCATAAAAAGTCTGCACTGTCCTGGATATGTGAAGGGAGCGTTTTTATAAAAGGATTGAGGAAAAAATCGATATAATTTAATGTGTTCTCAGAAATACTTCTTTGGGCTGATATAATGGGGCGACCTGGCGGTTCAGTTGCATCTTTATATACTTTTGGAATTAGATAAAACGTTGGCTATTTTGGATGACTTTGTTTCAAGAAAATCAATTTGTCCCAGTTCAATAGTTCTTTCTTATGCCATTCATTTAATAGTCCTACATAATCATCATTCACTTTCTGATATTCCAGGATGGAGATTATGCAATAACACTGTTTGTCATTCAGATGTTTGTGGGCTTCTTTCAAATATGAGTGCCTGTCCCATAATACTTCCTCTCCACCCTTGTCCGAAGGTTTCACTATTACATTAGGCCTAGTCTTTATTTTTGTTAGGGTTTGTTGTATTTCCATATTTTTTACACTTAATCTTTTTGTCTTTCTGTTTGCGCTGACATATATATTTCCTTTTTCCTTGATCATGTTGTCTGAGGAGGTGTCCTTATTATCTTTTGCTGTTTGAGGGATATATTTAGATTTCATTCTAAATTATGTTAGTCCTCCTTCCTGGTTGTTAATATTAGATTATTCCTCTTCTAGTCTTTCCTCAAGACTGTCTCCCACTTCTCCTGATTCTTGCTCTATTTCCAGAAGGTATTGTAAGAATTTATAATCTGATACAACTAGGTTCTCTCCCATTGAATCCCTTGTATCACCAAATGTTTTTTTCACATTTTTTTGTTGTTATACATTTTTGTTAACTTTAAATTCCTCACAATATAGGTTGGTTCTTGTTTGTGAGTAATTGACATTTTCTTCTTGACAGTAGGATAATCCTAATGATAGATTATGTATATCCATGTCCGTAAGGGGCACTCAAGTGAGGTTCACTACTGTGTTGGAGTCTATATTGGGTGCCATTGCGCCTACGTGCGGCTGCTACTGGTATTCATCACAAATATTGCCTCCTTTTTGTCATTTTCCTTGGCCTCCACTTCTCTGTTGCCTTCTCCTCATCTTGCTCTTCCCTATCCCCTATTGGGCTTGAATTCTGTTCTCAGGTCTGTGCGTAAAAAATGGAATTCATCTGCTAGTGATGTAGGATTAGCTCTTATTTCTTTGCCCCCAGCTTCATCTGCTTCTGATCCAGAGTCAGAGCTAAAATCACTAATAGTCGAATCTTGTTGTGTCTTATTTACATCCTGTACTCGTTGTCGTCTCAGGGAGTCAAATCTCTTAGCGAACATATAAATCTGTAATCCAAACGATCACGTTAGAATTTAATTGCCTTACGGTTCTTTATGCTCTAGTGGTATCATGAATCATGTGTTTTAAGAATACAATTTAAGGGCATGCAATAGAATAACCATCTAATTTGTTGTGAAATAGTCTAAAACTTATGAGTGTTTCAGCATGTTGAATAATGCTTTTACCGTGCAAGATGGCACCCATAGAATTGAATGTAATATAGAATTCCATGGCGATTGGGGCGGTATTATGAATCATGTATTTCAGAGAAAAGTTCACTGACATACAATGGGATGATTAATTAATTTGATACATAACATTATAATTTTTTGAGATTTAAAGCATGTTTAAACATTGCGTACATTGGATGTATGTGTATAATTTGCACTTTACAAGATGGCACCCATAGAATCAAATGAAATTGTAGAATTCTATGACCCATACGCACTGCATTTTGGGTATGTCACTTCGTATTATTATTTATGTCAGGAAAACAATATGGCACTTGATCGTGAACAAGGTTGCGTTTGGAGACCGAAACGCATAGATTGTTCCTCGTGCCTAAGAATAAATCACTATGGGCCAGATGTACGACCATAGTAAATTGCGACTCGCAATTTGCGTTCGATTGCGAGTCGCAAATTGCGAGTCGCAATTTACTATGTACAACAGTGTCAGAGACACTGATTGCGATTCCCAATGGGGTCCCAAAATGCGAGGCTCATTAATATTAATGAGGCACTCGCATTTTGCGACCCCTTTGGGAATGGCTGGCCCTCCCAGGGATGGTGGCATGCTGGGCTCAGCAGACCACCATGTCTGGGACTGCTTTTAAATAAAGCAGCTTTTTTTTTTAAATGCATCCCGTTTTCCTTAAAGGAAATTGGGATGCATTTAAAAAAAAAAAAAAAACGGAACGTTTTTGTTTAATTTTTTAAGGGCAGGCAGTGGTCCCTGGGACCACTGCCTTCCCTTAAAAAATATTTTCGCATGCATTTGCAAAGGGGAAGGGGTCCCTTGGGGACCCCTTCCCATTTGCGATTGCATTACCACCTACTTGAAGTAGGTGGTAGTTTGCGAGTGTTTTGCGACCGCAATCGCGGTTGCAAAACATTCATACATGCCTCATGAGTCGCTATTAGGAAGGGAACACCCCTTCCTAATAGCGAGTCGCAAAACCTATTTTGCGAGTCGCTAATTGATTAGCGACTCACAAAATAGGGTTTGTACATGGGCCCAAGGTTTTTAGCGTGCGCAAACGGGTCTAAAACCCGTTTACGCACGCTAAAAACCGTCGTACATCTGGCTCTATATGAAAGACTCAGCCCGGAGTGCCGCTTTTCGTGTTCGAATTGGAGGATGATATTTGTATGAAATTTTGCATCGGAGCGGAGACGCTCTATCAAGCAGCACCCCTGACAGTTTCAATATATATATATATATATATATATATATATATATATATGAAAAGTTCGTCATCGATGCCTTTCCTCCTCCTCTCGACGTCGGTGCCAGCAGCGGTAATGACACCCGCTAAAATTATTACACAACGAGATATCCGGGAAATCCTAAATAAATCAAGCGGCACACCACAAGGACAGCACAAGAGTTTATTGTGCATACAACTTTTTTTTTTTTTTTTTTTTTTTTTCTTTTTTGACAGCACAAGAGTTTATTGTGCATACAACGACGCGTTTCGGCGAAGCCTTTTTCTAGTTGTGTGACCTGCGCCCAATTACCCATAGAAATACGGGTTACAGTGCATGAACATAGAAAAAATATTCATTACAATTTCTAACGTGATAGAAAACGAACATTGTTAATTCATAATACTGTGCAATACAATGCAAAACTACAATTAAATTTAGAATTAGATAAAACATACAGGGCATGCTGACCATCACCGATGTTAAAAATAAATGAATATAAGGTTTTTCGCTCTCTCAATGTTTACCAAATATAGAGGACAGACTATACTGTCAGCATCTCTTATCGATGTTGCCTTCTATTCTTTAAAATGAAGGCAGATAAACTGTAAATGAACATTGCCCATCCTACACAATTCATATCATAATTGCCCACATAAGGACATATATATCCTTGTGATTGGTACGTATGGGGCAGCAATTTCCTGGGTAATGTACCTTGATACAACATTCTATCATACAGGCAAAAATAGAACGTCACATTGCGACTGATGTACTCCTAATAAATACATTTCATTATAAAAAATCAAAGCCCCCATTCTATTCGAGCCTAATTAATCCAACCAAATCACGGGTGCTGTACCCCACTAAATTTCATCGCATAAATGAACAAATACGGGCATTATTAATCACATTGTGGCCGATGTCCTGTTAACAGATGCATTTATAAAAATGCCCCCATAGCATCCAATGAGCAAAATCAGTTCAACCACATCATTGGAAATGCAATCCTAGGAATTGCATCTCATGAGTGAGCAAGGCCTAAAAGTCACAATCAATTCGGCAAGTGCCAAGCATGCGTTCATGTTCATAAATAAACACGGTTTTGCAATTGCACAGCAATTTTCGCACAAGAAATTTTCGCACACAAAATTTTCATGATTATTCCTGAACTATGCAACAGACAATGGGCAGGTACTAAGTAAATGTGATACACCTAAGTGAACAAAGAATAAATAAACAGGTAAATCCAAACCTGGAGCAGGAATTCTACTGGCAGAGACAGAGACAACATTCAATACTGAAGGAATCAGGTTATCATGCTCAATCTAGCCTAACCGAACCCACCATGGGGACATGATAGGCCAATGCCCATATATCATATCCAAAAATTGCTAGGGCTGAATCCCCTACTAAGAATGTTGCAAAATCCCTCCCATATTAAAAGTGAAGTGTAATTAAAATCAGACAAAGCTGAACAAATCATATAAGTGCACGGTCAGAAAGGGATATAAGACCACCCCCTCATCTATATCCAATATGGGTTGCTAGCTCTTCTCCTGAATTGAGCCCATTAGGCCACTTTGTATTGAGCTCAATAATATACTTTGATTCTGTCACTCTTAGAAGTTTTTCCCGATCACCTCCCCTGGGATGTGGCAACACTCTATCAATACCAAAACACTCCAAGAGATTGCAATTGCTTTGATGTTTCGCTTGGAAATGTCTGGCCACCGGATAGCTCAAATCGACATTAGTAACAGCTCTCATATGCTGCAAAACCCGCGTTTTTAATTGCAACTTTGTGCTCCCAATATACTTCAGGCCGCATGGGCACTGTAAAGCATAAATAACAAAGTCACTCGTGCAGGTAATGAGCTTTGTGATTTTCTTGGTTGTTCCTTTACCTGACATATAGCTGTCTTTATTGTGGCTAAATTTACAGGCTTTGCAGGAGTTGCATTTCCTGAATCCCTTCAGCATTCCTAGCCAAGTAGAGGGGCTGGATGTATCTTGATAACTGTGTACAAGGTGGTCCTTTAGTGATTTAGATTTTCTATAAGTCACTAAAGGTGTAGTGCCCACAGACGATCCTATTACGGGATCAGTTAATACCAAGCCCCAATGGCGTTTCATAGCTTGCTTCAGATTGTTGGATTGAGTGTTATAGATGGTAATTAGTCTAGGCGCCTCTGTTGTATTCTTATTATACCTAGCTCTTCTCTTTTCTATTGAAAAAAGAGCTTCATTTTGTGTGATACTGCTGGCTTTATTGCTAGCTGCTGTGATAACCTTGTTCTTATATCCACGCTGAAGGAACCTCTCGGTCATAACCTGTCGTTCCTTCTTAAAGGCCTCTTCTGTGTTACAATTCCTGCGAGCCCGCAGGAATTCGCCATATGGGATGCTATTGCGTAAAGGGACAGGATGGTTACTGTTAGCGTGGAGCAACGTATTGCCAGCAGTGTCTTTTCGAAAAAGGCTAGTCACAATCTGTCCATTTTTTATGGCAACTGCTACATCCAAAAACTCGCAATAGGTGGAACTAATCTTGTGGGTAAATTTTAGATTCAGCTCATTCCTACCCAACTCCATAATGAATTCCTGTGCTAGGTCCACCGGCCCATCCCATATCAGGAACAGGTCATCAATGTACCTGATCCAGATAGGGATGTGTTCGGTGAACCTCTCATTAATGTCAGTCCAAACCACCTGTTCCTCCCACCAGCCCAGGAAAAGATTGGCCAGGCTGGGGGCGAAACAGGTGCCCATAGCGGTACCAGATTTTTGTCGGTATAGAGTCTTCTTGTAGAGAAAGATATTCTCCCTCAAACAATACAGCATCATGCTCCTCAGCATCTGTGTGTGGTCAAAGAATGAAATGTGTCGTTCCCGGAAAAAATACATGCACGCATCTACCCCTTGCTGCTGGTCTATGGATGTATATAACGAACACACATCTAGAGTTATCATATTGTAGGATTCCTCCCACATAACATCATGTATACGTCTAAGGAAATCAGAGCTATCTCTGCAATGAGATCGTAATTTCACAACAAAAGGTGCTAAAAACAGATCAAGAAAGATTGACGTGTTCTCCAAGAGTGCTCCATTGGAGGAAACTATGGGCCTGCCTGGTGGTCGTGTTAAATGTTTGTGCACTTTAGGCAATAAATAAAAACAGGGTATACGTGGGTTATCTGTTTTCAAAAATAGGTACTCATCCCTGTCCAAAAGACCCTCAGCCCACCAGTCTCTTAATAAGTCATGATATCTAGTGATGGATAAAGTGTAGACATCCCTTCCAATCTCTTCATAACAATTCGTGTCCTGTAATTGTCTTATGGCCTCTTGATCGTACTGTTGGACATCCATAACCACGATGTTACCACCCTTGTCCGATGGTTTCACGATTATACTTTGATCTTCAGATAATCCCTTGAGAGCTACTCGTTGTGATTTAGTTAGATTATCTCGTCTTGGTTCTAGAGGTGTATCCTTTAGTTTGTTTATTTCATGGATCATAATGGCATTAAAGGCTTCGATGTTATCAAATGGGACATTAGGATTAAAATTAGATTTCGGTTTGAATCCACTTTTACAGGAAGCATCAGGTCTGAATCCCAATTCAATGAGCATTTTTCTTTTTTCATTTTCAGTTAGATCTGACAAATTTTCCTCCATTTTGCTTAAATCTAAAAGTAAATCCACATCTCCGATACACAGATCCGATGTCTCATCTAGTCCAGTATAATTAGACCTTGTATTTTTTGATCCATTGGCCATTTTAAAAATCTTCATCAATTTTAATTTCCGAATATACAGGAAAAGGTCGATACGTGTAGTAACAAAATCCATATTATATGAAGGGCAAAAGGATAAACCTAATTGTAGCAGGGACTCCTCCTCCTCTGTGAGGGATCTAGATGATAGATTCAGTACTGATTTCTTAGAAATGGTAGCGACCGAAGTTGGATGAGTGGGGGAATTGTCCTTCCACCTCGTCTATTCTTTACTCTGAGTCTTTGTTTGTTTTTGCGCCTCTTCCTCTTTTGGGACCTTTTCCTCTTCCTCTTGTTTTCTCCTGTGGTTTCTCCTCTTGATCCTTTTTCTGTTTTAGGATCTGGAATTCGTGAAGGAAAGTCAGTGGACGTACTCCTAAAGGGACACTTCTCGCTTCAGTGTCCGAGCTGAGGTCAGAGCTTGAACCCGTAGATATGGATTCCTGTTGTTTTTGTCTTTGAATATGATGGAAGTTTCTTTGCGCCCAGTCAAAACGTTTTGCGTAGGTTAGAATCCGGCCTTCGGCATAGTCTTTTTGTCACGTAAAAACTTCCGCTGTTTCTTTGCTTTAATGGCCTCTTCGTAGTTTTTCAATTTTAATTCAAGTTGTTTACCAAAGTCAATCACCGCCTTATCTGTTTTAAATTTCTCCAATTCTTGTCTTAATTCCGCTAGTTCCTTGCGTGTAGTATCCAAGTCAATTTTCGCATACTTAATCAACATTTCTATCATGCCCTGGCATGTCTTCGCCATAAATGTAGACCACTCTATAAGCAACTCTGGATTCGGATTTTCGTACGTTGGAATAATCGATATTCTGAGTCCTCTGGGCACTCTATTGACTTCAATATAGTTGGTCAAAGAGGTCACTTCCCACCATTTATTAAGCTCTCTTTTGGTTAGTTTTTCAAGAAGAGCAAGCTTCTGTTTCAATGATGGCTCTGTCGTGTTACCACTTATGCCTGGTACGGATGGAATGCTTTCAGAATCTAATTGTTCGTCGAATAGCGAGATGGCTGCAGCCTTCCTGACGGTTTCCCATTCGCTCATAGTTAAAAGAAGTTCAGTGTACAAGTAACGTGTCCTCGGACGCCCAGCACAATACAGGCACAGGCGTTACGTCTGCTCCGAATTCGAAAGATCGTGGGCTTCGCAAGTGCTTTACGTGAAAGGATGAATGAGGCTAACATCAACCCCCCGCCCTCCGGCACAAGATTAATGTAACTCTCACAACATCCCCACCACGCTCGCTTACCCACAATAGATCAGTCAATTCCAGGGAGCGGCGGGAACGGCTTTGAAAAGTAATGAAAAGTTCGTCATCGATGCCTTTCCTCCTCCTCTCGACGTCGGTGCCAGCAGCGGTAATGACACCCGCTAAAATTATTACACAACGAGATATCCGGAAATCCTAAATAAATCAAGCGGCACACCACAAGGACAGCACAAGAGTTTATTGTGCATACAACTATATGTACAATAAACTCTTGTGCTGTCCTTGTGGTGTGCCGCTTGATTTATTTAGGATTTCCCGGATATCTCGTTGTGTAATAATATATATATATATATATATATATATATATCTATGTATATATATATGTGTGTATGTAGACCAAGCCCCCACTCACTGTCAGTAAAGGGTCCGACACCGCCGGGATAAAATCAACTGGATTTATTCATGCATGGAATACAGCGCAAAAGGGTGTAACGCGTTTCAGCAGGTTTTGCTTTCTTCAGTGCCAGTTACTAAGGTAGGTCATTACACCTGGTGGTCATTTGAATGTTCCCTTGACCACTTACAGTAGAGCCTTGTCAAGGCCCCTCCCATACCTTAAAGCTATAATCCATTTCACGCTGATTGCAAGCTGCTGCATGCTGGTATTGGAAGTCCTGTGTGGATGCCCCTTGAGTAAGAGGGAAATCCATAACACCTAGTGGTGTCCCATCAATGTGGCCGCGGACCTTACTCCTCCGCAGCTGCCTGAGATTATCAAAGTCAATGTTCGTGCTTGAACCACTCGATTTTTCCCTAGCAGTAAGTACTGCTCCTCTCTCCCCATGCAGTGATGTGTCACACTGTGGTGTTGAATCTGCCTGGGGGACCCCGCGTTTGCATTGCTGATACAAAATCCAAAAGTGCTGGCTGCCGCGTTGCTCCAGAGCGAGAGGGCGTGCCAGTGCCTGCAACCCTGGCAAATCATGTAGACCAGGCCCCCCACTCACTGTCAGTAAAGGGTCCGACACCGCCGGGATAAAATCAACTGGATTTATTCATGCATGGAATACAGCGCAAAAGGGCGTAACATCGTGGCAGACGCGTTTCAGCAGGTTTTGCTTTCTTCAGTGCCAGTTACATGTGTGTGTATATATATATATATATATATATATATATATATATATATATATATATATATATAAGAAAAGAAATAATTTGCATTGAAAAAGGCGAAAACGCTGAAACCGGTCTGCCTGTAAATCAAGAATAAAAATTATTTGAAGAAGCAAGAGTCCGTGGAGTGCATTGTAAAATCCCTGTGGGGGAGTTGGTGAGAAATATATATATATATATATATATATATATATATATATATATATATATATATATATATATATATATATATATATATATGACCTACTGACAGTCGCCAATAGGTAGTTATAGTTAGGACCTAGTTTCCATAGGAAAAGCGTTTTTCGACTTGCCTATATCTTCAGCGCCGTTTGATGAATCTTCACGAAATTTTCCAAAACAAGTGTCAAAGTAAGTTTTGTTGTGCATGGGAAGTTTCGGGGTGATCCGTTAGATGGGGGCTGAGAAAAAGGGGGTTAAACAAAGTGCATTTTCCAATTTTAATTCCCATAGGAATGTGTTGTCAAACCTACAGCCCGAACTGCTGGACGGAATTACACCAAATTTGGCAGAAAGGTAGATGTTGTTACGCAGATTGTGCTTTTAAGATCTCGCCTAGGAAGCGCATGCGCTGCTCTAGGAGGGCCTTTAGCCATCGGTCTTCACTTTTCCAGCACTTCACTCGTGCATGTGGCGGCATCCACCTTGCGGGAGCGAGCAGCGGCGCGCCACAAGCACGAGTGCAGTGCTTGAAAAGTGAAGTCTGCGTGCGCACGCACGTCTCCCTTCTAGTTTTATTCGCCCTCTCACCGTCACTCGCAGCTTCATGATCAGACTTTCTCATGCTGTTTACCCTCCCCTCCCAAATGCAAATCGTCTCCTCGCGCAGCTTTAAATAGTTGTCATTGATAGATACATATTCTCCCCTTAAGAAGACTTCAACTGAATGTAAACACAGTCTCAGCCTAGTTTGCTCGCACCGTCAGCTCTGTTCTATAAATAGACTCCTATGAATTTTAAGTCAGCAGGGACTGGAGCATGAGAAATATTCTGGTCTCCCCCAACGGCCAGCAGTCTGTATTTCTATATCACCATGCTGAGATCTGTGCGATTAGGCTATAGAACCCGAATTTTTGGCGCTATTCTGAATTCCGATTTGTGGTAACAACCCTGCGATATATCCTCTGGTGCCGTGGGCTATTGCTTCCAGCCTTGCGGCCAATTTCTCAAATTGTCTGTGGACACTGGAAAATTTTAGTATCGTTATGGAGATGTTATCATTTACTGTGTTAGTTGTATGAGCCTTTTACGGTGAGCAACGCATTCTTGCATATGACCGAAATTAAAGTGAGCAGTTGCACCATCGTAGAAACAAGCACTGTCAAAGCCAGTAGCTAAGGCCTCAGCAAGTAGGTGTGCTTGTTCAGTTTTTTTCATGTTTAGGTCTAACCTATCAGACGGTGGCAAAAGACCAATTGCTTGTTGTTGGGTTTGTGCGTGCGCAGATCTCGCTAGAAATACTCAACAGAGCTTCATTAGACTAATTGAATCGCTGTTCCTTATAGGTTGTGTTACTTATTAGATGATCTGCACCATTGATTGATTCTGGGTGATAGTAACTCCACGTTCAAAATGAAAATTCAAGTAGGTTTTACATAAGCCATGTCTCGGACTTTGTTGTCCTACCCTATTATTCTGCTGGCACCGCTATGCTTTCACCACGCGGTGTCGCCGGTGCGCTTCTGCAGCTAGCCTTATGTATGGGTGTATTGAAGATGGCTGGTGTCCCAAGGGTTCACTTCCCTTTCGAACGACTTCTTGGCCACTTGTAATGGTTTAATAACTCTTGCAACAATCTATAGACTTTGGTTTACATCATTAGTCAATTATTTTAGTATTGTGGCATCAGAACTCTCGTAATTTGTTCATAACCAGATACATACTCTTCTGCCCCTGTCTTCAGGCACCAGTTACCATTGTAGTGTTTTTATGGTTGTCACAGGCGTCCAGTTTACACTATTTGCACACCCCACTCACGGTTGCTTAATACTTCTCCTTTTTGTTTGTTTTTAGCAAACTGTCCAGATATTTTGAGAGGAAAACCTGCTTTCTTTACAAGAATGAATGTTTAAAAGAAGCAAAACATTTTGCTGCACCTGTATATGTACATATATATATTGTAAATATGCTCTTTTGTACGAAGATATATATGTATGTATAATGCAAGAGATGCAAGCAGTTTCACAATTCTGGCTAGCCAAATAAACATCTTTTTTCAAATACCATGTGATTAATGTCTGCCCTCCCTTTGCTCTCATCCATTTTATTCTGTGAACAGTTGCAATATTTATCTGTAGCAAATGGCGATAAACTGGGGTAAAGTAAGAGGCGAAAGCCATTCAAAGCCAAATGGAAGCCGTGAACACCATGCAAGAACCTTCACCTATGTAACCTGCCCTGCTACCAACCCACTGTGATGTTTTGCTGGTGAGATGCTCAACAAAACGTGTTCTGTTTGTCCCATCACTCCAAAATCCGGTCCTTGGTACACGCATACAATCTACACATTGGTTATGCATGCCTCTGTTCCGATGCCATCACGCTGCTGTGCCAACATGGACCAACAATGCCTCCGCATGGATGACAAAGTAGGGATTCCGGTGGTAATAGTGCCAAGCCCACACTTGCGCTGAGCTTGGCACGTAGTATGGCTGCAGTAAGAGGAAACCCTGTCCAACAAATACTAGAGCCAGTTAGGCATTCATACCGTCACAAACTTTAACTCGCTCAGTTCACTTTGGTCAGTTGCCACAATGTACGCGACTATATTACTACGTGCATACGTGTGTGTGTGTATATATATATATATATATGTATTATCTACTGGCGGTCGCCAGTAGATAGTTATAGTTAGGACCTATTTTCAATAGGAAATTTGCAACATTCTATTTCCAATACCTTTGGCGCCGGTTGACGAATCTTTGCGAAATTTTCAAAACTTGTGGGGCGCTCCGGTCCGCTCCTATCCTGAAAGTTTCGGGGTGATTCGGCAAGCGGGGGCCGAGAAAAAAGGGAGGTCCCAAAACGTGTTTTCCCCATGCAATTTTCCATAGGAAACTTAAGACACGGCTACAGCCCGAACTGCTGAACAGAATTACACCAAATTTGGCAAAGAGGTAGTTCTTGTTTCAGAAAGAACCCTTTTTGTTAAATGGTGTAAATCCATTCAGTAGTTGCTGAGAAAATCAAAAGTAAAAACACATATATATCTATGGCCGCGGAGGGTCCGCGCACCCTGAGCGCACCCTCCCGATCACGAGCTGTATGCTAATTGGCTGTCAACACTCCAAACCAGGAAGTGTTGGCAGCCATCTTGTTCCTCGGTAGAACCGAGGCACAAGAAAAGAGAAAAACAGTCACGAAAAAAAAGGAAATGAGGCAGGGTAGAAACCCCCTGACCCCCTAGGCCTGCTTAGGGGGTCCCACAAGGACCCCCAGGGCCAAAAAAAGCATTTTTTTTTTTTTTTAATCGGCGGGATGCGCGGATCCCGCCGTGAAAAAAAAAACGAAACGCGGGCTCCCGCGCTTCGTTGTTATTTGGCCCCCGGGTGGGCCAAGTCCCGGGGGCATGCGGGGGTTTATTAATAATGTTGGGGGGGCTTCTGAGGCCCCCCCAAGCCCCGGGGACCACCACCCCCGGGGCTTTGATTTTAAAATGGTGCGGGAGGGCACTCGGCCCTCCCGCAGCCCCGGGGACCGCCACCCCCTGGGCTTTAAAAAAAAACAGAAATGACCTATGTAGGGGGACTTGAGCCCCCCACACGCCCCGGGGACCGCCACCTCCCCGGGGCACTAAGAATTTTAAAGTGGGGGTCCGTTTCAGACCCCCGAAGCCCCGGGGACCACCACCTCCCCGGGGCTTTGCACATGTTGGAAGGGGGGCCGCGCGGCCCCCTTCCTGGAGCCTGTGATGACCCTGGGGACCACCACCCCCCCAGGGCCGGCTCCTGCAGTGTCCCGAGGTGCCCACCCCCGGGACACTGCTGTTTGCTATGACAGGGCGGGAGCCTCGCGGCTCCCGTCCTGCCATAGCAAACTTGCTTTGAATTTTGGAAGAGAGAGCAGGAAACCTGCTCTCTCTTCCAAAATTCAAAGCAAATTGCTTTTCCACACAGGGAGCTGCATCTTAGCAGCTCCCCATGTGGAAAAGCAATGCCGGCTCCCGAGGGACGCGGGGAGCCGGCGGGGCCGTGGGGGTATTGGGGACCCCCCCACGGTCCCCAACGGAGAGGGCCAGCCCCGGGGGATGGGGTCCCTGGGGCTACAAGTGGCCCGGGAGGGGGGCCACGCGGCCCCCTTCCCCAAAATTTTAAGAAGAAAAAAAAACAAAGGCCGGCCCCGGCGGATGGGGTCCCGGGGGCCATAAGTGGCCGGAGGAGGGGGGCAACGCAGCCCCCCTCCAAAAGATTTGAAAAAACAAAAAAGGCCATGCCCCGGAAGATGGGGTCCCCGGGGCCGATTAAGGCCTCGGGAGGGGGGCCACGCGGCCCTCTTCCAATTATTATTATTTTTTTTTCTTAAATAGGGGGCAGGCCCTGGGGAATGGGGTCCCCAGGGCCAATAAATTAGAAAAAGAAGGGGGGCCACACAGCCCCCCTTCTTAAAAACAAAATAAAATAAAAGACCGGCATCGCGCCGGAGGCCACGCCCCTCCTTGCAGCACTCTGCAAACGCGCCCCTGGCGCGTTGGCAGATGGGGAACGAATTCCCCTTGAATACTGGGGGTCCCTGGGGCCAACTAGCCCACCAGGAACCTCCAGTATGCGCCAGGGGGCTGCGTTGCAGAGGTGTTCTGAGGCCACGCCCCTTTTTACACCTCTCTGCAACGCAGCTCTGTAGCGCTTAATGAAGGTAGCTGGTGGGCTAGTTGCACCCCAGGGACCCTCAGGATTCAAGGGAGTTAATCCCCCAACTTAAAACGCGCCACGGGGCGCGTTTGCACAGTGGTGAAGGGAGGGGCGGGGCCTGAGGTGACATATGTGCAAACATGCCCTGTGGCGTGTTTTAAGTTGGGGGATTAAGTCCCCTTGAATCCTGAGGGTCCCTAGGGTCCAACTAGCCCACCAGGTAACTCCAGTAAGTGCCACAGAGCTGCGCTGCAGAGAGGTGTAAAAAGGGGCGTGGCCTCGGACCATCTCTCTGCAACGCAGGCCTGTGGCGCTTACTGGAAGTACCTGGTGGGCTAGTTGGGCCCCAGGGACCCTCAGGATTCAAGGGGAGTTAATCCCCCATCTTAAAACCCGCCACGGGGCGCGTTTGCACAGTGGTGAAGGGAGGGGGCGGGGCCTGAGGTGACATGTGCGCAAACACGCCCTGTGGTGCATTTTAAGTTGGGGAATTAATTCCCCTTGAATCCTGAGGGACCCTGGGGGCCAACTAGCCCACCAGGTACCTTCAGTAAGCACAACAGAGTTGCGTTGCAGAGAGGTGAAAAAAGGTGCGTGGCCTCGGAACGCCTCTCTGCAACTCAGCTCTGTGGTGCTAACTGTAGTTACCTGGTGGGCTAGTTGGGCCCCAGGGACCCTCAGGATTCAAGGGGACTTAATCCCGCAACTTAAAACGCGCCACGGGCGCGTTTGCACACATGTCACCTCAGGCCCCCTCCCTTCACCACTGTGCAAACGCGCCCCGTAGCGCGTTTTAAGAGGTAGTTTTAATCCCCCTGCCCTATTATGTACTAGGGACTTACAGAGGAGGTCATGCTAATCACAGGGGTACCCCAACGCATAGTGTTCCCTAGTGTATGTAGGTGTTTTCACTGTATTCTAAGTGTCTTTTAGCAAAGCACTGGCTCTGGTTAGTCAGAGTCAGTTACCACCAGTACCCGTCTGAAAAAGTTGTGGGCACAGGAGGATTTTGCAACAAGGCGTCTTTCTGCTCCTCTGTTGGTTCTTTCTGCACATCTTTTGCTTCTTCCTGCACTTTTCTTCATCTTTGTGGACTTCTGTTGCTTCTTTCTGCATTTCTTTTGCTTCTTTCTGTGCGTTTTTTCTTCTTTCTTCACATGTCCTACCTCTGTAGGCATAGTTAGAAACTAGCATTTAAAAAACCTTTGAAATTAACTTAAAAAACCATAGGTTTCAGGCACGTTATAGTTAGAAATTAGCATTTAAAAACCTTTGAAATTCACTGAAAAAACCATAGGTTTCAGACACGTTATAGTTAGAAATTAGCATTTAAAAAACCTTTGAAATTCACTGAAAAAACCATAGGTTTTAGGGACAGTTATAGTTAGCTGGACATTTCACTCGTACAAAACCATAGAAATTCCCCCGTTAAAGTTAGTTCAGCTAACTATAACTCGCGCCCCCGCAATGCACTGCTGATGACGTCACATATTACATCACTCATGACATGGTCAGTGACATCACTGATGACATCACTGATGACATCTCAAATGACATCACTGATTACATCATCCAGTGACTGTGTGTTTCTGTAACGTTGAAATATGTTTAATATATATAGGGAAAGGCGTATTGAAGAATGAGTGGGTGTATAAGTGTCTGAATGGATGATTTAGTACGTGCGTGACTGACTCTACAAGTGAGTGATTAAACGTATCTTACTGAATGCATGGGTTAGTGACTAAACTGTGTGAATGTCTGTATCCGTCTGTCTGTTGGTGTGTAAGTGGATGCATGGATTTGCGAATAGCTACATGAGTGTCTATATGGGTTATTGATTGGTTCTCTGAGTATCTGTATGGGTGCCTGAGTGTTTGTGTGGGTGGGGTGTGTGTGACTCTGATCATAGATGTGTGAGTGGGTGATTCACTGGGTGCATGATTTCAAGAGTACATCTGTGATGGACTGCTTGGGTGGGTGAGTGTGTGTATGGGTGTGTTAGTGAGTGAATGTATATCTGAGTGGTACATGTGCGAGTAACTACATATGTAAAAGGCAGTATATATGTGTGTTAGAGTATTTAAATGGCTATAAGTGAGAGTGTGTGATTGTGAGAGTGGCTGTATGGATGTGTGTGTGCTTGTATCAGTTATTGTATAAGAGCGTAAGAATGTGCTAGTATTTGTATGAGTAAGTGAGCTGGTGTGTGTATAACTGTATAGGTGAGTAAATGGGTGTGTGATTAATTTTGTGCATGACTGACTAGGTGTGTGAGTACCTCTATGGATGAGTGGCGGTGTGTGAGTGTTTATATAGGTGTATGAGTGCATATGATAGTCCTGTCATGAGTGACTGTAAGTATGAGTGACTGTACGGGTGAGTGAGTAGATGTGTGTGTGTAGACCTAACAATCAGTGAGTGGGTATGTAGTTATTGGTATTGGAGTGTGTATGGTTTTGAGAATGGCAGTCTGTAATTTAGAGTGGGTGTTTCAAAAGTTATATTATGGTGTGAGAAGATGCATGAAATTATCACATGGATGATGTCATCAGTGATGTCATTTGAGATGTCATCAGTGATGTCATCAGTGATGTCACTGACCATGTCATGAGTGATGTAATATGTGACGTCATCAGCAGTGCATTGCGGGGGCGCGAGTTATAGTTAGCTGAACTAACTATAACAGGGGAATTTCTATGGTTTTGTACAAGTGAAATGTCCAACTAACTATAACTGTCCCTAAAACCTATGGTTTTTTCAGTGAATATATATATATATGTATATATATATAAAACGCCAGTTATTTTCTACACTTAGAAGGAGCATAGTTGTGGGATGTGGCGCTATATAAAACGAGGTAATTTGTCATTCTGTATTCAGCTGGCTCAAAAAAATGAGTACATCGGTACTTCCTGTTTGTAGTTAAACTGTTCTATAATGAGTACATCGGTACTTTCTGTTTGTAGTTAAACTGTTCTATAATGGACGTGCATACATCTTGAGAACCCGTTTTCATGGCAAATACCTAATTCTTACTAGACTGACTGCAGAGAATTGACAGCCCAATTCTTGTAAAATTAGTTGCACAGTTGCCCCCTCCTTTACATGCACATTTTCTCTTTGGAGGGTCGCCATTTCTCTTCCAGTCATCTATGGAACAAGCATTACCGAAGTCAGTTGTTTTTTTATTTTTTAATGTAAGCAAATGACACAAATTAAAGGGGGGGGGAGGGGTGGATCGCGCAGCCGTTCAAATGTGGCTGCCAATGATTAGAAGATTAAGAAACATGTTAGGTAAGCCTTTCAGCTGTGCAATGAATTGATTATCAGTATTGTAGACAAGAAACTACCACCTAATCAAGTACTCAAAATAGTAGGCAGCTACAGTGTTACAATGTCTCTTAGGCACTTTATGGCAGCAATTTTAAATAGGTGACAGAACATTATTTCCCTCTCAACTGAGCACCCGAAGGGCACGCAAAATACATCGCATTTATATAGCGCTTACTAGCTCTGACAGGACATTGAAGACAGCTGGTATTTCAAGTTAATATGAACATTAAATAAAACACACTTTGAGCCAGCCTTGCCAGTGGATGTGGACAATTCTCCTGTGTTTTGGCAGTAATTCAAAATAAAGGGAGGGAGGTGGATTAAACGTTGCCCTGCTGTATCGTGTCGTGAGCAGAAGCAACACACGAGTGACAATTTAACAGACAGTGGATCAGGGCCATTTTCAGAAGCTCCTGTACGTATATATTGCATGTGCATATTTTATTTTGTTGTTTTAAAGAATAGTTTAGCGAGCAAAAGTCAAGACTCAAAAATCTGAATCTTTGGCACCCTTTGCACACACTAACTGCACCTATTTAAAACGGGCATAACTTGAAGTGCCGTGACTGCAGGTAACGATATTGCAATAGCTTATAATGTTCACAGATGTGCAACTGGGGGCTCATGGCATTGTCAGTATCACCTGTAACCGCACTCCCCGAAAGACACTTTTTTTCGCCCTCATCCTCGCGTGCAACTGCCACAAATCCAAACTACGAACGGAGTTTCTGCTTTAGTAATGGTCTTCTGCTTTTAGGAAGCTGCCTATCAGGATTAGTCCTTTGTGGGTGCAGCGCCCTAAAGTTCTATTTGATTGCAGCGCTTCGAAACACTCTAGCAAAGGCAATAGTTTGGGGCTATGCAAGGTAGTGTATATGTAGTTTTTGGTATTTGTATTTATTTCATATGTCACAACACTAAACAAGCATTGGCATAGCCAATAGGTCTCGCCTTTGGGACCTTATAAGTGTTTAGACATGCAACACAACAGTTGATGTTGTTGCACCCAGGATATTGTGCTGGATAACTAAACACTTATAAGGTCCCAAAGGCGAGACCTATTGGCTATGCCAATGCTTGTTGATATTTGGTGCAAATCCGTTCAGTAATTTTTTAGAAATGTAAGTTGAAAATTATAGTGATATCTCAAAGAAAAAAAAGTGAAAATAAAGAAAAGGGGACAGAGTAGGAATACCCTGACCCCAAGTCATGGTTTTGTGGTCCCCTGGGGCCCCGCCACGACAAAAAAGCTTTTTAAAAAATGTTTGCTGGGAAAGCGAGATATTCGTGAATTCGCGGCTAAAACTTTTTTTTAAAAACAAGCGTGGGCTCCTACGCTTACTTTTGAATAACCCCCGGGTGGGGCAGGTCCCGGTGGCATTACATAAATTTAGGAGGGGGGTGCACGGGGCCCCCCTCCTAGGACTTTACAAAACCCCAGGGCCCACCACCTCCCCGGGGCTAATTACAATATTATGGGTGCCTCGCAGACTCCCCTTCCCCGGGTGCCACAACCTCTTTGGGGCTTTTTATATTTGGCTTGGGGGGCATCACGGAGCCCCATGGTCCCCGGGGACCACCACCTCCCCGGAGCCATACTCTGAAATGGTAGGGGGCCATGTGGCCCCTCCTCTTGCATCGTTCTCTGCCCCGGGGACTGCCACCTCCTAGGGGCAGGCCCTAAAAGAAAAAGGAGAGGGGGCTGTGCTGCCCCCTTCCTGGAGTCATATACGGCCCTGGGGGCCGCCAACCCTTAGGGCTGGCTCCAGCAATGTCCCGGGGTGCCCACCCCAGGGGATATTGCAGTTTGCTATGGCTTGTTGGGAGTACCACTCCCGCCAAGCCATAGCAAACCTGCTCCACTTGCTAAAAACGGAGCATGTCTGTTTCCCTGCCCACTGTCAAGCTAGCAGGGAAACAGACAAATTACTTTGAGATCCAAGGAGCTGCATGTTAGCAGGCTCCCCCCACGGTCCCAAACGTTGAAAATGTGGGTGCCCAAGATGGGACCAGGGCACCCACACTACAGGCCAGGCCCCGGGGGAAGTGGTCCCCAGGCCTGAAATAAGCCTGGGAGGGGAGCCGCATGGGCCCCCTCCTTTGTTTTAAAAAAAAAATGTTTTAACAAAGTGGCAGTGCCTGGAAGATGGACTCCCCAGGGCCGAAGATGGCCCGGGCAGGGGGCTGCGCAGCCCACCTCCCTTTTTTTTAATACATTTTTTTTTAAAAAGGGGGCAGACCCCGGGGGATGGGGAAAAAAAAGCCAGCAACTCACCAGCGGCCCCACCCCCTATCTCCACCCTCTGAGTGCGCTGCTGGTTGGGGGATGAAGTCGCCTTGGCTGCTGAGGGTACTTTCGGGGTCAACAAGACCTCCTGTTACCTCCAGTAAGCCCCACACAGTGGGATTGCTGAGAGGTGTTCTGAGGCCACACCCCCTTTCTCCGCCACTCTGCAGAAGTGCCTCTCGGCGCATTGCTGGTGGGGGGATGAAGTCCCCTTGCCTCCTGAGGGCCTCAGGACTAAAGTGGACTTCTTCCCCCAAGCAGCAGTTCACCTGGAGGTGCATTTGCAGAGTGGTGGAGAGAGGGGGCCTGGCCTCTGATGACATCTCAGCAATCCAGCTGAGAGGGCTAGTTGGCCCCCAAGGGCCCTCAAGAGTCAAGGGGACTTCATCCCCGAACTAGTAGCACGCCAGGAGGCGCGTTTGCAGAGTGGTGGCGAAAGGAGGCGTGGCTACTGAAAACTTCTCAGCAAGCCCACTGTGTGGGACTTGCTGAAGGTAACAGGAGGGGTAGTTGGCCCCCAAGGATCCTCACTAGCCAAGGCGACTTCATCCCCCTCCTACCATGTCTCAGCAATCCTGTTGTGCGGGACTTACTGGAGGCAACAGGAGGGGTAGTTGCCCCCAAGGACGTCCTTGGGGGACAACTACTCCTCCTGTTATCTCCAATAAGTCCCACATAGCGGGATTACTAAGAGGTCTTTGAAGGCCACGTCCCCTTTCTCCACCACTCTGCAAACGCGGCTTGTGGTGCACTATTGGTTGGGGAATGAAGCCCAATTTACTCATGAGGGCTTTGGGGGCCAAGAAGCCCTCATGGTGCCTCTTGTAAGTCCTACACAGCGGGAATCCTGAGAGCTGGTTGGAGGACTAGCCCCCTTTCTGCAAATGTGACTTCTAGTTAAAACAACATCGAAATTGACTGAAAAAAACCAAAGGTTACAGGGATTTTATAGTTAGGAATAAGAATTTAAAAAACCTTAGAAATTCACTGGAAAAACCAAAGGTTACAGGGATATTATATTTAGGAAATGGAATTTAAAAAAACTTAGAAATTTACTGAATAAACCAAAGGTTAAAGAGACGTTATAGTTAGGCTCAGGTTTTACTCGTACAAAACCAGAGAAATTCAACAGTTATAGTTAGCTGAGCTTACTATAACTCGCGCCCCCGCAATGAACTCCTTATGACCCCACATAATACATCACTCATGACATGGTCAGTGACATCACTCATGACATCACTGATGACATCTCAAATTACATCACTGATGACATCATCCAGTGACAGTGAGTGTTTTTAAAACGTTTATGAGTGTTAAATATATATACCAAGGTGTTTCTCTGCCTGCTGTTTCCCAGCGGGCAGGGAAACTGACACTGCTCTGCTTTCAGCATTTTTGCTCTTGCTTGCTGAAAGCAGAGAGCTTGCTATTGTTTGGTGGGAGCAGTGCTCCCGCCAAGCAATAGCAAACTGCACTGTCCCGGGGGTTGGCACCCCGTGATAATGCTGGAGCCGGCCTGGGGGGTAGCGGTCTCCAGGGCCATCTGGGGCTCCTGGACGGAGGCCACGCAGCCCCCCTCCTTTGTTTGAATTTGCCCCGGGGAGGTGGTGGTCCCTGGGGCCGGGGGCTTGCAACGGACCCCCTTAATTATTGCATTTGTGCCCTGGGGAGGTGGCGGTCGCAGGGGCTGCGGGGGAGGCCGGCGGGCCCAGTGGGCCTGCCCACATTCATAATTATAAATGCTTTGGGGAGGTGGCAGTCCCTGGGGCTGCAGGTGGAACCAGTGGGCCCTCCCACATTCATAACAAAAAGTGCCCTGGGGAGGTTGTGGTCCCTGGGGCTTTGATAAGCACTAGGAGGGGGGCCCCGTGCACTCCCCTCCTATATTCACCATATGCCCCCGAGACCAGCCCACCCAGGGGTTATTCTAAAGCAAGTGCAGATGGAAAAATAAAAATAAATGCATTTTAACCCCCACCATATCTGGGGGTCAGGGTATTCCTGCCCTGCCCACTTTTCTCTATTTTTAACTTTTTTTCTGGGACTCAGCTTCAAGCCGAGTCCCAAAATGGCTGCCAACACTTCCTGGTTTAAGTGTTGACAGCCAATCAAATTTTAGTGGGATTCGCGAGTCCACTGCAAGGAATCGCGTCCCCAGATATCTATATTATTTAAGTTAGATATCTGAAAAACTACTGAATGGAATTACACCAAATCACAAAAAGCACGCTTTCTGAACCAACATCTAGCTTTCTGACGAATTTGGTGTAATTCCATTCAGCAGTTCGGGCTGTAGACGTGTTCAAAAAATGAAAAATCCCCCTAGACTTAACATGGAGAAAATGCGTTTTGGGACCCCCTTTTTTCTTGGGCCCCGCTCGACGGATCACCCTGAAACTTTCATCATAGCAGCTGAACCAAAAAGGGGAAGTTTTGTGAAAATTTGGTGGAGATTCGTCAAGCGAAAGTTATTGGCAAAACAAAAAACGCTTTTCCTATGGAGACTTTGGTCCTAACTATAACTACCTACTGGCTATCACCAGTAGGCAATATATATATATATATATATACACACTCGTCGCCGTTTCACTTGCCAAATCCTTTGAACAAACGGGTCCGGACCACGGTATTGTGCTGCATTTAATTTCTTTTTTCGTGCAAGTCGGTATGACGCGTTTCAGCTCTCGCAGGAGCCTTGATCACATGACACAGTTCTGCGTTACCCTTGGTGTTTTAAAGTGACGAGTGCAGGCTTAATTATCTTCACGTGTGCAAAATACGCAATGGATACAAAATAAATACTACTTCTGTGTCTCAATGTTGGGGATATATTAGATAATGATGTACATGTAAATCCATTGTAAAATTACATTGTTTCAAATATGTCTTTTCAACTCATGGGAAAGATACATTGCCTTCCAATATCATACGTATTTGCGATATATGCATTTCCTATATTTTTCGATAATCCCCACCAATATCAGATTTGATGTAGTCCTATGCGTCCATTCCTTAATGTGCAAAAACAGTGCTTTATTGTGTTAAAGTGCAAAGTGCTGATCCTAAAATATCCTTACGTTTCACTTTATTACTTTTTCTAGTCATGGACACAGTTAACTTATATCAGGTTAATGTCTTGGAGCTATAATCATACATGTATAGCTCATTTATATTACTTATTTACTGGAGCCCCAGTAACTTGCGAGGAGGTAGGTAGTCTTCTTATCTGATCGAAGTGGGATGTCATATGAATTCATTGTATATTTCTTTTAGAAGTTTTTAACGCTTATACAATGGTGAATATCCCAAGATGAGCTCAAATTCCGACCATCTATATATCGGTGTAAATACCAGATGAGGAATTCAACCTCCAAATTATATGTGATGAAGTTTGTTTAAATCGTGCTTTAGGCTCACAGGTTCATGTGCAAAGTGTGCAGTTTAAAGGGCAAATGCCATTCTCTACCCAGGCCTAGTGCAAAAACGCGTGTGCAAAAATTAGCTAAATGTCCTCCTACTTTTTCATAGCAAGACCATATTGACATTCACCACTTTATATGAATATAAAATATAATATACAATATATAATATATAAAATGTTTATCAATATCCAATATTGATACTCATATTAAAATTCATATATAAAATCATAGTAAAATACTGCGATTTAAAACATCATTGAGTATAGTAAAATGTCAATAAAATTAAATCAAACACAAGCTAAAATTCATCACATAAAATTAGAGGAACAACTGAGATTATCACTGTTGATGTACCCACAAATTTTTACAGGCATGTGTAAAGGTCCTCTGTTACATTCAGCCCTGTTGGCTGTTTCGAATTCAGCTCTAAAATATATCTGGTTTCTAATTGGCGCAGACGTTGTTCTCTATTCCCCCTCTTCTACTCGGGGGACACAATCAATTACAAAATACCTGAGTTCTTGGCTTCTTGATTCGTGTTTGCTTTTAAAATGGCGTGCCACTGGATATGTGTTATCCTGGTTGTTAACTGCACGTATGTGCTGTAAAATTCTATTATGCACCTGTAATATGGTGCTACCTACATATTGTAGGTTGCATCGGCAAATTAAAATATACACCGCGTATTCGGTCTTACATGTCAGAAGTTTGTTTATTTTAATACTTCTGGCACTGAATGGTGTTGTATATGTTGTCCGATTCACCCCTTGTTGGCACGCCTTACAGGTTTTACACCTGTAGAATCCTTTGTGTGATTGTAGCCAATTGGTTTTGTCTAAGACCTCTGGACTGGTCTTTACCAGCTCATCTCTCATTGAGAGGCCCCTGCTATATGTAATAGATGGTCGAGTCGGTAATTTTTTACCAATAATGGGGTCACTCAATACCATGGGCCAATTACGTGTGATGATTGATTGGAGCTGTCTGTGCTGTTGGCTGAATTGTACAATGAATCTAAATTCTTTGTTACACTCATTTTCTGTTTCTTTGTATCTGTTTGGTGGCTGATGTGCGAGGATATCACTGGTGGGTTGCTTAGGTGATAACAACTGATATCTCTCATAACGCATAGATTTTAAAATCGCGCTATCAATTGGTTTTCTAGAGTATCCTCTTTCCAAGAACCTCACACTACTAGTTGCCTGCGCTTCCCTTAGGTCCATATCATTACTGTGGATCCGCCTTAGCCGAAGCATCTCCCCATATGGGATGCTGTTTATCAAATGTTGGGCATGAGAACTACTCGCATGTAATGTTGAGTTCCCCGCAGTCTCCTTGCGATATAATTTGGACTCGATTTTGTAATCAGCCACATAGATCTTGGTGTCTTAAAAGGTTACCTCAGAGGCACTAATGGTTGCTGCAAATTCAAGATTTAAATTATTAAGATTCAATGCTTCAACAAACTCTGTAGCTTTATCTTCATCCCCCTCCCAAACCACAAACAGGTCATCAATAAAGCGTAACCACATCTTGACATTCTTTGTCATCACCTGCTTGTGTTGGGTTTTGAGGACCAGCTCCTCCCACCAGCCCATATGCAAACATGCATAGCTAGGGGAGAAGCTGGCCCCCATGGCTACACCTCTAATTTGTTTATACACTAGATTGTTGAACATGAATATGTTGTTAGATAAACAAAAGTCAACCATTTCAATTATCATTTCCTTTTGGGCCACCATGATTTCACCTCTTTTCTCCAGATAAAATCTCAAAGCGTTTAAACCATCCAAATGTCGAATACTGGTGTATAACGAACATACATCCAGGGCTATGAATAAGTATTCCAGTTTCCATGTAAAACCCTGAAGTTTTTTCAAAAAGTCACCGGTATCACACACATATGATGGCAAAGATTTGACCGCATTCTGGAGAAAAAAGTCCACATACTGAGATGTATGCTCGAGTAGACTATTCTGGCTGATATTATGGGCCTGCCAGGTGGTTTTTGGGGATTTTTGTGGACTTTGGGAATAAAATAGATTGTGGGTACCACCGGATGATCGTTCCTTAAAAACTTGTACTCTTTCGTTGTTATTGTTTCTTGATTTCTCCAAGCCCTTAGTTTAGAATGATAGATAGTGTACATTGATTTTACTTCGGCAATGTTACTCTTTACATAGCATGTGCTGTCCCTTAGTTGTTGATTTGCTTCACTTGTATAATCCTCTTTAGACAGCAAAACAAAATTCCCGCCTTTATCTGAATTGCGGATGACGATATTGTTGTCTGCCTTGAGTCTTTTTATGAGTGAATCATATTCCTGATTTTGCTTATTATATTTCCATTTCTTGCTTTTAGTTCTTATGTTTAAATGTTTCACTTGTTCCACTACAGTTTCGTGGAAGATATCAATTGAGTCTCGTGTCATAATGGGGTTGAAGGTCGATCTGGCCTTGAAAGGTGTTGTTAAGTTACCGTTCAAACTTCTTTGCGTTGTGTCTATATCATTGGATTGAGTTGATTCAATTATGTCTGGTTCAAGCATTGTGTCCTCAGTGGCTGTTTTGTTGTTCACCCAAAGCTCTTGCATTTCATCACAGAAAGAGGCATCCGACTGTGACTCGTGGGCTTCACTGATCGTTTCCATCCTTGCCACCTTTCCGATGTTTTTTCCAATGGCATGATATATATATATATATATATATCATATATATATATATATCATATATATATGATATATATATGACCATAGAGAGGGTGCATTTGAGAGGAAAATGTGTATATTTTCAGAACTCATAAGCAGTTGTTTCGGAGAAACAAGCCTGTGGGGCTTATTTATGAGCCCTTGCAACACTTTTGGAGAAACAAGACTATGGGGCTTATTTATGAGCCCTTGCAACACTTTTGCGCTGCCAGTGCGTCACTTTTTGTCACGCACCAGCGGCGTAACAAATGCACCATGTTGCGCCTTATTTACAAAGTGACGCATCTAGGCAGAAGCATCACTTTGTAAACCCCTGCGCTACATTATACCTGCGTCAGGTATAATGTATACAGGGTGGGCGTCCCCCGCATCAAAGCCTCGTAGAAGTGGTGCATTGAAATCTATAAGATTTCAGTGCGCCACTTCTAGGACGTCATTGCGTGAAAACCTTACGCTTGCCTCATGGCAGGCGTAAGGGTGACGCAGGCCTTTCCACATGGTGCTTTCCCCATGTGAAAGGACACATTGCTGGAGTTGCGTCTGTTTTCAGACACACCCCGGCAATGCACCACTTTTGCGCATACAGATACGTCAGTAATACTGACGTATCTGTAACTCCTTGCGACATGATGCGCTGTATTTTAAATACGGCTCATCTATGGTGTCGCAAGGAGGGTGCAATGAGAAGTGTTGCATCGCTGCTTTGTCGCAGCGATGCAACACTTCTCATAATTGAGGCCCTAAATGTTATAAATATATTTAAATATGTTATTAGTGATAATCATGTGGCATTCTGGAGACTTATCCCTAAACTCTGTTGGTGCCAGGGACACTGCAGCTATGGCTATTTATTACCCATAAAGAGGCTTTTAAATAGACAAAGCCTTTTTTCAGAAAAGCACTGGCACGTCTGCCTGGTGCACTGAGGTGATCATTGGTAGTATTCTTGCATACGGGGGCCACTAATGTAATCTTGCATGATGTGGTCACTATTACCTGACTAATAATGTTAGTTGCTCGATGTGATTTTCATCAAACATAAGTAGCTCTTATTGCAAAAAAGGTTGGAGACCCCTTAAATGTGGAGCTCTGAATGGACCTGTAATAAACCAGGCACAATCCACACTTCAAATAAAAATCCTACCCTTTTCCCTGGACTGGCCCATTGTCAATCTTTGCTTGACAAAATGTTGGCCCAAAAATGCATGCTAGGGGCTGCTGGATTGTGTTGGAATGGTGCAATCTGCCCCGAACACCATGTCCCATAGCACAGAAAACTGGACACATTTGGCCTTGGCCATTGGGTCCCAGGGACTGAACATTTCCCTTGCCAACTGGCCTATATTTGGCATAAAAACATAAACAGGGCTGTAATGAAGGCAAGGAAGCCTATATTACAGACCGTCTTTTGTTTCCTAAATTGTCTGGCTTTATGTGCTAACACTCTGTTTCTATGCGTTAGCACGTTTGGCCCAGGCTTGTTGGCCTTGCAATGCTTGTTATTTCTGGACGTTTCTGATCCAGGGTCCCAGCAGCTGACTCCATGGTTTCCTCATTCTAATTAAGCTGTAGGTCTCCTTTACCAACCAGAGCCTCACCGCCCCAAAGGTTGAGCTGCTGATGCTTGCTCCTGTCTTGTAAAACCACAGAAGAGCTTAGGAACGGCACAATGGAGCTCCTCGTGCAGAACAGTCATTGGCTAAGCAGGTGACAGGTGCAGGCTCAAGCATCTCTCTTGTATTTCTATTCCCTACCACACTGCACACCGCAGACACTACAGAATGATTCCCCATAGTGCTTAATACTATGTTATGAACACTATGATACATTGTTATCAATGTAGTGATACAATGTTATGAACACTATGATACAACGCTAGCAATATTATCATGAGCAGGTGCAACAAGCATCACATCTGGCAACTAACATGGGGTCTCACAGAATACTGTGTATTTTGCAGGAGTTGTTTTGCTATTCAGGCTTGTGGGTGTGAAACGTCAACCATCAAAGTCATTCCAAGCAGGAGTAAAACTATTTATCGTTTCTCAATAACTTATTTAACTGAGCTCTCACAACAACACAGGGACAGAGCTCACTGTTAGCAGATTTATATTGCCTTCAGTCATGAGAATATCAATGTTGTAAATCTATAACTGACCTTTTCTAAACCTCACCAACAATCCTGCAATGGTGACAAAAACTGAAGACCTCATTGCCAGTAACAGGCTACAAATACCCAGCACTCTACCATTCAGTTGGCCAAAATCTTTGGGTCAACCTCCTCTGCCATCAGTAAGTGCATAAAACCCCAGCATTACCTTCGGAAACGATATGTTGCTCGACCCTAACATAAATGCTGCAGTTCAGAGCACCGAAAAGCAATTGGTCATGCTAAGAAAAATCAGAGCTCTCCTGCTGCCCTCCCATCTTACAACTTACAGTCATCATCCCTAAACAGGACTGTTTCAACTATACGAGTTATGCAGACATGCAAACGTCTCAGATTAAGAAACTAGAAATGGTACAAAACAAGTGGCCAAAATCTGCCTGTTAGACTTAGCATCCTTGGCGTGGTTTCCCCTAACGTTTTACCTCTACCTCCTGCATTTTTGACTGTGTGCTGGATTTTGTTTTTGCTGGTTTAGATGCTTTGGGCACTTTGCCACTGCTGACCAGTGTCAAAGTGCAAGTGCTCACTGTGTAAATTGTGATTCTGATTGGTTCTCCATGATTGGCATATTTGATTTACTTGTAAGTTCCTAGGTAAGTGCACTGTGTGTGCCCGGGCCTGTAAATCAAATGCTACTAGTGGGCTTGCAGCACTGGCTGTGCCACCCGCATGAGTAGCCCTGTAAATGTATCTCAGACCTGCCACTGCAGCGTCTGCGCAAGCAGTTTTAAACTGCCATATTGACCTGGCAAGTGCACCCACTTGCCAGGTCCTAACCTTCCCTTTTCTTACTTGTAAGGCACACCTCAAGTAGGCCTAAGGTACCCCCATGAGCAGGTTGCAGTGTATGTGAAAGGTAGGGCATGTGCTGGTGTGTTTTACATGTCCTAATAGTGAAATACTGTGTATTTCGTTTTTCACTATTGAAAGGCTGTCTGTCCCATTGGTTAACATGGGATCTGCCTTGTAACATCTTACAAGTGTAACTTGCATTGGGACAAGATGGTGAAATGGAGTTTAGGCTCTCTGGACTCAGAATTCAATAACACACCTTTTAATAAGGGTGGTTTTTAAATTATGTGTTTGAAAATGCCACTTTTAGAAACATTTTCTTGTTTAACCACCCTATGTGCCTCTGCCTGTTTGTGTATTCACCGTCTGGTTTTTGGACGTGCATTCACTCTAAACAGTCACAAGGGAAGTTGAGGTGTGTCCTGCCCTGACCGGGTGACTCATAGCCAGGCTGAGTAGACATTGTCTGCATTTAGAGTGGTGGGAGGGGTTTCACTAGCACCTGAATAGGCTGTGTCTCCTTTGCACAATGATGTCTCCACCTCCTGTGGTCAAGCTGGACCAAGGAAGCCAGGACTGGTTTGGACTGGGCTCAGATTCCCTTGCCGCAAAGAGAACAATGGGAAAATGGGGTATAAGTATTGGACCTAAATCCGCAGGACTTTAGATTACTTCTGGAAACAAGAGGACCCTGCCAAGAAGAGCGGAAGATTTGTGTGAGGAGCGCTACCCTTTCTGTTGTGTGAGGAGTTGGTTGGCCTGCAGTAGCTGCTTCTGTCTTTGGTAGAGGAAAAGGACTTACTCTTTTTGCCCTACTGTGGTATCCTGCTTGAGAAGGTCTCCATGGCTTCTGTGTGCTTGCCTCCTGTTGGAAGTTTCAGGGAAATCAAAGACTTCGGGAACAATCCTTGTGGGATCCAAAAGAAACTCTGCTGGAGTAAAAGCTGTTGTGGCCAGGAGCTGTGATTTCCAGCACCAGTGGCTAGACCATTTGCCGCCCGTGGCGGTCCCGCGTTTGCCGCCCTGTGACGGTTGCAGGTAAAAGCAGGAGGTGCTGAAGATCCTGCGTTTGTTGCCCACAACAGCCGCAGGTAAGAGCGGGGGGACTCTGCTGCCCCCAAAATCCGTGCTGCCTGGTCCCCCCGCCCTCCCCTTGCTACGCGACTGCCTAGCTCCATGTTCTGCCTGTTTTTAACATCAGCACGTGGTGAGTGCTCTCGGAGTTCAAACCCTGCTGGGCCGAAGCAAGTGTGCGAAGTACTCCGATCTCAGCATGGCATTTACAGCACCAGCGCCCGTGTAGCGCTCAGAGAGGGGTGGGCGTGTTTACCCCGCAGGAAGAGCTGCGTGCCTGCAACCGGGACCGGTGTTCCCTCCCAGCACGACGCTCCCGAGTGCTGACTGACCCCGCTGGAGCGTTGCTGGGCAATCAAGTACACAGCCCAGATCTACGAAGGAGTCCCGGGCCATGTCACATGGTCGGAGCTCAGGATGGGACCTCGCGTGTCACGGTCACCCTGCTTTGCCCCCTTCCTGGTGCCTCGACAACAGCATCACACTGGGCACACACCTCCCCGAGGCTGTGGGAGCCCGACATCGGCCAGACGTATCTTCAACTTGAAGTCGGATTGCGGTGCTATATGCCACAAACGGTTGTTTTACTGAAAGGAAGATACTGTGCCTACGGGGTCCGTGCGGCGTTGGCTGCCCAGAGACATTGAGGGCAGGTGGAGGAGGCATAACGGAGCAATGACACGGTGCCCCTAACCCTAGGAACAACGTGCTAATATCACAAAGGGGATCCTGTGCAAAAGCCAAAGGAATCATTGTAAGGCACACAGGAGTGACGGAGCCCGAGGGACTCAGGTGAAATTACCATTCATAGCGTGGTAGGAGTGCAGAGAAGCTGCATCCTACAGGTTCACTTATGTGAGAGGGAGCCTGGACAGTCCCTGGAGAGAGGGGTCTGTCTGTCTGGCTGAGAGGCGAGGTAGAGAAGCATTCATTTGAGTTCACTTCCAAACAAAGAGGAGTAAGCGAGAGGAGAGATGAAGAGGAGGGCTGGTGGTTTTGTGGCTGCCCGCGGTCCATGCAGGGGGCCCCAATAGGAGGGCGGCCGCCTTAGTGCCACATGATGGCACACGGTGACAGTCTAGTGCTGTAGGGACTCCCTCTGGGTCCGGAGCGCCCCGCATCATTTCCGGCGCGCGGGTGGGCGGGGAGCCAGGTATAAGTAGCCCTCCCGCCCACCTGGCGCTCTCTTTTCTGCAGTCCTTCACGCCGTTTGTGGTGTGCTGCGTCACGCCGCGTCGCGCTCCTGGGTCTAGATGTATCGCAGGCGTCGGGGGATTTGCGGTGAGTGCCGGGTGGGATACACGCACCCCACCCCCCTCCCCTGAACCACGATGGTGAGGGTGCTCAAGCACCAACCTACATGGTATCGTATGGGGGGGACAAGGTTTTAACGGCTCACCGAAATCTTGGGTTAGGCGATCCCTCCCCTTTGGGTCACACTTGCAGGCGGGTAATCCTCGCACTGGAGGCTTCTCCCGAGCCGTGATAGCTCAGCGGGTAGAGCGCAGGATTGCAGGCTTAGCGTGAAGTGTGCTTCGCGGGTGCTGCTTCCCCAGTGTTTGCATATCGGACCGTGTCTGCAGGAAGGGGGTGACGACGGGCCCTGGCCTGATTTGCGGCCATGGCTAGTGGGGGGGGTGGGTGCTTGCGTCTGCTATTCAGCAGTTTTGTGCCACACCCGGCAGCCAATTAAGGCCGCAGGGCATACGGGCGCCGTCGGAAGGGGCTGTAGGCCTGCCCCTGTCACACGCAGTGTGGTGGCACTTACCACTCCGCTGAGTTTCTTGGTGGTTCGCACTGGGCGATCGGGTACTAGTCCGATCGGTGGTACGAGCCGTCTATCTGGGGGCGCGTAGAGTCTCAGTGCTGTGGACTTTTGTCCCCGGCTGGGCACGCTCGCCGGTCCCCTGGTCTGGCGATACTGCGGGCGTCATTTTCTGTTTTGGCGAGTCGTGGGCATTATCAGTAACCCCACCCCCCCCTTTGTGTTAGTTTTTTCTGTCATCTGTTTGTGGGGGGGAATTCGGGATTGATATGTCTCCGAGCTCCTAGGCCTGTTATGTGTTGTGTGGGGGGCGCGGCAGCGTGCCGGCAGGAGTTTGTCATGCTGTTTTGCAGCAGGTATAAGGGTCCGGTCGGAGAGATTGTGCCATCAGGGCCAGGAGCTAGCGACTTTGGTGCGGGAGTATTTGGTTCAAGTCTCGCGTGGCTCAACATCCTGTGATCTTGGGCAAGTCAATATATTGCACCCTGGCAAAGCTGGGTGGAACTGCGACCTCTAAATGCCCACATACCCAGGGTTTAAATCCTGCATTCTCTTCCCAGCCTGGCGGTGCATGGCCCCCGACTCGTCTGTTGTATCTATGGGCCAATAACTCTTAGCCGTGGATCGTGAGGGGTGCAGTCGGCTGCTCTGGCCTCCTGTCCGGCAGAACAATAGAGTGGCTGTTGGCAGCGGAGGAACAAGTGTCACCGTAGGCCCTGTGGTGCACGGGCCCTCAGGAGCCGAAGTACGTGGTGAAGACAGTTGCATGTAGGGCCTAAGTGCCGCCTTCTTAGCGGTGAGTGCGGGGTCCTTTGGGGGCCATGGCTCTTCCCCCCTGGGGGGGCGCCTTTCCGGCCGGTTGACCCGTCTTCCTGGCTGAGCGTGGCGCAACTACTGCGGTACCAGCGCTCTAGGTTGAGAGGGGGAGAACATTTTGAGCAGTGGGTCCCGCCATAATTATTGAATCAAGCACCCAAGCCGAGAAGGGGTAGGTCGCGGGTCCAATCATATGAGTAAATAATGCATCTTCGATGGGCATGATTGGTGTTGTCATGGCAGTAGTTTGTGCACAAGTGCGTTTCCTATTTTGAGCCGATTCAGCCAGCCTAGCTCAAATACATCCGGCCAGTGACTGCTCGTCAGCATGGCCTGTTTGCGTCATGCCCTACTTCCGGCAGAGGGGCGATATTAGTGGGTGATAGATCTATGATCATGTGCTTTGCGAATTTTGGGCAGCGGTGTAAAGTAGAATTTTGAGGCAGTCAGGGGAGAAAAGCGTAGGGTGTAACTGAAGTAACTATTGAGCGGCATGAATGGCTTCATTGGCGGTCGGAGCGGTGAACTTGGAAACCAGCCAGTCCAGTTCGTGCACAGGCGGCTCTTCAGCATTCGGTGACTCCGGGCAAATGACGTGGCATCGGAGGGTCTTGCGGGGTTTTCTGGTCAGAGGTCTCTGAAACAAATTGAGTGCACATCGACAAATCACATGACCCCCGGCAAATTGCTTGGCCTCGATTTGAGCTTTGACATTGGTCGTTTCCACCTCATTGGGCTATTGTTGGTGCCACCATGGTCATAGTTCCCACACGCGGGGGTCAGTGGCCCTCGAGCGCAATTTCTGTCACGAGGCCGATGGTACTCAATTGGGAGGGTAAAGCTGTAGAGCTTCTCATTCACGTGGATGTCCGTACAATGTGTGTAGTGAATACATTTTTTTTTTTTAAAACCATTAATGAAAGACTCAAAATTATTAATGAATGTCAAGGTATAAATACAACCTCGGTCACCTGTCCCTTAAATGGATTAACATTGTGATGTACAATGATGACTGTTACATTCATTCATCTACAGTTATCATATTTTATATCCAATTGGAAATTGAATACTGCAGAGGGACACGAACATATCTCACCCCTGCCACAAAAAGCCAGTGATACACACTTCACATAGTTGAACCAGGCATTAAATTTACAGCCTCTTTTGTTTAAATCCACAATGTGAGAAAGTCACCCCTGGACTTTCAAAAAGTGCTGCAATGGCCTACTAATGGTAAACTACAGCATCAAGTTTACCAGTGCTAAATTTGACCGGGTGGTTTCCGGTGCTTGGCTCCATCACTTAATTTGTCAACACCGGCGCTGGTGTCAGTCCGCCACAAGTTGGCGATGTCTGTGTATTTTAGAGATGACCACAAAAACTGGCAATTATTAATTCAATATACATTAAAAATTACTATTGTCTGCTGCCCAAGCCATTCTTATAGCACTGGGGGCCTGGAATAGTCTGATTTGTCACACTTGCACAATTGTCATGGTTGGTAGTTGTGATGTTACTAGGATTAGCAGCATGGCAGGAGCAATGTGTGGGGCACACTGAAGTGGCCCCCTGACGTGAGCCTGGCATATAATTTTCTACAAATTAAGCACTTAACGTTTGAAATCTGTGAGGTCATTGGGCACAGCTGGGCCACTGTTAGGTCAACAATATTTGGGCATGTCCTTTCCTGCTCGGGTCTCAAAATAGGTCAAATCAAGATGAGTGCTACCCTTTCTTACGGTTGGTTGGTCCTCTTTGTAAGATGGGGCTGGATTTGGTGTGGGCTATAAGGGGGAGAACTGTTTTTCATGAAGCAAACACTTAAGCTGGCATGTGAGCTCGTTCTTTATGGCAATTGGAGAGTGCACTGATCATCTGTGTCTTTATGTATTTTGCATGGTATCTATGCCTGCGATAACTGGGAGCTGAACCATGCTACGAGGGTGGCATCTTGGTCGCAGGAAGATGGACCAGACAATCCAGATGGAGTATGGGCGGCAGCGGTGCCAAGTATGGGGAGAGCGCTAGGAGGAAGACTGAGGTGCCAACATACATAGGTGAAAGGCTACCGGGTCACGCATTCTTTCGGTTGGTATTGTTAAGGCAACCAGAAGTTTTATGCTAGCAGGAAGGTATTTAGCAAGCCCCGCACTCAAGGATACATTTCTCGCACACATGACCCAAAAGCATGGGGGCCGCGCACAGCTACGGCTCCTGGCGGCCTTTTAAACTGTTGGTTGTTAGGCAGCTGTATCTGGCATCCTTAGTACACTAGATTGCTTTAAACGCTCGCAAAGCCACAAGGGGCAAGTGCCGGGCCGACTCTGTCAGGCATTTGTGTTGTGCTGTCTGGGGATATGTGCAGGGAGGGAAGGGCCCTGTAGCTTCAGTCAGGCATGTGTACAAACAAGGGGGTGTGGGGTGCCTCCTTCCAGCACAAGCTATGTTGTGTGCAGCAGTGCATGGCAACACCCTGTTGGGTAGGTAGGGATGCAGTGGCTTCCCAGAAGAGCCTTTTTGGGTGAAAAGGATCATGCTGAGGGATGAAAAGAGCTCAGCCTGATAGTTGTTGCACAGTTTTATTATCTCGCACATCTCAGCCAGTCATGTTGTTATCGCATTCCACACTAGGGTGCGACTTTTTTACTGGATGAGAACAGCGTGATGTCATTAACTGCTGGGCTTACCTTGTGACAGCTGGTTTAGAGGCTGGGATGGACAAGTGCCTCAGCAGGGTGCAGCGAGTGAGCCTGAAGCTCGGAGGCAGGCAGGCCTGCAGATGTCTTGGGAAGTTCCATGGAGGGTTACTGTAATTGAAGGCCAGGGATAGAGAGGCTTATATTGTTTGGGACCAATATCTCAGCTAACAATTTTATATCCATCTCAGCCGCAGCTCCAGCTGGTTTGGGGCCAAACTCACAGCAGACAATTTAGAGCCAAAACCTGTTAGCTGTCTTCCAGCCGAGTAGGCCCACCCAGACCTTCATCCTCCTGAGGTCGATAAATTAAGTACCATCAAGTTCAGTAACAGACACCTGTCATTCCAAAGTCAAGATACCTTTCGGGTGTTGGGCACTCAAATACAGTTTTGGGTGGGCACAGCCAGGGTCAACCACAATGCTTGTTGACTAGATGAACAAACATAGCACAATAATGGATAACACAGGAGAAAGCTTTATAGAGCGGATTAAATGGATTAAAACGGAACAGGCATAATTTCCAGTACGAAAGGAGGGACACATGGCAATTACATGAGGACACCCTTGCTTAATGTCACATATTTTAAGGTCATCTGATAGTGGAGCTGTCACACGCACAGTGGGATAATCACCAGTGTAGAACGGGCCATTAGGCCTGCCTTGGCACGGCTTTGACACACTTTATACAACCTGGATCCTCTAGAAAGTACATTGCTAAAACACAGTCTTTGCTACGTGTGGCCGCAAAAATCCCCTTCTCCAAGCTGCAGTGCATCATGTTGTTGCTAGGTGTTTTTGAGTGACAGGCAAGAGCATTAAGGGAGCTGTATTAAGTAACGAGGTATTGGCAGTGAGGCAGAAGGGTTACATCGGAACCACAGTAGGTGGGCTGCCTCAGATCTTGAAACAGGGAATTTTAGATCACGATATTATGTGAATAATAATAAGCAAGACTGTCCGGCTAGGCTTCGACAACCACACCACACTAAGCTGCGGTATGTTCATTTAGGGTCACTTAGCGTCCATACTTGGTTCCGTGTGATTCACTCGCACTGGTCACTCGAATTGATTGAAGGCAACCAACTTATTCTGACGGACAAGTCCAAAATGTGTCATTCAGTACGTGCAGAATTTTCAATTGGCCTGTGCATCGTTTCATGCATAACCACTGTTTGAATTAATTTAAATAATTACGGATGTCAATAGGGGCGAGTATTGGATGCTCCAGGACATCTGCATCAGGGAGTGCCACTATGCTGCAGGGATATGAAGCTTAAATAGGACTGGCAGGTCCCGCTGGGTGCCTGCCACATGACCACTTGCAGGTTTTGTGGATTTCAAAGGGCATAGGAAGGGTCAAGGCAAAGAAAACCTGGACCGATTCCCCTGCTGGGTGTGGTGGTGGTTTCAACCTCTTGGTCACAGGATCAAACCCTGTTGGGTCTATCAATCTATCATCCTAAAAAGCATGTAGTTACTGCAAGAATTTTAATATGGTTAAATGAGCAGGGGACTGACGTGGGGAGGCACAAAAGACAATTCCCCAAGGGTACTGGACTATGACGCAACATTGGTTCAATACAGTTGTATCAATAATCCGGGGAGGGGCAAACTTAATGGGCCAGTTAAAGGGAATGTCCCCCAGCACAACCAGTGGGTACCTCAGGACGCTTCACCTATGGTTATGAGGCAGCCTGCCCCATAGCTGGCCCAGCCAGGGGGTGTAGGAGTGGTTACCTTATAGGGGACAGGGTCCTTAAGGTGCGGGGTACACAGGTGGGAGGACTCTTGCTGACAAAGTTTATTATAGCTACCTACATTTTCCTCTCCTGCATCCCAGCAATACTTCCATTTGGGGTGCTGGGTAATCCACACCAGGGTGGGTGCACCGGTACGCTTACACAACAGCCAGCCAAAACCCGTAGTTAGACTGGGATTGGGTGCTGTTCAGACTGTCCTCCCATTCTCCCATCCACTTGTCTGCTTCCTGGTATACATTAACAGAAGTGTGGCACAGGGCTACTCACGCCAGGGTTGGGACAGCAGCAGGGTGACTCAGCATCTATAAGATCGCCTTCAGACGGTGAGGGACTTGCAGGCAATGGAAACATTAAGGGGCAGGCAAGTGGTGCGTATGATTTACTCCAGGGTCCCACTAGCCAAAAGCACTGGCCCTGTTTGACACACTGTTATACCTCTAGCATACGCTGGCTTATGGGCTATATACGCTGGATCCAACAGTCAGCCTGGTGGGTTGCGTTAGTTGTCATGCCAATATAGGTGCTGTTACTGCAAGAGTGTTGAAAAATATGGGTTCGGAGCACCTAAGCGGATTATTACCAGAACACATTTGCAGTCATATTTAGAAGTTGCAGGTAAATTGGCTCATATGTTACTCTGTGTCCTCAAATCCACAGCATTGACTAACCTTTCTGGCACTCTGGTAAACAAAGGGTAAATTCATAAAAGGTTACAATGTAGTAAAAACACTGGGCATGTCCATTATTCAGGAAAATTCAAATTTGGTAGGAGCAGGTAAACTTCTACTGCTGGTGCAGTACACAGTTATAATGACGAACCGCCAAAGTTTGGGAATAAGCAAGTGCGCAATGCGGGTCCTGGCAGGCGCTTGTGCAGTCACTCTGTTAGGACAGGGACAGCAAACTCAGCGTTCAGGGCGGGCATGTCAGCGGATCGCAGCATGCAGGTGGGACGGTGGGAATCCCAATGTTTTAAAAGGTACATCCACCCGTAAGCCACCCAGGGGAATGGCCGGAAGACAAGTTAAGTGTATTATGTACAGGCGAATTGTGAGTATACCGAAGGCACCCCGTTGATGCACCAGATGTTTGGTGGGGTGCAGTGTTATGGTATGGAATTATGTGCTAGCTTGAGTAGTCTTTATTTTGCCACGGTCAAAGGTCTGGGTGATTGGCCATTCATGCGTCCTGAGAGTGGCCCGAGGGGTGGAAAGCAGGAAATGGAGGCATGGGTTTTCCGCCACTGAGATAATTTGGTTGGGGTTCCCAGGCATGCGCTGGAACAGCTTGCTAAGAAGCTGCGGCACAGACTAAGGGGAAGGTGTCTCCCCTCCCATAATTCTGGTCATACACCTGGGAGGCAATGAATTGACCTTCATGGGTAGGAGGGCACTGCTGCACAAATGAAATCCTCCATGTGTAAGTTAAGCAACCAATTGGGGGCATGTGAGTTTTGGTGGTCAGAGATAACCCCACGTTTAAGGTGGCTAGGGGCCCGGTCAGGGGATGCCGTGGAAATCTCAGGCAGGAGAGTTAACTGGGCAATGCACAAGTCCACTGAACAGAGGGGGTTTGGCTTTATTAGGCACGGTCTGCTGCATGCCAAGTCCACAGGGTGTTTTGAAGAGGATGGGGTTCACCTGTCTAGAGTGGGCATGGACTAGTTTTGTTTGACCTGGGCGTTGCCCTGGAACCAGCAGGATGTAGGTAAGAATGCCTGCCTTGGTGGGGGGCCCTGGTTGTGACGGTGGCCACACCCAGAGCTGTGGCAGAGTTACAGGGCGATCCAGAGGCTGAAAGGTACATAGGGGTACCCTCTTCAGGAGCACAACAAGGGTGCAAAGGCCAAATATCCCCAGGAAGTCCTCGCGGTGGACCCTGGAGGATCGACGGCACCCCGTTAGTCTTAAGGGCGGTTGTAAACCTGAGCAACCGGGGGCAGCCTGGTACGCTCCGCCCCCCTCAAGGGGCATGAGTAATGGCCTGCATTTTTGAGACCCTGTGCTGCACCTATCCAATTACATATCAAAACAGTGCCTACTCACAGCGCGCTCACTGTATAAAAGAAGCAGCCACGCCGTCATTCGGTCTGCATTGCTTAGTATGGGTAAAATCGACAGAGTGCGTTTGCTGCCTCCGAGGACCGGCAAGCAGCGATGCGGGGGGATTTGGGACAAGCGAGCAGTGACCAAGGAGGCCGAAAAAGCAGGGAACAGCAGTCCAAAAACAAACAGCAACGCAGGAACATTCCAAAAACACGGTCTGAAAGCAAAGGAAAAAAAAGTGTGTATACATGAACACAAATAGAAAAAGTGAAAGGATACAAGTTATAGGCCAATGCTCCGTGGGAGGGAGCAAGACACAAAAAGGAGGGACCAAAAACACAGATTAGCCACATAGAAGCAAGCTTTTGGAAAGGACATGCAAATAAATGAATGAAAAGTAATGGGCTCACACAGTAGATACAGCATGTCTCAAAGAGACAGCGCATGTGCTGCCTAGACAAGACCTAAAAATAGTCGCTTATGCTTCCCCATTGCATTTGAATGGCTGGTTTGAGAGCGAGAATGCTCCTATTTTGTGCATTCTGGGTCGAGGCCTAGAAACTCTGCTGTTCCTGAAATGTGTTAGTTCCTTCATCTCTGTGAAGTCTTTTTCTGACATACAGGACAACATGAAAGAACACTGAAATGCATGGTCTTCTGATCTACATATAGCATCCTTTCTAAATGTATTACTAAATGAAGCTCCTTCTGAATGCAAAATTGATACAATGGATACAATGTTTTCCATAGTATCACGAGCAAGCGCAGCAAACCTTACATCTGCAAGTTCAGACGGGGTTTCACAGAGTAATGTATATTGTGCAGGCTCTCTTTTGCCGAGAGGTCAATCAACAAAGTCCTTCAAAGCCAGGAGTACAAGCACACATTGTTCTCAATAATTTATTTAACTAAACTCCCAAAACTAAACAGCAGTAGAGCAGATTTCTACTGCCTTGAGCCATGTGAAAAACATTGGGGCATATTATCAAGGGCTTTATCGCCCTATTAGCAAGCTGTCGCTAACAGGCGTTAGCGACAGCTTTCAGGCGTTAGAGGCCGCGTTTTCCATCGCCTTGCATGTCAGCGATAATTATCGCTAATGACATGCAAGGAAGGCGTTCCTACTAAAGCGACTGAAAACAGTCGCTAATCCCACTACCCCCTATTAGCAAGGCAGGCGAAGCGATAAAATAATTCGCGCTAAGCGCGTTTATCGCTATATTTTATCACCTGCTAGTGAGGATGACTTACCTGTTTAAAGTATAGGAGGTGGATTCTAATGCTGAATCCACCTTAGCGATAATGCGAGAATATCGCTGCTTTTCCAGCGATATTCTCACATTTTGCCGCTATCGCTGGAAATATTATCGCTATGGAGATAAACCTTACTAATAGGGTGTTATCTCAGCGATAATTTCGAGCGATAGGCGGCGTTAACAAAAAACGCGCTAAGCGCGTTTTGCGATAAATATCGCAACTCCTTGCTAATATGCCCCATTGTTTTAAACATATGACTGCCCTTTCACAAAACTTCAATAACAATTATTGCACTTGTAAGAACTTGTTAAGAAGGTCTCTTGGGTTGACAATGATGCCCTGGTATGAACTCTTATGCGCCTTAAGAGATGTTGTTAGACCTTTCAGTCTTTGGGTGGCCTTCCCTGAAATATTTTGCCTGCTTGCCTTCAATTTTGCTGGGTTTTTGCTTCTGTTGGCCTTTGGACTCTGTGCACTTTACCACTGCTAACCAGTGCTAAACTCACCCCCGAAAGCATGGTTTGAATGGCATATACCTAATTGGCATATGTAATTTACTTGTAAGTCTCTTGTAGAGTGGTATACCCAGGGACTGCAAAATAAATGCTACCAGTGGGCCTGCAGCACTTATTGTGCCACCCATTTAAGTAGCCCCCTAAAACATGTTCCAGGCCTGCCATTGCAGCCTGAAAACAGTGTTCCACTGTAACGCCGACTTGGCATTTAAAACCCCTTGCCAAGCCTTAAACCCCCCTTTTATTACATATAAGCCACCCCTAAGGTAGGCCCTAGGTAGTCCATAGGGCACAGTGCTGTGTAATTAAAAGGTAGGACATGTACTGTTAGGTTAAATGTCCTGTAGTGAAAACCCCCCAAGTTCTTTTTTCGCTACTGTGAGCCCTATCCCTCCCATAGGATAACACTGGGGATTCCTTATTACATTTAATAAGCTGTAATACCTCATTGAGAGGAGGTAGATCTGTTATGTTTGGTACCTATGGAATTATAATGGTAAATCCTCTTTAATGGCAAAGTAAAATTATCATTACAATTTTGAAAATGCCACTTTTAGAAAATGGAATTTTTCTGTTCTTAGTCCTGTGTGTCTGCAGCCTGTCTCTAATTGCATGTCTGGGTTAGTTGACAGATGGACTTTGTGTATTCCCTCTAGACAGCAACACACAATGGGAGCTTAGGTGTGATTTGATGGGCCATCCTGACAGGATGGGGGAAGAGCTGGACACTGACTCACTTACACCTGAATATGCTGTGTTCTGTCCACACACAAAGGACTGCATATCCCCCTGTAGTGGGTCTGGAGCCAGGGCAGGATGGGACGACCTCTGTGTACTTCAAAGGCCTGTCTTTGAAGTCTGCCCCACTTCAAAGGCACCACTGGGTATAAGAACTGGACCTCAGACCCCACCACTTGCGTACATTTCTGGACCTATGGATACTATTCCAGGTAGAAGGACTGCTGTGTTGCTGAAGGACTGTCACTCTGCTGGACAGCTGCTCTGCTGTGCTGACCTACTGTCTGCTGCCCTCCTAGCCTGTGTGAGAAGGACTGGACCTGCATCACTTGACCCAAAGCGACTCCAAGAGCTAGCAGGCTGGCTTCCCGATCTGTATTATCAGGGACATAAAAGACTTCCAACCACCCTGCTTTTGCACTTGGACTCTGCCATCTGTGAGTCTGCCCTGCCAAGTGGTGCCACCCCAGTCCTGGACCCTTGGAAGTGGGAATAAGGTGCTGCTCCAGCAGAAGCAATGCATCTTCGTCGCTGCGGAGATCGAAATCGGTGCATTGCCACCACTGTGTGGATCGGAAACGACGCATCACCTCATCTGCACCCTGCATCCTCGCCGTTGAGAGGATCCTTGATGTTGACGCATCCCGGACTCAGGTACTTTTGCTCAGTGAGCCAAGCCTGGTCCCTGTAGCCGGCCCGCGTTCCATAACAGTCAGCCTGAACATCTGACTTTGTCCAGTTCAGCTCGACCAGATATCCTTTATTGGTGCCTTGTACTTTTGGTGCAATTTTCACTGAAAAATTTCAAGATCAATCTCTCCGGTCCTGATTATTGTACTTTAGTCGTTTTGGTGTCAAATAATTTAATAAAATGTATTCTATTTTTCTAAATTGGTTTGGGATTTTTCTTGTGTTGTGTTTTCACTTTATTACTGTTTGTGTGCTGCATAAATACTTTACACATTGCCTCTAAGTTAAGCCTGACTGCTTTTGTGCCAAGCTGCCCAGGGTTGAGCACATGTTAATTTAGTGACTTTTTGTGGTTCACCCTGCAAGAGATTATGGCTATCACTTCACCAGAGTTCACATTCCAGTCAACCAACAACTCAATTTCTCACAGATGTCTCAAGAACTTGGAAGGAGCAGGTCCCACTTCAAATATATGCGGAGGATTATGTACTCATTGCAAGAACATTAGACGCCTTTAGAGCACTTCTGAGAGCACCGAAGAAGTACTGTGCACAGAAAAATCTGCTCATCAATTAAAACAACTTTAAGGTGATGGTTATATGCAAACAGAGGGTCACTTCAGTATATAGATTCTCCCTAAGTAAGAAAAACCTCATACCTATATTTGGGAATAAAAGTGGCATGCAACTGCACATGCTCACTTTATCTAGAATTCCAAACTCTGTGTCGCGACACGGTACTGTGTCGCCTGACATGTGTGGGTGTGTCGCGCGACGGTGCTCTTAATCAAGCATGTACGGCTGCCTAAAATCTTTAAACTTTAAAGATTTTAGTCAGCCGTACATGCTTGATTAAGAGCACCGTCGCGCGACACACCCACACGTCAGCATACATTCTTGTTCTGTTTTTTGTTTCCGTACGTCTGCGCATGTCAGTGACGCAGTACGCGGTACGCGGAGGCAGGAGAGCCGTTAGTGGAGCGTGTGCGCGCAGCATCATTCCCTTTGCCGCGCGCGTTGATCATTGACTGCGCAGTTCATGGAGCCGCCTCTGCTCCTCATCCCAGGCGCTTGGTACGGCGCACTTTTAGTAGAGGCAGCGCGGAGACGAAGAGCACTGCCCGGAGGCTGCTGAGGGGAGCCGGGCTACGGCGCTGTCTGTTTGTGCCGCGGAGCGCGGAAACGCCCGTGCGCTCCCGCCACTCCCGCCACCATGAAATCCAGGCCTGCCTGCCCGACCTGCTGTAGGTGGGTAATTACTTTGTATTAATTAATTATTTGATCGTGTTTACTGCATTTTACATTCCGGCGCGGAGGGGCAGGAGGTGAAGTGATTGTAACTATCACTTCACCTCCTGCCCCTCCGCGCCGGAATGTGTTGGACATATGGGACGTGTAGTTTTACTGCCGTTCATGTTACTGTTTTAAATGGCGGCAAGGGGGGTTACTTTCCAGAAAAAGTAAGTCGGGGATTGAGCGGCGGGGGGTCAGGGGAGACGTCCCTGGCAGCTCAAGGGGACTTTTCGAAATAATTATGTTTATGGTGGTGACTTTTTTTTATGGGGGTGTTTATGAGTGGGGAAGGGGCTCAGGTCAGGCATCTGCGGAGCGTTTCACAGACAAGGGCCTGAGACTGGGAGGTGGGTAGCAGTGCTGACGGCCCCTTCAGTGGCTCGGAGAGCCCCTGGAGGAGCTGGCCCACCATCTATCTTTGTGCCCTGATAAAAGCCCCCTCTTCTTGCCAGGCTGCACTCAGGCCCATAAATACCTCAGTGTGCATGGGCCTGTGAGAGGACTGGAGACAGGGGCGATAGGGGGATTAATGACTCTCAAGGGAGCGTGGTGAGTGGCTTCATTAGCAGTATCGACTGCTGCCAGATAAAGTTGCAGTCCATGATTAATAATCCCTCCCAAGCACACTTCTTCATCCAGCAGACCAGTACAGCTTGTGATTTCGGATAAAATGTGTTTTTGTCTTTGCAGCAGATGACTACTTTTTGACTTTACCACGCTGTGGCACTGTTAACTGCTTCAGGCATGTATGGGAGAAAATCAGAATATGCTTGTACGGTGGACAATCTTGGATCTTACTTAGTTATCTTTGAATGGTGGGCTTGTCAACATATATGGCTGACTGTGAGAACATTTTAGATGTTGGAGGTGTAGGCATATATAAAGTAGTTAATCAATGTTTTAATAAACTGTGTCAAATGTTATATTACTCTGATGGTGAGAAGACTGGGTCAATTAGTATGGTGGGGTTGGGCCCACAAGGTAAAAGTAGCACATTTCCTCATTAATTTTACGGCTTGTTAATTTTTATGGCAAAGGCACTGTTAATATATTAGTCAGCCTTAACAGTGAGTACACCCATTCAACTTTAGTGTTTTTAGGGAATTTACAGGAGTTTTGTTGTGATGTGGTATGTGAGGTATGGTGGTGTGTGGAGTATATGATCGTTGGTTGTGTTGATACATGGTGTTCTTTGTGTGGCTGTAAGAAGGGGGGTGTTGGCGTAACTGCTGCTATCCATCTGCCTGTCTATCGCTTCCCAACAATCCCTCTTTTAGCACTAAATCACCCTAAAGCACCAATGTTTGGCCTGTCTTACTGCAGTCTGCATGTCCTCTTCCCAACTCTAGCTTCCTGCCTCACCTCTCTGTGTCCCCACATCTCTGACGCCCCTCCCTGTAGTAGCCACACTGCCTGCAACCCCTCTATGTGCTCCCACTTTCAATCTGCTTCCTAGCCCCTCTACAGCCCCTCTGTGTTTCACGACACCCTGTGGTCCGTATATACCATCCTTCCAGTCATCCCCTGTGAGCCCTTCCCCTGCATCCCATCTATGTGCCCCTCAAACCCATGCAGTCTCTATGTGTGGTCCTTCCCTTCTGCGCCCTGTGTGTCAATCTATCTGTGCCTCTCTGTTGTATCTATCTCGCCCCTGCCGGCCCTCTGTGCCCCTCCACCCCCGAAGCTCCTGTGTGTAACTGCCTAGCCTAGCCTGTTTAACTGCCTGGCCTGCCGCCCTTTTGTATGTGCTCTGCCTCATCTCATCACTGCAGCCCCTCTATGAGCTAACAACTGTAGTGCTTATGTGCGGCAAAGTTCTCCTGCAAGCCCCTGCCCCCCACTTTGGCCAATACCCTGTTTCCGCTGTCCCTCTGTGTGACCACGACTCCTGGAACTCCAATATGACACTCATCATCCATTCCGCCTTTCCATGCCACTCCGCTTCACATGTCTGACACCGACCTTACCCCACCAGGTACTTCATATATCGCTCTTTCATTCATTTCTAAAGCTGCAGTCTTGAAACACCATGTTCAAATAACCTGTGTTACATGCTAACCATCCTATGACTGCTCAGTTACTTATGCAATAAAGTGAGCCTTGTTTACTGAATACTGGATTGAGATGTGTGTGAATATAACTGTAAAACTAGAGTTGTTCAGTTAGCCGTCAAGATAGTGCTGCACTCCGGTTGTTTGTACATTCTGAAACTCACGTTTCAAGGAAGCTGTTTGTTTTTTTTGCTGTTAAGTAAATGCTTTGTTTATATTTCTGACTTTCAAAATTGGTTGAGATTCCAGCACTGTGTTTATTGCTTACTCTTCCAGTGTATATCAATATCGTGATTTATGGATTAATTGTCATATAGCTGGGTCTGAACTGAGGTGGCAAAGTGAGTTAAAGAATGATGATGGATTCAACCCAGATCTGTGACTGGGGGTGAGTGTCTGTAAAGTTTCAGTGCTCCCCCCATCATCTCCTTGTGTTTGCTTCATTGTTTTATAGACCAATCTTAAGTCCTGTGGTACTATTGACTAGATTAGAACTAGATTCTTGAAAGATGGCAGCCATTATTTTCAACACAGCTTGGACAACAGTTTGATTTCCCAACCATTTTAGAAGTTTCAGAAACGTGGTCCTTCAACTTAATTAGAATTTCCCATGGGCATAGTTGGCATGGCTCTTCCACCTTCAATGTCATGTTTTTCACGTGCCGCACTGCTACCTCATTTAGGTTGCCTGTCTCTGATCCAGTCAAAAAGGCTTCAGTGTCATAGCAGAGCAATATGTGGTTGTTTATGTGATTATCTCTTGATTGCTTCCTGCTCAAATAAACAGAGACATAAATTTGTTTTTTTAGGAAAGTAAGCAATCTAGTTTGGCGGGGAAGACCATGTCATGGAAATGTAAGGGCCTTCTGATAAATTAAGATGGAATATAATTGTGGGTTCTGGACAGCTCACTTGGCATCCTGAGTCTGTCCGAGCCACTGTCAATGCAGTTATTACTTCTGTCCCACCTTATGCTGAGAGCTCTGATTTCACATGATTATCTACTACTCAAATCCTGAAATGTTACTAGAGAGAATGAGGACTGTAAGCAAGGCGTAAGAATGTTAAACTTCGTATCTCATGTTCTTCCTATCTCTAGATTTCCACATTTCTTCCTTTTCCCGGAAGCAGCCCCATAGTTTCCTGGATGCAGTCACAGAAACAGCAACTTTGGACACAGCAGCATCATAGGCTTTAAGAAGCGGATGCAGCAGCACTAGCCACAGAAACAGCCACACTGCAGATACAGACACCTGAGACAATAGCACCAGAGGTAGCAGGCATCAGTCACACAGGCATGAGAGACAGCATGTTCTAGTTTAACCCAGATTGCGTGAAAGCCTAAAAAAGGAGACGCTTTTGAAGTTCAGGATTTGCTGTGGGACATTCCAGAGATCACTAGGCAAGGGCAAGATAAGGCAAACAAAAACACAAAATGGATAAGTTTATAATTAAGAAGCGAAAAGCTGGTGAAGATGGCGTTTGCGAGGAACAAAATGTAGCAGCTATTGAGGAAAGTACCCAAGAATCAACTGAACCGTCTGTCTCAGTACGTAAGAAGTGTAAAGGAAAAATCTCCAATCCTCGTTTATATAATAAAGCTTATATGAAACTGGGGTTCACATTTTCTGGTAATGAAAACCATCCTTGTCCCCAGTGTTTAGTTTGTGGGGAAATACTTGCAAATGAAAGTATGGTACCAAATAAATTAAAACGACATTTTACCACAAAACACAGCCATTTGTCTGAAAAACCAGTAGAATACTTTATTGAGCTTTCAAAATCTATAAGGAAGCAGTCTGCATCATTCACAAGGAGAATGAAGATATCAGAGAAAGCTCAAAAGGCAAGTTACTTGGTTGCTCAAATAATTGCCAAAAACAAGGAACCACACACTGTTGCCGAAACCACCATAAAGCAATCTTGCTGTGCTATTGTTCGAACAATGTTTGGGCCAGAATTTGAGATAGAAGTTAATAAAATCCCTTTGGCAGACAACACAATTGGAAGACGTATTCAAGATATGTCTGCTAACATTAAGCTGCAAATGAAGGATATTTTTCAAGACGATAATATGATCTTTACATTGCGATTAGACGAATCAACAGATGTCAGTGGGTTAGCTCAATTACTGGTTTTTGTACATTTCATTCATACTGACAGAATTATTGAGCAATTCCTGTGTTGCCTAGAACTTCCATTGAGAACTAGAGGTGAGGATATATTTAAAACTTTAGATTGCTTCATGAAGGAAAATAATTTGCAATGGTTAAATTGTGTCGGAATATGCACGGATGGTGCACCCTCAATGGTTGGCTCAACAAAAGGTTTTATAGCTTTAGCAAAGAAAGAAAATGAAAATATCATATCTACTCATTGCTTTTTACATCGCGAGGCACTAGTCGCGCAAACCATTGGAAATGAATTAAGAAAAGTTATGGACAAAGTGTTTCAAATGGTCAATTACATTAAAAGCAGACCTCTTAAATCAAGAATATTTGCTCATATTTGTGAGCAAATGGGGGGCAAGGTTTAAAAAGCTTCTACTGCACACAGAGGTTCGTTGGCTCTCAAGAGGTTGCGTGCTTTGTCGTGTATACGAATTGCGGGAAATGATGCTTAAACTTTTTGAGGAAAATCAGCAACACGAATTCTGCGATCTAATTCAAAACAAACTTTGGTGCACAAAATTGGCATATCTTGCTGACATATTTGAACATTTGAATAAAATTAACACCAGTATGCAAGGAAAAGGAGAAAATATGTTAACAGCAGTAGATAAAATTTGTGCGTTGAGAGACAAAATACAAATTTGGAAAAGGAAAGTGAAAGAAGGCAATTTTGAAATGTTTTCCAAAACTGCTGAGTGCCAGCTGAAATGTGATATCAGCCCGCTGATTGTTGACCATTTAACATTGCTCAGAGAGAAAGTTTATCAATACTTTCCAAATGTTGAAATCCAAGACTATGATTGGATTAGAAATCCATTTCTTTCAACTGCAACTGGGAACTTTTGACGTACTGAAGAAGAAGAATTAGCTGAAATAAAAAATGATCGAAGTATGTTAATGATGCATGAAGAGGGTGATTTAGACTGCTTTTGGATTCGTGTTACAAAAATGCATCCAAACATAGGTAAAAAAGCGTTAAAAATTCTCTTGCAATTTTCTACTACATACATTTGTGAAGTATCCTTTTCAACGATGACAAACTTAAAGACACTGAAACGTGGAAGCTTGAAAATGCTTGATGATGAAATGCAAGTGTCTTTATCTAATTTTCAACCAAATATTGACCAGCTGTGTTCATCCTATCAACCTCATATATCTCATTAAAATAGTAAGTGCTGTTGTTTTTATTCAAAGTTTTTTACTTCTTGTGCTATGAGAGACAAAATAGCACTTTGGAAAAGCAAAGTGAAAGAAGGACATTTTGAAATGTTTTCCAAAACTGCTGAGTGCCAGCTGAACTGTGATATCAGCCCGCTGATTGTTGACCATTTAACATTGCACAGAGAGAACCTTTGTTGGGAAAAAATCCTTTAAGCAGTGCAAATCATTTAATCACCACATCTACAAGAAAAGGGAGTACAAACAGGTTTATTGCATATGCCAGGCTAGTTCAGCTGGGAGAGTGATGTGCTATAAGAAAAGCACAAGTCAGTCTCAACTTACATACACTTACATACACTTACAACTTACATACATACACATATAACTTACATACTTACATACACTTCGAGTCTACTCTTATAATAACATTATAATTAACATTGCTCAGAGAGAACCTTCGTTGGGAAAAAATCCTTTCAGAGTGTAAATCATTTAATCACCACATCTACAAGAAAAAGGAGTACAAACAGGTTTATTGCATATGCCAGGCTAGTTCAGCTGGGAGAGTGATGTGCTATAAGAAAAGCACAAGTCAGTCTCAACTTACATACACTTATATACACTTACAACTTACATACATACACATACAACTTACATACACTTGAGTCTACTCTTATAATAACATTATAATTAACATTGCTCAGAGAGAACCTTTGTTGGGAAAAAATCCTTTAAGAGTGCAAATGATTTAATCACCACATCTACAAGAAAAGGGAGTACAAACAGGTTTATTGCATATGCCAGGCTAGTTCAGCTGGGAGAGTGATGTGCTATAAGAAAAGCACAAGTCAGTCTCAACTTACATACACTTATATACACTTACAACTTACATACATACACATACAACTTACATACACTTCGAGTCTACTCTTATAATAACATTATAATTAACATTGCTCAGAGAGAACCTTTGTTGGGAAAAAATCCTTTAAGAGTGCAAATGATTTAATCACCACATCTACAAGAAAAGGGAGTACAAACAGGTTTATTGCATATGCCAGGCTAGTTCAGCTGGGAGAGTGATGTGCTATAAGAAAAGCACAAGTCAGTCTCAACTTACATACACTTATATACACTTACAACTTACATACATACACATACAACTTACATACACTTCGAGTCTACTCTTATAATAACATTATAATTAACATTGCTCAGAGAGAACCTTTGTTGGGAAAAAATCCTTTAAGAGTGCAAATGATTTAATCACCACATCTACAAGAAAAGGGAGTACAAACAGGTTTATTGCATATGCCAGGCTAGTTCAGCTGGGAGAGTGATGTGCTATAAGAAAAGCACAAGTCAGTCTCAACTTACATACACTTACAACTTACATACATACACATAAAACTTACATACTTACATACACTTCGAGTCTACTCTTATAATAACATTATAATTAACATTGCTCAGAGAGAACCTTTGTTGGGAAAAAAACCTTTAAGAGTGCAAATCATTTAATCACCACATCTACAAGAACAAGCATTGGCATAGCCAATAGGTCTCGCCTTTGGGACCTTATAAGTATTTAGTTATGCAGCACAATTGCATGGCTAAACACTTATAAGGTCCGAGCAGACCTATTAACTATGCCAATGCTTGTTTTTATTGTTACTTTCTGCCGCCGCTTGCATTTATTGTACTTGCCTTTACTTAGTGTTGGGCTTCTTTTGGTAGGACTCAAGCATGTTTGCCCGGCTTTGCACTGGAGGTCGTGTCATTCTCGACAAATCACTCAACCTCCTACATATTTCATTTTGCTACCTTTACTGCGCTCTCCAGCCTCTTTCCATTTTTCGGCAGCAGGCAGTGGAAATGTCAAACCGGTGCAGGCTGTGGGCTGCTACTGCTCATTTAATCATGCAGATGCCATTTGGCAGCTTGCCTGATAAAGTGCAGGAGCCCTCGAGAGAAAATAAACACGCTTTTGCAATTCAATCGGTCTCAGATTTGTGAGATTTTGAGCTATTGGCATTGTGCAGCGCCTTGAGACCCGTAAGGGTGAGTAGCTGCGCTATATAATAAAGTCATGTAAGGATTGATTCCAGTCTCAGAAAGATCACAAGTGGATTACTATCTAAACTTCGTTTCGGTGGTGTTTTGGGAACAGAGAATGCAGGGAGATAGAGGATAAGGGGAAAAACGTAGCTTAGGTTAGTCGTGTTACATGGCAAAGCTGTTAGTGCTTCAAAAATTGCAAACAAGTAAATAAGACGCCGTTTCGGCTTAAAACCATCTGTCTTGATTTGGACCGGGAGGGAAGGATAATGTCAAATTCAACATAAACTGTTATTCAAGAACTGTTTTTAATTTCAGAAGACTAGGCGCTTTATCTTCCTCAAATGTCCCCAAACACTTCCTACTCAGTCCCTTATCATGCCAAGTAGAAACTGCCTTGAAAGCATAGGAAATACTTGAAGCATAAGTGCAAAAAGTCCAGTGTGCTTAACCTTTATCGGATACATGCATAAGTAGCTCATCCAGCGAAGGTTTTTGCATTGTATTCTGGGGCGTATAGTTCTATCTAGACCATTATAAAATCAGGACTACAATCCACAGAATGCAAAACAACAAAAAAAAAACTGTCCTGGAAGACCTACACACGTATGGCCTTGGACATTTGAGAGCTCTCAATTATTCCTCTTGTTTCTTTGAGAGGTGCTGCTTGTGTGATTGTTAGACATCCCCATATACGCTGTACAATAAAAGTGCGCCAGCCCCACAACAATGGTGTTGGAACGTGCATGTTTGTAGCATGAGAATGTAAACACGCCCTGGTCACTATAGTTTAAGAGAGCATGGTGCTCCCATACCAGGAATCATGCTCTGAAAAGCCACTAAGGCAAGTTCGCCCCAACAGCCACCACCAATATTGACTTTTTTGTTAACATTTTGTGGTTGCGAAGACCTGTGTTTTAAAACAAAGTAATCCAGATTTGTTTTTAAACATAGTACAAAAATAGAAACACTTCCTGAATCTGGAAATCAGGGCAAATGTTTGATTATAGTGGCTGGCAAGTAACTACAACCCCGGGCTGCTTTTTTTTGTGTTGGGATTCAATGGTAAACACGCGCAAAACCTCCCGAACATATGTGTTATGCGAATGAAGCCTGACGGTGCCAGCAGCAGCTCCCGAGCGTAGTGACACACTGCCTGGTCTCCCAATATCCTGGAGCAAGCAATCCCCCAAAAAAATAAATGTAAAAAAGCAAAGAAAAACCGGAAAAGCAAACTAATGAACTGGTGTTCTTACTCACCCACGCCGTATTTTTCCTGTTTCTTGGTGGGGACCCATGGAGTTATTTTTAGAGAGCTTCGGTGGGGTACCCCTTCCTTTGGAAGCGGTATCTGGGGGTTACTGACCCCCCCATGAATCCCCTTGCTTCCCGTCACACGAGCGCAGCCAGGCCGGGCGGCGGAGCAGGCAGGATTGCACTTTTCTAAGGGGCGATTTTCTAGATCTCTGGCCAGCAGCAGGAAAGAAATTTGCCAAGACAGCATGCGTGGCTTTTGCACCGCTGCCGGAGAGAGGCGAGCTCTGGAGTCCGATGGGCCTAAGAGCTGCTCGGCAGCGGGTCCTGGGTTTGGTAGGAGGTACAGTGGGGCTAGGGCCGGCAGGCAGCAGGGTCGTGGATCCCAGCTTTGGAAAGGAGCAGAGTTGCCGGTTCTAAGGCTCGGAGTGGGAGGAAGCTTATGCCTGGCAGCAGAGATGGGAGGAAGGTCGGCTACGGCCTCTAGGAAGGAAGGAAACTGGGTGGCGGCTGGGTCCCGAAGAACAGCTGGGGCGGACACAACCAGCTAGCGTGACGCGCGTTTCTGAAATACTGTAAGATCTTAGTAAAAAAAATAACACTTGGGGAGGATGTTGACCTAGTGTCTAAAACTACATGGTTACTGACATGCTGGCCTTAAAATGAAAAGAAAACACATAAACCGCTTGTTCTTAGATTTAAATGGCTCTTTTATTAATCAGCACGTCAAAGTTTCTTTGATCACCAGCACGCTATGTTCATTTTGTGTGAGGAACGAGCCCCGATGTTGGTTTTGCGTTGTGGGGAGCTCTGCGCCAAAGGCAGTCGCCTCTGGAAGCTCACTCTGCCACGTAGAAGCAGTCTGGACCTGCAGCGCTGCCCGGCAGGCATGTAATTTAAAGGCTGGTGGAAGCGCTGCCCGGTTATTCAGCCCTGTACTCTATAGGCGAGAGCGCTGTGTGTGCACGGGTTTACCAAAAGGCTTTCAATGAGTGGTCTTTAAAGTACACGGCGACCAGACTAAGTGGTACAACCACAGGGCTCCATCGCGCTTTCACTTTAATGAAACAAAGACAGCTGCTTGTTTATATTTGCATCGCGCTTTCACTTTAAGTGAAAGCGCGATGCAAACAAGAAGGAGCGGGGGCGAGGGCGAGCGGCGCGGCAGCCTGCTCAGCTGACCAGACGCTCGTGCGTCATGGCCTTTTGCCGGCATGTGTTTACAATTATCGCGCACGATAATTGGAAACACATGTCTGCCGCAGCGTACCCATCCCAAAAAGGCCAGCCACGACGCACGAGCATTTCTTGGACTGCTTTTCAAACTCACTTACTAAAGTCTTCGCCTTTAGCAGCGCTGGCGCGCTACTCGAGGCTCGACCTAAAAAGGAGTACAAACAGGTTTATTGCATATGCCAGGCTAGTTCAGCTGGGAGAGTGATGTGCTATAAGAAAAGCACAAGTCAGTCTCAACTTACATACACTTATATACACTTACAACTTACATACATACACATACAACTTACATACACTTCGAGTCTACTCTTATAATAACATTATAATTAACATTGCTCAGAGAGAACCTTTGTTGGGAAAAAAATCCTTTAAGAGTGCAAATCATTTAATCACCACATCTACAAGAAAAGGAAGTACAAACAGGTTTATTGCATATGCCAGGCTAGTTCAGCTGGGAGAGTGATGTGCTATAAGAAAAGCACAAGTCAGTCTCAACTTACATACACTTACATACACTTAAAACTTACATACATACACATACAACATACATACACTTCGAGTCTACTCTTATAATAACAATATAATTAACATTGCTCAGAGAGAACCTTTGTTGGGAAAAAATCCTTTAAGAGTGCAAATCATTTAATCACCACATCTACAAGAAAAGGGAGTACAAACAGGTTTATTGCATATGCCAGACTAGTTCAGCTGGGAGAGTGATGTGCTATAAGAAAAGCACAAGTCAGTCTCAACTTACATACACTTACATACACTTACAACTTACATACATACACATAAAACTTACATACACTTCGAGTCTACTCTTATAATAACATTATAATTAACATTGCTCAGAGAGAACCTTTGTTGGGAAAAAATCCTTTAAGAGTGCAAATCATTTAATCACCACATCTACAAGAAAAGGGAGTACAAACAGGTTTATTGCATATGCCAGGCTAGTTCAGCTGGGAGAGTGATGTGCTATAAGAAAAGTACAAGTCAGTCTCAACTTACATACACTTACATACACTTACAACTTACATACATACACATACAACTTACATACACTTCGAGTCTACTCTTATTATAACATTATAATTAACATTGCTCAGAGAGAACCTTTGTTGGGAAAAAATCCTTTAAGAGTGCAAATCATTTAATCACCACATCTACAAGAAAAGGGAGTACAAACAGGTTTATTGCATATGCCAGGCTAGTTCAGCTGGGAGAGTGATGTGCTATAAGAAAAGCACAAGTCAGTCTCAACTTACATACACTTACAACTTACATACATACACATACAACTTACATACACTTCGAGTCTACTCTTATAATAACATTATAATTAACATTGCTCAGAAAGAACCTTTGTTGGGAAAAAATCCTTTAAGAGTGCAAATCATTTAATCACCACATCTACAAGAAAAGGGAGTACAAACAGGTTTATTGCATATGCCAGGCTAGTTTAGCTGGGAGAGTGATGTGCTATAAGAAAAGCACAAGTCAGTCTCAACTTACATACACTTCGATTCTACTCTTATAATACTAATTGAGGAAAGTACCCAAGAATCAACTGAACCGTCTGTCTCAGTACGTAAGAAGTGTAAAGGAAAAATCTCCAATCCTCGTTTATATAATAAAGCTTATATGAAACTGGGGTTCACATTTTATGGTAATGAAAACCATCCTTGTCCCCAGTGTTTAGTACACTTCGAGTCTACTCTTATAATGCTAATTTTGGCCTAGATCCATATTTAATACAATGTTCACAATAGAAAAAGCTTCACGCTTTTCCGTTATGTCCCACCCAGATTACATACATTTCCTGCAGGTTTTCCTTGTGTTCGTGACCTCTCACGCCACACTTACAGACTACAATAGGAACATTCTTGCTGCTCCGAATTTCCTGTAACATATTCCAAGACAGAAAGTTTCTCAGCCAGAATACTATAGTAAGGAAAAAACACTTAAGCCAGACCTTTTTTTGAAAGCAGGCTGTAGGTTATTTCCAGATACAAATGTGCAACTTAACATGCACGTTTAACCACACATTTAAACCACATTATACTGTTTTACTTTTTTTACATGAAAAAGTCTTAGTTTGGGGGTAAGTGACAGGTAAAACAGAATAATAAGGCCTAAATATAACTTTCACCTTCATCATTACTTCCCAAATGTTGAAATCTAAAGACTATGATTGCATCAGAAATCCATTTCTTTCAAATGCAACTGGGAACTTTTCACTTTCTGGAGAAGAATTGGCTGAAATAAAAAATTACACTGAAACGTGGAAGCTTGAAAATGCTTAATGACGAAATGTGAGTGTCTTTATCTAATATGCCACCAAATATTGACCAGCTGTGTTCATCCTATCAACCTCATTCATCTCAATAAAATAGTAAGTGCTGTTGTTTTTATTCAAAGTTTTTTAATTCTTGTGCTATGAGAGGCAAAATAGCAATTTGGAAAAGCAAAGTCAAAGAAGGACATTTTGAAATGTTTTCCAAAACTGCTGAGTGCCAGCTGAAATGTGATATCAGCCCGCTGATAGTTGACCATTCAACATTGCTCAGAGAGAACCTTCATCATTACTTCCCAAATGTTGAAATCTAAAGACTATGATTGCATCAGAAATCCATTTCTTTCAACTGCAATTGGGAACTTTCACTTTCTGGAGAAGAATTGGCTGAAATAAAAATGACACTGAAACGTGGAAGCTTGAAAATGCTTAATGACGAAATGCGAGTGTCTTTATCTAATATGCCACCAAATATTGACCAGCTGTGTTCATCCTATCAACCTCATTCATCGCAATAAAATAGTAAGTGCTGTTGTTTTTATTGAAAGTTTTTTAATTCTTGTGCTATGAGAGACAAAATAGCAATTTGGAAAAGCAAAGTCAAAGAAGGACATTTTGAAATGTTTTCCAAAACTTCTGAATGCCAGCTGAAATGTGATATCAGCCCGCTGATAGTTGACCATTCAACATTGCTCAGAGAGAACCTTCATCATTACTTCCCAAATGTTGAAATCTAAAGACTATGATTGCATCAGAAATCCATTTCTTTCAACTGCAATTGGGAACTTTCACTTTCTGGAGAAGAATTGGCTGAAATAAAAAATGACACTGAAACGTGGAAGCTTGAAAATGCTTAATGACGAAATGCGAGTGTCTTTATCTAATATGCCGCAAATATTGACCAGCTGTGTTCATCCTATCAACCTCATTCATCTCAATAAAATAGTAAGTGCTGTTGTGTTTATTCAAAGTTTTGTAATCCTTGCACATATTTACATATTGTTACTCATAAAGGACAACATGTTTTGGAAATGTATGTGTGTTATATTACAAATCATATATTTTTTCAAAAAATCAATGAGAGGTTTTCGTGAGATATGTTGTGTCCCATACATTTTTATATTTACAATTTCTATGAGATATGTATTTGTCCTTATTTCTTATATGCAGTTAATTTTACCTCAAAGTGCTGAATGGAAAAACATATGACTCGTCTTGTTTTCTGTTGGCTTTTGGCGCGCTGCAGAGAGCGGTCCCATCTGAGTTCAATGCGCAGAGACCAACTGATAAGTTGCATGAATGTTTTACCACTCACAATTTCCCCTTCCTGAAAGGATTTTTGTATAACTCATATTCAGCAAGGCAGCAGGCGGACTTTGTGCATGGTTGGAAGGGTTGGCAGTGCGTGCATCCCCCTTTTTGTGCCGTAAATCACTGGGGCATGTGTCAATGTGTGCATGATTATATTCTTGTTTCGGGCACAAACCTAACCTTACACCCAGTTTTGCTAGTCACTGTCTTTGTTGGAACAGATTCACAATTGCTTTAGTAACCTTCCTGCTTTCTCAAATTTGCTGGAAAATGCACCATTTGCCCACTTGTTTTTCAAAATTTTCTTCTGGGGGGAGAACCCCCCTAAACCCCCCTTAGGTGGTTCGGCCTCGCTCGCTCGCAGCAGGCGGACTTTGTGCATGGTTGAAAGGGTTGGCAGTGCGTGAACCCGCCCTTTTTGTGCCGTAAATCACTGGGGCATGTGTCAATGTGTGCATGATTATATTCTTCTTTCGGGCACAAACCTAACCTTACACCCAGTTTTGCTAGTCACTGTCTTTGTTAGAACAGATTCACAATTGCTTTAGTAACCTTCCTGCTTTCTCAAATTTGCTGGAAAATGCACCATTTGCCCACTTGTTTTTCAAAATTTTCTTCTTGGGGGAGAACCCCCCCGGATCCCCCTTAGGTGGTTCGGGGGCGCTCGCTACACTGCCTTACCGTGTCCCAAAAATGATGCATCTCCAAAATGTGTGTCACCAACATGAAAAGTTTGGAAATGTGATTGTAAAGGATGAGAGAGCAGCCAGTGGCCTGAAAAGGTATGCTGATTGTTTAAAGAGCAACAAAATAGCCCAGTTGGACACAGTCATCAATGGCAAGGCAGGGGAGATTTTAACCTACAGTGCAGAGGTCTGGTCATCAGAACCCCGAAGAAACAAAATTGGGTTTCTGGACAGAATATCATGAACCAAATTCTGCAAGTTAATCAGAACTTAGCTGCCCTACTAGCAGACCCAGCATGCAGACGCCTTGAAAAACCATGCTGATCGAGCATGCTGCTTAGAAACACCAAAGCAGACATAGACTTTTACAGTGCTTCCGGTACACTTTTAATGCGCGTGCCCACACTTCTTGGTTGCAATGTACCATGCTGCATGGGCATGGTATAGTTGCTGCCACAGACTTTTACCTCCAAAGGGTCTCCCGGCATGGACAGGGCCATCAATGCAAAGGTAGGGAGGATTCTAACCTACTGTACAGAACTATGGTCATCAGAAGCCACACGAAACTAAATTGGGATTCTGAAAATGAAATCAGAAAACAAAGTCTGCAAGTTCAGGCGAACATATCCTCAGTTGCCCTTCTGCCAGACATGCTATGTACATTCAATGAAAAGCCACACTGATCAAGTACGCAGCTTAGAAACACCACAGCAGAAAACGCACTGAAAAGTCACACTGATCGAGCAAGCTGCATAGAAACTGAACAGCAGACATAGGTTTGTGTAGCGTTTCAAGTACACTTGTGATGTGGGTATCCAGGGGCGCAGCTTGGTCAGGAAGATTGGGGATGGGGTGTAAGCCTCAGATTTTCCAACAATCACACTGACACATAATGTTAAAATACTTTATACTACAAGCAGGTTGCATGAGAGGTGCCTAAAGGGCAGTGGAAAGGGACAGGAATGCGGATTGGTAAGAGTACTAAGTGAGAGAAAAGGCAATATTTTGAAAAATAACCAACATTTTCAAAGACTTTCAAAACAGAGAGGGAGAGAGTGTGTGTGCGCTTTTGTCTGTGTATATATAAAAATTCCTGGTGAAATCCGACATACACCTCCCCATACCAGACTGAAAGCACCTCTACCCAACTATTAGAAAAAACATTTATTAGGGGGCGTAACACCCAGAGCACCCCCGCTGAAGCTACGCCCATGTGGGTATCCACACTTGGTAGTGGCAACGTCACCATGCTGCGTGGGCACGGTGAAATTGAAGCCACAGACCTTTTCCTCCAAGGTGTCTCGTCCCATGACAGCAGCAGCCGTCATGGGGAGAAACTAGAGCACCTGCCTCTGCTATTGTGGTACAGGTGTAATCTCAGTCACACTGGTGGAGTCACTGTCTTGTAAGGTTAAACCGCAAAGCAGGCCAGAAGACAAGGGATGGACCAGGCAGTTACCACAAAAAAATGCAAGTCTAATGAGGTTTGTTAATGGCAATTGCAAAAGCTCCAGTGGCATAATGGTTGACATTCTCGAAACACAAAAGCATAGCATGGGCGGTTATCACAAAAGTTGAAAGTCTAGCATATATTGATCCACATAATAAGTAACAACAAACCCAGTAGGTCTGGTACTTGTACATCATTACGTGTAAAGCAAGAGTCATTACAAAGTAAATATGGCATGGGGATGGGAATACATTTTGGGATTTGTTTTATATATTTTTTTGGGCTGCGGTACTAGAAGTAGTTTTCATACAACAGTGCCAATGCTCTGAAGGAAGCCAGTGAGGTCTTTGGTGCATAGACAGAAGGAACCTTCTTTGTAATAAGTGCCTCATAACTTGAAACTAGCCTTTCTAATGGCAATAAGTTGTGCCTTTAAAAGGCAGTGCTGAGATATTGGCTATTCCAATGCTTGTTTGTAGTGGCATTACACAAAAGTAAAAAAAAAAAAAAAAAAATAAAAAATGAACGCGGGTGCATTACAATGGATCTGGAAACACACATATGTAAGGGTGGCCATCTTAGACTGCTTTCTCTTAGAGAAAAATAATTCCAAAATGGACAGCGGTCACCGGTGCATCACCACACATGCGCATGCATGGGGGGTCATCTTGGTATGAGGAATGAGGATTTTCAAAGAAAAGTCTTTCCAAAGTTACCACCTATGCATGCTCATGCATGTGCATGCATCATGGCACGCTGGTGGACGTTTTTGATTTTTTAGAAAGTTGTATTCATCTATAATTCCATATGGTCAATGGCCTTTTCCAAATGCTAAATTTAAAAAAGTTGGTGCACAAAGAAAGAAGTGAGCATCTGATAGAAGTGTCTCACTGCTGGGACCTCACCAAAAACATTTTGGTAAAAAAATGAAATATAAAGTGATAAATCTAGGAGGGGTAGAGGTGGAGAGGAAAGGGTGAGCTGTGGTGTCAAAGACTGGATCATATGCTCTAGTTTCCTTCTAGATTGCCTGAGGAAAGGGCGACTCCTCCCAGTAGCCTTGGTTCCACCCTACACTTAATATCCATGTGAAAGATGTCAAGTGTCTCCTTAAGAGGGTTTCATTTAGGAGGAAAATACTATAAACGGCAGAAAAAATCTCCTTTTCAATATTGGTAGTTCTTAATTGTTGATGACAACACAGGAGTTGATAAACAAAGCACCAACAATGCCCTGAAGCAAGTTTGAGAATGTGCCCAGCATATAGTATTTCAGGCGGCAGAATCCAAGAACTACTGCTACAGAAAAAGAGCAATAATCAAGGACAAAAAGCTTCTATGAGGCTGAGGAATGTGATGAAAAATAGGACTACGGAAGTGCTGTGACACATCCTTCTCTGATCAAGGCCTCCTTAAATATGGTTTTGGCAGGAAATGACATCACAGGAATAGAATAGGAAAACTCTGACAAAAAACACTTGAAAAGTGACTGCAATTTTAGGAAGGAATGGGTTTAAGGTAAAATTTGCTTTCGTAAAATTATGTGAATTTACCCCAAAAAATAAGCAAAATCATATGAAATGCAGCCAGATATTTTAGAATGAAATGTATGCTGGCCTCAACTGAGTGTCGAGAGCAACAGTCGCTTGTGCTCTGGATATTCACGTTATTCCAGTGCTCGAGTGCTAACATTTTGTCAGAATGGTGTAACTTTAAGAATTTTGCATTACAACTGTGATGCAAAATTCATGAAATTATGTTACCTTTTATGCTAAGGCCTAGTATTAAGTTAGCAATACCTACCTAGGTGAGCTGAATTTTTTAGAAATGGAAGATGTTAAAAAAAGAAACATATATCCTTCAGTTCCTCCATCTGATGTCTTCTGTTCTCCATCATCTGGCACCTCAGCAGTTGACTTGTCAGCTCGCCGCTCAACACTGTGAATGGAGGAGACTGATGCCAGTGGGGAACCTACCAGGAGAACAGAGGTGCAGGCTGGACAGAGAGGGTGCAGAATCATCACTGTGCACAAAAGCCAAATCAGCGCTGCCTTCCTCTATGTGGACCCGAGGCTAAACAACCATGCTGACTCCTCTGTTCAGGCTCGTTGCTAGATGCATCCAGGGATGCAGTGACCGACAAAAACAGGAAAACCAAAGGGGAATGAGTGGATGGTACATGAGTGAGGCACGACATGCACTACCCTGAGTGCTGGAACTCAAAAGAAACAAGCATTGAAAATGCAATAGGTCGCGCCTTTGATTAAGTTAAAGCCATTTGCTTTGCTAATGGTATTGTATAGCAAAGCAAATGGCTTTAACTTAATGGAAGGCAAGACCTATTGAATTTTTAATGCTTGTTTATTCCTGCAGTTTTTTATAGCTCAAACTCGATCTGAAGGTATTGGAGCTCTTTACACGAGCGCCAGTTACGTTACACAAGCAAACATTCATTTTTGGTAGACATGGGAGAATAAGTGAGTTGCCCAGAATCACAGGATGTTATGCCGACGCCGAGACTCGTACCAGGTTCCCCACCTCCAAAGTCGGCAGCTTAAAGGCCTGCCAGCATCCCTGCGCTCAATTTTGGACTAAGGTTAGACCCACTCAGAATAATGAGAGTTGACACCCAGAGCACCATGATCTTCCAGAAGCAAGTGCTTTTCGGCGCTTCCATTCCGGCACCTCGGCCCCGCACACCTGTGTTTAGCGTCAGTCCGCCAAACAAATGGAAGCACAACCCCGCTCCCAAGCGCCCTTCGCCATTGGCTGCGATGTAAATGCACCCTGGTGATAGGCTCAGGGCTGATTTCTGTGATGTAATTTGCTGGCAGTTTGAATGTGCAGCATGTCGTAGGCACAAATTAGTGTCACGCACAGACAATGTGGAAAAGTGATAAATTTGTCTGCAGCGCCGAGTTTACTAAATCCCCTCAGCTCACGCGTTCAGTGGCCACTCCACTGGTCCTCCAATGTCAACGGAAAGCAGCGTTCCTCCTGCTGCCCCGCTCTGCTGAGGTAAGGCAGAGAAATGTATTCGTTACACCACCTCCGGCATTCACTCTTGGGATTCCCGGGGGTGTTCCATTACTGCCCATGACTAAGGAATTCACCCCGCCTCTTAAATTGTGTGATATGCTCTGGTTTCTGTTGCAAGCCATAGACGGTCGCGGATAGAGGCAGGCAAACAATATTGTCCCACAGAAATGTGCTTCTCAAAGACACAGAATAGGTCAACATATTGCCAGAATTAATGCAACTCCACTAAAGGGCTCTGGCAAACAGAGAAAATCCGATTCCCTTTTCCTCAATGTGCTGAAGGTCGGGATAGTTGTTTTAATAGAATGATATGCGATATCACGGTACTGAAGGGAGTCGGCACTGGAGCTTAATGATGAGATTTACCGACCGATTTGTGTGGGTCGCCATACTGGAGTATTATGTGTTCTCCAAGTAAAGACAGAAGTGACAGATTTACATAGGGTATGTCGAATGGCACAGCAAATGGTGCTGACTCTAAGTACCGGAGAAGCAGGGAGTGGGGATGGCGACCGGGAAGGACTATGACCATATTTTGAAGCTGCTGATAATTGGCGATTTTGGTGAGCCAAAGCTTATAGTTAGACTTTCAATCCCGCACTTTATTTCTGTCCTCTTACCACCCGCAGCTCTCCGCTCACTCCCCCTTTCGTTTGACCTTTTTTCTCCAGCTCCTCGCTCTTTATGTTTTCCCTTTTTCCTGAATGTTATTTCATTTGTCTATTAAGTAATTGGTATTTTCAAGCCCCCTGTCAGCGGAAGGTCTCTTGTCAACGCTGTCCTGCGATGATTAAAAGCTAAAGATCCTGCAGTATGCTTATGACGGGGGAAGCCTCGGTGCACATGGCGCAGTCGCATGGTAGCAGTAGTTCTAACCAGAGTAGTCTATTATCCCCGGTCCATGCTCGAGTAACCCGTCCATTTCAGTTTTGGTTGCCTCACATTCTGATAAGTGTAGTGCATTAGGACTGCAAATCCCAGAATGCAAAGCAACCATTTAGCCTGCGAACTCGCGCTTGGACCTGAAAAACTTGAAGGCAGTGGTTTAGCAGGAGGCGGGTTGGATGCGATTTAGGGCCTGTGGGTAAAACGTTGACGCAAGAGGTACTGACAGAGAAAGGGTTTACCCGAAGACACGTTGGAGTTCTGAAGATACTGGGTTACCCCTGGGCAGACAGACCGCTACTGCTGTGGAACCAGTACAATGTCGGAGAACTCGGGTAGGCGATTCTGGTACGCTTCCACCAAACATATTGCAAGCATCATCCGACAAATATTTCGCACTTGTTGGGATAGCACCTTGGACTTTTTCCAAGTCTGAAAGCATTCGGTCATGAAAGCAATTACAAGTTTCACAAAATTAACGCTTTAAAATAATTACATTGGTGTATACACAGTGGTTGTCACAGGCACAGCAAACCATCGCATTGCAATTAAATTTCTGTCGCATGCATACGGTCATGAAAGCAATTACAAGTTTCACAAAATTAACGCTTTAAAATAATTACATTGGTGTATACACAGTGGTTGTCACAGGCACAGCAAACCATCGCATTGCAATTAGATTTCTGTCGCATAAAGAAACAAGCATCGATCTCTTGTCTTTATGGGGCCATGTGTTTCTAATTAGAAACACATGGCCCCATAAAGATAAGAAACTGCTTTGCGACAGCAGCAAAGCAGGCCACCGAGTCCGGATCGGAGGCGTAAGGGCGTGAACCAAAAACCCTCATTTCCAATGGCAGGCCACCGTTTAGCATAAACGGTGACGCCAGCCAATGGAAATGAGGGGCGGGGCTTCAAGCCCTCTTCTAAAAGTCCTCCTTAACAATAAATCTCGCCGAGCGAGCAGCGCATGCGCTGCCACGCTAGGCGAGACCTAAAAAATCACTGGCAAAGGCAGTAAGTCTCACCTAGAGACTATCGACAAAAATAGTTAAAAAAAAAAAATTTGCTGCTGCTGCTTCCCCATAACGTTTTGGTGCCTGGTTTTAGAGACAGCGTTCCTGATTAGTGAGTTCTGAGTCTAGGCCTTGTAACTGAAGCTTCTGAAACGTCTCAGTTTCTTCATCTATGTGAAATCTTCTTTTGATAAACAGGAAAATATTTTTGTTCTTACTGCTACAAGTGGGTCTTTTGATCTACATGTAGCAGAACTTCTACTTGTATTACTAAATGTAGCTACCTCTAAAAGTGCAATTGATGCAATGTTATAAATGTGGTAATACATTGTTATGAACATGATGCCATAATGCTATCAATGGTATCACATATGCCAGTTAACATGGGGTCTCACTGAATACTGTGTATTTTACAGGAGTTCTTTTTTCTTTCAGACTTGTGGATGCGAGACGCCAATCATCAGTCATTCAAAGGAGGAATGCAACTATATGAACAAGTTACTTACCTTCGGTAACGATGTATCTGTAAGAGACATATGTAGTTATAGATTCCTTACCTTAGAATTACCCCTAGGTGTCAGACTGGATCCGGAGAATGTTTTTCGCAGCAGTACCCCTGCGCGTCGGTAGGTGGCGTTGGTCGACTCCGCGTTCGTCGTCGGCATCATGGTCGCCGGGATGACGTTGCGGTGTCTACTTAGACGCCGCCCATGTGCGCTGACGTCAGTTCTGACACGACTTTTCACGACAGAAGCGCAGAGCCATGTAAGACACTGACCACTGGTGCACACAACTAGGGCCCTGGAAGGGAGTCCCTATCCCTAGAAGTCAGTTAGCAGAATGGGGCGTATGGGTGGGGCGGTAAGGAATCTATAACTTCATATGTCTGTTACAGATACATCCTTGCCGAAGGTAAGTAACTTGTTCATCTGAAAGAGACTGTAGTTGTAGATTCCTTACCTTAGAATAGATACCCCAGCAATACCAACCCCGGAGGTGGGTCTGCGAACCAAGTTCACACCAGGAAGTCCTGGAGAACAGAACAGCCGAAAAAGCCATCTCTCCGGACTTGGCTGTCCAGGCAGCAATACTTTGTGAACGTGTGCAGGGAAGCCCACGTGGCCACCTGGCAGATGTCAACCAACGGAACACCACGCCCCAAGGCAGTAGTGGCTGCCGTCGCCCTGGTAGAGTGAGCGCGTAGTCCTACTGGAGGTTCCTTTTTTGCCAAAGAATAGCAGATCTTAATTAAGGGCGGGCGGTGAACTCCGCTATGCCAGCGGAGTTTGCAAAATGTTGCCAGCTCCGCAGGGAACGCGTAATTCGGCAAAAACTCCGACTCCGCCACGGAGCGGAGTTTGACTTTTACCCTGCTGCCTACCCTGATTTGGAACAAGCTGTATTATTATTGTTAATGATAGCAGCAGGTATTTTGTCTTATAGAACTTCAAATTGACAGGCTGCTTCAGAATGCTCCAAGCGCTATGCTTTATTTACAAAACGTGTGGGACATGTTAAATGAGAAGAGTAAACAGATAGCAGAGGCCAGACTAAGCGCGACTTTATTTGTTAGGGGCTGATATCGGTCATTAATCTTAATATGACCGTTTATATAGCTCATGGTGACCAGTGAATGAACTGTAGGCGCTAAATTTAGCACGGCTTGGAACTATTATGAAGTCTATGACGGGGCACTGACCAGCGTGGGAGACCTACTCGCGGCCTCTCAGAGGTGGATTGACGCAGATGGCTTCAGAGTTGTGCCACCGAGCTTCTGTGACACGGATTCCACAGGTGAGCAGTAACAAATGGCCGCTCATGCTGCCTACATGTCCTCTCTTGTGATCCATACTGCATCGCGCATGAATGAAAAAGAATACATTCACGTGCACATATAGCGTAGCTCTGTATGTCTTGGTAATCTCAAGCAGTGCCGCTAGCGTAGTCTCTGTACTGGGAAAGAGCGTCTGGGCCACGGTCCATAACCTTTGCACAGGTGCAGTGCAGATTTGCCCTGACAGCAGCACGTGCAATACTAAACACAGTGCAAGGGAGAACAAGGCAGGAATCGATGTATCCGTCTGTGGGTACAGTGACTTGGGCTTCTGTTTCAGGAAAAGCTCAGTTAAAAATCAGCAATGCTCCTCTTAAAGGACACACAGACGTGCCCCATTCTACCCAGTTATCCACCGCAATCCGAATCACTGACAAAATATCAAAGGTCAGAATATCGACCTACAGAAATATCGACGCAAGAATATCGAAGTCAAGAATATCGACATCCTATCTACATTATGGTAAGTACAAAAATATCAACAAAAAAACGCGTCCAATTTGAGCTGGTGAGTAAACCCATTTTTATGCACCTGTACACGGAGTCGTCATCTTTGCTGTGAGGCGAAAAGAAAATATTAGTGTGGACCAAGCTTGGAGGGTCCAGAACAACGACGCGCTCTCTGGTTTGGAGCTGCGACGGGAAATATCCAGGCAATACTGTTTGAATAATATATAATATACATACTTACCAATAATTTTTAATAATTATTTTAATAACATATAAATACATCTATACACATAAAACAATAATATAAATAAAAATTAAATAAATATATATAACAAATTTAAAAAAAATATTTTTAATCTTTTAAAAATTAATTATATACAACATTAACTAAAATAATACAAAAAATATTAGATAACGGAGGTAATAAAATTACTATTCCAACTCCAAACAGTGCAACAGTAGGGAAAATGTTGGATAGCGTAGGAGTAAAAATTACTAATCCCACCACAGTGACTGCAACAGTAGGGAAAGTGTTGGATAGCGTAGGGGTAAAAATTACTATTCCCACTCCAGTGAGTGCAACAGTAGGGAAAGTGTTGGATAGCGTAGGGGTTAAAATTACTATTCCCACTCCAGTGAGTGCAACCGTAGGGAAAGTGTTGGGTAGCGTAGGGGTAAACATTACTATTCCCACTCCAGTGAGTGCAACAGTAGGGAAAGTGTTGGATAGCGTAGAGGTAAAAATTACTATTCCCACTCCAATGAGTGCAACAGTAGGGAAAGTGTTGGATAGCGTAGGGGTAAAAATTACTATTCCCACTCCAGTGAGTGCAACAGTAGGGAAAGTGTTGGATAGCGTAGGGGTAAAAATTACTATTCCCACTCCAGGGAGTGCAACAGTAGGGAAAGTGTTGGATAGCGCAGGGGTAAAAATTACTATTCCCACTCCAGTGAGTGCAACAGTAGGGAAAGTGTTGGATAGCGTAGGGGTTAAAATTACTATTCCCACTCCAGTGAGTGCAACAGTAGGGAAAGTGTTGGATAGCGTAGGGGTTAAATTAACATACTTATTAATTAAATAATTTTTGTAAAATAAATAACATATTAATAATTAATTAACAAAAAATTAATAATAAATACCAATAAAATTAAATTAATATTTACTTAAATAACATTAAATTACTTCCCACCCTATTCCCCCATAAACACACAACCCGCTACACATAAAAAAGAACACAATTAATTTAATTATCAATTAATCAATTAATAAAAATTAATTACCAATTAATAAATTAACAATAAATTAATTAACAATAACACTAAATAAAAAATAATAATAAATTAATTATAATTAATATAATTATAAATTAATCAATTAATAAAATTCATTACCAATTAATAATTAATTAACAATAAATTAATTATCAATAACAATAAATAAAAAATATTAATTAATTATAATCAAATTACTTCCCACCCTATTCTCCTATAAACCCACAACCCGCTACACATAAAAATTAACATAATTAATTTAGTTATCAATTAATCAATTATTAAAAATTAATTACCAATTAATAATTAATTAATTAATTAATTAACAATAAATAAAAAAATTACTTATAATTAATAGAATGATAAATTAATCAATTAAAAAACATTAATTACCAATTAATAATTAACTAACAAATTAATAATCAATAACAATAAATAAAAACATATTAATTAATTAAAATTCAACTACTTCCCACCCTATTCCCCTATAAACCCACAACCCGCTCTGATACTAAAACGCAAAATTTACTTTAAAAAAATTACTAATTTCTAAACATTTAATACATATATTTAAAAATAATAAAAATACATTACAAAAAATGTTAAACATACATATAAAATACATACTAAAATACATAACACTAATATAAATATCGGTATTATTAACAACGATATTTTTGCTAACGATACTACTTACTTTGATATTACTTACTTCGATATTACTTACTTCAATATAAAAAAAAACGATATTACTTACCTTAAGGTCGATATTCTGGACACCGATACTTTTGACATCGATATTCTGTCCCTACGATATTAAAAACTCGATATTAGTGTAGGTTGATATAAAAAAAAAAAATCGATATTTTGACTGCGTACCCCTCAATCCGCTCTCCTTGCTCCCGATACCAAGAGGTAAAATGCAGACTGGGCCAAAGCGATATGCAGGGTAAAAAAAAAAAAGGAACGTATTCTTTCCAAGGCTTGTTTGATTTGCTTAGATTAAAAGATTCGTCAGCCGGGGCAGCCCTCTCCAAAACAGAGTGTAACCATTTAGTGTCTGTGTCTTTGCACAATGGACTGTCTCACCTACAAGCATTTTCGTCCTTTTATATGTGTGCTTTTAGAGTAGGGCTACCCATGTACACACTTGCGTCTCTTAAAGTTACTGTGGCTTACCCACTTTCAGCTGAGCTGAGCCAGGAGCTGCGCAGAATGAGTGCTGACTCTGCCCCTAACAGACGTGGCGATGTGATGTCAGACATCATCACACATCATCACTTCCGTTCCCCAGCAGCCCTTCTGCCCCCAGCTCCCAGATTCCGGCGCTAAGTAGGAGAGCGAGGACCGAGCTCAGCAGAGAACTGGGCTCAATGTATGAAGCGGCAACCCCACCCCTGGAGGGCAGGGGGGGTGACACTCTGAATAAGGTGAGGAGTGGACAGAGGGGGGGTCATATTGCAGCTCGACTGGAGGATGCTGTTCTCTGTTGTTCTGTGGAGTCGGACACAGACAGCGTATTGGCCTTGGAAAACTTTAACTGTTTTTTTTTTCAGCGATACACAGAGTTTTTATGCAACTCAGTGGAATTCCGCATAGTGCAACTCCGCAAACTCCGCCCACCCTTAATCTTAATGCATAAGACAACCCATCAAGAGATGGTACGTTTGTACACTGCCCGACCTTTCTTGGCGCCCACATAACCCACAAAGAGTTGATCGTCGACCCGGAAGTCTTTAGAGCGGTCAAGGTAGAAGGGCAGCGCACGTTTTGGGTCCAGACGGTGGGGCTCTCCTCCTCTTTGGAAGGGTGCGGAGGCGGGAAGAAGGTGGACAATGTGATGGTCTGTCCTATGTGGAAAGAGGTAACCACTTTTGGCAGAAAAGAAGGCCTAGTATGAAGGACCACTTTGTCCAGATGGACAGCAAGAAAGGGAGGTTTGAAAGAAAAGCAGTCTTTAAAGTAAGAAGACAATTAAGTAGTGGCACAAAGGGAGCACACATAAGATAAGTGAGGACAAGATTCAAGTCCCACTGGGGCATTACGAAAGGAGAAGGAGGAAAGAGATGAGTAATGCCCTTCAGAAATCTGTTAACAATAGGGAACTTGAAAAGAGAAGGCTGATCAGGAAGGTGAAGAAAGGCCGAAATGGCCAAAAGATAGCCTTTAAGGAGAGCCCTGCTGGGCCAAAGAAAGAATGAAGAGGAGAACCTCAGAAAGAGGGGCAGAAAGGGGATCCACAGCTTTTGCTGTGCACCATGCCACAAATTTGTTCCATCTACAGGCATATACCGTTATAGTGGAGGGACACCTGGCTGCCAAGGTGACGTTACAGACTTCGGGAGGAAGGTCGAAAGCTGGAAACTGTCGCCGCTCAATCTCCACGTAAGGAGGTGGAGGCTGGACAGGTTCGGGTGGAGAACCGTCCCCTACTGCTGCGACAGAAGATCCTCCCGAAGAGGCAGTCTGATCGGAGGATCGATGGCCATGCTCAAGAGCTCGGGGTACCAGACTCTTCGCACCCAGTCCGGAGCCACAAGAATTACTTGGGCCGGGTCGCGCTTGATCTTCTTCAGCACTTTGGGTAGAAGTGGTACAGGCGGAAAGGCGTACAGGAGGCCGCAATGCCACTCACGACGAAAGGCGTCGCCGAGCGAGTGCCTCCTTGGAAACTCCAGCGCGCAGAACTGCTGACATTGCGCATTATCTTCGGTGGCGAATAGATCTAACCAAGGCTCTCCCCACTGCTGAAAGAGACCTTGCACCACCTCCGAGTGAAGACTCCATTCGTGATCCATCATGCACCGGGGGCTGAATTTGTCCGCCCTGGTGTTCAGGGAACCCGCCAGGTGTTGAACGACCAGGGATATGTCCTGATGTTCCAGCCATGTCCAAAGGTGAAGAGCCTCTTGACATAGGGTCCACAACCCCTCCCCGCTCTGTTTGTTGCAGTACCACATGGCGGTGGTGTTGTCCGTGAACACCTGCACTACTCTTCCTTTTGCAGAAGGAAGGAATGCCTTCAGTGCAAGACAGATCGCCCGAAGCTCCAGAATATTGATGTGGAGCCCGGACTCCGCCGGAGACCAGAGACCTCTGATCCCCGCCTCCTACCATGTGGCCGCCCCATCCCAGGAGTGAAGCATCCGTCACCACTGTGAACTTTGGTTGGGGAAGGGAGAGGGATCTGCCGCTGACCCAATCTTGGTTCATGAGCCACCACTTCAACTGACTCGCAGTCCCCTCCGAGATCTGGACGACATCGGAAAGATTGCCCTGATGCTGTGCCCACTGGAACTTCAGGTCCCACTGCAGAGCCCGCATATGCCATCTGTCCTGATCTACCAGCAGGATGCAGGAGGCCATGATGCCCAGCAGCCTCAGAGTCATTCTCATCGAAATCCGGGATAGAGGCTGAAACATCGGTATCATAGACCGAATATCCCAGACTCGCTGCTCGGGAGGATAAGCCCAAAACTGCGCTGCATCCAGGACTGCTCCGATGAAAAGGAGCTTCTGAGAGGGAATCAGGAGTGACTTCGGCACGTTGATAGTGAACCCCAGCGAATGCAGGAGTTCCGCCGAAGCCTGGAGGTGGGGGACGACAGCCTGGGGCAAGCCCGCCTTCAACTGCCAGTCGTCGAGATAGGGGAAGACTGGAACCCCTGATCTGCGCAGATGAGCTGCGACCACCGCCATCACTTTCGTGAACACCCGAGGGGCGCTGGTAAGGCAAAAGGGGAGCATGGTAAACTGAAAATGCTCGTGGCCTACCGTGAACCGTAGGTAACGCCGGTGGGCAGGCAAGACGGGATATGAAAATAAGCGTCCTGCAAGTCCAATGCTACCATCCAGTCTCCAGGGTCGAGGACAGACAGGACCTGAGCCAAGGTCAACATTTTGAACTTCTCCTTCCGGAGGAAACGGTTGACGTCCCTGAGATCTAAGATAGGACACAGGCCTTTGTCCTTCTTGGGTACCAGGAAGTAGTGGGAGTAACAACCACAACCTACTTCTGGCACAGGGACTCGTTCAATAGCTCCTTTGGCCAAGAGAGCCGTAACTTCCTGGCGAAGAAGGGCCAAGTGATCCTCCGACATGCGATGCAGTGTTGGTGGCATGGAGGAAGGGGTAGTCTCGAAGGGAAGAAAGCAAAAACAACAATTGATGGACAGAATGCAGAACAATGTCATACATTCACCACAGTACAGAGATCTGGGCCTAAATCCATCATATTTTTGCTCACCATGCCATTCGAGTTTGAACCCAGCCATATGCAAATCAGTCTTGACCCTGTGCCCAATGGGAACAGTCCAGCCCGAACTGCCAGGCCAGGTCCTCCCTGGACTGGAAACAAGCATCCTAGGACCGGTTTCGGGGTTTCACCCCTCATCAGCCAGGATAGCTTGACTCCAGTGGCATGGAAAGCACGGGACCCACATCTGGGCATTCGCGTCCCACTCGGGGTGACAAATGCAAAAACAACAATTGATGGACAGAATGCAGAACAATGTCATACATTCACCCCAGTACAGAGATCTGGGCCTAAATCCATCGTTTTTTTGCTCACCATGCCATTCCAGTTTCAACCCAGCCATACGCAAATCAGTCTTGACCCTGTGCCCAATGGGAACATTGTAGCCCGAACTGCCAGGCCAGGTCCACCCTGGACTGGAAACAAGCATCCTAGGACCGATTCCAGGGTTTCACCCCTCATCAGCCAGGATAGCTTGACTCCAGTGGCATGGAGAGCACGGGACCCATGTCTGGGCATACCCATCCCACTCGGGGTGACAAATGCAAAAACAACAATTGATGGACAGAATGCAGAACAATGTCATACATTCACCCCAGTACAGAGATCTGGGCCTAAATCCATCGTTTTTTTGCTCACCATGCCATTCCAGTTTGAACCCAGCCATATGCAAATCAGTCTTGACCCTGTGCCCAATGGGAACAGTCTAGCCCGAACTGCCAGGCCAGGTCCTCCCAGGACTGGAAACAAGCATCCTAGGACCGGTTTCGGGGTTTCACCCCTCATCAGCCAGGATAGCTTGACTCCAGTGGCATGGAGAGCACTGGACCCACGTCTGGGCATACCCGTCCCACTCGGGGTGACAAATGCAAAAACAACAATTGATGGACAGAATGCAGAACAATGTCATACATTCGCCCCAGTACAGAGATCTGGGCCTAAATCCATCGTTTTTTCGCTCACCATGCCATTCCAGTTTGAACCCAGCCATACGCAAATCAGTCTTGACCCTGTGCCCAATGGGAACATTCCAGCCCGAACTGCCAGGCCAGGTCCTCCCTGTACTGGAAACATGCATCGTAGGACCGGTTTCAGGGTTTCACCCCTCATCAGCCAGGATAGCTTGACTCCAGTGGCATGGAGAGCACGGGACCCACGTCTGGGCATACCCATCCCACTCGGGGTGACACATGCAAAAACAACAATTGATGGACAGAATGCAGAACAATGTCATACATTCACCCTAGTACAGAGATCTGGGCCTAAATCCATTGTTTTTTTGCTCACCATGCCATTCCAGTTTGAACCCAGCCATATGCAAATCAGTCTTGACCCTGTGCCCAATGGGAACAGTCCAGCCCGAACTGCCAGGCCAGGTCCTCCCAGGACTAGAAACAAGCATCCTAGGACTGGTTTCGGGGTTTCACCCCTCATCAGCCAGGATAGCTTGACTCCAGTGGCATGGAGAGCACGGGACCCACGTCTGGGCATACCCATCCCACTCGGGGTGACACATGCAAAAACAACAATTGATGGACAGAATGCAGAGCAATGCCATACATTCACCCCAGTACAGCGATCTGGGTCTAAATCCGTTTTTTTGCTCACCATGCCATTCCAGTTTGAACCGAGCCATATGCAAATCAGTCTTGACCCTGTGCCCAATGGAAACAAGGGGCGAAAGGCAGACTGCACGTGGTGAGAAGTTGCTGCGAGGTCCAAGGATCTTGCCGTGGCCCTAGACTCCTTGAAGGGCTCGAGCGCGTTGTCCGCCTTGTCACTAAACAGGCGACGGCCATCAAAGGGCATGTCCAAAAGTGTAGATTGGACATCCCCAGAGAAGCCAGACGTTGTCAGCCAGGCGTAGCGCCTCAGGGCTACCGACGTGGAAACCGTCCTACCCAGCGAGTCGGCGGTATCCAGCCCACACCGGATGGTAAACTTAACTGTGTCTCGACTCTCAGCAACAGCACGGGTGAGCACGGCCCGGGCCTCCTCCGGGCATTGTGGCAGCACTTGTGCGACAGTATCCCACACCGTGAGTGTATAATGGCCCAAGAGGTATGCGGTGTTCACCGACCGCAGTCCTAAGCTGGCGGAAGAAAACATCTTCTTCCCAAGATGGTCCAGCTTCTTGGATTCCCTATCTGGGGGAGCAGTAGGGAATGTGCCTTTTGAGGATGAGGCTTGGACTACCAAGCTCTCAGGGGTAGGGTGCTGGGAGAGGAAAAGTGGGTCGCCCTGGGCCAGGCGGTGGCGTCGGGCAATCATCCTGTCCACAGGTGCCCTTGTGCTGGGTTTGGACCAAGTGCCCAGAAGGATGTCAGTGAGAGCCTTATTAAAAGGCAGCAGGGGCTCCGAAGAGGCTGCTGCCAGCTGAAGCGCCTCAGTCAGGAGGTTAGTCCTGACAGCCACTGTAGGAAGCTCGAGGCCTAGGGCCTCAGCTGCCCTACGCAACACCACAGCGTAGGAAGCTCCATCTGTAGGCATCCAGACCACTGGCATCACCCAACTCCTCTCGCCAGTCCGGCTCCTCAAGTTGGTCTGCTAGAGGGTCACCAGACCCCTCCCAGTCCTCCTCACCCTCCTCTGGCTGCCACTCAGGGCAGTAGGGAATGCCAGGGATGAACAGCGGTACAAAAGTACCCTCAGGCGCCGGTACGGATGTCGGTCCGATCCGGGGTGCCGATCCGGATCAATGCCTCGATCCTTAGGGATCCTGCGGTGCCGAGGCCGGAGCCGCCGGGATCGAAGGCCCAGGGCCCCCAGCCGAGTCCGTGGGGCCACAAGGCGCACCTCTGGAGTTGGGCTGCCCAGAGATGCTGTGCAACGCTTCGTAAAATGCATAAAGCTAGGCTGGGGGGCGCTCCGGCTCCGGGAAAAGGAGGGAAGCACGGAGCCGTCCCAGCGGGCTCCGAGGAAGGAGCTGGAGAGTGACGACGCTCTGGGTCCCGCTTCGCGTCGGCCGACGGATGGGGAGAACACGATGCTTCTTCGCCTTCTTCTTGTGCTCGACTTCCCCCGAGGAGAGCGAAGACTTCGAGGACGAATAGTGGTGACTCCGAAACTGGTCCCACCACCTTCCCCTCGACCAGGACCTCGAACGGCACGGAGCGGACTGCCGGGCCTCCAAAAGCTTTCGGGACCACTCCCGCAAAGACTTCGGGTTCAGGGCCCGACAGTCGAAGCACGACTTCAGTTCATGGTCGCGCTCCAGGCACCAGAGACACACGAGGTGCAGATCGGTGACCAACATCAACTTGTGACAGGAGTCACAGGGCTTGAAACCGGGCCGACGGCTGAACATCCCTCGTGCACCAGGAGTCGAAGACTCAAAAAGATTTCGACAAAAGTCGAAAAAGGGTTTGTCAAAAAGTGACTAAGGGGCACGCTCTCTCCGGATCTGCGCTGGCTGGCGCGGAAAAAGAAAGAACTTACGTCAGCGCACAGGGGCGCCGTCTAAGTAGACACTGCGAAGTCATACCGGCGACCACGACGACGAACGCAGATTCGACCGACGCCACCTACTGACGCGCAGGGGTACTGCTACGAAAACATTTCTCCGGATCCAGTCTGACGACTGGGGGTAATTCTAAGGTAAGGAATCTATAACCACAGTCTCTTTCAGATATTTGTCAATAACCTATTTATTTGATCTCATATAACTTCACAGTAACAGAGTTCGCTGTCATGAGCCTTGAGAATCTCAACATTGTCAGTAAATGTATGAACGAACTTTCACTAAACTTCACCAACAATGCCACAATATTTGCATTAGTAACAGTGGTCTCAGCATAGCAGTACTTAATAACCTTTACCCTGGGTTTAGGTTTCTCCTTCAGAAATTATATCACAATTAATGACAAACACTGCAGTTTCAGAAATATTGGCCCAGTAGTCCTAGTGATGTAGAATTTTGCTTTCTAGCTTTTGAGATAAAAAGAGATTCATGGTGCATTTTAAACAAATTGGGTCAGTTGCATAAAACTAATTCAGCTTTGAAAAAACACATTTCAAAATGTATTTTCCCTCAAATGAAAATAGAAAATTGGTAACACATTGAGCAGTTTCTGGCCATCTCTTTAGGTATTGTTTTTTCATACACCATTTACCAGCACACAATCTGTCTATGATATTTGTAGGATAGAATATTAGTATAAGGAACAAGCCTCTTATTCTTATGGCATAGGACTGCTCATCTCTAAGCTTCATAACACAGAATGTCGAATGTGTACTCCATGGTACTACGTGATCCAACTTTTAAAACATATTTATGGTTCTAATATGATTAGGCAGTTATATGGCTTGAAATGAAACTCGTGCATCACAAGATTTGCTTTAAAAATACACTTGAGGGGCAGAAACTGAGCATAAAAGTGTGTTTAACCAAAATGCCCCCACATAACACTTCAATTATTAGTTACCAGTGGTAGCGGGATCTACCTATGGCTTACCATTTAGTATCCTTTGCACTGCCCTTGTTACCCTTGTATCAGGGGTCATGAAGATAGAAAAAGGACCAGGAAGAAAACAGAGCTCTAAAGGCCCTATTGTTTTCCTTTCTTTATGTTCTCTTTCCTCCATCTGGCTAGTGAGCACAAGTGGAAGGGGCTGTAGGTCAACTGTGTGACGCCATTGGTGGCCAAGAGGTGTGCCATATCACCTTTACTACCCTTCAAACACACAAAATTTGATAGGAGGAATACTTGAAAATAGTGTACCCACTGGCAATTGCTCAGAATAGCATTCCAGCCCATCGTTATTTTTGTCCACCATGTCACCTCAGATTTGACCCATCTAAATGCAAATCATCCTTCATCCTGCTCCATTGGCAACAGTCAAAGCTCAAACTGCCAAGCCAGGTCCTCTCTGAACCGGAACATAGGCAATCCAACCCAAAACCTAGTTGGGCCTCATCAAGCTCCAGTGGCATAGACCCAAGTCTGGGCATACCCCTAGCCACATAGAGTTTTCCAACAAACACACAAAAAGTGATGGGAGAAATGCTTTTAAATAGTCTAGCAACTGGCAATCACTCACAAACAAGTCCTACGGGTTTGTCCATTAATTATTTATAATTTGGAGTTAAAATTTAAAGAAACAACTATGCCATATTGCTCAAATATTCAATTGCTCTGACATTTACGTCTTTCCATTGTCGACATGAATTCTCTGCTGGAGAAATTTCAGACTTCTGTCATTGAGACATGACGTTATCTATTATGCTTTGCTGTGTTTCCTCAAAGTCATACGCTACTGAGTTTTTGAGAAGGTACACTGATAACTAAGGTGTACCAGAGCTCTGAGAGATGAAAAGCTTTTCAGATCTCAGAAGCATAAGACAGAAATTGAACCCTGAAAAGAAATCTGCTTTCCCCAAAGACATGCAATGACTAAAAGGGAAAGCTTACCTTCAATGTGTGAAAGTAGTTGTAGGAAAGTGAAATATTATGTGCTATGACTGGGGAGCCCTACCATGTAATATCACAATACCCTAAAGATGAGATGGTCCTTGGATTCACACTAATAAATTCTAAGCTCGTCCTGGTGGAGTGGCAAAGAGCAGTCAGGTTTTATCGGAGAAACATGTTAAGTAGTTTACAGTACCATTATGGTTCATATATAATTGACAAGACTCAATAGAAATCCGACACCAATTTATAAAAATGGAGTATATTTTTATCTTAATTTAGACACCAAAACAAACTTGATCAAATAAATATAACTGGAGTTATGAATTTTTGTAGCAATAGATAATAAATACATTAAATACAGCAGACATTTAACATTGCGGTCAATGGCAGAAACTACTGGTGACAATTGGTCACTTAGGGGTCGAGTTGCATTGTACCCTCGCAAGTTAGAGGTGGTGCAGATCCCATGACTAGGCCACAACAGTCAGTTCAATTTTACCTGGCCCATGGAGCCCGGGTGCAGAGTTGTCCTGGCTGTCCCTGGTTCTGACTGGGACCTGATGTGAAGCTGTTTTTTCCACTGAGACAGTGCTACGGGAAAGAAGATGCAAAAACATAAGAGTGGGGTCGTTGCTGATGTTGATCGCAGGTGTTGTGGAATGCTCTCTTAATGCAGCGTTGAGTTAAGGGGTCGGGTACTGGACTAGTGAACAACAAGCCTGGGTAGCGGCAAAAGTAGCAAAAGTAACTTCAACATCTGGAGGTCCAAGGGAGTGCAGTACCGGCTTGAAACTTCGGTGAAGGCCGGACCACAACTCCCAAAATGCACTACACCATTTAGATTCAGGGGAACCCTCAGAGGGCCCGATGGCCAGCGATTCTTTGCTTCCTGAGGGTTGTTTTACCTGCACTTTGCAGGGGACTGGTACCACCTGTCCAAGTCTGAGAGTGCTTCTGGCTTCTACAAGGGTCCCTCTGCCAGGGAGAGCCACGTTTTAGCCAAGGAAGAGGGTCATTCACTCAGTTCCAAGTCTGTTGCCTCAGGGACACAATATCCCTGTTTTGCTTTAGTGCTGTGGGTAAAGTCCTGTTATCAGCGACACAGGTCTCCTCTTGGTCCTTCCTTGATGCAGGTGGTTCAGATCTGAAGTTCTGGTGTCAGGGGGTCCCTTAAATCATAGATTTAGGGGTGTAGGAGCTAGTAGCCAATAGGCAGCTAGTCCCTTACAGGTAATCCACCACTGAGGTGACCACATCCAGTGGTGTAGGTCACCATTTCTACCCAGAATCCACTATTTCTACCCCCCTGAAGATAGCAGAATTTCTGACCGAGAGTGGCGATCTACTGGCGGTCTGTATGTGAGACGGTTAGTGCCATCACGGGGGAACTGACCCTACCTCACCCATTGTTGTGTTTACTTGAGTACGTCAAGAAAACTGCGGCTACACACCGCCAGCTCATAGCGATACTACTGCTGCTGGCCAAGCGAAGGCTGGTGATACACTGGGGCAGTAGACCGGCACCTACAACGAAGGCGTGGCTGGCTGATGTAACACATTGTCAAACACAGATGACTACTTTCTGGGACCTCATGCTGCCGGTGAGTCGCCCTCAGTGCATGTGGGACCCATTCACGACATACCTCCGCCAACACACTACCAGCCTGCTGGGCACGCCTACTTCCGCACCTACCCGCAGCTAGACCAATATGGGCACTGCACGCGGCCTGGGCCGCATAGCCAGGCGCTTTTCTTAACACACATTACACGACATAACACAGCTTCCGGTGGGCCCTCCATGTTAATGTTTTCGCATGTCTGATTATGGAGAATGTGTGCTAAGTATCAAACTGATAGGCGTGTATTATATCTGTTGTAAATGCTTACATCCTTTTGCTGCCAATAAGGTATGTGATGTCTAACAATTATTCCCAAGATTGTATATCCTTGATGAAGTCAATAAAGTTAAAATAAAAAAAAAAAGATAGCAGAATTTAATTTTTGGAGTACAGACCAGGCTGCCTATCCTAGATGTGTGGCCAGCCTTCCTGGGGGTGTACACCTCCTGCATAACTAATTTGCTGCATGGCCCAGGTGAAAGCGCACCTGAGGCAAGAGAAGGGCTGTATCCTCCTCAGGGGGACAGCCCAGATGCATATCAGAGGTGGTGCAGCCTTTAAAGCTCACCGCTCTGATGTGTTACTTCACTAACCTGCTGGGGAGGAGGGAGGTGTGACCTCCTTCCTGCTCAGCCTTTAATCCTGACTCCTGAGAGTGATCACACTGCTGGAGGTCAGAATCCTGTCTTGGTGGCAGCAGGCTTAGGAAAGCTCGGGCTGATTAGCCAAAGCACAGTGAAACAACCCAGGTGGGGCTACCAAGTGGGCAACCTCTAAGGTGCCAACTGGGTGAATACCAGCCTTTCCCTGACACCAGATTGGTGTCAGGGGAGAGAAGGCACGTTATTCGACACCAAATTCAACATATTCTTGTGATACCATAACAGAGCTAGCAGCCAGGGTCTGCCTAGGTGCATGTCCCGTGTTATCCTATGAACCGCATATCACTTATAGTGTACTTTAATGGTAAAGACACTATAGAAACATATACGCTTGCACTTTCGTGTCTACACTCTTAATATACTACAACCTGCCTCCTGGGCACAGGAGGCCTTCTCTAGGAGTGACTGGCATATATCAAAAGCAGTGCATTTGACTGTGCCACACATGGTGAGGGCACAGTCCTCTTGCATTCTGCAATAGCAGGCCTGCTGTCATTAGTTTGCTTGGGTCACCCAGGCTGCAGCCCTAGGGACGCCTTTACCACCTATGCACTGGGTACCCCTGGTACCAAATACTAGGGACTTATAAGGGGTAAAGTCTCTCTCAATTGGGGTTGCCAATTCACACGTAACAGTTTTTGGGAAAGAGCACTGGCACTGGAGCCTGGTTAGCAATCTTTAGAGCACTGTCAGAGTCAATAACCAGCATCTAGTAGTTCAAATGTGGGCAAAAGTGGGAGGACATCTGCAAAAAGCCCTGTTTTCTTACAGTATTTTATTAGTTGGGGTGGATTGAGGTACACCTTAAGTAATATCTTCTTAGGTCCATTTAAAGGTTTCAGTCATTTAAACCTGAGCTCAACCCTTGGTAGCTATGGAGGAGAGCAGACAAGCTTAATTTAGAGAAAACATGTAAAGCATTTAGCAGTTAAAACGTCAAAAACATAACACAATAAAAATTCCTCTCCAGTTTATAAAAATAGAGAATATTGTAATGAGCAAAGTGACACCAAAATGACATCTATCCAATAAAGGAAACCCGAGATATACATTTTTAAAGATGCTAGTAAAAATATTGCCAAAAAGCGATGGTAGTGAATAGTCACAGTAGACTAGCACATAACCGCAATTTGAGGCCGAATGGGATGGAGCCCGGGTTGGATACATCAACCAGGTTTGGCTTGGTTGAAGGTTTTACCTTAAGACTTAGTCTCTTTTCTGTATGTCAAAAATCAGTGGGGCAAGGCAGCAGGCTGTATCCAAGGAAATCCTTCCAAAGTTGGATAGGCATTAGTTGAGGCACCGCTGAAGCCTTTGGTTTTGGTTCGAAAAGCTCAGTGCGAGAGTGTTGGAAATTGGGTTACAGGTTGAGGGGGGTGAAACCCTATTCAAGCAGCAACCACAATCTCTGTTAGGGTGCAACACAAGCAAACCCCAAATTAACCAGTGCTTAACTCTCTAGCAGCTTGCCACAAAAGCATTCAGGCTTAACTTGGAGACAATGGGCCTGATTCACAGAACTAACTTACGTCAAAAACGTAAAGTTAGTACTTTTTAGGTATTCACAGAATACACTTACTCATTTTGGTATTCACAGAATAGTACTAACTTTCGTTTACGTTTACATTTACGTTTTGACGTAAGTTAGTTCTGTGAATCAGGCCCAGTGGGCCTGATTCACAGAACTAACTTACGTCAAAAACGTAAACGTAAATGTAAAGTTAGTACTATTCTGTGAATACAAAATGAGTAAGTGTATTCTGTGAATACCTAAAAGTACTAACTTTACGTTTACGTTTTTGACGTAAGTTAGTTCTGTGAATCAGGCCCGAAATGTAAAGTATTTATGCAGCACTTAAAACAGTAATAAAGTGAAAACAACACAAGAAAAATCCCACACTAATTTTGAAAAATAGAGTAACATTTAATAAATTATTTGACACCAAAATAACAAAAATTCAGTACAAGATATGCAATTTTGAAGATTTCAGGTAAGTAAAGTGCCTAAAACCACAAAGCGCCACTTGCGGTTTTCTCGTTGTGGAGACCAGGTGAAAGTAACAAGTTCAGACTGACTGCAATGGAGTGCAGGACAGATACTGGGACCAGGTTAGTCCTGTTCGAGAAGATCCCAAAACTTCAGGATTTCTCCTTTTCTTGAGGAGAAAGCTCAACTGATGCCACACTAAGGGTCCAGGACCTGGGAGGCACCTCCTGGGGGGTCTCAAACTCACTCCAGTAGAGGCCATCAGGGTTCAGGCAGGTGCAGTTGCAGTTGCAGGTCCAGGCAGCAGGTCAACTGGGCAGTTGCAAGGAGCATCTAGAGCTTGTTATGTTCCAGTAGCTAAGAACAGGAGTTCAGTCAGCTGACCCTTAGAGTCACTTAAGCCTAGGATGAAGCGTTCAGGTCCATGATTCCTTCTCAGCAAGAAGGGCAGCAGAGTAGCAGGGCAGCAGTTTAGCAGTCCTGGCAATAGCAGAGCAGCACAGCATTCCTTCTTCTGTGGTATCCACAGGCCCAGAGGTGTCCTGAAGAGTTGGGTCCGTTAGTTATACCTGGTGCTCACTTTGAAGTAAGTGAAATTTCTAGAGAATCCCCTTTGAAGTCCTTGAAGTTTCCTACCTCCTCTGCCCTGGCTCCAAGCTGATTGCATAAACAATGCAGTGGTGACAAGTCCTTTATGTGAAGACAGAGCACAGCTTATTCGGTTGCAAGTGGGACTGTGCCCAGCTCTGCCCCCCATCCTGCCAGTTGATGGCCCATCTGGGAGCGCCTAATCCCTCTATTGTGTGGCTGTCTGGGAGAAATAAATAAAGTCCAACTACACCCAGTCATTGGACCCAGAAATTGGCTGCAGGCACCAGACAGTTAGGACAGGAAGATGGCAACTTTTTAAAAGTGATGAAAAAATATCAATGGGCAGTTCCTATAGTGAAGGAGTGTTCAGGTCTCTTATGGATTGCCCTCACACACCCCGGAGGATGTCATGCTTCATCATAGGGCTTTGCTTCTCGTCGGGCCGGCGCTGCAATGCCCGACGGCCACCCGCGAATGGGCTCTTTAACAGAGATCTTTTTTTGATGAAGCCGTTGGGTGTGTGAGGGTATGTGGTCAGGGTAGTGTGGTGAGTGTGTGCTGTGATTTAAAACAGGCCAAGTCCTACCCTTTACAATAAATTTACTCTGAGGGTGCACTAACCTAACTAAACAAGCATTGGCATAGCCAATAGGTCTCGCTTTTGGGACATTATAAGTGTTTAGCCATGCAACAGTTGATGTTGCACCAAGGATATTGTGCTGCAGAATTAAATACTTATAAGGTCCCAAAGGCGAGACCTATTGGCTATGCCAATGCTTGTTTTAAGATGTATCAGTGTAGCAGATTAGTCGGTCGGGGAGTTTTCTTGAGACCTGGAGCAGCGGAATCTCTGCCGCCCTCTAGGCTCTCGGGCCTTCGTGTTGTTGCCACGTGGCCCTCAATGAAATGTGATATCTGAAGCTGATCTTAGCAGCGCACGTGGAGAACACAGTCCTGAACGAGCAGAGTGCCCCCGCATCCTGTCCGCTGGCATCGAGTCTTGCCCTCCGCACACTTCTGCACTCGTGGAGAACGCTGATGTCTGAACACCTTTCACTTCTGGAAAAGCTTACTGCCAACACAACTTTCTGCTCGCAGCAAATGTTGATGTCTTGGCGTCTCTTCACTTGCAAAAAAAAACAAAGGTTAATGTCTGCACACCTCTCTGCTTGCTTCAAATCGTGCTGTCTGCACGCTTTCCACTTGCGTGGAATCCTTCTCTAGTCCCATCTGACCACTCTTGTGGAATCTCACTCCGCGCACCTTTCCTCTGCGGAGATTCCTACTTCCCACTGTGGATATTCGTTCTGTCTACACCTTTCGTCGTGCAGCGATCCTATCCGCACACCTTTCCTCTGACGAGATTCCTCCTGTCCACACCTTTCCTCTCCCGGAGATTGCTACTGTCCATGCAAGAAACGCACCCTTTTGCTGGAGGAGATTCTTGCAGTCCACGCACCTTTCGTCTGGCGGAGATTCCTATCCTTCCTTACACCTTGCTTCTTGTACTCACACCTTGCTTCTTGTACTCACACCTTGCTTCTTGCGAGCTTCCTGTCCTCACACCTTGATTCTTGTCCTCACAACTTTCTTCTTGCGAGCTTCCTGTCCTCACACCTTGATTCTTGCCACTCGTCCTTACACCTTGCTTCTTGCAGGGGCTTCCTGTCCTCACACCTTGCTTCTTGCCACTCGTCCTTACACCTTGCTTCTTGCAGGGGCTTCCTGTCCTCACGCCTTGCTTCTTGTCCTCACACCTTGCATCTTGCGAGCTTCCTGTCCTTACACCTTGATTCTTGCCACTCGTCCTTACACCTTGCTTCTTGCAGGGGCTTCCTGTCCTCACACCTTGCTTCCCGTCCTCACACCTTGCTTCTTGCAGTTTGCTGCCACGCGCACACATTCCTTCCCGCGCGCAGTCCTGCCGCCCAAGGATGCGCCTCTCCAGCTGGCATCGGCCGCCGCCTCGGCTGGGCGTGCACTGGGTGATGGCGCTGGGTACACACACGTGCCAGCAGGGCCGGTGTTAATGCACTGAGTGAGCCAAGTGTTTCTGCCCCGCCCGCGCCCCCTCTGCTCACAACAAACAGCGGCAGCCTGCTGCCGTGTAACCCAAGCCCGGCCATTGTTCGCCGCGGCCAAGGGCTGGCTATATTTGACTCACGGTGGGTGCGTGAGTGTATGCCCCCTAGCGCCATTACGCACGTGCCCCGCATTGCTGGCACAGAGGCCAGGGTAGTCCTGCACCTTGGCTCCCAAAGCCTCCACCCCCCGAGTACGGACAGTAAATGCCTGACATGCACCTTTCGCGGGCTCTACGTAAAACCTCTTGGTATCTTTTGTAGAAAGTATAGTACTTGTTTATATAAAGAGCAAAATAGTTACGTGACCAGTAGGGGCAAATTAATGACCGACCTAAGATATGAAATGTTAACGAGAAAAAAAGGAAAAAGTGGGTTTGCGAATACAACTGAAAGGTGTGCGAGGACTTGAACAATAATCATCTCTATATAAGTAGTGGCCCAAACCATCCTTCTATCGCTTGTAAGCGCTGTGAACAAGTATTTCTTTTACCCAATTCAACAAGAGAGGAGCGGGGGCGAGCGAGCGCGGCAGCCTGCAGAGCTGACCAGACGCTCGTGCGTCATGGCCTTTTGCCTGCGATTACACGCACGGCAGGCATGTGTTTCCAATTATCGCGCCCGCGTCTGGGCACGATAATGGGAAACAGATGTCGGCCCAGCGCGCGTAACCGCAGGAAAAAGGCCATGACGCACGAGCGTCTGGTCAGCTTTTCAAACTCCCTAACTATAAGTCTCGCAGAGCAGCGCTTGCGCGCTACTCGAGGCTCGACCTAAAAATGAATGAGCCCTGCCTGGAAATTATGGTCCTACAGGGTCTATCTGGTGTAAGTGGTCAACATGTTTCTTGCCTAACAGCCCCTAGCGGGTCTAGCGGCAATTCATCAGGACCGGTGTCTAAAAAAGAGAGAAGGTAATCTTGACTCTTACACTACCGCAAAGCTGGTTCTGAGCATCATGATGTAACCAGCGTTGCCGTTAAGCACCAGGTTGATTGGCCTGGAGTACTGAGACCTGAAATAAAAGGGAAAATTCAAGGTGTTAGAACAAGTACACCTGGTAATGATGTCATATCACCCCACATGGGTCTCACAACACTCCTAGTGGAAGTGAAAGAATTACCGCTCATGAGATGTCTCAACTTGTCATCGGATGTGGAGGTGAGGAGTGACTGACAAATTATGCTCTCAGATAGGCCAAATCATTGTTTTCAGGAGCACATAAAAGGCCAAATGGTGCTCGGTTAAAATCCAACCTGGTCGAGAAATTAAATGACGGGTTAAAACGCCCGTGGTAAACGATTCAGATTTAGATGAGAGGACAATTGTTCTCAGTTGGTGACAGTATTGATGTCGGTATATTAAGCAAGAAGGGGTTCAAATACCTGAAACAAGAATGCAAATGGTGTCCTCTAATAGTGGTAGTTGTGACTACAGATAACACGCGATAGTACAACACAAGGGTGGGTCTACATTCAGCGTGGTCACCATATATGTGTGAACTATCCGCGTGCAAAAACGCGGGGTAACATACACTCCTGTGGTTTGTGTCAATCGCCAGTTCACACATAATTATACGTAGTTGGGGCCAACCTCTCGTAGCCTGTCGATGCCAGTACATGTGTGACTAGCCATTGAGCAGCGCGACTGGCTTCTGAAGTAAAGGAAGTCATATCCCAATCAAATTAGGACTTATTACAAATGCACTCACCCCTATATTATGTGGTCGATGCCGACGGGGGTGTATCAACAGAGCACTACGTTGCTCGTGTCCTGCAAAAAAGCAGAAAGAAAAGACAAAAACGCCAAGCGTCTCGGTTTTAAACACACATACTGATGGTCTTACCAGTGCAGTAATATCTAACCGTATTGCCAATCCCATGTGGTGGCAGTCATTACTCACGTATGGGTGGCGTGGCAACTAGCTATCGTCCTACCCTTGCTCTGGGCCCCGTGTGTCTGCCTTTGAAGCCCGGGTATACGTAGTGGTTCGTATCGGCGTCCCAGCGTGAAAACACTAGAACGCCAGGTACGGCAGCCATCTTGGAAGTCAAAACAATGTTAAACTTTATTGAACCTCACAGAGGAACAACGATCATGAACGATCGGTAGGACGAGTGTTGCATATTGTTAAATACTGCCAAAAGTATGGGACGAAATGCTGAATGTGACAAATACTGATGGAGTACGTGCGTGGACACTGGAAAACGGACTCTCAGCCCATACCTTAATTACTGTAGCTGACTGCATTTTTCTTGTACCTTGTCTGGTGTAAGTAAAGTAAACCAAGCCCTATGGACCCAAATGTGAAAGAATGCAGTGAATGTAGGGTGGTCATAGTCGACGTGGTAAAGGTCGCTGTGGCCACTGCCATGGCAAGAGTAATTTTTAGGGAAAAGGCGCTATTCAAGGTCTTTTACCAGGTGCTTTGCATGATTTTGTAACGTATCTAGGTGCAAGCTGCATGATGACACCACCTAGTTGTTACAGTCAGTGGGAGCCGTATCAAGTAGGTGGCGTGTCAAGGCGCTATTCAAAGTCTTTTAACCGCTTCGCCGCGATCGGAATTCCGCCCAGGTGCTGGACATTCCGATCGCGGGTGTGGTCGTGACGAGCTCAGCTCATCATGCGCACAGCGCGACCGCGCAGCATGACGAGCTGAGCTCGTCTCGAGCATCGAAGGGGATAACAAGTGCTTTGCATGATGTTGTGATGCATCTAAGTGCAAGCTGCATAATGCCGCCACCTAATTATTCAAGTCGATTCGGATCCGTGTCAGGTAGGCGACATGTCATTGACGATACGTACAGTTGCTTAACCCACTATGTGTGATCTATGCTAGGGGAGAGATTGCTGCCCTAGTGTGGCGGTGGTGTAGTTAGATGCGGTTCAATTCCACCCAAGGGATATCATCGTTGAGACCCCCACTATGGCTTGAAAGTCTAAAAATCCATTGTAGTTCCATGCTGAACAACGCATCCTTCCTGATCAGTGGGTGTGACTCCAAAATAGACCAACCTAGGTCATCTGTAGTGTGTTTAAGTTCAGTAAAAAGGGTACACATCCTGGTGCTGGTCTTTTTACACCTAATGTTGCTTCTGTGTTCCGTAATTCTAGTCTTGAAGAGGCGTGTAGTCATGCCCACGTATTTAAGCTGACAAGGGCAGGTAATCAAGTACACACAATTGCGCGTGTTGCAGTTAGTGTGTTTCTTTTGGTGCCATGTAAAGGTGTCAGTCAGGGCAATTGTTTTACTTGCACTGGTAAGAGGGCAAACACTGCACTGCCCGCAAGGGTAGTGGCCCGTTACAGGTGGCAGCTCCACAGCTGGTTTCTGGTAGGTGGTTCTTTCTTAGGTCTAGTACTAATCAGTAAATCTTTCAGATTGGCTGTTCTTTTGAAAGCGAACCTAGGAGGGTCTGGTGCCAAGTCGCCAAGGTGTAGAATTCTCCAGTGTTTTTTTGTTTTTTTATGATCCGTTTGATCATATTAGATTCCGGGGTGAAGGTGGTGACACGTGATTTATTCTGTGTCAACTTTAGGCCGGATCTCTAGGAGTGCCTCTCTGTTCGTATTTCGTGCTCTCTTACGAGCTGTATGGATCTTTCTTGCCGGGTACTCCCGTCTGGCCAGATGGGTAGTAAGTTCAGATGATTGTGTCTGAAAGTCTTCAAGACTACTGCAATCACGCCTTAGCCTAAGGAATTGCCCGTAGGGTAAATTCTCTCGTAATGCTTTTGGATGGAAACTACTGAAGAGCAAGGGGCTGTGGCTATCAGTGGGTTTTTTGTAGGTTTTTGTTTCCAATCCGTTAGTTGTTAGACTTATTACAAGGTCCAGGAAGGGTAACTCCAGTTCTGAAATGTTGGCCGTGAATCGTAGATACGGGTTAAGGCTGTTAACCCATGTAACAAAGAGGGGGATGGTATTAAAACCGCCTTTCCAAAACACCAGGACGTCGTCAATGTAGTGTCGCCAAAGGACGACGTTATCTGTGTAAGGGTTGGTATCAGTGAGGATATGTTTGGCTTCAAAGTCTGACATATACAGACATGCCAGACTTGGGGCAAATGTACTGCCCATGGATGTACCCTGGGTCTGGTGGTAAATATGGTCCTCAAACTGGAAATAGTTTTCAGTGAGTGCCTTATGGGCACATTCCATAATGAAAGTTATCGGTGTAGGGGCTGACCAGTTGGTGGAACGCAATGTCTCCTCCACAACTTCCAATGTTTCTAGTTGTGGAATATTGGTATAGAGGGCCTCCACATCTAGGGTAATTATCGCGTGGCCCTCCTTATTGTGTGTAGCAATTATATTCAAGACATCTCTTGTGTCCTGAAGAAATGTTGGTGTTTCTTTCACTAGAGGTCTGAAAAGGTGGTCACAGAATCTAGAGAGTGGTTCCAAGACTGACCCAATACCCGATACTATGGGCCTCCCTGGTGGTGGCGAGTACCCTTATGGATTTTAGGTAAGGTATAGAAGTGGGGAACTCATGGGTTGTCACTGGTAAGAAAGTCTGACTCATTTTACGTGATCCATCCCTGGTTCAGAGCCTCCGTCACAATGGACCTGACTTTGATGGTTAATCGTGTGGTAGGATCTTCCTTTAAGGGAGTGTAGTATCTTCTGTCCTCTAGTTGGCGGAGGCATTCAGTTCTGTAGCCCGTTGTGGACATGATAACAATGGCTCCCCCCTTGTCGGCCTCCTTTACTGGCACCGGTAAGGATACCTACTAAATCTGTCCCTATTACTAACTGCACCGTATTAAGGAAAATATACTTTTACCTGCAATATTATGGGGAAAAGGAAATTAACATCCATTGGGGGCAAACAATCAAAAAGTGTGCCCATAACGAGATTTCTGAAAAACGCTGTGGGACTGATAACTAATGAAATTTCTCAAGTAGAGGAGGAACTTGCGGCAACAAAAAATGCCTTGGACGCTGCTATAAAAGACTCCCTACCAGAAGGAGGGGTAGATCCATCCCCTACTGTACCCCCCATTGCATCCCCCACTACAAAAATTGGTTCTGGTGAGGTCCGTGTAATGGGTAGGTCCAGTGCCGGCGAAACAAACACATTTGTCAATCCCTCTGTTTTAACATCGTCATTGGAGATCTCTGTGTTATCTGATACTATAGGCCCGGCCTCTCCACCGGCTAAAAAACAGAAACAAACTCCCCAACTAACAACCACACCCTTAGGAAATTTGGAAATAAAAACCAAACCAAAACCAAAAACGAAAAAAGAAGGTAAAAAGGCTGGGAAGGTAAAAGAACTGGAGGGTAGCCATCCGGATTCTTACACTCGAAATTCACAAAATCTGGACACTCTGTTTAAAAAATTGCACGGCAAAATAGACAGTATTGAACGCCGGTTAATGTCAGAAATCAAATTAATCCAAAAGGATGTTACATACTTAACAGACTTGGTATCAGAAACTTTACCACTAAAAACATCGAGGAAAGAACCTATAGTAAATATTGTAACTGAGATACAAAAGGAAGGTCCTAGGAATACTACCGCAGCTGACATACATCATGTAAACCCGGCACGTACCATAGACCAATCGAGGACCTGCTATAACACAATACCTGGCTGTGATAAGATGGTAAACAAAGATACTAACATCAACCCGCTAAGTAAATGAACTAAAAAATGGAACTAAGTCCCAGTATGTAACAGACAATCCTGTAGATTCTTTACATTTACCATCACAGGTGACACCATATGTTATCATTCTGAAAAACGTCCCAAAATTAATAGTGAACAAAAGTGAAACTTATGAAACACTAAAGAATCAAGTTGTCTACTGGATCTCGGCAAGGACTGATTTCAATGTTAACACACTCCATCATAATATTATAATGCTGAGAAGAGTAAATTGGGTGGGGTCCTCTAGAAAAACATGTCATGGCGAATGTGTGGTGGTCAATTTTCGTAGCAGGGATTTAGTAGGGGACTTACTCTCTACCTTTTCCAATAACCTTGTTGATGGTTATCCAAACCTGGCTGACTGTATTAGTGTCGTCCCACTAGGATATTTTTATATGCCAAGAAATGTCCTAAACCACTCTAAAATGGACACTTTGAATAGGCGCGACTTAAAGATGAATATTTCTTTACAAAATAGGTATGCCCCCTTAAGAAGCTGCTGGGATATAGATTGACAGAAAATAAACACCGCTGCTTCACTTTGCGGTGAAAAGGACGACCCCCCTACTAGCAATAGAATAATGGGAGGAGGGACTCGAGAGCAAGAAACGGTAGAAGCCCATGACGTAGGAGGGGTTGGTACTGGCGAACGATCCCATGAAAATGTATCGATTATGTCCTGGAACGTGGCTGGGGTCAAAAATAAACTAAAGGATGAGGAATGGATAAAAATTATTAAGGACTGTGCTTTGGTGTTGTTACAGGAAACCTGGCACACAGAGCCTTTTCATATAAACGGCTTCCAAACAATATGCACACAGGCCATCCCTTCAAGAATGGGGCGCGCAAAAGGTGGCCTTGCTACTGCTATTTCAGTATTGTCGCCCCTAAAATTAATAACAAGCATTTGCAATGCAATAGGTCTCGCATTTGCGAGACTTTGGGCCATTGGCATTGTAAATGATAATTCCTTTTATTCATGTGTTTTGAAAACCTGCAAGCTGAGCATAAACACGCACTTTGTATTTACAGTCCTTGCTTACGAGAAGCAAGGCTGGCAGTAAAAGAGGCACTGTTACTGCCAGCCTTGCTTTTACGCACCGCTTGAGGGTTTTCAAAACACATAAATTAAAGGCATTGTCATTTACAATGCCAATAGCTCAAACTCTCGCAAATGCGAGACCTATTGCATTGAAAATGCTTGTTGAGCTCTGAGACAGAGGCAGGAGCAGCCATAGGAAGGCAGGGACTGTGACGCCAGGCCATGCGTTTCAAAAGCAGGAGGGAGGAGGAGGCAGCTGCAGCCAAAACAGACCTCTGTCTTTGAATGCACAGCAAATGTGGCAAGATAAGAGCAAGATTTACAGCCCTGTTTACAACAGAGCTCTGTTAACCACGAGCACTGGTCTCGATTGCTCTAGGTTAAAGAAAGAAATAGTGCTCACTAGATCTGAGTAACAACACATGTAACGGGCAGTCCTTGAAAATGGGCAGAGCTTTTAAAACCCATATCCTGAATACAGCATGTCTTGCAGAGACAGCGCAAGCACTGCCTAGCTGAGACCTAAAAAGTAATGTTATGGCACTGCATACCCTGAAGGAATCATGAGATTAAAAGTCAATCAATCGTTATTATCAATCATTATTGTTTCAGTCAACCAATGTGGGTCATACAATAGACATCAGAAATTCAAGTTTAAAATTACACAGACGCAGCATATAAAATTAGTTACATCATTGTACACAAAGGAAATTTCATAATACTAAACACCCAAAAATCTGCTCATTATTATAAAAAAAAAATATATGATTACTAATATAAAGCGCCAATATTAAACCCAGGTGCATAAGAAAAGTGCAGAATATAAATAAGAAGTACTAGCTGCCAGATTCAACAGTTCATAAAGTGCAAAATCGTGACCGGAAGGAAGATAAGTTGGGGTAATTTGCCCATATACTTATATATATATATATATATCACCAGCAGTCCAGAGAACAACGCTGCCCACTCCGGCTCTTTGCAGTTTCAAAATGTTATTCTTCCATGCCACTCGAAAAAAGAAAAGTACTGACAAACGCGTTTCAGCCACCTGGCTTTCGTCTATGACACAGACGAAGGCCAGGTGGCTGAAACGCGTTTGTCAGTACTTTTCTTTTTCGAGTGGCATGGAAGAATAACATTTTGAAACTGCAAAGAGCCGGAGTGCGCAGGGTTGTTCTTTGGACTGCTGGTGCTATTTGTTACACAGTACCGCCCCCGTGGGCTGCGACACCCGCCGTGTTGAGAGCGGTATCCTTTGGGCGGTGAACGTGTTTGAATGAATATATAGAGATATATATATATGAACCTGGTTAAAGATTAAGTCGGAGTCAGTATGTCGACATAAGGCCAATGCATCCTTACAATATATGGTATTGTGGGTAATAAAGAGGAGGCAGAGATAAGGTATTCTGATCTGTAAAGTAAAAGAACGAAGCAACGTAAAATGCGTAATAGATTTTTCACCCCCAACTCGAAGCTGCATGTGGATGGGCTGTTTTCCCCGTAAGTCCAAGAGCTAGCATGTAATTTCAATGGCAACGTTCCTATTCCAAATCTAATGTATAGAGCTCTTTTTATTTCTGGATAGAGTTTGTCTATGTAGGGTTCAAAAACACAAAGCATTTTAAATCCTTGCAGGTGCGCCATCAATTTCCCATTAAGGTGAGTAATGCTGTAGTCACAGAACTTCTTGTACCAGATGCCTACTCCCTGAAGTCAGGCTCTCAGGATTGGGCCAGAGATTTGAGCAGCCTATAGAATTCAGCTTAACCGCTAGACAGTTGAACCAAGGTAACTTGCCTGACTCTGCATATGACCATAGTTCGCACACGGTTTTCAGGTAGTTACTCAGCTCAGGCTTGGTCCATATTGTTATCCAATATAAAAGGGGTTGGAGTGTTATGTGCTGATCGACAGTTAAGACCCAGCTCAAACCTGAGTGCATCCAAAGGGGTCCCTGGGCCAAGATGGAGATGACGTAGAATATAGTTATCTGATCTTATCACGCCCTTGGCCTTCTTGTGTTCCCATAACTCCGCCCCATAGGTGCCAGCTGCTATTGCTTGTGCTTGGTTTGCCTCAAGAGCAGCACGGACACGTCTGTGGCCACAAATCTTAAAACCACATTGGCAAACTTAGTTAGTGTGGCATCGCTTTTTAGTAAGTGTGCGGACCCAGACAAGTCACACTACTAAAAGAACACTCTCCAAAGGCCACAGGGTATGGAATAACTAAGCATCCACGGCTCTAGTCCTACACCTCGCAATGTATGTCAGCACTATATACATGGTTGTTAAAGGTCTTTATGCCAAAATTGCACTTCTGAGAATTTGTCATTGGGCTAGAATTCATATTGATCAAATCATTAACAGTGACACTACAGCTGGTGAAGCCAGCAGGATATGGAATTACAAAGCAAGCCTACACGTTTAAGTGGGTGAATCGCAAAGGGTTTGTCTACCAATGCACTGGCACCAGAGGTCTGCGGTCGCAATAACATAGCATAATCACCTCACTGGCTGTCAAGCGTAATCAAGACAAGTCTGAAAGCACAAAAAAGTATCTGACAAGAAGATCACATAAAAGAGGCCATAAATAATCTTAAAAATACCTTGACAGAAATGTGGTAGGATAATATGTTGGCAATGTGCCTGTAAGTTCCTTATGGACCCGACAAGCTATTTTAGTGACTGACTGTAATGATATTCGTTCAACCAGAAATCTCTTAGTAAGTTCTATACAGTAATTTAAAAATGCATACAGTTTGAGTAAAACAGATCATAGATTGAGGTGTTATTGTTCCGGATCTAGCTGGGCAAAGTAAAGGCATTATAGTAGGACAAAGAGTATTTACCTATTTTACATTTGATGCAGTACAGACTTTAGTATGGGTTTTAACGCCAGCATTAAAATGAATAATTGGTAAGTGGATTATTGCAGAAGCTGAGCGGCCTGTCAGAAACTCAAATGGAGTAAAGGGGGTCGCGCTTTTCGGAAAACAAATTCACGATGCCTCAGAGTGAGAATTTGAACACCACAGTTGCTACAGTTATCCTTTCCAGGAAAATACTGAGCGCCAGAGTGCTGTAGTAAAGATAACTCTCCTTAGGGAATCCTCTTACCCCTGTCTACAGGTAACTACCAGAAGGGATTTCCAGTTCACACACATCGCCAGACCCTCCTCCCGAAACCCTCTCTTCCAGGAGGCTATTTCCACAAAGGGTTGAAAGACCCATGCTAGGCCAAGCTTTCCGCTGGAGCCCTCTGCCCATATATACTTTCCTCCGGAAGGCTATGCCCCAGAGACCACACCTCGTCCCATAGATACTCTCTGGTAGAAAACTCCGCTACCCGAGACATCGGTGGTCATCGGTATAAAGCACTGTTCTAGAAACATAGTACCACACAAGCTGTCACCCAGAGACCCTGTACCCATGATACTCTCCTGCAGCACTCTCACTGCTGTTGAGCCCAGGGTCACACAAGCACCATGTTAACACAGGAACAATAATCCCAGATACCTTTCTCCGTGGAGGTCCGACTACCACATTGTCCCCGTGGGAGACAATCTACCCCCATACACACTCCTCCATAGAACTATGCCCCAGGTGATCTCATCCAGGGATCTCGCCGCCCAGACACCCCCTCTTCGCCCATGGACTCTTACCAGCAACACACTCGCCCAGGAATAACTACTCCCAAAAACTGCCCCAGGAGACTCCACTCAGTCACACCCTATACTCCCAGGACCCTAACTCTAGAGATCAGCCTCTGGGAACCATCTGCCTCCTACTACTACCCTTAAGGGTCCCTCTGCCCAGAACACCGCTCTCTAGAAACCCTCAAACAGGAGACCCTGAACCCCGAAGAGGCGGCCTAACCTCACACACCTCAAGAAACTAATCAAACATACCACCCACCGGGGACAGTCTCCCTCTAAATCACACCGCCCACAGACCCCGCATCAAGAGAGGGACCTTTGCTAATAGGCCCTATGCCGTACACCCACTCCAGTGTGTGTGTGGGGAAGTGGAGAGGGGGTGTTCGTCCAGACACGGAGTGGGCCACTTCCAAAGAGAACTTCCTTGCATCCCGTCCCCGGAGAGGCACCCTTCCCCCCCACCGACCCCTCTCGATGCACGCAGGAGCCTCTCTTACCTTCATGTCGCTGATGATGGTTTGGAAGAGCCCCCCGAGGACGCTGCACTCCTTCTCCATGCCGACATCCATATTTCGGCGCTCTCGGTGTACAACACAGTGACTCAGAGCCGGTGCAAAACTCCAATGCAGCTCCCCGCAGCCCTAAGCATGCTTCCCCGCTCGGGCTCTGCTCCCTTCAAAAATAAGCTCCTCTCGACTTCAGTCTCTCACCCGCCCAAGGTATCTACTGTCCGCCGGGCCCGGCTCCCCCCTGTTCCGGACTCCGCTCCCACCGGGCTCTCGTGCCACCGTTTCCCGGCTCGAGGCTTCTCCCAGGCTCTCCAACTGCACAGGCTGACACCGCTCCCGATGTTGACGAATCCTCATTCTGTCCAGAGGGAGGAGCCTCTGCGGCCAGAAACTACCGAAGAGCTTCGGCTGAGGTCAGAGCCCGGAGGGAATTGAAGAGGAGTCAACAGTGATCCTCTGGGAGAAGCGAGTATGGCTGATAGGGGACACTGGACGTTCTGCATCACCTTGGCAGGGAAGGTGGGCGGGTAGTCTGCTAATAACAAACCCAGTGGGATCACACTGAACAATCGAAAGCCTAACTGAGTAATAAAGCCGGCAGGGAAAAGCGTGAACATTAAGCCCAGAGAGTGAAATGAAGGAGTAACAGACTTGTTCCCGATTCGAGTGAAATAACTCAATCCATGTTTTTTGTGCATTCTGGTAATTGCATACATGCCAATATTTTAGTAGAGGAAAGATGCAGATTTAAATAAGAAATAACGGGAGAATGTATTTACCCCCTTGTCTTCTATTGAAGAACATACTATTTCAGGTGGGAGACAGCCAAGATAAAGTCATTTCTTTCTTAACAAGTGGTGCGCAATGTGATTTCAATAATTACGCCCGTGTCTGGGCACGATAATTGAAACCACATGGCCTATTGGTGTCTATTACACGCACCAAGCGCGTAATAGACACCAATAGGCCATGGGCGGAGCAATGCGCCCGCCTTTGGCCAATTGCGTGCAGTCTTTATAAAAAGACGCATGTAAAGGCCAATGGGATAGCACAAAAGGAATCGCACACGCACGAGCGTGTGCGATTCCTAGGTCAGTGCTGAATCCCCGTTTTTTAGCTACTAAATGTCTCGCGCTGCTCGAGCACTGCTGCGCAGTGCAACGCTAGGCGCGAGACCTAAAAACACACACCAAGTCACAATTTTATCAGTTTATCCTTCTCTCCAGTGTGGGGAACGAGTCATTTATAATTATAAATTTTTATAACAATGTGTTTGACAACACAAGATTTAGGATAATTAAGTCTCTAGAAGAGGATTTGGATGTTTTCTTAAAAGTGGTGGGGGGGGATTATACAATCATTTGGGCGGGTGATTTTAACACTGAAAGATGTGATATTACAGCAGGTGGACAATGTGGCTATTTTGACGACACTGGAGAAGAAATCCCCCATTTTCCTCATGACATGTATGGGGAAGCAATAAACCTGGCAATCCATAAATATAACTTAGTAGTATTAGAATTGAACGACATTGTTGGAGAAGCACCAACCCAAACATACGTAGGGGCTCGCTCTTCCACAACAATTGATCATTTTATTCTGTCTGAGCACTGCAGGGTATTAGTTGGAAACTACAAAACTAGAGTAAGCTTACTCAGTGACCATTATCCGCTGTGCTTGACTTTGAAATTTACCACCCCACAGCAAAAAAGGGGGAGGGCAGCAGACATAAATATCGAGCTACAAGGAAGTAATGGAGTGTCAATAAAATGGTCTGGTGTTAATCCAACCACCTTTATGGAAAATCTTGTAGCCAAAAACGGAGAGATATTAACATCTGTAAAGTGAGTACTTCAAGAAATACAGACATAGTCAATGCCTTTTGCAATATCACTAATGAGATAGCAGCCGATTTAAAACAGAAGCAAAAGAAGAAAGTTTTTAACCACAACCCCAGATGGTTTAATAAGGAATGCAGTAGGTTAAACAGGGAATTAAAAACTACATTAAAAAATAGGCCTAGGGATAGTGCAAAAATAAGTATGATAAGGAAATCCTACAAAGAAACTGTGAATTTAAGAAAAATAGAAATTTGTGAGGAAGCCTGGGACAAGTTAGTCCAGGCTGCAGTGACACGAGACACGACCCTCTTCTGGAAAACCATAGATCATCCCTTTCTTAAAGATAGCTCAGCAGCAAAGATAGATGTTTTAGTTCCGCCGGAAGAATGGATAGCGCATTTCGAAAATATTTTTAATCCAAATTTGGTCCCAACAAACAAAGGGGAAAAGTGTAACTTTATTAGTGTTGAACCCGTCAGTTTTCCCGCATTAACCCTGGAAGAGATTAAAGCAGCCCTAAATAAAAGCTGCAGGACCTGACGGGGTTCCAATCGACGTTTTTAAACATGATATCGATTTCTGGTCACCAATTTTATTAAATGTTTTTAATACCACATTAGGGGGAACGCTACCAGCAACTTGGGTGGAAAGTATAATAGTACCCATTTTTAAAAAAGGGGAGAGAGCTAAGGCCAAATGTTACCGTCCCATATCCCTTCTTGACTCTACCTCAAAATTGATGGGTAGGGTATTGTTAGGAAGACTAGAAAGCTGGGCCTCCGAATATAACATCTTAAGTGAAGCCCAGTATGGATTTAGAAGGGGTACTGGGACGGTGGAACAATGTGTGAAACTGGAATTATTGGTAGGGAAATATACCCTAGCCAAAGAAGGGGTTTTACACTTGTGTTTTGTTGACCTCACCAGCGCGTTTGACATGGTTAACCATGTTAAACTCTGGGAAACACTCATTGAACTAGGCGCCCCCATCGATATAGTAACCTACCTCTCACAGATATATGCCCTTTTAACATCAAGAGTCCGGTTTGGTATAAAGGGCGAATGCACGCGAGATTTTAGGGTAACAAGAGGTATACAACAGGGATGCGTTTTAGCTCCCCTTTTATTCTCATTGTACATAAACAAAGTTGATCCCTACCTACAAATTTTAGAAACAGATGCCCCAAGAGTAGGTAATCGCCCAACCCCAGTGTTTTTATATGCGGACGATGCTGTCCTCATTTCAAGGACAGCGAACGGGCTGCAATGTCTGTTAGAAAAATTTACCCAATTCATGACTGAAAAAGACCTACAGTTGAACCTTACAAAAACCTTTGTCATGACTTGTGGGAGAAACAGAGCAAGGACCAAACAGCACTATGTGGGTGGCGTTAAAATTGATAGAGTTTCAAGTTTTACTTATTTGGGCCTAACTTTTAATAAGAACGGTACATGGGGAGGACACATTGAAGCAACCAATTTAAGATTCTTACGCACTATGGAGGGTATTTTTAGATTTGCCACAAAGATAGGTAACAAACAGGTAAGGGAAATCCTTACCCTATATAGGAGCAAATCTATTACCACTGCATGTTACGGGGCAGCTATATGGGGAAGGTCCAACGTCACTTCCCTACAAACTCAGGAGAACAAGTTCTTAAAACGATTGTTGGCAGTCCCTACCTCAACATCTAATTATATAGTGCATAGTGAATTAAATGTACCCTATATCAGTGACCTCATAGGCTTGGCAGGAATCACCCTATGGTATGGGATATGGACTAAGGAAGAGACGATGTTTACAAAAAATATAATTATGGACTGCCTGGCCCTAGATAACTGTAGGAAAATCCCCTGGCTAGAGTATATTCACACACTCCTAAATGGCTGTAAGATACACCTAGATCGAAAAGATCCTTCGCTCATACAGGAATATAGCAAAAAGGAGCTGAAGTCAAAATTTATCTCCTCTAAAGAAACGGAAAGAGAGGTTGAAACAGGCCGAAAACAAAGTGTGATTACATACCGTGAGTACCCTCTGTTTACGGGCACTCAATCTTATCTTATTATGATACGAAACATCCAGCAAAGGTTTTTATTAACGAGGCTTAGGTTCGGTACTCTACACCTCCTAACCGCTTTCCCTAAAATGGGAGAGTGGTGTCCCAAACTTCCGAATTGCCCGTGCGATGGGAAGTCTCCGCAGTCTACACTGCACTTTGTATTATTCTGTAACTTTTATAGGGATATTAGAAAAATCGTATTGAAACCACTCTTTTTAGTAAATAAATGTTATCATTATAGAAAAGCTTTTAATTTTATTTGTAATCTGGAGAGCGCAAAAACTATGAATACTGTTATTAGATTCATTCAGATGGCTATTAGGAGACGCAAGGAACTTACCTTTTTAGAGGCTTTAGTCTATGAGCAATAATATGATTGATTATGGTGACGTAAAGAATATAGGCTTTTTGATGAACCTCAAAATTTGATTTTTATATGATCTTGATGTATGTAAATTGCACAGTATGCACTTTAGGAGCTTATTTCATATACAAGATGACTAGGTTAAGGAACTATCGCGCACTCTACTTTCCTAATTGATTTTTCACCCTGGCTTAATAATAATGAAATATGCTGTTTTATATGGTTTTTAGTAGGCTTCTATATAATTAAGATCTCGATGTATGTAAATTGCACAGTACGCACTTTAGGAGTTTATTTCATATACAAGATGATTAGGCTAAGGAACTATTTTGCACTCTACTTCCCTCATCGATTTTTCACCCTGGCTAAATAATAACGAAATATGCTGTTTTAAATGATTCTTAATAGGCTCTACATAATTCGAAACTTTTTTAGACCTAATACCTTGAGTAATTAATTGAAACTGAATCGCATAGCACTTTGTTAGAATGTATTGATTTTAATGTTTTTATAACTATGTAACCTGTATATTGTGATTAGAATGCTTTTATGGTCGAATTTAACGTACCGAATAAAGCTGCTTTGATTTGATTTGATAGAATTATCATTGGCCAGATTTTTAATAGCCTCATTTTCTTGCCGTGAGGTATTACGGAAGACATTGTTGGTGCTGTACCTGGCGTTCTAGTGTTTTCACGCTGGGACGCCGATACGAACCACTACGTATACCTGGGCTTCAGAGGCAGACACACGGGGCCCAGAGCAAGGGTAGGACGATAGCTAGTTGCCACGCCACCCATACGTGAGTAATGACTGCCACCACATGGGATTTGCAATATGGTTAGATATCACTGCACTGGTAAGACCATAAGTATGTGTGTTTAAAACCGAGACGCTTGGCGTTTTCGTCTTTTCTTTCTGCTTTTTTACAGGACCCGAGCAACGTAGTGCTCTGTTGATACACCCCCGTCGGCATCGACCACATAATATAGGGGTGAGTGTGTAGGAGAGTAGTCCAACCCCTATCCTTAGTATAAGTATAGGAACCCAGTCCTTAGGACTTTAGATTTTCCCTGGACGAAACTCTGAAACTGAATCCTGGACCTTCGACGCTCTACTCACGATTAGAGGACAGAAGAATCTCCCTTGGGGTCAAGGAGTGACTCCCCTGCTTGGCAGGCACCAAGAAGCATCTGTCCGGTTCGCATTTCTGAAGCTCCCGTCGGACGCCGAAGTCATCGCATCACCAGAGGTGGATTCTCAGACTTCCCCGAGGCTACCCTGAGTCCCCAGTAAAGCTGAGGCCCGTGGCTATCGTGGGTGACTTGAGACCGTGACCCCTGGACACCGAGCACATTTGCAAGTGCATCCTCTTCTGGGTCTCCCAAGAAGTCGTGCTTTGGGCTCCGAGTAGCCCTAGCCTCCAGCACCAACTGCACCGAAGATCACTGGCCCCCACTCCACGAGTGTCCTGTAAGCCAGATCCACGTGCGGCGTCACAAGGCTCCTTCGCGGTCGCTAGCCCATTGGCTAGTAGCCCTTCACGAAGGCCAATCTTTTCCTAACTTGGCATCCTGGTTGCTCCAGGCCTGCCCTCACTTACCCTCGCTGGGTGAGTTCCCCAGACCTTGCTGGTCTGCACCATCGACGATCTTCCTCTGCATCGAGACTTGCCGTTGCCAAGGCTTGTTGGGTCCAATCCGATCGCCGACACCTCAGCACTCGACAGACATCATGTACCAGCCCGAATCCTGCTCCTGGTCACCGACAACGCCTCCTGGACCTCGTGGCTGAAGAGTCAAGACGACCGTCAACGCACCTGAAGCACTCGACATCGGTGGGCATCTGTCCATCGCCTTCCTGGTCACTGGCTAGTGACCCAGACTCTGTCCCCTCTGCTTTCAGATTCTTCAGAACTCCGATCCACTCTTGGATCCACCCGGACACTTTTCACTTGGTCGCCAGCAGCACTTTGCAGCAGATCGCCATTCAAATCGACAACGAAACCCGACCCCGAAAGGCACCTATGCACCCGGCTTCCCTGGGTGAGGTAACACGAGTACTCCGGTGCTCCCGTGGGTAGAGACTCTTCAAAGTCCTAGATCTCAAAGGGTTTGGTCCAAGTCCTCTTTTAAGTGTCCCTTTTCTCTAATCTCCCGATCACGACTTTCTCCATAGAAGTCAACGGCGTATCGCGGTTGTGTATTTACACTGCACGCGTCTCCCGTGGGTCCCCTGTGTCACTACCTTGGGTGGTTCCTTGTGGTCCAAGCACTTCTAGAGGCTCTAGGCCTAGTGTCTAGTTCAGTCGTGGTTCTTATACCACTTTATTGGTATATGGTTTGGTACGCCCCTAGGGCCCAAACGTGTATTTGTGCTATTACTGTGTTTAAATAACTTCTAACTTATGTACTTCGAACTCTAGCCTCATAAAGAGACTAGAGGGGTGTGTTTAGCAATAAATACATATATTTTGAATATATACCTGGTGTGGTGCTCTTTCATTTGGTCACTCAAGAGATTATAGACTGGTAAAACAAGCTGCTTTACATTCCTTCAAGACTTAGCCTGAAGGCTGCTCTCCATAGCTACCACTAGGATAGCTTTCAATAAGGTTGTCTTTAACCTATCTCCAATAAGGGGTTGTTTGGACTGGTGCAAGGTGCCCACTATAATTAGTGGACAGCATATACCAGGCCAACTTCTCACATTGGTGTGCAGCGTGTGGGATTCCAGCTTGCAATTGTTTTACCAGATAATCTCAATTGAATTGATCAACTGAAAACCACTAAAGGTACCTAAGGTACATATAATTTAAGCTTAGAATACAGTAAGTTCTACTGAACTTAGAGTTGTGTGTTAAGGGATAGCACAACCCTTTCTACAACTCAAGAGAGTTTAGTAGGCCACACTAGAGTAGGTAGTGCATACACCACACCCCACTAGTAATGTCTTTAAGGGCAGGATCTAAAGAATCCTTGCAGGAAGCCATTGAGCTTCCACCCTCCAAGTATGATACACTCCCATTCTTGGAATTGAGAGCTTTATGCAACTTGAGAAAAATAAGGACAGGCCAAAGCCCCACCACCCAACACCTCAAGGAGTTGTTGGTGGCTTATGACCTTAGTAAGCCCTTGGGGACTGAAGGGGTAGGAGCTGAGGGTGGGGCAGATGATGAGGATGGGAACAGGGGTACCAGTACCCCCAGCCCCCCTCTGAAACTGGCCAGGAGGGCGACAATGGCCCTGACCTGGATAATCCAACCCCTCCTGAGGAAGATGAAGAGGAGGATCAGAATGATGCCCCCTTTGTCCCCCCAGGAAGGATTGTGAGTGTGCCCAGAAGGTCTAGATCTTCTTCTCAGGAGTCTAACCACTCTGGCACCTCAATAGGGAGCTCTGTCTCATCTCATAGGAGGGAATCCTCTCATGAGAGAAGAAAGAGGCTGGTTCTATATGAGGAAGCTCAGCTTGAACTCAAAAAGAAGCAACTAGCCATAGACAGGGAGTCCCTAGATCTCTTTAGAGAGAGAAGAAAGTTGGGACTAGAGTCCCATGGTGGCAGCCATGTCCCTAAAGATAGGGAAAGGTCCTATGACCATAGGAACCTGAGCAAGATTGTCCCTCCCTATCAGAATGGGGATGACATCCACAAGTGGATAACTGCTCTAGAGAGGGCCTGTAAGGTACAGAAGGTCCCTCAGGAGCAGTGGGCAGCAATCTTGTGGCTCTCCTTTGCTGACAATAAGCACCTCACTGTTAGAGAGGAGGATGCTGATAATTACAAGGTCTTGAAGAGTGCTCTTATTGATGGGTTTGGCCTAACCACTGAACAGTACAGGTTGAAGTTCAGAGATACCCAAAAAGCACAGACTCAAGACTGGGTAGACTATGTGGATTGTTCTGCCAAGGCTCTGGAAGGCTGGTTGATGGGCAGTAAGGTGTGTGACTTCTCAGGATTGTACAATCTGATAATGAGGGAGCAGATTCTTAATAACTGTCAAAATCAGCTGTTGCATCAATACCTGGTAGACTCTGATCTGACCTCTCCCCAAGAATTGGGAAAGAAGGCAGACAAATGGGTCAGAACCAGGGTGAAGCAGAAGGTACAGAACCAAGGTGGGGAAACCAAGAAGCAAGATGCTAAGAACTCTAACAAGGGTGGGGAGAAGGGTAAAGATCAAAAGTCTTCATCAGGCCCCCAAAAATCTTCTTCTGGTGGGGATTCACAGTCTACCAAAGGGAAAGGCCAAAGAAAACCATGGTGCAAGGTCTGTAAGCAAAAGACCCACTGGACCAGTGATTGCACCAAGTCCAAAGACTCCAGTCCAGCACCCACCAATGCCCCTAAGGCACCTGTTCCCCCTAGTACAGTTGGTGGGAGTGCTCCAGCCAAGGGTTTAGTAGGGTTCACCCTGGGTACTGAGTTGGGCTCTGACCTAGTCAGAGAACTGACTCAGGATGTTAGTCTGTGATGGAGGCATGGATGTGACCTCCACTGTGAGTCCCAGTAATCTGGGCAAGTACAGACAACAGCCTTTAATCAATGGACGTGAGGCTTTGGCATTTAGGGACACAGGGGCAAGTGTCACAATGGTGACACAAGACCTTGTGAATCCTGGGCAAGTTATACTTGGTGAGATGTACCAAGTGACCAATGCTAGCAATGTCAGAACAGACCATACTCTGGCAGTTGTTAACTTCCCCTGGGGAGGAGTAACTGGCCTTAAGAAGGTTGTGGTGAGTGCAAACCTACCAGTCGAATGCTTGCTTGGCAATGACTTAGAGACTTCTGCTTGGGCAGAAGTGGAGCTCAGGACCCATGCAGAAATGCTGGGGATCCCTGCAGATGTGTTTGCTGTGACCAGGTCACAAGCCAAAATGTCTAGCACTGAACAGGCCTTGGATTCTGGAAGAATGGACCAAGTGCCTTCCAAGAGGAGGAGTAGTAGGGTTAAGGCAGTGCCTTCCCCTTGGCTCAGGAGGAAGATCAGTCCCTTGAGGGGGATGATCTCAGCCCTGAAGAAGGAACTGTCCCAGAGGAACTTGAACCTGACCAGGTTGAGTTCTTGGGGACAGGGGGACCTTCTAGGGCAGATCTGAGCCAGGAGCAGCAGAGTTGCCCCTCCCTTGAACCCCTCAGACAGCAAGCTGCTGCTGAGGCTGCTGGGAAAGCTAGTGGTCCCCATACAGTGTATTGGGATGATGGACTCCTGTACTCAGAGAGTAGAGACCCCAAGCCTGGTGCTACCAGGAGGTTGGTTATACCTCTGAAGTTCAGGGGCTTCCTATTGACCCTAGCCCATGATATTCCCTTAGCAGGTCACCTGGGCCAGAACAAGACTTGGGACAGAATTGTCCCTCACTTTCACTGGCCCCACATGTCTGAAGACAGCAAGGAGTTTTGTCGCTCCTGTGTAACCTGCCAAGCCAGTGGCAAAGCAGGTGGCACTACAAAGGCCCCCTGATACCACTACCTGTGGTGGGGTTGCCCTTTGAAAGGGTAGGGATTGACATTGTTGGTCCCATGGATCCCCAAACAGCCTCTGGGCACAGGTTTATCCTGGTGGTAGTGGATCATGCCACCAGGTACCCAGAAGCTATTCCCCTCAGGACCACTACAGCACCTGTGGTGGCAAGGGCCCTCCTGGGAATCTTCTCAAGAGTGGGCTTTCCTAAGGAGGTAGTCTCAGACAGGGGTGCTAACTTCATGTCTGGGTACTTAAAAGCAATGTGGAAGGAGTGTGGAGTGACTTATAAGTTCACCACACCCTATCACCCACAATGCAATGGTTTAGTTGAGAGATTCAACAAAACCTTGAAGGGCATGATTAAAGGGCTCCCAGAAAAGCTTAGGCGTAGATGGGACATACTCTTGCCCTGCCTTTTATTCGCATATAGGGAGGTGCCTCAGAAGGGGTTGGTTATAGCCCTTTTGAACTTCTGTTTGGCCACCCTGTGAGGGGTCCACTGTGCTTGGTGAAGGAAGGATGGGAGTTACCTATCAAGCCCCCAAAGCAAGATATAGTGGACTATGTACTTGGTCTCCGCTCCAGGATGGCTGAGTACATGAAAAAGGCAACCAAAAACCTTGAGGCTAGCCAGGAACTTCAAAAGGCCTGGCATGACCAAAAGGCTGTTCTGACTGTTTACCAGCCAGGACAGAAGGTGTGGGTGTTGGAGCCAGTGGCCCCAGCAGCTCTCCAGGACAAATGGAGTGGACCCCACACTATTGTTGAGCAGAAGGGTGAGGTCACTTACTTGGTAGACCTAGGAACACCCAGGAGTCCCCACAGGGTTCTCCATGTCAACAGGTTAAAACCATATGTGGACAGGGCAGACATGGGCTTGCTCATGGCTACTGATGAAGGGCAGGAGGAAGAGAGTGACCCACTCCCTGACCTGCTCTCACAGAACCCTGACGATGGGTCAGTTGATGGTGTAGCCTTGGCAGGCAGCCTCACTACCCAGCAACAAACTGATTGCAGGCAAGTCCTCAATCAGTTTAGACATATGTTTTCGCTGACACCCAGTCAGACCACCTGGTGCACTCATGAAGTGGACACTGGGGACAGTCTGCCTATTAAAAACAAGATTTATAGGCAACCTGACCATGTCAGGGACTGTATCAGGACTGAAGTCCAGAAAATGTTGGATTTGGGAGTTATTGAACCCTCAGATAGCCCTTGGGCTAGTCCAGTGGTCCTTGTACCAAAACCTCACACCAGTGGTGGAAAAAGAGAGATGAGGTTTTGTGTGGACTACAGGGGTCTCAATGCAGTCACTAGGACTGATGCCCATCCAATACCCAGGGCAGATGAGCTCATAGATACTTTGGCCTCTGCCAAATATCTCAGCACATTTGACCTAACAGCTGGCTACTGGCAGATCAGACTAGCTGATGCTGCAAAGCCCAAAACAGCATTCTCAACCCCTAGTGGGCATTATCAATTTGTGGTAATGCCCTTTGGTCTGAAGAATGCACCTGCCACTTTCCAGAGGTTGGTGAATACAGTTCTCACAGGTCTGGAAGCCTATAGTGCAGCATATCTAGATGATATTGCTGTCTTTAGCTCCACCTGGGAGGATCACCTGGTCCACCTCAGGAATGTTTTACAGGCCCTGCAAAAGGCAGGCCTGACTATCAAGGCCACTAAGTGCCAGATAGGGCAGAGTCAGGTTGTGTACCTGGGCCACCTTGTGGGTGGAGGCCAGGTTCAACCTTTGCAGAGCAAGATCCAGACCATCATGGACTGGACTGCTCCCACTACCCAGACTCAGGTGAGAGCCTTCTTAGGCCTGACTGGGTACTATAGGAGATTTGTCAAGGGGTATGGATCAATAGTGACACCCCTGAATGACTTAACTTCTAAGAAAATGCCCAAAAAGGTTCAGTGGACAGTTAGCTGTCAAAAGGCATTTGATGACCTGAAGCAGGCCATGTGCACTGCTCCCATTCTACAGAGTCCTGATTACTCCAAGAAGTTCATTGTTCAAACTGATGCATCTGAATTGGGGGTAGGGGCTGTACTGTCACAATTGAATGAAGAAGGTCAGGATCAGCCAGTAGCTTTTATTAGCAGAAGGCTGACCCCTAGAGAGAAACGTTGGTCAGCCATAGAGAGGGAGGCCTTTGCTGTGGTCTGGGCTCTGAAGAAGTTGAGGCCATACTTGTTTGGTACACACTTCCTGGTTCAGACAGACCATAAGCCCCTCTTATGGCTAAAACAAATGAAGGGTGAAAACCCCAAACTGCTTAGGTGGTCCATATCCCTACAGGGGATGGACTTTACAGTGGAACATAGACCTGGGAGTAACCATGCCAATGCAGATGGACTCTCTAGGTACTTCCACTTAGAACATGAAGACTTAACTGGGCAAGGTTAGTTTAATGTCCCTACGTTTGGGGGGTTGTGTAGGAGAGTAGGATCTGCTTCACATGGGTACCCCCACTTTTTGCTGATGCTTCACTGTTTTTCGACATTAGTCTGGCTGGGGCCCTGCTAATCAGAACCCCAGCCTAGCTGCTTCCTCTCTAAAATGGTTTCCATGTGCCTTAGGCACATCACTGATTGGGATCTGGAGTGCCCTTATAAGTCCCTAGTATATGGTATACTATGTACCAAGGGCATAGGTACCTCAGAGGCCTGCCAGGGGCTGCAGCATGTATTATGCCACCCCTGGAAGGCCATCCAAACTGACACCACAGGTCTGCTACTGCAGCCTGGGTAAGGTGGTGCATGCACCCTTTACTGTGATATAGGTTACCTATATCACTAAATACATACACACATAAAAACCTATAAGTCACTCCTAAGGCAGGGCTTATCAATCCTAAAGGCAGAGTGCATGGTTCCTATGTGAGAGGGTGCCCCTGCATGAGCAGGGCCCCTCTGCAGCATTCGGAGACCCTTCTCTGATGCTGTTTGTAGTGCAGCCTGACCATATACTCTTAAGCGCATTATAACCTCGCGTTAAATGCTAACTTTGGAATGGCTGCACCTAAACATGTCGTGTTTGGTGTCAAACATCTTGGAATACTACCCCCGCCAATTCTGGTGGCGGGGGTAGCATTCCACCCTTCTAGAGGGAAAGACATGTTAACTCTGGCTAGCCCGGTAACTTCTTTCCAAAGCCCTGGCATCACAAAATGGATGCTGCTGCCACAGACACGAGTCTGGCCTCCTGCTGCTGGACGAAACTCCGGCAGGGGAGGCCTGGACAATAGGTTTCCTGTCCCAGGGAGGTGTGACCACCTCCCCAGACAGGATAATGTGTATTGGGGCTGGGCGGGAGCACTTTCGGGTGCTTTGAAGTCCTGCACTGGGGGCACATTTGGTGTCCCTGTGCATACCCCAGTTCAAACCGGATCAGGGGCTTGCAGCCCCTGCTTTGGCGCGAACTGGACAAAGGGAAAGGGGTGTAGCCACCCCTCTGCCCTGACCCACCCATAGGTGGGGCCACAGAGTAGTCCAACCCCTATCCTTAGTATAAGTATAGGAACCCAGTCCTTAGGACTTTAGATTATCCCTGGACGAAACTCTGAAACTGAATCCTGGACCTTCGACGCTCTACTCACGATTAGAGGACAGAAGAATCTCCCTTGGGGTCAAGGAGTGACTCCCCTGCTTGGCAGGCACCAAAGAAGCATCTGTCCGGTTCGCATTTCTGAAGCTTCCGTCGGACGCCGAAGTCATCGCATCACCAGAGGTGGATTCTCAGACTTCCCGAGGCTACCCTGAGTCCCCAGCAAAGCAGAGGCCCGTGGCTATCGTGGGTGACTTGAGACCGTGACCCCTGGACACCGAGCACATTTGCAAGTGCATCCTCTTCTGGGTCTCCCAAGAAGTCGTGCTTTGAGCTCCGAGTAGCCCTACCCTCCAGCACCAACTGCACCGAAGATCTCTGGCTCCCACTCCACGAGTGTCCTGTAAGCCAGATCCACGTGCGGCGTCATGAGGCTCCTTCGCGGTCGCTAGCCCGTTGGCTAGTAGCCCTTCACGAAGGCCAATCTTTTCCTAACTTGGCATCCTAGTTGCTCCAGGCCTGCCCTCACTTACCCTCGCTGGGTGAGTTCCCCAGACCTTGCTGGTCTGCACCATCGACGATCTTCCTCTGCATCGAGACTTGCCGTTGCCAAGGCTTGTTGGGTCCAATCCGGTCGCCGACACCTCAGCACTCGACAGACATTGTGTACCAGCCCGAATCCTGCTCCTGGTCGCCGACAACGCCTCCTGGACCTCGTGGCTGAAGAGTCAAGACGACCGTCAACGCACCTGAAGCACTCGACATCGGTGGGCATCTGTCCATCGCCTTCCTGGTCACTGGCTAGTGACCCAGACTCTGTCCCCTCTGCTTTCAGATTCTTCAGAACTCCGATCCACTCTTGGATCCACCCGGACACTTTTCACTTGGTCGCCAGCAGCACTTTGCAGCAGATCGCCATTCAAATCGACGACGAAACCCGACCCCGAAAGGCACCTATGCACCCGGCTTCCCTGGGTGAGGTAACACGAGTACTCCGGTGCTCCCGTGGGTAGAGACTCTTCAAAGTCCTAGATCTCAAAGGGTTTGGTCCAAGTCCTCTTTTAAGTGTCCCTTTCTCTAATTTCCCGATCACGACTTTCTCCATAGAAGTCAACGGCGTATCGCGGTTGTGTATTTACACTGCACGCGTCTCCCGTGGGTCCCCTGTGTCACTACCTTGGGTGGTTCCTTGTGGTCCAAGCACTTCTAGAGGCTCTAGGCCTAGTGTCTAGTTCAGTCGTGGTTCTTATACCACTTTATTGGTATATGGTTTGGTACGCCCCTAGGGCCCAAACGTGTATTTGTGCTATTACTGTGTTTAAATAACTTCTAACTTATGTACTTCGAACTCTAGCCTCATAAAGAGACTAGAGGGGTGTGTTTAGCAATAAATACATATATTTTGAATATATACCTGGTGTGGTGCTCTTTCATTTGGTCACTCAAGAGATTATAGACTGGTAAAACAAGCTGCTTTACATTCCTTCAAGACTTAGCCTGAAGGCTGCTCTCCATAGCTACCACTAGGATAGCTTTCAATAAGGTTGTCTTTAACCTATCTCCAATAAGGGGTTGTTTGGACTGGTGCAAGGTGCCCACTATAATTAGTGGACAGCATATACCAGGCCAACTTCTCACAGAGTGCATTTGTAATAAGTCCTAATTTGATTGGGATATGACTTCCTTTACTTCAGAAGTCAGTCGCGCTGCTCAATGGCTAGTCACACATGTACTGGCATCGACAGGCTACGAGAGGTTGGCCCCAACTACGTATAATTATGTGTGAACTGGCGATTGACACAAACCACAGGAGTGTATGTTACCCCGCGTTTTTGCACGCGGATAGTTCACACATATATGGTGACCACGCTGAATGTAGACCCACCCTTGTGTTGTACTATCGTGTGTTATCTGTAGTCACAACTACCACTATTAGAGGACACCATTTGCGTTCTTGTTTCAGGTATTTGAACCCCTTCTTGCTTAATATATCGACATCGATACTGTCACCAACTGAGAACAATTGTCCTCTCATCTAAATCTGAATCGTTTACCACGGGCGTTTTAACCCGTCATTTCATTTCTCGACCAGGTTGGATTTTAACCAAGCACCATTTGGCCTTTTATGTGCTCCTGAAAACAATGATTTGGCCTATCTGAGAGCATAATTTGTCAGTCACTCCTCACCTCCACATCCGATGACAAGTTGAGACATCTCATGAGCGGTAATTCTTTCACTTCCACTAGGAGTGTTGTGAGACCCATGTGGGGTGATATGACACCATTACCAGGTGTACTTGTTCTAACACCTTGAATTTTCACTTTTATTTTAGGTCTCAGTACTCCAGGCGAATCGACCTGGTGCTTAACGGCAACGCTGGTTACATCATGATGCTCAGAACCAGCTTTGCGGTAGTGTAAGAGTCAAGATTACCTTCTCTCTTTTTAGACACCGGTCCTGATGAATTGCCGCTAGACCCGCTAGGGGATGTTAGGCAAGAAACATGTTGACCACTTACACCAGATAGACCCTGTAGGACCATAATTTCCAGGCAGGGCTCACTCGTTTTTAGTTAGGTTGGTGCAGCCTCAGAATAAATTTATTGTAAAGGGTAGGACTAGACCTATTTTAAATGACAGCGCACACTCACCACACTACCCTGACCACATACCCTCACACACCCAACGGCTTCATCAAAAAAAGATCTCCGTTATAGAGCCCCTTCACGGGTGCCCGTTGGGCTTTACAGCGCCGGCCTGACGAGGAGCAAAGCCCTATGATGAAGCATGACACCCTTGGGGTGTGTGAGGGCAATCCATAAGAGACCTGAACACTCCTTCACTATAGGAACAGCAGATTGATATTTTTTCATACCTTAAGTTGGGAGCATATGTGCAGGACCTGGTTAAAAAGCTCCCAGTTCCTCCTTTTGAGAAACTTTTTAAAAGTGTCACTTTCAAAATTGTAACTTGATATCTGACTTTACCATTAAAGAGTATTTTTAATTACAATTTCTCAGACACCAAACATGGCATTCCTACTTGCTCCCAATTGAAAGTTAGCACTTATTAGATGTAATAAGGTAAGCCAATGTTATCCTATGGGAGAGGTGCACCTTGCAGTAGTGCAAAACTAATGTAACAGTTTTTCCCTACCAGGACATATAAAAGCTAAAAGTACATGTCCAGCTTTTTAAATAAATTGTGCCCTGCCGTAAGGGCTGTGTAGGGACTACCTCAGGGGTGATTTATATGCATTAAACAGGAAGATTTTAGCCAGGCTAAAGGTTTATTTTGCCAGGATGAAATGGCAGTTTAGAACTGCACACACAGGGTGGAATGGCAGGCCTGAGACATGTTTAAAATGGCTACTTTGGTGAGCTTCACAATCAGTGCTGCAGGCCCATAGTAGCATTTATTTACAGGCCCTGGGTACATGTAATAATACTTTACTATTACTTTACTTTCGCCATGTTTACAGGAGAGAGTACAATCACTTTAGCACTGGTTAGCAGTGGTACAGTGCGCAGAGTCCTTAAAGCCAACAAAAACAGGTTCAGAAAACAGGAGGGCTAAAGCAAAACGTTTGGGGATGACCTACAGAAAGAGCCATGTCCAACATGGAAAAATTCATATTTCCCAACTAGGGAAGTACTCTCCTCAGTTGTATACTTTTGGTGCCTTCACCCTGTTAAGATTTTTACCTTTGGACTTTTTCTGAGCTCGGAATCCTCCAGCAGGGCAATGCTGTGAGCTATGTCCGACGAGGGCACCATGAGACTTAGTACCTTCTTGATGAGGTCCATGTCATGACCCTGACCTCCTTGTGTTCTTACTCCTCCTGTACCTTGTGTGTGGAGGGCTTGCTGGATCAATCACACGTCGCAATGCCTCCCTAGCTGTCATTGGACTCATTTCCCCGTAGGCTTGACAACGTTCTTGGTATGGTAGTTATCCCCCAGGGCCCTAGGGCACCGAGTCATGAAACACCAAAGTACAAACAGTAACATCCCCTAAGGCCTTCAGGCTGACTCGTCATGAAACACCAAAGTACAGCTGACTCTTCATGACTATGGTGATATTTGGACTGACTCATAGGCACATGACTATGGGGATATTTGGGCTGAATCATAGGCACATGACTATTTGGATATTTGGGCTGACTCATAGGCACATGACTATAGGGATATTTGGGCTGGCTCATAGGCACATGACTATGGGGCTATCTAGGCTGATTTGGGAACAGTATTTATACCGCACTCAAACGACGAGGCAGTGCTTGGCTTACTCACTGGTTGAGGAGGACGGATCCTCTTCAGCGATCTCACTCACCTGAACGTCTCCACGACCAAGCCGAGCTTCTTCTGCATTCCGGCTCTCCAGCGAATCTCCGATGTTGCCGACATCTTCTCCCCTGCAAATCCAGCGGCGCAGCAAACTCTATCCCTGCAGCACTACATGGCCCTTCAGCGAATCTCTGATGCTGCAGACATCTTCCTCCCTGCAAATCCAGCGACGCAACGAACACCATCCCTGTAACACTGTACCTAAAAGGAGAAAACATGGTTAAGAACCATCCTTAAGGTTATTGCACTAACAGAAAGCCTATCAACCAAAGGCATGTTTTTATGATGCTAAAAATCAGAAATCTCTTGAACATTGAGATATTGAGGGTATCATTTAACGTGCTTACTGAGGCCTTGTTATTAACACCCAGTGACATTCTTATGTGCCATCCTTTAATGTGTTGTAGTCTGTAAATCCAAAAGAACACTCTTGCGCTCCTTGTGCCTAGTGTTGAACAAACAAGGTGAACCTTAGTGTGTAATGTGAAAACACAATATAGCTTCTGCTGGGGGTGCCGTAACTCCAAGGATAATGGTTGATTATTGGAAGTCCATGCAGCAATAGATTAATTGTTGTGTAAGTGACTGTTAGTGCACATGTCAAAGGCAGGAGGAAATATTTCACAACTACTAATTTGTTGAATAACCTCTCTACTTGCATTTGCAATAGAGCTCACCATGCATTATATTACGTACATATCACGACAACGCTTTCCAGGACTGAGAAGAGACATACATACGACTCCTAGAAGATGGTGGCTGAGATCGAAGGCACACAAGTCTCTCTGTTGTTTTGTCCCAACCCCCTTTCCCTTCTGGGGTAGCAGTTAATTCACAGTTAACATTCTCTTGTCAGACGCCACCCTAGGATAGATAGGAGATCCAGCATCGTCTCTGCGGACAAGAGCCAGGTGAGTGGCATGACAGTCTATATCAGCAGGGGAAACGTAGTTTTTCAGCGTAAAGAGGCCATGACTTGGGCGGATCAGCTTGGCAGGTTTGTCACTGTCCTCCAGAGGTCTTTGTAAAAGTTGTTTTTCCTTAATACTAATTAAAAATCTGGCAACCATGAGTTGGACTTTTAATAAATATTTTTAAAAAGTGATTTACTCATATTTCTAGCTGGATCCAATATAGAGATAGCAAAATTAATATTAAATATTGCTTCACAGTGTTTCTGTATGTGTCAACCAGGTTTGCTACACTGAAAATAGCTTTAGGGTGCTAGTCACTGTATAATATGATATGAACAGAATTTATAACGTGCAACGAATGCCCCAAGGTGTCAAGGCGCTGTAGTCTTGGTGGACAGCTCGGCAGAGAAGTTGGTTTTACAGGATTGCAAAATGAACTACCTCTCCCTACAAGGTAAAAAGCCAGGTCTCTAAGACTTTTCTAAAGGGACAGTGCATGTTAATACCAGTCAGATGATGAGGAGCAAGTTCCAGAGCATTGCAGCCACGACCGAGAAAGCTCTGTCTCCTCATGTGTTCTTCCAAACTCTGGGCATAGTTGCCAAGTTGTAATGAGGTGGATGGCGATTTCTCCAAGGAGTATACCAATGAAACATAGCATTGATTCCCTCCGGACTAAAGTGAAAGAGGGCCTTATGCAGAATGCAGAGTGCCTTGAACATTACATGCTTTTTTATTGGGAGCCAGTGCAGGTCATTTAGTCCCTTGAAGACCAGCTGCTGTTTCGGAACATCAAGGCCGAGCCTTGCCAGAGATACATTCTACATTTTGCCAGAGATTCATTCTGCACTAATTGCAGTTTGGCTTGAGTGTTATTGTTGGGCATGTTAACTTTAAATTTCAACATGTCCTACTTTTAAATACCATGCAGCCTGTCTCGTGGGCTATACTTAGTCGTGACTTAGTAATATTTAAAAGGAAGGTTTTCTCCTCTTGTTTTGACAGGTTGGACAACTGGTTTAAATTACAGCTGCCAGGCTGTAGTGGTAGACCTGGAGTCATATTTGCCTGGTCACACTAGCGGAGGGCACAGTAGTGCTGTAGTCTATATGTGGCATTTAACTTTCCATGCCATTGGTGTACATAGAGCACCATATACTATGGTCTATTAAGAAATTAATTAATTCATTCATTGTAGGAAAGTTAAACATGCCAATTAGGAGTTAATCAATTTCAACATGTTTTAGTGGTCAGAGCAGATGCACTGGGGCCTGGTTAGCAGGGTCTCAATTCACAGAGTCAAAAAGCCAGCAGCATCAGTCCACTAAACGTGGGGGGTGACTATGCAAAAAGAGGGGCTTTTCTCACAGTCAAACAAGAGACTAGGACTTAGAAATCTTTTCCATTTTGCATGGCAAACAAGGAAAAATAAATCATTTCTTTCAACCACAGTGGGTTACTACTAAAAGTATCTCTATGAATTATTTTTTTGAGAAAATATATGTTGTATGAATATACAAATTGGTCCTGAATGAATGACAGTGACTATATATTTTTAAAATAAGTCAATACTGTGAGTTGCTGTTTTCAACAGAAACATACTTTTATTTTATTCCACAGTTTCGAAGAAATAAAAATTATCTTCTCACTATTTATGAAGAGTTAGAATTAATTAGTATCTATTGCAGGACTATTAAGGTTTTACTTAAAAGGCATTAATGAATCATTACTTGTATTTGTATGTAAGTGCTATGAACCTCTGCTGAAAGAACATGTATGTATGTGATGCAGGATACATGCAGTTGTGATGATGCTTGTGCAATCTGTATCAAATAGCCTACTATACATATTGATTATGTATGTTTTATATCAATGTAATTATAAAAAATTACAGTTTTGAAACTAAATAATTTATTTAGCCCAAATGGTTGTTTGCATGAGAGTGTATACATAGACTGTATATACTGAAGCATGTGGAGCTTTTAAGCGCTCATTTGTATATAAAGTAGTAAATAAAGATGGCTTCAATGGAACTTTTCAAACAGAGAAACCTAAAGGGAAGTATTTTCCAGGTTTCTCCAACTGTACACATAGACATAGTTTACTGCTAGGGCAATACCAAAACAGCCACCTCAGAATTCTCAAAGCCTCAGAATCCATTAAGTAACACCTTTGGTCAACAGAAAAGTCCTAGCCAGAATTCGCAATTACATATTGTGAAAGAACTTACACGTGGGGCTTGATTTAAAGTCTGGCTGACAGGGTACTTTGTTGGAAATGTGATGGATACCCTGCCCACCAAACACTATGGGCCTTATTTCGATGTCGGGCGGACACCGTTGCTGCAGTCCCGACCACTGAATTTTGATGCGACCGCACATGGCATGGTCGCAAGCTCCCTTTTCTGTATGGGAGCTTGCGCTGCAATCGGAAACCAGCCACACCACAAGCTCCCATACAGAAAAGGGAGTTTGTGTATCTCCCTGCACCGGGTGGCAGGCACATCACAGTGCCTACCACCAGGTGCAGGAATGAACGCCCCCAACTGGAGGCAGCTGGCCCAAAGTCACTTTCCGACAGGGTTTCCATGTCGGAAAGCCCGGCATGGAAACCCTGCCGGAAACCGACATCGTAATCCGGACGGCGTAAAATGCCGTCCATAGGGATTACGTGCCGGTTCTGACTGGCAAATGGGCTCCTTAAGCCGGAATGTCCGGCCGGTTTCAAAACCAACAGAGGCTGTTGGTTTTGAAATTGAGGCCATTGTAATGAGGCTGTCGGTTTCGAAACTGCGTTCGGAGGCTTTCCGAGCCTCATCGTGATGAGGCCCTAAGTCTTCTTGCCTTCTTTAGAGATGGGTGCACCTTAAGTTCAGCCAACGGAATACTTCTTCTGATGGACCTATTTAGGGTGGATGGTGTAATGTATTTCTTTCCATCTAACACCGGCATGAAAAGTCCAGTGGTATGCAACAGAAAAAAATAAAACTCCACACCCTGGGAGAAAACTCCCAGGGTGTGGGGGAACTGTATTTTAGTAACAAACTTCCTCTTTGGGAGTTTGTTTATGAAAAACAAAAGCTTTGAATAAATTTGGTGAAAGCCCATCAAATCCAACATTGTCTGTCCACCAAACTGTTTGTGCATTGAAGTTCCTTCCAATGTACACAGATGACCACAGGGTTGATGGTCTTCTTTACATTTGATGTATGGTAGTCCGCAGGATGGCAGAGGTAATTTCTTCTGCCACCCTGACTGCCGGAGTACCATCCATCAAACCTTAAATCAGCGCCTTTGTTGTCTGGCTCTGCAGTTTAAAGCCAATGAAGTGCATTTCATTTTGCTCTCTACCAATGTTTTCTATAGTCCCCCTGCAGAAATTCATGACAAAGTTATTATTTTCTTGCACTATCTTGCCATTAACTCCTTGATTAACAGTGACGTGGTTGTTTCTATTGAGAATTCAGAGGCTACAGATGTAACAGTGGTTTCTCTATTAAAAACATTCTATCCGACATACAAATGATCAAGTTGAATAAAAAAAAAACAGTCTAGGTCAACAAATGTAAGATTTAGACATTATAGTAGGCACATTTAAATCTCAAGTGCAAGAATTAGAGCAACCTGTGTCAGACAGAAGATCAGCAGGCCATAGTTCGAGATCAGAAGAGCTGGAAACACTGAATTTAGAACAAGAGTACTATGACAATTGCATGCATAAATCTAAGCTTAGATGTATGGGTGTACGAGAACAAAAAGAGTGGAATACCTGTATCTCAAGTGGTTGAAAAAATATATAGAACAGACATTTGACCAGGAACTGATGAAAATCTTTCTGTTTGTAGAGCACACAGAATTTGTTTTACACCAGTTAAACATTATTCAAGCCATTATACCATATAGGTAAATTTTGAGGATTTTAGAGTCAAATAGAAAATCCTGTGTAAAGCCATCCATCATAAAACATTTGAATGGACAATGAGTATGATTTAAGAGAATTTTCTGTGTCCTTTGAATCCACAAAAAGCACTTGGAATTTAATCAAATTATCCCAATGTTCGGCTTGTTAGGTGCTCAGGAAATGATTGTTCAGATGTCCAAATGAAGGTGGTAGCACAAGGAACATTTTGGGCATTTTTTGACATATGTTCAGCTCAAGAATTTATATCAGAACTTAAAATGTTAAAAAAATGTTGTTGAGTGGCGTGGGAATTGGGGCTTGTGTGACTCAGGGCATTCCATTTAGGATGCAAATTCAGAGCACCTTTGGTGAGGAGGGTCTATTGAGAGAGGCAGCACTTGGGAACAGGGGGATTGGAGTGGGGTTAAGGGAAAGGGCAAGGGTCGTAACAGGGAGGGTAGGAAATTAAGGTGGGAGTTGGGTAGTGAGCCAGGAGGGCAGGGGACTGGACAGCAAATTGGGTAGGATTGTTGGGATATCAAGGAGAAAATGGTTCTTTTGAACTTGTTCTACATAGGACGAAGGCTCAAATAAGCTTGAATAAATATAATGCAGTCAGACGGCCGAATGGAGCATAATCCTAAGTAATGTAAATGGATTCAACAATGTAAAAAAAGAAATCTATCCTTTCTTGGTTAGGCAGTTAAAAAATTGGCTATGTGTAAGCCAACTGCAGAAAATAGCTTCCATCAGTTTATCTGACTTCAGGTTCTGTGCATGCAGCAAGTGCATTAGCAAGTGATACCTTTTAATAGCGGTGGAACATATGACCTGTAGGTAATTTACATGCACATCTCAGCAGCAGGTTCATTATGCCCCAAGCTAACTCCGCAGCTCAGATTCACAGAGAAGAAGTTGAGGACATATCAGCTTTTCAGGCCGCTCCCCATCAAGAGAATAAGGATGTACAGAAGAGCCCTTCCTCTGCTTCACCACTCTGTGCATGAATAGAGTAGTCCAGCTTCCCAAGTGCCGCAGCTCATGACCTTATCAGGATTTTCTGATCTGCTCTTCAAAGTAGACAGGAGGGCAAAGCTATGTACCTTTGTACACAGAGATTACACAGAGTACACAGAGAGATCAAACTGAGAAGAAATATCGAACAAACTCCTTGTCCAAGAGACAGCAGGGCCAATAACTTAGGATGAAGCAATAGCATTTTTAGAAATCATCTGAGACCTACCCATCAAGATAAAGTCAATACAGTTGTATGAAGGAATAGAAAGCCACTCTTTCGCACTTTGTAGTGCATCATACTCATTGTCTACTCCCACAGCTGCGGCAGCTGATGGGAGCCACCTGACTAGAGGTGGGTAAGCCAGTGAAAGCTTGAGGAAATTGGCACCAACAAAACACGTTTGGCCAAAGGCATACATTCCCAAAATACCACAAAGTTAGATACCACATGTAGTCAGGAACAATCAGCCAATCAAGACACAGCATGCACACCACACATACTGATCACGTGTTCCCCATGCCAGACATCTGGACGCCTTCACACTGGCCCACACTAGCTCTCCCGAAGTCGAGAGCCACCAGTGTCCCCCTTATCAGATGGTTGCATTCATGATTTACGACTAGGCCCGGACCACATGCTCTCTAAGAATGTGAAATCGTTTTATTATACCTCACGAACTGTATTGTTTGGGTTCTTGTTCAGATTTTCTTAAATCCTAAACTGCTCTATTTTGATACGGTAAATGTTGACATTATTACCGCTACTATGTATATTGTAATACCGTAAACCTTGAATACTCCAGGGCTGTTTTGGCTATCGACAATAACATTTTGTGGTGAAAAAAAAAGAGGTTAAAATATTACTTATGAACAAATTTCTGCTCTAGGTCTCACAATTTGATTCAGTATCTACACATGAGTATTATTTGAATGTTGGATCATGTCTATTGTCATGTCGGCTTGGTCCTATGGAGGTAACTCTCCTCAATTTGTGAGCTTACACAGTCTGTACCTCTCTTGATTATGTTGTTTGCTTTTCTGGTTCTTCCTTCCGATCATCTGTAAAGTGCTCTGATACCCTCACGGGTCATGTTCGCGCTATATAAAACTTTATAAATAAATAAAGTATATATGATCGGCTAAAACTTCTATACATTGAGACTGTCTCAAGACGCGACTCCGTCGATGCTCTCCCGACTGCTGCGTTTAATTAAACCAACTTGTTCCTGTTTTGCCCAACGCCTCTTGTTTTTTCATTTTTTCAAGGTAAATATATATCCGAGCAACATCTACTTCTTATCCATCATCCCTGCTTCTCATCCTTACTTCTGATTCATCATCCCTACTTCTTATCCATCATCCATACTTCTCATCCCTACTTCTCATCCCTCATCCCTGGTCTCATTCCTACTTCTCACCCATCATCCCTACTTCTCATCCATCATCCCTACTTCTCATCCCTACTGCTCATCAATCATCCTTACGTCTCATCCCTCATCCCTGCTTCTCATCCCTACTTCTCATTTATCAACCCTATTTCTCAGACACCATCCCTACTTCTCATCCCTACTTCCTATCCATAATCCCTACTTCTCACCCATCACCCTTACTTCTCATCCCTACTTCTAATCTATCATCCCTACTTCTCATCCATCATCCCTACTACTCATTCCTACTTCTCATCCATCATCCTTACTTCTCATCCATCATCCCTACTTCTCATCCATCACCCCTATTTCCCATCCCTACCTTTCATCCATTTTTTAGGCAAGATGGCCGCCGAGTTGGAGCCCCAAAATGGAGCTCCAGGATTCGGGATCAAGAATCCCTGATTAATCCTGCTACAATCCCTGACATCCACCCTCCAACTTATAAGGATCACTAATCTCATCTCGTGAGTAGCTGGTTTTAGCTGTACTCACCTGGATTGTAACTACACGCTAGGGGCTGGCTGCTCTCCTGCACCAGTGTTGGGAAGGCCACAGTTGAGGTCTTTGGCCGCTTGGCCCCGTAGAGGTCATCCTGCAGCAGACCTAGCACGCTGAATGTGCCGTCCAACGTGATCCTGAGCTGATAAGGCCAGGTGGATGATTCCGGTTTGCAGTCGCTGGGCCCCGGGTGGTGTCATCTGGGTGAGTCCTGGCTGTCAGGATTGGCAGATGGGCACGGGTGGAGTCTGGGTCCCCATTCCCGTGGCCCACTGTCGTGCTGCACTGTAGTGAGGTGCGGGGAGATCTGGTGGTGGTTGCTCCACCAAGCCGGAAGGGCTGCTCTCTGGCAGAGCTATTTGTTCTGTGCCGGTCCCTGGGGTGCCGTATGGCGCTGCGGCATGAGCCGGGCACATCCACACAGACACGCGGCCCTCTCATGGACATGCTGCCCTCGTAGGAGAAGCACGGTGGAGCCCTGGTGTTCTGGGTTCACGCCTTGGGCTCGGAGGCAGAGACAAGGTCATTGCGGTTGCCTTGACTCTGCCCACCCCCCTCCCCCCACTTGTGCTCACAGCAAAGAGGAGCTGATTACATGGGCGAACTTCTCTCACAGTGTTTTGCTTGGTGTACTTTCTTCCCGAACCACCGGCACATCTCCTAGGGAGTCGCCTGATCTTTGTTGATGTACTGCTGCCTTGGCTTCGGCCTGCTCTCAGGGAGGAGCTTATCTATGTGCATGTCTGGATGACTTCTCCCCAGGCACTTGAATTCCGGCCTGTTCTGTGCTCTGTTGTTTTAAATTGAATTATTTTGGGCTCATTGGAGATTGCTCCTTCCAGGTAACTTTCTCCCTAGTAATTTTGGAGGTGAGACGAGCCGATCTCAATAATAGACAAAGGACTATTGATTCGAGCTCAGCAGAGAAAGAAATGTAGTACTTCTTTCCTGTTTTATCTTTGGAGCGGCCATCTTAGAATATCTTTGCTGCAACAAGTCACAATGCACTGTTTTTACCTAGGAGTCTCTGTTTGTCAGTGAAGTTTACTCCTTGTGTGATTTCGTCGCTCCAGCTCTCATCTGAGGTACGACCAGCTTTTTGAAAAGTACGTTAAGTACACAACTGATTGGGGTTTTTTAGCCCTTAATGGTTTCCTCAGAAATTAAATTTGACTTGTTTGTTTTGTTATGCCCTGGGAATGGCCATCTTGGAACGTTATAGCAAGTTTGACTGTTTTGTATCTCAAGTGGATATATTTCACTACCCTCTGGTGTCATCAGCAACAATGAGTTTTGTTGACCTCTTATGAAGGTTTAATATTTCACTAACCACTGGTGTCATCTCAACAACTAACCAGTGCATCCTTGCGCACTACTCTGACGAACTTGGAACCCAAGAATGGAATATTTCCCTCCTAAAATTGGATTATCACACCACCCTTATGTTGGTCTTAACAATATCAAGCCGTGTTCTTTTCTCACCACTTTTAGTCTACTCGCTATCCTCACCATGGCAAAACCTACTACTCGCTCCTCTGACTTCCTGGCACAGGTAGGCCTTAATGCTTTTAATATTGTCTACCCCCCCTCAACCTCTTGAAGAAAGCGGCAAAGACCTTTAAACACAATCTACTCAAACGTTGTCCGGAAACGCTCATCTCTGATACCTATTTTTGCACGTCAAAGGGTATGGTGGGTACAGACCTTATTTTCTACACAACCAGAAGAGCCCAGTGGAGAAGAGCCTAAACTTCTACGCTTTGTTCCAAACCTCTTTGCAAAATCCCCCACGGTTTCCAAATAATCATATTACCCTCTCCAGTCCTCAATGCTGATCGGGCCATATCCCTCTACAATAATGGTAATATCCTTATTCAAGTCTCTGACCTGAATCTTAAACACTTTGACAGAATCCTTATGAGGATTAAAAATACACTTAATAACTCTAATCCTGCTAGTCTACATCATATAAGTCTCCCCACAACTGCTGAACCTTCTGTTCCCTCTGCCTTTGTTTCCACCTTCTTCGCTTCCCCCTCACTCCCAATGGACCGGTCTGTCATATGCCCCAACACGGATGGTGAGTGTAATACCTACAAACCTAACCCAGATAATCTAACTCAAGGCTCCCGTAATACCAATTCAAGTGCTTTTCCTACCCTGCACCCAGTTTCTTTCCCCAGTACTTCACCAGTAAACCCTCACCTACCTATCTCCTCTCCCATTACGTCCCCCATCTCACGTCCCCCCACCTTGCCCTCCACCAATCCTCCTCAAGGGTTTTCTCTTCAACCTCTTACACCGAGACCTGACACCCTCTATGCTAATCCTCCCCCCTCAGTGGATAATACGACTGAACTCAAGCGGGATACTGTCTCCCCCTGCAATTTCTGTGAGGGATACATTATGCAATCCAATTCCCCTCTTCCTAAGGGGTCCTATCCATTATCTTATTCTAGGCCGGCCGTTGGTTGTATTAGCCTCCCTACATTGAGGAGAAGATGGCTGACCTCAAACAGGATCTCCTTACTGTCTCAAGACAGTCTTACATTTCTCCCTGAAGATGGAGAAGTTTTGGAAACTCTATCCCTCCCTTGGGACTGATCAACCTAGTCTTCCATCAAGTGTTAAACACTGCAGAGATGAAATGTCTTCTCTTATTAACCCACTTAGCCCACTCTGGAGAACTCAGCGTCTTCCAAACAACCATTCCAGGCCCCTTAGGTTTATGCCTCAGTTGTCGGATGATGACACTCTCGCACTTCTTCTATCGTACAATGGTTCTTGGTGTGTCTCCTCTGACTCACCAATCAACATCCCAACTATCTCCTCTGACCCTGGTAGAGAACCAAGTGTTAACCCTAGATCTGTGAATAGGGATAACCTACTACAGATCACCATGTCTCACCTAGAAGCGGTCACAACCAACTCGCACATCAAATCGATGCTTCTCAACTGCAGATCAGCAGTGAAACACGCAGCGGATATCTCTGAACTCATCATCACACAAGAATTGGACCTCCTGATCCTAACCGAAACTTGGCTCAATGACTCCTCCTCCCCAATTCTCGACATCTTAATCCCTCCTGATTATGACATTATCAGATGCGATAGACCTGTTAAAACTGGGGGTGAGGGTTTAGGGTGGGCATTGCTTGCATCCATTGATCTAGCCTCATGTTGAAACAGGCTCAAAATGCTATGATGTCCTCCTGTGAGCACCTAGTCACCGAAATCTGGAACAACGGCAAGCTTGTCTGTGTGCTCCACACGATATATCATCCACCAGGTGATAATCTGCTCTTCATAGAGCAAATTATGGAGTCCATTACCTCATGCTCGGACCAACACCCCAGCCATATCTTCCTCAGGGATTTTAACCTTCACTGGAACGACACAAATGATCCCTTAGTATGCTCCTTTAAGGCTTTCCTCTCCGACCTCAACTTCACCCAGGCCTGCAATGGACACACCCACAACAAGGGCGCTACCCTTGACCTTATCATAGCTAAAGACAACACCATACAACTTGATGACATTATACCCTATGACTGGTCGGATCATCACCAAATATCCTTTCACATCCTGGAAAAGGTCCTGCTCAGACAAGGTCAACCGCTTAAACCCAAACACATGGTTCATAATCTGAGAGACATTCTTACGGATCATTACATCAACTCTATGACAAGTATTTTTGACACTGTTGCTCCGAAGCAACTCAAAAGGATTCCGATCAAACAATCCAAACCCTGGTATAATGGCTCCCTAAATGAGGAACGTCGCAAACTTAGGCTTTCAGAGAGACTATGGAGAAATTCTCCCTCCATTTTACAAGCCTCAAACAGTTAAGGAGGATGAGAAGCACATATAAAAAACATATTCACAGTGCTAAAACCAATAATTTCAGGGCTCAGCTTGACAGACCTAAGAAACTGTTTGAAATCATCAAACAACAAGCTAACCACTCTACCAATCATATCTTGGCACCCATGACCTCCTGCCCCAGTGAGGAGGACTTCTCAGCACACTTCTCCGAAAAGGCAGGAAAAATTGAACTTGAACTGCAACGTGCCCCACCAAATTTGCGGCCTCTGAGCTCCCTCGCACCATCAGCGGAACCTACGGTAGCGAGTGCACCTTCCTACCCCACAGTTTGCACTCCTAAAAACAACGCATCTTGGAATTCTTTTCTTCTTCCAGATGATGCAGAGCTGCTCCAATCTATGGCTTCTTTAAAACCTTCCAATCACTTCTGCGATCCTCTACCCGCTAAGTTTTTCAAAGAACTCAATTCGGCCCTTCTTCCACTTTGGTCCCGGATCATTCAAGAATCTCTTGTGCATGGGAGGATTCCTGATTGCCTCAAGATGGGGCAAGTCACTCCCATCCAAAAGAGGCCTAATGCCGACTTAGCTGATCCTAACAATTTCCGTCCGATCACCAACATCATGACTTTAGCTAAATTGCTCGAGAAATGCGTTCACACACAGCTCTGCAACCACATCGAGAAGTGTCAGCTCCTTGACCTCTACCAGTCAGGTTTCAGAGCAGGGCACAGTACTGAAACAGCTCTAACTCACATTGTTGATGACGCCTTGAGATCTCTTGACCAAAATGTTCCTTGTCTTCTGATCCTTCTTGACTTGTCCTCAGCATTTGACACAATCAAACATGAAAACCTGATTGCTCTTCTTCAATATAGAATGGGGTTATCAGACCCTGTCTTAAATTGGTTTGCCTCTTTCTTACATAACCGTACCCAAAGAATCAAAGTTAACCAATCCCTTGCAACTAGTACACCGATCACTATCGGTGTACCTCAATGCTCCGAACTTTCGCCCACGCTTTTAAACCTTTTCATGGAACCACTCTCCGATATTCTGAACCACTCTAACATTCAATACCTTATGTATGCTGATGACACTCAACTGTATTTGAAGATCTCCTCTCCAGATGACATAAAACTTTAAATAGTGCGCTCCTAAAAACACAACAATGGCTAACTCATAATCATCTGATGTTAAATACCCTCAAAACAGAATTCCTTCTGATTGTCCCCCGCAACCACTCTGCACCTACTCAAGACTGGCTCAAACATCCTACTGCGCTTAACTGCACCCCTCATGTTGTTGACTCTGATAGATCCTTAGGTATAACCCTGGACAAATACCTAAATATGCAAGATCACATCAGTGCTACTATTACGGGAGCCAATAATCAGCTCAAACTCTAAGGAAAATCAAGCCATTCTTACCTCCTGAGGACATCTAGTCAGCAGTCCAATTCCTACTTATCTCACGTTTGGAATATAGTTTGGTGACCCTAGCTGGACTACCTAATGCTAGATTGGCTACGCTTAGAGCCACTCTGAACTCTTCGGCCAGACTCATCACGGGCTCCAGAAAACATGACCACATCATACCAGAACTAATTCAACTAAACTGGCTGTCCATCAAAGCAGGGATCCGTTTCAAGATAGCTTGCCTGACGCACAAAGCTATTCATTACAACACCCCCGTTTACCTGGCAAAATAACTTGAGCTATCTGGCTCGAGTCAGCACTTAAGAAGCTCTAATACCCTACTATTGAAAACCTCCCAAATTCAATAAGAAAAGAACATACAATCGTGCTTTCTCTGGTCTTGCTCCAAGAATTTGGAACGCTCTTCTTCCTGAGAACAGATCCAACCCATCTACTGCCTCATTCAAAAAACATGTCAAATGGCTACTCCTGAATGACAGCAATAGCCATGATGCCATCTTAAGCTACTTCCATCTCCTGTTTGACATTCTTTTATACCTTTTGTTCAGAGTGTGTTAGGTTTCTCCTCACGTGTCCTTTTGATTTATTGCTCTGCTGGAACTTTACCGGTCCCACTAGATGGACTGATTACCTTGGATCACCTTTATTATTTTGTTTTCCCCGTGCTCCCCTATGATCTTGTTATTTTTCAGGTACTTCATATGTTCCATTTTGAGTTGTACTCATGCTTTTACCTCATTCCACTTACGCTCCTTTGTACAGGGCTCTGATACCCGTATGGGTCATGTTCGTTCTTTATAAAACTTTTCAAATAAATAATAATAAAATCATCCCTACTTCTCAACCCTACTTCTCATCCATTATCCCTACTTCTCATTCCTTATCCCTCAGTCATACCAACACACTTTCAATGTTGGTGAAATACACCTTCACACTGATTAGTTGGAACATCCAATCAGAGTTAAGAGAGAGGGTTACATTCTATTGGGCTAGCCGCTGGAAAAAGCATTCTTGTTGCATACTGTGCAGTTTGCTTCCAGTGAGTCCAAGTCTTTACAGATTTAATTTCATTTAAGTGCTTTTATATTTACACAGGCTTCTGCAGAAAGCTCTGATGGTTTGGGAAAGAAAATGGTCCTGACTTTGGCCATAAATTATTACATGGAGACAGGGGTATACCGGTCATCAGAAACCTTGTCTGGTTTCAGTTTAATATTGTAAAAAAGAGCATGTTTACAATGAACACTTGGGGACAGGGTAATACAGTTCATGAGAAAACTTTTCTGATTTCAGTTTTATTTGTAACAAAGAAAATGTTTTAGTCTGAGGCTGCCTTTAGCTCTGAGAGCTGTGTGTTTTTCCTTAATTTGCAGTTTGGAGATTTCAGGGGCTGGGCTACAGTTGTGTATGAAACCAGGAAGAGCAAGGCTTGGGCAGAGTTGTTACATATGACACTGAAACCAGAAAAGGTTTCTGCATAGCCCTCTTTCCAAGTGTTGATTTATGGCCCAGGTGGGGAGGCCCTTGTCTTCCCCAAACCATCAGATCTTTCCCACAGATACCTGTGTAAACAGAAAACATGATTTGATAACATTCCTTTAACTTTAAAAAAAAAAGAACTAAAAAGGATTCAAGGAGCGATAGGTAGTTTTATTTCGTGCTCCACTGGAGTCAGAATCTCAAAATTACGCATGTCCTAGCATTACCAGACCTGCTGTTAATTTCCGGGCCTTTCAGTTAAAGAACTGTAAGACGATGATAAGAATGCCAGACACAATTGCAATCTGAAGATTATTGTAATGCATGACTAGGGATTTTAACTAAATCAGGTTTTCTTTATAAGTTTGGATCACCTAGATTTTTCCAAAAATTTAGAATAAAGATTCCATAGGCTGCAGCTAGATCATGGTATGGGATCAGATCATTTCTGGGAATTTCATAGTATAGCATGCGTGCCCCAATCTGGGACTTGCTGGGGATTGCCTAAATGATAAGTTATGTAATCCAAAAATAGGATTTGGAGATGGGGAAACCTGTTGCTTGATCATAAACCACCTACCTGGGAACAATGGAGGGATAGAACGGAAGGGCCATCCTCTAGAATTAAATATATACAAATTACCCTTGTGGTTAAAGAGTCAAGAGACTTGCCAAATGAAACAAGATGTGCAAATTACTTGTCCTAAGAAAAAATAAATTACTACTTGGTATTAACACCTGGTCACAGCTGCAGATGAGAAATTGAAACTTCCACATGGAATCTGACAGGAGGATTTGCCTCAAGCAGGACTGGAGAATTTATGACAAGTACTCTTGAACTTATTATATGGCATTGTTAAATCTGCTGCAGTAAGAAGTAATCACCCTTTAACTATTTACAGTTGCTAATGGACACCATTAAAGTTAGCTCAATTTGAAAACAATGAGGAGAGTAAATGTAGAAAATGCAGCTTGCCTCATGCCAATGATTTGCATATTTTCTTAGACTGTCCTTCGTTGAGTGAATTCTGGCAAGATGTGGGTAAGGTATGAAAATAATTCTAGACCATGAGATTCAGGTAAGACCTATCTCAGTACTTTTAGTAAAATCATCAATAAACCAGATGAAGATGCACTTAATGAGAAATCAGAGAAAGTTATTCTTCTACTAGATTTTTTGGGCAAGAAGGGAGATTTGTCAGAGATGGATTCAAGCTGACCCCTCCGGTAATAACAGACTGGTTGGAATCTAGTAGGCATGTTTGCATTTTGGTAAGGTGCGTACAATGACATAAAGAGAAAATGTAGGTTACCCTTCAAGAGATGGTGGAATAAGTTTGGGTTACGTGATATGGTACAATGATTATACATTTCTTCACCTTCAATACGAGGACATGTGTCTAGATATTAGATAGGCGAACTAGGCAAACGGGTGAAATCTGGGATTCAACATTTGTGGAGATATTCTGTATGTTATATGTGTTGGTAGTGCATCCGGCGTGATATGAGTACAATTAAAAAATAGGGTGGGTTGATTTCAGTTCTCATACCGGCAGATCCACAGTGTTTTGTTCAATATTAAATCTCAAGATATCGAAAAGACAAGATCCCTCGTGGCTTATACATATATGGAGAGCCTTACATTCACATGGATTAGCCACTGGGCTAGATTTTAGTTTAAAGCCAAAAATAGATGACCTTTTAACATTGACACTATCTTACAGAAATGAGAAAAAGATACAAACTTTATATTATAGGAAAGATGTTGATATAATTTGAATACTTTTCATGGAGAAAACTTTAGAAGAATGCAACTCTGTGCTCAATGGTTGGTCTAATATACCCCTGCAGCAGCTCTTCTGAAGGCATGGAGACCTCTTTGTGGCTGACAGAGATCTACAGAGATCTATAATTATGGTGAGTGGTAGTCCGGCCAGGTGGAAGAGATAATGACCTCCGCTACCCTGACAGACAGAGGGCCTCCACCCAAACTCTTAATCAGGCACAAAATATCCTCAATTATTGCAAAGAATTTTGTATGCCAGTCTTGTTGATAAACCAACGTTTTTGGGAACTGTCTTGTTTTACACCCCAGTTCCTGCCTTAAATACCATGACTCACTCTGTATGACCCTTATGGCACAAGGCAAGTTGTTGGAAATTTTGACACTTTCTCCAGGGTCACCCTAAATGTTTTGGCCTTTTTGCTGAATTCTATTTTTGCTGACTAAAAAGCTCTTTGCACTTTGCTCCTGCTAAAAATAATAAACCGCCTCCCACATGACCATAATTACTTTAATACTAGCTAGTATATAGCTTACAAACGGGTCATTGACTTATGATTTCTCCACACAAAGGTCTAAGTTTCATAAAAAAGCTTTTTATTTGTTTGTTTGATTATTCACTTATTTAAAAGCAGTCACATAACAATCTTGATTTGCATTAAGACATTTTTTTAAACATTGTTATTTCTTTACAGTATGTCAACAAATTTCCATAGTACATTTTCTTGTAATGATCATAATCTGTGCAAAAACACATAATCTGTACACAAATTCATTAAGTGTTTCCTCTCTGGAAACTCACACCGATTTTACAAACCAAAAATGATTACCCCACACTGACACCTCATTCACCTAGTCAACACTCATATCACTGACACATACTACACACATTCATACTCCCCAGTACAACACCGCAAACACAGATGAAAAAATGTTCGGGGTGAAAACATCAACCCTCAAATGCTATGTTGATAACTGGGTCATCATACTCTCAGGTCGACGTACATTTCAATGGATGTGACACATAGTCTCCATCTTCATCAGGACCTATTGGTTCTTTTATTATTTCTTTTAGGGTGAACCATGGGGAATCTAAAAACACAAAATTCATCGGGGAGAAATAAAAAAAGCATCATAAATTTGACCCGGGAGCTTCCTAATTTTGCCCCTAAATAATCCCTTTTAAAAACTGAGAATACTTCTCACACATTGATATCAGAGAAACCTTCACCAGTGATTTTCTGTCAAAGAAGCAATTATTCTGAATTATGTCTGTTTTCTATTTTTGCATGATTGGTCTCGTGATTTGCTCTGTTTGGTGAGTAGCAGATATGACGAGAATCTAACATTTCTAGCACAATACCTCCACACCCTTTCTTCTTTGACAGAAAATCACTGATGAAGGTTTCTCTGACATCAATGGGTGAGAAGTATTCTCAGTTTTTAAATGGGATTATTTAGGGACAAAATTAGGAAGCTCCCGGGTCAAACTTATGATGCTTTTTTTATTTCTTCCCGATGAATTTTGTGTTTTTAGATTCCCCATGGTACACCCTAAAAGAAATAATAAAAGAACCAGTAGGTCCTGATGAAGATGGAGACTATGGGGTCGATTCCGATTCGGGCCGGAAAACGTACCGACCGACTCGGATCCAGAATTCATTCCGACCGACACGTACCGGTGCAGCCCGACCCGCAAAGTACGATGAGAAGCGTGCAAAACCCGACCGACTCGTACGGAACACAAGCCGAACGACCGAGCCGCGCGGAAAACAGCAATCCGGCCGGAAAAACACGCGAATCGAACCGACCGACACGCACCCGGAACAATCCCGAACGAAACGTACCCGCGAACTCCTACCCGCCAAGTACGATGCAACGCGTGGAAAACACGACCGAGTCGCACGGAGGACAAGCTGTACGACCGACACGCATACAAAACTGCGAGCCGAAGCAACCCAAAACACTGCGACCGACGCGTACGCAGCATAGAAAACAGCACAAACACAGCGTGAACGAATCGTAGAAGCTCGTACGAGACAACTGCAGGGTCCGACTCGGTCACAAGAACGTCTCCTACATGCACGAAAAGTACAAAGGGAAAATACACAAAAAAAGGCCAAACAAGCAATTGCAAAGCCAATAAATACTGGGGGGGGGGAACAAAGACACACCCACAACTCCACCCATATAAAGGACACAAATCCCTACCATGATCCTTTGCAAATTCAAATTACCTACCAGCACTCAACAGACAGCAACCACACACCCACAGCTCATCCATCACACAAGCCACACACCATCAGCACCTCAACAAATAGCAACCTCACATACACCCAGCAAAACACACACTCACACACCTTCACCTGCACACCAACACACACATCACTCACCATCACAACCCATCACCATGCCCCCAAAGAAGAATCACAAGTTCCTAGATAGTGAATTGGAAGTCCTGGTAGATGAGATCCTCAGGGTAGAGCCACAGCTGTTTGATACACTGGTCCAACAGACACCCATGTCTCAGAAAAACAAGATGTGGGAGAGGATCGTCGACAGGGTGAACGCACAATCACCATGTTTGCGCACAAAGATAGACATCCAGAACAGGTGGTATGACGTGCGCAGGAGGGTCAGGGAGCTGTTGAAGAAGGACTACCTCTTGAGCCAACACACCGGCAGTGGCCCTCCTGCCAAGCCAGTATACCTCAGGCCCTGGGAGGAGAAGGTGCGGGCCATCCTACCACCAGTGAGCGTATATGGACTAGAAAACATCCCAGAGCCTGGTGAGTACACAACAAATGTACACAATATTGTGCGACAATACACACACATCACTGTCAAGGGGAGAGTCAAACCATGCACCCTTAGCAAATACACAGCAACCAGAACAGAATCATCCCAAAATGTGTATGTCAGTCAGATAAACACAACACATGCCATCTCATAGTGACATGTAACTGTCCCATCACATGTACAAACACAACTACAACTACAGCTAGGCAGTGGCAGAAATATAACTAACAATCACATCCAGACATGTAGCCACCACTACAACACCACCACACAGTGAAGCCCACTGAAAGAAAGGAATTCTGTGTATGCTGGGCAAGTCAGTGTAGCCAATAGCATCATGGGAGTCGTAGTCACAGATATTGCCCACCCTCACAATGCGCACATCAACACCACCATGAACCATGCTCACATCACAGGGAGTGGAAAACAACTGACAAGATGGCTGACACTGGCTCACGCAGTGGGGAGCACAAGGCCCTGCTGGCAACTGTGCACCAACCAACAGCAGGACACCACTGACTGACATCCTGAAAGACAACTTGCACTCCCTGCAATGGAAGCACGTTCCATGGTGGGATATCTGGCTGGGTGGGAAGGAGGACTCACAGCACAGACCATAGTTACCAGCAGCGTGTCTCACACACACCCCTAACACAAACTCCACACAACTCACCTGGGAGAATGCATTGCCTCACACTACAATCAAATATCCCACAAAGAACCACAACCCTGGGTCATGCTGAGTGAAGCACAGGGACACACATGGGACCTGTAGCAAAACTAACCCCAGGATAACACTGTCAGCCATCTTGTCAGCACAGGCACACAACCCCACAGGGAAGCAGAGTCAAAGGGAAGGAAGCATGGGCATGCTGGGAAGGGGGTGGAGGCAATAGCATGATGGGAGTGGTAGTCACAGCTCAACATCCCCCACCCACATGGCCCAGCAAGCTCACACTCAAGCATGCACACCCCACAGAGAGTGGAAAGCCCCATCAAAGATGTCTGACACTGGTGCTCTGTTGTGGGGAGCACAAGGCCATGCTGGGAACTGGCCACCAACCAACAGCAGGACACCACTGTCAGCCATCTTGCCATTGCTCTCACACTCACACACAGTGAAGTCCACCCAAAAGCAAGTAAGTATGGGCATGCTGGGAAGTGGGGTGGAGGCAATAGCATGATGGGAGTGGTAGTCACAGATATTGGTCACCCCCACAACTGTCCCATCAACACCACCCTGAACCATGCGCACATCACAGGGAGTGGAAAACAACTGACAAGATGGCTGACACTGGCTACTGCTGTGGGGAGCACAAGGCCCTGCTGGCAACTGTGCACCAACCAACAGCAGGACACCACTGACTGACATCCTGAAAGACAACTTGCACTCCCTGCAATGGAAGCACGTGCCATGGTGGGATATCTGGCTGGGTGGGAAGGAGGGCCGGATGTCAACCAAATACAACCAATGCAGACCATGTACACACCCCAACATTCACATAGAAATGCCCAAATAATGCAGAACAATGTGCTACACCAATATCAACCCCTGACTGTGACAACTTAGGACAATGCAATGTACAGGCCCGTGCATCCAGAGGCACAGTCACAACTGTCAGGTGTGTCAACCATTGATGCCTGCAGAAACATAACATACATTGTGTGTGTCTCCCAAAAACAGGTGATGATGGGGACACAGCAGCAGACGCTGAGGAGTCCCTGTCCCAGGCTCAAGAGGATACGGAGCTCACTGGTGTGGAACAGCCTCTGCCCTCCTCGGATGAAGAAGACCTACCTGGCACCTCCGGAGCAAGTCATCATGCAGCACCAGCAGGACCACCAGCTGCACCCCCTGCACCCACCCCTCCAACGACTGTCAACACACATATCACCCCTGCCGACATGGACAGACCAAGGCGCACCACCACCACCAGCACAGGGACCCTGGACCAACGTGGGGCCATGGACACCAACACCACCAACAACCCCCAAGGGGGCCCAGGGTCACCTGTGCGTGCCACCTCAGGTACAGCACGTGTCGCCAGGGGTGGTGGGAGGGGTGGGAGACATAGGTCGCTGCTCGCAGAGGGGTCTGGACTGCATGATGACCCACAACTGGCACGCATAGCCGATGCGTACCAGTCCAGCACCGGAGAGCTCAGCCAGGTAGTGGGGCTCCTCAGGGACATTAAACAGCAGCAGGCTGCCCATCATGCCCGCTTGGACTCACACATGTCCCGCGTGGAGTCCAAGTGGGACACACTGCAAGAGATGACGGCGGCGCATAGGGACATATTACAATGCCTCCACCAGATGAGCAGCAACCAGTCAACACCTCCCTGTGTGCCCACAACAACTGGTGCTGAAACAACTGCAACTGCCACAGGGAGGAAGGATGACTCTGGCGGAGAGTCCCCTGCACCGCAGCAGCTTGCACTTGAGGGTCCCCCCCCAAAGAAGAGGGGTCGTCCGAGGAGGAGCAAGTGAGAGGCCGATGGCCATGTGCAACCCACAGGAAGCCAAAACCTGTTCTGGATAATCACCTTTGTGCGCAAACTGTTCACCCTGTTGACTGCAACACAACTCCCCCACATGACATGGGGAGTACAAGTTGGACCAATGTCTCAGATGACTGTGGACCTGATACAGGACATTTCTGCTACCAGGACTTCCAATTCATCTAGGAACTTTGGATTGCAATCAAAATGTACAGCACTCACCATCCTGTGCACTAATCTCACACATGTATGACAATAAACACACTAATACACCATACCTGCCTCTGTCGTGATTCCAACGTGGTTTCTGTCATGGAGATGATGACCAGCGAAATTACACTGTGCATGCTAACTGCTACAGCAAGTACAACACAGGCATGTGAGCCATGGCAACGTGACACATATGAGGGAGACACACCACCAGGGCTACACAACAAATACACACCTAGGCCATCTGACTCATTGCCTACACTGATGTTGCCAGGAAATACGGTGCATTGCACAGACACAACACCTATTCACAGTCTTAGTCAACTAGCCCACTGGTGCAGTAAGCAAATGTCAGTCAAATGTGTGACCACAGACAACGCACATCACAAAGTGAAGCACAGGTTTATTACACATTTGCAACATGTTGTAACCACTACAGATGCAAGGTAATCCCACCTGGCAGCGGGCACACAGTCAACAAGTGTAGAAGGAAGGAAGTCCATGGGTGTGGCGCACATCACCTGTAGGGACACGACAGCTACCACCCTGGAAGTCGAATCACGGTGTCGGGGATCACAGTTGACCAAACGACTCTGAAAGTACCCTGTGAAGGACAGAAATGACACACAGTCAAAAGCACTGAAGAACAGGACAGAACTGCAACACTCATGCCCAATACATGTCACAAGATACCCACCCAGAACCAAGTTAGCATGTCAACACTGTTGGGGAGTACAGACTACCTGTAAGGACACATCGCTACATGCATACAGTCATGTAGCCCATGGACACACTCAAACAGCACCAGAGCACCACCAACACATATCATGCAAACTCACATCATTGACATGACATCTCTGGATACTCACATTCAGCTGAAGAAGTTGGTGATGAGCTGTGTGCGGACATCACCATCACCATCATCATCATCATCATCACTGGCATCGTGGTCCAGGCCAGGATCCTCCACAGGTGGCGGATGTTGGTCATCGTCATCCAGGATGAGAGGCAACTCCTTCCGCACTGCCAGGTTGTATAGCATGCAGCAGACGATGACAATCTTGCACACCTTTGCTGGGGCATATGGGAGGGACCCTCCTGTCTTGTCCAGGCAGCGGAAGCGGCTCTTCAGGAGACCAAATGTCCGCTCAATCACTCTCCTCGTCCGACCATGTGCCTCATTGTAGTGCATCTGGGCTGGTGTCACAGGGTTCCTGAGGGGCGTCAGCAACCACGGCATGTTGGGGTATCCGGAGTCACCTACATACAGACAATTGCACATTAGCTGAGTTGGAAAAGAGGGTGGAACACTACATTGCAGAACACACACAATGGTACAAAGTCAGTACACACCAACAAGCCAGGCACGCTGGTTCCGCATCTGTGACATCATCCTCGGGATGCGACTACTCCTCATCACGTAGGCATCGTGTGCAGAACCGGGGAAACGGGCACAAACGTGTGAGATGCTCATATCTGCAAGACAGACCACCAGTGCATTGACCGAGTGGTAGTGTTTGCGGTTCCTGTATGCCTGCTCTTGGGCCTGTGGTGGTACCAAAGCCACATGTGTCCCATCAATGGAGCCAATGACATGCGGCATCCTCCCCAGGGCATAGAAGTCACTCTTCACGTCAGTGAGTCGTTGGAGTCTAGGGAAATAGATGTACTGGTTCAGGTATATCAACATAGCCTCCAAAACATCGCGGAGCACACGGCTGAACATGGTCTGTGACATCCCACCAGCAGTCGCCACAGTGTGTTGAAAGGTACCGGTGGCAAAGAAGTGTAGGGCTGCCATCACCTTCACCTTGGGGGTCAGCGCTGTAGGGTACGGCCGGCCAGGTTGCAAATGTGGTGCCAAGCGCACTGCCAAATCCTCAATCAGCTGCCTGGTGAAGCGGTACCGTCGGATGCTGTCACGTTCCACCATCGTTGCCAGGTCAGGGAATGGTCTAAGGACAGCTGGTGCCCTGCAGTGCATAGGTGAAGAAAGCAAGATTGTCAGTCACCCCACATATGTGGCATTGAACACACTCAATATCACATGATACATCATTATGAGGCACAAGTACATGATGTGTGCAGTTCCGTAAGGACATGTATGGCACATACATGGCCAACATCTAACATCACAGTTCAACAAGTGGCATCAATAAGTCCCAGGTTGTGCCATTGGATATCATGAGGCCGTGTCACAGTTCCCATCTCCTGCTGCCACGTTACAAACACACCCCACAGTGACATGTGAGGACAGATGTGCCCCAGGCATCACAGCTCAACGACAGGTAGATTCCCAGGGACCCTGTATTGCCACATGGACACTGGCATGACATGGTGTATCATGTATACACCACAGCAAAACAACCATGACCCCCACAGGTAGTGGTCCCTGTTGCCTCGGCAGGACAGACATGGACGTCTGTGACACACACACGCACAACATCAAAGTCCATGCACAAACAACGTGGATGTGGAGACTGTCTCCCATTGTGCACATGAAATCAGAGACATTGTAAACACAACATGCACACAGACTGTGGAGGACCATCACTATTGTGCCAATGGGTCACCCTGGGTTAAACATACCGTCCCACATGGGACTCAGGGGGTATGTGACATGACATACACATACACCACCGTGAAATGTGACCATGGCACATGCTCAGATATGAACAGTTGCACATCACAGTGGTCATGTACACGAAACACCAAGGATTCTGTCCCCATGAACACGTGCACAGCCTGGGGGTGGCTGCCCCCAAGTGACACCCACAGAACAACATGTTCACCCCCATACACGGAATAGGTAATGCAGCCTTACATGCCTTAGGATACAGTTTGGACAGGCTGTGGTGTTGTAGGTGTGCCCCTCACTCCCTGGGAAGTATATGTGGCTGGCATATGTTCACCTGTGACAGGCATGGTGACATATGCCAGTGACTTGTACAGGGACGCGTTGGACAGCAATGGACCGATCGGTGCGCACACATTGGCCATTGCATTCAATGTGTGCTGGTACGCGTTGTATTCGCAATACGCGTTGGACAGCAATGGACCGATCGGTGCGCACACATTGGCCATTGCATTCAATGTGTGCTGGTACGCGTTGTATTCGCAATACGCGTTGGACAGCAATGGACCGATCGGTGCGCACACATTGGCCATTGCATTCAATGTGTGCTGGTACGCGTTGTATTCGCAATACGCGTTGGACAGCAATGGACCGATCGGTGCGCACACATTGGCCATTGCATTCAATGTGTGCTGGTACGCGTTGTATTCTGCAATACGCGTTGGACAGCAATGGACCGATCGGTGCGCACACATTGGCCATTGCATTCAATGTGTGCTGGTACGCGTTGTATTCGCAATACGCGTTGGACAGCAATGGACCGATCGGTGCGCACACATTGGCCATTGCATTCAATGTGTGCGGGTACGCGTTGTATCCTGGGTACGCGTTGAACAGCAATGGACCGATCGGTGTGCCCGGCCGGCCCATTGCATTCAATGTGTGCGGGTACGCGTTGTATCCTGGGTACGCGTTGAACAGCAATGGACCGATCGGTGTGCCCGGCCGGCCCATTGCATTCAATGTGTGCGGGTACGCGTTGTATCCTGGGTACGCGTTGAACAGCAATGGACCGATCGGTGTGCCCGGCCGGCCCATTGCATTCAATGTGTGCGGGTACGCGTTGTATCCTGGGTACGCGTTGAACAGCAATGGACCGATCGGTGTGCCCGGCCGGCCCATTGCATTCAATGTGTGCGGGTACGCGTTGTATCCTGGGTACGCGTTGAACAGCAATGGACCGATCGGTGTGCCCGGCCGGCCCATTGCATTCAATGTGTCGGGTACGCGTTGTATCCTGGGTACGCGTTGAACAGCAATGGACCGATCGGTGTGCCCGGCCGGCCCATTGCATTCAATGTGTGCGGGTACGCGTTGTATCCTGGGTACGCGTTGAACAGCAATGGACCGATCGGTGTGCCCGGCCGGCCCATTGCATTCAATGTGTGCGGGTACGCGTTGTATCCTAGGTACGCGTTGAACAGCAATGGACCGATCGGTGCGCACCCATTGGCTATGGCCTGGCCTGGCAACGGACGCGTTTTCAAATTTTGAACGAGTCTGATGCTGTAAATTCAGTTGGTCACCCACAACAATGTTGCAAATTCATGGGTGTCATGAAGTTGAACTTTTGAAGGATGCTGTGGGCGTGTGTAAGTGGTGCAATTCCATGGATTGGCCAGATTCAGAAGATGCAAACGACTTGGACCTATCACTTTGGACACATGGGACAGTATCTGCCTCTGCAGCACACATATAATGCTGGCTGTTCCCCTGAGAGCTCACTTGCCTGCACTACATGCTCCAGGACGACATCTGCCACTACACTGCTGCTGTATCTGCACCCTCTGGACCCTGCAATGGCACGTACTGTGGAGAGAGCCCCAGCCTTCAGCACTGAGGAGAACCAGGCCCTGCTGGACAACCTCCTTCCACAGTACAGCAAGCTGTATGGGACACCAGGGGAGCAGGTGAGTGTTCTGTCCACTGCCTTTCTAAATGTGCATGTTGTCTGACTAGCAAGGCTAACAGTCTGCACGCCACTGGCTAGCAGGCTCACTGAGTAGTTGTCACCCCCCATAGTGTGTAGTTACATGCACTGGACAGGTATAGTGCAGTGACAGTGCATTTAAACAAGGTTTTACTTCCCAGGCAATGATACCATGTAGTAACTGCTGGCATACTGTCCATGGCCATCGTTGCACTGCCTGTGTACATCATGTGCCCCTGTGATTGAGACATGTATATCCAACTGTGTAATGCACGGATATGTTGCATGTGTAGTAATGGCATTCTCACTTTGTCATCCTCACAGGTTGATGCCCACCAGAAGCAGCAGATATGGCTGACCATCGTCCGGGCAGTGAGATCCGTGGGGGTCTACAAGCGCCGGATCCGCAACTGCCAGAAGAGGTGGCAGGACCTTCGGGGCTGGACCCGGAGGATCGCACGGGTCCAGCTGAAGCTGTCGCCTCCTCGCAGGAGGGGCGGACACCGGACCCTGACCCCCCACATGCTCAGGATCCTGGCGGTGGTCTTCCCTGATCTGGATGGGCAGCTGAAGGCCAGAGAGCAGCAAGGAGGGGGTGAGTCCATGACTGCATTGTGAACTATGTCTGCCATGCTATGTGCCCTCCTCTGGCCTGGTTAAACTTCCACAGTACATCAGTCATGTGGTCCAGGACCCATGTCCCTCTATTGTGCACTGCCCACTCCTCATCTGATACCCAGGTGTGGCCCTTACAGTCAGGGAATTGTGTCACTTGGGTACTGTGTCCTTGCAGTTTGCTTGACTCAAGGTGGGGGACAGCATCTGTTTCCCTAACTCTGTGGTGGGCATCATGGGTGGGTCCATTGCTTACACAATGCCTGTGTTCTGACATGTAATCTGCGTGTTACTTTGATATGTGGTCCAATTGCTGAGCTGATCCACCACATGTGCCTGGGGTATCTGGCACACACCCATGCTGCGGGTGGGAACAATGTTTGGGCCCCAGGAGTGTGTATATTACGTGTGTCACACATACTTAGCCAGCTGCCTACTGTCCAGGGCTCATCCCTCATTCATGTGGGGCAGGACAGTCATGCCTACTCCAGGCCATACAATACACTCTGTACTCCCACTCCCGTGTATCAGCTGACACGTTGTGCTCAGTGATTTGTCCCCTCAGGTGTCTGCCTCTGTGTCAGTGTGCTGTGGCTTCGTTGTCAGGTCTGCTGGGGTGTTTCTCGGTTGGGGCTCAGCATGCCACCGGAGATGTGACCATAGGAGACGATACTTGTGTGACACATAGGTGTTTGATCACCTGACCGTGCAGACTGGGGTATGCGAATGTGAAGTTCAGGCAGCTGTTTCCCATTCACAGCAGATTGTGAGGTGCTCAGGTTCAGAGGGTAGTGTTACAGGTCTCCCATATGTCCAATCGGTATGACCTGGACAGATAAGGGTTCAGATGATGTGGTGTGTGGGGGATGTACATGTGCACTTGTTCAGCTCCAGGACTTGCATTCCCCATGACCTACTATTGTGACACAGTGCAGAGTGTTGTTGTCTGGCTGCCCTGCCCATGTGACTGGAGACAGTGATGTATGACTTAGCAGGCATGCCTGTGCCATGGCATGTGACTTCCTATTAGTGATCCTGCAGGGGAGTGACATGTGCTACATGCACACCATTGTGGCAATGGCTATCAGGACATGGGTGCATCATGGTGTCTGTCGCTGGTATGCATCACATGCATTTCCTATTTGACTCTGGGCATCCCTTTCATCCGGACACCTGTACTGACTCAGTGGCAAGAGTTGTGATGTGTGCATGTCCACATGCTTCACCGGGTTCTCTGCACTGTCCAACTACTGTGTAGGTGGTGCATGTGTCCACACTGGGGTATTGCCATCCAACAGACACCAGACAGATGGGTGCAAGGCCAGGTGGGATGTGAGTGCCATGGTTGACCATCAGACTGACAATTGGCTTCTCCTGTTCTGTTTGGGCACTTTTAGCAATGTTCAACTAAGGATGCCAGGGCTTGCTCTGTAATGTGCTGTACTTACTGTGGTGTGTGCGTTCGGTGCAGGTGACTGATGTCTGTCTGTTTCCCTATTGATTGCAGATACATCCACGGCCACAGGAGGGGACAGCTCCACGGACCAGGAGGAGCCGCAGAGCCAGACTGGGTCAGCAGCCGAGGAGTGGTCGGAGGGACCCAGTGGCACGGAGGGCGAGGGGAGCCACACCGAGGAGTCCTCAGCACCATCCACCTCAGCTGAGGACCACAGCAGCTCGGAGGATGACTCCCTTATGGAGGCGGGTGTCAGCAGCCACCACACCCCAGCTAGTGTTGCTGTCCCCGCCACCACCACCACCACCACCGCCCTCCCATCGGCTCCCATTCCCGAGGTCCGTGGAGGCTCCCATGTTCGGGAGCGTGTCTCCTTCGGGCCAGGCACCGCACCCCCTGCCCCTGTGTCCCCTGCTGCCCTGAGTGAGGAGTCTGTGTACCTCCTTCGCCAGCTCCATGTAGGGCAGACAGCGATGCTGAGTGTCCTCCATGCACACACCACTCTGTTGACTCAGCTGGTGTCGTTCATGGAGGGCATCTCATCGGGCATGTCTGCCCTACAGAGGGGCAATAGGTCCATGGACTCCTCCCTGACGGCAGCAGTGTCCCTCCTCCGACAGTCCCTCACCCCTCCTGCCTCTGCCCCATCCACACTCCCCAGCACCTTACCTGTCCCAAGCACACACACACCGGCACAGGCACACACCAGCACAGACACGTGCAGCACACAGACACACACGCCACAAACAAGACGCACACGCACGCACAGTCAGGGGACTGAAACCACACTCACAGGGGATGGGGCCCAGGCACACACACACGCATCCACGAGCACTGCGCAGTCCTCAGTTGCCTCTCCCTCCAAAGCCCCCTCCCTTGCCTCACCTGCAACCCCAAAGACACAGCGGCTCTTCCTCAGTGACCTCGGCCTCTTCCCCTCCGATCCAGCTGATACAGCATTCAGGGGGAAGAGGAAGCCCACCCACACGGAGCGGAGTGCCCCTCGCCCCTGGACACCCTCCCCCAGGCGCAGACCGACTGACGCCCCCACCCGCAAGTCCCCCCGGACCCGGAAGAGCAAGACCCCGCCGCCGCCCTGCAGCTCAGGCACCAAGTCTCCTTCCTCCATCCCTCAGGCCCCCACTCCACAGGTGCCCCCACCACACCCTGCCCCAGGTTCCCCCACCCACAGATACACCATCCCCAAAAGGATCAGGCCTTCTCCCCCTGCCACTTGCTCTTCCGGCCCCACACCCCCGCTGCGCTTGTCTGTGCCACTGGTGTGGTGAGGGTGTCCTCCCCCTCTGTCCTGCCCACCTTACCTGATCCCCATTCTCCTCCCCTGGAGGTAGGCACTGCAGTGGAGTCCACTACCACCCTGTCTGACTTGGGCACTGCAGTGGCGAACCTGTCCACTCCATCTGCACGGTCCACTGCAGTCGTGCCGGCACCCACACCATCTGAGTCATGCCCCCAGTTGTGCCGGCACACACCATGTCAGACACCTCCACTGCAGTTGTCAGTGGCTCTCCAGCACCCACCACCCCTTCCCTGCCTCCTCCTGGTGAGCCCTGATCCTGTCCCTGCGGTGCCTGGCCTGCCCCCCCGTATGCCCCTCCTAGGGGATTGTCCCTGGTTTTTATCAGTGCAGGCATGCGTAGGGTGACATCTGCCACTGTCACCCTGTTTTGACTTTCATGATGGACTGGCCATTGGCCTTTGTTTATTTTTTACATGACTTCAACTTTTGAACCCACATATGCTGAATAAAGCAACTTTCTGTTCTCTAGTGCTTTTGCTTCTGATGTACATGATGTTGATGATGCTAACCATGCCCTTGCTGCAGTGATGGTGATATTTGGTCTCATGAAAATGAAGTGTTACTGTGCAGGAACCCATGTGGTCCAGGGGGACTGTGTCCTATCCTGTGGTGTATCCATGTCATCCTTAGCAGCATCTGAGGGTGTCATGTTTTCAATATTTGGCAATGGGATTTCCTACTTACATTAGCAATGTCACATCTGTGGCTTCCACCCCTGCACATCTGTTGTGCTTGCCATTGTTCAATTAGTCTACTTCCCTGACCGTGTGGCCATCTCCACTGGACATGCAGGTTTGGGCATCAATGGGGAAGGACTCATCTGTGTTGTCAGTGCAACTTGCTATACATGTGTGTTGGATCTGTGCTGATGATTTCGTTGACACTCCCATGACCAGGCTGATGTGACGGGAGCCTTCATTTGGTGCTAATTGTTGACTGTGTGACCAAGTGTTCTGCTGACATGATGGAGCCCTACTGATGCGACATATGGCACAGCTTTCCTCACACAGGAGTGGAGTCCCCTCATGGCAGTGTGTACTCCTGTGACATCGCCTGCGCCCAAGGTGTGTGTTGTATGAGCATGTCTGTGTGTTCACTTCCATTTTGCTGTGCATGCTGGGATCCCTAGTGATGTTCCTGTTTGTGATGCTTGCTGAGTTGACCTATGTTCCCCCAAAGTCTTCTCCCTGGGTTCTCTGTGATGTGGGTGCATGGCACATTACTGGTCATCAGGGTGTCACCCATAGGTGTGTTTGCTGTCAGGGCTGAGTTTGTGGGCAGACGCTGATGGGTCACAGTCAGGATTCCCCTTGGCACTTGTTGTTTACACCTGTCATGTGATTTCCGGTTTGTGTTAGCTTTCATTGGTTGTGACACGTTGTGTGTGTGACTGCTGGCACTCCTCAGGGTCAGGGCTGCAATGTTGGTAGTTGTCTATGTGTGTTCTTTGTGGGTGACCTTGGCTTCTTCATTGGTGTGTGACTGTGGCTGGGATCCCATTGGTTGGTGTGGTATTGCCGTCATGTCCATGTACAGCGTAGTGTGCAGTGTGTCAGACATTCAGGAGTCTTGTTGAGTGGCCATGTGTGATGTGTTTCTGCACCTTGGTTCCCACCACCCCCTGGGATTGTCATGGGTGCATGTGCAATGTCACCAGTGCATGTGAGCTTCACTGCTGCACATTGTTGGAGGTCGAGGTGTGTGGTGTTGAGTGTGTGCAGATGAGAGTTGTTGCCCGGCTAGACCCCTGCCTCCATGTTGGCCTTGGCTTACTGGCCGTGCTGATTGATTTGTGCTTGTGTAGGTGTGATGGTAGTTTGTTGCTCAGGACACATGACTGTGGTTCACAGTGTGAACGACATCTAGCTTTGTCATCACAGTGGGATTGTAATGCAGCCCAGGGTCACCACATTGTGGGGGCCCTGGGGATAGTGCTGTGGTGTCTCTGTGTCTTGCTGTGTCAGTTGCTGTTCCTACATGCTTGTGTGACATGTGTGATTTGTGCTCCCTCTCATCTGACAATGCCTGATTGCCCACATAGGGGATTTGGATCCATGAGTTACCTTTGTGTGGCACTGTATGCACATCTGTGTAATTGGTATTCAGGCCTCCTCATGTGTTGTGTGGTTGCCTGGGGACACTGGTACCCCCCTCACCTGTTGTGTTTGATGTGCAGTGTGGGTCTGCCTGTTTGTGTTTGTGCATCTGCACCACTGCATTGGCATATCTTTAGTGTGCCATTGGCTGTATGTTGTTTGGTGTGTTTCCCCTGCTGTCCCTGGGACTCCTAGGTCATCAGTCAGCACAATGATCATTGTTTGTGTGTCCCATTGCTGCCATGGTATGGTATCTGTTCACCTCACATCTACAGTCTCCACAGGGTATCTGCATTTGTGTGCCCATTGGTGCAAATATGTGGGTCTGCATTCTGATGGTCACTTCTGTCATTGTGTCATTGATGAATGTTGACAGTGTCAGCCCCCATGGGTGATGTTTGTCTGCACATGGCCAAAGGTATGTCTTATTTGCACTGCACTGTTTGCCTCCCCCAATCTATGTTGCTATGGGACACAAGCACTACTTTGCCACTGATGTGTTTGTTGTTCTGTGACCAGGAATCATCCATGCAGTTTGGCAGTTGCAGCTTTTTCTTTGTCAACACTTACATTTTGGTCACTGTGATGATGGGGGTTTGGACCCCATTGCCACAATGTTCAAAATGTGCTTCAGCTATGGACCCCACACTTACATTTTGGTCACTGTGATGATGGGGGTTTGGACCCCATTGCCACAATGTTCAAGATGTGCTTCAGCTATGGACCCCACACTTACATTTTGGTCACTGTGATGATGGGGTTTGGACCCCATTGCCACAATGGTCATGGCCTGCTTGCATTGTGGGGGCCACACACATTTATGTGTGGCACATGTGATAGGGGGTCACATTGTATGTTCAAAGTCATGTTCAGTGTTGTAGGCATTTGACACAGTCTACACACGCTTGTCATGGTGTTGGGGGGATGTCTTTATGTTGCATTCTTTATGTTGGTGTGTGCTTGTTGTGTCATGTATTAGCCATCCTGTGAGTGGGGGTGTTGTTGGTGGTAGGCATCCAGCCCCCCATGGGTAGGGGTGGTAGTAGTGGTAGGCATCTGGCACCCCCTGGGTAGAGGTGGTAGTAGTGGTAGGCATCTGGCACCCCCTGGGTAGAGGTGGTAGTAGTGGTAGGCATCTGGCACCCCCTGGGTAGAGGTGGTAGTAGTGACAGGCATCCAGCCCCCCCTGGGTAGAGGTGGTAGTAGTGGTAGGCATCTGGCACCCCCTGGGTAGAGGTGGTAGTAGTGGTAGGCATCTGGCACCCCCTGGGTAGAGGTGGTAGTAGTGGTAGGCATCTGGCACCCCCTGGGTAGAGGTGGTAGTAGTGGTAGGCATCTGGCACCCCCTGGGTAGAGGTGGTAGTAGTGGTAGGCATCTGGCACCCCCTGGGTAGGGGTGGTAGTAGTGACAGGCATCCAGCCCCCCATGGGTAGAGGTGGTAGTAGTGGTAGGCATCTGGCACCCCCTGGGTAGAGGTGGTAGTAGTGGTAGGCATCTGGCACCCCTGGGTAAGGGTGGTAGTAGTGGTAGGCATCCAGCACCCCCTGGGTAGAGGTGGTAGTAGTGGTAGGCATCTGGCACCCCCTGGGTAGAGGTGGTAGTAGTGGTAGG